>JAVMKO010000001.1:247639443-248942344 GCA_032164245.1 Sternotherus odoratus
GCTTTTTGACTTTTCAAATAGGTATAAAGCATTGTAGTGACTATCATCAGTCTTTTATACATCATAGTAATCATACTTTTCTACATTTGTTGAGTGGTCTAGTGATGACATCAAACAAGGTACTGTAGGTGATTATGAAGTGTTGTTGTTTTTTTCCCTTCTCCGTCTTTGGGAAGATAAAATAATGCAGATAAAAGGAACATCTCTTTTACAAGACAGAACTCAAGTAATTTCAGGTGGGAGTCCATAAAAATATCACAAGTATTGTTGAAATGATGAGTCACCCTGGCAGTGTAAAAATAATCTATTTATCTACATTTTTTCCAAAAGCTTTGAAGTCCTGAATCTCAGAAAATAATATATATTAAAGTCCTTTGAAAGAACGATCATTTTTTTGCTTTGAGATATGAGCATTCGCTCTCCCTCTTTCTGTCTCGCTCTCTCCTTTACAACTCTTTTTCCTAAGCACATCTTTTTTGTAGATCCTCTTTTACAATGATCAGCAGTTTATGTTGGGTAGCTTCCAGTTAGGACTCTAAAATATATGTTGGCCAGTAAAAGCGTTAGCATTATCAATCAGGAGGCCCCATGATTAACCAGAAATTAACATAAATTAAAGTGTAAATTCTCTGAGTAATATGAGTACAAGGTGTGTGGGTGTGTGTATGTGTATGTGTGTGTGTGTGTTTGTGTGTGTGTGTGTGTAAAAAGCCTGCAGTTTTAAGAGGGTCTCAGAAGGGAGTGTGTGTGTGTATTATGTAAAAGAGGGTCTCAGAAGAGATTCATATGGGTTGGATCCTGAGCTGATGGAGGTCAGTGTACCTGCACAGGAGTTAATGAAGCTGAAGATCCAGCCTTGTGATATCGTTAAAATTAAAACCATTGATTGGTTGGATGAGGTTAATGAAATGAAGAGGCAGGGACAAATAAGAGGCAGGACATGACAGAGAATTACAAAATAATTTGTCTTGGCTAGAAAGATGTACACTTGAAGCTGTGACTACCTATTTAGCTAGGGAGGTCAGGGAACAAAACCCATTTCATGGAAAATTTAGAGCTTTCAACATTTATTTTTGTTCTACATGAACAATGAAAAGGAGAGAGTTTCCCCCCTGCCCACACATACATGCGTACAAAGGAGAGGACAAAAATAGTCCCACATGAGCTATTGGCTATTCTGCATTGGGCATTTCTCAGTAACCAGAAATTCCACCGTGAACCTAGAAATGTTCCTGATAAAACTGACATAAATTTTCACACTTTTCTGTAAAATGTTTTGGTTTTAATTAAATGATATTTTTGACACAAAAGAAATGGTTTATGACAACATTTTCAACCAGTTCTAGTCTCACCCACGAGAGAGTCCGGTAGGAGAAAGCCTCACTACTGTCTCTTTTCCCTGAGGGACTCATACTAACATTGAGGGTAGAAGCAAGTCCCTAGACCCTTTGAAGTGAACAGCCGAGTGACATTAGGTTCACGTTACCACCAAAAGAGACCAATGGCACTTCTACAAAGAGAGGACCAGAGAAGCCTTTGTTCTTTCAAAGACAAAAATCTCTTACATTCCACACAATTCTGAAATATAAGGAGTAGAGGAATCCATTCTCACTGGGGAGAGGTTGAAAAAGCTATGGAGAATCCAGAGAAGAAGGAAATGATTGTCTTCCCAACAAAGGAAGGAGTCCTATCAAGCCAGGCTCACTCAGAGCTTTTACTTATGTGTGATTCTTTTTTCAATTCCTAATTTTTTAAAAAATACATACATGAAAACACTAACATTATCTTATGTTAATATTTGCTATACCATCAACCAACATTAATTGCTTTAGGGGCCAAATATCCTAATCCCTTTTTTGTACAATAATAATTCCTAGCTCTTATACAGCACTTTTCCTCTATGGATTTCAAAGTGCTTTCCAAAGGAGGTTGGTATCATTACCCCATGGAGATTATGCGGCACAGAGAGGTGGTGCAGGTTAGCCACAGTAAACTGACAGATCGGTAGCAAAGCTGGGACAAGAATGTGAGTTTCCTGAGACCCAGTCCAGTGCTCTATCCACCAGACCACACTGCCTTCAATACTAAACTACCCTAGAGTTTGTTTACATTGGAGCTGTCGGGAAGGCTGAGGTTAGTTTTATATCCCTGTCTGGACACACAGTCAGCTAATAAGTTCAAGTCCATTAAAAATCACAGTTTAAGAAATTTAATTCCATATACTTATTGATTTTTGTTTTCGCTCTATGTAACACCTTGTTTTAAACGTAGTACTTCTTTGGAAAGCATGTAGGCAAGAGAAAATTGTCTTGCAATACTTGGCATATATAATCCATTCAGAGCACTATCAGTACAGTACCTTGATTACTGGATGAACATTGGTTGCAGTCTTCTCTAAGCACTTTTCACATCCAGCAGCGTAATTTTATGTAAAGGTTTACTGACACCACAATTCAGTTGCATAAATCTGCTCATGATGTCGGTTTAAACCTTGAATTTCCTCTGTAGGCTTTAGAGGGAAAAGGCATTTAGGACAGTGCAGTCTGTGGAAAAAAATTACCAGAAACATGACCACATGTTCTCTTTAAGCATTAAATAAACAAACATACAGATTTATCATTTCTTTTTTGTCAAATAATATTCCCTGCAATTTTATCTTTAATTAAATATAGATTATCTTTTTTTAGTTAATATATCTATCTAGAGAATGAGCTACCTAGAATAATAGTGGTTGCTTTCTCTCATTCCACTTACTTTTTAAGGGGGCAATACCTCATTTTGAAGCCAAATTTAGACAGTACACAGACTTTATATTCTTTTCACAAAAAGCGATGGCTATTAAAATATATCATTTTTGTAAATATAAAAAAACAGAACCATTATACAGCAAGCCTTGTGAAGCAAATTACAAAATGAAAGCAAAATAATGCCCACTTTCTTTGAATGGTGTATAAAAAGGAGGTGTTGCTATAGGAGTGTTCACCGATATGGTCTGCAGTCTCTTGAAGTTGTCGATTTGCTGTAAAAGAGGCATTTGTTACAGTATATAAGAGATTGCATGATAGCAAGCAGCTCAGGGCTCATGCTCAGCTTCCTAAATTTTGAACTGTATTGTAATGGTAGAGATCTGAGGTTAATGTTGTGCTTTCATAACAGCATGTCTGTGCGGTAGCTGCTCATTTGAGTTCTTAACTCATTTGCATGCCTCTGCCATTCATCCTCGAATTTCATTGTGGTAGCACTGCAGCTCAGACTTGGCTAGCAGCCAGATCCTACTTCTTCATTCCTTCTTTATAGCTAATACAATATGAAAGTCACTAACAAAAAGACTTTCATGTCAAATTACAGAAAAAAAAATCTGAATTGCCTAATAGGATTTTAAATTCTTATCATCCTGGTGACTTTCTGTAAGTAGTAACATTTGAAAAGAAAGACTTAGCTGATGTTTTCTTCAAATACTCTCCACACATTGTAAGTTTCCGTACAAACTTTGATACACAGCTTCTCTGTCAGTATAGAGATGATACAGGGCTACTGAATTAGAGCTATGTAGTCCTCCACTACTGCTCTCACCTCGTTGGACTTACAATCTCATCACATATACCAGGTAAGGTAATGCATAGCAACAAATAATCCTATTTGATTCTGATTTGGAATCTATTTTTTATATCTAAATGAAAGCATATACTGTGTCTAACAGTTATAAAGAACAGGCTGGAGCTTTATTTTTAAATGGAGATATACCAATCTCCTAGAACTGGAAAGACCTTGAAGGTCATCGAGTCCAGTTCCCTGCCTACACTAGCAGGATCAAGTACTGTCCCCTGACAGATTTTTTTCCCCAGATCCCTAAATGGCCCCCTCAAGGATTGAACTCACAACCCTGGGTTTAGCAGGCCAATGCTCAAACCACTGAGCTATCCCTCCCCGCCTTACTGCCAATGAATTTCCACAAAACAGCCAATCTGTGGTATGCTCAGTATAGCAGAGTACTATAGTACTACTGAGAAGAACATGTTTGTCCTTCAGCAAGACACCTGATAGCCAAAAGGTCACCTTCATCTAGGGTGACCAGATGTCCTGATTTTATAGGGATGGTCCACAAACCACCACAATAAAGGATAGGAAGTTGACAGGGATGAAGGGGAATCTGACCCGATGGTACAGGAGATGGAGAGCCCAGGTCTGGAGTATCACTGCAGAGCTACCACGTGGATCTGCGGCTAGCCCTAAACCTCACCTGTGTCAGTTTCTCTCCATCCGTCTCACAGAGAATACATCCGCACTGCAATGAGAGCTGTGATTGCAGCAAGATTAGAATATGTGAGCTAGCTTTGCTCCAGCTAGCTCAAGACACTAAAGAAGAGGACTTATGTTATGCTGGGTGGTAGCAAGGGCTAGCTTCTCAAGTACATGCCCGGGTCCCAGGGCAGGCTTGTGCAGCCTGAACTGCTGTGGTTAATTGAACTAGTTAGCTCAAAGCTAGCTCAGGTATGTTGCAATCACACCTAGGATTGCAGTGCACACATACCCAGAGAGAAGGATTTGACACTGCCCAGTATTTAATAGGAAATTCTACACTTTATGGGAAGGAGAGGCACATCTGAGGCCTTTAGATCAAAGGGCTGCCAGAAAGGAGCTACTTGATGGGCAGGCTAGCAACTCTGCAGGGGGGTGAAAGGGAAGTGTGCAGGGAAGATTTTGATGAAATGAGATATTGGCTTGGGTATTAATCCAGAGAGTGTTTGCAATGAAAGACTTTACTGTTGCCATTGTGTAACTTCCCTCCCCGCATCAGTCCAATCCTGCCTTCCCTCACCAAGGAATCAGGGATCAGCTCCCACATCTGGATACTCATCAGAAGCAGAAGCAAAAAAACAGAAACCGCTAACAGGAGAGTTTTGTAGGGTGTAGCTATGGATTCTATGCTTAGAGGTAGCAGGACTTGATGAGTGGTGTGTTTGTTCGTAGGTTGTTTGTTTGAATGTTTATTTGTTTGCATTCTTTATACAGGCTGAGTAGCTGGGCCCTGGGCCCTTGAGTAAGGAGATAAGAAAGGTCTGTTTGTTGATGCCTTAGTAAAGGCCTCTAGTCTCTAACCTTTGGAGCTTTGACCAGTTCCACTGTTTGATGTCTCTGAGTGGATAATCGCTACCTGCTGCTGAAAGACAGAGCACAGCTGAGCAGGAAAACTTGATATAAAAAGTCAGTTGCTAGACAAACTTGAGAGCTGCAAACAGAGGCAGCTAATAGGAGAGTTTTGGAGTGAATTTAAAGAGGCTTTCTGTCCAGATTCAGTTCTACACTTGATTTTGAGACCAAATTCTTACATGTACCAATGTTACATTTTGTAACATTGGTGATGACATTCAGCATATGTGCCATGTTTTCTTTACTGCATGAAGCCAGAAGGGATTTCCTGTACATGAAGTGCAAGCTAGTGGTTATGCTGGAGGAGAAGATTCTTGAATTGGAGAGGTAAGCAGCAATGCTACTGTGAATCAGAGATGCCAAGGAGTTCCTAGACACCAGGTTCAGGGACACCAATACCTCAGGTTCAAGGAATGTTCAATGGGTGGTAAGGAACTGGAGAGAGAGAGAGGAAGTTGGAGAGGAGGCCTAGCAGTTTGTAACCACCAGAGGCAACAGGTCATGGTGACATTCTATATGGCTGGAGAAGACAAGGAGGGGAAAGCTGTTGCTACCAGAGAGAAGATCATCATGAGGAAGTTCATACTTTCGGAAATTTACGACCAATATCGGGTCCTCAACTTGGAAAGTGTGGGAGATACCATTCAAGATCCAACTGAGGGAATGGAGAAATTATGGGACAAATATATAGATGGAAGCTTGACAAAATCTGTAAGAAAATCAAGATTGTCCACAAAGATATCTCCAGTTATCCAAGGAAGATAAACAAACCTGCTAACCCCAAAGTTGTGAGTTCAATCCTTGAGAGGGCCGTGTAGAGATCTGAGGCAAAAATCTGTTGGATTATTTAGTTGTGGATTGGCTCTACTTTGCACAGGGGGATGGACTAGATGACCTCCTGGGGTCCCTTCCAGCCCTCATATTCTATGATCCATTGGCAATGTTCATATAAGTACTAATGACACTGCATTGCAGTTTGAGGCTCTCCTGAGTTCTTAAATGTCCAGCCTTTCATATACCATGGCATTTAGTTTGCTCTCATGTCTTCAGCAGTACCTAATTCCCCAGGAATTATTTATTGTCTAGGTCAGTGATTAGATATCTTGCACATACCGTAGTACATGACATCAAGGAACACAGAAGCATTGTGAAAAAATGTCCAAGCAATCTTCTCTGAGATCCTTCCTATTCCAAAGAAATGCAGAAGACTCTGAAAGTGAAGCATTGGCTAGGTAAGTGGGAAATAGTAGAGTATTTTGGTTTTGTAGAATGTTGTGTAGTTTGAATAGGCTCCACCAATTGGAGACAAGTTGGCTAGAGTAGTCAGCAGAGAATTAAACTAATTAAAAAAGTGAAAAGTAAAAATAGGGAAGATATGAACACTCAGCACAAAATTGAAATGTTGAGAACAAAATTAATCAAGGGATTATAGGGCAGAAGAGAAGAAATTATTTAATTGCCTATACACCAATGCTTAGGACCAGAGTAACAAACACAAGGAATTGGAATTGCTCATTTATGAGCATAAATTTGATCTACTTGATATTACAGAAAACTGGTGGAATGATTCCCATGATTAGAATGTTAAAAGCAATAATTATAGCATATTTATAAGAGCAAGCCATCAGAAGGGGAGGGGAAGTGGCACTCTTTGTCAAAAATGGTCGCACCTATTCCAAGTCACTGATAACTCGGAAGAAAATTATCTCAAATACTTATGACTCAATATACTAACACTGGGATCAGCAGCCTTGGCACAGGGCCCCCTAGGCTAAGCACCCTTGGCGGGCCAGGCTGGTTTGTTTACCTGCCGTGTTCGCAGGTTCGACCGATCGCAGCTCCCACTGGCCGCTGTTCGCCTCTCCGGTCCAATGGGGGCTGTGGGAAGTGGCGGGGAGCACTTTCTTTCCCATTGCACCATTGTGGCTCAGCTATTCTGGTCAACAAATGGGGGCGGAGGGTGTGGAAAGAAGATACCATCCATTCCCCTATTATTTCCCTCCTCTATTCTCTGTCCGTCTGCTCCAGGGAGGGAGTAAACAAGTGCCTAGCCTCTGGATCTCAGCTCTAGTTAGCCCACACACAGGTACAGCATGGAGTTTCTTGTTTCCTTTCACAGGCATGAATCTGAAACTAGCCTTTTAGATGGTTAGTGCTCTAATCCCTACACATTTTGCAAAGTTTTAGGAGTGCCTGTTTATGAAAACTCCACTGTCAATGAAAATCCCTTTCCTTCCCTCACATCCCATCAGAACGCTGACATTCACTAATCACTGACCTAGACAATAAATAATTTCTGGGGAATTAGGTACTGCTGAAGACATGAGAGCAAACTAAATGCCATGGTATATGAAAGGCTGAACATTTAAGAACTCAGGAGAGCCTCAAACTGCAAATGACACACAACAGAGCAAAACCCAGCTCCTATTGCAAAGCAGTAATGAAAATCAACTCTCACTATAAACCCCCTAAAGCAGGAGCCACAGCAGATAAAATGGAGTACCATACCTCCCACTCATTTTCCCCCTTTAAATTTAACGTGTTTTGCTAGAAAACAGTAACAGCACCATGATGGGCTCAAAATGAAAGTACTATGTTATAGTGATATGTACCTATAATAATATCCAGTATAAAAAGCTGAAGTTATGTTGCACTGTGATTAGCTTGGGTAATGGTAAGCATTCTCTTACTAGCAATAAAAGTTGGGGCTGTAGTGAACGGTTGTTTATTTTGCCTTCTAATTTTACCATGGAATCATGGAAAACAGAGGTAGAAAAGCCATAGTAGGTTATCTAGTCCATGTCACTGCCAGTGAAGAATTGATCATTACAGTACATTTTCTAGTCTAGTCTTTTACCTATTCCCATCAGAGGCTTCTCTACTTTGTAAGAGACACCCGTGTGAGAAAGTTTCTTTTTTTTCCTGAATTTCAACTGGAATTTCTCCTTTCTTAATTCCATCACTTTACTTCTAGTCATAACCCTTTATGCCATCATAACTAATAAGTAATTCATCCTTTTTCTTTTGATGTCCAAGGGACATTGTGATAAGCAGCACTTATCAGGAAGTTCCTGTCCCTCACTTATTTGTCAGGCAAATTAGACTATAATCTTGCTTCATACTTCAGTTCCTCTGACCAATTCAGCAATACATTTCTGGCAACATGGTGCCCCCAAATTAACACAATATTCTAGACTAGTGTAAAAGTCCGTGGACACGGGCCAACAGTAACGCCCCCCCCCCCGCTCAGCCCCCCACTCCAAGCCCCCCCTGCTTGTTCAGACTCCCCTCCCCCCCACCACCCCCCCATTCAGCCTCCCCTCCTCCCCCCACGGCCCTCCCCCCTGCTCGTTCAGCCTCCCCTCCCCCTCACGGTCCCCCCCGCTGGTTCAGCCTCCCCTCCCCCACGCCCCCCGCTCGTTCAGTCTCCCCCCCCCACGCTCATTCAGCCTCCCCTCCCCACGCCCCCCCCCGGCTTGTTCAGTCCCCCTCCCACCCACTCCAAGGCCCCGGCTAGGCTGGGCGCAGCTGGCCGTGCCGTGCCCGGGCACCTCCGCCCCGCCGGCCCAGCGCCCCCTTCCCGCGCCCCGCCCGGCCAGAGCCCCCTGCCTGCGCCTATTGCACCCAGCCACCCTCCTGCCCGAGGCCCCTGATCCAGACCCTGCTTCCCTCTCAGCGGCATATGCGCGGCGGTCATGTTGTGCTGCCGAACTACACTCCCAGCATGCTACACCTCCCAGCGTGCCATTCGTCTAGGGCCATCTCTACTGCACATGACGGCTTCACACACACTTTTCTAGTCTTTTATTATATAGGATGTGGATAGAGCAAACGATAATGAGACAGAACCATACCTGCCCTTCTATCT
The DNA here is from genome assembly GCA_032164245.1 of Sternotherus odoratus. Lineage (NCBI taxonomy): Eukaryota > Metazoa > Chordata > Testudines > Kinosternidae > Sternotherus > Sternotherus odoratus. The sequence continues at coordinate 247,648,463 of JAVMKO010000001.1, forward strand.
TTGTGTGTTCCCACCTCTGGGGAGGATGTAGGAAGTACCTTGCATTGTATGCAAGGCAGACTAAGAAGGAAAAGGAGGCATGAAAGAGAGAGCCATGGCCCTACCCTTTGTACACATTGGCCAGAGGAGCTATTCCCTTGTAAGTAGAATGCAAGGTATATCCTTTAACAGAGTCATATTGTGGACTTACATTTCCTGATCACTTTTGGTACAGTTGTAACTCTGACAGATCTGGGTTGTCAATGGTCAGGATTGAACCTGGGATCTCTGGAGCTTAGTACATGAGCCTTTACCACATAAGCTAAAAGCCAACTCTCTGTTAGCTAAGTCTCTAGAGCAGATTCATTTAACTCTTTCTGTCTCTAAGTGGTCTCAGTGCTACTAGATGAGATACAATACCACAGCAGAAGGTGTGTGAGTTACACAATGCCTCAAAGGAGCATCGCCTTGGGTAATGAACCTCTGCCCTAGCCCAGTGTAAGCTGTGCTTCTGCATTATCTCTTATATGGCTGCAGAGTGACCTAATGGCTAGAGCACTGGACCCAATTTCTATTCCCAGCTCTGCCACAGACCTGCTGAGACCAGTCACTTCACTTATGTGCCTCATTTTCCCCATCTGTAAAATGGGAACAATGGTATTGACCTCCTCTATATAAAAGGTATGCATTATTATTACCATCCGTTAATTTCACTCTCTGGTTATCCATTCCTCCAGCTGGGTAAGATATTATGTATCACACTGGCCACAAATAGGAAGCAATTGTCAGAGATGGAAGTAGGCTCCTGGTTCCCTGATTTAAGTACATCTCCCCTCTCCAGAACATTAGTTAACTGTGAATTTTTTGCTCTATCTGCACTTTTATCTATTTTTTTAAAATAAAAATGATCAGGATTTTTTTTTAAAGAAGCAGAAGTAAGAGGGTACAATCTGGTTTTGCTTTACATGAGAGATTTCAAGACTACACTTCTGAAAGAGGTGCCAATTCTCAAATAAGACTCTGCTTACGGAGGGAAAATACAGCTTTTTCAGGCACTTGTATATGTTCCATACCTGAGACAGTACCAGATGGTGCCATGCAGTCTCAGGTTAATTGTTATGTGAGAGACCTGGGCTGGGAGCCAGACCCACTTCCCCCTCGACTGTGAGAACAAGCGTACTGAACCTTACATAAGATTCACAAGCAGAGGCCTTGCATTTTAAGCAGACATCTGTTATGGCCTTTCTTATTTATCTGTTATCAGGGTTCAGATTGATCTGGTACATGGCAGTATGCCATGTCAGCCTTCACTGGTGGGCCTATCAATGTCTGCAGAATTTAAACTTTCATGGAAAAGAAGTTTCTAGCCCTTCTGGCTGCAATGTGAGTGCTCTGTCTGAACATGTACTGATGCAGGGCTGAGTGAAAAAAAAGATTTAAAAATTATCTCTGAGAGCCAACCTTCCCTTTCCCACTCCACAGGAATGGGAAGGCCTTAAAACACACGACTGCAGTTCCACCGTGCAAGTGGCACGTTGCACAGAGGGACTTTACACAAAATCCCTCTGCAGAGGGGTGTTGTCAGAGGGTGGCTAACACCTGAGGGTGAGATTACACAGCAGCTGCGAGTGAGCATCCCAGACTTGGTAGGCAGATTTATGCTAGCAGGGCTCAAGCTAGCGTGCTAAAAATAGCAGTGTGGATATTGAGGCATGGACTGCCGCTCAGGCTCTCAAACCTACCCAGACTCCTAGACTCGAGAGCCCAAACTGCAACCAGTGGGATAAAGAGCCTGTAGAGAAGACCAAACCCCAGGCAATAAATGCTGGGAGAACAGGAAGACAAATGTTCAAGGAAGAGTGTTTGAATACAGAAGGGAAGACAGACCCTCCGGGAGTAAGGATTGGGCCCAACTTGAAACTGGGTTGAAGACTGTGGATTTGAGTTCTGTTTTGAAAGGCTCTATGAAAATGAATTAGACCCCAGAAGGGAAATGTTTTGAGTATCTGGACTGTGCGGACACTTCTTAAGGGGGCACAAGCATAAGGGAAAATTTAGACAGGATATTGGAGAGACATCATTGGCCAGATGGGGTCACTACCAGGCAGGTCTAGCCTTTCACAGGTGTCCTTTAGATTCACCACTCTAGAGATGCTCAGCCCTGAATTACTCATGCATCAGGGGCTACAGGGGATAGAAAGACCATGGATAGTCTGGAGGCTAGAGAGAAGTCCTTCACTAACCCTCTGGGGTATGTGTAGGAGGAATTATTTTTTCCCATCCCAGCATAAGGTTCAACATTTGATCCTAAGGGAAGCATGGATTTTCCACATTTGTCTCAGTTGAATGTTAATTCGGAGGAATAAAACAGGCAGCAATTTAAAGTCTGTATTGTTAACTATTATCCATGGCGATCGAAACCAGGCAGCTACTCTGGGATTGTGGCTGGAGTTTGGGATTGTGGTACCTGAGTAAAGTACCACCTCTTTTACCGCCCTTGTATGTAAACAAACAAATAAGTAGCCTGACTCCTGTCTGTTATGGGGAGTTGCCGGGATGAGGGGGAGATGAACCTCTGTAATTTAGGAACAGTGTCTTTTCCCAAGTAATCACAGTCAGTGAATGCTAAGGGTATGTAGTGAGAATTAGACACTTTACCTTTAGAACTCTAAAGTTATCAAGAAGAATACAGAGCATAGGTGAAACACAATCACTGCTCTTACACTTGGAGCTCTTTGGATTTTTCTGTGGTAACAGGTCTTCTGAGGACAATTTTATTTTCAAAAGGCACTTCAACAATTGTTTTCTTTTCAATAGTCAGGAAGAGAGTCTTAGTTTGCCTTGTGGCAAGAGTAGGTTAAAGATAATGAGTTTGTACCGAAGTTAATGGGACTTCTCACTTGAGTATGTGTTGAAGGATCAGGCTCAACGTGGTAACGGCTCCATGGTAATGAGCTAGTTTTGGTTCTTCCATGCGTGTGTCATCTAATAAAATTGTCAGATGCTTCCTAAAGCATTCAGCTGTGGCTTACAGGCATAACCCCACCATGGGGAGCATGAAACTGTACTGTCCTTAGGAAGAGCTGTGGGAGGAATTCTCCGTAGAGAATGCAAGCAAGATGCTTATTCCAGCAGTGCAAGAAATTCCCCACTTCCTCCGTGCCCCTTTTGGGATGCCTTGTGCTCTCAGGTACATGCAGAAGGAACATGCTGTGTGCTTGCTGGAACACAGCGGCTGTTCTAACCAGCTGCTTCCCCACACCTTTGTACCCACAGTGTAGCAGGATACAATCTGGCCCAATGCAATTTAAGTAGTCATATTACATTCATTAGCAGTCTTTCTTATTCCCTCTCAGTTCTGAATATTTGACTGTTATGTAGCAATGCTGGGAAAGCATTACCGGTGTGCTGGATAACAACTGTGTGACAGATTTTATGGCACGTTTTATTCACTGTCTTCCGCATTATAGAACCTTTAACTAAAGTACCTTGGTGCTGAACAGTAATTAATGAAAATACAATGAGCAAATGATAGAGATTTAAAAATACTGATATTCGCAATAGAACTTATATATTATGTTAATTATAATATATATTTTATATTAGAGGCACCAGTCAGAATTGAAACCCCTCATTATGCTAAGTAATAGACTCAAGGAGCTCACTCTATTTAGCTTAATAAGGAGAAAGTTAAGGGGTGACTTGATTGCAGTCTGTAAGTACCTACAGGGGTAACAAATCTTTGACAATTGGCTCTTGAATCTAGCAGAGACAGGAATAACATGATCCAATGGCTGGAAGTTGAAGCTAGACAAATTCAGACAGGAAATAACGTGTACATTTTTAACAGTAAGGTCAGTTAACCATTGGAACCATTTATCAAGGGTCATGGTGGATTCTCCATCTCTGGCAATTTTAAAATCAAGATTGGATATTTTTTCCTAAAAAATATGCTCTAGGACTTATTTTAAGGAAGTTCTATGGCCTACCCTGTCATTCTGCAGAAGGGTCTCCATTCAGGTTCCAGCTTGACTCTCCCCCTTCTCCTGCAGGGACCCTTGGTCTCCTTTGACTGGGAAATCTCCTCTTTCTCACACTCACACAGTGCATGTGACACTGTTGCCTGGAGTCAAGTTCTCAGCAGATTCTCCTGTGCTCCATGGTAGAGGAACAAACTCCCCATGTGCCAAGTCACCACACTATTTGACCCAGACATCCATCTCTCTGGATGGAAGGGCAGCCAGACCATATTTGATTGGCACTTTGACCATGTGAACCATGTTGCTATGCTACTCACTGAAACTTGGCCCAACCACCCCTACATCTGTATGACTGGGTCAAAGTACAGTGGCTCTTTAACTGTGCAGCCAGAGCAATGCTCTGGACAACTCCAACAGCAGACACACAATGATTTAGAATGGGACCTCTGCTTAAAAGGGGTTAGGCCACGTCCCCCCCTCCACTCCAACCAGCTCCATGGCCTATGGAACCTAGAGCAAATGCAAAAAGAGTGGGAGGAGAGAGGGCATTTCTCCCTCCCCATTCCTCCCCCTCTAGCTACCTCTAATTGATGCCCCTGTTGCGTGATACATGAGGTCCAGACTAGATTATGACAATGGTTCCTTCTGGCTTTGGAATCTATGTATATAAAATGCTGTACAAACACAGATAAAAGACACCCCCTGCTCTGAAACGTTTATCATCTAATTAGTGATTACAAGAAACAGGGTTTATTTTCCTTGATACTGGGGCTCCTGGGGCCTGATCCAACTTCCATCAAGTTCAATGGGAAGACCCGCACTGATGTTAATGGGACTTGAAACAGGCCTCCACAGTGGATCAATCAGTTTTGTGAATTATCAGGCAACGAAATAAGCAAGGTGGAGAAAAGCAAAGAAAGAAACAAGGCTTGTGCATCGCAAAGTGTACTGTGTTCATTTATTCTGACATGGTAAGAAATAATTCATGAAACTTCATAGTTAATGCTAATGAATGTAGTGTTCAAGTAATAGTGGTTTCATAAAGTGCGTCCTCATTATAGTACTGTGCAATAAATTAATTAATTTGATGAGAAGAGGCGCCATCTATTTCATGTCTTTGTTTATTTTTGTGAAGGTTATGATGTTTGCAGATTAGCAAAGTGAGAATTTTCTGCTGTATTCTATCTGTTTTGTACATGAGATTTAAGTTCTTTGGCTAACCAAATAGGGATTATTTGATTCTCATAGAAAACAATTTCTGTAATTAGCTACTCTCACATCCAGCATCCACAAACAATTACTTACAAATTCACTAAGGTATCTTTACATAGCACATGATTCTAAGCTCATTGAAGTCAATGGGAGTCTTCAAATTTGTTTCAGTGTCTTCAGATCAGGCTCCAAAAGCATTTGGACTAAGAAGTCAGTACTCACATGGGAGATAATGTGTTAACAGGAAAGGCATCTGTTCATAAGCACACCTGTAATCTTGACTGTAAGCTTCTAAGAAGTGGAAAACCTGCAAAAGCAAATGATCCAGACACATTCTTAAATGAATCCTGCTGTCATTAAGATCAGCTTCTGCATGGATACCTCAGTAGTACAGTCACAAATATTCTTGCAGTTCACTTCATCTTCTAGGTTATGTAGTAAAGGAAGACAAAATTTATACTGTGTCACAGGATACAAAGATTTCATACCTGAAGATGAAAAGATAGCCGTCATCCATCTAGACTTCTGAGGGGATCTTAAAAAAACCAAAACCTTGCAGAACTATAATCCGATTCTGTAGCAGCTCTTATTATGCACGTCCAAATAGTACAATTATTCATCAGCTATATCTCCACATAATCATAGGTTTCTAATCAGTATTATCCCCAAAGAGAGATCACTGATCTACGTATTTTACATACAAATAAATTAATTCAACATAGTAATACAGTCCATACCTTACAACATACCCTAATAGCCTTATTCAAAGCCCAGTGAAGTCCAGACTATCATTGATTTAAATGAGTTTTGGATCAGGTTTCTTTGTGCATATATTTTCATTGGCTTCACTAGGGTTTCTGCGCTTGGAGGGCTTCTGGAATCAGCCCAGAAAATGAATAAACATGTTCATGTGACCCCGAGCAAGCTGTCCCAGAACAGAGTCGCATTTGGTGAAAGACCCCATCACAACTCATCAGAAAATTCAGCCAATGACACTTTTATGAGCATCCTCTAAAGATCCAATATTAAAGTTGTTATAAGTGTGAAGGGTGTCTTGCCTGGGTGGGACCATGTTATCTAACACAGTGTGCCTTGCCTGGGTGGGGTTTGTTATCTGAGACAGGTAACATAGGAGTTTCCCTGCCATGGGAGAGGGAGGAGCCTCGAGCCCATGAAGAAGGGAGGAGCAAAACAGTCAGTTCCATCTTGGCTGGCTTCCAGGGAGGAGGCCAGGGCCAGAGAGCTCCATCTTGGCTGGTCTTCAGGGAGGAGGCCAGGGCCAGGAGAGATCCATCTTTGCTGCACATGAGGCAGGAGGCTTGCCAAGGTAGCTGGCAAGGGTTTTAGACCATCTTTGGCTATAAAGATGGCTCTACCTTTTTCTGATACTTCTACTTAGCTGATGTAAGTAAATTTGATTCTTCTAATAAGCTGTGCCTTTTGGGGTGTTGTTTCCCTTTCAGACCAAAGTGGGGAACCCCAAATGTAAAGTGTCTGTATCTCTGCTTTAACCTTTTTCTTTATTAAATTTTCTAGTTATAAAACCGTCTGGTTTATTTCCCTTAGGGTTTTTCTCTGTTTCCAGTCTGGGAAGGGAGAAGGGAAGGGAATAGGAACCAGGGCAGCTAGGGGCCTAGCTGGAGTGTGGAGACTGTCTCTCCTTACCGTCAGGTTAGACGGGGGAGGGAGGAAGCAGTTTTCAGGTGTCTGCCTCTCAGGTACAGAGAGACAGGGGTGGGGGAAGTCTGCCTTCAGCCGGGGAGGGTGAAGGACAGAAAGCAGCCTCCAAGTATCTGACTTTGAATCCCAGGAAGGGGTACAAGGTTAGGGTCTGGCTCTCAGGTTGAGAGAGACAGGATTAAGGGAAGTCTGCCTTCAGCTGGTTAGGGTGAAGAGAAGCAGTTTTCCGGTTTCTGACTTTAAAACCCAGGGAGGGGGGACAAAGTCAGGGTTAGGGGAAGATCGGGGGCCCCTCCAAGGTTTTGGAAGTATACCCGATTGGTGGCAGCGATTGGTGACCCCAAGAACCCCAACTGGCAAGGTGGGGGTGTCCAGGGGTGGAGGACTTGTTGGTCTGGCATAGAAGAGGCCCAGCCTTTGTACTCAAGAGCATAAGGGCTTGGGGTACCCCCTCTTACAAAAGTATTTCAGCATTTCAGAGAGGGTGTCTGATCCTGAGCAAACATATGTCTGGGACAGATTGGAAGCTCCTCAAGGATTCTTTTAAAATCTCATCTCTAAATATGCACACAATTTGGGAGGGCCGTAGGATCAAAATGTGCATCTGGATCTTCTGATTTAGGGTCCATCCCTTGTTTTCACCAGATCTGTGTACAAAGCTGGCACACTACAACTACTGCTACTACTAGAGAAGATTTCCATAAGGTAAGACACAAGTGGCTGCAACTGTTTAAGGAATAAGATATGTATTCATATATTGTGTTCTTTAGTTAGCTCTTCAGGATAGGACTCTTTTAATGCATAGCTGTACAAAGTACAACACAAAGGGGCCCTGATCTTGACTAAGCTCTATTATAATATAGAGAAACAATAGGAATAAATCTCTTTTCAACTGAGCATCAATTGATACACTACCCCAGTGTGGGGGCAGATGGGTGAAGCCAAAGAGCCAGTCCCTAAAACCTGTTGCATGCTAAGGTATAAGGAAGCTGCACAGAACAGAACAAGGCAGTGTGAACCGAAAGCAAACCCACCCACTTGCCCACCTCCAGTAAAGTGTCCCCAGACAGCTCCTTTTTAATGAAATGGATTTGCACTGGCTTTGCTTGAGCAAGACTTTTCCCTTATTGTATAACTTCCACTATTTATAATTTTTGCATATTTTTGGTGAACAGACTTAAAGATGTCCAGGTGTTTCTGAAATTCACTGACCAATTGTATTAGTGCAGTGTTCACCCCTAAAATTGCCATTATCATTATGGACTATGGTCTTTGAACTTACAGCAATATTTGGTGTACAGCATTTTTTATTCTAAATTTAGGAAATACCACACATAACCTGAAAATTCAATTATCATTACATAATAAACAGTGAGGTGTTTTTTAGTGACAACCACTCAAGGATACACAAGGTCAAAATGCCACATTTCTGAAGCATTATTTAAGAAATTCAGAGCCTGATAAACTTTGTATAAAAATAATATTTTTTTCCAAGCCCTCATGAGCCCTGAGAGCCCTGGGACTATTTCTCTAGCTTCTATTCTAGAACACAAATAGTGACAAACACTGCACGTAGCTGTTGTCTGACCCTTCTGTTTTCAGGGACTCATAAGTTATAACTGACTAGCTGTCAGTTAAACGTGGGCAGTGGAAAAGGTGTCCCAGCCTGCTCTCCGCAGTCACTAGTTACCATAGTGAAACGTGCATGCAGGTGTTGAGAGATTTTCATTTCTGAAACTTGTCGTTCATTTTCAAATCCATAGTTCAGAGAGATGTTGAGCACTGGCAGGTTCTGTGAAGCACACTGTTGAAGGCAGGCGAACTAGCCTATTTATTTACCAAAATACCTTTCCTCCACCGTCACAAACAAATAGAAAGGGACAAGCCTGACAAAGCTGGCCGTACAGCTTTGAGCAGCCAGTGACCAAGTCCTTTGTTACTTGTGTATTCATAGTGGAATAAGAAATGTCTCCTGAGAGGCAAAACAAACTCAAACTCAAACAATTTCAACTCTATATTTACCCTGAAAACAAACCTTTTATTACCCGTCAGTGACCACCAGGTAAACATTAACCCACAAGCAGAGCACATTTACTATAGACAGCCTTTTAATTTCTAGTTCTGAAGAAGAAAGTAATTGTTTAGGCCTATGTCTACATACAAGTTTTGTACTGCTATAACTATTTCAGTTAGCAGTGCTTTTTTTTTTTTTTTACCAGAATAGTTGTAGCAATACCACTCCTGCTTTGGATGCAATATCTCTCTATGAAGGTGTGTTATGCCAGTATAATTTATTATGCTTCTGATACAGGAATAGCTAAATTGTGGAAAGCATCTTTATACTGAAATAACTTTATCCACTCTAGGAGGGAGTTGTACCACTTCAACCACATAAGTATAGTTAAAGCTGTACAACTTTTGGGTGTAGGCTAACCTGAACTCTGTGTTTTGGTATCTCCATTAATACTATTATATTTAAGGCTCAGTGACTCTATTATAAGCTCATTCTCAGTTATATTTCAATGGTTTTCCCACTTTGAATAATTTTGTTTTTGATAATTTAGCACAGGGATAGGCAACCTTAGCATGCAGCACCACAGGGTAAGAACCCTTAGCAGGCCCCACCAGTTTGTTTACTTGTGGGTTTGCTGATCGCGGCTCCCACTGGCTGCAGTTTGCCGTCCCAGTCCAATGGGGGGCTGCGGGAAGGAGAACAGGAGGAGCAAACTATCATAACACTGATCCTCAGACCAGCCTGTTCAGCATAAGTTTACATTACAATCCTCAAACTCACCAGTGCTCCAAAAATGAATCTCTGATGTTTCAAATTACAACACAAAAAAAACCCCAGTGTTTGTGAACTGGGATGAAGAATGATTGAGGACTTCACTCCTCAGTCCAATGGAACCCAGTAAGGGTAAATGCTCATGTGTGTGAGATTCAGAACTCTCTTGGGAGCCAAGTCTGAGACCATGGAATGAAATCCACAGAAATTAAGGGACAATCATGAACCTTGCCACCTTCTGTTCCAAGTGCAAGGTGCATTTCTTTCACCTGCCTTCTCTAATATAAGTATATAGCAACTGTTATATTTAGAAACCCTGTGGGTTTGGGCAAAGAATAGGTCCACTGCTCCCCCTGAATGTTGTAAAAGGAGACTAAAAGGAGGCTGTCCGGAGAGGGATGGTCTCTGCCAAGTTAGAAATTTGCCCAATACACACCATATAATGAGAAGTCAACCATGTCCGTGCCAGATTGGTCACAGTCCGGGTTAAAAATAACCATGCCAACAGTTTCTCACCAGGGCAGGCACAACAAGTATACTACTGGTGTAATGCCCCTGTACTTCTGGTGAGGGGGGCGGGACAACCTAAGCTCTGCCCTCCAAGGGAAGTGTAGTGGATCCTTTCTCTCCCAAGAGGAGGGAGACCACTCCACCTCACTACAGGGGCAATCACCACTGATGAAGGATCAAAGACAAAAATTCTGGTGAGAACGGCACAAAGAACAGCCACAATGGCAAAGCTAAAGGCAATTTGGAGGAATAAGAACATGTCCCTGGAGGCCTAACAGAACTGCACCCACTGGTCATCTCTATTTTTTTGTATGCGTGAAAGACATGGAGCCTTATGGCAGAACTTGAATGGAAAATACAGGTAGTAGAGATGAGATACTTCTGTAAAATCAAGGCCATCTCCTACTTTGACCACATCACTAATGAAGAGGTCCACAACATCATCACCCAACACAATGGGTCATATGAAGACCTCCTGATGACCATGAAAAAGCACAACCTGAAGTGGTATGTCCATGTAACACGATCATCTGGCCTATCCAAGATCATCCTCCAAGGGACAGCACAGGGGAAGAGAAGAAGAGATAGATAGAAGAAGTGATGGACTGACAACATTAAAAAAATGGACAGGAATGGACTTCACAGAGACTCAAGCACTGACATGCAGTCATCAGGGATGGAGAAAATTGGTTGATTGATATCAATGATGATGCCTCAACCTCCATTGTTGCTGTGGGAATGATGATGATGATGATGATGATGTTTAGAAAAACAAACAAACAAAAAACTAACATCACATCCCACTCAGAACAACACAATCTACTGCATACTCTTCTCCCATTGGGGAGAGGATGAGAGAACAAACACATGACAGATGTTAGTCACTCACATTGCTTAATCAATGTAATACTGGAAAGCATGCAGATACTATGGTGGAGAGTGTGTTATTCCATCATATACAGAATAGAATGGAAACAGCTTTAAAAAGTGTGATTTGGTGCTCTCAGTCCATCTAAATTTTCTTCACTGAAAATGTAGCTGCTTCAAACTAATAATTTTGGGTTACTAATATTTGCTTTCTACTGTATGTTGATATCACATATACAAATAAAAAAAGAGAGGGAAATTAGCATCTCTTGGAAAAGCTATTTTTTCCTTTTGGAATTGAACATAATTAGAGTTTCATTTATTGTAAGTTTTTTCCCTAGTTTTAACTAAAATATGTCTGTGGTGTCCCCCTCTCCTTCCTCAGCCGCCTGCCAACAATTTGGTTTGAAGTCCATTGATCTGAGGGCCTACTGATTTTTTTCCCCACATTTAAAAAAAAAATTCCTAAAGGCTGATATTGAAATCTGAAAAATAACCAGAATTCAGCATCTATATTATGTCAATTTTATCTTACAACAGACACAGCTATAGTGCAATACAGTGTGCAGTTATTGAAAGAGTCTTTTACCATCTTTTATTGTGTGAGATGATTAACCTCCTGCTATAGCCATTTTTACAAAATGGGAATTCCGAAAACAAGCCTCCTTTATCCGTCAAAATTATTAGGCATAATTTACTCCAGAAATATTTTTGATCATTTTAGGAGAAACCCCTGTGCTCATCCTTAGAATCTGATGAGGGGATAAAGTCTCACACATGGGAAAATGGGGTGGAGAGTCAGGGGGGAACAAGGTCTAAAATTTAGGTCTAAATCCTTTCCACGATCATACAGAAACTTCACAGGAAAGATCAAGAGGAAGATGATGGAAAATGGGGGAATAGGACGGCAATTGCTGTCTGTGGCATTGGCCCACCACCAACCCCGGGGAACAACCAAGAGTAAGTTAATGCTGACTGGAAATAATTCCCTTCCAAACAGAAACACAGTCCTCCTTGGCATCTCTTCCTTCCTCTGCTCCAAAGGCTAGCTCCTCCAATATCCGGTCTTGAAACTGATGCAGAAAGGGGCAGACAGTGTTTGGGATGGGACAGGGAAGAGTGAGTGAGCCAGGGTGGGACAAGGGAGATGCAGATTGTTGCCCTCTGGCCCTGAAGAGCTTACTGAGACAAGACAATCTGGCCAAGTAGTAGTATATTTTCTTCAGCAGTTTCGCTCATTGAGGTTGTCGGTGACGACAGTGACAGGATTCGTTGAGCTGGTGCTCATGGAATTTGGCTCACTGGTTGGATCATTAGCTTCCCTGATTGTTATAAAGTATTGGTGGGTGGTGCAAAGAGGATGCTGATCCATTTCCCCCAGTTGCATGACTGCTGTCACATCTACCATTATGGTCTCATCCACCACACCAGGATGTTAGGGTGGAACCACTCTGGCAAGAGGAATGGATATCTGTGATAATCAACAACCAGTCCCTCGTCACCGACCCCACAATTTGTCCACCTGGTTTTGACCTGACTCATTGCCAGTGGTCCCTGTTGAACAGGTTCTTGACCAGGAAAGGTCTCTGTGCAGCAAACCAGTATCATTGGGGCCTTTGTGTGACAGCCCTTTGTGCAGCTCCGGTGCAACACAGATGATGATGCACATTGTTGATCAATGCATGCTGACTAGGTTCAGAGGTGGCCTAAGAGAACTGCATCACACTACTGAAGATGCCGTTACTTGGCTAGACAACTATGTACATGCTAAATAAAATAGCCATTTTTCCTTTTCCCTGAGGTCTTTTCCCTGAGGAGTCCATGAGATCACAGTTCCAATGGATCTTTACTGTCAAGAAGCAGAGTTTGGCGATAGCCAGGGGTGTAACGCTGTGCAGACAGACCTGTGGATCTTCAAGGTTCAAGTCAGATCAGGTGGCCTCTTCCATGGGGAATAAAGAGGCAAATCCTGTGCCCTAACACAAGGATCTGAGGGAATCGCTATCACATTGTGGGACCGGATGATTAGGTCTTTGATCATTAACTTGTGTTCCCAGCCCACTCAGTAAAACTGCCGTCGCTGTTTCAGGATGCCTGTCAGGTGGAGAGGTTATGCATGACTAAAACACTGCACTCTGTGTGGGGTAATAGCAGCACAGACATACAATGTCTATGCTCTGATGACCTTGTTCTTGCTGATCCACAAAGAAGAGTGAATTTTGGTACCAAATGGATGGGAAAGAAACAAACCCCACCTCTCTGGGTGACATATGAAAGGCAAGCAAACTCCAGAAACAGACTTGAGAGTGGCTAATCCCCAAGACACAAATAATCCACATAGAGGAAGATATGGCCTTGCATTTCTGTAGACTTGGAATAAATGACTTGGTTCAACTTTCAAAATACTATTGACATATAGTGTTGCTACTGTTTTCAGTAAGAGCTGCTGGGCTGTGGATATGATGAAAATTTGCCCTTTCCAAATACCATACATTCCTTTTCAAATGCTGTCCTTATTTTAGTAGTGGTCCGTTGAATGGCTTGGTAGTCATACCTTTACCTTGCTGGCCACAGGGAAAGTAATTTCAATTTAATAGAAGTTGTGGCTTGTAACACAGAGATATGGTAAGATATGGGGGGTTTGGAAGAGAAATATTCACAAAGCAAATACAGAATGGTTAATGTCTGTCTGTTTGGCTTTATTTATAAGGCCACAGGTGAATGAAAACCAAGATACTCACAACCTGTTTACAAATATGTCCTGTTTTTATCTGTGATTGCTTCACTGTGCTGCTGTGCTGCTCCAATGCACTGGGCTTCAGTCACAGACTTTATATAAGCAATGTATTGCTTTCCCAATGAAAGAAAATGTAATTTAAACAAGCTTGTCAACAGTAGGGCCCAGAAGGCAGGCTAGGCAAGGAATCCAAAGAAGGGTCACATTTTTCGGCTAGTACAGAAGATTAGAAGATAAAGAGTCCCATTTGTAGAAGCGACTCAAATCAGATAAGCACAATGCAACCTGAAAAGTTTGTTATAGGAGAGACTTATAGTCTGAACACAAAACAAGAGTCAGGTATAAAAGCTGTATGAAAAATATTGCACTCCATATCATGGTATGCTGAGTGCTGTTTTGTGACTTCAAACATCAGCCACTTGCCTCAAAAGTTTTAAAAAGGGAAACAACCCTGATCTGATAATCCTGTAAACATTGGTCTCCACTTCCTACCCATTTATCCCCTCTCCCTACCTGCCTTTTGTCATCTGCAGATGGGGTAGTAGACTGTCTCCTTTCCTGCACCATTCTGGGGCCAAGGATTCACCTCCCCTGAGCAGCCAATCCTACCATCAATGTCTTTGAAAGGCAGTGGATCAGAAGGCAGGGGCACTGTATATGAATTCATTATGGCCTCCAAGAGGAGAGAAAAATCCTTGTCCCACCCATCTCATAGACATAAAATGCTATATTAGCTTCATCAACAACATACAGAGCTCACTAAATTCTAGCAACCGTATGCTGGGGATTGTGGGATTTCACTTTGTATTCTAGAATGTAGTTGTGACAGATATAACAGTTTCCTAAAGTACCATGGATAAATGTTATTGAATTAAGTTTTAAGTATCTTAGGGGTTTGTTGTATAAAAAATGAAAATATGTTTGTATTATTGTGTGATTACATGTAACATCTCCGGGGAGGAGACTTGACTAATGTAAACCCTGAGAGGTATTATGAGCTTCAAAGGACTTTTTGAAACAATGTGAATTTTTAAAGTTAAATATGTTTCCTGAAAAAGTATAGGGAGGGTGGTGTATGCAGATAGATCTAACTGCTCCAGTTATGCAAAAACCCAGCCTTTTGAGGTTATACCCATAGGAGAAACCCATAATCTACAATTACTATTCCCAGGTCAAAGGCCAAGGGTGTATAAAGGAATGATTAATTTTTTCATGTGTGTGCTTGTTTTGAGCCAAGGAAGTTATGAACAGACATGAAGGACATGTCATCTGACAAAGCCCTTGTTAAAACTGGGTTGATCTCTGGTAAGCTTATTAGCATGTGTGTAGATTCATTTACTGTTTTTTAATATATTTTCCTTATAATACTTTTACCTTAAGAATAAATGTGCTTGCTTAGAAAGAGCGGTGTCGTAACTTTAACTGTGGGTAATTAGTCTGTTTATAGCCTCTGAAGAAGAATGGCAAAGTAGGCCACATGAGATAGTCTGACTTGCTGGGAGATTCACAGTGTTGGCTGGAAACTGTGCAGCCAGGAAATACCTGGTCAGGAGGGAGAAAGACGCATGTCCTCCCCCCCCAAGAGAGGAGATTGCTGAGGAACTGGATACCTAAAAGTTAGGTGCTGTTGCCACACTACAAAGGGTGGAGTGGGATGGGGGAGAATATAGGTCCAATATAGGTTCTGAACTGTGATAGTGGTTATTAAGAAGTTCCTGTGAAAACCTAGAACAGGGATCGGCAACCTTGGCATGCGGCTCCCCCCAGGGTAAGCACCCTTGGCGAGGCCGGCCAGTTTGGTAACCTGCTGCATCCGCGGTTCGCTGCTCTGGTCCAATGGGGGCTGTGGGAAGCGGCAAACCACAGCCAGTGACAGCCACGATCGGCTGAACCTGCAGACGTGGCAGGTAAACAAACTGGCCGGGCCCGCCAAGGGTGCTTACTCGGGGGGGGGGGGGGAGTGTGCCAAGGCTGCCGATCCCTGACCTAGAAGGAATGGTTCAGCTGTCATTCTAGCAGTATGAATGGCTCATAGAGGGTAAGATTAATTTCAGTCCTGAGTTCTCATTCATACTCCACACTGACTCTAAATTAAGATCTGTACACTTAACTTCTCTGATTAAATAACTAACGTTCCATCTCTTCAAAATCAAGCTTTTCCTTCCTTTTCTTTTTCCACCATGCCCTTATTTGGCTTTACAAAGAAATGTTCACTCTGAGCACTGCACAAATTCAAGTGACTATTAAATACATAAATATATTAAGAACATAAGAAGAACTGAAGAACATAAGAATGGCCATACAAGGTCAGATCAAAGGTCCATCCAGCCCAGTATCCTGTCTACCGACAGTGGCCAATGTCAGGTGCCCCAGAGGGAGTGAATCTAACAGGTAATGATCAAGTGATCTCTCTCCTGCCATCCATTTCCACCCAATGACAAACAGAGGCTAGGGACACCATTCTTTACCCATCCTGGCTAACAGCCATTAATGGAATTGACCTCCATGAATTTAGCTAGTTCTCTTTCAAACCCTGTTACAGTCCTAGCCTTCACAACCCCCTCAGGCAAGGAGTTCCACAGGCTGACTGTGTGCTTGCGGGAAGAAACCAGACGGACAAAGACTGCGGCAGAGACGACACCCCAAAAAGCTGGGGTTCTCACTTTTATTCAGTACAGCAGCATTAGGAAGCATATGTGACAGTGATGGATACGTTTGTTTACTTCTATTCTCATTGGTGGTAAGGACTCCCCGCACCCCCTCCTCCCGGGAAGGGGGGATATGGCTGTGAGCCATCACTCTTTCCTGCTCCTTTCTGTGTGTCAGCATTTTATCATTATATAAGGAGGAAGTACATATAGGGCTATCCGTTATGATAGGAAGCTTGCCAGCAATCCGGGTTCACGGAGAGAATCACTGCGTGGTTTGCCAACACATATGTTTCTCTTCATCTCCCCCTTTTTGCTTTGGAGCTTAAAAGGGAAAGTTTTTAACGTGCGTGCGTGGGGACCAGGGACAACCCTGGAGGCACATAGTGATTAGGGATGGAATACACTGAATACCGCAGCAGGTAAAGATGAGGAGGAGGAGGGCTAGACCACCATACGTAATAAGTTGGTGGAGCCAACTCCAGCCCGGGAGGAGAGAGGAGAGCCAGTTCCACCACTGAGAGAATGGATCTGAATGAATTTGGATTTGAGAGGTAATATTCCTGATCACTAACAGCTGATTTTTTACAGCGTGTGAGTGGTCAGAAATATTAAAACAACACATATCTTGTACCTTTTTACATCCATAATGGTGCAACAATAAAAGATAATCAATGGCAGCTCTATTTTGTAAAAGACCATGACGGAGTTTTACTTGCTTAGAATTAATGAGGGCAATGGCTGTGGATGTAGAATTTAAAGCTTTAACAGCTGCACAGGCTAAGGCATTGATGTTGCGGCTGTTGCGTGAGGCAAGGCCGGGAACACCAACTAGGGAGACGGCTAAAGCAACTGATTTAGTTTTAGTGAGTAAAGAGACATGAGCATTACAAGACGAGTCCAGGGGGACTGCTGCACGCTTACGTCGGGCTAGGTGGTGGCGTTGCGGTAAGATGAAGGAGAGCCTGCTTAAGCAGCAGGTGGTCCCGTGGGTAAGGTTGGCCGGGATATAACTAAATGTTAGGCCTGAGCACGTCTAAAACCAACCTGGGGGTAGGAGGACGTGTTTGTATAGGTATGAAATGTTAACATATGTGAGACAGTTAAGGGACTGAGGCTGAGGGGAGTAGCAGGTGGACGCTGTACAATTTACCATCCGGGCACAGGAGACATTGTGACTGGCTACGTATGGTGTATCAAGGACAATAGCATTAGTTGGGGTTTGTGGGGTCTGAGCTTCCCAATTGTGATAAGCTGAATACCCTAGGTTACGGATAGTACTATTGGGTTCTAAGCTGTTATAAAACCAAGTACTGCTTTCACTGTCAGATGCCTCGTGGCAAACAGGGATAAGGCAGGTACCTAATATCTGCCCGACGGCCACCTGTTGTGTCAGGCAAAAGCCAGACTGGTTTAAAGTGGTGGCAAATGCCTCCCACAGATTTGGCACTGTGCGCCGGGGGGGTACTGTATAGCCTGAGGAGGGGACAGCATGGGTTGGGGGGCATAAGAGGAAAATTAACATACACATTATTATACACGAATTAGAATGCAGGCAAGCAAAAATTGTCACAATACTAGTCCACAGTCCTTCATGGCAGCGTCTACCTGCCTGGCGAGTTTTTTAACGTGTCCCCAGGTCATCGGTGGGTTGCGCAGCCCGCGAACGCGTTGGCAAATTACAGGAACGATCGGGTCGGGAGTTAGACTCAGGTTGAAGTCGGGGATGGGATTTGCTAGGCCTTGATGCCACGCCATCGGCCACCCACGGTCTTACGTATCTGGCAGGAACCCACACCGGCCCGGTCTTTGTTGCGACTGCTGCGTACCCTCTGCCCCAGGTGATAAGGGGGACGGGCTCGCTCCACGAGTCGCCGGGTAGCTGACGGTAGACGACCCTGGGGGCTGGTAGAACCTCTGTCTGTTGAAAGTGTTTCTGTGTTCGAGAAAGTAAGCGAGAATCATATGAAAGCAGGTTCAAATGATTAAGCGTAAATAACACACTCGCAAGCCATTCCTCCTTCTCGGGGAGACTAGGGGGGATTCCCCCTTTTTGCTTTTGACGCTTAAGGGCAGTTTTGAGGGTGCGGTTGGCACGCTCGACGATGGCTTGTCCCCTGGAATTGTAGGGGATGCCAAAAGTATGGGTGATGCTCCAGCGCGTACAGAAATTAGCGAGAGCAGATGAGCAATACGCAGGGCCATTATTTGTTTTGAGGCGCTGGGGAGTGCCCATTACGGCAAAACAGCGAACAAGGTGGTTAACAACATGCTTAGCTTTTTTACCTTTTTGCGGGGTAACCCACAAATAGCCAGAATAGGTATTTACAGAGACATGCAGATACGACCATGGGGAGAAGGGGGGAAAGTGGGTAACATCCATTTGCCAAAGCTGATTGGCACCGAGGCCACGAGGATTTACGCCGATGGGGGGGTAGGCGTGTTGAAGGGCACACTGTGGGCATTGTTGGATAATGGCACGGGCATCAGAGAGGGGGAGGGAGAATTGACGAGCAAGGGCCTTAGCATTTTGGTGGTGGAGGTCATGACTTTTTATGGGGGAACAAGGCCAGAGGGCGCGGAGCTGACCATCTGCATGGGCATTTCCTTTAGACAAAAAACCGGGAAGGGGCTGATGACTGCGGATATGAGCTATAAAAAATTGGTGACAACGCGAGCGAAGGAGAGATTGCAGAGTGAGAAACAGACTTAGAAGTGCTGAATCAACTACAGGGGAAACATAACTACCAGAAATACATGAACCGATATTGGCTACATATAAGCTATCAGTGATAACATTGAGGGGTTCATTAGGAAAGTGTGAAAAGGCCAAACACAGGGCAGCTAGTTTGGCACGTTGGGGTGTGGTTTGCGGTGGGGTAAAGCGAGAAGACCACACGCCGGCGATGCACCAGGAGATGACGCCGCGTGTGGGGCTACCATCGGTGAAAACTGTTAGGGCGCCTGTGATAGGGAGTGGGGTGAACAAGCATTCAAATTGCATGGGGACATGCCGCACGATGTGGAGGCGAGGGTTTTTGGCTGTGTGATAGGAGAGACGGCCAACAAAGCTAGCTAAGGCGAGCTGCAGGGCATTTGAAAAGGCAAAGGCCGCAGCAGTTTGTTTAAGTGGTATTGGGAGAACAATTTCGATAGGGTCAATGGCAAAAAGGGCAAGGGAGCGCAATCGACCTTTAGTGACTAACTGGGCAATTATTGTCTTTAAAGGGGAGAGGGTACTGGGAGGGGCATGAGGGAGGTACAACCATTTGAGTATGCGAAGAGGAGAGGAGGGAGGCTCCTGGGCGAGAACAGCACATGGCTGCAGCGTATCACAGAGGCAGATAAGTTTGGAAGGGACATCTGCGACTGCACGGTTTACCCACTGGCGGGCCATGATAGAGTTAACTTGATTCACAACTGCTAACTGTTGCGGTTGTAAGGAAATGAGATTAGAGGGGTGTTTGCCTTGTGTGAGGGCTAAGAATAAAGGTCGGAGGGTTTTAGTGGTAATTTGATAGTAGGGGCGAAGCCAATTAACAGCCCCAAGAATTTGTTGCAGGACTACATAAGTCACGGGGTTTGGGATTTGGATTTTAGGAATGGTTGGGATCGAGTATGAGGCAAACAGCTTGTGACCTAGATACAGAAAGGGATCTTTGGTCTGTATTTTTTCCGGGGCTACTTGCAAGCCAAATGAACTTAAAGCAGCCTGGAGGTTACTTAGCCACGAGGGAGGTAAGGTGGGCCCTGCTACTAGGATATCATCCATGTAATGATATACTAGGAGCTTGGGAAATTTGTCACGGAAGGGTTGGAGAGCCCGGTCGACATAGTGTTGGCACAGGGTAGGGCTGTTTAACATACCCTGGGGCAAGACTGTTCACTGATATTGTTTGGTGGGCCGGGAGTTATTAAGGACTGGCACGGTAAAGGCAAAGTATTTTTTATCTTGCTTCTGAAGGGGTATAGTGAAAAAACAATCTTTGAGGTCAATAACTGCGAGCTGATAATTTTGTGGAATTAAGTTTGGATTTGGGGTACCGCACTGCAAGGGTCCCATGGGTTTTATGATTTTATTTATCTCACGGAGGTCATGGAGCAGCCGCCATTTACCTGACTTTTTGCGGACTACGAACACGGGAGTGTTATAGGGACTAGTGGAGGGTTTAAGGTGATGTGCGACGATCTGGTCGTGGACCAGGTGCGTTAATGCTTCTAATTTTTTGGAAGGCAGGGGCCACTGCTCCACCCACACAGGGGTGTGCGGTTTCCACGTTAATGCTAGGGCAGTTGGGTGAATTATGGTGCTGTAAGAGAGGCCCCTATTTGTGACAACAGGTCTCGGCCCCAAAGATTGATGTTAATTGGCAGTATACAAGGGTGAATTTGAGCTATTTTTTTAGCTTCCTCAGGGTCCCACACCGAGAGCCAGCTGGTGCTACGGCGGGACGACTGGCTTCCTCCGACTTCCCACACGGAGGGAGCCACCTTAGAGGGCCAAGCTGGGTTCCAATTTTGCTGGGCAATTACAGATACATCCGCACCGGTGTCCAGCAACCCATCCAACTCCTTACCGTTAATTACATACTTACGAGTTGGCTTACGAACTTGAATTTGCTGGATAAGCGCAGCGACCTGCGGGTGGAAAGAGGGTTCCTGATCGGGTCCCGTCCTGGTGGACCCGAAGCCGCCATGTCGCTCGGTGTTCACGGTTCCTTCCGGTGTGCAATAGGGTAAAATGAGAAGTTGAGCCCACGACTCTTTCCTGCTGAGTGCTAGGGGAAGGTGGCCCCAGAATTGAACAAATATAGTACCGGTGTAGTCAGAGTCAATGACTTCTGGGACAACCATGATTGAGCGTCGGTGGGCAGAGGATCGGGGAAGGATGATGCCGACCGTCCCCCCGGGGAGGGGACCCGTGAGCTGCGTTGGCATCAGCAGGACCTCCCCGGGGAGGGAAGAGGTTATATTTTGCATATTAATCAGATCAATCCCAGCACTGCCTTTAGTAGCTGGCGGAGGCAGCTGTGACCCGGCATGAGTAACCCCCGCATTTAGACCGGGGCCGGGGGGGGGCCCGACGGGAAGTTTCCCGACGGGTTAGAGCGACACTGGTTTGCCCAGTGATACCCTTTATTGCACCGGGGGCACTTTTTGGAGGGACGGCCCCCTTCTTTCCTCTCGGGGGGCTGCCCTCCGCCCCTATAGGCTCCACCCCCAGGGGCCCGGCACTCACTACGGAAGTGTCCCGGCTTTTTGCAATTGAAACAATTGCCTGTTGGCTTATTGCCAGCCCGGAGGGCCCCGGCTAGCAAGGCCATAGCATGTGTTTGCGTGCCCACCTCTGCACAAGCCTGGATCATGTCGGCAATGGTATACTGCGCACGGTGAATGACAGTTTGGAGTATTTTTTTGCAATCAGCATTTGCTTGTTCATGTGCCAATCTCATAAGGAGTTTAGCTTGGGCATCGGGGTTATCAATTTGCCTGTGAATAGCTTTTTTTAGCCGATCCACAAACTGGTGGTATGGCTCTGAAGCATGCTGCTTGACGTTAGTGAATGACAGGAGGGGCTTACCAGAGGCTGGGACTCGCCTAAAGGCGCGCTGGACGCAAAGCGCAGTGCGCTGGAAGGACTTCTGCGGGAGTTTAGCCTGCTGTATGACAGTAGCGAATTGACCAGCCCCATAGATTTGATCAGGTATATTGGCAGGAGTGGCCATCGCCATAGCGGCGAGCTTGAATTCATTGTCCCACACGACATATTGGGCGGGGGACAGGATCATGCGGAATAGCTGTTTCCAATCGTCTGGCAGCATTACATAGGCGTTGCCGAGTCCCTTGACAATTCCCATAACATAGGTGGAGTGCAACCCTGACTCTCTAACCCCTTTATTGAGTTCTCTCATGATTGAATAACTTACATAGCTGTGATTTACTCGCTGTCGCCCTTCTGGATCATCGGGGATGGGTGTATACGTTAAGGGGAACAGAGCTGGGAGCTCCCCCTCCCAATTATCCAGTAAGGGATCCTGTCCTGCACTTCGGGCTTGCTGAAGGGCGGCTTGGACTGAGCCGCAGTGGGGAGGGGAATTAGGAGGAGCACTAGGCGCTGCGAGAGGCAGAGCACTCGGGGAAGGGGGCGCTACACGAGGGTAGGCAGGGGGTGCCTGCACCTCGAGTAAGGGAGATGCAACAGGGGGCGCCTCCGCCCGCAGTCGCCCTATTGCATCTGCACAGTGCTGCCAGAGGAGGATGTGCTGAATAGGGGCTCGTGGTTCCTGAAAGAACTGCTCCCCGATTTTGTGCCAATCAGAAATGTCTAGGGAGCCATTATCAGAATACCATGGGCATCTATATTCAACAAACCGCAATAAATCCTCCAGATGTTTCTGTGAGGCAGCTACACATCCGGCTTGCTTGATAAGTTTTAAAAGCTCTTTCGCGTGAGCCTTTTGCTGCACAGATAAATCTCCCCCCATACTCACGAGAGAGCGCGAACGCTGTGGTGCACCAGGGCTTTTCCAGCCGATGAGTCGGGGGACCGGAGTACGCCGATATCACGTCGGGGTCACCAGATGCGGGAAGAAACCAGACGGACAAAGACTGCGGCAGAGACGACACCCCAAAAAGCTGGGGTTCTCACTTTTATTCAGTACAGCAGCATTAGGAAGCATATGTGACAGTGATGGATACGTTTGTTTACTTCTATTCTCATTGGTGGTAAGGACTCCCCGCACCCCCTCCTCCCGGGAAGGGGGGATATGGCTGTGAGCCATCACTCTTTCCTGCTCCTTTCTGTGTGTCAGCATTTTATCATTATATAAGGAGGAAGTACATATAGGGCTATCCGTTATAATAGGAAGCTTGCCAGCAATCCGGGTTCACGAAAAAAATCACTGCGTGGTTTGCCAACACATATGTTTCTCTTCATGTGCTGTGTGAAAAAGAACTTCCTTTTATTTGTTTTAATCCTGCCGCTCATTAATTTCATTTGGTAGCCCCTAGTTCTTATATTAAGGGAACAAGTACATAATTTTTTTATTCACTTTCTCCTCACCATTCATGATTTTATGTACCTTTATCGTATCCCCCCTTAGTCTCCTCTTTTCCTAGCTAAAAAGTCCTAGCCTCTTTAATATCTCCTCAGATGGGACCCATTCCAAACCCCTAATTATTTTAGTTGCCCTTCTCTGAACCTTTTTAGTGTTGTTATCTCATTTGGAGGAAAGCCTCTATGCTGACTTATTCTGATATTACATTGGTTTTAGCCCTGCTACTTTCTTGCAATGCAGCTTTTTTAATTGCTTGCAGGAACCAGGAAGCTGTAACAAATCAATTTCAGAATTACAGCATGGTCCTTTTCTTATCAATGTAATTGTTCTTGTTTCATAATCTCATATTTCAATAATCCTTTATTATCAATGTGGGCAACATGGCATATTGCATAGATACAAGTACTGGAAGGGTGTAGCTACAAGGATAATGAGGCATTTCATGTGGTACCAAGGGGTATAATTGGGGACATGAAACAAAGGAAAATGTAGGCAATCAGCAAACAATATACAAATGGTCTGATTCATTAGACTGTGCCGATGCAAGGAATTTGGTGGAAGCACATTTACTAGGATCACTTCAATCTAAACTTTAGGGAACAGTCCTGAATTGGCAGGTGGCTAGACTGTGTCATATATATTTCTAATCAATATTGTTTTGTGATTCCATAATGTCTGCTAATAGAAATTTCCCTCCTTGTTTATCATCTATGTCTATAATGTTGTTCTTGTGCTAAACATACTTGGGTTTTTCACATTTTTGTTTTTCAAAAGCTAAACACCATCAGAGGAAATTATTACCTTCTGAACAATTTATAAATTCAAAAGACTACAGAAGTATAAATAATTGACTCAGTGGAAATGTCAGTTGTTTGAAAAGGCTTTATGCTAGGTCAGGATCAAAAAGATCTGCAACTTTAATCTGTGAAATATTACTTCTCTTCCTATATATTAGAATGACCTACTTGTGCATGTTCAATAAAAAATCTATAAATACTGGTCCAGTTGCTAAGTGATTGCAAAGATTTACAAATGTCATTTAGATAAATGAAATTCTCTTTCCTCCTCAATGGCACTGTAGGTGAATAACAGGGGTAGTACAGAGATTGTAGATTGTTTTACAAAATCTTAGCTCACTACTATCATCTGAAGAAAATAAGAAATAATGCTATTAAAATACCATAACTTTTAGAACAGCATGCATGTGCTAGAAAAATATCTTTGGACTTGAAATATTCAGGGGGGAAAATGAGTTTTTAAACTCATGCTGTTTTACATCCTGCAGATTCAACTGTTTGTATTTAGAGGGCTTTGTGACTCTCACTGGTCCAGGACTTGCTCATTTGGTTCAGATGATAGCTGGATTTTTATGTTTTATTTGCCTTGGCAGCAATCTGACACACAACTAGGGAATCTTGTTGTTTATGGAACTTCTTCAAACAGCTCTTTGCCACTTTCTGATTGGCCACATCTTTTCATCTAAAAGTGGGCACCGTACCACTAACAAATCTATAAATTCAACTTGAAGTGTGTTTTCGGGCCATTCAGTCCCTTTGGTATTCTGCTACTTTGATTAGGATTTACCATACCTGAGATAATACTGTTATAGTTGCCTGTTCTAGCTTTTACAAGGAGAAAATATCTTTGAAAGGGAAGAAAATAAAACCAGCTTGATTCCTGCTCAACAGGGTAGATTGGCTGCTATCATTGATAATGCTATTCCATAGAAGAATGACATTGTTCTAAATAATAGTCTACTGAGCCACTGCAAAGATTAAAAATATGTTGTCAAGCAAGCATCTTCAATATTAAAACAACAAAGGGATAGTTTATCTTGAGCTTGATAACTAGTCTTTTGTTGTTTTCTCTTTGTGAGAAAAGTATCATTTAATTTGGTTTCCATAATAAAAACAACAATCAATCAGAGAGTAGTGGGACATATTTCAGGACAAACACTTCTTTTTTTAACAAGAAAGTGAAATTCATAACATATGGCTTATGGTTTACAGAAAACTACTAGCAGTTCTCTCCTGCACCACTTTCCAACATTGGACCAGAGGATGGAAGTTTTTGGTATGGTTTAATACTTGACAAGTGCCCTGTATTTTGGTTCCATAGGGCACAGTTACCAAAGCCCATGTCTGACTGGTAAAGGTCCCACAGCAGCCTTATTCCTATTCTTTTCTGTTAGCTTCAATGGAGCATTTTTGATCTCAATCAAGTCAGACACCCTGTCAGGGCCCAATCTTGATGCAAAAATGACAACACATATCAGAACAGTCAAAAGTTTACAACATATAATAAAAACTGAACAAAAGCCAAGCATACTATCCTCCTGTGGCCTTAGAGAGACCCTAGGCAACTAGTGATTTGTAGGCTCTATTACATCCCAAATGTTCAATGTATCTTGCCCTTGGCACAGTGTCAAGGATGAGGAATAATCAGTCTTCAGCCATCACTTTTGAAGTGCTATGCCCTATGCTTCCTTCAGGTGATTCATTCTTTCCGTGTTGTCAGGATCCATTGATGAAAGCTGACTCCTTTCAAGGGCCTGTGACAAGTGAAGCATCCCCAATCCATGGAGAAAATGACACTTGTGCAATCAGTACTCAAAGAACATACTATGAGCGATGGATTAGCTACTGATTGGCAACGTTGAGGTGAACTTCTCCTCCAGATTCAAGAGAGAATCCTGGAGGAGTTAGAGATAGCTTAGACCTAGGAAGAAAATGGTCACGTAGGGAAGAGACTTGAAGAGTTTTAAACTCTAATTTCAGATTCCCAATAAATCTAGCTGCTGTCTTATGCTTGGCGACAATATTCTATCCTCATAGCAAATCTGTGCATTTAAAGTAGGGTAGACCTACTGCAGAAGCATGAAAATGATGTGAAAATCGATTGTACTAATGCAGGGCAATGCTCACAAAGCAATACCTATTAGGGAGGCATTTCTATTTTAATACATTTTTTAATCCCTTGCATAAATAATATATGCAATGTAATAAAACACCACTAAAACAGGGATCTAAGATGCTTTTTTAAAAATCACTGGATACCTTACTCATTGCACTCAATTATGGTTTAAGAATTAATGATATCATTTGGAATGCATAAATTTGTATGCAAATTCAGAGTAGGTAAACCTTCTAAAGTGGATAGGTTTATACTTTGTCCTTCATGTTTTACATTTACTCAGAATGTGTATTTACCACTAAACATTTCTGCCCTGACGATGCTATAAGAAAGACCAAACAAGAGGCTTATTTTGTGTTTGATGTGGCTCACACTTTTACCATCCATCTTGCCACTTTCTTCAAATATTTTGTTCCTTCAACAAATGAATATCAGCTGATGTGACCTAATATTGCTAATTAATTGTTAAGCATCAACAAGGTCTTCAGCATCATACAAACCCCAAAAGAACACTTTGGGGCTCTGCAAAACAGAGGGGTTCTCTCCCATCTCAATCCCTAAACACTTTCTTTTTTAAAAGGTATTTAGTTTAAAAATGCATATTATAGAACTACATGGCTGGACCTGAATAAGCTCATTTTGCCATTATCAATTTCTTGGTTAGAAAAATGAACATTTCTGGAAAAGGATTTTCCCCCTCAAATATCTTTAATTTAATGTTTCACCCATTAGTATCCCCAGCTAGCAGTAGAATCTCTTTACCGGCCTGAAGTTGCAGTTCTACAGCTTGGTTCAGGGCCTTAGCACAAATCCCTCTTTCTTAGTCCATCTTAGTGAGCCAAACTGACACCTTTGTTATAATAAATCTATCTTGCTACACACCAGCACAGAACTGCACTGAAATCTTACAATGTGCCCTGAGTAAAGGGTATTGACTGTTGAAATTTAAAAAAAAATACAAATGGTGTTCTAGAAATAAATAATTCTTGGGAAAACATTTTTTATTTTTTCCCACCTTCTCAATTAAAAAAAGTGAAAACCTCAATATTTTGCAGTATCTTAAAAAAAAACACATTTTTTTTTTAAATCACAATGAGGAGTCCTTCTGGCACGTTAAAGAATAACAATGATTTGGGCATCAGATTTTGTGGGCTATAAGCCACTTCATCGGATGCATGGAGTGAAAAATACATTAGGCAGGTATATATATACAGCACATGAAAAGATGGGAGTTGCCTTACTAAGTGGGGGGTCAGTGCTAACGAGGCCATTTCAATCAGGGTGGATATGGCCCATTCCCAACAGTTGACAAAAAGGTGTATCAATAGAGGGAAAATTACTTTTTGTAGTGACCCAGCCACACCCAGGCTTTTTCAGGCCTAATTTGATGGTGTCAAATTTGCAAGTTAATTCCAGTTCTGAAGTTTCTCATTGAAGTCTGTTTTGAAGGTTTTTTGTTGTTGAAGAATGGCCACTTTTAAGTCTGTTATTGAATGTCCAGGGAAACTGAAGTGTTCTCCTACTGGTTTTTGAATGTTACAATTCTTGATGTCTGATTCATGTCCATTTATTCTTTTGCATAAAGACTGTCTGGCCAGTCCAATGTACATGGCAGAGGGGCATTGCTGGCACATGATGGCATTTATCATGTTGGCAGATGTGCAGGTGAACAAGCCCCTGATGGTGTGGCTGATGTGGTGAGGTCTTTGATGTTTGTTTTTTTCTGCTACATTGTTTTTGTTTTCTTTTGTGTTGTTGTTTTGCCATGGAAAAAGGAGCACAATAGAAAGGGGGGGGGGACAAAGAAGAGGAAAAAACAACAAGCAAAAACAAAGACCATTTTAAAAACAAAAAATGTTCAGGTTTCTTTTCTTTTTTTCATTGAAAAAAAGGATATATTGGATTCTTTTACACACACACACAAATTGGAAAAATAAAAGCAAACAAAATTATTTTCCCTGAACAATCCATGTTATTTTTAAATCAGCACTAAAGGGGCAGTGTGTAATTGTGTTACCCCAGGAGCGAAGCAGGGACTGAATTGTGACTCAGTCACAATCCAATATCTTTTCCTTATTTCTCAATGAATGAAGTAAACAGTGAAATTATTTTCCTGCTGAAGATTACTTCTCTCTTTGTGCTGGCTCAGCTGTGCTCACCAGTGTTGTGTTGGAACTAGTGAGGAGGTATCTAGCCAAGGCTCCACCCACTCCCTACCCCTGCCCACACACTTCCTGCTCACCTTGTGACGTCTTATTCCCATATGACTGAACAGCAAGGTTCATGTTCTGGCTCTAAGACAAACATGTTAATGACACAACAATGGTAAGTAGACAACAAGAGTGTAAGAAGGACTTCAGGTCAACTAATGTCAATTGCAAATAGCTAACTGAAAGTAATTAGGCCAAATTCACTTCTACTGTCAATGGCTATATCGCCATTGATTTCTTTATGAGACCAGTCAACTTGGCCAACTGGTTATAATGCTCAAAATACCCATATCACCTTTTCTTTTCTTTTTTCTTTTCTTTTTTTTGATCTCTTAAATTCATCCAATTATACATTTGCCTTGAAAACTAACAACCGCTACTCTAACAACCTACTCAAATATACCACACTCTGCAATTGTAAAGTCTTAATTCTTTCTTGAATACACTAGAGGATAGACACAACTATAGAAGTGAAATATTGTAACAAAGAAATGAGAAGTCCATAAAATATATAAGCAAGATATTCTAATAAATACATCTTACAGTGTTACATTAACTTCCAGACTACAACATGAGTGATACAGGCAATGAATTACCTCTGCTACCTACCAATTTGAAATATCTTTAGTAAATATTTATTCTTTCTGCAATAGGAATTTACTCACTGTTTTAGTCAGAGGATTATTGGAATGGATATTGGAGACTAAAGTACAAAATATCCAGTAAGTATGCTCAGAGCTAGCCCACCAGGTCAGGTCCCTATAAGCAAGCTTACAAAGACAGTGGCAGCCCTCCCTCATAACTTTTAGCCACGTGGTTAGGGTGCTCACCTGGGATCTGGGAAACCCGCAGTTCAAGTCTCTCCTTTGCCTGCCTGGAAGGAAGAGATTAGAACGGGGATCTGCCCCCTCTCATATGAGTGAACTAACCACTAGGCTATGGGAAGTGGAGCTCAGCACTCAGAAGAAGGAACTGCACATGGAGCGCAGGGAGATCAGTATCTGGGGGGCCAGCCAGCTTGTCTGGGGACTAGTGAACGAGCTCCTTGGAGTCTGTGAGTGAATAAGTGGCAGCTTCCACTACATAGCAATACTGCTCTATAATCTATGAGTATCTGGAGATTTGGAACAGGTGAAACCTTTTGTAGTGAACCCTGGAGCCCAAGTCTTCTGGAGAAGGTGAAGACTGTGAAGATGGCAATTTTAATGGAAAGCTTCCCTCCCTGGGAGCTGTGAAGTCAGTAGTATCATCTATGTTACACTGAGGCCTGTTTGATGTAGAATCTTTCCTCCATAGAGGGATGCGAAACGTAAATAAAACTTTTAAGTTGACAGTTGAATGGCACTTATATAATATGGATTATCTAAAATCTTAATTTTTTTTCCCAGAAATGTTAACCACCTGCTTTCTAGAATTTTGAGCTGGAAGGTAAAAAAATCATCTCCATGTTTTCTTCCCCCGCTACTGGGTTCATTGGAGTACCTATTCAAGTGTTAAAATCTCCCAAAATAATTAGATAAGCAATTGGGAACTGGTGACCTACTATATCAGACATTCCCTCAATGACTCAGAATAAAACAGGGAGGATATAGGGGTGGGAGGGATAAATATTTAATACAAAAAATTGGAGATCAGGACATTTTAAAAGAAATACAGCCTGAATATCTTGATACTTTAATTACAAAGATAAAATCTGGGATTTTAAGTAGAAAGAAACCAAGGTGGAATATACGACCCCTTTTTGATAATTGGCCTCCTTTTGGAGGAGAAAGGATTCAAAACCAGGAGAGACTATGACTTCAGATTCAGCTAACCATGCGTCTTGTAAAATAATAAATAAAATGTTTCCAAAAATGTAAACTACAAATTATTCATCTTATTTTTCTACCCAGATAAATTCCAGGGTAACATTCATAATATTACAGTTCTGTATGGGGCTGAAGTGTGAATAAGGGCCAAACGTCAGCCTTAAGATTGTTCAAAATATTTTTGTTGAGAAGACCTTTAATTCTCCAAAATTCTAACTTTGTCTCCTTTTTATGGGCTAAGACTGGTGGGTTTTTGTAAGTAGTAGAGCTTGAAGTGCTTTTCTCTAGTTTTGGTCTAAGATCTGTACTTTGGTACTACTCCATCTTTTGATGGTATAAGGCCCTTCAATTTATTATAACTTGGTTGGATTTTTCCATTACTCACTTATTGTCAATAATCTTTTAATCAATGTCATCAACTACTCAAACACACAGTAACAGATATTATCCAAGGAGAAGATCTGTCTATAATTCAGTATTCTAAATTAAATATGGAGAGTCTCCTTATCTTTTGGGGTGTATAATTTTCCAGCTTCTAGGGGGATGCTGGCTTTTTCCTTTCTTATTAAAAAAAAACTGTTACCACCATCTCAAAAGATAATGGTTTTTAGTATTTTCTCGATTACTGGGAAAAATGGGATCTGTTGACATTTTTTTGTCCTTTTAGCAGTGACAAAAAGAGAGATTGTATTAAGCTGTAATTCACATTTTAATAGATGTTGGTGGGTTTTTTAAACTGTGTTTGTTTTTCTTTTTGTATTCACAAAAGATATATGTCATACGTGACCTAACAAAATTGGATTCGATTTGACACTAGGCTATGAGATATTCTGATGTAGGGAGTTCGTTCAGTCTCTCCTGTTGAAGCTGTTCCACTGTGACTTAATAATGAAAGAATCATTCGGCCACAATGAGAGAGAGAAAGCAAAAGCATAAGCATTACTCTGCAGTCTGGTGGCTTGAGGCTCAAGTGGGAGATGCAGGATCCAGTCCTCCTGCACCAGTTGATTTATTCATCATTTATCCACAGTGGGAAATCTTCAACCATTGAGACTGAAAGCATTCCTCACATGAGAATGTCCTATAGCTCTGTAGTTAGAGCACTCACCTGAAAGGTAGCAGATCTGTGTCCAAATTTCTGTTCTGCCTCAGGTAGAGGGTAGGAGGGACTTGAGTCAGGGGTCTCCCACATCCCAGATGAATACCCTATCCACTGAACTAAAAGTTAGGAAGGAGGTTGTTCTCCTTCTCCTTTTCACATCTAATGCCAAGAGAGAATTTGCAGCTGTGAATCCCAACCAGAAGGAGATGCTGAATTTCCTGAGGGTTGTGGTTTAGGACACATCCATGGTGTTCGCATCTCCCATTGGCTAGTTTAGACAGGAAGTCTTTAGCATGTTGGGTTTTGTGGATCCCATTCTCAGGCACTTATCTCCCTTCATTGATTGTATAGGAAGCCTAGGTGCCTAACCCAGGCTTTGTGAATGCCAGTGATTTTCTAGGCACCTAAAAATAGTGATGGTGAAACTCAGCAGCATCACACCTATCTTTCTTTGTGAATCTAGCACTTAGTTTCCCATCTGTAAAATGGTAATTATAATACTTCTTTTCTCCCAGCCATTCTCTTTCTCAATGGGACCCTGATCCCAGATTAGTCCTTTAGGTGCAACTCTACTATAAGTTAAGACTTTTTTTCTGTCTGTCCATATTCATCTCATTTATACATACAAACTCTCCCTTATCATAGGGAAGTTTTCAATACAGACCTGCACTTGGGGGCAACGTAAAGTCACACTGCTCCAGGAGGTGTCAGAGAACCCTAGCCTGAAAAGAGAAGATGCAGGAATTTACCTCTGTCAGACTGGGAGGTAAGGGTAGCTCTAATGGATGGGTCCTTTACCTTTCTCCCTCTCTGTCTTCACACACTGGCACAAAAAGCAGGGACAATCTGGTTATGAATCATAAGGGCAGCTTTTAAACCAGGTGAAGTAACAAGAAAGAGAAAAGTCCTGTTCTTCTGAGCACCTAATCAGTGAATAAACATCTGTGAACTGTGGGTTGGTTGGTTGGTTGGTTGGTTTTAAATGCAGTAGTTACACAGTATATGTTTTCAAATTCAGGATTAAACCATATGTCAGCATTTGCCTTAATATACTCCTGGAGGCTACCTACACAGGAATCACTCAAATAACTTCAAAACTGCAATAAATATATCCACCTCCCATTACTTTTCACACAATTATATGCACAGCAGTAGCATGGTGTCTTGGGTTTAATTTACATATCTTTCCTTTTGCATGCTAAACATAATTTGGTACACTGTATAAAGTTTATTATTCCAGTATCGTTTGATGTTCTAATTTACCTTGTGTGCCAGCATTTAATTTACTACTAATCTTTTAAAGAGTTGTGTGAGGATCATGGTAGCCTTGTTCCTTAAAGACTTCCATAATGAACTTGAGAGCCAGCTTAGTTTAGCAAGAAGTTTGAGTTGCAGTTCATTACAGAACGGTGAGCTCCAGATATATTGAATTACTGCCAGGAAATATTTGCAGACTACAGTCATAGACTTTACCCTTCAATCAACGATAGGCTAAGAAAATGCTTCCCAAAGATAGTTAATGTGTTCCAGTAGTCTGAGAAGTGGGTGTAGACTAACTCTTGCCAACTTTAGTACCTATCTGAATGCTGTTCTGAGGCCAACAACACATCCAATTATTGTTTGTGAACAAACATTGCATTGAAACATATGAGAACAGAAGGTTTCAAACACAGTCAACCAATTGGTGTTGTTATTCTATAGTTAATTAGGAGCACAAATGCACTTTAGTCAAGCCTGCTAGACCAAGGACCATCTGCATGACAATATAACATCTCTAATAATATAGCATCCTCATAGCTCTCTAGAGAGATGTATTAATGATTCTCTGTTTATTGTATGTATGAGAAACAAAAATGGTAAATCATCAATAAATTAATATGTTATGGGGAAATGTTGCTAATTGAATTTATATATATATTGTGGTAAACCCAGGGCTGGAAGGCTGTGGTGAGAGGGGAAACTGCAGGTTAAATTAGGTCCAGATGAGCAAGGCTGCCGCAGCCAGAAGCAGGGCCAGCTGAGACCGGTTAAGGAGGCAGTCAGAGCCCTTTAAAGAGACTTCTCCCCAGAGAGGGGTGTCGGAGTGAGGAGTGTGTCTGGAGGCAGTAGGAGTTAGAAGTGTGAGTTTTGTAGAAGCAGAAGGAGGTAAAGAAGAGTGAGAGGCAGATACAGAGAGGCTGCCAGCAGGCAGGTAGGCAGGAAAGAGCCCCTCCCAGGAGAGAGCTAGCCCTCCCTAACCGGCAAGAAGCCAAACCCAACCAGGGGAGAACTGCCCAGAGGACTGTAGCCTGGGATGCCCGGGGGGCCCCCTTGCCACAAGTGGTGTCAGAGGTGGGATCGTGAGTAGACTGGGTGGCAAGACCCCTCGACCAGGGCGAAAAGCCCCCCCCCCTATTCAAAAAACCAAAAAAAGAGAGAGAAAATGGAGGAGGTGGTGAAGGCACTGGTTCAGGCCACTGCGGCCCAGCAGGAGGCTGTTCGAGTGCAGCAAGAAACCAACCAATTACTGATGTCCCAGGCAGCCCAGGACCGAGCCACATTGCAGGAGTTAGTGAAGCAGGTGAAAGTCCTGGGCACCATGGCCCGTGGGGGTCCTGATGCCCGGCCGCTGCGGGCAAGCAACTATTTGCAGAAAATGACTGCGGACGACGATACCGAGGCCTACCTTCTTACGTTCGAGAGGACAGCCCTGCGAGAGGCCTGGCCCCGGGAGCAGTGGGCAAGCATCCTGGCCCCTTTTCTGTGTGGAGAGGACCAGAAGGCCTACTTTGATCTGGCAACCAAGGCCGCTACGGATTATCCCCAGCTCAAGGCCGAAATCCTGGCAAGGGCGGGAATGACGCCAGCCCTGAGAGCCCAGCAGTTCCACGACTGGAGGTACAAGTCCGACAAGCCACCAAGGACCCAGCTGTTTGACTTGATCCACCTCGCCCGGAAGTGGCTGCAACCTGAGACCCACAGACCAGAGAAAGTGGTGGAAATCCTAGTCCGGGACAGGTATATGCGGGGGCTGCCGCCCGACATAAGGGGTTGGGTCCATAGGAACGATCCCTCCTCCTATGACGAACTAGTAGCCCTCGTGGAGAGACACCTAGCCTCCCAGGAGCTGCCTCGGACTACCAAGGAGGGAGTGCGCCCGAATAGGAGGCAGGGCACAGGGCCAAAACCCCGGGCTACCATGACCCCAAGCCGATACATGGAGGGAGTAAAAGAGGCTGGGGATCAGCCGGAAAGCATGGAGAAGCTAGGGGACTGGGGAAACGAGACTCGGGGGGTAAGGCCTAACAGCCCGAGAACCAGGGTGCTAGCCCGAGTGGGTATACGCTGCTACGCATGTGGGGAAGTAGGGCCCAGTGCCCATACCAGACAGAACCCATGCAATGTGACCTGGAGGGGATGGAAGGTGTCTTAATAAGTCAGGTGGGGGTCACGGTGGCCCCCCATAGATAACCTGGCCCGTTAAGATGAACGGCATTAGTACCACCACGTTAGTAGACTCCGGGAGTGCAGTCACGCTGGTCTCGGGGAAACTTGTCGGGCGAGACCAAATGTCGCGGGCCAAGCGCTCCAGAGTATCCTGTGTACATGGGGATGTCAATTATTACCCCACCATCCCCATAAGTATAGACATCCTGGGAAACCCCACGAAGGTAATGGTGGGGGTAGTCCCGAAGCTCCCCTACCCAGTCCTGATTGGGCGAGACTTCCCGGGGTTTGATAACCTGCTCCCTGGAAGGGAAGCAGAAGGGATTGCGGACCCCCGGCCTTCCGAGAATTTGACCCAGGGCTATTTTCCATGACAGGGGGGAACAAGAAGTTTCGGAAGGAGAGAAGGGCAGCTAAGGAGGTGGGGACGAAGATTTTGACCCAGTACCGAAGGGTTGCGCTGGTAGGGGAGCAAGTAAGCCCCGGGGGAAGAGGGCTCGGCGAGCTGCGGGGGGAGCCCGACAGCAGACCTAGTGCCCCCCAGACTGACCCCGAGAGGGAGTCGGGGATAGATCCCCCGGAGCTAGGACCAAATGGCCCGTCAATGGAAAGCTTTGGGCAGGATCAAGCCAATGATCCAGCCTACCACAATATCCACAATATCCAGAAGGAAGTAGTTGAGGTGAATGGAGTCCCGGTAGAAGGGAAAGTTAAGGGCCGAGGGCCGTATTATGTAATAAAGGGGGACCTGTTATACAGAGTAGTCCAGATGTCGGACCAAACCATAGAGCAACTCTTGGTTCCCCAGAAACACCAGAGAGGTGTGATGGACCTAGCCCATAGCCACCTTTTCGGGGGCCACCTAGGGGTAGATAAAACCCTCGATCGGGTCCTGAAAAGATTCTTTTGGCCAGGAGTTTACGCGGCTGTCCGACAGTATTGCACCTCCTGCCCGGACTGCCAATTGCATGCCCCCCGGCTGCACTTGCGGGCCCCGTTGGTACCTCTGCCCATCATTGAAGTCCATTTTGAGAGGATCGCTATGGACCTGGTAGGCCCACTGCCCGAGGCCATCAGCTCATACTGGTTGTGCTTGACTACGCCACCCGATACCCAGAAGCTGTGCCCCTACGGAACATGATGTCAAAGACCATAGCCTGGGAGTTGGTGCAGATTTTCTCCCGAGTAGGAATACCCAAGGAGATCCTAAACGATCAAGGGACCCCCTTTGTGTCGAAACTGATGAAGGACTTGTGCGACATGCTCCAAGTGTGGACCCTGAGGACATTGGTTTACCACTCTCAGACTGACGGTCTGGTCGAACGCTTCAATAGGACATTGAAGAGCATGATACGGAAGGTAGTGAGCCGGGACGGGAAGGATTGGGACACCCTGCTCCTCTACCTACTGTTTGCAGTGAGGGAGGTACCGCAGGCCTCAATGGGATTCTACCCATTCGAGCTGTTATATGGACGCCATCCTCGGGGCATACTCGATATAGCTAAGGAGGGTTGGGAGGAACAGCCGAAGCCGGAGAGAAATGTCATTGAACATGTGTTACGGATGAGAGAGAGGATAGCCCAGGTCACCCCCATAGTGCGAGAGCACATGAATAAGGCCCAAGAGGCCCAGCGGACGTATTATGATCATTGGGTGTTGAGCCGGAAGTTCCAGGATGGGGACCGGGTAATGGTGCTTGTACCCACGGCTGAAAGTAAACTGTTTGCCCACTGGCAAGGGCCCTATGAGGTGATCGAAGCCATGGGAGACATAGACTGTAAGGTCCGACAGCCGGGACGCCGGAAGCTGGAGCAGATCGATCATGTAAACCTACTGAAGCCTTGGCAGGATAGAGAGGCTCAAGTAGTCGCGCTCGGAGAAACCCCCCTGGAAGGGAACCAGCCTAGCCAGGTAGGGATATCTCCCGAGCTGACCCCAAACCAAAGAGAAGAAGTGATCAGCATGATCAGACGGCACCCGGACGTGTTCTCGGAGGCGCGAGGCTGAACCAGGGAGGTGTGCCACCACATCCACACGGAGCCTGGGGTAAAAGTGTATGTCAACCCTTATCGGATCCCAGAGGCAAAAAGGGAAATAATTGGAACAGAAGTCCGGAAAATGCTGAGATTGGGGGTCATAGAAGAGTCCCATAGCCAGTGGTCCAGTCCCGTGGTCCTGGTACCCAAGCCCGATGG
The DNA here is from genome assembly GCA_032164245.1 of Sternotherus odoratus. Lineage (NCBI taxonomy): Eukaryota > Metazoa > Chordata > Testudines > Kinosternidae > Sternotherus > Sternotherus odoratus. Next base: position 247,685,573 of record JAVMKO010000001.1, read on the forward strand.
CAGTGTAAGATTCTGCAATGACTTCCGGAAGCTAAATGACGTTTCCCGGTTCGATGCATATCCGCTACCATGAATAGATGAACTAATTGACCGATTAGGAACAGCGCGGTTCCTTTCCACCCTGGACCTGACCAAAGGCTACTGGCAGATCCCCCTGGCCCCGGCGGACAAGGAGAAAATGGCCTTTGCCACTCCAGAGGGTCTGTTCCAGTACACGGTCCTCCCCCTTTGGATTACATGGGGGCCCCACCACCTTCCAGCAGCTTATGGACAAACTGCTGCGGCCGCATCGTAAGTACGCGGCCGCTTATTTAGACGATGTGATTATCCATAGCCCCGACTGGGAGACACACTTGGGGAAGGTGGAGGCAGTGTTAGACACCCTGAGGAAGGCCGGCTTGACTGCAAATCCCGCCAAGTGCTCAATTGGACTAGCAGAAGCCAAATACCTCGGGTATGTAGTGGGGAGAGGCCTGGTAAGACCCCAGCTTAACAAGTTAGAGGCGATCCAGAAGTGGCCACGATCAGTCCGGAAAAAGCAGGTCAGGTCGTTCCTGGGGTTGGTCGGCTATTATCGACGGTTCATTCCCCATTTCGCCGCCCGGGCATGCCCACTAACTGACCTGACGAGAGCCCGTGGCCCGGACATCAGGAAGTGGTCGAATTCAGCAGAAGAGGCGTTTAAGGATCTGCGGACGGCCCTCTGCACCGACCCCGTGGTAATAGCCCCGAATTGGGAGAAGGAGTTCTTATTACAGACTGATGCCTCCGAAGTAGGGCTAGGAGCAGTGCTGTCCCAGATGATAGATGGAGAAGACCACCCAGTCCTATACCTCAGTCAGAAGCTCCTGCCCAAGGAACAGAAATACGCCGTGGTAGAGAAGGAGTGCCTGGCGGTGAAGTGGGCTGCAGAAAGCCTCCGCTACTACCTGCTCGGAAGACGGTTTACCCTGGTCACGGACCATGCTCCGCTGAAGTGGATGCACCAGAATAAGGACAAAAACGCAAGGGTCACCAGATGGTTCCTCTCGCTACAACCCCTCCACTTCCGCGTGCAACATAGATCCGGCCTCCTGCACGGAAATGCGGACAGCCTGTCAAGGGTACACTGCTCAGTGACCCAAGTAGCCCAGCCCCATGGTGTTGAGCTGAGCAAAGCTGCCGCAGCCAGAAGCAGGGCCAGCTGAGACCGGTTAAGGAGGCAGTCAGAGCCCTTTAAAGAGACTTCTCCCCAGAGAGGGGTGTGGGAGTGAGGAGTGTGTCTGGAGGCAGTAGGAGTTAGAAGTGTGAGTTTTGTGGAAGCAGAAGGAGGTAAAGGAGAGTGAGAGGCAGATACAGAGAGGCTGCCAGCAGGCAGGGAGGCAGGAAAGAGCCCCTCCCAGGAGAGAGCTAGCCCTCCCTAACCGGCGAGAAGCCAAACCCAACCAGGGGGGAACTGCCCAGAGGACTGGAGCCTGGGGTGCCCAGGGGGCCCCCTTGCCACAATATATATATTTATATATATATATATTTATATATTTATATATATATATATATATATATAGCTATGAGTGTGGGTGTGTGCATGTGTGTACCATGTATACAGACACACATACAGTTCAGCTTTAAAGACAATCTGCTGTTGTTCTCAACTTTTTATCTTGTTTTTATTTGTCTAGAAGTCAAACTTATTGACCCTCTGGAATAATATCAGTAAACAAAACCAGAGATGCTCCAGTAGTCTATAAATGGGAATGTACATTGGTAAATGAATGCAGAATTTGGCCCATCTTTTCATTTTTTATAGATGTGTTCTATGTGCACTGAATTTTCATAGGCCTATCTTGTGACTTGAACTATGTGCCCACTCAGGGGAGTAAGAACATTCTTTCTGCTCCCTTGAATCTGGGCATGCAAGAGTAAATGTTACTCCCTCCTTGGAGCAGGAGCATGAAGAGTGGGCAGAATCTTCACTTAGTGCTCAGCATGGTCAATTAATACCCCTGGTGACTGGGAGAAAGCAGGAAAGGGACTGTGCTTTCCTGGGATGCTTCTAGGGTGGTAAAACTATGTACCATTCTTTACAATGGGATGTGTCCTTGTGACAAAGTCTAACTCATATTAAGTATGTCACAATCATTATAAATATCAATTTGCTACAAAGTGTGGCAACTTGCACCAATAAGAATTCCTGATGGCTGTAGGAATGCAATGCCCTTTGTTTACTCTTTCCCCATTTATTCCTTTTCAGCTATAGAAATAGTTACAAATGGGACTTCTTCCAAAGCATAAAATTCAGTAATCAAATAATAAACTATATAGAATTGTCTTTTTTTTAAAGATCATTAAAACCTATAAGACAAGGTAACCAAAGTAAACATCATAGAGACAACAGCAGTTGAACACAGGTCAGTTGGTCCGAAGAGATAGGCGAGCACCGTTCCAAAGGGTTGGTCGATATAGACAGCAAGACAGTGGCCAGGGAAGTTGGAATCCGCTAAGGAGTTTGTAACAACTCACCTGCCGAATCAACTAGCCCTGAAAATGGATGGCGCTTGAGCGTCAGGCCCATATCCGGCCATCGCCGGCAATGAGAGCCGTGGGGGCTACGACATGATGAGTAGGAGGGCCAGTGCAGTGCGCCTTCAAGCCTAGGGCGTGGGCCCGGATGGAGCTGCCGCAGGTGCAGATCTTGGTGGTAGTAGCAAATATTCAAACGAGATTATAGAGACACTCATTTGTTGAAAAAATAAAGGATTTTTTTTATCTAGCATTTTTAAGAGGGTGACTTAGAGATTCTTGGCCAGACAAAAAATAACACCTAGAAATGTATAGTATTGAAAAAATAAAATATTAGACCATATTACAGGTGTTTAGTGAGGAAATAAAAATATTGGATTCCCCCCGCACACACACACACATCAGAATCAATTAATTCACCTACAATAAAGGAGTTCTATATTTTATTAAGCCACAATGGTGAAAAAAGACTTTTCAGTATTATTGTTGAAAATATATGAATTACTTATAACTTCAAAAGCACCAAGAGCTTGTCTACACTTGAAATACTACATTGACACAACTGCAGCCATGCCACTGTAGCACTTCAGGGTAAACACTACCTACACTGCAGAGAGGGGTTCTCCCAGTGGCATAGGTAACCCTCTTCCCCAAGAGGCGGTAGCTATGTTGATGGAAGAATCCTTCAGTTGACCTAGTGCTGTCTACACTTGGAGTTAGGTGGGCTTAACTATGTCACTCAGGTTGTGGGTTTGTCACACCCCTGGGTGACGTAGCTGGATTGACCTAATTGTTTAAGTGTAAATCCTTTGTGTCTCATATGCTTAAGACATAAAGAGGCTTCCAATGCCAGTTAGACTCCTAAGTCCACAGGTAAGTTTTGAAAATGAAATTTAGGCTCTTAAGAGGCATTTTGAAATGTTTACCAATCATCTTCAATTAAAGAAAGTTTAAGAAAACAGCTGATGTCTGGAAACCCAGAGAAGGCAATTCAGCTGCACTTTCAAAGGTATTGTACACTGCCTAGGGTCAGAGCTTCAGCTGATGTAAGTAGTGAATGATACAGCTTGAATAATTGAAACTTTAACTGCTAGGCCCTTTGTAGCAATATTTAGGGAAAATGCAAATCCAAATATTTGTAGATGGAACAAAGTTTTCCACAAGTACTAGTTTACAGTGAACAAGCACATCACCTTTTGTAAGTGCTAATATTAGAGCATTAGGGCTATAATTTTGTACAGAAAAATCTGTGTGATTATTAACATGTCATTGACTTTCTCTTTCATATTCCTAGCACATTGTCTCAACTTATAATTTTATTTGAAACAGCATTTAATTTAGTCTCAAATATGTCAACTTTACTTTGAAGAGTTCTTATTACAGAGACAACCATCTCCCTTTAAACACTGGAAGTGGAACCTGGTGAAGGAGTTGAACCAGATTTTTTGATAATTTAGACTAGATTGTGCAATGCTTTAGTTAATATTTACTCACAGGAGTACTCTCATTGAAGGGCCACTCCTGTGAGTAAGTGCTTTCCAGCATAAGAACTAGACAATCTAACTTTTAGCAGCAGATTCTGCCACCCTTAGTAGGTGAGTAGTCCTGCTCAAGAACACTCAGATGCAATTCATTGTAAATAAGAGTATCCAAATCTGGCACAACAAGACTCTTCATGGAATAAAGTAGGACTCAGGCAGGTCTACACTACACGCCAGATCGGTGGGTAATGATCGATCTATCGGGGATCGATTTATCGCATCTAGACTAGATGCGATAAATCGATCCCCAAGAATTTTCCTGTCGGTACTCCACCGCCATGAGAGGTGCAGGTGGAGTTGATGGGGGAGCGGCAGCAGTTGACTCAGCACTATGAAGACTCCAGAGTAAGTGGACCTAAATACGTCAACTATTTATTCCCGTAGTTGAAGTTGCGTATCATCGGTCGATTCCCCCCACCCCCAGTGTAGACATGGGCTTGGGCTGAGAGTGAAAAGGGGTGCCAGAGTCTTATCCTGAACTTCTTCTAAGTTCACTGATCAGGCAGCAGACAGAGATAAAGGAATATATACCTCACAGTATTAGGCCTATTTCAGACCATGATTGCAGTTGACTGGGAATGTTATTTCCCACCAAAAAAAAAAAGATGAAAATTAAACATTTTTAACTGTCATTGTTTAAAAAAAAAAAGTTGAAAGCCAAACTGGAGGGGGGGGGCAGAGGAAGGGTGGAGGGGATGGGCAACTGATTATTACACATTTTTCAGATTCCAGTTGAAAAAAATTGTCATTTTTCAGTTGACAAAAGAGCAACATTTTTGGTTTTAAGTTTGTGTTGGTGTTTTGTTTTGTTTTTCATTGCAACCCCCCAAAAGCAGTCTTTTCCAGCAGAAATTTCATTTTGACAAATTAAAAAAAAAAAGCTATTCTCAGTCAGAAAAAGTTTTGGACATTTTTTTCTTTACTAGCTCTAATCACAATATATATATTCGCTATATATATATATATATATATAGCGAAGACCAACAAATTTGATGGAGAGTGTGCAAGACGGAGAAAGGCAGCTTGGGGTAGCTTTAATCGAATTAAAACCTCGCTGTTAAACTCGAAGATCCCCCTGCGACTGCGTAAAGAATTGTTTGACTCTACCGTTCTTCCAGCAATGACATATGGTTCGGAATGCTGGAGCACCACACAGGCTGATGAAAACAAATTAGCAGTCATGCAAAGAGCAATGGAGCGCAGAATGTGTGGAATTTCCCTTAGAGACCACATTCCAAATGCAGTCATTCGACAACGAAGTGGAGTTAAGGATGTGATTCAGTCAATCTACAAAAATAAGCGCAGGTGGTCACGTAGCGCGACTCCAGGACAACAGATGGACCGTATGATTAACAGAATGGATTCCGCGAGGACAACCGCGCCAACATGGTTGCCCTCGACGACGCTGGGAGGATCCTATGGTCAAGATGTTCGGGCAGAGATGGCATCGACTTGCGCAAGATAGGCAAAGGTGGAGCGGTATTGATTTGCATTCATGGCGGAATCAAGACGCCGTGTAACGAAGACAAGTCGGATCCAAGTAATCCAAGTAAAAAAAATCACAATATAGTCAATAATAAGAGAGATTTATCCAAGCCACCTTCTTATCTGCCTCACACCAGTGAGATAGTATCAGGAAGGTGGGGAGATTCCCTCTCATAGACACAAAGATAAAAAGTATGTTTTACCTTAAAATAGACATGTGTCCCTCTAATGGGCCTCATGACAGGGAAGTCTCAAAGGGTAATAAGAAAAAAGTAGCTCATCTTAAATAGGAATAACAAGAAGAAAATATTCTCCCCCATCTACCACAACCCATTACAAAGAGCTAAGTGAAAATAAAAAATAGGTAATCCTGAGATGTCAGATAGGTAAGGTCTGATGTTTATAGCCCCCATCTGGTTCCTTGCAATAGCATTAACTGGAAACTCAGGGAGGTTTAAATCCTTCTCTCTCAGGGACCTCTAGATATTAGGTATTCTGGGCCTGATGGAAATGGCCCTCAACTGGTTCCCTACAGGGTTGGCAACTGGAAAATGAATGGGGCTTTTAACCTTGCTCTTTCAAAGACCTCTGGATGTCACATAACTGGAGACTACTAGAAATGACCCCTATCTGTTTTTCTGCAGCAACCAGGGTATTTCAATATTGTTCAAGGTGCTCAGGGGGAAAAAGGAAAAAAAAGTTTACTACTTGTTCCTGTTTCAGTTTTTATATCCCTTCATAAGTACATTGGCCTCTATTGTCCTATTATCTATTTTGATTTATCCAGGATGAATATCAATTGCAACCTTCATTTGTTTCTTACTATTTTATTGCAGCACATATATCCTGCTTCAGTACTGTCATATTACTTAAACTGCATACCTTCATATTTTATTTGTTAATTCAAATGATATAAGGGAACAAAAGGGCACAGGAGATTAATAATGTTGGAGAGAACACCTCACTTCTAGGGATACATTTTCATAAGCATCTAAGTGACTTAGGATCTTAAATCCCATTTTCAAAAGTGAATTAGTCACTGAGAAGCCTAAATCCCAGTGCTTTTAATATGAGTGAGGATCCTACATAACAGCTAGTTTTTAAAGGTATTAGGTGCCTAAAGGGGGATTCCAAAGCATATAGGTATAATAACTCCACTGATATGAATATAATTGACTTCAATGGCAGTAAGGTACATACCGGTACGTGCCTTTAAAAATCCTGCTAGACACTATATGCATATTTGTGACTAAATACCTTTTAAAATCTGTCAGTAAGTCACTTTTGAAAGTGGCACACTGGAACATAAGTGACTTAGGTGCTTTTTAAAATGTTACCACAGGTGACTAGTTCAAATCCAGCTCAGGCTGGATCTGAGTGGCTTCCACCTCTTCTCCCCAGTGTCTCCTCATTAACATCTTTCCTATTTTATGAACATTTTAATATAAACATTAAAAACAAATAATTCACCCCCTAAACACCTCATCACCTGTCCCTTCAGCCAGAAGTGGCTAATCTTGTCTTTACTGCAGACTCAGCTGGTTACATAGCCTTTGTGATAGTTCGGTCTTCTCAGCAGGTGACCATACCAAAAGTGAATTCTTAGTCCCCCCATCACCTGTCTCAGAGGCTAGCAAGCTTCCCCTGTGGAGTCTCCTCTCTCTTATGGGATTGGCCTCTGAATGATTCCCAGACCCTCTGTTGTGTGATGATCTCATCTCTGTTGACTCTCTCTAGGCATTTTGTCTGTTGGGTCTTGTTGTTTCAGAACACATGTCCCTCTTGTGTAGTCACCTCATTTGATGTGGATGTTGCTACGCTCCTCATGACTCCTTTTGTCCACTTCTTGTTGTGTGTCTCCAATGGCTAAATCCTCACAGGATTCTTCAGGTCTAGAAGGTCCTGGACTGAGGTGTTGTTCTCCAGTGCCTGAGTTCTCTGATTGTTGGAGATTCTGCTGAGAGAAGATGGCCATCCTTCTGCCCACAACAGATCTCCTCTCATAGGTAGCAGGGTTTTGGTCCTTCCTCTCATCAATGCCTGTGCTGGACTGTTTTGGCAGCCCTTTGATAGGGTATTACTTAGGTGCCATAAATACTGAGGAAGGATCTGATCCAGAGGAAACAGCATTATATAACAGTCTCTTTGCTGTTTTCACAGCTTATTGCACCCTACCATTACTCTGTGGACATGCTGGCAAGGAGGTGTAGTGGTTAAAATCCCATTTGCTTGCAAATTTCTTGGATACTTCCAACAGAAACTGGGGTGCACTGTTGGTGAATGCAGTGCTCTTAATGCCATATCTTGTGAAGCCAAACTTCTGTGCCAATCACTGACTTGCCTCTGGCATCAACCACCCAGAAGGAGGCTTCTGCTATCAAGGTGAGTAGTTGTGTGTCCATTCCCAGGCAATACACTTACTCCTGATCCATCTAAGGCAGCTGTCAATGCCCAGGTATGAATCATGTATTTTTGCATGATATCTTTACAAAAGAGAGTAGGGAGAACAGCTCTCAGTCCTCAAAATATATTCCATCCTGCACAATCAGCTCATCTTTAATTTGAAAATATGGATCTGGACACTCTGTTTGTATCACTACTTTTATCATCTGTAGTCAATGTCTTTCTCTGTAGTTTCTTTGATTTTCATCAGCTTTGCTGTTGAAACTGGGAGATACTGCAGTATTCTGATCCCCTTCCTCCAACTCACTGATGATGGGCATACATGTTCTGTTCAGGATGTCAGCCAACACCTTGTAATCCTGTACACCAGTAATCTTCATGAACATTCTCTGATCTCTATCTGTTAGAGCTAGAGGTACATAGAACCATATATTAGAGTTGGAAGAGACCCTACGAGGTCATCTAGTCCAACCATAGAATCATAGATTAGGCCTGAAAGAGACCTCAGGAGATATCTAGTCCAACCCCCCAATAGGCGCTGCAATCAATGTGCACTGCAATCTCTTTGGAGCATTAAGAAGTGGCTTTGCCATAATGGTTTCTAGGGGTTTGTGATCTGTTTGAACTATCACTGGGTGGTCACAGATTCCCAAAGGAATCACTCCACTCCAAATACCACAGCTAGATGTTCTTTTTTTTCTGATTGTATGTATCTTTGTTCAGTCTCCTGCAAAAGTGCTACATTCTGTCCTTTCTCTGATGCATCACCCTAGAGCATCAGTGGTTCATCATTTATTTCAGCATGTCAAATTCTTACTGCTGGGGACCTGTGCAGTCCACTCATTATCCTTCCTTGTGAGATGGCATATGGGCTTTGCTACCGAAAACACATGTGGACAGACCTTGGACAGAAAATTTATCATTCATATGAAGCACTGAACTCCTTTCAGATCACCTGGAGCTGGCATGTCTCTGACTGCTTTGATCTTCTTGGGATCAGCTTTCAGTCCCTCTGCTGTGAGTAGATGTCCAAGGTATGTCACCTCCTGCTGTGTGAATTGCATTTATTCTGGGCTGAGTTTTATGTTCTTGCCCTTACATCACTGTAGAAAAGCTTGTAGTTTTATGGCATGATCTCATTCAACTTCTGTATAATTGCTCCCTTCTCCTACAGTGAAAATGTCTGCCATTATTTTCATCCAGGAAGTCCTTCCAGGGCTTGGGTGAAGGTCTGAAACAAACAGATAAATTAAACAGCAATAAGACACCAAGACAAGATGGTATTTGCCCAAGAGTTCTGAAGGAACTGAGATATGAAATTGCAGAACTACTAACTGCGGTATGTAACCTATCATTTAAATCAGCTTCTGTACTGGATGACTGAAGAGTAGCTAATGTAACACCATTTTTCTAAAGGCTCCAGAGGCAATCGTGCCAATTACTAGCGGGTAGGCCTAACTTCAGTATCAGGCAAATTGGTTGAAACTATAGTAAAGAGCAGAATTATCAGACATATAGATAAACATAATATGTTGGGGAAGAGTCAAAAGTGGCTTTTATAAACGTATTTCATGCCTCATCAATCTATGAGCGTTCTTTGAGGAGGTCAAAAGGCACGTGAAAAATTGGTTAGCTGGATGATATAGTGTACTTAGACTTTCAAAAAGGCTTTGGTAACGTTCGTCACCAAAATCTCTTAAGCAGTCTCTGAAGCAAATAAGAGGGAAGTCCCCTCACGAATCGGTAACCAGTTAAATAGGAAACAAAGGGTAGGAATAAAGGCTCAGTTTTCACAGTGGGGAGAGCTAAATAGTAGGGTTTCCCTCTGCTGGGACCAGTGCTGTTCAACATATTCATAAAATATCAGGGAAAAGGTGTAAACAATGAGGTGGCAAAGTTTGCATACAACACAAAATTACTCTAGCTAGAAAATATCCAAAATAACCTATGAAGATTACAAAGGTCTTTCACAAAACTGGGTACCTGGGCAAGAAAATGACAGATTAAATCAGAGGTTCCCAATTTGGTTAGTGGCTTTTTTTGAGTAAGGCCCTGGCGGGCCACAAGGCACATTGTTTACCTGAGCATCTGCAGGTACAGCCGCTCGCAGCCCCCCAGTGGCTGCGGTTCAACATTCCCGTCCAATGGGAGTTGTGGGAAGTGGTGCAGGCTGGGCCACCACTCCCCGCAGCTCCCATTGTCCAGGAACGGTGAACCGTGGCCATTAAGAGCTGCAAGTGGCTGTACCTGAAGATGCTCAGGTAAACAAAGTGTCTTGCACCCAGCCAGGGGCTTACCCTGAACAAGCCACTAACCAAGTTTGAGAACCCCTGGAGTAAATCAATGTCTATAAATGCAAAGTAAAGCATATTGTAAAATATCCCAATATACATATGAAATAATGGGATCTAAATTAGCAATTGAAACTCAAGCAAGACATTTTGGAGTCATTGTGGATAGTTATCTGGAAATATCTGTTCCATATTCAGTGGCACTCAAAATAGCTAACAGAGTGTTAGGAACCATTAGGAGAGGGATAGCTAATAAGTGACAATATCATAATGACATTTTATAACTCCATGATGCACTCACACTTTGAATACTGCATGAAATTCTGGTGCCCCCACATCTCAAAATATATATATTAGCAAAGTACAGTTGGAGAAGGGCATCAAAATGATTAGGGATATGGAAGGGGTATGTTACATATGAGAATAGATTAAAAAGAGATTAAGACGGTTCATCTTAAAAAAAGAGATGACTAAGGAGGATTACGATAGAGGTCTATAAAATCATTAATAGTGTGGAGAAAGTGAACAAGGAAGTGTTATTTATTTGTTTTTCACATCACACAAGAACTAGGGATCACTCAAGGAAATTCATAGTCAGCAAACTTAAAGCAAACATAAGGAAGTACTTCACACAATGCATAGTCAACCTGTGAAACTCATTGTCAGGGTCTGTTGTGAAGGCCAAAAGTATAATTAGGTTAAAAAAAAAAGAATTAGAGAAATTCACACAGGATAGGTCTATCAATGGTATTAGCCAAGCAATAGGGATGCATTGGCATGCTCTGGGTGTCCCTAGACCTCTGAGTGCTAGAACCTGGATTGGACAACAGGGAAGGATCACTTGACATTGCCTTGTTCTGTACATTCGCTCTGAAGATTCTGGCATTGACCGCCATCAGAAGACAAGATACTGGTTTAGATGGGCCATTGGCCTGACCAGTGTGGCCATTCTTATGTTCTTATGAGTCTTCTTTGGAACACACCTTACTGTGCTTATATCTGCAAAATCCAGGGCTTCAGGGGATTTCAGACTGAGTTCCATGGCTCACACTACTAGCCGTTGAAATTCAGGGAAACTTGACCCTCTGCCTCTAGTTCCATTGATCACAAGACTGGATTTAACATTACTCTCCATCTCACCTCTACCCCTCCTATGGCCTGCTCCCTATCTTATATGATCCATTTCTTCTTTTACCCCACCTCACTATTGCCTCCAGTGTGCTATTTTGCACTCCTTAGTAGCAAATAGATCCCACCTTCCTTTACTGTATTTCACTATAGATGCCGTATCTTAGTGTTGCTATCAACAATTAATTGAGGTAAGATAAATGACTAAAATATATATAGTGCAATAACTGTTAATAATTGCTAAGACTAAGAGGGTGAATATCATGATGGTCATATTTTGCTGTCACAACAGAGCCCAAATCTGGTCATAAATTCAGCCCCATAGGACTAATGTTCCCATTTAAATCTTTTCAGCAGAAGTGGATATTCACCTACTGGCATTCAGATGGGTAGAGGCAACTGGAAATGCTGGCTACCACCTGGTGCTGAATTCCTTCATAAACCACAAGGCATTTCATTTGCAATGTCTGTAGGTCATCAGATTTGTTTCTATTTCCAAGACTATAGTACATATTTACAGAATCATATGATAGAATCATAAACATCAGAGCTGAAGAGGCAGTTCATCTTGTGCAATGAAGGATTGTTTTCTCTGCATAGAAGGGAACAATCTTTCATTTCACAAGACAGCAGGAGTTCTCAGTGCAATCTAGTTTTAAATGATTCAAGCACTACTCAATTTGTTTAGGCGTTGGACTGTGAGAAGATGGGGGGAGAGAGTTTTGTTGTGCCTGTTGTTTACCTGGAACAATGGAATAAGAGAACACAACAGTTTATCAGCTTTATCAGTGAGATTGTGATGAAGTGGGGATCTCTTTGGATTGTGGATGATTTAACAAAACGGTATCATGACATTATTGTGTCATTGAAAGCCTAAGTGTATGTGGATCCTTGACTTTGTAGGAATGTTTCATGTCTCTGCCAGGCTAGAGACAACAGTGAGTGATCAGCACTCAAGGTTTCAGGGTAGCAGCTGTGTTAGGCTATAGCCGTAAAAGGAATGGGAATACTTGTGGCACCCTTAGAGACTAACAGCACTCAAGGATGATCCATTTGAAGTAAAACACCTTGGGATAATGGGATTGCTGTAGGTGGGAGAAGACACTTCCTCCCCTTGTCTGAAGGGGAAAGGATTTGAGAGATGTGGGGGGGAAACCCCTAAAAGGCTGAATAAAAGCAGCAGGTGATGACTCCAGCAGGAGTCTATAAAGAAACTCACAGAGTGGAACTGGGAAAGAGACATTTTGCACCAGATTAAGATGAGGGAGTCTGTAATAGAGGCAAAGGGGTGGAGGACACTGTCTGTCTAATAGAACAGAGAAGATCCCCTAAAGACCATCAAGGAAAAGGTGAGCTAGCGAGGGACACTGTATTTAGGATGTTTTATTGTTTTGTTTGATCAGCACTCTCCTGTGAGTATCTGTTAAGTAAAGAACATAAAGTTATTAAACCAGGCAAACTGTGTACATGTTGACTGCTTCACCAATATTGTGTTCTTCTGCAGGAGTTAAAACTGAAAAGCTCCTGGTTTTAGGTGGAGTTCTGAGAAAAGGATATGATAAAGTTCTGGGGAGTCTGAAGGTTCAGAGCTGTGCCCAGAGTGACTAGGTGGCTGGACGGAACTTTCCAACACTTAAAATGGGGGTTCCAGGTAGAAGGTATACATTTTAAGAGTGTGCGTAGGGACCCCAAGATTGGTGCAGTGACTGGACTCCATTCAGGCTCCAGTAGCATAAAAGACTCTAGCACAGATTCCTCTCACAGCGGTGATAGTGGGTGGTCAAGAAAGGCCCTCACCATAATCTGTGACAGTGATCACATATTGAAGGGTAAGGAACTTTTCTTAATATGAACATTTGGTTTAATAAGAAAACAGTAAAATATGTGGACTCTCAAATTACCAGATTCAAGTTTGTTTGCGCCCTACGTTTTCCTGTTTGCAGAGACCACTATTTCTTTCCATATTTTTGACATGTTGTACTGCAATCGCTCCTCTTGCATTTATATAGATCCTGTCATTTAAGTCATCTTGGTTTTTTTCCTGTTCAGCTTGCAATGTGGGCTTTGTCCTTTGCTGTCACTGTGTCTGAATCAAAATACACCAAGATATCCTCCATATTATTTATACATTTGAAATTCGAAACTTGTTGTGAATTCTAGTCTATTATAATAAAAAAAAAAAGAGAGAGAGAACCTGATAGTCCTCTTATTTATACAAGTACCAGTGAAAGGACATTCAGACCCACTTTTTCTACTGCTCTTAACTGTCAGTAATATTTCAGCCGCAGTACATTGCGTTGCAACAATTATGAAGCCATCTTGTGATCCCCATAGTAACAGCTCTGTACTCTTGGAACATAATCCTTGTATGCTTAAATCTCTCACCTAAATAAGAAGAGATTTCATTTGCAAGAAATATTGGACTGACCACTTTTGATTTGTCTTTTGCAGAGGATTTTAATATAGATTGCCAACAATGTGACTTTGGAATCCCATCTGTACCTGTGTCTTAAATCATAAATTAAATTGTACCAAATCCTGTCCCCTTATTCACTTGAAATTCCACTGAACTCAGTAAGACTATTTGAGCAAGTAAAGAAAGCAAAATTAAACATTTCATTATGTTCCCATTGACTGTGGTGGTCCAGGCCCTGCCTCCAAATCCCTAACATGTTGAAATGCTATCCTTGGGATATACCATTTCTGGAAATAAAATTTAAAATACAGGTTAAGTCACAGCGGTTGAAAAAAATCACAAATGTCTTTCTAAAGTGAACTTCTCCAAGGAAGGTAAAAGAGATCTATCAGCATGAGAAGTGCCACTCAATCTTTACTTGCTCACCCAGCTGAAGTGAGAGAGAAACCCACCATTGCCACACACTCCGTGAGATCAAAATCTATTTCATACTCCTCAAACTCTCTTTCCTCATTGTGTTCATCTAATATCGCTGCTTTTAGTTTGCTGGTTGGTTGGCGTTGTTTTTATTGGGGTTGTTGCGTACTGTTGACTGCTCATGAAATAAAATAGCTCTGTCACTTCTGACTAAACAGAAATATCACCTACCATCATTTCTTCATGCAGACCTGCTTATGAAAGCATCATTTTAAAATGGCAGAGCTGTGCAGACATTAATTTATTTGCCTTGCACACTCTATGTGCTGTATGATTTTTCTGACTTGCTTCTTTTCACTACGATAAATGACCAAAAAAAAATAGCCATTACACCATATCCATTTTCTTTTATTATTCTTCACCAACCAGGTAGTGACATGTCCGCAGCTAATCAGAAGTGGAGTTCATTTGTATATCATTATTATTCATTAGTATAAACATCTCATTATGCTTAAATATACAGTGTATGGGACTTAATTTTTAAAAAATGATTGGCTGGAGTAGAACCAAATATTTCATCATTAACATTGACCACAATTGCTCTGGGAAGATACAGGAGAAAGAAAACAGAAACATGAGAAGGTATACAGAAACAGAGTTGTGAGAGGACGGAAAGCATACTTCATTGTGCTTTGATCATCTGCTACTGAATCCCTCTTTCAGGGGACCCTAATTAAAGCAAATGGCCTTTGGTTACACTGCAAAATAATCCACGTGATGATCTATGTTTATTTTTTGAACTCATTTGATTGGGTCAGCAAGCTCTAGTAATAAGGTCAAAATGGTATCCCATGGACGTGTACACATCCCCATTCCCCCTCCAGAGCCCAAGTCCACAGGACCATTTAGAAAGCATGGCCAGAGAATATACAGATGCTGTAGTTCTCTGGGGGGTCTGATCCACCAGTATTGGGGCCTCCGCAAATGTCCCTTAATGATGGTCTTCAGCCTCATCATCACCTGCCATGGCAGCACAACCAGAGCAGCAGCTGATGAGCCTCCTGGTTCCATGGGAAGATCATAAATTGTTTGGAGTTAGTGCTGTCTTTATGTTCAACACATTTTTCTGTGGATCTTTTATAGATCTGGTTGGCAGCATACCACATGAAGTAGTTAGTCACCACACACTTCTTCTCTTTAATCACTTTTGCTGCACGGTCCATTGGCCACATAGATAATTTTATAGACACAAGGCATGCCCACTCAATTCCCTTATCTTGCAATAAACCCCTGCATTGCATTCCTCTTTGTGTGTTCTTTTGCATCTTTGCATTGTTCGTTTATCCAGTTGTCTCTCTTCACTTTCTGTTTTATCTCTGGTTAACCTATTGTACTCAGCTTTGAGACTTGCATTTCCCTTTTTAATCTTATTCAGCTTCTTACACGTGTCACTCAATTGCAGAACTTCATCCATTATCCACTTTGGTATCTTCATTTTGGTCTTGTACCCTATTTATTCAACAGCTCTCATAATCCCCCTTTTTTATTACACTATCCCACGTGTCTTCAACGTTCATTTCTTATTTTGCCAGAGATGTTAGACTGCATGGCTTCTTTGTCTTCTTTCCTGATATCTGACTCTTCCAGTTTGGCCACTTCACAGACCTTTCTTCTCAGCACTTTTGGGTGGCTCTCAGCCTCGAACTTATTGATACAAGCACAAACTTATGATCTGATCTGACAGAAGCCACCAGTGTGTTGTTGTGAAGATCATTTAAGGCTGATCTAAAAGATATGCTCTAGTTCAAACAAGAATTAATTCAGGGATATCTTATGGCCTTGTTATAAAGGAAGTCAGAACAAATTATCACAATGGACATCTTCTGGTCTTATAATCCATGAAACTAGGATGGTACAGTCTACACTTTATTCATTCATGCAGTAACCTGGGGTGTGGATTTTGTTTTGCAGCCAGCCCTATTTCTGATGCTAGTATCACTTCACTAAAACATGACAGTTTTAAGAAAGGAGCTGAGATTTAATTTCATTTGTAGAGTGTCTCACATTAGAATGATTGTAAAGTAAATATGAAAGATGAGCCTGCGGTGTACCTTCAACACATTCAAGTGTGAATACAGAAAAGAGAGAGGCACAACACTATTCACCCAGTCTTATGCCCAGGAGAGAATTGGGGACCAAAACACTGCAAAGATGAAAAACAGTATGATGGATCAGAAAATAACCATTTTTTCTCCCTCTCTCCATCTTGACCCATTCTACAGAGGCTGTTAGGCATGTACTGTTCCTGAGACAGTTCTATGGGATGGGGTTGAGGCCTCTATCTTTGTTTTGCCTCTAAACCAGGGATCGGCAACATTGGCACCATGGGACCACAGGGTAAGCAGTGCTGGCCACCGCTTCCCACAGCCCCCTTTGGACCAGGACGGTGAACCACGACCAGTGGGAGCCGCGATCAGTGAAACACCAGGTAAATAAAGCGTCGGGGCCTGCTAAGGTTGCTTACTCTGCGGTCCCAGGTGCCAACGTTGCCGATCCCTGCTCTAAACAGTGACTTGCTGTGGTTGTCAAGAAGTATGTTTATTTTGGACCCGTACTCTGCCTCAAAAAATGTATTCAACAAAATGACAACTGCTCAGTGAGACAAAGATATTGAAAGTGATAATGATATTGAGATCTGAGGTGACATCTTCATTGTGGGAGAACATGGCAGATCCCATTATCATTTAAGTCTTTTTTTTTTCTGTTTCTACCAAAACCCTGGCTTCAAACACCCCAGAAACATATGCTATTAGAGGCAAACTGTGAACCTCTGACGCCTACCAATGAGCAGTTATTCATGTGAGTATCAAGAATCATAGAATATCGGGTTGGAAGGGACCTCAGGAGGTCATCTAGTCCAACCCCCTGCTCAAAGCAGGACCAATCACCAACTAAATCATCCCAGCCAAGTCTTTGTCAAGCCTGTGTGGTAAACCCAAGGCTAAAGACTGCCAAAGAAGGTGGTAATGAGAGGGGTAACTGCAGGTTAAATTAGGTCCAGGTGAACAAGGCCACCACTGACCAAATCAGGATCAGCTGAGTCCAACTGAGAAGGCTGCCAGAGACCTTTAAAAACACTCATCCCCAGCTGAGTGGGGGGGGGGCTGAAGGAGAGCGAGAGGCAGATACAGAGAGGCTGCCAGCAGACAGGGAAGCAGGAAAGAGTCCAGGAGGGAGTTAACCCTCCCTAATGACCGAAAAGCCAAACCCAGCCAGAGAGAACTGCTCACAGGACCTGAGTCTGGGGTACCCGAGGGGGCCACCTTGCCACACGTGGTGTCAGAGGTGGGATGTGAGTGAGTAGACTTGGTGGCAAGTCCTCTCGGGCAGGGCGAAAAGCCCCCCCCCATTCAAAAAAAAATGGAGGAGGTGGTGAAGGCACTGGTTCAGGCCACTGCGGCCCAGCAGGAGGCTGTTCGAGTGCAGCAAGAGACCAAACAATTGCTGATGTCCCAGGCAGCCCAGGACTGAGCCACCCTGCAGGAGTTAGGAAAACAGGTAAAAGTCCTGGGCACCATGGCCCATGGGGGTCCCAACGCCCGGCCACTGTGGGCAAGCAACTACTTACAGAAAATGACGGCGGACGACGATAGTGAGGCCTACTTTCTCGCGTTCGAGAGGACAGCCCTGCGAGAGGCCTGGCCCCGGGAGCAGTGGGCAAGCATCCTGGCCCCTTTGCTGTGTGGAGAGGCCCAGAAGGCCTACTTTGATCTGGCAACCGAGGCCGCTATGGATTATCCCCAGCTAAAGGCCGAAATCCTGGCAAGGGCAGGAATGACGCCAGCCCTGAGAGCCCAGCAGTTCCACGAGTGAAGGTACAAGTCCGACAAGGCACCGAGGACCCAGCTGTTCGACTTGATCCACCTCGCCCGGAAGTGGCTGCAGCCTGAGACCCACGGCCCAGAGAAAGTGGTGGAAATCCTAGTCCGGGACAGGTATATGTGGGGGTTGCCTCCCGACATAAGGGGTTGGGTCCGTAAGAACGATCCCTCCTCCTATGACGAACTAGTAGCCCTTGTGGAGAGACACCTAGCCTCCCAGGAGCTGCCTTGGACTACCAAGGAAGGAATGTGCCCAAATAGGAGGCAGGGCACAGGGCCAAAACCCCGGGTTACCATGACCCCAAGCCGGTATATGGAGGGAGGAAAAGGGGATGGGGATCAGCCTGAAAGCATGGAGAAGCTTGGGGACTGGAGAAACGAGACTCGGGGGGTAAGGCCTAACAGCCCGAAAACAAGGGCGCTAGCCCGAACAGGTATACGCTGTTACGCATGTGGGGAAGTAGGGCATATAACGGCCCAGTGCCCAAACCAGGCGGAACCCATGCAGTGCGACCTGGGGGGAATAGAAGGTCCATGTGTCCTAATAAGTCAGGTGGGGGTCGCGGTGGCCCCCCATAGATACACCCGGCCCGTTAAGATGAACGGCATTAGTACCACCACGTTAGTAGACTCCAGGAGTGCGGTCTCGCTGGTCTCGGGGAAGCTGGTCGGGCGGGACCAACTGTCCCGGGCCAAGCACTCAGGAGTATCCTGTGTGCATGGGGATGTTAATTATTACCCCACCATCCCCGTAAGTATAGGCGTCCTGGGAAACCCCACGAAGGTAATGGTGGGGGTAGTCCCGAAGCTCCCCTACCCAGTCCTTATTGGGCGAGACTTCCCGGGGTTCGATAGCCTGCTCCCCGGAAGGGAGGCAGAAGGAGTTAGCGCCGAGAACCAGGAGACGGTGCCAAGGGATCGCGGGCCCCCGGCCTTCCGAGAATTTGACCCAGGGCTATTTTCCATGCCGGGGGGGGGGGCAAGAAGTCTCGGAGGGAGAGAAGGGCAGCTAAGGAGTTGGGGACGAAGATTTTGACCCAGTACCGAAGGGTTGCGCTGGTAGGGGAACAAGTAAGACCCAGGAGGAAGAGGGCTCGGCGAGCTGTGGGGGAGCCCGACGCCGGACCTAGTGCCCCCCAGACTGACCCCGAGAGGGAGTCGGGGGTAGATTCCCCGGAGCTAGGACCAATTGGCCCGTCAATGGAAGGCTTTGGGCAGGATCAAGCCAATGATCCAGCCTACCACAATATCCAGAAGGAAGTAGTTGAGGTGAATGGAGTCCCAGTAGAAGGGAAAGTTAAGGGCCGAGGGCTGTATTATGTAATAAAGGGGGACCTGCTATATAGAGTAGTCCAGATGTCGGACCAAACCATAGAGCAACTCTTGGTTCCGCAGAAACACCAGCGAGGCGTGATGGACCTAGCCCACAGCCACATCTTCAGGGGCCACCTAGGGGTAGATAAAACCCTTGATTGGGTCCTGAAAAGATTCTTTTGGCCAGGAGTTTACGCGGCTGTCCGGCGGTATTGTGCCTCCTGCCCGGACTGCCAATTGCATGCCCCCCGGCCGCACTTGCGGGCCCCATTGGTACCTCTGCCCATCATTGAAGTCCCCTTTGAGAGGATCGCTATGGACCTGGTAGGCCCACTAGAGAAATCTGTCCGGGGCCATCAGCACATACTGGTTGTGCTTGACTACGCCACTCGATACCCGGAGGCTGTGCCCCTACAGAACACGATGTCAAAGACCATAGCCCGGGAGTTGGTGCAGATTTTCTCCCGAGTAGGGATACCCAAGGAAATCCTAACCGATCAAGGGACCCCCTTTGTGTCGAAACTGATGAAGGACTTATGCAACATGCTCCAAGTGCGGACCCTGAGGACGTCGGTTTACCATCCTGAGACTGGTCGAACGCTTCAATAGGACATTGAAGAGCATGATACGGAAGGTAGTGAGCCGGGACGGGAAGGATTGGGACACCCTGCTGCCCTACCTACTGTTTGCGATGAGGGAGGTACCGCAGGCCTCAACGGGATTCTCCTCATTCGAGTTGTTATATGGACGCCACCCTCGGGGCATACTTGATATAGCCAAAGAGGATTGGGAAGAACAGCCGAATCCGGGGGGAAATGTCATTGAACATGTGTTACGGATGAGAGAGAGGATAGCTCAGGTCACCCCCATTGTGCGGGAGCACATGAAGAAGGCCCAAGAGGCCCAGCGGACGTATTATGATCATCGGGTGTTGAGCCGGAAGTTCCAGGATGGGGACCGGGTAATGGTGCTTGTACCCACGGCTGAAAGTAAATTGTTAGCCCAGTGGCAAGGGCCTTATGAGGTGATCGAAGCCGTGGGGGACGTGGACTATAAGGTCCGACAGCCTGGACACCGGAAGCCGGAGCAGATCTACCACGTGAACCTACTGAAGCCTTGGCAGGATAAAGAGGCTCAAGTAGTCGCGCTCGGAGCAACCCCCCGGGAAGGGAACCAGCCTAGCCAGGTAGGGATATCCCCGAGCTGACCCCAAACCAAAGAGAAGAAGTGATCAGCATGATCAGACGCCACCCGGACGTGTTCTCGGAGACGCCAGGCTGAACCAGGGAGGTGTGCCACCACATCCACACGGAGCCTGGGGTAAAAGTGTATGTCAAGCCCTACCGGATCCCAGAGGCAAAAAGGGAAATGATTGGAGCAGAAGTCCGGAAAATGCTAGATTGGGGGTCATAGAAGAGTCCCATAGCCAGTGGTCCAGTCCCGTGGTCTTGGTACCCAAGCCAGATGGCAGTGTTCGATTCTGCAATGACTTCTGGAGGCTGAACGACGTTTCCCGGTTCGATGCATAGCCGTTACCACGAATAGACGAGCTGATCGACCGACTAGGAACAGCGCGGTTCCTTTCCACCCTGGACCTGACCAAAGGCTACTGGCAGATCCCCCTGGCCCCGGCGGACAAGGAGAAAACGACCTTTGCCACTCCAGAGGGTTTCTTCCAGTACACGGTCCTCCCCTTTGGGTTGCACGGGGCCCCCACCACCTTCCAGCGGCTCATGGACAAACTGCTGCAGCCACATTGTAAGTACGCGGCCGCTTATCTAGACGACGTGATTATCCATAGCCCCGACTGGGAGACACACTTGGGGAAGGTGGAGGCAGTGCTAGACACCCTGAGGAAGGCCGGCCTGACTGCGAATCCTGCCAAGTGCTCGATTGGACTAGCAGAGGCCAAATATCTCGGGTATATAGTGGGGAGAGGCCTGGTAAGACCCCAGCTTAACAAGTTAGAGGCGATCCAGAAGTGGCCGCGACCAGTCCGGAAGAAGCAGGTCAGGGCGTTCCTGGGGTTGGTCGGATATTATTGACGGTTCATTCCCCACTTCGCCGCCAGGGCATGCCCACTAACTGACCTGACGAGAGCCCGTGGCCCAGACATCGTGAAATGGTTGCATTCAGCAGAAGAGACGTTTAGGGATCTGCGGACGGCCCTCTGCACCGACCCCATGCTAATAGCCCCGAATTGGGAGGAGGAGTTTTTGTTACAGACTGATGCCTCTGAAGTAGGGCTAGGAGCGGTGCTGTTCCAGATGATAGATGGAGAAGACCACCCAGTCCTATACCTCAGTCAGAAGCTCCTGCCCAGGGAACAGAAATACGCCATAGTAGAGAAGGAGTGCCTGGCAGTAAAGTGGGCCGTAGAAAGCCTCTGCTACTACCTGCTCGGAAGACGGTTTACCCTTGTCACAGACCATGCTCCACTGAAGTGGATGCACCAAAACAAGGAAAAAAATGCAAGGGTCACCAGATGGTTCCTCTCGCTACAACCCTTCCACTTCCGTGGGCAACATAGATCCGTCCGCCTGCACGGAAATGCGGACGGCCTGTCAAGGGTACACTGTTCGGCGACCCAAGTAGCCCAACCCCATAGTGTTGAGCAGGGGGGGGGGTAAACCCAGGGCTAGAGACTGCCAAAGAAGGTGGTAATGAGAGGGGTAACTGCAGGTTAAATTAGGTCCAGCTGAACAAGGCCACCACTGGCCAAATCAGGATCAGCTGAGTCCAATTGAGAAGGCTGCCAGAACCCTTTAAAAACACTCATCCCCAGCTGAGTGGTGTGTGTGTGTGTGTGAAGGAGAGTGAGAGGCAGATACAGAGAGGCTGCCAGCAGACAGGGAAGCAGGAAAGAGTCCCTCCCAGGAGGGAGTTAACCCTCCCTAATGGGCGAAAAGCCAAACCCAGCCAGAGAGAACTGCTCACAGGACCTGAGTCTGGGGGGTCCGAGGGGGCCACCTTGCCACACCTGTCAATTGACTTCTTCACGGGTCAAAATGGAATAACTCCAGGAAAGTTATTCCAATTCAAATTGCACCGAGAACTGGAAATTAGAGAAAGGCTGTGAGTTTCAAAGAGTCTATTTTTTATATTGTTCACTGGTATAGAATGATATAAACTGTAAATGAGACAGAGTGAAAGTCTATTTGTGTATAATGCTGGGGCAATGTGTGTTTTTCAGTCTGGTTATCCTGCCACTTTCCTGTGTGCCTCCCTTTAGCTAAGTCTGCATGTACACTGCAATCTGATGTGTGACTGAAGCCTGGGTAGACAGACCCATTGTGTTTTTTTCCTGCACTGGCATGGCTAACAATAACAGCATAGAAGTGGTGGCACAGGCTTCAGAGTGGGCTCCATAAACACATTGAGGGTCCTCAGTACCTACTTGCTTTGTTAACCTGTGCCAAGACTTGTTCCCCCCCCCCCCCCATGTCTACACTGCTATTTTTAGCTGTATCAGCCCAGATAAAGGTAGCATGTATATGTCTACCTGAACTGCAGTCACAGCTTAGATTGCAGAGTAGACATATGCTCTGCGAGGAAGTACAGGGAATTTCTTCTGGGCAGCCAGGAGTTAGATAGGAAGTCACCTCCTCTGGGAGTTACCGGACCTTATATCTACTGCATACCTGTTTCTGTGTTCATACAACAATTTTGATGACCAGATAGCACATCCTTATGAAGTCTCACCATTTTTTAAAAAAAGGCTACTATTTTAGTCAGCCTCTGAGGTAGTACTGTTTGTTTTTTCTTTACGGATATTGAATGACAGCAGTGTTAACCACTCTTGCATTTTTTATCATCAGTCTCACAATATTTGATGTTTCCCATAAAGCCCCAGCTCCTATGGACAAATGATGAAATAAGAATCTCAGCTTCCATTTAAAAATAAAAAATAAATTTTCTAGCCCTCTAATTCTGGGGGGAAAGTTTGGAAATGAGACCTGATTTCATTCTGAAAGTTCAAAAATCAGAAGAAAAACAAAAACATATTTTAATGATTTTTAAACCAAATGTTATGATATTATGGGACCGGACTCATAATTTTTGAATATTTTGGACTGTCAGTACTGCAATTAACATAATAGCATCTCCTCCATTAAAAACATAATTGTCCACTGATGTAAACTGGCCTAATTGTATTGCAGTATAGCTATTCTGATTTATATCAGCACAGGATCTGGCCACGTATACAAAAGTGCTTGTTTCCATAAGTCTAATTTTAGCAATATAAATTGATTCCTCATAACTATGGGACCCATGGTTTGTATTAAACCATATTTGTAACAGCCAATGCAGTTCCTAAGAACTTTCTGATCGTCCATCAATATTGACTCCCAGATTTAATGACTTCATTACAATAACCATTATTGTATTATTGCAACTTGGAAGGAAATGTAAACTTGATCTGAGCCAATGAAAAGAATGGCATAATCAATCAAAAATTGCCTATTGATAGAGTGATGGTGGTGCTGAGCACTACTTTTTGTATCTTTTGATTTTCTATTCCATGATTATAAATTTCATTACGGCACCACCAAGTCATACCAGGTAGTGCTAATCTTGTACCATTAGTTTGGATATTATATGGTTGGCTGATGGTTTTATGTCTTGACGTTTCCAATGAAACAACACACATCTAATCTAGAAAACCATGTTTCTTTATTCTCTACAAGAATCTTTAAATGAGTCAGTTAACACTAGGGTTGCAGAGAGAGCATATTTTAGTAAGTAACTCCCATAAAAACATTCACAGAAACCTTTCTAAAAATTAAACTGACTGACTTGAATATTTTATTTCAGGATGTGCAAACCCCTGCAAGGTTCACTTGCGATGGGACGATGTTGCTCAGCTCTTCAGGTTTGACTCCTAGAAGCTGGAAGCAAAACAACCTTTGCTGATTTGCTAGGAGGTTTGTATTCTATGAGAACTTTCTACAAATGAAGAAAGATACTGGAACAAGAGGTCAGCACGATGCAAATCAGCTCAACCCTTTTGTGAATGTTCTGTGGGTTTTTGGAGAAAGCAGCCTCAAAACCCAAGTAATTGAAGGAACGAGCAAGTCACACATCAGTCTTTGGTGCAGCTCTAATTGTACCAATACTGGAAAGAACACACTATTATGGATTGTGGGTACTATTGCGGCTGCCAAGTATTCAATGTCTGACTGAATTTAACCAATATGGTTGCTTGTTCTCTCACATCCAGGGAAGCTTGACCCAATGTCACAGCTCCAGTAGTGTGCCCACTCTTGGCTACTCACCAGCCTCCTGTGAGGGGATCTAGACATTAAATCTCTGTGTGTTTTAAGTCTGAATATAGCCTATGTGCTGTCCTTATCTTGGAGTGTCTAGGCACTCAGGGTGCAAATCGTCTATCTAGCAGCTACTCCTGTGAGCTGCAACCACCTAGCCCACTGCCCAATCCCTAGAATCAATGCTGAGAAATTCCCCTTCTCCCAAAACTTAAACACACCCTCCCCCAGAAAGAACTTCACCCACCTGGATGATCTGAGCCCACTATTGACCTATCTAAGGGGCATGTGACTGGTGTAACACAGGACACACATACAGACTTTGCACAGGATTCTAAAACCACAGTATACATAGAAGGACTTCTATTGTTTTTAAGTTTTCTCTGTAACCCTTTTGCCCTAAGAATAAAGTGTTTTGCTTTGTGAAGGCTTATTGG
Source organism: Sternotherus odoratus (assembly GCA_032164245.1). Classification (NCBI taxonomy): domain Eukaryota; kingdom Metazoa; phylum Chordata; order Testudines; family Kinosternidae; genus Sternotherus; species Sternotherus odoratus. Next base: position 247,710,652 of record JAVMKO010000001.1, read on the forward strand.
TAACTAGTATATACTGTTGCAGTTCTTAGGAAAAGAGTTAACCACAGGTATTATAATCTTGTCTGATTTGGGGAGAAAATCATAGTGAGGTGCAGACTAACCCCCCTGGTCTGGAGAGAGAGGGGTACAGTCTCTGCCCGAGAGAGGTGATGGCTAGGAAGCCTGAAACTTTACAGTTGGTGCCCCTGAGGAAGACATGGAGGAGGTCAAAGGTACAGTTAACTCTTAAATTGACAGATGCATGAAAAAGTTATATAGTAATGATGATTGTGGCAGCTGCAGTATTTGTACAGTAAGGTAGAACAGCAAGGTGAAAATTACTTTTGTCTATATGAGGGGTTAATTTTGTCTATATGCACAAAGTTAATTAAATCCATCTTTTCTATATAATTAATCTGGGACAACCTACCTGGTCCTATGGTGCATGTATTTAGACCATTTTAACTCCTGCTGAATTTGGTTGAGCTTGTATGTGTAAATTACCAAATTAAGTTAAACATATTTAAAGAGAAGGTTAAATCAGTTTAAGTGCATCTACATTGGACTACTTTGACTAGATTGATTTAAAATCACTTCTGTTAATTGATGCAACTTTTCTCATATAGGCAAGGCACAGCTTAGACACAGTTACTAGAACTGTTTGTTTAACATAGTAGAATAAATACTTTGTTAAAATTACAGAGAGTGGAGACCTCTTTTAGCATATATTGACAATATTTATTAACTTTCTTTTTTTCAATGAATATACATACTTTCCATCTTAAGCACCTATTTTCTTTTCATCTACTCTTCCAGTTTTGACTGAAGAGAAAATAAATACATATGCCAGGTAGAGAAAACAGGATCACTCAATAATAATTTTTTTTGAATAATAAATGTCAGACTCATGAGGAAATGGGTCAGGCTAGTTTTCAGAAATGTTACCCAAAGGATCCATGTCTGGATTTGATATCTTTGCTTATGAGAAGCCTCAAATTCCCTTTTTTTTCCCCTAGCAATACTCTGCAGCAGTGACATCTGGTGTCTTGTTGCGCTTCACCACATTTTCACCAATCTGTAAGTATTGAGAAATAGAATGAAAAGACCTTATTTACAGAGAAGAAGATACTCACTGTTTATGATCAATAGTCTTATATCTAGTGATTCAAGCAGCTCAGTTAGAACCATAACAGTCAGAGTTTATTACTAGTAAATCAATATGATGTTTCTTTGCCATGCATCTCTTTCGAGAATCTGTATAGTACAATGATTATCATTATATAATAAAGTCCAGTTTCTCTTTTGCTGTCTTCTGGGTTTGATCTTGTAAAACTGGGAATTGATTTTCCTGAAATTCAATGTTATATTTCCACTGTATGGCAGATATGCCACTTAGCAACAGCTTTAGGTGCTAGCCGTTGAGAATGAATGCTTGCGGATGGAGAAATTGGTCAAAAATTTCAAGCTCGGCATCTCAAGGCTAAAGAACTATTGATTTTCTATGTCATGGGTGCAACACAACAGCCAACCATACGCAAGCCTGATGCACGTGTGCAATTGTTTTTTGTCCACCACCCATGACAGAATTAACTGTGAGCAAAAGAAGCATCTCCAATTATTATGCTGGGTTTCCACTGGGTTAAATAAACTTAACATCTCATGAGAAAGCATTAGAAACCAGAAAGCCAGCTGTTGCCCTAAAGAATGGTTGAATCTTCCTCAACTTTGATAGTGACAAAATATTACAAAATGTCTAGATTTTATGCTTCCAGCAATTGTTGTCAAAACTTTAGTCATTTAAACTGAAGAAGAGATGTAAGGAATCACTTTCATTTTAGCCCAGGTATTAAAGGACTCTAAGCGTTCACTAGATAGATGAGGACTGATAGCAAACCTGATTGTCTTTAGGCTATCCTGTGCCTCTGAGATCTCATCAGTATCTAAACCTGTCATAAGACATGTTTAACAAAAAGGAAAAGTATTGTCTATTTGAACAACTTGCTTGTTTCATTAAGATATGGTCACTGTCTTCCAATAGAGATAGGAGATTCTATCACTGTTATCTTAGGGTTTTTTTCTCTTACTTGCCAAGATACCAGCTCCTTCATGACACTGCCTTTATCGGGCTAATATTAAACAGATCACGCACTCACAGTGTGTGCCATCTAGATATAGTCTTTCCAACTGTTTGCGTTTTTAGGCAAGTCCAAGAGGCAAGCATGCTTGTATTTCCAATAGCTGTTTTGTGCACATGATTGATGCAGCTTATTTTTGGAGTCCAAGGAAAACACTAAGGAGTTGCCCTCTCTCTGAATTCATTTGGCATTTTTTGATACACCTGGATATTTCTTTTTCTTTGTAAATGCTAAGAACAAGCCACAGGCTGTCCTTAAACCAGGGGTGGGTAAATGTTTGGCCCGAGGGCCACATGGGGTTGTAAAATGGTATAAAGGGCTGGGTAGGGAGGTCTGTGTCTCCCCAAATAGCATGCCCCCGACCCCTATCCACCTCTCCCACTTCCCACCCCCTGACTGCCCCCTCAGAATCCCTTACCCATCCAACCCTCCCTGCTTCTTGCCCGCTCACCTGACTGCACCCTCCAGAGACCCCTGGAGTGTAGAGAGCAGGGAGCAGGGCCTTGGGAAAGGGGCAGGGCCAGAGTGTTCCATTTTGTGTGATTAGAAAGCTAACAACCCTATTATTGTGCTCCACATTTTACCATACATATCTTTTTCATGTTTACTCTGCTTTTTGGTAAAGTATTTTTTAGTTTGAGTTATAAGGATTCTGAAACACTTCATACTGGTAACTTTTGGGCAGTGTCTTCTTTTAAGAATGTTATTGTTAAGGATGTTCTCCAAGAAAGTAATAAATCACATATTATGGTGATTTTTCATATATTCAGACATTTATCATCCTCATTATTCAACATGAGTGCACTCCCTCAACTTCCAGCACATGGACTTTATGCTTGTGTTCCAAATTTCACAAGTCACAAAATAAGTCAGAGCCTAACAGTTTGATAATTTCCGTAAATGGGACATGAATTATTCCAGGTTCATGCTTGCTCATTGTTTCTCAAATGGGAAAAGATCTACTAATGCCTAGAGTCATCTTTATTTATAGGAAACCAGCATGTGGTAATCATGACCCAAGAGATTAACTGCTCTTCATCACCCAGACATTTTTTTTTCAGATTTTTAAACCAGAGTTCCTCAGCATGTGGCTACTCACATTTCCATTTGAGGATCAATGTTGCTGGGAGGTCTATGGAAATCTTGCATCTAGATCCTGTCTAATCTAATTTTTTCATTATTAATCAGTATCTCAGTGGTGAAATATATTACACATGAAAAGGAATTGGGCAACTAATATGAAATCCTCATATTTCACAGGGCTTTGTATATTTGCAGAAGGTCAGCTTAGGCCAACTGTAGATAAACTAAAGAAGATGGAATTTGATTTATATTTCTTTTTCATATATATATATATATGATATATGGTATGAGATATAGATAGATAGATGTCACATACACACAGAGAGAGAGATTGAACAACACAACTGCTCACATGTTCATTTATCCAGAATGTTTGGTGCTTGGGTGATTTCTAAGCATTCATCACTATTTTTTTTTCATTTGCTATCTAGAAACTGCATATATGAATATTTTAATCAGCTTTGACTCCTGAGTTTCTCTCAATTAGAAATAAAATTGTTTCTGTGTCTTTTGTGTCATGATTCCTCCGTCATTCATCTTAAGCAATCTAATGGTTCAATAAGTTAAATGTGAATTTCAAATGCAGAGTGCATCAAATAATTCTTTTGTATGCATCTAATAGTCTAGCAGCTGTCACAAAAATCCTAATTTAAAAAAAAAAATATTTCCATAGGTTTCCTTCCCCTTGTTCTCTGATCATAAGCATAACATTTTTTATTAGCAATGGGCTGAACCAATTTAGACAAGTGTGGATATTTTCCTGTTTTGACAATCTATCCAGGCATAGGTAGGGAAAGTATTTTATAACCTGTAAACTTTCACATGCTGCTGGAGCTGTACAAAATGTTCACATTTCAAAACATCAAAGCCATTTCAACACACCAAATTTCAGATTTCAGTACCAACTCAAGATATGATGGTGTCATGGACCATATAAGTGTGTAGAGTACACTAAACCAACCATGCATGGTCATCAACATTTTGAAAGAAAATGTAGAACAAACATAGGACTAGCTCTGAACTAATCTGGGCTGATACATGGTTTTGCACCGAAAACCTGGGAAACTTGTGGGTCTGTGATTAATTCAAGTCCACAGAATCAAAGCAAAATTTGATAGGTGCAAACCCATATTTATTGAAACTAATGAAAATAGTTTCATGAGCCCATATGAAATAAAACTAATGAGTTCATAGTGCTCTGGTTCTATCATTACAATGAATAACAAAACAACCAATGGAATTTAATCCGGGTTTTCCTTTTCCCTCTAAGCGAATTTACAGATCACATGATCTCATGGTCAAAGAAAGCCTCATGGAAAAGTCCTGTTGTGTTTAATAGAGAATATTCCTGCTTCAGAACACTGCAAAATGACATATTTTCCACAGAACCAGCATTTGAGAAGGATGAAGCCAACAGAGTTCTAATGGAATTGGATAGTTCTTTAAAATCAATATCTACAGAATGCTATCAAATTCCTTAAGAGGTATGTTGGCTTGATCCGTCTCACTATAAAGATAGGGGGAAATTTATAGCCTTTTCTAAATACAAATTACTGTCAGGAACTCAGCAGAGGGAAAACAGAAAAGACTAAGCAAGGGTGGCTCTGCACCAAATAGGGTGGCACAAATAGCTGTGAGACCCAGCATTTATCTGGTGGAATGGAATGGAAGGCTTAGTCTCCAGGAAGGTAGGGGACAGAATAGTTTTCTAGATGAGAATGGGTTATTTTAATGTTCTGTGATTTGTCTGATTATATTCTGACTAGAGATATTGGGGGCATATCCTGGTGGCTGCTGCATGTTTATATAGTTGGATCATCAGATTACTCATGAGAAGTTTAAGAGAATCAAGTATTTTAAACTCAGGGTTTCTCACAATTTGAACCTATATTTTACATTTCTTCTATTCACCTCTATCCAAAACACACTCCTTTCACATAGCTTAAATTTGTTCTTTATCTGCTTTTAACTAGTACATATAAATCCAGCAGAACATTGACAGATGAAAAGAGGATTTCCCAGGCTCAGCACACGGAGCCTGAATTTATTATTGAATTTGTTATTTATTATTGAAAACATATTATCAAATTGAATGAGCAGAGTACATAAGTAAGAGTCACATAGGGGAAGCTATAAGTCATGTTCTGACAGGTTACATGTGTTTAATGCAGCTATTTACTTTTTTATTCATGAGAAATGAGTAGATTCTACATTAATTGTCAACTCCTTTGGTGGCCTTGGCTACCTCGGAAATGTATGGCTTTTTCTTAAAACTCACTTACCAATATGTGCCTGTCTTAAATGGACTAAAATGGATCACAGTCTGTCACACTTCATTAAAAAGTTATATCGTATTTCATATTGAAGCAGTTTGAAAGGTTCTTTCTATGTTTACATTATTTATTATTTATTATTATTATTATTAGGAAAAAAGAATAAGGAAATTGAAACAGAGAAAGGTACCTAGTAGCCATGTGCTCAATAGCAATGAAAGCTAGTACTGTATAACAGCTGGATTGTGGGGTAATCCTCAAAATAGCCTTCTGCCACTTCCTGTCCCTAAATGTAAAGGTAGCAAGGAATAAAGACTAGGGCTTGTCTACACTTATCAGGGGATCAACGAGCAGCGATCAGTGCATTGGCGGTCAATTTAGTCGGTCTAGTAAATGCCTGGCTCTTCTCTCATGGCAAGGTCAAGCAACAATCAGGGGAGGCAAGGGGGGATTGGAGGGAGATATACAACTCTAAAAGGCCAAAGAAATGCCTGCCCCTGACCATAGCACAACCTCACTCACCCCTCCAATGGGATACAAAAGAGGTGGGATGAAGAACCTACCCTCATAACATCCCCTGCCCCGAATGGAACATGACCATAAGTTGAAAGGGGTGAGACCGTGGGCATGCATTGAAGGTATATTTTTGGGCCTGCTAAGAAGAGGCGGTAGGAATGGGGACACAGACAAAGCTATGCAGTGTCAGAGCTGGGAAGGGGGACATAGAGAAAACACTCTGCAGCGTCAGAGCGAGGAATGGAAAACTGGGAAACAGACGCTGATGGCACGGAGAACTATGGATATGCTTGGTTGGCTTTAACCCTAATAAACATCACATTGCCTGCACTTCAGACTTCTGGTCTTTTGCTTCTTTTCTGTGTGACAAGAACCAGGGGAGAGGGTGAAGGGAAAGCCCTCTAACAAAGCAGATAGAGCCTCTAGTCACACTCAGTAAATTTCCATACCAACTGTCTGATGCTAAGAGAACCCTGCTCCCAGAATCCTCTAGCAAATTCAGACATATCAAGCCATACCAAACTCATGTTCACCAAATTCATCTATAACAACCACAGTCATTCATAATAATTCAGTACCATCCCAACATATCTGTGGGCTGCTGTCTCCCTGTTTCTCAGTTGTGTTAATGCATCAGGCCCCACTACATTTGGTACCTAGAAAGCATTTCACTCCAGGCATCTGTGAACAGAGAGCTAAATAAAATCAAACAAACTCCAAAACAGCATCTTCATAACAAAGTGTTATTTATTCATCCCCTCCGAAAGGTACGAAACAACAGAGCAAATGGTAAAACCAACAAGAGGCTGTATGCATGGGAATTACTTACACTTTAACTTTTCCTTGCCAGCTTTTGTAGATCCCCTCAGCACAGGGATCCCATCTCTGGCTGGGGGAAACAGATTTACAAAAGCTAGTCATTAGGAAATGCTGAGGGGATTGTGGCCTAAGCCATGGCTTGCAACAGAAGTCAGGTGCCTATCTCCACTTGGGACTCTCAGTTGTGAACTCTGTTCTGGAGTTAGATGCTTAATCCAGGCCAAACCTTTTTCCACAAAAAATGTGGGTGGGACAACCTTCGGGTCAGGGATAGACAACGTGGTTGACTCTTATACTCGAGTGGTTAGGATAGTCGTCCGGGAGACCCAAGTTCTAGTCCAGACCCCAAAGACAATTTAAGTATTGTATACAAAGTATAATCGCTACAACAGGAAAAACTGAGAGACCCAACCCTGCAGTCCAGTGGTTAGGGAACTCATTGATAAGTGGAAGAGCCAAATTCAAGTCCTGGGTCCAAATGAGGCTGTATGGGGACCAAACTTTCCCATCTTGGGTGAGTGCTCTAACCAGTAGGATATAAGGAGTGGGAAGGACTACCACTTCCCGCTCTGTTTGTGTTTTGTGGGCCCTAATCCAATAGGGGAGCTCCTAGGTGGCCTCTGAGAATGCCTATTAGATTGATCTCCCAGGAAGATAAGTGGGTAAATTTGCAGATCTGCTGCAGGTTAGGTGCTGAGCAGCTGAGAAGTGTCAGGACTGAGGTGGCTTTGTACATGACCACTGGCCAAGATTTAGGTGCCAGGAGGACTTGACGGGTGGAATCTTTGTAATCTAGAGACTATAGTGTTTGGTGAGAGCAGAGTGGGGGTTTTGAGGATCCAAAGTTTGTTCTTAGGGTATATTTTCACTACCCGCTGGATAAATTGATCACCAAAGGCGCTCCCATCAACTCCGGAACTCCAGCTCGTCGAGAGCGCAAGCTGGGGTTGACGGGGGAGCCCGCCGTGAGGACGGCAGTTAAGTTGGCCAAAGATGCACCAACTTCAGCTACGTTATTCACGTAGCTGAAGTTGCATATCTTCAGTTGATCCCTCCCCCTACTATAGAGCAACCCTTAGAAGCCTGAAGTGACAGCTTAGGCACCTAAATTTCTTTGTAGAACTAGAACTATTGGTATTTTAGGTACCTAAATGACTTTTAAAATCCAGTAGTCTAAGTCTTGTTTGAGTGAATAATACATTCCTATAAAAAGTCTGTCCATACTTAATTATTATATGAAACATAACAGTCCCACTTTCAAACCTTAGACTTAGGCTCCTAAGTCCTTTGGGCACTTTGAAAATATTACACATGATCACAGAGAAAAAGACACTGCATTTGGAGGGGGAAAAAACCACTCTTGCATCCGATGAAGTGGGTATTAGCCCACGAAAGCTTATGCTTCTATACTTTAGTTAGTCTTTAATGTGCCACAGGACTCTTTGTTACCTCTGCTATTCCAGACTAACACGGCTACCTCTCTGAGTCTTGACTATTTATTTATGCATGTCCTAAACATTTACTGGGTGCCTACAGCATGTAAGACATGACGCCTATCCCGAAGGATGCAAATCATTCCCCTGTGTTTAGCTTAGCAAGATACTTTCCTAATTAGCTGTTTTATTTATTTACTACTTCTGCTGTGGTTTGTTCCCATGTCTGAATTGCTCAATTCCATTCTTTATCCCTTATCCATCTACCTTTTGCTATTCTCCCAATTCCAGTATTTCTTCACATGTACAATATTTTAGTTCTCAGTAAGTATCCTTTCCCCCCCCCCTACCAATTCATAACAGTAATATGGAAGGCAGCTTAAAATGAAACTTTGTATGTAAAAATGGCTGCACATTGATAACCGAGTCAAGGTTCTGGTATACATATATACTATATAACACCATTAATCTGACTCTGCCCTCAGTGATCTTTGAAGCTTCATAGGACAATTTCTTCAACCTGGAAAATTATGTTTTGAAGGAACCAGACATTTCAGGGAGTCTACATTTAAAGTTAGAAGATTATCAGAAAAGCCTATCTATTGGAATTACTTATCTGAGCCAAAGTAATTCAAGTAATTCAGGTGCAGTGAAACACTTCTAATTTTAAATTCAGGACCACTGAACAGTGAGTTGTATTCTTAGTTGATGCCACTCTTTCCCTCTCATTCTCTCTGCTTTTATACCCTAAACTTTTTTATGTTTTTTCCCCCAGAAATCCAAGTGCTGGTGGAATTAAAAGAGAATTATTTCATTATTATTCTTTAAAAAAATATCCCTAATTATTTAGATATTTCCAATGAAACATAAACCAGTTATAGAAAATTGCTAAAACATAATTATATTTACATCTGAAAAATGCAACAATGAATATTTTTGGATGTGTGCTGGGATGCAAGTTGTTTGTGTGTGGGAGTAGGATGTTTATTGGAGAAATTACTTATGTTCAGATAACCATATTATATAGATGGGTGATACATAAATCAAATGGTCAGAAAGTTAAATGTACATAGCTCTTCATTTAAGATGACTAGCTCCATAAATGGAAGTGTGATGAACAGGAGTAATGAAATATTGTGTGTTTGTTTTTGTTTTGATTTGGTTTGCTGGGGGGTGGGAGGGAGTTTGCTTGTGTGTTTGGGTTGTTGTTGGTTATGAACATGTGCATGCCTCTCTGCATTTATGATGGGTTACTTGCTATGGAGTTAGATCAAAACAGGTTGTTAAAGGAACCAAACAGGGAATTTAAAGCAATAACTTAGATAAGGAGCATCCCAACAAATACTCAAAACACAATAGCCAGGTTTATAGCCATAAAGGGAAAACTCCCCTGCCCCACCCCTGGTTATGTAGCTATTTTGGCAAGGCTGGGAAGACAGCAGACTGTCTGGCAAGGATTTACCTTGCGTAAGTCAAATTTTGCATAAGCTGGAAACATATATCCAACCATTACTCAAAAAAAAAAGGCTATTTTTAGCTTCTGGAGAGTTTTCCGTAAACACAGATTTATGTAAATCAGATTTACGTAAGTCAGGGAGTGTCTGTACCACTACTAGATAAGAATGGTTTCTTCTATTATTTAATATTATGTTTCACTCCCTTCAACCTAGCAAAGCGCTCTCTTGAATCCATACACACTCAGCACTGCCCCCTATAAGTATCAAAACAATTTCAAATTTCATGGCTGTTCCTGTCTTTAGAACTACCCCATTGAGTTGGAGGGACAAATAAAATGTCAGTTTACTAGATAGGGTGTCTAGTTATATTTGTCTTATGTCTCATTTCCACTCCATTTGTCTGACAGATATGCATAAGATGAAGTCTTAGTTAATGTAGAAGCAGAATGCATTTCTGCATATTTCCTCAGGGGTCATGGAATGTCAAAAAGGATTAGAGATGTTAGCTGACATCTTAAGACACCCCTGCATGCTATAGAACCCAAAGGTAAAAGAGCAAGAGATTAATTCAGTGTAAACAAATGTATGGAGATAAAAAAGAAAGAAGGTGAAGGCACCAGAAGAAAAAGTATGATAAAGGAAAAGCAAATAATAGATGGAGAAATACATCCCAAGCATACTGAGGCTTGTTTGGGGAGTAGTGAGAAATATTTTGGATCCTCACACCAAAAGTCAATTAGCATTCTCCTCCACAAGTGATGAACTTGGTCTCCTGTGTCATAACACTTAAAAGAGGGGAGTTGTATGAGACCACTCTTGAGATCAATACACTGGGTTATAATAGTTTTACCATGTGACTACATGGCACAGATCACAAACAGGATGTGACAGAGTCAAATATCTTAAGGTGAATGGGACATTCTATTTTCTAGATAAAAACAAAGGGTGAAAAACTGGCCCCACTGAAGTCAATGGCAAAATTTCCAATTCTTCAGTGAGGACAGACCTCACCTTCTGAAGTGTTAGCTTCTAACTGCAGTTAATAAAATCGTTTAATATGATGTATAATGTGTATCCAGCACAGAAGGACTCAAGCTTAAGATTTTCAAAAGAGCCTAGGAAACCACTGAAAATCAAACTCCCTTGAGGCAGCAGTGATGGAAGCTCACTATCAATGGGGATGATGAGAGATCAGACGAGGAGCATGAAGGGTGCTCTGCATGAGGAACAAGGGGAATTGGGGAAGGAGGTGGAATGTCAAGGATGTCAGGGATAGGAGGGGGGAAGAAGTGGTTGCTCTGTCTGGAGAGCAAGGAGACTCCCAGACTGGGAAGGTGGGTGCTGGTGGTTGATGTCTAGCTGAGCTGCTCCTGGCCCAGCATAATCACCCCAGTTCCTACCTGCTCTCCAGCCCAAATCCAGGTGCCACCACAGCTCCTCCAGTCCCTCTGGGTCCTGCTCTCACTTCCCTGCCCCATGTCTAGTTTATAGGGATTGAATTTGGTTTTGGAGGCATGGTTTAGGTTGCTTTTTGTTTTACTGGAACTGATTTGTCCATCCCTTGATGTTTTACTACTTAGGGTCCCAAAAGTTTCACGTTTTTTGAGAAATAACTGCACTGAGCTGTACATGACTGATCACCAATTATTTTTACGCTGCTTACAGGATTTGTTCAGTGAGGTTGGTTAAGCTGTGTATCTTTACACAGATGAGAATAATCGGTAATACTGCATTGAAAGGTGATTTTATACCCGGAGCCAAAAAATAATCTAATTACCACTTTGGAGTCCTTCCATCACTGTGGTGACCACTTTGTTTTTGAAGTTAATCCTTGCAGTTGTTTACTGTAACCAATAATTTTACCAGCACTGCATGGTCTCATTTCAAGAGGACCTCTGAATAAATACACCATCAGCATATACAGAATTTAATTGATCAAACACCATGCTAGATCTGGTTTATTAATTGAAAGACATTGTCCATCATGCTATCTGATGTTTGCCTAATATTTTTGTAGTATTTTAGCCTATATAATTGGCACTACATAAAAATATGGCAACGAATAAAAATCTTAGGCAATTCATGACTGAGTTGCATGCCTGGCTGAGTTACTGAGATACTGAGTTGTAAACCCAACTTTTTGCAAAGGTCTCCAGAGACACAAATTTGTACCACAAATTTGTAAAAACACCACAAATTCATAAACATAAACAGAATCAAATTTCAGATTGGGGGGACAGATATGATTTTTAGAAAAAGAGAAATATGGGCTTCAGAAAAATCTCATTTCCCCCCAACTGTGGCACTTTATACAATCAAGAGTCCCATCCTGTTCCAATATTTTGTCTTTTATGCCATTTTTCTTTTTGCATGGGGAACAGCCAATGATGTACATTATTCACCAAACAATAAAAGTATTTTCTTACTCCAAGCAGTCCTATAAAAGTAAATGACCCTGCTGAGCTATGTCCACTTACTTTCATAATATTTAGTTTCAAGGGGAATAGGATTGGAAAGTGAGACCTTCATTTAAGATTTATAATAGCAACAATCTCCTCTGAAGCAGCATTTGCAGAAGTTATGAAAATATTTCATAAATATCATTACCTGTCACTGACTTCATCCTGAGTCTATAACTAGTAATGGCAATAATAATTTTTGTAGGAACCAGGAATTAATTATACATATACCCCCTGTGCTATTTTTAAAATGAAAATTTATGTAGCTCTAATTAGAAATGGGTGATGTTCTTGGGCTTCAATTCAGCAGAGGCTACCCCTAATGGATCTGATATTACTATAGTAATAAATGACTGATTTTTTCTGTCTTCGCAGTCTTATAATTAAAGCCCAATGTTAAGAATTAAGACATTTCTTCAAGATGTTAATAATTAACCAAGGGAGGGGAAGCTCATGGGATTATAAAGTTCAACTAAATAATATATTGATTCTTCATAAAAATAAAAATGTTAAAATTAGAGACGGGACCTAATTTAAAACTCCAGCTCAGTACAACCCAGAACTTTGAGAAAGATTGGATCCTCCTCTGGATCCCAACTTTGCAGGCAAGGCCTACAAAGGCCTCTAAATAAAGTACTGGGAATTTGTGGTTTTCCTTGTCTAAAGGATGTTAGAATGTCTCGTTTCCCACACCATTGCAAGATAAAAGGTAACATTTCAAAGGTGCCGAACATGGGAAGAGTGGCAGAGGCACCTTGGAGCCTAAGTTTTATTGAGAGTTCTCCTAAACAGAGATGGTCAGGAACTTTCAATTGAAAGGATTTTGGGGGGGAGATTATGGAGATTCCACAAAATGGAAATTTCCATGGAACCTGAATGAAAATCTCTTGGTTTGTTGTACAAAATCAAAACATTTATTTCAAGTCAATTTAACATTAAACCGCATCTTCCTGTTGGGCTGCAGTGCCTCATAGAAAGAGCAGTTTGTATGCTTGTCTCCTTGTTGTGTATTGAAAACTGTGTTGAAATTGTAATCTATCCCCTTAAATTCTTCGGGGGGAGAGGGGAGGCGTGGTTCATGATCCTGATTTAAGGCTAGGGGACACTGTTGGGAGGTGTGCAGTTGGGGCCTAGCAGCAGTTAGGTGGGGTTAGTTGTGCCTCTATGCTTTAGGGAACAGCCTGCTTTGTCTCTCTGTTTCGGGGTTCTTGTGTGTTACCTTTCTGAATTATAAGAAATAAAGTCATGTTACATTGCATCACAAGTATTGTTTGTATTTTAATCTAATATCTCTGTATGCCATAATAACAAAGAAGACAAGCAACAGGGATGGGAGTATTACCGAGACAGAAAGATAATGTAACAGTGTCAGCCACCTCCTGATTGCCATGGCCTTGGGTGGGTCTCTGGTGCCTTGGCTCAGTTTCCCTTCTTGGATGCCTCAATTACTCAAAAAAAAGGACAGACGTCTCTCGGGTCAATAATACCCCTCCTACGGTCTGATTTTGTTGGCATAAAATTCAGAACAAGGACAAAAAAGTCTTCTACTGAGCCTTAACCAGGACACAGCCCCTTTTCCCCAAGGTACTATTTCAAATATCCCTGCTGTCTCACAGTCTTCCTTGCAGGACCCTTTCTCCCTGCCTTCCTGACTAGAAACTATCTGGTGTCTCAGTATCTTCTCTGCTCTAGCTGGCCATTCTCAGCTGAAGCAACTCCCCTGGTTTCAACATGTTCACTGCAGGAGCCTCTTTCATTCTCTGCAGCCTCGCTACAGTTTCCTTTGGTTTTGTCTTCTAAGCCCAACCTCTGACCTTCCCCCAATTAGGGGTCTCTTGCCTTCACATCACTGCACCCTCTGCCACAGCTTCTTGTTTCCTCTTCCCCTAGCACTCTTTATAGAAACCAGCTGCCCTTTATCCAGTCCCATCAAGAGGTTGTTAATGAGGAACTGGATGTTTCTAGGCTCTTTTAACAGAGTTACCGTACTCTGCACTTTGCACGTCTGCAGAGTCAGAGTACTCCAAAATGAAATACTTGCCTCCTTCCCACAGCAATGCTGCGGTGTAAAGCACGTAGGTTGCTTGCTGTGCCCATGATGGAAGAAAGGAAAGACAGGCATAATATGCAATATTGCAAAACCAACATAACAATGAGGTCCAGAAATAACTTTTTAGGTTTCAAGCAGACCTTAAATTATGTTGGGATTGCGCCAAAACGCACTCCTGTTCATTTAGTAAAAGTTATCCAGGCCTCCCATGGCAAGCACTTCAGCTTTCCCATTCCCCACCTGAAATGGTCGTATATTAAAGGTGGAAGTAGGGAGGATGTCTTTTTATTAGCTTGACACCCTAAAAAACGATAATGGTCAGTCATGAGAGGGATGAGATCGGGAACAGAAGTAACTCAGATGCACAGGACAGGAAAAACAAAGTGGTGGGCAGGAAAATAGAAATGTGATGGTTGAAGCAATGCTGAAGACAATGTAAAAGTTACAAAGGAAGCATCCCTATCAATGGGGATTGGGAGGAGTATGATTAGGTGGGTAAGATCATCTGAAATCTGGAGACCAGCTCTGACTCTTCTTATTGAAAAAAAACCCCACACAACACACACACACACACAAAGCCCCATCTCCTTTAAGCTACCTTTTTAACATTCATCTGATGAAGTGGGTCTTAGCCCACGAAAGCTCATGATCCCTAAAATCTGTTAGTCTATAAGGTGCTACAAGACTCTTTGTCGCTTTTGCAGATCCAGACTAACACGGCTACACCTCTGATACCTTTTTACAGTATAATCCTGGGATTCAACTGAGCGAGGTCAGGGGTGAATGTCTTGACGTATGCAATGGGTAGAGTAAATCAGTGAACCTTAGGAAGAAAGTAAACAAGCTCAGGGTTCAGTTGAAAAGAGGATGAGCGGCTAGGTTAGGACAGCAGGTCCACACTAATAACAAGGGGGTCAAAGCCTCTAACTACAACAAAAGCAACAATTATGACACAAGCACATTCCACAGGTCTTGTGGGAAATTGGTGTGTCAGCTGGCCTGAAGTAAAAGTGACAAAGCGTCATTATTAGCATGGCTTACAGCACTTAGTGGAAGAGTAAAAAGAGAGGTTGCTGCACCCATTTACAGTATGTCAATTAGAAGGGAGCTGCCTGGAGCAGGGATCATTTCACCAGTTTTCTGCTGGCATTTAAACTAAAGATTGCAACAATGATTAGCAAAGTCAAATTTTCTTCTGAGAGGTGTAGGAGAGCTCAGCATCCCTGATATTTATAACAGCACATTTGCATCCCTTCAGCCCATCCCTTAAACACAATTTACAATTATCTGTCACTGAATAAGCACTCTGCTAAGGAATAAAAAGGACTATCATTTACTATATTTTTTGTACAGTTCCTAGCACAATGGGGTCCTACCTGTTAGAGCCTCTAGGCTGTATTGTAATATCAACGCTAAAGAATAAATACACCTAACCTGGCTTTAACTATATTGACTGTACTGAAGCCAATTATCTGTACATATTGCAATCAAATCTTAATATTTCAGAACAATTTAGCCTCTTTTTCAGCCTGTGGAATAACTATAAACATACCTTGATTTCTTAATTATTTAAATGTGATTTGATTATGTTTCTTCACCTTCCCCCTGCTCTCCAGATTGATTGCAAACCATTCACTATGAGTATTTGAGGACGAATATTCAAAATTCATGCCATTTTGCTTAGTTTGGATTGGCCAGATAAAATTGCACAGTATTGCACCTGTTTCCTGTTTGGATGTGCATGGAAGTGCTTCCATAAGGAATCCACATCTGTGCCAATCAGTTTCTGAAAATACTTTGAAATTTGTTTCTGTGAACATTCATGCCAGTTCAAGTTGATTGCTTGAAGACATTCATATTAGGCAAAAGAGATAAAAGCATTGTTAAAGAAAAAAATTTAAAGAACAATTGTTAAAGAGGAATGTGTGTGGCATATGTATTTATTGTTGAAGTGTTCTCCCAGTTTTTCTTTCTAAAAATATTAATTGGATTTTGAAGGTTTTTACAAGAGTTCTGTTTAGACATGTCTGGAAAAAGAAGTTGTCTAGCCACTAAACAGTGATAGAATTTTCCAGGTATTCGGAGAGCCTTCGGTGAGAGCTGCTGGTTGCTCAGTAATTTTTGAAAATCAGGCCACTTATTTAGAGGTCTAATTACGGACTTACTCTTCTCTATAGCTCTCATGTGTGGGGTTCTTTGGGGTTTCATTTTGCCACTGCTTATGTCCTGCGTGTATGCACAGACACCATGAGATCAATATGTAGACAAAACTAGGCACTACAGCTACTGGAACATGATAGATAGATTAGTTACTTTTCTTTTTCAAGGGGCATGGATATTTTCATCACTGTGCTATCTATAGTCTAATGAAGTCAGTGGAAGGACTCCCATTGACTTCAATGGGCTTTTGATCAGACTTTTAGTGCCAGACTGAAATAAGAGAGTGGATAGACATAAACCATTTTAGGCTCAATTTAGTTCAATGGAAATTGTTCTAATAGGGAAGGAGAAACTTCTAAAAGAGTGGAGGAAGTTGTAAGCGTGCACCTTCTTCAAAGGGTGTCAGGCTTTTTCCAGGATGGTTCACGGTTTTGGGGTTATTTTGGATCACGGCTTCTGGAACCTCAAGTGTCAGCTGGGACATGAAAAGTTCTTTTTCCATTTGCTTTGGCTAGTGAGCTTTTTCTGTTTCCATCTGATGTAGGCCATGCCTTTGTAAACACAAGACTAGAGAGCTTCAGTTGGTTCAGAGCATCATTGTTTCAAAAGGATGAAATTTGTCAGTAGATACTGTAATATACCAGCATTCCCTCCTCTGCATTAGCTACTTATGGACTTCTGGTTATAGTTGATTATGATCCATAATGTCTTAAATTGTCTAAAACTCATTTTATGAGAGATTGTGTCTCTTTGTGAGCCCCATTATCGAAGTCTGACATCTTCTGAGGTTACTATAAATCATGGGATTTAAACTTCTTTCCTCTGGGTTAAGCTAGGGCAAAGGAGGGTCTATACTTTTGGCACCTGCTTCTGTAAGGTCCGTGAGTTTTGTCCACAAATATTGGGGACCTAAAGTGACTGATATTTATACCAATAAAGTAAAAAACAGCAACTGAAATAAAATCAATCAGGAAATAGTTACTTTACTGATATAGGGTGTCATCTGTCTTGTTAAAGGACAGCTATTAAAGTTTAAAAAAAATGTACTTCAGTTTCCCCATACTATTCCACCAAAGCTATAAAAAAACATTACCTGAAAAGTCCACCTATACAACTTAGACCATAATTTGGTGTCTATGCCCATTCAATCTTGGTCTCTGGAGACCATGTAAAAAATTAATTCATTCAATCTTGGTCTCTGGAGACCATGTAAAAAATTAATTATAAGGCAGGTTTAAAATTAGCAAAACATGACAATAAAAGTGATTGGAAGTGAGTTTAATTGTTCAGTCAGTCAGTTCATACCCCCCAAACCTCCATGACATACAGCATTGTACATTCTACTTGTGTTTGTTTTTGTTTTTATTGTTCTTTGATCCCATTGATTTCCTTTCCAGCTCCCCAAACAATGTCTATTTCTGGATCTCACTTCTTTACTTTTTATGGGAAAATGTATATATTGAAATGGCTACAAAACAACTGATACCCTCAAATCTAAAAAAATATCAAAATATCATGTTTTTTTCTTTTAAATTAACTCTGTTTATATAACAGCATTTCAATTATTATTGTTGTTATTTTTTTTCTGGGAAACAAAGCAGGATATATCTGGAGACCAAAATTCAAGCCCCATGTTATTTCTCTGAAATGCAATTTGTTGCCTTTAGAAATGTGCACTGTGTAGTATGCAATATTCATAATATGGCTACATCATATAAGAATAAATTTAATTGTCAGTTCTGCTCAACCATTGTTTAATGAATTCCGTACAATTTGAACGGCAAGCTGTTGGAGGGCCATTATTAAATTTCATATTTGCTTTGCAGTTTTCTTCACTATTGCTTCATCTATTTAGGATTATGATGACATTGGCTTTTGATTTTCTTAAAAAAAAATACTGAAGTTATGAATATTTGCTTCTTGCACAATGCAAAGTTTAAATTTTCCTTGTTGATGTTCATTGGCTTAAAAATGAAAAAGAGAGAGAGAGAGAGAGAGGTTAATTTATGTTAAGAAGGATTCTCATTTAAGCCAAAGAGAGATGATTATAACAATCAGTGGGACAAAATGTAGATATTTAAGAGAAAACTAATGACAGCATGCAAGATGAAGTGTACTGAATGCATTAGGAAAATTCAAATAATTGTGGCAGTAATTATTTTTATGGTATTCATTTTATTGGGTGCACCCTTGTGCTTGAATTATGTGAAAGGGTAAGCAGGAACACTTGGATGGCATTTACTATACTTGTCCTTATTATATACAGCTCTATCATTCTACCTTTATTAATCTCGTCTCTACACTAAATTGACTTAATCTTTTTGATCTCTCTTCCAATGGAAATCTTTCCATATCTATGAGAATTTTCATTTCCTTTCGTTGGACTGTTTCTATTTTGCTATATCCTTTTTAGGATGCAGTGACCAGAAATGAACACCCCATTCATGGGATTTATATCATTAGTATTATTCCATTTTATCTCTTTCCCTTAACACAGCCTTATGTCTTGTAGACTGCCATTGTTCAGTGAGCAGATGTTTTCACAATGACACTTAGGTCTTTTTCCTAAGTGGTTACAGTTAATTGAGAATCTGTCAGTGTATATAAGTAACTCAGATTGTTCATCCCAGTATGCATTACGTTCCCCTTATCTACAGTGACTTTCAACAGCTAGTGTCCTGTCCAAGGCTAGCTTTCTCAATTCCTTCTGGAATTTATTTATATATACAGGCTTTTATATGGTTCTTATCATTGCAGTATCTGAGCACCTCACAGACATTAAGAGGTTTTAGGAAGAATTATTATCCCCGTTTCAATTGACATTAGCAGTGTGACACTTCTGCCTTTGAGAGTAGTGGTGGTGGAGCTGGTATTTCCCCTGCTGCTCTTTGCAGGTAGATAGGATGAAGAGTGGATGGCTGGAAGACTGAGGATAGGGAGTGATCTGTTATTGGTCAGGTGGATTAGCAGACTATGTCTCATAGGGATAAGGGGGAGGAATTATTTAAAGGAATTATTCCTCTCTTCCTGATTCTCTTGGAGGCCTAATTTCTTCCCTGAATTCCACTCAAGTGCCATGAGTACACACTGCCCTTTACGCTGAGCTGTGCCTCAAGCCACACTGGTCTTTCACCCATGCTTTTTCCATCAGCTGTTCAAGCAACATTTCCAGCCACATTCATTAAATACATACGAGAATAAACCATTCCATCCACTTCTAACCCAACACATAAAATGGAGTTCTCAATTTCTCCAGCAACCCCAAGCATCCCAAATAATTTCCCTCGCCTGTTCATGTTTCCATATTGATTTCCTTCCCACGATCAGTTGATTAAATATTCAAGTATCTGGAAAGGGTCAACTATTATTTTGACTGTTTTATTAAATGTAATGGTGAGTTCAATTGGTAAGATGTGCAATTCACCTTTTTAAAGAGTCACTCCTGAATTGCATGATAGTGAAATGTTGTAAATTTTGCTCACCAGTCCAGGGATTAAACTTTTTTTCATGGATAACACTTTATTTTTTTAGCTAAAAAGCAAGAATCTGCTGTGGAAAAGGGCATGTTCCTTTCTTTTAGCGTCTTTTAGTTTGAAATGTTCACGAATTTTCTGTTAGACCTATACCAATGGGTTTGCACACTGTGAATTTTGAAAATTTGGGGGTTAAATGAACCCACGTTTCCTAAGGCCAAATCCAGAGGGAAGATTGATTTGATGAGCTCACAAAGGGTTCATTGGTTCACCCAGAATAAGAAGTGAGATTTAAAGCATACAGGAAAATACCAAAACCTTTCCCAGGTGACCCTCCCCCCCATTTCCCTCCCTTCCATCCTCCCATGAACACTGTTTGAAATGAAAACTGTCTGTCAAACAAGAGCCTCAGAATTTTGAGTAAACCAAATATTGCAAAACAGGATCAATAAAAGACATTTCACAGTTGCAAAGTAAGTTCTCATGTACCAATAATGATCCATGAAATTGAATCAAACTCAAACTAAGCAAACTTTTGAGCACTTTTTTTCACATTTTGCATAGTCCTAATGGCATTTAACTAGGTTCCCTTGTCTTTGCTAGGGAATGATGCAGACACATAAACAGGCAAATGTACGTGATGACATATACACACCATTTCAAAATACTGTACCTATTACAAACAAAGACTGTGTGGGTCATAAATACCTGTCACTCAAGCTCTGAACTGCACATCATTTTCAAGTAATCCCCTGATTATATGACTGAATTCTAACACTGTTGATGCAGTATGACAGAAACAAAATGTGACACACTGAAGACTGTTTGCTTTCCATCTTGCTTTCCACCACTGTTGGATTCCTGTACTATCTGCTTCTCTCCTACCTATCAGGTCAGTAAATATAAAGCATTGGAAAATGTAAGGAACCATATTATATTAGAATTGGGATACCAATAGATGCACACATCAAAGTGGCAGTATTATTCACCAACATAATGTATAAGTAAAGGGGGGAAAAAATCAGGTTGTTTTATACTCCCAAGAGAAAATAGCTTTCTCTGAAATAACTGACAAAATAATTTTGTAGCCTGTTGGATCCTGTTTGATTCTCACTGAACTAAGAATAGCAAAGAAAATAATTCCTGAAGTCCATTATTAAACCTGGTGTTTGTTCACAGTTTCTATAATAAGAACTCTACTAGATACAGAAGCTGGAAAAGGGGAAGATTAGAAATCCCAAGGAGGCTTCCCCTTTTAGTCACTTTACTGGGCAAGGTCCTGACTCTCCTCAAGCAGGCACTTTGCGTTTGGTGATAGACTCCCCAAAGAGGTTTGGGGAAGGGACGGAGATTTCAGCCCTGAATGAGGAATTGGAGGAGGGTGGAAACACGCTTCCCTCTATTGAAGTGAAGTTCAGTGCACACACTCTACATTCCAGGAACCATTGTGCCAATGACGAATCAGTACACCCTAGAGTTTCCTGATGGGTTCATGTACCCATGCACTGAACCTCTCTTTAGGCTGTGGCTTGGTACCACAACTCAGCCTTAAACCTCAGCCTTATTTGGCCTCAAAGGAGTTGACTCAGCATGAAACACCTTTTCCAGTATACCATGAGTGTTCACTCTCCTTTCAAATCCCAGCTTACTTTTCACCACTCATGGTCACCTGCACTATCTGCTGCTCCACCATTTCTCAGTGTATAACACTAGATATCTATGATTCATTCCTATTATAGTGTGATTCACATTATCTTTCCTGTAGTACTCACTGGATCTTACCTCACCCATTCCTTTGTCCCTTATCTTCAGATCTGTCTGACATAGAAGGTAAAATCAGAATGGCAGAAGGCTTGTGTATTTTAATCTCTGTGATATAACTTTAAATTTAAATAGCACACACACACACACACACACATATATATATATGGGGGGGATAGGCCTAATCATAATTAATAATATGCTTAACTTATAGGAACAGCATAAAAATCAGTTTTACAATCGAACACTCTCATTTCAGAATATAGGCATAGACATTTTGCATCATTAGCCCAGAAAAGATTTGAAGGTCAATGCCTTTAGTAAGTCTTGCCACATACAGTAGACTCTCGATTATCCAGAATTGAATTAACCAGGATGTGGATTAACCAGGATGTCAAAAAAAATATGTCAACTCACAGGGCTGGCTCTGGCTTTGCTGCCGCCCCAAGCACACACACACAAAACCCCTACCAGGGCGCAGGGCAGCCAGTGAACCAACACTCCCTCCTCCCGGTGCAGGGTGGCTGGTGAATCAACCCCCACTCCCCATATTTCCTATGGATGGTGATTATCCAGGATTTTATTAACCAGGATTATTTTTTTCCCTATCATCCTGGATAATCGAGTCTACTGTACACGCATAAATGCAATCAACTGTCTTATTGCATCAGGACCACAGAAGTTCCCAGATGTAACAGAATATGTCTGCTTTTTCATTGGAGGAATTAAAGGGATCAGGGTCTCCATAGGCCTCGTTACAGCTTGCCTCCACTCACCAGCACAGCTGAGTTTGTGAGGGGAAGGATGAGGGCCCAGAAAAGAAAAGTGTGGGTACAACAAATGGTTCTGCCAATATACAGAACCACACGCAATGAACTAGGGAGCAGAACTGCCTACCCAGCAGCTCCATATGCTGTTTTATGGATTTCAGGAGGATTTCTCCCACCCATTCCTCATGATCTTTTCCCCATAACAAGCCGGACTTCTCAGCCTTGCTGTAGAGCAAGGCTGGGTAAGATATTGACCTTAAGACTGCAAAGGCTCAAAACAATAACAATAATGGGCATACCATGCAACTGTCCCCATTAGATCTGTAAAGGCATTTGATCAACACAGAGTCTCAACGCATTTCAGCAGCCAAAGAGAGGCTTCAGAAGGATAAATAACATAGCTTTACTTTTTCTGTCTACTGTCTGACAGCAAAATAATAATGTGCTTGCAGAGCATTTGTCACTTTGATGATGTCAATAACCCTTGCTTCAGTACAGGAGGTAGGGGACTACTCATAGCCAGTATATAGTATTATGGAAATAATTAAACATAAAAAAATCCATGCTGTACTCCAAATCAAAATACATGCATCTTTATAAAAAATCTCCTTTACAAGCCCATAGTTTACCCAGCCCTGATCTAGTCCAACCCCCTGCTCAAAGCAGGACCAATCCCCAACTAAGTCATCCTCTCTATTCAACTAATTAAACTCTATTAAGATTCCAGGAATAGGGAAGGGTCCCTGAGTTATATCTCTTAAAGGAATAAAATGAAAATGTGAGTTCAAAACTCAGTAACAAATAACTTCAAGCATGTATTCTTTACCCATCTGCTCCCCTGGACTTTACACTGTATTCCTCATTGCCTTAACATTAAAAATTAAATTTCAGCTAGTGATCCATTCATTCCACTCTTCTTGATCTAGTTCACTTACAGTACAGTAGCCAGAAGATGTATCTTTCAGGAAATGATTTCATGTCCCAGAGAAGGGTACTATCAAGAATTTCCTAGGTCAACCCCTTACAGTAAAAGAACCATTAATTCACTAATTGGAGATGCGCTAATCTCTTCTTGAGTAGAAGGTGACATAAATCTTGCATCCCCTAATGCCGTACAGCCACTTTGTGCCACAATGCTGACGTCATTTCATGCTAACGTGGATTTAACCAGTCTAGGGAGGATCACGCTAGCCTAGGAATAGGGACAATATATGTACTTGCCCCACTCACATTCCCCACTGCTGATTTAGGGGGTGTGGCCACAGATAATGGGGACTTAGGATGCACATTCACCACACCAGTCCTTGGCTCCATCCAGGCCTCTGTAACTGTTGTGCCTGGAAAGAGGTAGAGCAGTCCGAAGGCTACTCTGACGCAGTACAGCAGGACTGACCTGAACAGAACCACCCCCAGGATCGGGGTGGTGAAACAATGAACTTTATGCAACCTTTTCACATCTCCCCTTAACCTACTCTCTCTCTGCTCAGTTTAATCACACCCCATAACCTGGTTTATTATCTTTTACACCAGTCTCAACAGAAATCAGTTTTTTTCTCCCTTAACTATAGTACCTAAAATCACACCCCTTCGTTATTGGAATTGTAACTGAACACTTTACACTTTCACTACACACTGTCTCCATGAAACAGGTATAAGCATTTTTTTCTATTACTGACACTGTCCACTTTGTTTATATTTGGGGGTACAATTTGTATGATGCCTAACTTTGCATTCTTTTGTAAAATACAATAAACAATTTTCACTTGGCCCAAGTCAATGGATTGTTCCCTCATGATGCAGACTTATTTTAAGATATTTTTAAACCAATTAATAACTACTTATATTTTTCTTACATTATTGCTTATGTTGAATCTCCACCTGTGCTATTTTTCTTTTAAAGCTCCTGTTACTAAATTTGACTTTTTAAACGATTTAATGTTTATAAGTTGCCACCATAGACAAGTTCTTAATATGCCTGAATGGACTGAGACACAGGAAATTGATTTAGTTTAAAAGTTTGTTGTGTTCTTCCCTGAAAAATAAAATGAAGTATATGTTGGGGTGGGGGGTGGGAAAGCCCCTCTTATCCTCCATCTAAAAGGTCTGATCAACTGCTCAGACATAGAATCAATGCTAGTCTATTTTTCATAATGGCACATTGGTGGTGCAAAAGGAACTTGTACAAATCTTATCTCTTTTGAATAGAGATTCTGTTGGTGATTAATCCAACACTACTTTATATTTATAAGCACTTTGTCCAAAGCACCTTGTCACATCTCAGTGGCAATACATTGAGGTACTTCTTCCACACCCATTTCACTGCTCTTTACTGCTCAGACCATAAAGCTGCCTTAAAGAATATAGCTGGGTATGAGTGTATGTATATATGTCAATACACATCTTAATATAGTGTATGATAGTAACCAATCTATAAAGTATTTTTAAATTGTTCTTGAACTCAGGCAATATCCAAGGCACACAATTTTTCTTACATTTATCAAATGCATAATCCAGCTTTTAAATATAGTTTCATCTCAATTATTTCACAATGTGAGAAATTTAAAACCACAATATAAAAGTAATTTTTACATCACTTATGATAAAACAGATCAAATTCTTTCTTGCATTTAGATGATGATAGAGCCATTTTACCCTCAAAATACTTCCTGCCCACATACATTCCTGTTACTTATGCAGCTTAAAACTCTTTCAGACTTTACCTGGCAACATACTCTCTTTATCACACACACACTCCCAATATATGGTAAAAACACACACACACACACACAAATGCATAGGAACTGTATTTCTTAGGGTATGTCTTCACTACAGGACTAGGTCGATTTCCCTTAATTCGATTTTCTAAACTCGAGTTTAGAAAATCGAATCAGTGTGTCCCCACCAGGACAGCAGGTCGACAGTGGTCGACACTGTCTGTCCTAGAACTTTTGCAGGGGTCGACATAGCCTGCATTGCACTGTGGGTAGGTAGCCCACAGTGCAATGCGTGCTGGACACCCCCCCCCCCGCCCAAGCAGCCCCGCAGACCCCCCCGCCCGCCTGAATAGCCCCCCCCCGCCGGATTTTCCCCCCCGCCCGCCTGGGGGGGGGGGGAGCCGGCGCGGGGCTGCTTGGGTGATCGGCTCAGCTGCCTGGTCAATTTCACCTGAAATTGACCAGGGAGCTGAGCGGATTGCCGGCGCCGGCTCCCCCCCCCCCCCAGCAGCCCCGCGGACCCCCCCCCCCGCCCGAACACCCCTCCCGCCGGACCCCCACCCCATGGGGCTGCTCGGAGGTCGGAGGCTTAACTTCAGATGCCTCTTCACTACTCACAGTAGACATAGAGAAGTCGATTTTAGTGCTACTTCTCTCGTCAGGCAGAAGTTACAAATTCGATTTTGAGGGCCCTTTAAATCGACTTTAAGGGCATGTATGTGAAGACAGGTACACGTTTAATTCGACCTAACATCGTTAAGGTCGAATTAAAGTGGTAGTGAAGACATGCCCTTAATCAGACAAATGTAGGAAATCAAATATACTGAACAATGAACAGATTAGTGAACAGTCAAAGTACTTTTGTTTTCATGATCCTTCTATGACAGCATAGAGGAGCAGATTGACAATTAACTTGGTCACTCCACCACAGTTTGCAGGAGTGGGCTAAACGGAACACCTCCTACCCACTCTGTCCATAATTAAATGTGTTCACTGTACTCAAGATGGACTTCTGATAGAAGCACTACTTGTGCATGTGTGCTTTTCTCTCTAAGATTCAACTGCTTAATCAGAACTAAATACCTGGAACGTTTCGTATTATAATAACCAAAACCATATGTTTAATCTATGTTCAGGCAGTTAAATAAAAGGGGAATGATTTTCAAAGGTGCTGAAGCCCCATATGCTTCACTGGCACATTTAGAACCTTTGGAAAATTTGGGTTCAATTGATCCATTTATTTATTTCTTTTTAAATCCCTCAACTTCTAAGCCCACCCTGGAGAGGGGGTCCCAAATGACTGCATCCTAACCATGTCCATGCTTCATATATAGATTGCTTTGGCAGGTTGCTTTATTTGGTCCATGGCAAATTAAACCTACAGTTTGTGTAGATAGCCACAACTTTACAAAATAAAATCAAAACATAAATCTAGATGTCTGTTGACACAAAGTCAATTGTTGACTTAAAACTATAAAAGCCTGGTTGAAGTGATCTGAGGCCAGGCAGCTCTCCGAGTTATGAAAAATGACATAATAATTTTAAAAAGACACACTACCACATCAGTGTTGGTCACTAGCTTTAGTCAAGACAGGGAAGTATACAACAAATGACAAACACACCTGGACTCTTTTTTTCCCACTACTTTAAAAAGAAAGCACTATGGTGTTCTAGAGTCATAGTCCGAACTATCACAGCTTCCAGGAATGCTACTCTAGCATTTAGAGGGACAACTGTAGAGTACTGTACAACTTTTAAGGGTTCGGAGAGATTATAGTTGAATTATGTCATGCATGTAAGTCAAAGATCTCCTCCATCTAAACTCTTACTATATTATCTCTCTGTCCCTGGCCTCATCCATTTCCCTCCTCTTTAACTCTTCCTTTCTATGAGCCAACATGTATTCTTTGATTTCACCTTCCTGCCTTCCTTATTGTTCCCTTTTCTCCCTCCTCCTTTTAGGCTAAAAAAATCTTGTCATCTTCCTCTGCTTTGATTCCCTTCATGCCAACTTTCTCCTTGATCCTCTCCAGGGCCGGTGACAGGGGGGTACTACGGGTAGAGCTGTACCGGGCCCCGGACTTTAGGGGGGGCCCCGGTACACAGCAGTACCCGTAGTCATCCCCCCTTGTCGCCGGGCCTGGAGAGCGGGGAAGGGGCGGGGAGGCGGCGCGGCTCTCCTCTGGAGCAGACGAGCGCACGTGTCCATGGCAGGAGCAGTGAGCCCGGCCAGCGGCAGTGGCGCAGTCCGGGGGAGAAAGTGCGGGGGAAGGGGAGCGGCAAGGGCGGCTCGCGCCGCAGGACCCCACACTGCCGCCAGCCGCTGTCAGCTGGGGGGGGGAGCGCCGGCTGGGCTGGGGGGGGGGCGGCTGGGCCGGGGGGGTTCCCAAACGATCAGAGTAGGGGGCCCCCAAATTTCTGTCGCCCGCCCTGATCCTCTCCAATCGTTCGTCTACACTCCATACTATTATTTTGTAAAGAAATGTGTGGCCTTGGCTCTTCCTCCATTTTCCATTATTTAATTCAATACTCTCACTTACACGCACTGAGGTTTTGTGATCAGGGGTTACTAACTAACCCTCAGTTTAGCTTAATGACTTTCAGTGTTAGGATTTTTGTCCTCCCCGTTGCCTTTCACTGCTAACATTTTCATTCCTTGATTCACATCCACCAGACATCAGAACTGTCAATTCAGCAAAACTCTTTAAACAAATAAAGTTTCAATTGAATTTCAAGTCTTGTTTTTCACTGTCAAGTTTAGTCCAGTTTTATGGTTTCGTGTGAGGTATTTTTAAAATCAAGAACTTTGAGATATTTTATATCTTAAATTCAATTTATATAATGTATTGGAAGGCAAATTTCACTTTTTAAAAAGCCAAATGCATATTTTTCTTGATCTGCTTCAGTGACATCTTTCCTGCCATTCTTTGGATAAAATCTTAATAAAAGAAACTTGTCTCTGAGATGCAAAAAAGAGCTGCCATATTGGATATAACTGTCAGATGATTTACAGAAGCACAGAAATTAGAGATGGAAATTAGCTATTGGGTCACCCAGTTCATCCCACTTGCAGTGCAAATTACTTATTATAATACATTTTTATGCTGTCTCAAGTACAATATTAAATGATGCAGGAAATGGAGATTCTGGAACTTCCTTTGGGTCCAATTGTGCTGCCTTTACCCAAGTTGAGTACTGCCTTACTCGGCAAGTAATGCCAGTGAAGTTACGGCTGAAAATGAGTAGAAGCAGCTGAATCAATTCCTTTAAGGAGGTAATCCACAGTCTAACCAAGGTCATATACCCATACACCACAATGCCAATACTTAGCCTATTTTTTCATCTTAATTTCCTTCTATTTCTCTTAGTAATGGACCAGTCCAAGATAATACTAAAACACATGATTTTCAGCATGTGAATAGTCCCTTGGAAGTTATGCTTAACATTATTCATGTGCTTTTTCTGAAACAGTAATTACACATTTCAGTCTGTGTACACAGTGACCACATGCTCCTACTATCATTTGGCCAAGATAAACTTGCTTTCTTCAATCAGAGAGGTAGCCGTGTTAGTCTGGATTTGCAGAAGTGGCAATAGTACCCACTATGTTTTAATACTTTTGTTAGTCTTTAAGGTGCCACAGGACTCTTTGCCGCTCTTGCTTTCTACAATGACCCTCTCCATCTCATCAATAATACCTTGCTTTCCTTTAAGTTCTTTCTTTATATACCTTATATATCTTTCACTTACAGAGATTCCCAAAAGTGTAGGTATATTTTATTCTAGATGAGGGGTACAATTTTCAAAATTGCTTTAAAGTAAAATAGGGCCTGAGTTCCATTTTCAAAAGTAATTTAAGCACTTAGGTCCTTTTCAAGGATGCAGTAAGTGCCTAGCTATCTAGCAATAAGCATTAGACATCTGATTCTCATTGAAACCTAATCAGCTTTTGAAAATCTCAGTAGGCATCTATCTACATCTTTAGAAAATCTGACCCTTAGAAAAATGTTACTCGGGGTCTAATCAGCAATCCTACAATCACTGAAACCAATCACAAAACTCCCATTGATTTTCATGGCAGCCGGATCAGGCCCTGATCCATCCCAAATTATATTTTAATGATACAATGGCAATGCAGTGATTTTCTTTGAAATGTTCCTTTACACTTTTATGATTAATGTACTTGCAAAAGTTCACATTTTCAGCAGGAGCCCATCTTTTTTGGAGTTTTCTCTTTAGTTTAATTGTCTAATGGCTACTTACAATGAGGAGTGAACCTACCACACAACTTTCAAGGGGTTGGTTCACGTGTAATTACCAGAGCAAGCTAGTTACACAGTGAGGCAGAAAAAGCTGTTCTGAATGTGCAATTTCCATAGATGTCTATCCAAACTGGGACCCATTCTCTGGCCACTCCCTGTCTCTGGCCATGTGATGTGGAAGTAGGTTGCCAGAAGTCCGGTTTTTGACAGCTAGTCTAAAAGGGACCATGGGGACTTCAGTCAGCATCACTGAACAGGTCATTAGAAGTATGGCTGGCTGCACAGGCTCCCTTCCTGGCTCCACACTACTCCCAGGAAGCTGCTGGCATCTCCCTCTGGGTCCTAGGCAGAGGGACAGCCATGGAGGTTCTGTGTGCTGCTTCCACCCAAAGTGCCAGCTCAGTAGTTCCCATTGGCCAGGAACTGTGGCCAATGGGAGCTGAGGGGTTGGCACCTGAAGAGCACAGAGCCACATGGTCGCGCCTCTGCCTAGGAGTCAGAGGGGGATGTTGCTGCTTCCTGGGAACTGCCTGAGGTATATGCAACCCAGAGCCCACACTCCTCTCATGCCCCAACGCCCTGCCCAGCCATGAGCTCCCTTCTACACGCCAAACCTAGGCCCCACCCCAGAGCCCACACCCCCAGCTGGAGTCCTCATCCGCCCTTCCCCCAAATCCCCTGCCCCAGCCCCGCATGGATCCCCTTCCTGCACCCTGAATCATTACTGGTCCCACCTGTGAGCCCACACCCCCCAGCCCAGAGGCTGTACCACCTCCCACACCTGAATCCCCCTGCCACAGCCCTGAGCCCTCTTCTGCACCCCACAGCCAGAGCCCTCACGCCCTCTCACACCCCAGCCTTCTGAATATGAGCAAGATACCGAGGGTGGGGGAGAATGAGTGACAGAGGGAGGCGGAATGAAGTGAGTAGCTGGCGTGGCCTTGGAGAAAGGGCAGGCCAGGGGTGGGGCAAGTGTGCTCGGGTTTTTTTGCAAATAGAAAGTTCGCATCCCAATGGGGAAGTGAGAATTCCAAGGAAGTTCCATTAACCCTTCTCCAGTCCACAATGCCCTTTGGATAACTGCAAGGAGTAGCACAGTTTTTCCAGGCTGCAGCCATCACTACACTATGGGACCCAGAGGTTAGTCCAGTGGTTAGGGTGCTAGTTTGGGACTTGGAAGACCTGCATTCCATTTCCTGCTCTGCCAGACTTCCTGTGTGACTTGGGGAAAATCATGTCATCTCTCTGTGCCTCTGTTCCCCATCTGAACGATGGGGTTAATAGCACTTTCCTACTTCACAGGTGTGCTCTGAGGGTAAATACAGTATAGATGAAGATTGATAAAGTGTACTACTCCCAATGGGGGCCAAGTTTCTTAGGGAGATTATACAATTTACCAGAAAGTGTTCTGTTATTTTCAAGAGACTTATTTTCAAGAGACACTGTCTTCAGCTAGCATGTTTCAGTGTGTACCACTATTCCTTTAATCGGGGGCATTATTATATTTTTCTTAGTACTGTGAGCCAGGTTGTCAGCCACGACATCCAATCTGATGCCTAAAAGCAGTTATGCTCACAAAAATGTGTGTGCTCTGTTTAACCATCCATTTTGCAGAATTGCTTTTGTAGGTGCATGATAAACAGCTGAAAAGTAGCCTTTTGGAGTAAATGAGGCCAGGAATCTATCTGTTTACCAGAGCTAGCCGGATGAATCACTCCACAATGAATAAATATTGCAGCATATATAGGCGAGGGCATACATTTTCCAAAATGTGACCGGTGATTGTGAATGCGTTCTCTGAAAATCAGGCCCTTTAAGGTGGTTCTAACAAAAACAGGGGCACTCAACATCACATCATAGTTTAAATTTTAGGTGTAGATTACCTAGCACTGCCGCAGTTACATGTAAATTTACCCAGAGAAAGGCAGGCAGTGTTGCTGCCAACTAATCTTGGGGTTTCTTCTGTGGTGATGAACCCCCCGCTCAGCAAAGGCCGTGGACGAAATATACTTTTTTTCCCCCTAGTTGCTCAAATACCATGGTAATGGATGTGACATGAGAACCCAGACAGAGAGACTTACCATTGCTGGTAATACCGCTACTTCCCTTTCCTGGCCAATATGTCCCACTTTATGAGCTGTGTTGATGCCTTACAATCCTGCTGGGCAGAACTGAGGTTTGCAACGTGGATGACGTTCCTTTGTCAGGCCCTGTTCTATAGAGTAAACATCGGAGTAAACCATGTACTGAATCTGGTCCATGTGGCACAAAGGGGAGGGAATTAAGGTCCTGTTTGTGGGAGTCTTGGCTCTGAATTGCCTTGCTTTTGTCAGTGATTCTCGGAATTGTATTGTTTCCTTCTTGCATCTAAAACTATTGAGTAATGTGGTCGGTTGCTGGCTGTGAGACGCTGTCCTGAATAGTATTGGTGTTGTCAGTTACCTCAGACTTCTGATAAGAATACACAAGCAATGATTTTCTCCCCCTTGTGAATGTAGTGGCATTGAAATTACTGATCTCCTAGCCTAACCTAGACTTACTTATTTAGAGAAATAAAATTGTAGTCTTTCTTTTAATGAGAGTGCAGAATGCTGTCCACATCACACATTAATCCTTTTTAAAGCAGGAACACTGTATAATTTTCTACATAAATGGGAAAAAAGTAATCTTATCTACTGCATATCCCCTTTCAGTGTTATGCCAGTTTAGCCAGGCTAAAGCTGTTGACAGAAATTTCTGCACTCAGATGAGAATCAAAGATGAGAAGAGGTAGTGCAATGGTGATGGAAAAGCTTTGTATAATGAGACAAATCCCAGAATCTCTAGGGAGCTCATTCAGCATGGAAACCATTTCATGTTTCTTTCATTATGGGAATGATATTTTATCTATTAAAAGTACAGAAGTGAGATTGTCCATGCAGTTATTTTAATAGGATAATTCTGTGTGGATTGCTATTTGGTTTAGAGTTGACCATACTTCAAACAATTCCAATCTATCATAGTATGGCAACTCTAGCACCTTTTTCTATATAAATCTGTCAAGGCATTACAATATAAACAACACAATCTACCAGCAAAACTATTATTTGAGGAGTCCATTTAGTTTCATAAACTTTTCCCAGTTCTCTGACACCTTAAACAAAATATGACAGGCATTTTATATTGTATGGTATAAAAAAAAATCACTTACTATATATATATATATATATATATATATATATATATATATATATATATATATATATATATATATATATATATATATATATATATATATATATATATATATATGAACTTATCTAGTGACTATGCCAATGAAGAGAAGAAAGACAAAATAATGAAAAGTAGGAACCACTTTGTCATATTTTGTATTATTTTTGAAGTGCACCAGTAAGGTCATAATTCCTGTGATCTTTGCAAATATATCTTTTCAGTGCATGGTTAGATATACTTGGGATGGGAGGATGCCTATCAGAGTTGTATAAAGTTCCCCATGTTGCAATAAAGCTGTTTCTTCTTTTGAATAGTCAGTTTTAATGTTTGCTAAAATTAAGATGTTTGTTTTTCTCGTTCCTCACTGTTTTTCATCCTCATACAAGATGTTGATTAGTATACTGTCTGATGTGTAATGTCATATATATTGACATAGCATCTTGTGCAAATTGCAAATGCTAGCTAGTCTTGGGAAAAAAAATATCAAAAGCTGAAGCTCAAGGCAAAACTATGCCTGGCTCACGTATCTATTTTCTATACAGTAATTACGCTATTTAAACTTAGCTTTCCTAACTGAAACCTACCCTGAGGCAGCTCGAAATTCAGCATCGTGGTTTATAAAACTGGACCAAAATTTCTCAAAAACTGACCATTAAGAAGTCTCCCTGAGTATTGACTTGAATAGCACAGAATGATCACAGAGGAGAGCATGCTGATATGAAGAGAGACAAGTATACTTTCAAGGGACTGAGATTTGAAATATTGATTCAGTCACATTAATTGAATTTTTGCCTTGAGAAGTGATTACAAAAATGTTGCTCCAATATTAATTTGTATCTGCTTTGGATAAGATTAACATTAATTTCATCGCCAGTCCCCATTACTCTTTTATTATGCATTAGCATCTCTCTTTGCATGTGTAAGAGACCTTGATGAAGCATGTTTATTCATAGACTAACCTTTTTAAATAATTCTAACAGCTCTCTAACCGAAACCTTCCTGGCGTGCTGAATATCTCCTCTTTGTTTCATTATTCAGTCCTTGTGCTCTACCCTCCACTTGAGATGCTGAACATGAATCATACTGCTCTTTCCTATTGCTCTCTTCCTCCCACTGAAATGTCCTCGGCAGCCTGATCCCCCAGGATAGCGGTGTTCACAAAATACTGCAGCAAATTGTCTCCTGGTAGACTCTTGGACGTATCATCTCTACAAAGCTTGAACGCAATTATTGATTTATGCTGTCTTTGGTTCATTCCACATTTGTTACCACGTTTTAGTTCATTGTTCATTTATCTTTCATTAGAATATTTGTTTTGAGTTTCTCTTTGATGAGAGCTCTAGAGGCAACATTTTATTTGTTTCTTTGTACATGTCATCTTTTGAGTTTATTTTCCAAGCCGACAATGGACAAAAAAGATGGGAGGGGAAAACACAGGAGTAAGTGAGTAAGTTGAGTAAATAAATCTCTTATTTCAATGCAACATCAATATCTATCTCCAAACCTTAAAAAAATAATTAAATAACTGTATTCTTGAAAATGCAAAATAAAAAGTTTGTTTCAATAGACGGGATGCACACAAATTTTCAAATTCATAATAATCCCTGTTTCCAGAGCAATATTACATGACTACCTCCAGTTAAATGCTGCTACACTGTGCATTATCATTTCATATTTATAATACTGTAGCATGAGCACAACAATCAGGAATAGGGACAAATCATGCAAAGTGTGGCAAATGCACACAAACACACCCTCCTAGCCTCAAAGAATATATATATTCTAATTACATTCCATTTGGTAGAACATGTACCTCCTTTTATATTAAGATTTAGGAAGAGCAATAGAAAATATGTTTGAATTGTGCGCCTGACTTCTATAATACAAGGAAAAATGTATCTATTTCATTAAGGAGAAAAAATGCATGTCTAAAGCCCAAGGACTGCAATTCGCAGGTACACTATGTTGATTTACCCCACTGTAAAGTAGGCATAGGTGTAATAATATCAAGCTCTTATATAGTGATCAATAAATCTAAACAAGCTTTACAGAGGAGGTTGGTGTCATTTTTTTCTATTTTACAGATGGGGAAACTGAGGCAAAGATAGTGGCTTGCCCAAGATAATACATTATGTCAGTGATAGAGATCCCAGGCAGGAGTTCTGTCCATTAAGCCATACTGCATCCCCCACTTTACAGCTATCTTACAGTATAAGTGTGGTTGAGAAAAGCCTTCAATAATAGCTGAGACTTAGTCCCCAATATAAGTTATCCAGGAAAATGCTTGACATGCTATGATTTCTTGGGGGAAAGATATTTGTGTGTGTGTGTATCATAAATATTTTTTGAGGGAAAAATATGAGTGGAAAGTCATTATTTGGAAGCAAGCTCCCAGACATTTTTGTGACAGGCATGTAAGGAGAGAAAGAGAGAGAGAACTGAGTTTTAACATTTTCAAGAACTGAAAATTTTCAAAACATTTCCATTAAGTTAATTTACAAGAATATCATTTGTGTAAGAGAAAATTTATTTGGGGGTGGGTGTATTGTGGGAGCATACGTAGAGAGCTCAGAGAGTGTACAATATTATTTCCTCTCTCTCATTAGGCGTATATTATCTCAAAGTGCAGAGATTTGTATTAGTAATTCCCATTAATGCTAATATAAACACAAGCTTTGACTACTAGCCTCCCACAGTCTCCAGAACACACACATTTTTCTCCGTCTCTACCGATCATGTCAGCCAGCAAAAATAGACAGAAAAGCATAACAGGGCTTTCTGGTAATTTAAAATGCAAACCCAATGAAAACTTAACGGAACAAATAAAAAATAAAGCACTTGGCTTACCAACTGAATTGTACTGTATTCCTTTGTTTCTCCACAAATGCACTCACCAACAAATTTAATAAAAAAAACCTTAAATATGTTGAATTCTGATGAAAGAATTCATAAATTTCATTGCATACAATTTATTTTCTTTGCATTGTCCTCATTCTTCCACGCGGTTCCAAAGAGAATAGAAGAAAGGATCTGCATCGGCAAAACTTTATTGCAAGAAGCAAATCATTTTTAATTCCTTGCATAGTCATAATTCACAGATAAAACAAACATTACACCAATGTTCTATAGACTGCGATAGCGATCCATATTTCAGGGTACAATTCAGTGTCATGTCTTTGAGCCATTAAGACCTCCATGCTTTGAGTCCTGTCTATTTTATACTTATGCACCACCCTGATAGCTCAGAAGTTTTTGGTAACAGTTCCCAAGGTTGAAACTTCTGAGGCTAAAGGCAGGGCATTCTCACAGGGGTGAAGGGTGGGGCCTGACTTATAGAAATGTGCAACCAACCACTGCAGTCTGAGTTGAAGGCTGAACCCCCTCCCCTGTCTGTACATGGGCCTGTGTGTTTATTCATCCGCTGCAGCATTTACATGATGCCACCTTGACTTGTGGACTTGGGCCAGTAGTAAATGAGTGCTGCTGACAGTTATCAGCTTTCTGTACGGCCTTCTATCATTTTTCCAGGGTAGCATGTGTGGTACTTTAACTCTTCACAGACTTTTGCAGACTACAACCTTCTTTTTTTATTTTAATGTAATGTAATTTTATTTGAAGTTTATGGATCTTCAGTGTGGAGCTACGTTTATTCTGTCAGATGGTATAGCACACGGCATACAAAGCAGGTGGTTTTGGCTACTTCCCAGAATTTTGACATTGGGTTTCTAATAGGTTGTATCTTTTATTGGTTTGCAAGCCATGAAACTGTGTAGCTTTATGTCCTTAACTTGTCAACTACACATTACTGGGAGATCCTTAAGGACATATGCACATTGGAGATTTAACTTTCATTTTAATTTTTTGGTTTTGTGAATTCAAGTCAGGCACATAGTGGTAAATCTTCAAAGCTCTGTATAGGTTTTCAGATGCAAAACCCACATTAAATTCAATACTCCATATGTTCCATTGGCTTACAGGCTATAGAGGCTATTTGCATGATATAGCTTAATACAAACACTGTTTCAACAGCTACAGCATTGTTTGAAGGATGGTCTAGTGAGTAGAACATTGAATTTGTACTCAGAAATCCTGCTCATCTACCTCATTAAATAAATACAAGAGAAAATGAGAGGAAAATTAGAACCTACTTTGACCATCAGTCTGTTCCATATAAGAAATAGATGAGACTTTATCTAAATCTTTCTTTCTCCACTCCCTGGTACAGCACTGGTTGTTTCATAATATGAAGATTCATGGAAGTGTGGGACTGGAAGGGACCTCAGTAGATCAGCCAGTTCAGTCTCTTACATGCAAGGCAGGAATATGTAATAACTAAACCATCCTTGGCTGGTGTTTGTCCAACCTGTTATTAAAAAGCCTCCAGTGACAAACATTCTACACCCTCCCTTGGCAATTTGTTCCAATGCTTAACTACCCTGACTGTAAGGAAAATTTTCCCAATGTCCAACCTAATCCTCCCTGGATGCGATTTAAGCCATTGCTTCTTGTCCTATCCTCAGAGGTTACGAATATTTTTTCAACATTCTCCTTGTAACAACCTTTGATGTACTTGAAAACTTATGTCCCCTCTCAGTCTTCTCTTCTCCAGACTAAACAAAACCATTTTTTCAATCTTTCCTCATAGATCATCTTTTCTAGATGTAATCATTTTTGTTGCTCTCCTCTGGACTTTCTCCAATTTTCTACATAGTACCTAAAATGTGGCACCCAGAACTGGACAGGGTACTTCTCATGCCTTGCTTACAGCTAATACATACCAGAATGATTGCTTTTTTTTAGCATGTGTTGCCTCATATTTAGCTTGTATTCCACTATAACAAGGATCGGCAACGTTGGCACGTGGGACCGCAGGGTAAGCACCCTTAGCGGGGCCCACTGCTTTATTTACCTGCCGTTTCACCAACCACGGCTCCCACTGACCCCAGTTTGCCGTCACGGTCCAATGGGGACTGCGGGAAGCGGCGCAGTGCTGTCCACAGGTTTGGCCGATCGTGGCTCCCACTGGCCATGGTTCACCACTCAAGTCCAATGGGGGCTATGGGAAGTGGCGGCCAGCACCACGCTGCTTCCTGCAGCCCCCATTGGACTAGAGCAGCAAATCATGGCCAATGGGAGTGGTGATTGGCCGAACCTGCGGACACGGCTGCTAAACAAACCAGCTGGGCCTTCCAAGGGTGCTTACCCTGGGGAGCTGCATGCCAAGGCTGCCGATCCCTGATCTAGGTGTTTGGAAATTGATTGCTTCGTCATTTGCTTCATTATCTTTCTGGCACTGAAGTTAAGATGATTGGTTTATAATTCCCTGAGTTTTCCTTATCCCCCTTTTTATAGATTGCCACTATATTAATCCTCTTTCAGTCCCCTAGAATCTCTCCTCTCTTCCATGAGTTTTGAAAGATAATCACTAATGTTCAGATATTTCATCAGTCAGCTCATTGAGTATTCTAGGATGCATTTCATCAGGCCCTGTCCACTTGAAGACATTTAACTTGTCTACATAAAGTACTTCTGGCTAATCAGCCAAACTTTCAAAAGCTTATCCTAAGCAGGTTTCCCACTGTGCCAAGGGATATGGATATACTGTATTGGCTATTTCTTCAAATGGATGTTCTAGGGTCTATGGGGTTGAATGAAAAGCTCTCTGTTGACTTGGAGGTCATTTCCTCTGCACCCTCCTTGAGCCTCCAACTCAGTCTTCTTGGAGGTGAATATTTATCATCATTATTTACTCTTTAGATTCTGGTGGCTCCCAAAAAACATAGTCAGGATCAGGGCTTAATTATGCTAAGTAGTGTACAAACACATGGAGAACACACTTCCCACCCCAAAGTGCCTGATAAACTCAAAAAGGGGAATACCACAGAGTATCCTGGTCCTTCTCTGCCCCTTCATTTATAATTTCTGTAAGAAGGTTCAAAATAACCCATCTGTCACGTTACTGGAATTATTTGGGATCATATAGATCATTGGAGCAACCAAGGTCCTATAGTGACACCAAATCTTATGTGAAGGGGGTCATAACAGGTGTCTATGACCATATGTGTGTATCTATTTTGGAACTGAAGTTATGGATATTGGATATAGGGGGCCTGTACTTCGAACTTAGGCTTGGCTCCTGGGTGAAATCTCAGACAAGCTGGTGCTAACTGGAGCCCATTAAAGGGCCATCAACTGCACAATGAACTCTGTCCACACCCAAGGAAGTCCCCAGGGATGGAACATGCCTGGGCAGAAACTAAATCCTGGAGAGTCTGGTGATTGGACCATGAATCCTGGAGCAATCTGTCCTGATCTGACACTCACAGTTGGATCCCA
This sequence comes from Sternotherus odoratus, assembly GCA_032164245.1. NCBI lineage: Eukaryota > Metazoa > Chordata > Testudines > Kinosternidae > Sternotherus > Sternotherus odoratus. The sequence goes on from JAVMKO010000001.1 coordinate 247,749,545, forward strand.
CCAGGAACAGCACTGTCACACCATCCTGAGCAACTATGCTAATCTTTTTTTCTAATTTTGTGTTGGTGAGCATGTACCCCATTCTCCAGCTGCTGGGTAAATTTTCTGTGAGCCAAAATGAAGACAATGGGAATTGTCTCTCAGTAGGGATGGCATAAAGGAAACAAGACTCAGTCCTGGATTTTCCCCTACAGATCCATAAACATCAGAGGCCCTCCGTGCATGGTTCTCCACAGGAGAGGGAAGGGATGTGAGATGGCATGGTTCTATTTTCTTCTAGACCTCGTGGAACCTGGGCTCACACAGGAAGAGAGGTAAAAACTGGGCAAACTTAAGAAGAGTGGGCAGGAGAGCTGGAGAGAACACACTTTGCTCATGCATCTGGTCCCATGAAGCTTCAGGAGAAAAGCTAATACAGCTTCGGATAGTGTTATTAAGGTTGCCAGGAAAGCAGGAATTCTATTTCACAAAATACTTAAAGATTTCAAATTTTGTTTTTGTTCCAGATCAGAACAAAACTAAAACTTTTTAGAGACAGAAAAATTGTGCTATAACTTCCTTTTCCAGCCAAGATGGCTTTAGGCTACTGAAGGACGCTCTAGTTCTCCAGCAAAATCTCCGGGTGTAATAGTGGAACCGTATTAATCGTTTTCTGATACAGAAGTTACTTTGCACAGGTAGGTGTGTGTTATCAGCTGGTTTATTGACTGATGTTATGACCCTTGTTACTCTGGTGCCTGGGGGTTTGAGCCCACAAGTCAAAAGGTACCTTGAGTGGGGTAGCTGGCCTGGCCTGGAACCTCTGGATTGGGAAGTATTTGAGGTGCCTCCCAGACAACAGGAGTGCATATTATCTGAAAGAAAAATGAGTTTGTTTTGCAGCTCGCTGGTGTTGGCATACAGCTGCCAGAGGGAACCCATTTTACAGATGTGGTAGAAAGGGGTTCCCTTATTCTGAAAAACAGCTCACAGGGATTGTTCTCCATGTCACACTTTTCATGGGGTCCCAAAGAGATGAAGGAATACAGTGGAGCTCTGCCACAGCCAGGTTGTCTCAGAAACATAGCCCCAAAAGGCAGTTTAGCTGCCACATCTGGGGTCTCCCCTGTTTCTGTAAGTGTAAAAAGAGGTGGGACAGTTATATCTTCTCTTTCAGAGGCTCCACTCCACTTGAGGGACTCCACTAAGGGGGTTACTAAAAGTCTGAACTGACTGGAGGGAAACGTAACTCAAAAAAACTTTTTTATAATCTGAAATGTGGTCCTTTGTTTTGATTGACCCTGAAGTTCCAGCAATCAAGCCCTAGTACTGATGATGGAGCACACAGGCCACTTGTAAATTATCATCTGAGGACAACAAGGACAGACTTGAGGTGTTTGTTTCCTGTGTGCTCTCCTGAAGTTTCTCCTTTCTTATTGATGCCTGGGCAACTGTGGTTTGTTTTGTTTTGTTTGCAATGAGGACTTTTTATTACTTAGCTGCAGTGACCGACAGAGTAAAACCTTCTAAAGTGTCAAAAGTTGATAAAACTTACTTGAAAGTAGTATGTGTTGCCTTTGGGGTGGGCAGGAAGGGCTTTTTTTACATTTTTAGTGGGGAATCGAGTAACTTATTGGACAGGATATCTGTGAAAGCTATTTCAATGATTGGAGGATGTGTAATTCAGCCTGTAGACTTCTCTGGCCACTGCTTGATCTGAGGTGAACTTGGGGAGTGTGGGACAGTGACTTTGGATCGAGTGATTGGAAACTAAATACTTGTTTACTCGACAACACAGTTGCAATTAGAAAGGCAGAGGGCATCTTAGGGACCAAGAAATAGTTCACGGGGGTTCTGCATCCCAGGGAGAATGGTAAGAATTCACCCAGCGTAGCCTGGTGGCCTCCCTAGGTTCCTTTCGTTTACAGTGTGTCTGTATACAGCTGATTATGATCATGATTTAGCATTACAGAGTAATTTGAGAGAACTTAATAGTAAACAACAAGTCGGGGAATATGTGGACATGAGAGTTGTAGAACTAAATAAAGGAAATGGTTAAGAAGGAGATAGTTCAGTATCAAGGAGGAAGTTGAAATCAGGTAAGTTTTCAAAGGACTTTTATATAAAATGTGGGTCAGTCTCCTCTGATATATCTGCAGGATATAAAGAAAAGAGATTATAGCAGGATATGGTGAGGATATGGATTCCTAGTACTGGCAAGTCTGCAGGGACCTTGCTGGCATGTTGAGGCTAGTTCAGGAATACTACAGTGAGCTCTCTCAGGGACAAACCATTGCTCCTTTCCAGAAGCAGCAGTTTTTAATAAGTACAGCAAGGTTTCCAACTTTGGCAGAGAAGGAAGTGAACTTGCTTGTGAGACCAGTACAGGAGAGGGAGGTTTATGCAGCAAACATGTCCATGAAAATGGTGACTTTCTCTGGAACTGACAGTTTAAACACTGAATTTTATCAAAGGTTTCTCTTGTGCTTTCATGGGCTTTCAGTGATGTCTTGGTAACACAAACAAACAATGAACCACATTAGAATCTTCCTTTTATGAAGATCCTTTGGGGTTTTTTTTTGTTTTTTTGTTTTTTGTTTTGTTTTGTTTTGTAAAATGGGGGATTTGAATGATATCCAGAACTGGGATCTTATTACCCTTTTGAACACAGATTACAAATGTTTGACTTCCATTTAAGACAACAGACCGGAGGAAATAGCAGGGTAATTATTACATCTCAATCAGTCTAATTTTGTTAAAGGTCATATAGTCACAGACACTCTGTGTAGTTTGCAGGAATTATAAAACTGGGTGATAGGGAGGATGGGAGGTTTATGGGAGTTTTGAATCAGGCCAAAACTTTTGATAGAGTTAACCTATTTATGCTTAGTTCTGTCTGAACTTTGTATTCCTCTGCAGTTTATTAACTGGTGACAGATCTTGTCTGTTCATGCACTATGCATCCCTTTGCTAGGCTATAGCTAGAGTCCTTCTGCTTCTCGATGGGAATGTGATCAAAACCGATATAGCTCCATGAAGCATTTTGGTTTCAACAAAAACAGTTTAGTGAAAATTGGTTTGACCCGTTATATTTTGCACATCACACCTTTCTGGGATTCATTATAGCTATGTTAACAGGGTGCTAGAGAAGGGCTGTATCGAGGCAAAAGGGCTTCTACATGGATGGACCAAGCCTCTTGCAGGTCTCTGAGGGCCATAAGGATTAGGAGGACAGACTTTGGCCTATTTGATGGGGGCTGAAAAGCTCTAGTCCCTTGCCAATGAAAAACAGAGAAAGGATTGTGTGCAAGATAAATCTTCATAGATTTCATCTCTCTGAACTATGCCCATTTTTTTATCTAAGCTCCAGTAAGGACATAGATCAACCATACTTGAAATGGAAAAAAATGGGAGTTGTATGGGAGGATATCTATGAAGATCGCATGCAATACATATATATTTTTTTTAAAAAAGAGCAGGAAGGGGGAGTTGCTCATCCGGTGAGATTTCCCATGGCTATTTTTAGCCAAAAGTATATTTTTATGACCAGGTTTTTATCTCCTGAAAATAGGAGTTAAAAATGGAAATGCTGACAGACTTTTTGGTGCGTGTAGCTGTAATATCCTGTTTAACACAACCAAAATTGCAAGGTATGCTTTTCATCCTTTTTGCTAAGAAGGCAATTACACACAGCATCTTCTTGAAGAAGCTTATAATATGATTAAATAGGCAACATTAAATCAGCTGGTGATTGAATCCTCAAGATAATGTACTTCACTTAAATGTTGTGTAACTGTACTTCTTTATATTTAAAAGCTCTTTAAGAAGGACACATGACTGGGTGATACCACTCAACTCAGGCAAGGCTTCAAATGAGGGAGTTCAACAAAATAAATATCCTATTTTTTCCCATGCTTCTATCTTAATTTTAATGTTTACAGAATGTGATAAAAGTGGCCTATATTTGCATTTTATTTAATCTTAGGGAAGACTACGCTTCACACATCTGGTGTAGACAATCTTCTAAAGTGTTTGCTTATGTAAATTAAAAATAAGATTTATACCTGCTATGTTTCTAAGCAATTTGTTTGTACTCACAACTGTAACTAAAAAAGATTAAATTTTTGAATCCATATAATTCAATTTGTACTTTCCTTCTAAATCACCTCTTATTAGTACTTTATTTTTTGCAGCTGCATATTCTCATGTTTATAATTTTTTTAAGGTTTGTCTACAAACCCTTCTCCCCACAGAAATCACTTAAATAATTCCTTTCCATCCTTCTTCATCCATATTCAGATTAGAAACAAGTCAGGACAACAAAATTCCAATCAGAAAATTTGCTGTAAATTGCAATATTCCCAAAGATTTTTTGGATTCAGAATTCTGATTCTATTTCAAATATTTGCTGATTGTTAATCATTTCTGCTTAAGGAAACTAAATATAATTAACTCCATTAATCTTTCATTATGGATCAATTCCTCTGATTACTTGTTATTGCTTTTCTCTGAACTCCCTTCAATTTGTCAGTATCTTTCTGATAACATGATACCCACAACTGCATGCAGTACTCCAGATGAACAAAAGAAGTAAACAAATAAATAAAATTGTCTTGCACAGTAAACTCATAGGGGGAGATTCTTAGCAGATGTAAATCCACAAAGCTATACCGAATCCAATAGTCACACCACGTCTCTACATAGCATCATCTATAAATGTAATTAGCCTGAAGCTTACTTCCTCCTCTAAACTACTGATAAAGATATTAAATGAGTCCAAGCCTAACACAAGGTGCCCTGCTAAACTCCACTCCTGCATTCAAGGATGTACTGCATCAGTACACCGGCCAGTAGTCATCTCCAAACCTTGTGCCACTTAATCTGACATTGGAATTTTTTGAGAGGTTTTAATATTTCATCAAAAAATAAAATACATTGTATCTATTGTTTCACTTTCTTAACTCACTTCTATCCTATAAAAAGATCAACTTTGTCTAAGTTTTGTATCTGTTTTGCTGTTTTTTGAACACAGATCAAACTGTCTACTGCTCACATTTACCTTTTTAAAAATTATGTGTGGTGTTTTTTTTATGATAGGGCAGCAATTGCCAAAATCCAAGATGTTAGAAGTGTCATAGTAACAGATGATTTGGCGACCTGCTTCCGAAATAGATTTAAGAACTAGGCTCCTTTAGCTTTAGGAACTGATCTGGAAATACTAGAGGAGGGTGAAGTGAGTTCTAACTAAGGGATTCAAATTCTATGGCCTGTGTTGTGCAGGAGGTCAGACTAAACATAATGGTTGCTTCTGGATTTCATTCATTAAATCCAGCCTCTTGATTCTGACATTTTTAGAAGGGAGGGTTAGATTTATATTTCTTACTCCGGGTCATCAGGTCTTCAGTTGGTAGCAGAGCTCGATTGATTTCAATAGAGCTATATTGATTTGCACCAGCTGAGAATCTAGCCTAACAGATTTTTTTTAAAAAAAAACGTATTAAAGCTTATGTTAAAGTTATCTAAAACATGGATTAATTAAAACATTTCTCTTCATCTGGGTATAATGCTTAAACTATCCCAAAGTAGCAAATTTTGTTTTAAAAAAATCATAAAATGCAGTTATCCCAAATTAGGGATAAAAAAATTAACAATGCAGTTTAAATATCAGTATCCAAATACTCAGAAAGATCACTCATGAAAAGTTATAGTAGCAGTAGCTTGTGGGAAATAAATATAGTAGTGAGTATAATTGAGAAGTAATTGAGAATCTAGGGTATGTTGTCCACGAATAAACAAACTCATATTACAGTAATGTAATCTTCAATCTTTCATTTCAGGCTCCAGTCTTGTACCTTGATGCACAAGAGTAACATTATTAGGATTACCAACTTTGGTTGGATGAATTCCTGGAGGTTTCATCACATGACACTATCTTTACTTAAAGATTAATCTTTAATTCCTAGAGACTGAAGTGTTAGGTTTAGGGTTAGAAAATACAAAAATTAAGGCTTTCACAGTAACTCAGCAGTAACTTGCCCGGATGGCACATTCAAGAAAGCCAGTTCTGGACTCATGCATGAATCCATGCAATTCCCTCTGAAGTCAGCTTGACTTCTGTATGTATATCTCAGGGCAGCATTGGGCCAAATATATATTATGGTATAATACTTAATTTCTGAAATGTGCTCACCCTGACCTGAACAGTGGACAAGTTAAGGTTGCTATTAAAAACTTTTATTATTTCATTTCCTGGGTTTTGACTGTACAGATGTGTTTCCTTATAATTCAGTAACAAGAATTAGGATTGTACTTATTTTTCTTATTACTTTAAGAGAAAAATATATTGAATATGAAGGGTATGTTTGTGTTCAGTTTAAGCAAAATGTTATTTGGAAGGTACATGTGTATAGAGAGGCATGCTGTGACTTACCCCCCTAGGAACATTCTGGAACGTTCTGGAATCACTCACCACCCAGGGAGAGGGGAGTGAGCTCACCATGTGGAGTGAAGGAGAGGGGTTTCTGGCTGAAGAGACTCTGGCTGCTTCTTGTTAGCAGGGGCTCTCCTTCCCTGTGCACATTGTATCAAATTGAATCAAATTGAATTGAATAAAATATCAAAACCCCTTGATTCTGCCTGGCCTCTGACTTACTGGGAACCACAAAATCCTAACAATTACAACTTTAATCTTTGTTAATTTCACCCTGTACTTCTACAATGTTATTGCTAAAAATGTAAGTCCCCTGAGAATCAGTTCAAAACCACACCTAGTAACTACCAGTAATACTCCAGCCCTCATCCTCCAAAGACCTACACATGTCTAACTTTAGCGGAGTAGTTCCATTGACTTCCAGGGATTACTCAGATTCAAAAAATTAAGCATGGGTGTTACACTTTGAAGACTGGAAGCCTACGTGATCTTATTCTATAACCCCAGAAATTTCATTCTGCACATCTACAGGAACATTTTGAAAAACAATTTATGATAACTTTTTCTCTCTCATTCACCTAAAGGTAGATCCTCAGCTGGTGTAAATTGTCATAGCTTCAATGAACCTATGACAATTTATATCAGTTGAGGATCTGCCCCTTGGAGACTAGTTCTTAGGAGCCCCTGAACATTTAAGCTTGTAACAGTCATCTATTCTTTTAGTTGTGAATGTAGAAAAATATGAATAATGTGACTTTTTTTTTCAGAGCAGAAAAATATTCGTGTTAGTGTTGCATTACTTAAAGTTTGGAGAGTAGATTTTTGCTCCAGATTTCTAAAAGAAAAAAAAAATCCTTTTGCCCAGGAACAAACAGGGACATATTCAGTAACAAAAGAGAGTATTTTTGAAAAGTATGAATGTGTAAGAACCAGGCGATTGCACCTGAAGTCTCAATGTAACTTTATAGCATTATCTACCAGTGAACATAGTAAAATATGAAAGACAAGTATCAGAAACCATCCAGGTTTGGTTTTGTGCACAAGCTTTTAAAACAAATAAACACACACACTCACACACATACATCCTGGCCAGCCACTCAACTTCAGCAAGTAACCTCATGCTTAGAGGGTCTGATCTCAAAAGTAATTCAACACTTCTAATTATAACCTGCCTTATTCATAAGGACGTGGTAAAATCAATATGTTTCCTTTCCCCTAAGCTTGTTCCCTCTGGATGCTAACTTCCATTTTTTCCTCATTTTTTATTTAAAGATGGAAATGTTGAGATTTGAAAGCTAAACAGGAAGTGTCTGAGTGCCCAGTGTAACTCCAGAGCTAACTTTTTTTGTCTCTTTAGAGTAAGTAAAGCTTTGAAGATTAGGTTTTCTTAGGGTACCCTAATAGTCAACACAATTGAATATGATCAAAGGCTTGTGTGATTATATTTCAACTCCACAAGCAGCACAAAAAGCTGTCTGGATTATAATGGCATTGTGTACATTTGTCGTCACCAGCCTAGGATCAGAGAATCCCCCTTTCCAAATGCCTGACTTTTAGAGTCCCTCAGATATAACCTTGATTCACCGGGATTTTGTATTAAAAGAGAAAGCCAGCCTTACTTCCACTATGATTGCAGTCATTTTCAAATGATATGTTGATGTGATCCTTAATGCTTTTCCCTATATTCACTTTATAATATTGATAAATTACCAAGAACTCATAAATGATGTTGCATGTAGTGTCATGTTGTCTTTTGATCTTGGTTGCTATCTTCGTAATATGTGATAATGAAAATACATTCTGCAGCTCTCCCGTGCTGTGAAAGATGTAAAGTATTGCCTTTCCTGTTTCATTTTAGAACAGATTACATACAACCTGTTAACCAACACTGTCCATCCATCTACAGATAGATATTCTAGATCAAAAAGCAACAGAAATATTTGGAGTGATTAAACAAGAGACTATTTTTAATCCACAGTTCTCTTCTGAATATAGCTATTGAGTCAAAATGACAGATGAGAAATTCAGCACATTAATATGTGATAAAAAGTGTGACATATCAGAAGAAAATCTCCTTCTTTGATGTTCAAGCACTAATTGTACTGTAATTCCAAAATAACAAAAGAAATACCAGTATAGCATAACCATTGTGCCAGAGGGTTTTCATGTAACAGTAAGTTGAAGAGAGTATTTGAATTCCAAGTATCTTTCAGGGAGGTCCTTTATAAGAGTCAGACAAAGGCCTAATTTTGCTAGGAATTTTGACTTCAGAATATGTTAGGGTTTGCGTAAGGTTATTCAGTAAGGTTCCTGGAAAACAGATTCCACAATCTAACTAACTACAAGACCCCCCTCTTTCTACCTTCCTTTCAGCTTGTAGGATAAGGGCTCCTAGACTATAAAGATGGGTGCAACAGAAAACAGTTAAGAAACATAAAAGTGTTGCCTGTAGTTCTGTCCTTATATACATGTTATCCTATTTCCTCTTTGAGCTAATCTACCTACTAACATTGTTCTACTTCCTTCTATCTTCACTTCCCATCTCCCAGGACAGACTGACAGGGGTCAATTTAAGAAAAATCTGGAAGCGGCTACAAAAAGAGAGTAGGGAGAAGGAATAACTTTGATTAAAGAAGAGCTTCTAGCCGGTTGGTTTCCCCTTTCACTAAAGACACCTGCCTGCAGCTATAGATGTGGAATGCAATAGCAGGATGTACTTCTCCAGGTGTGCAGTAAATCAGCTTATTAGGAACTCTGGGATAGAGGAAGGATGGACTTTGGGGGTTTGTTTGTTTGTTTTAATTGAATTCATTTGTTTTCCTGAAGAATCCAGCTCTTAATTTCAAATATAAAACAGGCCATAGTTTGCACCTACTTTGATTCATTTTTAATGTCTGTAAAATTGTGATCAGCTAAACTGGTATTGCACATTATTGGGAATTCTATATATATGATTAATAAAAAGTGAAAGTAGCCCTTTAAAACAACAAAGCTGAAGTACCTCCAAATATAAAATCTTGAGCAGGACTCTTTTCATTAGTCCAGAGTTACATCAGAAGTATCCAGGAAAAGACATATTAATGATCCTGTAAATGCTTTATGAACATGAGTAGGTCTGCTGGGCTCAATGGCTCTGCTTTTGTGAACAAAGTTAGTTACATTCATAACTGTGTAAGCAGTGTCAGGATGAGCTCCACCCCGACATCTGGTGGTGAATTGTGGGAATTGCCGTGAGTTGTAAGGTAGGGGCCTAAATAATTGTAAATTGGGAGAGTGTTGATGCTAAAAGAAAGCTCAGTTAGAAAGCAGGGAAACATGCTTCCCTGTCAACATTTTTAATTGTACAAAAATTCTATTTTCTTAGTAATTTATAGACTTGAAATGGATGAGAAAAACTAAGCCATAGCAGCTGATGTTTCTGCATGACTGTTCAGCCGGCAATAAAAAGCTATTTATTTTGAACCTGAAAATCTATGAGTTCAAATGAAGATCACTATGAAAGAGGTGACCCACAAGATACTAAAATTGCCTCTTCTCTATTCTATTAGCTGCTGAAGGCCTCCAGCTTCATAGGTTTCTGGATGACAGTGAGCTACAGTAGAATTAGAGTAAAACTGTCTTTCCTTAGGTGCATGCCATAATTTTTGATTGTCTGATTGAATCAACACTCTGTGCCAAAATGAGCATTGGAAACCTTAAATCATGTGATAGTAGGGGCTCCTGGGGTCTGATCAAGCACCTACATCCAAAATCTAAATAAAAGAGAGGAGCCAAGAATTCATCACATGATGAATTTAGCCTTTTTGTTTGTTTGTTTATTCATTCAAAATATCTGTGAACATATTGTGATTTCTTTTAATTTGTCATTTGGAATTTACACTATATAGCTTTGTCAAGGTTTCCATTGTTTTGTTTTAATCTATAGTTTGTGAACACTTAAATGTAACATTTGGATACTAGACATTTGAAATGGAAACTGTTTCGGTTAAATTGTGATGGGTCCCGCATTCTGTATAATCTCTGTTCCCTGATTAGATCAATGTAATTCTTTTGATCAGGAAAAAGATGGCTTGAAGCAGTCACTGGGGCCTTGATTCTCCCAGGGAGCAGAAGCAAGTTAGAGAGAAATATCAGATAAGCAAGAGTAGAGGACATTAGAAACTTGTAAACCTTTTCTCTTCTAGCCCCCATAGGCTTTCCCCAAGGCATTATTGCTAGAAGAATTAAGCTACTCTGAGATTTATTGGCTGGGTTCAGAGTAAAGTTAATTGTCTCTCATCACATTCAGACAAGGTAATTGGGTGTGCATGCCTGTTCCTAGCTGTGAAAGATGCACCTAAGTCCTTCACTTGTTTAACTTCCTTTTGGAACTTTGCTAAGGGATTTTGGGAACCCTGGTCTTCCTGCTGTACCCAACACAGTAAATTATATCCATGCAAGATTAAAATTTAGAAGATGAGAGTGGGCAAGAGAGGATGGATTATTTGATGGTTACCTGTTCTGTTCATTTCCTCTGAAGCACTTGTCATTGGCCACTGTTGGAAGATAAGATATTGGACTAGATGGACTTTTTTGTTTGACCCAGTATGGCTTTTCTTGTGTGAGTATTTATGGCAATGAAATTTAGGAACATAGCACACAGAACCGGAAGGGACTCCTAGGGCAAGGAGTCCAGTCCCTGGCAATCACAAGCAACCGTATCATATAATCACATTCATACATTTATCAAGCTCCATCTTAAAACTGGGTAGGTTGTTCCCCAACTATTCCTATGGAAAGGCTTTTCCAGAATCTCACTCCTCTGACCTTAGATACCTTTTTATAATTTTGATTGCAGAAATCTATATATATACAGTGAAACCTCGATTTAACGGACCTCCATTTAACGGACTTCGGATGCAACGGACAAAATTTTTCAGAGTCTGATGCATCCGAAGTCCGTTTCTGGAGGGCTGGCTGTGGGCTCCCTGCTGCTGCCCGAGGCTGAAGGGGGGGGGGGCTTGCCGCCCGGCTCCCCAAAGCAGCTAGGCTTGCTGGCGGGTCCCGGGAGCCGGGACCCGTGCGGACAGAGTGTCCGCTTTGTGCTGCCGGAGGTGGAAGCTGCAGGGGGGCTGCCGCCCGGCTCCCCGCAGCAGCTGGACTTGCTGGCGGGTCCTGGGAGCCGGGACCCGTGCGGACAGAGTGTCCGCTCTGTGCTGCCGCCGGTGAGTGAAAGCACTCACCCTCCTTGCAGGGTCCCGGGAGCCGGGAACCTGCGGGGCTCTCAGCTGCCGCGGATTGAGCCGGGGGCGGGCTGCCGCCTGGCCCCCGGCAGCACTCACCCTCCCTGCAGGGTCCCGGGAGCCAGGACCCTGCGGGGCTCTCAGCTGCCGCGGATTGAGCCGGGGGCGGGCTGCCGCCTGGCCCCCGGCAGCACTCACCCTCCCTGCAGGGTCCCGGGAGCCAGGACCCTGCGGGGCTCTCAGCTGCCGCGGATTGAGCCGGGGGCGGGCTGCCGCCTGGCCCCCGGCAGCACTCACCCTCCCTGCAGGGTCCCGGGAGCCAGGACCCTGCGGGGCTCTCAGCTGCCGCGGATTGAGCCGGGGGCGGGCTGCCGCCTGGCCCCCGGCAGCACTCACCCTCCCTGCAGGGTCCCGGGAGCCAGGACCCTGCGGGGCTCTCAGCTGCCGCGGATTGAGCCGGGGGCGGGCTGCCGCCTGGCCCCCGGCAGCACTCACCCTCCCTGCAGGGTCCCGGGAGCCAGGACCCTGCGGGGCTCTCAGCTGCAGCGGATTGAGCCGGGGGCGGGCTGCCGCCTGGCCCCCGGCAGCACTCACCCTCCCTGCAGGGTCCCGGGAGCCGGGACCCTGCGGGGCTCTCAGCCCGCGCGCGGCAGCTGCCGCGGATTGAGCTGGGGGCGGGCTGCTGCCTGGCCCCCAGCAGCACTGACCCTCCTTGCAGGGAGGACCGTTTGAGCCGGGGGCAGGCGGGCTGACGGTAAAACCGTGATATAACGGATTAATTCAGGCGAGGGGGTGTCCGTTAAATCCGAAAGTCCGTTATTTAATAATTTTTAAAAATTATTAAATAACGGACTTTCAGATTTAACGGACACCCCCTCGCCCGAATTAGTCCGTTAAATCGAGGTTTCACTGTAAAAGTCAAATGGTGTATGCGTGTGTGTATGTTCCCTTACTCCTTCCACACCGTTTGAGCTAGGGACTTGAAATTTGGTACAGTTATAGGCTTTAGGGTCCTAATCAGGGTAAGAATAAAAAAAATTAAAATCTCACCTCTGACACCTCCTAGGAGTGAAATTCTTTAAAGCCCATTAACATCAGCTGGGCAGCAAGTTAACACCTGCTGTTCTCTGTGACATAGTTATGATGTAATAATATTCCCCCTCCAACGGACCCCGCACTCGCTCAGCTCTCTCCCCTCCTCTCCAACGGCCCCCGCACTCGCTCAGCTCTCTCCCTCCTCCCCCCTCCAACAGACCCCGCACTCGCTCAGCTCTCTCCCCCTTCCCCCCCTCCAAGAGCCCCCTTGTGTGTAGCGCAAACATAATTAAATACACTGTTTTTTTCTTTAAAAGAACCCTATTCGTTATGCCGCGTAAAAAGCGAAAATGTATTGGAGAAACCACATCTAAATGCAAGAGAATGAAATTAATTAGACAAAATGAGACTTCTGAACAAAATTTGTATTAATAAAAAACATTGTAGTCTTTTTACATCCCAGTTTCCAATTACAAATACCCCAAGCAACGCCGGGTATTTTTGCTACTGTTTGTATAAAGCAAACACTAAAAAGTGATATAAGCACGCAGAAGTGAATTCATTCTAATAGAGAAAATAGGCAAAGTTTGTTTGTACTATTCATCTACATCAGCTAAATAACCTGTTGTTTGATTCAAATCACTACACAGCCTATTGCATCTTTGGAAAGACCTATTGAAGAGTCTGTGTAATAACTGTGGCACGGCAAGTGCCATGGGACTACTCTCATGTGCATTATTGAGCACAAGCATTGCAAGATCAGGATTAAAGGCTGCCATGTTACTGGTATTTCAAGGGTTGTATTTCAACCACATGTGGTAGCAATCTTGGGGTTCTCCAGCTATCTTGCTAAGGTCCTCTAGGAAAGAGTAGTAGAAAAAACATTTTCTTTTGAGTAGGAAAAATTTAGTCATAAACAAGAAGAACAGAGCACAGAAAAGTTCTTTTGTATTTTCATCTCCCCTCAATTCACCTTTAAGCTCAGTTACCACTAACTAAGCTATCAAAATCTGCCTCTGAATCACCTCTAATTCCATTTTGACTGGGTTCTTGTATTAAATGTAGTTGCTGCTCTTACTCCAGGAGAGATGAATTGCTCCTAATAAAGATCTTGTTCAACTGTTTCAGAAAGAAGATCTAAACCATGCAGAATAACGTGTAGAACAAAAAACCTTTTGCATGTTATTACTTTTTTTAAGTGAAGGCAGGAAACTGTACATAATATGAGGGGGAAACACAGAAGAAACACACCATAATTCAGCAGAAACAACATGTCCTCTGTAAGTGACTCATGCAAGGGACATGGAGACAAATTCGTTTTCCAAGGGACTTGTCAGGATCTGCTGTTAAAATAACCACATCCACATGGCTGGAAAGGGAGGAGGAGAGCAACTGAATAAGATTATATGGTCAATTAAGATTTTTAATTAAAAGATACCTTTTTATCCAACAATCTCACTCACTCTTTATCCTACAAACTACCCCTCTCTGCCTGTTACAGCAGATTTTGCCAGGCAGATTAAGAAATGCAGGATCCAAGTGTGGAGGGGTTTAGTGGGGGGAAATCCAAGTGTGGGCTGAGATGGCAGCTCAGTGGGGAATCCAGGTGTGAGGGGATCTGGATGCACAGGGCTTGTTGGGTAGTTCTGGGTGCAATGATGATGGGATTCTGCAGGGGGTCCAGTTGACGATGATTGGGGCTCAGCAGGGTGGGTCTGGGGTGGGGGGAATGGGGCTCAGTGATGTGAGGATCCATGTGTAGCTCATTGGGGATTGGTAGGGTGTGATCTGGGTACAGGTAGCTAGTCAGGGTGGTCCAGGTGCAAGAGGGTGAGGCTCAGTGGGAGGATCTGGGTATAAGAGGGTCTGGATGTCCAAGGGTTGGGCACATGGGGGAGAAGCTCCCTGTACAGCAATCCCTACCCCTGCAGCTGAGGGGTGATGGGTGCAGGAGTCCCCATGGGGGAAGGAGCAGGGAGTTTGCAGAGCCTCCTACAGCTGAGGGAGAAAGCTGGAAGTGACTCTTCTCCAGTCCTTCCCCCTGGTCCACAGTAATTTGCCTCTCTGCCAGATGCCCTGGACACCAGAAACATACTTCTGGGGAGAGTCACCTGACTGCTCCTGTGGCTTCCCTCTACTTCCCCATCCAGAAGTCATTTGTCTGCAGGGAAGCAAAGAAATCTGTGGGGGGACATAAATTCTGAGCGTGCACAGTGGCACAGAATTCCCCCAGGAGTATTCAGAATTCCACATAGCTGTGGCACTCTGTCTTCTAGTTTAACCTCTTTGGGACAACGTGGGAACAAAGGCTTAACAAAGAATATCTTAACCACAGTCATTTTACTCTTTAAAAAACTCTGACGAGTTAGAGACGTTTGAAAAATAACAGAAGTCCTGAGATACACTCTCCCCATGTGCCTTCAGGGTAGGCAGAGTTGCTCCTGCCTTCTCTCTCTCGCGCTCACTCTCCAGTCTCATTATCTTGTGTGTAGTGATGGACAAACCTCCTCCACTGAGAAGCACCCCCTTCTTAAATGTAGTCTTTGTCTCTTTCTGCCATATTTCCAGGCCTGGTAAGAGTCTGGAGTTTCTCTATCAGACTTCTCTTTAGAAAGCCCATTGTTCCATGGGCATGGGCCATTAGTTGAGAGATAATCACTCAATGATCTTAGATTATTGTCTTGTTGGTTTCTCAGTGATTGTCTTTCAGTGAAATGTCAGGCACCTTTCTTGTGCAGGGTAACTGACTGGGAATGCACCATAATAACCTTGTCTTGGACAAGGTTAGCCATGAATTCAGCATGTAGCACAAAATAGATGTCCCAGTCCAAACTGAAAGTTACAATACAAAATGGAGTTCACAGTTTTACTCAGCTATAGCCCACTCTGTCACAGTATCATTGTAACAAACAGCAGAATTTGATCTTCTTTCCCTTTTTTGTTACATGTATTTTGATATTATTTAAAGGACTTTGAAATGCAGTACACATAAAAGGCATTGTGTAAAAGAAAATTACTTATTCAGCACAGGAATGATAACTTATGAGCATCTATTTTTCAGATAGACTTTCCATGGTTATCTCTTTCTATTCACAACCGTGCTATTTTCTGTCCAAATAGATCACAGGTTATGCAAGAAAATAAATACCATAGTGTGCTCTGTGGTAGTGCCTTTTAATGTGAGACACAATAAGCATTGTATGAGCCTACATGCTACTTAAACAATGTGGGTCGCTAAATCCATTTGGTATCAAACAGATCAAGCCTGGATGATTAATTACAGACCTCATAGAAAAGGTAAACAATCCATTCTGATTGCAGAGCTGCAAGAATACAGCTCCTTAATCACAGTGGGATTACTACATCCTACTCTCCACAGGTGTGTAGGTTTATGTCGCCAGCATCTGCTATGAATCAAATGAAGTTATTTTCATTCTGCAGTACCTGTGTGTTGATGAAAATAACCACATCGTATACAATTTTTGATTGCACTGAAAGAAAAATAGTTATTTTATGTATAATTTAGACTACAATGTTTTTTTTGGGTTGTCTCTCATTTGGCAGCAAATCTTCCCCAGGTATTATCATCAATATGCTATTCATAAAAGCACACTCTTCACTGGCATTTAAACATATTAACTAAACAGCAATTATACAGTCACTGAAAGATAACAGTAAAGCACACGAGTGTCACAGTGTATTCTTCTTTGCACCACGTTGTGGTTTTGCTGTTAATAACAAGCCATACAGTAAACAAATAATGTTTAAAAGACAAAGTGTGTTTTAACTTAAAAGGTAACATTTATGGGCTAGATTCACAAAAGGATTAAGCGGCTGAACTGCCACTTTAGGTACCTAAATCCCAGAATCCGGTCCCACTGAGGTTCATAAAACCCCCATTCAGCCAAGCTTTGCAGGTGCCTAGACTCACTCACTGCCTATACTTTTTTGCAATAAGAACACCTTCTGTTTCTGCCTGTAGGCATACATGCTGAAACCCTACTCTAGATACCTGGAGGCCCCTGAGCAACTCACAAACAAGGGCAACACAGGTGTTCCTTGACCTAACTCACTTATGGGACCTGATCTAGTAAGTGTGCTTAGAACTCACCTACAGGATTAGATCCCCATTGGTTAATTCACACAAAATGCCTGGGGGTGGGAGGGGGAGGCCTTCCCTTATAGCTTTTAGACCAGTGGATAGCATCTGGGATATGGGAGAGTCCTACACACATTTCAAGTCCCCCACCCCCACCTGAAGGGGGAAAATGTATTTGAACAGGGATCTGCTCCATCTCAGATGAAGGCCCTAACCAGTGCACTATTCTAATGCAGGGTTCCCTCCATCTCTGCGGCTGAAGTGGTTACACTCTGTATAAATACTGAGTCAGTGAGTCAGTGAGAGAGATGGAATGCATACGCTTAATAATGATGCGATAGCCTGGTGATTAAAGCACTTAGGTGAGAGACCCAGAATCCAGTCCCTATGCTCTGCAATCACATCCCAGGTCAGTATCCTAACCACTGAGCTAAAAGTCACGAGGGAGGTCCACCTATCTCCTGCTTCTTGCAAAAATGGCATAGGAGCCTAATGCCAAGAGCTAAGAATCCCAAGCAGAGAAAGGTGCCTCCCTTCAGCCTGGATTTAAGCACCAAACTCCCTGAGTTTAGGACAGGGTTAGGTCCCTCACCTTTTCACTTTCCGGTGGCTAGTTTGGGTAAGGAGCTGCTTCACTTGTTGACTACTGTGAATCATAGTCTAAGGCTCCTATATTCCTCCATTCATTGTCTAGGAAGCCTAGGTTCCTAGCTCAGTTGCTGTGAATCATAATGATTTTCTAGGCTCCTAAAAGGTAGGTGTGGTTGTAGGAGCTGAATTTTATAATTGTACTAATCATTATAAGAATTGATGTAAACTTTAATTTCATTCTATAAGAGAAAGAAATGATTGTCTGAAACCGTGATGTTTCCAATATGCATTACAATTAGCACCTCCTGCTACAAAGTTAGTAAGTAAGAAACAGGAGATGGTCAATAGTTAGTTACTAAGAGACAGGATTTCCTATTGTGTGTTTATGTTAAATAGATTAGAGGAATGTTGAAGGCTTGAAGCCATTGTGAATCATTTAAGCTATAAAGGCTTCACTTACAATGTAATCTGTTGACAATTTCAGTAAAAGATTCTCTGTATGAATGAGGAATTCATGCATCAGGAAAAGAGAACCATCATCCTGTAAGAGCCATTGTTTTAACCAGATGGTCCAGAAAGGAGGGGAGAAGAGGATTTATCCAAAATCATCAATGAGCATCCATAATTGATGAAGGGCAAAGTGATGACCCTGAGGTGAAGGCTAGCACCCCTAAAGACAAGAGATTACATCAATCAAGGACAGGAAACCTTCGAACTGTTAACATCAGATAACACCAATCAAGGACTAACCTGTCACAAACTGAAACAGCAAAATCCATAGACTGCAACAGAGAAAAGGAACTATAAAGATGGGGTGCTTTTGCCATGGGACTTTGGGTTCATTTTGCCATACACAAGAGCATCGGATCGTGACCGAGAAGAACCCAGCTCCCCTCTGCGACCAATCTGGCTGGCCACTAGATTGATTCAGACTTTGGACTGGTAACTATAAACATCAACTGGCAGGACTTGTATGTGTGTGTGTGTGTGAATGAAAGGCATATGCTAACTGTGTTGTATTCTTAATAAATGCGGCGTATTGCCTTCCTCTTATAAAAGATCCTGTGTGCTTTGTATAGCATAACATGGTGATGCTGAGCATCAATGCACCTAAATTCCTTTGGGAATCTAGCTCTTGGATCACAGCCATTGCTAGTTAGTCTGTTATTAAATGATGGGAATTGACATTTAAATTTGAAATTTGTGTTCCATACAAAATACACAGGCTGTAGTACTAAGAAATACTATTTATTCATTCAGAATAAATGTGGAGTTGATGATTTTTAAGGGCTAATACCGCTCTCATTGAAATCAATGGAATGGATGCCATTAACTTCAGTGGAAGTGAAATCTGGCCTTCAGATTCCTTACAGAAACCACATAGCTCAAGCAAAAGCGACAGAGTCTTGTAGCACCTTATGGACTAACAGATCTTAGGGATCATGAGCTTTCTTTGTCGCTTTTGCAGATCCCGACTAACACGGCTACCCCTCTGATACTAAATAGCTCAAGCAGTATTCTCAACCCAAACACTTTGGTACCACCTCCTGTATGGATAATTGTCTCATCTTCAAGATAAATTTACTTTTATAATGAGAAAATCATGTGTTTGGCTATTACAGTGCTGATTATAGTCTGAAAACCTGAATAGACATATAGAAAGCCTTAAAGTTTATAATATGTTTTGTTTATATTTATTAGTGTTACACAAGGGGGAAAAATATGTCATGTGAAAGATTTCATCATTTAACTCTGGCTCCATTTCACTTGACTTCAGTGCAACTACACCCACTTACTGCATAACTGAATTTGTCCCCAAAACTGTTGTTCAAAATATTGTGTTAAATATATGCATGATTATAGTTTAATGTTTTATTAATCTAAAGCAGAAAGATAAAGCAAGCGTTATATAGGGGGATGAGTCTACTTTTTTATTTACCACACAGAGCAAGAGAACATGATATTTTTGCCCATATTACAATGAGCATTCCAAGAAATCATGACCATACTGAAATGTTTGGTGCATTTGTTGTGTTTTTGTATGACTTCTTGGAAAGTCTAAAATGTGTCCATACAATTTTGAAATGCTGAATAACGGGAAAGAAATCACTTACAAATCCCCATAAGCAATCAACCTATGTCTTGAATTGATAAGGATTGATATTCTTTATAATCTCTTGACTTGGTTTCTGAACCAAAACTCACTGAAGTGAGTTGAGAATCAGAGAGGTAGCCGTGTTAGTCTGGAATAGCAGAGGTAACAAAGTCCTGTGGCACCTTAAAGACTAACTATAAAGTTTTGAAGCATAAGCTTTCGTGGGCTAATACCCACTTCGTTGGATGCAAACAGTGGAAGTGTCCAGAGGCAGGTATAGAAAAGTAGGCAAGAGCCAGGTGGGAGGTAACAAGGTTAGTCCAATTAGGCTAAACCAGCTTGTTATCTCCAATCAGGGAGGGTGGGTTATTCTTAAGATGATATCTGTCTGTACTAAAGTGAGTTGGAATCTTCCTGTTCAGATCAGTTTCTGTCTGCATCCTGTAAACACTTGCCCATACCGGTATTGCCCTGGCCTCTTCTTTTGTCATTCAGGTTTGCACACATTCTATAACAATGTGCGTTTTCTCACCTTTTGGGGGTGAAGCCAGACTTTGGGTCACCTGCTCCTGCCCTGGCCTCGTCTTTTGTCATTCAGTTTTGTGTGCATTCTATAACAATATGCATTTCCTCCCCTTTTGGGGGCGAAGCCAGACTTTGAGGCACCTGCTCCCCTACTTGGTGTAAACTTTGCTTGTGCCAATCAGAAGCGAACACAAACAAGTTTTGGGCCCCGTCCCCTATGACACTTTTGTGATGTCATAGTTGGTACTTATGTTTCTGCCTGCCAAGTGCAGACAGAGAGAGGAAAACGAATCCCGTGTATCCGTGTATCCCGTGTACCCCACGTAACCGAGCCTGACCAACTCGAAGCCTCTCTCTCAGCTCACGTGTTTCAAATAGAGCTTATACGTTTACCAGTCGTGTTATGCGTTGGTTTGTATTTGTAAGGATCAATTATTACTAAATGCTGCATCTTTGTTTGTAAATATTGTTAGTAGGTACTTTAGTCATTGTGTGTTTTAAGTTTCATTAACTCTTATTAGTTAATCAAAAAACTGCTCCCTTACCCCTTGTAATTATCCCCAGTAAAACTTTTAATTGATTAATTTTTACTTGTGTGTGTGTGTGTGCATCTGCAGCTTGTGTCCTGACCCACACTCCCCTTGCGTCTCTTACCTATATAGTTTATTGCCACGTGCGGCCTGGTAAATAACAGGCCTGTGATTTTTTTTTTCCTCGCCCCTGCGAGTCCGTGGCAATCCACACTTCCCATTTATTTTAATCAGCTCTGCATCAGACTCTAAGCCAGTATACCTAATGTCATTCTCCACTTTCTTGCCTAAGGCTCTGATCCTGCATCCAGAGGTGTGAGTGGATTCTTGCAGCTCTGCAGAACTGTACTGAAGCCAATACAACTCTTCAAAGATGATTGGGTGTGTCTCTGAAGACTATTTTACAGGAACAGGGCCTAAGTTTCCAGAAAGTAGCTCTTCCTTGCCTCACCTGCCATAAATTAAAACTGCAATGATTTTTCTACATTTTCATGACTTTAATCATTACTATCATTTGTTTAAAGAAAAAGGTTTTTCAGAGATAAACTCTATCCTTTAACTGCTTGCCTCTTCAAAATTAACATTAGGGGAGTAAGAGGTCTTGATAACATTTATCTCATCCAACATAAAGGTGGGTGGTACTTGACTAGCAGGAAGATAATCTCATGTGTTTATTACGTTTTAACTATCAAATGCTAAAGTCACCTTTTTTAAATTTGAGCAACTTATGCTGAGTTAGGGTAACTGGTGCTGCTCTGCAATTTCAACCCTTGTTGCAATTATGTGTTGTTTTATTCTGTTTCAGGTGAGGGAACATGATGTCTAGTTGTATTTTAAAATTAATCATTTGTGCCAATTTTACTTTTTCTGCTTCATGGGTTCCTAATGAATGGTTGTATTGGAGGCTGTATGCTGGATTCCAAATACAATTATTTTCAAACTGTAAGATTCAATATTCAAAAGCTGAATTATGAATCGCCAGCAGATATTTAGTCCCTCCAAAGAAGCTGAATCTCTGTTTGTTTTATTTATAAAATGTTGATTAACCCTTAAAACATCTTTCCAAGATTGGTCCCTCTGTCCTCTGCTATGTCATTGCTTCTAAAAAAAACCCAGAAAGGCAAACCCTATAGCCCATGCATTAAAACACGGAAAATAAAGAAAAATAAGGTTTGTCATATAATTTACCCATCATATTTATGTTGCACTCAGTGGAACTTGGAAACTATGTAAATTGAGAGGATTTAAAGTCTTGCCACTTAATAAATAAATAAAACAAATAAAAAGAAGTTCTTCACACAGCACACAGTCAACCTGAGAAACTCCTTGCCAGAGGAGGTTGTGAAGGCCAGGAATATAACTAGGGTGACCAGACATCCCGATAAAATCGGGACTGTCCCGATATTTAGTTGTTTGTCCCGCGTCCCGACTGAGGTATGGCCGGGACGCCATTTGTCCCGATTTTTTGCCTCGGGCCTGCTCCCAGGAAAGGGTGGGCAGTAGGACCCTGTAGGGTCCTAAGCACAGGAGCGGCAAGTCCCTGCTGCAGCCACCACAAGCACTGGCTCCATCGTGGCCAATGGGAGCTGTGGGCACAGACCCCCACCCCCACAGCTTTCAGCCAATGGCAGCTGGAGCCAGTGCTTATGGCCGGCATAGCACTTGGAGTGCAGGGCTCCCCCTCCCCCACTGACCCTAGGAGCCAGACCAGAAAAGCCAAGTAAGCGGGGGTGGGGGGGGAGGGTAGCTGCGGGCTGAGGGGAGCCAAGGCTCTGGGTCCCCAGCCCATGGTTTCGGAGGGAGGGGGTCACCCCCGACCAGCGGTTGGGCTGCCTGGAGCTGGGAGGGGGAGCGGCTTCTGACCCCGACCCATGGCGGGGCTGTGCAGTGCCCGGAGCTGGGGGGGGAGGGCTGTGCCCCAATGGGGGGGGGGCTTGGTGCCCCTGACCCACGGCGGGGCTGTGTTTGCAACCGAGCCCGCTGCCCCCGACCCGCAGCGGGGCTGTGTGGTGCCCGGAACTGGGGGGGCGCTGGTGCCCCTGGCCCGCGGATGAGCTGTGTGTGTGTGGGGGGGGGTGTCCTGTGCCCCAGGGGAAAGCGGGCAGGACCTGGGGCAGGGTGGGGGTGGAGTCTGGGAGGAGCAGGGGTGGACTGTGGGCGGGGCCCCAGTGTGTCCTGATATTCTGGTCCTGTGATCTGGTCACCCTAAATATAACAAAGTTTAAATGAGAACTGGATAAATTCTTGGAGGTTAAGTCCATTAATGGCTATTAGCCAGGATGGGTAAGGAATGGTGGCCCTAGCCTCTGTATGTCAGAGGGGGGTGATGGATGGCAAGAGAGGATCACTTAATCATTACCTGTTAGGTTCACTCAATCCGGGGCATCTGACATTGGCCACTGTCGGTAGACAGGATACTGGGCTGGATGGACCTTTGGTCTGACCCAGTATAGCCATTTTTTTGTTCTTAAGTTTTTATGTTAAAACAATGACAAACTAGTCAAACATCAAATCCCTTTTACTAAATGGATTTTTTTTCCCAACATGGGACTGGGCTGAGCATTCACCAGTTAATAAGCTGTGCTTACATTACCAGTGGATCTTGTAACCAGTCAGTGGCACTGTCATCCGACTTCTTTATCATAAATCCCTCCATCTCTGCTGCTGAAGTGGTTGCACTCTGTATAAATACTGAGTCATTGCGAGAGATGGAATGCATAAGCTTAATAATGATGCGATAGCCTGCTGTTTAAAGCACTTAGGTGAGAGACCCAGAATCCAGTCCCTATGCTCCACAACCACATCCCAGGTCAGTATCCTAACCACTGAGCTAAAAGTCATGAGGGAGGTCCTCCCATATCCTGCTTCTTGAAAAAATGGCATAGGAGTCTAATGCCCTTTGTGTTGTGTCCACATGGCACATTTTCCCTCACCATGTGTCAACCATAATTGTGCCTCTACAACTTCCCAACTATGCATCAGTGAATACTGGGAAATCCTTGTCATGAACTAGCTACAAACAGGAATACAGGTTATAGTAAACAAAGATATTTAGCCTAGGAGAAAAACAGCTTGGTTTGTGCCTATCAAATCATAGTATCTTTTGGCTTTCCTCCCTTTTGTATATTCTATGACTTCTTGACCTGTACCTTTTCTTAATTGCCTATCCCACTATTTTTGAAGTATTTACATTAGTAAAAACACATTGTTGCAGGGCCATTTAAGATCATGCTTGTAGCTTCTTTTTCAAGAAACAAGTGTCCCTATTTTAATTCTTTAAAGGAGGGTCCTAGCTCTTTCTCTCATACTCTCATTTCACTGCTGGTAACATAACAAAATCAAATCTTAATTGTAAGTACTTACCTTGCACAAAACAGATCAATCTGTTCCATTAAATGTGTCACATGAGACAAGCCATCGAATCTAATTGATTTCAAAGCCAGGTAGCACAACTACCATTATAGTATTTTCCCTTAAATGGCCTCAATCAATACTCCTGGCACTTAAAAAAAATACACCAGTCTAGCTACATTTCTTGACACCATTTTGTTCATACATATTAGAAAGAAGCTGATAGTAGAAAAGTCTTGTCTGTATGACCTGGAATAGCAAAGACTATGAGTAGCTAAGTGCTAGTTCTTGCCGGACTCAAGTGGTATTGCTGCTGCTTATTTCTTGATTTTTCCTACCCTGGGCTCAGCAGCTTAGTCAATCAGTCTTACAAGCAATTCTAATACTTCTTGGATTGGAGTTTGATGCAGACGTTGTATGAACAGATGCTTATATAAAAGCTAAAATAGGACAGTATTATAAGGATTAAGGGATTCAGTCAAGTATCTCAGCAAGCTGTACTTCAAGAAACAACAGTTAAAATCTTTCATTGCTGTTTTCTTTGATAAAATGCAGGTTCTAACCTTTTGGGAAGTATTTTTCTGCAGTGACAGCAACCCTAAGCCTGTCCATTCAACAATCCTTTACAACTAATGCAGATCATATTGGCTGTAATGGGGCAAGAGAGCCACAATAATGATACCTAGGCTCCTCCAAAAGTATGAATGAGTCAAAATATATGTGACCAGTTATATGTGGTCCTCTGGGGGAGGGGAAGTTTGTGCATGTATAAATTGTAGTATAGAGTTGAAAGAGAGCAATTCTAATAGCAGGGTAGAAAGTAAAGAAATGCTACAAGAATAGCAAAATAATCTATGGTACTGGACTAGGGACCAGCAGGCCTTTGTTTCATTCCTTCCTAAATCACATCCTATCTGAGAGAGCTTAGAATGTCACTTAATCTCTGTTCCTCAAGTCCCACCTGTGAAATGGGAATAATAATGCCTCCTACCTCTCACCCACTGTTTGTCTTGGCTGTTTAAATTTTAAAGTGCTTTGGGGTGGGGGCTGTCTTTTCTTAAGTGCATTCTTAGCATTATGGAGGCCTGATCTTGATTGAGAACCTGAGGTACGCGTGTAATACAATAATAATACAATGGGCTAGATACTCTAGTGCAGGGATCAGCACCGTGCCGCTTCCCACAGGCCCCATTGGACCGGGATGGCGAACTGCAGCCAGTCGGCAAATTGGCAGGTAAATAAAGCAGCAGGGCCCACTAAGGGTGCTTACCCTGTGGTCCCGCATGCCAACGTTGCCGATCCCTGCTTTAGTGGACCTTTGTCTACCATTAACTCACTATATAACCCTGGGCAAATCACTTAGGTGAAATGTATCTAAGTATGGGCTTAGGTTTCTAACCTTACTTTGAAATTTTTGGCTGTAAATGCTGTGGGTTATATTCACAAAGGAACATAGATGTGGCAATGGTGATCATCACCACACCTAACTTGTATGTGCCTAGAAAATCACTGGGATTCAGGAAAGCCTGAAGTAGATGCTCAGTCTTCCTATACAATGAACGGAGCGACACAGGTGTCTCAGAGTGGGCTTCATCAAAGCCAGTATTCTACATAGCACCCCACCTAAGCTAGCCAATGGGAGACGTCAACGTGTGGGGTATGTCCTCAGCCCCATCCCTCTCAGGGAGTTCATCTCCTTTTGTGTGGGATTCTCAGCTGCAAACCCTCTCTTGAAGTTAGGCACCTCTTCTATTTTTGGGAGGAGGATGCCCTAGCTCTCCCTTATAACGTTTAGGCCGGTGGTCAGGGTAGTTCACTGGGATGTACCCTAGGACCTGGGACTGGATGACAGGATGGATTTCTCAATAAAGTGCCCTGTTCTGTTCATTCCCTCCAAATTTTCTGGCATTGGCCACTGTCAGAAGACAGGATACTGAGCTAGATGGACCATTGGTCTGACCCAGTGTGGCCATTCTTACATTCTTATCATGTGAGAGACACCTCCCTAGTTCAAGTCTCCTCTACACCTGAGTGGGAGAAGGGATTTATACAGGGATCTGCCATCTCTCATGTAAATTGCCTACCTGCCAGGCTAGGGATATTCTGACATAGGTCTTATTCCGGCTTTTCTGTTGAAGCTGTTCTACTGTGAATAAACAATTTTAAAAGTCACTGCAATGGGCCAACTGGGTCCTGGTTCCTCAGTTCTCTACTTCCCACATGAGAGCTCTCACTGCCTGACCATAGTCTTTCTCATGCTTGTGCTTGCTCTATCTAGCCCAATGACCTTTCATTATTTAACCACTGTGCAACAACTTCAACAGAAGAGGTGGGGGAGCCCCTCATCGGGATATCCCATAGCTCTCTGTTTAGCGCACTTTCCTGGAAGGTGGCAGATTCCTGTTGAAGTCCATCCTCCCTCTCAGCTTGAACTGGGGGTTGCTAACTTCCCAGATGAATACCCAGACCTCTGTGCTAAACGCTGTGAGGGAGGTTGTGCTCTCAGCAGTTTTGTGTGAGTTCACATATGGGTCCCACTTACCAGATCGAGCCCCACAGGTGAGTTAGGTGTGTGTGCCTCACACTGGGGTTGACTCATCCAGAAGGCTTGCATGGAAATTAAAATTTCACAAGTGCACAAGAAGAAACACAGGTGCTGAGTGAACGTTTATTGCAAAAATTTAGGCAGTGAGAAAATGAAGGCACTTACAGCAGCAGCAGAGGGTTAGTTTTGTGAATCCCAGTGCTGCTATGCACCTACATTCTTTTGTGAATATAGCTCAGGGATCGGCAAACTTGGCACACAGCACTGCAGAGTAAGCACTCTTAGCAGGCCCCGCCGATTGGTTTATTTGCCGGTTCATTGATCCCAGCTCTCACTGGTCGCGGTTCGGTCCTGGTCCAATGGGGGCTGTGGGAAGCGGCAGCCATGTGACTTAGCTTTCTCATCTGTGAAAAAGGATTTTGATCCTTGGCAAAGTACTTTAAGATCTTATCCTGAAAAGCATTATTATAAAGGTGCTAAGCAGTAATGTTATATTTGGACAATATATGCAGATTCAGCTTTTTTAAACACAAATAGAGTTCTAACCAATTATACTAGTCCATCTGCAGCCCAGCAAATTATATGTTGGATTAAAAGCACTTTCTTCAGTTCATTAGTTTTCCTACTGAAACCATAGATTCAAATCTTGCTACACTTACACCTGTGTAATTACAGACCTCATTGGAGTTGCACAGATGTAGATGAGGACAAATTCAGCCCAGAGTATGCATAATAAAGCCCAGGTACTAGCTGAGATAATAGTCTGCAGTTGGAAATATTGTTACATATTGTATTACTTTGTTCACTTACTGAATACTGTAACTGCAGTTTTTGATGGCAATTCTGCTCCATAGGTCAAACTTACCCCATAAACCTGCTTCTTTTTTCCCTACCCTTTCACACCTTCTGTAAATGGCTGTTCTGTGTAAAATCAGATGTTTTAATAGACTAAGACTGTAGACAACATACTTAGTCTGTTCAAAATGCTGGAAGACACATCATTTAATGGCATACCTCCATATTCCGGGGTTTACATTTTTGATAACAATATGTTTAAGGCCTTTATTCATACACAGCGGCCTTCATTCTGTGATCATGCCAAGTTTTCAGCAAAAACCTGAAATCCGGCTTCCTAGTTACTAAAACCCAATAATCTGTCATTATTCAAGCAGAAGAAGATGCAGTTCTCCAGATTAAATAATATGTGGAGGAAAGCCATTATAACCATGCAAAACATTATAATTAAATACAATATCAGCCAATGGTGATAAAGGGATCAATCCTGCCTTTAGAATATGTTCACAAGCTGCTTGAGAAAATCACTGGAATTTATTTTTGGGTTGTCTCTCTGCAGTGTATTGTGATACTGTATTATTAATTTAAATGTATTATATGTAAACAACATATTGCACCAAGTTCTGTTCTCATTTGCACCAGGATAAATACAAAGTAACCCAGACACAATGGGATTACTTCTGCCATTAGTTATACCAATGTAAATCTAGATTAATTCCATTGACTTCAACAATATTACTCTGGATTTACATCAGCGTAAATGAGAGCAGGTGATTTTATTTTGTTATATGAGTAGTGTAGAACTGGGATTGACACCACCCCACTTCCCGCAGCCCCCATTGGACTGGAGCGGCGAACCGCGGCCAGTGGGAGCCACAGTCGGCCAAACCTGTGGATGCTGCAGGTAAACAAACCGGCTGGACCCGCCAAGGGTACTTACCCTGGGGGGTCGCATGCCAAGGTTGCCGATCCCTTGGCATTCAAATGTCTTGTGCTTTACTTGGTAGCCTTTGAGACACTTTATCAGAATTATAGCCCTTTGATGTCGTTATATGTAAGGAAGCTGCTGCTCACAGGCTGAACCATTAGGTATATCCATACCTGCCCCTCAAAAAGAAATGCCACGAGGGAAGAAAGCAAACTTCCAAAGATGGAAGATCATCAAATCCTGAAAAGTTTTGACTGCAAGGTTTCCAATCCTGCCTTAGACAAAATATTAACACAGTTGGATGATGCGATGCATAAGTATGATGAAGTTGGAGAAATGTTTGCTCTTTTGATAGGCGAGAAGCTGGAAAGTCTCAGCAGGCCTCAAGACACATGCTCAAATTGAGCAAGCAGCTACCCTAAGGATTTAAACTCAGCATTTTGAGAATGAGACTGAGCTCTTAGCTAGTTTTTGCAAGCAAATCAATTATTGATTACTTGGAAATGGAGGTGCCCATTGATCTCCTTATATACACTCAGAAAAAGTCTTTAAATGCAAGTTCCTCCAGCAGAACTGCATATTTTTGCTGCCTTCCTGTAACCGTGGCTGCTAACTAAAGGAATTGCAGCAACCTAAAAGTAATCAAGATATACCGTATATACTCGAGTATAAGCCGAGTTTTTCAGCCCACTTTTTGGGCTGAAAAAAGCCGCCTCGGCTTATACTCGAGTCAGTGAAAAATGTGCGCCCCGGTTCCTCCCCTCCCCGCCGGACAAAAAAAAAAAAAAAAAGCGCCTCGCTCTCCCGTCCCCGCCGCGCGGGCGGGCTGCCGGGAGCGTCCCGGTTCCCCCCTCCCCGCCGCGGGTGGGCTGCCGGGAGCGTCCCGGTTCCCCCCTCCCCGCCGCGGGTGGGGAGGGGGGAACCGGGACGCTCCCGGCAGCCCGCCCGCGCGGCGGGGACGGGAAAGCGAGGCGCTTTTTTTTTTTTTTTTTGTCCAGCGGGGAGGGGAGGAACCGGGGCGCACATTTTTTTTTTGGTCCGGCGGGGAGGGGGGAACCTCGGCAGCCTGCCCGCGCAGCGGGGACGGGAGAGCGAGGCGCTTTTTTTTTTTTTTTTTGTCCGGCGGGGAGGGGAGGAACCGGGGCGCACATTTTTTTTTTGGTCCGGCGGGGAGGGGGGAACCTCGGCAGCCCGCCCGCGGCGGGGAAGGGGGAACCTCGGCAGCCCGCCCGCGCAGCGGGGACGGGAGAGCGAGGCGCTTTTTTTTTTTTTTGTCCGGATTTGATATCGGCTTATACTCGAGTCAATAACTTTTCCAGCTTTTTGTGGTAAAATTAGGTGCATCGGCTTATATTCGGGTCGACCTATACTCGAGTATATACGGTAGCTAAAAACACCCATAGGTCATACAAGGTTAAACAAACTGGCAGTTATTTCTGTAGAGAACTTGGAAGCAAGGTGAAGTTAGGTGGAGACTTTGATGAGGTAATTAATGAGATTCAGAGAAGTTAGGAAGGTCTCTTTGTGAAAGTACTTAGTGGAGATTATATCATTTGTTTGTTTTGTGGTTGGGGGATGGTAGTGTTCAAACTGGGTCAGAACATCCTGGGTAAAACACTGATAGGAACCCCATCTGTTTACAAACTGACAGCCTATAGATTGAAATACAGATTAACAGTATTTGTAGTAACTATTTGTCTATGGACAAGGTACAGCACAAGCTTCCCCAATTACCTTATCAATGTGTATAAAACTTAGACTGGAAGGACCTACTCTAGGAGCAAGAGCTTAATTCATTCCTGAGTCTCTATGCTGAGGCAACTATAAAGGACAACTGTGGAGGTGGTTTTGAGCTATAGATACTTGTCTACTAGGAACTCAGAGAACACTTTTCACCTATGGCGTTGATCAGGCATCAGATAGCAACAACTTTGTCACTTCTTTTGTTGTTCTACTTCTTGTTCCTCAACTATCTTCCTTTTCATATTTTTGAATGTTTTCTGTTGCTAGCTGAGCTTGAAATACCATGAGAAGAACTCTTCTTGAAGTATTTTGATTCCTTTGATTCCTGTTGTGGCTGCAAATAGGAAATGCATAGCTATGAACAGTGCTTTCTTATCAAAACTAGCCAACTATGTCCTACTTCCCTCCAACGTGTGGTACAAATTTGGAGTGAAAGGTTTTGGTACTCGCACTTCATTTAAATCAACTCACTCGTGTCTCCTTTTCTGTTGGGGATGAGGGTTCTATATTTCTACAGTTTCTCTCTCTCCCATAGCAATTATTCTCTAGTCTGTTCCCATTCCCTGCCCAGTCTTCATTTCTCACAAGCAATTCTTTTCTTCAAGATCCCATCTAGTCTACTTTCCTCTGCCCCTGTCTCCTCCAGTCAACCTGCTCCCTCAGTGTTTCTGCAAAACTCACTGTTGTAACATTGTGTCTTGTTCCTTTTCCTATCTGTGTAATTTTATTTCCCTTCTTCACATTCCTGTTTCAGTGCTTTCCACCAATCAGTCATCCTTTGACATATTCCCACATGTTTACTTAAATCTAAGGATAAATATTTTGTAAGTATAAACTCCATGGCCCCTGAGTTACACTGTTGTTCATGTTATAGTGTGTTAGATATTTTTTTTCATCTGGGAGTGATTTGGTTTCTAGTCTCTTTTACTTAGAAATAGTCAAGATTGCTGTAGGCTTTTGGAAGAAAATGAAGTTTTTTTTCAGAGAGGGGCTCAGTTTTCTGGGTTATTCAGATGGATTAAAGGAAAACAGTAATTGGATAAAATTCATAATGAATTTCCAAATGACGGGGTGTGATTTTTAGATGCGACTCCCATTTTCCATAATGGTATGTTTAAGGAAGGTGATAACTTGGGGGAAGTAAGGAGTTACAAGTGGTTTGGAATCTTTTCCTCTAGGGTCATGACTTTGATAATATGAGAAGCAGCTGGGGAACTGATAATTTATTTGTTCAAGGAATGTCAAGCCAGTCATAGGTTCATGTTGTGTGGATGGGTTTTGTGCTGAAGTATTACAACAGGGTACACTAGGTAATGTAATAATAAACAACCTGATGATTTGCATTCTCACACCCAGTTTCTCACTGGGTCCAGAAAGAAACCGCCCACTGCATTTATTTAGACCATAGCATATTTTCAGACATGTCTTAGTGTGTGGTCGAACTGTTAGACCATTATAAATAGCATGGCAAGAGACTGGTATAATTATTTTCCTCATACATCACCTAACATACTCCCTTCATGTTTCTTCACTGATTGCCTTGATATAGGGAAGATCTACTACAATCTATAGTATTAATGCAGGAGTGTAGGGAATGTATGTTATATTCTGAATCTGTCTGTGTTACAGAGTACTTTAAAATCTGTCATGGAAGCTTCATAACTCTGAAAATGGATCAAAGATTTCTCATTCTGAGGACACTTCTTATATCTTATAGAAGATTTTGTGCATCCAGGCTGATTTAATAGGATCCTACATTTGCGTCACTTGTACCATGGAAACTTTAACTTCAGTGGAACTAGGATCTCAGCCACATCTGTACTTCAGGGGTTCCATGTTTACTTTTTTTGTGTGTTCCATAGCTATATAGTCTCTCATTTCTCTCTCAGATGTGTATTTTAGGATACTGGGGAAGATAACGAAGAGGTAGAAGGTACAGTGGATGTTTGGATATATAGGATTCCAACAACAGGACACAAGGGGACCTTCCCTTATACCTCTTCACAATACTTAAGAATGACTGTAGTCATTGATTTGCCCTGAATGGAAGAATTACTCTAGAATCAGGGCAGCTTCTAGCTTTTTTTGCCACCCCAAGCACGAAGAGTGCAACTGCTTCCCCATCCCCCACCCCCCCAAAAAAGTGGCAGCCGGAATGCTACTGAAGCAAACAAAAGGGTGGTTGGAATGTGCCACCCCAAGAATGGCTGAAATGCTGCCCCTTAAAATGTGCCACCCCAAGCACATGCTTCCACTGCTGGTGCCGGGAGCTGGCCCTGTCTAGAATAGTGTTGCAATGGACAAACAAGAAAGAGGAATGGATGAGACATATTTAATTTGCTTTATGTTAGTATCATATATTTAGGTTAAGCCTACTTTAAATAAGTTGCCTCCTGAATTTTTGTATTCAAGCTTTTAAGAGTTAGATAAATATTTGAGACAGGTAAGAGAAGTGGAGAGCAAGCATGGAAAACCCTCATCTTGTAAAACAGGCATATTATTGTGTGTTTTGTCAAGGTTTCTTCCAAAGGCTTCGGCAATAATTTACCTTCAAATGTTGCAAATGTTGCATAGGGATTTAGCCACACAATGCTCATTAAAGTAATCTATTTTACTTGTACATCTTTGGTTTCCTGGCAGTGCTGAAGACTAATGCCAACATCAGTAAATTTATATATTGTATCACTAAAATATGTTCTAATTTTTTTTATAATAAATCTCCTTACCTCCTAAAATGGGTGTTGCAAGGAGTTGATGTAATAGACAAAATAAATGGGAATGAAGATATGACCATTCCTCTGTTAGTAAACAAAGGGCCTAATTCTTCACTGCCTTGCACCTTAGGTATGCATTTATAGCTGGGGAGAGTAATTCTTCAGTCGAATCTGGTACCATTTCACATCTACTTTGCACAGTATAAATGAGTATACAAAATGTAGACAGTGGACAAACAGGACCAAATATGTTAATTTCAACAGTGGATTGAGCTAGTGGTCATAAAGTGAATCTAAAACAATCCATAATTGAGTATTAAAATGAAGTGTCATAAAACAGATCAGTGATTATTCATTAATTTCGGGATCAGCAACCTTTGGCTAGCAGCCCATTAGAGTAAGCCCCCTGCAGGGCCGGGCTGGTTTGTAAACCTACCGTGTCCACAGGTTTTGCCAGTCATGGCTCCCACTGGCTGGTGTTCACCACTCCAACCCAATGGGGGGCTGTGAGAAGTGGTGTAGGCCAAGAGATGTGCTGGCTGCTGCTTCCTGCAGCCCCTATTGGCCTGGGGCAGTGAACTGAGGCCAGTGGCAGCTGCAATCGGCCAAACCTGTGGACACATCATGTAAACAAACCATCCAGGTCCACCAGGGGCATTACCATGCTGGGCCGTGGGCCAAAGGTTACCAACTATTTAGAAAAGCTGGATGAGCACAAGTCCATGGGGCTTGATGCACTGCATCTGAGGGTGCTAAAGGAGTTGGAAGATGTCATTGCAGAGCCATTGGCCATTATCTTGAAAACTCATGGTGATTGGGGGATGTTCCGGATGACTGTAAAAAGCTAATGTAGTGCCCATCTTTAAAAAAGGGAAGGAGGAGGATCTGGGGAACTACCGACCAGTAAACCTTACCTCAGTCCCTAGAAAAATCATGGAGCAGGTCATGAAGGAATCAATTCTGAAGCTCTTAAAGGAGAGGAAAGGGATCAGGAAGAGTTAACATAGATACACCAAAGGCATGTCATGCCTGAATAACCTAATTACCTTCCATGATGAGATAACTGGTTCTGTGGATCAGGGGAAAGCAGTGGACGTGTTATTCCTTGACTTTAGTAAATCTTTTGATACGGTCTCCCACAGTATTCTTGCCAGCAAGTTAAAGAAGTATGAGCTGGATGAATGGTGGATAGAAAGCTGGTTCAACGGGTAGTGATCAATGGCTCCATGTCTAGTTGGCAGCCGGTATCAAGTGGAGTGCCCCAAGGGTTGATCCTGGGGCCAGTTTTGTTCAATATCTTCATTAATGATCTGGAGGATGACGTGGACTGCACCCTCAACAACTTTGCAGATGACACTAAACTGGGAGGAGTGGTAGATACACTAAAGGGTAGGGATAGGATACAGATGGACCTAGACAAATTAGAGGATAGGACCAAAATAAATCTGATGAGGTTCAGCAAGGACAAGTGCAGAGTCCTGCACTTAAGACCGAAGAATCCCATGCACTGCTACGGACAAGGGACCAAGGGGCTAGGCAGCAGCTCTGCAGAAAAGGACCTAGGAGTTACAGTGGATGAGAAGCTGGATATGACTCAACAGTGTGCCCATTGCCAAAAAAGGCTAATGGCATTTTGGGTTGTATAAATAGAGTCATTTCCAGCAGATCGAGAGACGTGATCATTCCCCTCTATTCGGCATTGGTGAGGCCTCATCTGGAGTACTGTTTCCAGATTTGGGTCCCACACTAGAAAAAAGATGTGCATAAATTGGAAAGAGTCCAGCGAGGGGCCAAAAAAAATGAGTTGGGGGCTGGAGAGCATGATTTATTTGGAGAGGCTGAGGGAACTGGGATTGTTTAGTCTGCAGAAGAGAAGAATGAGGTGGGATTTGATAGATGCTTTCAGCTACCTGAAA
The DNA here is from genome assembly GCA_032164245.1 of Sternotherus odoratus. Taxonomy (NCBI): domain Eukaryota; kingdom Metazoa; phylum Chordata; order Testudines; family Kinosternidae; genus Sternotherus; species Sternotherus odoratus. The sequence goes on from JAVMKO010000001.1 coordinate 247,784,043, forward strand.
GGGAGTTTCAAAGAGGATGAATCTAGACTGTTCTCAGTGGTAGCAGATGACAGAACAAGGAGTAATGGTCTCAAGTTGCAGTGGGGGAGATTTAGGTTGGATTTTGGGAAACATTGTTTCACTAGGAGGGTGGTGAAACACTGGAATAGATTACCTACGGAGGTAGTGGAATCTCTTTCTTAGAGGCTTTTAAGGTCAGGCTTGTCAAAGCCCTGGCTGGGATTATTTAGTTGGGGATTGGTCCTGCTTTAAGCAGGAGGTTGGACTACATGACCTCCTGAGGTCCCTTACAGCCCTGATATTTTATGGTTCTATGATCCCTGCATTAATGTACAAACGAATTTAAGCTGGTGTTTGGACCCTTTTCCATACATTACAAAAACAAAGTTAAGCAGCTCACAGAAACACACAACTAACTTCCTTCCAGCCTCAATCTTGTTCTCTCAAAAAGTCCACCAGAGCAGCCCATGCAAATAGATGCACCTTGCAGTGTGGCCTGAAGGGAAATAAACCTAGGCTATTTCAGATTGAGGGAAAATACTCTCCTGTCAGATCCTTCTTTTTTTAATCAAAGGAATTTCTGCTTGAGTGCTTTTGCCAATCACAGTAGTGTCTGTATAGCACCAGGAGAGAGGTAGGCTGTCAAATAGGAAGTTCCAAGCCCATGTAGGCCTTTACAGATCAAAACCAACACCTTAAATTCAATCCAGAAACAAATCATGGAAAGCCAGTGACCTGTGTTGCCACTGAAAGGCACTACTTAATAGGCATTAGCTGCATTGTGTCCCACTTACATTACAGGATTAGTTTAAAGCATAGCCCCATGATGACCATAGTGTTGTGATTTTAGGCAGATGGCTGCTCAGCAGTTCTCCTCTTTAGCACCATTGTGAAAGTTAGGTCTGTCACACTGTCAGCAGTGGCTCACGACTGTGAGCGCCAACCTTGGTGGAGACTGTCAAACAGAAGGACGGACATCCCAAACTGGTTGTATGTTCTATAATTAGATTTTGCCATCCCTGTAACAAATACAAACTCCTGGATCACTGTAACACGCTTACTGTGGAGTCAGATGGTCCCCTTGGGCATGCCGGTGTATGTTGCCACCCAGGCAAACTGGAATATGTGATAAATGGACACTTACACCAACGATCATAAAATATTCAGATTACTCCCTGTCCCAAGAGGCCACTTACCCCAGATAAATTTGTACATTAGATGTCACACCAAAGACCACACTGGTAGCCAAACCTCTAATAAACTAACAAAAGGTTTATTAACTAGGAAGAAAATGAGAATTATTTATAGGCTAAAGCAAATAAGCCTGTACATATATAAATCAGTTTCAGTCTGTGACTCAAAAGGTGACAGAGTTGTAGTAATCTGTCAATTAAAAAAAATATTTTAGGGCTAACCCAGGCCAAGTAGCATGGAATCTCTTTGATTATGTTTAGGAATATTTTCCCTTCATAGTTCAGACAGCATGAAAGCAATTCAGTTTCTCCTTGTCAGGGATTTTTATCCCCTCTATTCCAGAGTGCAAAACTGATGGGATGAATTCTTGTGTAGGTATCGCCCTCCTGGAGGGAGTTAAGAATGCAGTCAATATGGCCTCTGTCCTTTGATGCTACACAATGCCTCATTTGCCTTCAATAGGCCATCGTGTATATGGGATGAGTACACTACCTTAATTAATGCTTCTTTTCCTGTTTGGTGAGTTGCACAATTACAATGGTTTACAATGCAAACACTAAAACATTATACCATGGGCTATTATAAGTGAGATCAATATATGCAGCACTCTACAAGCATTTTCTAAAGACTAAACACATTCTTATCAAAATTATCTATTTTGATAATTCCAACACACAAGTAACAAGATGGATTTCCAGCTATGCATTTGTAAGTTTTCAGTTAAGCCTGGGGCCTCAACATGAGCTGGCACATGGTCTGCCAGCATCACAAGGTCTTAAACACCTAGTCTGTATTTAGGTGTTTAATTTCAGGCAAACTGTGGTTTGTTAAGCAAACCGACACTCCCATGAAGCTATTTAAAAATAACTCTGAAGCAAACAACATCAATCAAAGTGTATCACCAAACTGTGTGGAGCCTGCTAAGATCAAGGATGTCTCAATCTGGAGTTTGAGCCATCCTCTGTTTCAGTCTCCAAGTTGAGACATATCTTAGGTTTTATTGAGCTGCACTCAGTTTGCAAGAGAAGCTTTGTTTGATGTGATTTGCTTAGGGTTATTGGGCATAATTCTTCTCCCACTGACACAGACAAAGGAGAATCAGGCCTATTTATTGCTTTATTATTTTATGTAGGGACCATAGTGGTTTACAGAATATTTGGCCAAATTTTTCAAATGTGGATGCCTGAAATTAGGCACCTTAAATCCATCTTTCCCTTTGGCTTGATCTGAAATATCAGACATTCTAACTAGTTTTCCCTTGCTCAATTCCCCTTTCCTTTCTGTGGTAGCAGCTTCAATACTTGTCTAAAAAAGTTCTATGCACAGTATGTCACAAATCATTTGATCATATCAGTTCTGGGTGTGTAAATCAGAAATTTATTTATGGACAGCCTTCCCTAGGGAATGCAAACATTTATTTGAGCATCTTATGGCTGCACTCTGTTCTTGAGGCAGGTGTTAAAGGCAGTAGTATTTTTTTTTTTTTACAGATCTATTCCAAATAAGTCAGACAAACAGCTCACCTTACCAAGTACTATGGGGAACTGACTAAGGAATTAGAAGTACTTTACTATTTTGTATGCATAACTCTGGCTGGTGGCAAAAATCTATTTGCCTATTTAAAAAGGCCCTCTTGGGGATAGAAGAATGCAGACATCCAATGGCTTACTGTCTTATGCGCCTTTTTCTGATGACAAACAGAACTAGAACTGACAACAGAGAACTATGCTCATCAGCTAAAGTCATTCATATGTTTTGACTTTTTCCCCGCCTTGCTTGAAATATGGGGGGCCTATTTTTCTAAATTACAGATGTACCAAGAGGCATCTAATTTACTAGAATTGTATGCACATATGGTATTTATACACCCAAATGGCCACTGGTGTCTAACTGGATGTTGATATGTCTAAATATCCTATTGCAAATTAGGCACCCAAATGTATGCTCTGAATACACATACACTTCTGAAAACTAAATACATCAATTTAAAAAAATACAAAATGTCACCCAAAATGAAAACTTTCATCAACATTTTTGTTTAAAAGCCTCTTATCTTAAAAAAAGGTTTTGACAAAAAAAATATCAACCACTTCTTTTTAATCCCAAAGAGCAACATAAAGAAATTTAACAAGAGGGGAAAAAATATATATCATGAGTTCTCAGGCTATTTCAAGACAGCCCCTGTGGTTAATTTATATTTTGTTGGGAGGAAGAAGGAGACCTCAGTCCAGACCAAGCTATTATTGTGTGCAATTGTACTCTGGGTTGTTTGTGCAAGTAGATTAATGTTAGGTTTGTCCCCCTCCTCTGGAAGAGAATCCAGGGATTGACTGCTGACTCCTTTCACAACACGAGACAATTTTCCTAACGTGAACAGACTTATTTTAAAGCTGTGTGAGGAAGAGGCTGCTGAATTCTAAATGTTGCCATATGAATGTTACATTTTCCATACACAACCTGTAATAGTTTATTTTGAGTCTGAATAGGTTATTTTAAAATAAGCTAAAAAAAGACAGAACAGAAGTTAAAATCTCCATCACACAGTACAGTACCCATCATTTCTGTCTAGCTGGGATAAATCTGAAAGGAACACAAAGTAGCAGCTACCATCAGCAGACAGGTACACATGTAAAGATGCAGTCCAGACCCCATACTGTTATGAAGGGAAAATGTTTGGGATTAGAGATGGGGATTAGCGGTAGCCTAGGTTGCTATAGTTCATATATTAAGTTAATGCACGCACCTTCAATACATAATCCTATTTTACTCTTATATCCAAATTTATTCTGTTTGTAACTTTCTGAAAAAAGGGTGTCAGGGTGAGTGGTCATCCCTCTCTGTCAATCTCTGAGAGAATCCATGTCTCCTTCTTGTCGTGTGCCTGTAAAGGTGTTCTCAGCAGGGGAAGTTGCTGTTCCTAGTGTTCAGACCCTCAGGCCAGGTAGAGCAGTGAAGCAGTCCATGAGCCCCAGGCCCTCGATCAGCACGGGGCAGCAAATAGTAAGAAGGGTCTGGCCTGCAATCAGGTCAGAACAGCAAAGTTTATAAGCCCCAGACTCTTAGTGAGGGGCTTATAGACTGTCTCTAGTTTCCCTGGGCTACTTCCTACATCCATGGAGTTTGGGACCTCCACGTTGTAGTTGTCCTTCATCTCCCCAGGCTACGTGGCTAGCAGCACATCAGTGTCTCAGTCAGCCAGTGTCTCTGGGAGCTCCAGTCAGTCCTCAGGCAACAGCTTTGGCAGCTACTCAGCATCTCGATCAGCCAGTGTCCTGGTACCTCAGGGTCTTCTTCGGGCTCCAGCTGCTAGCAGGCTGTGTTTGGCTCCACCCCAAATGAACTGCAGGGCCAGCCTTTTACATTTCCTCTTTTGTCCTGCACACCTGCTTCTGGAGGGCGTGGCCTTCCTGGCTCCGCCAAGCAGGCACTGGGTTGTGGTTCCTCCCTGTCAATCTCTGAGGGGGGCCACCTCTCCTTTCTTCACACAGGAACTGAACATTTGCCCCAGATCCAGAGTGATTTTGGGGAGCAAATAGAAAGTCACTGAGATATGTCTGGAAACAAAAACACATGGGGTCTGATTCTTCAGTGCTTTGAATCTTGTGTATTTATTTACATGTTGGAAAACTGGACCTAAAACTTTACTAAGTCAGTGTAGGAGCATCTAACAAGTACTTTTCACACACTTTGCACAGGTATAAATGACTATTCTATGTGCAAGGCAATAGGATCAATCATAATATCTAAACTTTGCACAGTCTTTATTGGAACTTAAGACTTTGAACATGAAAAGAAATAAATCTAAATGACAAAACCACTTCTTAGCACGCTCAGCTGGCATCTGTTTAACTGGCATCTTTTGAGACTTCGCAATGCTCACTGGCACAGCCTAGCCTAGCAGGAACACAGGGAAAACCTGCACTAGGGAGATAAGTGTCAATGTGTGTCTGAAATACACACCAAAAATCCTCCAAAAGATCCAAATAAGGTCTCAATTCTGTAAACATTTACTAACAAACAATGTTTTATTATTGTTGGTAATCTCTTGGGGTTGAGAATGCTTTCTTCCACAGGTTTGGTTTTTATGGGTCCTTTGGTGACTGAGGAGTCCAAACCTTGAGCCACAAACTCATTTATGACATGACTAACAGAATTATTCATGACAGCAGGAACTATGCTTAGTCGTAAGTATCTGTTCATAGGTTTCTATGCTACTTACAAGAACTTTGAGGCCATGGTGGTGTAAAGCAGTGATTATCAAACTTTAGCAACATGACCCCCATTTTTATTTAATTTTTTTTCCACGGGTCCCCAATTCCCTTGGCCCCAAGCCCAACCCACTCCACTATTCCCCCAAGATCCCTCCTCTACCCCACCTCATTGCCCCTCTTCTCCACCTCTCACTCTTTCAGTCCCATCCCCAGAGGACCCCTTCCTGCTCATCACCCTCCTTCCTACATGCCAGAGAACAGCTGTTCTGTGATATGGAGGAGGCACTGGGAGGGAGGAGGAGGAGATGATCAGTGGGACTGCGGGCCATGGACATAATTCCACCCCCTCTCCTGAGCATGCCCTGTCCCTGCTCCTCCCCCTCCCTCCCAGAACCTTCTGCATGCTGCTGAACAGTTGTTCCCTGGTGTGCAGGAGACATTGGGAAAGAGGGGGAGCAGTTGGGGGAGGGAAGGGGGGAGTTTATCAGTAGGCCCATGGACCCCCTGGTGTACCCTCATGGACCCACCCCCTCAACTTGAGAAATGCTGGTTTAAAGTGGCTTCAGTAAAAAATGAGAATCAGGCCATATTTTGTTGTGGCTGCTTTCATCTACTCCCTTTTATTAAGTGTGTGCTTGTTCCACTAACCAAGCTTTGTAGAAAAAATGTCTTCAACGAAGCAGAAACAGCTAAGGTCTGAACTCCCCCATCCCCTACCTCATTCATCTCATTGTGTTCTAAATAAAGTGTGAACTTCAAAATCTAGTTTGAACAATTTAAATGCTAACATACACAGGCAATTTATTTTTCTCTAGTTTTTTTGCTTCACACACACATGCACAAGCATGTTGATGCCAAAATGTTCAAACCTGTGTGCCTCAAGGTTAGCACCTAATTAAAAGCCTCATGATTTTCAATATTGCTAGACACCTACTGCAGGAGGAAAGATGGGCTAGTAGCCGGGGAACTGGTCTAAGCTAGAGGAACTCTAGTTTCAATTCCCTGTTCTGCCATAGACTTCCTGCGTGACTCAGTGAAAGTCACTCTCTTTCCGTCTCCATTCCCCATCTGTAAAACAGGGATGATAACACTTCCCTACCTCACAGGGGTCTCAGAGAAAATTGGCATTGCCTGCTGAAATGTCATGAAACGTTGCTCCTCCAACCAAGTTGATCATGGGATACGGAGACATACAAAGTAAGAGGTGTTTAGAATCTCTGAAATTCAGCTCTCATCTGGGCTACATTTCAGAAAGGCACCCTGTTCAGGAAAGCAGTTAAGCACATGTTTCACTTTCTGCATGTGCTTAATCCCCATTGAAGCAGTTAAGAACTAATTTAGCAACAAATGATCAACCACATAGATAAGCATGATATGTTGGAAGAGATTCAACATGGCTTTTGTAATTGAAATCATGCCTCATCTATCTAATAGAATTCTTTAGAGGGTAAATGAGGATGTAGACATGGGTGATCTGGTGACATAGTATACTTGGACTTTCAGAAAGCCTTTGGCAAGGTTCCTCACCAAAGGCTCTTAAGCAAAGTAAGCTGTCATGGGATAAGAGGGAGGATCCTCTCATGGATCAGTAGCTAGTTAAGATAGGAAACAAAGGGTAGGAATAAATGGTCAGATTTTACAATGAAGAGAGGTAAACAGCAGGGTCCCCCAAGGATCTGTACTGGGATAGGTGCTGTTCAACATATTCATAAATTATCTGTGAAAAGAGGTAAATAGTGAGGTGGCAATGGTTGCAGACAATACAAATTATTCAAGATAGTTAAGTTCAAAGCTGACTGTGAAGAGAATCACACCAGATGTGTGTGTAAGACTACCTGGCAGATTAAATTAAATGTTGATTAATGCAAAGTAATGAAGATTGGAAAAAATATCCTAACTATACATGCAAAACGAAGGTATCTAAATTAGCTGTAACCACTCAAGAAAGATATTGGAGTCATCATGGATAATTCTCTGAAAACATCTGCTCAGTATGCAGCAGCAGTCAGAAAAGCTAACAGAATGTTAAGAACCATTAAGAAATGGATAGATAATAAGAAAGAAAATATAATAATGCCACTATATAAATCCACAGCATTCCCACACCTTGAACACTGTGTATAGTTCTATACCCCCATCTAAAAAAAAAAGCACATTAGAATTGGAAAAGGTGCAGAGAAGAACACAACAAAATTAATTAGGGAGATGGAACATCCTCCATATGAGAAGAGAGTAAAGAGATGGAGATTGTTCTGTTTAGAATAGAGATGACTAAGGGAGATATTATATAGATCTATAAAACCATGAATGGTATGGAGAAAAAAGTATTATTTACCCCTTCACTTAACACAAGAACTAGGGTTCACTTGATGAAATTAACAGGCAGCGGGTTTAAAACAAACATAAGGAAGTACTTCTTTACACAAAGCACAGTCAACTTGTAGAACTCATTGTCAAGGGATGTTGTGAAGGTCAAAAGTATAGGTTAAAAAAAGATGTAGATAAGTTCATGGAGGATAGATCCATCAATGGATGTGATCAGGAACAGCTCCAGGCACTAGTGTAGGAAGCACTACTTCTAAGCGCAATAAAATTTTAAGTTAGTAATAGATTTTCCTTCTACTTCTTACTGATTTTAAATTTTGATAGATGTCAGCTCTGCCTTTAATAGTTCTTAAACTTAATATAAATACACTTGCATAAGTATTTCCATTTATTCTTTGATGTGGGACACCTTAATATTTAAATACTGTTGATGAAGAGAAAGTTAATTAACACTAAGAATTTCTAGAATCCTCCTCTCGGAGTGAAATTCTGAGCCTCCATTCAAGTCAATGGCACAATTCACATTGATTTCAATGGGGGCAGGTTCTTACCAAATGAATTATAAGTGGGATGTATACACTTTCTTCTCAGTTTAATAAACAATTTATCCCACATATTATTCTAAATAGAACATAAGAACACCCATACTAGGTTAGACCAATAGTCCACCTAGCCCAATATTCTCTCTTCTGACAGTGGCCAATGCCAGGTATTTCAAAAGGGAATGAACAGAACAGGTAATCCTCAAGTGATCCATCCTCTGTCACCCATTCCCAATTTCTGACAAACAGGGGGCGGGGACACCCCAGAGAATGGTTTTGCATCCATGCCCCATCCTGACTAGTAGCCATTGATGCGCCCATCCTTTGCCAACTTTAGTCCTTTTTTTAAACCCTATTTTAGTTTTGGCCTTCACAACATCCTCTGACAAAGGGCTCCACAAGTTGACTGGGCTATTAATTTTATTTGAGTAGTTCTTGTGTTATGAGAAGGAATAAACAACACTTCCTTATTTACCGTATTTTTCGCCCTATAAGACGCACTTTTTCTTCCACAAAACGGGGGGGAAAAAGATGGTGCGTCTTATAGGGCGAATGTGTGCCCCGGTTCCCCCCTCCCCGCCGCGGGCGGGCTGCCGGGAGCGTCCCGGTTCCCCCCTCCCCGCCGCGGGCGGGCTGCCAGCCCGCCCGCGGCGGGGAGGGGGGAACCGGGACGCTCCCGGCAGCCCGCCCGCGGCGGGGAGGGGGGAACCGGGAACCGGGACGCTCCCGGCAGCCCGCCCACGGCGGGGAGGGGGGAACCGGGATGCTCCCGGCAGCCCGCCCGCGGCGGGGAGGGGGGAACCAGGAGAGCGAGGCGCTTTTTGTGTGTGGTGGTGGGGTGTTTTTTTTTTGTTTTTTTTTTTGTGTGTGTGTGTGTGTGTGTGTCCGCTTTTTCATTTAAAAACTCGGGGGCGTCTTATAGGACAGAGCGTCCTATATGGCGAAAAATACGGTACTTTCTCCATACCCATCATGATTTTAAGACCTCTATCATATCCCCACTTAGTTTTCTCTTTTACAAGCTGAAAAGTCCCAGTCTTATTAATCTCTCGTCATATGGAAACTGTTCCATATCCCTAATAACTTTTACTGCCTTTTTCTCTACCTTTTCCAATTTCAATATATCTTTTTCTGAGATGGTGGTGACCAGATCTGACAGGTTGGAAGTGTGAATGAAACACTGTTCACAGCTAATGATTCTGGAAAGAGCTAAGAATGTTCTGTTAACTTATTGAGACAGAGCATTACCTCTAAATGAGACTTTAAGTATGGAGTTATGTTAGCTATATATGATGTGATAGCTATGTTAGCTAGCTTGATCTTACAAACACCATATTTGCCTGTTTTGGATAGGATTTTATAAGATGTGTTAGATTGAGCTGTATCAAGCTAGCTTACATGATCCAACAATACACCTTTAAATCTTAGTTTAGGTAAATCCTGATGGGAGAAGGCTAAGATGAACTTCATCTTATTGTTAATTCCCTTCTTACCTTCAGAAGGTGGTGTCTTTTGATTTTACCCACCACTGTCCTTTGCATTAGACCAGGTTGTATAAGCACCTGCTCACAACCTAGTACTACATCACAGGGTTTTGCCATTCCCCAAGCTCTTTGGAAACTGTGACAGAATCAATTATTACCTTAGAAGCACAGAGGAGAGTCTTCTATTGAATTCTGCCCTTGAAAGCCATAAGTACTTCTAAGGGCAGAATTTGGCCCACAGTATTTCTTGTTACCTTTTGAATTTTCAATGAATTAGTATAATTTCACTTGAAATAAACTGAGCAAGTTTGGTAGAACTACTTTTTGATTAAAAAAAAATGCTGTTTGAAAAAATATGTATTATGCCCTAGTCACACTGTCACTTTATATTAACTTGCTTATCCATTTCACCTATATACTGTCCACTGTATTCATTCATTTTTAACCAGCTTATCTTTTTTTCACCCTGGAAATGGAGTTCAAAGAGGCAGGAGTGTCCATAGGAATCAGATAGAGAGTTATTATATTGATAATTAAAGACAGCTTGAACTCTTAGTAGCTTGATGAAAGGCTATTTCTACATTCATGATTTTACTGTAAATGATGAGGAGGAGGCAGTGATCTTTTATGCAGCTTTTCAGCCTTGGATCACAGTGTTTTGAAAAGGTCAGTAAGCAAGTCACTATCACCAAGAACAGTGGCATCCTGATCCGCAACTAGGGCTTCTGTGGCTCTACGGTAATACAAATAATAAATGACATTGTTTTTTTCCTAATGCTGTGCCTATGCATTGAGAGTTACAGTTAGGGCTCCTGCAGTTCTGGGCAAAGAAACTTGGCCATTAAGAATTACAATGTACATAAAAGGTAGATATGTTTAAATTGTTCCACTGAAATAATAGTGAGGCTGAAATAATATTTAAGTGGCTAATATGTTAATAAGCAGTTATGAAAGAGTTATGCAATATGTGTCCTCCCTTCCATTAGGATAGAGAAAAATTGATTAATTAGGAAGCTTTGATAAAAATGGCCAAGTTTCTTTGTTGTGCCCTGTTTCCACTGGGAACAACAGGTGACTGGGATGAGGATGGACCTGGAGCCAGTTACAGTAACCTGGTCCTCTAGCCAGTCCTGCACTGGCCCCAGTCCTTGTTAGGGCAAGCTATAAGTTGCTTTAAACTTTGACAAGTGGTATCAGTCCGCAAAGACCCTTCTGGCCATAGCCAGAGCACAGACGCTCTAACCATACTCCTCCTCCTCCCCCAAAGCCTACTATAATGGGGCTGCAGGGGGTGGAGTCAGAACCTGTGCTAGATCCACCCTTATTCCTCTGGGAAGTTACAGCCAGTTTCTGATTCCTTGGCATCATCTGAGTGGTACAAAGGGAGTGGAGTAGGAGACCCTCTGGTCTATGGGGTGCAGAAAGGAGTCCAGTTGTTGGAGCAAAATTCCAGTCCTTCGGGACCTATAGACATCAGAGAGATGCAAAGTTCACTATGTGAATTTAGCATCTGTGTGGTGCTATAAAGCCAGAATCACTTGCAGTTTTGAGCCACACAAAGCCCAGAAGATTGCTGATTTCCACTGTTTAGCAGGGTAATTCATTCAGGTTAACCTTCTTTCTGGGTTGCATTTCCTATAAAAAATTACCCCTCTGAAGTCCCATTTGTACACCTGCTGTGAATGTCTGGGAGCACTCTGTTCAGAATCATTGACGACTCTGGTAGGCCAGGGAAGATACTACAATGTGCGTGGGTTCCGGAAAGCCAGCCCCATATCTTTTTGTAAATAAAAGCAAGACACTAACTTACTGAAGTTGTTTGCCTTGTTGTACTATCAAAATAGCACTTCCTGATTTTTTAACAAAGTCTAGATTAAGCTAATCATTACTTTGAACATTTATCAAAATGAGATGATCTTATCACTGACATTTCTGGCTCTTTTTTTCTTAGCTCTCACACAATTCTGTAATTAGTAATAATTATATATCCTACTCTTGTGAGAAATTATTTATAATCTAGTTTCATAAAGGTCCTTTTAAAGGGAAAGTAAGGAAAAAATAATGCATCATCCTTGTGTTTTGTTCAAACTCGTCACAGAAATAGAATATCTTCCTTCTATCTACATACTTCTGTGACTCTCATCATCATAGTATCTGAGAATCTCACAATTTCTATATAACAGAGAAAAAAACACCCTGCTGAGATAGGGCACTACTATTATCCCCATTCTAAAGATGGGGATCTGAAGCATAGAGAGACTAGATAACGTGCCTAAAGTCACCCAGGCAGTATATGGTAAAGCAGGGACAGGAGCTCAGCTCTCATGTCCTAGAAAAACACCCTATCCACCAGAACATCTTTCTTTTCTGGAGTAAGCTTCCTATAAGACCATCCTTCCTTTTCAAGGCCTTCCTAGTTTGCTAGTAGTGTGGAAGAGATGACCCTTTTATTTATTGGTGACAAAACATACTACGTGCTACTTCTTCCACCCTCAATAAGGTGGTTTTCAATAAAGGATTACTCTACAGAACTCATTAAAATTCCTCTTGAGAAAATCCATCATGACATCAAGCATATTCAAAACTGTATTCCATGATTTCCTGTCTCTTTTTTAAAGGTGCTCCACTTTATCACAGACTGCACAAGAGTCAGTGAATTTCTAAGTAAACCGAATTCACAAGTTGGACAAATGTTTCTCCACCTGGCTTATTCCACAATTTGGATTTTTCAGAGCATAAGTGTTAATTGGCTCAATTAACTGTGGGAGAGCAGAGTGCCCAGCACATCTGTTGTAATGGTGGATTCCAACAGGAGCCCAGGATGGAATAGGTCTGTCATAAAAATAAGACTTTATTCTGTATCTGGTTTTGAAAATAATCTGAGTGAAAGAGACAAAGTACCAGTGATTACAAAATTTACGGTCATCAATTAGGGTGGTACATAGAGGGAAGGGTCTATCCGCCCAGAACAGTTTGCAGGATCGGGGCCTTAAATTGTACAAAATTAAATAATAAGTGGTAAAATTTAGGAGTGGGAGGAAATCACAAGAGTTAACTATGCTGTATCTGGAAGGGATGGAAGTGATTGGTTGGTAATTATTCACACAGGATGAAATTCAGAGTGAAATTCATCATAGCACAAAGCTCATCACCCTCAACTGCGTGAGCTGAGTAAAGGTGCCCTGGATCTAAGTTTATGTTGATCCAGTGGCATGGAACTCAAAGAAAAAGTCTGTAGAGAAGGTAGGCCTATTACGGGGATCGGCAACCTTGGCACGTGGCCTCCCAGGGTAAGCACCCTTGGTGGGCCCGGCCGGTTTGTTTACCTGCCACGTCCGCAGGTTCAGCCAACTGCGGCTCCCACTGGCCGCGGTTCGCCGCTCCGGTTCAATGGGGGCTGCGGGAAGTGGCGTGGTTGGTGCTTACCCTGGGGGGGGGGGGCATGTACCAAGGTTGCCAATCCCTGGCCTATTATGTTCCAGGACAGAGCTGCCATCTACCTTGCTTTGGCTCTACTCATTCCCGGACCACCACCAAAATGTAGTTACTTAGGACATATCTATCTTAGAGAGACTACAGTGCTACAGCTGTTGCACCGTATTGTAGATGCTTCCTACAACCGTGAAACCCCTTACTCTGGGTGTCCTTAGATTCTGATTGCCAGACCTATGAATAGACGACAGAGGATGGTTGCCTGTTTTGTTCATTCCCTCTGAAGCACCTGGCATTGCCTACAGTCGGAAGACAGGACACTGGGCTAGATGGACCTTTATTCTGACCCAGTATGGCTGTTCTTATGTTCTACATTGACTAAAAGGATTTTTGTAATGAAGTTGACATAAAAATTCTTTCATCAACCGAGTTATATCTTCAGCAGGGGTCCGCTTGACTGAACTATGTTGCACAGGGCATGACATTTTTCACAGACCTGAGTGAAGTAGCTATCTTGATCTAATTTTCAGGTGTTGACCTTTCTCTTTGGTAAGGAAAGAGTGAATTTCAGCCACCATGAAAGTGCTGATTATTGTTTCACCACATTCAGTGTTGTTTCCATAATATATAAATAACATGTACACAAAGAGATAGGATAAAATAAGAATAAGAATGAGAACGAGCGAGAGAGAGAGAGAATTAATAAGACCGCAGTCTTCCCCATGATGGTATGAGCTCTCTTTCTCTCTCTAACAGATCTCCTGACTGCCCCATCCAAAGTCAAACAATTTGCAGGTAGCTTGTCTGGCAGATGGCTGAGCTGCAGCACACATACTGCTATTACTTATACACAGATGTCTGAGCTTGTGTTCCCAGCAGCAGCCATTCATTTAAGAGGATCACTCACTATTTTGGCAGAGGAAGAGAGTACTGCACTGGAACTCACTCTTCTACCATAGACACAGTGTTTAATTCAGCCACACTACTTTCATCATCCTATCGGTTGTAAACTTCTCAGCACAGGTAACATCTTATTGTATGTTAGTAGAACACCCAGAACAATGGGACCCCTAGATGCTACTGCAACGTAAATATATAATAAATTAATTAATTAATTAATAAAATAATAATAATTATTATTTATACATTACCTTGGCAAATCTTGACTCTTATTTAACCTTAACTGTCTACTTAGGGAATGAAGAGCTAACCAGACGCAGAAGATCTGGTCTACATGAATCGCTATTAAACTGAGTCATTATTTAGTCTTCCATGTACATGAAAGGACATAGCTTGAATTACAACAGCACACCTAAAAGGCAATGCCTAAACTTAGCAAATTCATATTTTCCTTTTCAATTGGTAGAATCTACTGTACAAATATTTCAGCTCATGGCTTGCCCATGGTATAGACCTTCCTGTGAGCAGTCAATGTACACCATTCAATATTGGTACCATGTAATCCTTCAGTCAGTCACACTGTCTTATTTCTGCTGTCTGATGAGGTGAGTGAAGCAGGGCTAGCTCTATCTTTTTTGCCACCCCAAGAAGAAAAAAATAAAATAAAATACAAAAGAACGTCCGGAGGAGCACCGCCCAACAACAACTAAAAAAGGGGAGGTGGCGCCGGAGGAACGCTGCCCTAAGATTGGCCAGAATGCCGCCCCAGGCACATGCTTCCTGTGCTGGTGCCTGGAGCCAGCCCTGGCGTAAAGCTTTTACCAACAGGAGGAGTAAAATCAAAGTGATTTCAAGATAAACACACAAACATTTCTGGCACCAACGTATCCCTAAAAACAGATGCCTCTGAGTTTCTGTATGACCTTCATTCTCCACGAACACAAATACTTGTGAAAATGAATAAAAAATGGTGTTACAAACATTGTGAAAGCAAATTCATTGGTTTCGTTCAAATAAATATTTATGATTGGTTTGTTGGTTGTATTTGCCCTGTTCTGCTACTCAGCATGGACTGGACTGGTACCTTGTCATCCACCTTGCCATCCATCTTTCGTGAGGGACAAAATGCTGCTCATGGAGCAGAGCAGAAACCAAATTATGGCATGCACTGGGGAGAGGTAAGTGTGGCAGCCTGTTTCCTGGTGTAGTGTATTTCCCTCAGTGGCTGAAGGGAGAGGGAGAGGGGCATGGAGTGAAGAACACAAGAATAGAAAGAGGAGAAGGAGCACTCTGGAAGCTGTTCTGCCCCCATCTTGGTACCCATAATGCAAGCAGTCCAGATAGGAGAGTGGGTGGCTTAAGAAATAGAGATGAAAAATGGCAATTGTTTTCTGTGAAAATGTTCAAATCATTGACGTGTTTGATCTTTCCTCCAAACATGTTTCATTTTCATTCTATACAAAAAGTAATATGGTTCTGACTTATGTTTTGGGTTGGTATTTTTTAAAAAAAATCCCATCTCCTTTTTTCTCTCCTGGAAATGGATTGGAAAGGGAGGGGGGGAAGAAAGAAAAAGGGGGGAAGAAATTTAAAAAAAACCATAAAGCTACCACATTTTTTATCTCAATTCAAAATTTACCAATTAGATGAAACAAGTCAGAAATTATTGAATGATGTGTACATTTGGTGAAAATTGCTTTATGTTGTTCATAAAGCTGTTGTTACTTCAAATATTTAGATGAAAAATATTCAGCAAGCTTTTATAAGGAGCAGGCATGTAGCCATTGTCACCATTAGGCCCTATGAATATCAGGTGTTGTACATAAAAAAAACTCATTAGTGTGTTTTCTTTCAACATTTTGCTGAAAGAACATTTCATTACGATGCAAATGGGGCTAGCTCACAGGGCAGGCTAATTGAATTCTTAGAAAACATTCCTGATGAACCTTATCTTAACTTATTGAACAATAAATATTACACTCACTTTAGAAGATATAATTCATATTGGGCAGCAAGACATTGACTGCCTCACTATTTATGATATTTTTAAGATGCTTTATGAGTCCAGAAGTAATTAATCTCGTTACCTCTGTGAAAACTGGATTAGCATTTGCCACTGTAACCAGCTGTGATGACAGTAATGGAATGAACGCTTCTAGCACTGTGAATGAAAACAGTTTCATCCCATCAATGGGGTGATAAACACATATTACCTGTGAATCCATTATGTTGTCTGATAACTTTGCTAGATTGTTTCCTCCCATGCAATAATCTCAACTCACTGTACCTTCCCCAGATGACTGAATAGCTTCATAACCTCAGCAGCCACATGCCTGTTACTCTGGAACCTCTGAACCCACTGGAGGCTTTCCCAGTGGAATGAGAACACCCACTGCTGGCCCTCTTTACTGAGATCTGGTATCACTTTAAACACTACCATACAGTAGCAGTATTTGGAAACTCATCTCTCCCACAACAGTGCTGAAAACGACACTCCAGAAGGCAACTATTGTTCAATATGACATGGCTTCCGAAGCAGCTGGCACAGAACAAAATATACTGCTATACATCTAGCATCAACAGGGGTTTCCATCTAGGCAATGAGACTATGATTAGAGCAGCAGTACTGTTGTGGTAATTGGACCTAAACATTTACTCTAGTGAGATCAACTGTAAAAATAAAGTGAAAGCTCACAAGATCTCACAATCACCTGTAATAACGAGTGTTGATGGGAAAGGGTATGATGAGGAGATAGAAAGACTGAATAGATCCAAGCCAAGATGCTTAAAGATATAATTCAAGGATCATACCTGGTAAACAAGAGGAGTTCAGGGCTGAAATTGCATAAATACAAATGAATATGTCAATAACTGCTGGACAAAATAATGAAGGGATGATCACTGATCACTCCTTTTTTGGGTACTTAAGGAAAAAGACTTTGAGGAGAAAAATTGGCTACTGGAGAAAGTTTCACCCTAATACCTGCCACCCCCATGAGCTCATGGTACCCTGCACTTCTTTGTTCTAGTCCTGAAAGATGCCCTGACCAGACCTGGACAGAGGGCGGGACCCAGACATGGGTGGCACCTGAATCTCCCTCCCCTTTGGGAGGCCTGCCAGCCCTACCTCTTCCACCCATGGCCCGCCACACCCCCATGGCTCCTGGCCAGCTCGAGCACCAGCCCGACCCTCAGCCTGCTGGAGTCCCACTCTGACCCCTGGAGTCCTGCCCCGATCCGTGGAATCCTGTCCCAACCCCCAGGAATGTTGGAGTCCCACTCTGGCCCCTGGGTCTTGCCTCAAACCCACTGGTCACTTCAACCCCCAGCCAAACCCCTGAATTCCATCCTGATCTCCCCAGATACTGGCCCAAGCCCCAGGATAGGGGCTCCGCTCAGGACAGCAGCCTGGAGGTCAGGGTTCAGGCTAGCTAGACAGCCTGAACTGCTGGCCCAAGCTGAGCTCCTGCCGGTTTCAGGGTGGGACCATGGCCTGGGTTTCGGGAGGCTTAGCTTCCACTGACCTATTATGCATACCTCTCATGTATATCACCACCTCCACCAGCTCCACCTGAATCCTGAACACCATCTCTTGCATCTCTTCCCCTCTCCCCTACCCACTTATATTCTTTTCCTTACCCATCTATTTTTTCTCTTTCGTATCCTGCTCCTTTTCCCTTCAATATAATAAGAGTTGTGTTTCATTAGCCAACACTATATTTTGCCAAACTGCTATAACCCTGTGAGCAGAAAGAGGAAGCTAAATTCAATGTTCTAAAGAGCCTGATGCTCGTACAAGTTTGCCAGGTCTCAGATGGGCTGACAAATCTGTGTGTTCTGCCTTGGCCTTTCCAGCAATGTGGTGGCCAGTGAAAGTGAACACCAGAGTCAAAAACTGAATTTTCTATCTTTGTTGCTCTTCTTTCTCCCCTTTTCTGTGTGTTTTGTCTTCTAGGAAATGGGATCGGACTTTAATAGGGTCAACAACAAAAACAGCTCCAGTCCACCTCAAGTAACTCTTTTCCCTAAAAGGAACAATTATTACCATCCTAAATACCATCTAAAAGACTATCAAATGTGTAGGTTTTTTTCCTTCTAAAAAGCCTCTCCAGCTAAAGTCAAAGGTATGCTGTTAATTTGAAATTCTTACTTAAGAATTTACATTTCAAATGCTTTAGCTCTTTTGCCTGCTTTTTGTATCTTTAATAAAAGGTTAAAGTGATGTTTAAGGGTGTATTTGCCATGATCTACACTGGAGGGATGGGGACGGGAGGGCGAGCTAAATCTGTCTAAATTACATAACTTCAACTATGAAAATAGCACAGCTGAAGCGGACGTACTTAGAGCTTCTTACCGCGGTATCTTCACTGTGGTAGGTTGACTGCTGATGCTCCCCTGTCGACTCTGCCTATGCTTCTCGCTCCAGTGGAGTACCGGAGTCAACAGGAGGGTGCTCGGTGGTAGATTTATCATGTATTCACTAGCCTCAATAAATCAATCCCTGCTGGATCGATCACTCTGGAGGTAAGCATAGACATGCCCTAAGTAAGCTCTGTACACCAAACCCCAAACTTTGTTTAAAACTTCTGTGGCAAAGCTCTGGCCTTGTCCCTGTGGATCCCACTCTTCCAGGTAGTTTATGCTAGCCTCAGAGGCCCACTGCGACCCTCCACATAGCCCTTCTCTCTCTAGGCCAGGGTTACAGTCTACTGAGAGCCCTTTTCATCATAAGCCAGTGAAGCTGTTGGTGAGAGAACTCCCACAGTCTCTATTGTCTATCTGGCCTTATTTCAGGACCTCTTGTCCCACTAGGGGTCTGCCTTCCCCTTCCAGGAAGTGTTTCAGTAGTAGCAGGTTGGGGGAAACCCAGGCCCACCCTGTACTCCAGGTTCCAACCCAGGGACCCTACCAGGTTCCAACCCACGGACCCTAATAGTAGTAGCTGTTGGCAGCCAACCTTTCACTGACAGAGTTGCTACTTTTCCCTGGGCTTCTTCCCCACAGCTCTCCCACTTCTCTCTTACCTCAGGTTATAGCAAAGCTTCCTCTCCTCCAACTCCATTCTCCTTAGCTCCCCACAGGGAATTGGAAAGGAGAGCTTTTAAACAGTCTGAGTGAGACCTTGATTGGCTCCACCTGTCCCCATTAGCCTAACAACTTTAACTGTTTAATTTGCATCAGGTGTCTTGATTAGCCTGGAATAGCCTTTGTTTGGCTATCCAGGGAACAAGGGACCTGCTCATCCTGAGGCTGATATAGCTCCCTTCCAGCATTCTCCTATACCCTTCTGGTCTGACTCCATCACACTGCTGAAAGATGGACAGTGACTAGGTTAAATTTACACCTTTGCCCCATATATTCCATTTAAATTACTACAACTGCACTCAGGGAATTTGGAGCAATGGCGACAGCAACATTAACCAATGTCATCTTATCATTCTAGAAACATCACTCACAGTTCCTTAGGCAAGACTGGGTTGAGCTTTACATTTAACACAGGAATTCGACCACTTTGCTGTGTCGAAGAATACATATTATTCCCAAATTTACTACACTTTGACTAAGGTGATTTTTGTTGTTGAGAATTTACAAATAAGTCCATTAATTAGTTTGAGATGAAATTAATTTTAAAACAGTTCATTTAAGAAGTTTAGCATCCTGTCAGACTTTTGGATATTCAAATCAAATGATTTTAATAACAGATTCAAACATCACCATATAGAACTCACTGAGATATCACAGAATTGTGATGTTTGAAGAATTGATTTAGGGCTAATGGTCAGTTTTTTGCTATTCCTCTTCATACCTGAAAGTTTCTTCTTCAGTAGGGCCTGATGAACAATATTCTGCTATTGAGTATTCCATGAAGAACTGCTCTCTTTCAAAATGGTGTATATCTTCGAGAGTTCTCATTGTGACTGAAGGCACAAGTATGCTCAAAAGGTAGTCTTCCATTGTTCTCAATGAGACTAGAAAATATTTGCCTCCTATCCTGACACCACGGCGATTGCCATGTTATCTAAGGGGAGTCTGGCTGCATACTCATTGAGATTGTAATTCCTCATAAGTTTCTCTGAATGAGAGTATTAAATTCAGCATCCTCTGACAAACTTTTTTTAATGAAAATGAACATCAAAAAAGATCATTAATCTTAAATATCTTTTTTCACGAAACTACTGACTGCACCAGATCTACTCAGAGAAGGAAGTAGGGAGGAGAAACCAGGGTGGGAATGCATTTGGATGACAGAAGATAGTACGCATAGGGATGTGTACACAGAGGAATGCAGGAAGGTGCAAGAGGAAGGAGGAATTTGGAGGAGCTATAGATGGAGAAACCAGGGGAGCATGATGCAACTGCTTAACCCTGCTGTGGCTAAACAAAACAGCTGTAAACCCAACTTAACTGGTCAGTACCCTTAGACTCCTTTGTGCTGTTCCAGAGTGGAATAAAGTAACAAGTGTGAAAATGAGTCTGTATATAAGAGGTAAAAGGAAAAAAGGATTTAGGTTGATATTTTGCATATAAGCTTATTAGAAATGGTATAGGAAGTTTGTTATTTTATTCTCCATTCCCCAATTTCATTTCTGGTAACAAAATAAAATAAACACATAAACACAGACTTGAACTTAATTTGGTTCTCAAATAGGAAGAGCTTTTTTGGTGAGAAGGAATTGAAATAAGGACAAAGTAAAATATCCGAACAGCAAGGAAGCACCTGCCACATTTTTTCCTGTATGAAAGTGTTCCAAAAATTCAGTGGTGCAAGATGCACATACTGAGACACTCACTAAATTATTCATTCTATTTGTATGAAACAGTTCCAAAACCCAACGCTGGTAAAATGCACACAACACTTAGCATACCCTTAAATTGTTTTGTACTTTGGATGATGCTTGTTCCAAAACCTCAGAGGCTCAGAATGCACCTACCAAGCACAGGCTAAGTTATTTTCTTTCTCCAACCAGGATTAGTGGAAAGGAGTTTGGTCTCCTGTTCCCACAAGATATGCACAGGCACATGACAAAACACACACAAACACACACACACACACACTTTTCATTTGCTTGTTAAAGAGACATTCTGGCACTGGGGAAAACTCTTAAACAAAACTCACTTTAATATCTCTCTTGGCTTTTTTAGGTTTGCATTACCACATTTACTAATTAGTGCCTAATTGTACTCCTGCTGAGGTGAATGGCAAAACTCCTATTGATTTCAGCTTGAAAGCCTCTCTATAGCATTAATTGGTATCTAAGTGGTGAACAAAGTAAATTACATCTACATGGTGACTGTCAATGGGAAGTTCCTAGTGGATTCTGCCCTGCACTTTTTCCAGATTCTAGGAGTACACATTTGCTGAAGCTGGGAGTGAGCCTTGCTAGATAGAATCACAATAGCTTGACTTGATCTAGCACACTACAAAAAAGAGCAACATGAGCATTGTGGCCCTAGCAGAGGTTTGGATTAGCCCCCTCTGCTCAGACCCAGGGGGCCAGGTGGGCTTGGGAGACTGAGTCACCACCTGATCACACAATGCTCAGGCTACTATTTCTAGTGCACTAGCTCAAGCCAAGTCTGTCTACCTGGGCCAGGAGGCTTGCTCCCAGCTGAAGAGTAGCCATGCCTAGTAGATACTGTTTGTGTTTGGCTTTTGCCCTTGACTTTGGTTGTGGTGATAAGCTTTAGCAAATAGATAGCTGCTGCAGGGTGCATCAGACAAGTCTAATCTACACTATAAAACTTTTCTGGCATACCTATGTTGGCTAGGATGGGTGGGAGGAAATCAGACTCCCTAGACAGCATAGCTATGGCTGGCAAAATCTCAAGTGTAGACACAACTATGCTGACAGAAGAGTGCTTCATTCATCTTAGCCAATGTCCTTCAGGGAAGTGGTATAGCTCTGCCAGCAATAAGACCTCCTTCTGCCTTTCCCTTTTATACTGCATCTGTACTAGAGGGCTTTATTGGCATGGCTGTGCCCACATAGTTATATCTGCCTAGGTTGTGTAGGAAAGTCCTTACATTGAGCCACAGTAGAGATGGGGCTCATCTGCAAAATGCAGACCTATTGCCTGTCTTAAAGATACAACATGACCTGTTACCAGAGGTGAAAGTAAGCCCGTGCGCCTCGGTACGGCATACCGGCAAAAGCCGATGCGCCGTACCGGGGCGGATCGGCTTCCCCGGGCGCAATTTAAAGGGCCTGGGGCTCACAGCAGCGGCTGGAGCCCCAGGCCCATTAAATTGCTGCCAGAGCCCCCACTGCGGGAGCCCTGGGGAGGCTGTGGCGGGGCTCCGGGGGCAGTTTAAAGGACCCGGGGTGGTAGCGGCAGTCCAGCCCCGGGCTCTTTAAATAGCTACCAGAGCCCCACTGCAGCCTCCCCAGGGCTCCAGCAGCAGGACTCCGCGGGGATGGGAGCCCTGTTGCCGGAGCCCTAGGGGAAGTGGTGGCGGGGCTCCGATAGCTATTTAAAGAGCCCGGTGCGCTGCTACTGCCCCGGGCCCTTTAAAATGTCACGGGAGCCCCCCAGAGGGTGTAGGGTCGGGGAGGCCCCTTACCGGTACAGGGGCTGGCTCTGTCTCCAGCCCCACCCCTTCCGGCCGAGGTCCCGCCCCTTCTGGGGGTGGAGCTGGCCCCAGCCCAGTCCTGTACAGGTAAGAAGCATGTGTTACTTTCACCCCTGCCTGTTACAGTCACTACGCAAACATTGAGGTGCAAGATGAATATAGGTTCCACTCTCTTCCGCACTGTCTGGCCAGAGGCCTCTCTGAGGGTACTTCATCACCTCTGTTATCCAGTGGTAGGGAAGCTTTATTGGCTCTGCTCACATCCAACAGCTTGTGTTATAGAAGATGAATCAAACGTGGCTAGAAATGCTAATAGGATCTGATCCAATGCCTTTTGCTTGATCTTCCCATTAGGTAACAGGGGTTAATCAACTAGAAAATCACACAAACAACACTGCAACCCACAAAGCACAAGATGGAAGCCTAAGTTCCCTATACAATGCATGGAGATGTAGTCTATAGGGATGTTATTTGTTTATGATTATATAGAAATATATTGAAATGTAAGTAGGCCCTAACATCTATTTCCTAAAATAGGCTTGACAACAGTCAAGCAAGGCTGTAAACTATGAGTAAAGCACAGTGAGGCTATTCAGAGGCAAGTTACAGATAAATTAGTATGTACCCCTCAGTCATGTTGTAAACATGTTTTGGTTCTAACTGATTTTTACAAGCATTTTCAATAAAATGTTAATGCTTTGGAAAATGCTATCTATATTGGTATGGTATTTAAGGCTAATTAAGAGGGTGTTTAACATTAAATAGCCAAAAAGAAGTAGAAAATATTTAACTATGGTAGCAGAAAGATAGATATGGTAAAAGGTGAAATGAATGTTAATTAATTAAGGGGCATTATTATAATAGATTATTAAGAGGGTATCTTGCTAATTTGAGATTAGGCATTTTCAAGGTCTATTTCCCCACTCTGCACTC
Source organism: Sternotherus odoratus (assembly GCA_032164245.1). Taxonomy (NCBI): domain Eukaryota; kingdom Metazoa; phylum Chordata; order Testudines; family Kinosternidae; genus Sternotherus; species Sternotherus odoratus. The sequence goes on from JAVMKO010000001.1 coordinate 247,807,636, forward strand.
TAGGGTAAAGATGTGGGGACCCCGCATGAAAGAAGAAATAACTCCCCAAGCTTATTTTACCAGCTTAGGTTAAAACTTTTCCCCCAAAACCCAAACTTCTCCAGTTGGGGCTTGGAAAACGCTGCCACCACCTATTTGAGCCCCCCCAAAACCATGGGTTATGCTAAATTGGAACCCCTATGGTAACACTCCCCAAATTCCCCCCCCCCCTTTACCTGGTAGAGATTCGAGAACAAAGACCACAAACCCTCACTTGCTGTGAGACGAGCCTGATCCAAACCAGGATCACAGTCAAATTCTTAAAAGAAAGATTTTAATAAAAGGAACAGAAGAAGTACAGTTCCCTGGTACGGAAATCAATAGAGAATAAAACTCTTGCATCACACAGCCCTCATTGACCTCCTCCCTTGGAATTTCTCCACTTCTAAAGCGAACAGCAAAGCAGCACCATGGATCAATTATCAAGTGATACAGACAAGCAACAAAACACTTACTGCTGGACTTTTGGCTTTCTTAGAAGGTTATAGAATTGTAGAATAGAAACATAGGTGTGAGAACAGCACAGACAGACCCCAAGCGAGCCGAGGGGAGAACGAGAAAAAACCCTGGAGCAAAGTGAAAGTAAAACCCTTTTCTTTTGTTCCCCATTGATTAAGTCATCTCCCTCTCTGGGTTGCTTCAGGTTAACACTTCACAGGTAAAACAGTAATTCTAAGCTACTTCATACTTATGACAGGCGTGTACATCCACCATAAAGGTATTGGTAAGAGAAAGGGTTATACACATTCTCCTCATAAAGGAATGGGTCTTTTATGCATCAGAATTTATCATTTATCTGAGAATGTGAGTTTCAGTGCAGTGTATGGTTACGTTGTAATGTCTGTTTGCTCAACTAAATATTTTATATTAAATAAAGTTTTAGTGTTATCACTCGGCTCATGCACAGTTGTTGGCAGAGGTCAAATAACCCGGCAATAAAAAACAACAAACACAAAAGCTTCTGGCTAAATTAGCTGCCCGGGATACCATGTGGTCAGAGGGAGAGTGTCCTCAAAGGCCCAGAGACTGGGATTGCCCGCAGTGTCAGACACACAATTTACTAAGAGATAGGAGTGCTATCGGCGTCAGAAGCGCCAACAATAGTCCTCCACTACATTAAATGATTTGTAACCACCCTGGAGGCTTGAACCTTAAAAAATTCAGTTTGGTTTTAGTCCTTATTTCTAAACTACTAATTGGGAATACATAAATTAAAGGTTTCTAAGCACCTTAGAAAGTGATCCACAAAAGACAGCATGCTAGGTGCAGAGCCACTTAAGCTAGCCAGTGGGAGATGGTGGTTTTTATCTATCAGAGTCCTGTGGCACCTTAAAGACTAACTATAAAGTTTTGAAGCATAAGCTTTCGTGGGCTAAACCCACTTCGTCAGATGCAAGCACTTATGCTTCAAAACTTTATAGTTAGTCTTTAAGGTGCCACAGGACTCTTTGTTACCTCTGCTATTCCAGACTAACACGGCTACCTCTCTGATTCTCCACTATCAGAGAGTTTTTTTTCTAAGACCAACCCCCTCTCATGCACACAGTTGCCTATCTCTGCTTGTGAGCTACAAAACAGGGGAAGATAGGCATTGATCCACCTAACTCACATGCCTGGCCAGATCCAGCAGGCATGCTCAGAGGCCTCCTACCTCCACACAAAACAGTGTGGGGAAGGTCTCCCTTATAATCTTTATCCCAGTCCTGCCTAGCTTACTAAGGAGAAGGAATTTGAACAGGGATCTGCCAGTGCTTTACGAGATATTCTGATTTGCAGCTCCCTCAATCTGCTTGACTGATGTTGTTCTATAGTAATTGAATAATTAAGTAATAATTGGGCCATAAAAAGAGTAAGGATCATTCTACAGTCCAGGGGTTCAGGAACTCACCTGAAGGGTAGCAGATCCCTATTCAAGTCCCTTCTCCACAGAAGGGGGGCTGAATACCCTAACCACTCAGCTAAAAGTTATAGGAGAGATTCTCCTACCCCCCTGGCTGTTTTGTGGGGAGTTAGGCAGTCTTTGAGCATGCTTACTGGACCCCAGACACCAGTTAGGTGGACAAATTCTTATCTTCCACCAGTTCATGGATCACCCTGGGCCTCAGGTAGGACATATGCATTCAAATGCTTAGAGTGAGGCAGCAGTGTGCATGCCCAGGGGCAGAAAACAGACATCTAGGGGACTTTAATGCAACAAATTTATCTGTCAAGTGAGTTTAGGATTAGGAAGCAGCCAAGTGGAGGTTTTGCTGATCACAGTGTGTCTAAAAATGGGACTTAGATACCTAACTCTGGGGGTTGGGCACCAAAGTACCTTTGTGATTCTGGGCCCCTCCTCTCTGAAGAGATCGGCATCTTCACTGGTGCCCTTGGTTTGTGCAGCAGGCATCAGTTTGTGGTAATAACCAGGGCTGATGGGGGGGGGGGGGATACCTAAAATATTTTTTACAATAAATAAATGTAATTAAAACAAAATTTGAAAAACATTTTAGCAAGTACTATGTTTTAAACTTTTTTTTTTTTGGGGGGGGGGGCTCCTTTAGGATAGAAATGTCCATGCACACCCACAGCCCAGAGGAGGAAATTGAATAAAATTCCACCAGCTATATTTTGAACTAAAAAAGGCTGGGAAAAAAGTAGCTTACCCAGGGGAAGAACATTTTAATATTTATGCTTTGGTGATGCATAATTCAGACATGACTGAAATTGGTCTTGTTATTTCTGGGTTTTTTTTAATAACACTGTGTACAACGGCTTTTAATACTGGAAATATTGGGCCCATTTCTAGCTGGTTTAATAGTGTAACTCAATTGTGCTGATTTATATCAGCTGAAGATCTGGTGTATATTCAAGTTTTAAAGGAGTAAAGTTGGCCAGAGGTCACTGGTTGCTGATAAAATAATAAAGCTTCCATATGCTACCAGAAAATAGCAAGTCTGGTCATTTCATATATATTCAGAAAGTTGTCATTGTAGAAAACTTCCTCCGTATACCATTTTCAATATAAAAACATATACTCTACTAAGATCTTTGTACTCTTCTGGAGCTCAGAGCTTCCATAGGAGGCAACTTTTGTTCCTTCAGAATTTATAAACTCTTGTTGTGGTGTTTGTAATCATTACAGATCTGAGTCTTCTGCTCTTATTCATATTGACTAGTGCCAGCAATAGAAATACTTGCAGAGCAAGACACCACTCAGTGTGACTGAATGTTTGGACAACAGTAGAATATTACCAAACATTCCAAAATATTTCAGTCAAATATTTTGTGAATACAGATAGTTGATACTTTTACACCTCTCAATTATCTTTCCATCTCCTCTAGCAGTAAGTCACTTCCTTAGCTCAAGCAAGTTACTACTTTTTGGAGCCTCAGAGAGAGTCAAATTTTCAACCCATAAAATACTCTGGGTATATAGCTCTCCACATAGCTCTTCACGATATAAAGGTACACTGACCTATTCCTCAGGAGTATTTATTGGAATTTTTAACAGGATTTTAAAAATATTTGCATAGTTTTCCTTGTTGCTTTCCAAATGGAAACTTCTACCTTGATGGCACCTGACTGCTTCTTAGTAAAAGAGAAGCTGCAATAGCTGCCAGTGTTGCCAAAGGGTAATTAAAAACAAAACAAAGTAAAAAAAACATGACACAAAGTGACTGTGGAATGTGGCTACACATTTACAATGTCTATTCCTTCTATAATTGTCAAAGCCTCCTTTGAAAGGTTGTCCAACTACTTGCAACTAATGCAGTTACAGATATTTTTTTCCAAACGTAGTTGGCCTAATTCTTCTTCTTCTGGTGTTGTTACGCTCCTTTAAATCCTTTTTCCTGGCATCCAGCTCAACCAGCTAATTTCAGCTCTAGGAAACTCTATAGTAGAAAGTGTGTGGGGATGGGGAGTAATCCTCCCTCTCAGTACAGCTGGTTGAAATATTTTGTTCAAAGATACTTTTTTCAGACAAAAAAGGGTGTTTGTTTTTTTTCACCCTGTGATTGGGCTTGTGTACCCCACACTAGCCCAGTTAGTGACAGGCCTGTGGTATTGACAGTGGAAGTCCCTCCTCCCCCGCAGGACTGGGCACGCTTCAAATGCTCTGGTAGTATAAAGAGAGGGAGCTCACCCCATTCTGGGCTGGCAGCTGCAGGGGAAGGACCTGCCTGGGAAGCTCCTGCAGAGGACCAGTCACAGCTCCTGATGGTTACAGGAACCAGAGCCCTGGGCCTGCTTGAAGCCCAGCGACTGGAGGAGCCAGCGGAGGCAATCAGCCTGACTATCCATGGAGACCCCAAAGACTCATGGGAAACCCCGACTTACATGCCAGTAGGAAGTGACCCAGGGAGGGTGATGGAGTGGTACCTCCCACCCGTGAAGCCTCAGAGTGTTTTAGTAGGACTTCCCCACTGAGTCAGTGGCAAGGCACTATGCCACTGTTAGGGCCCCCCTACCGGGGTCACCCCACTTCCTTGAGGGTGCCCCTGCTTTGTAGACTCTAGCTTTAAGGCCTCATTGCCCTGTACTGTGGGATGTGCTATAGAGTCTGGCCATTAGGTCATGCTGCCCTGCACCTAAGGGCGGCTTCATTGACTCTGGCCATAAGGCCTCACTGCCCTATACCAAGGGCTGCTTCATGGACTCTGGCCATTAGGCTCTGCTGCCCTGGCCCCAAGAGTGTAAACCCTCACACACAAACAGAAAGTCTGCTCCTAAAATGTGTGGCTTGGGCCAAATGTTATTGTCTGATTTCCATTTTAGAAAACTGGAGGGGGAAGGGGAGTTTTTCTGATGACATCCCAAATACTTTGGAAGAAGAGTTTCAGGGAAAAAAAATCTGTTGACATTTTTCACAGTAACTAAAAATGTTCCCTGATTGTGTCTGCCTCTTAGACCATGAGCCACTGCACAAGCACTAGTGTGACCTAAGCACTCCATCATCCTTGCAAGGGAGAAAAACGCCTAGAGATCCTCAGTTCTGCTCCTACACTTCTCTCAAATAACCTATATAAGATAGCACAAAGTGAGTGCCGAAGGATGTGAGCTCCATATTACATGGACCATATGCACCCAGACACAGTCTCTGGGTATCTTCCTGCCACAAGAAGAATTGCTTGAGTTCCATTTCAAAAGGACCCTCCAAACCTTGAGCTGTAGGGAACAGGAATTGCCCCTTTAAGCATCAACTGGAAGGACAATTAACATATGTTTTCTCTATCCAGACTGCTTGGCTAGCCTACAATAAATTGCCTAGTGCTCAATCAGAGTTTCTAATTGATTGGCCAGGAAACAGCTTGTTGATAATAACATATTCTAGCCATCTAATGTTTTGAATGATCCAGTAGCAGTCTGCAGCAAAGCTATTTACACTATGTTCCCTGCTTTGGGCATGCATCCAGTTTTTACCATCACCAAGAAGAACAAAGGAGGAGGAGGTCTGTCATAACCTTCAGAATGTTGTGAATATTAGAGGTAAGGATTTCAGAGACAGATGAATTTCTAGCAGGGATACAACCATGGGAAACATTTTAATGTTTTTGCTTTATGATCATCATTAAAATTGTATCTGGAAATCAAGATATTTAAATTTATTTCCCAGTAAAGATAATTGTGTATATATATTTATAGAATATTTGATACACACCGCAGTAGAAATGGACCAAGCCGGTTTAGTTAGGGAATACTAATCTGGAAAGAAACTTTCAACACATTGACACTAAGCTCCTAGAAATGTCAATAATTCCACCTGAAGCTGATTTCTATAAGATCAATATTACGCTAGAGTCATATCTGTTGCATTTAATACAGTGACACCTTTTCTCTCCAAACTACCTTGGACTTTGAAGTGAAGAAAAAAGCAATACTTAGTCAATACTGATAAAGAAAAAAAGGGAACACACACATTGCAGTGGAGCCATTCATGTTACCATGGTTAAGGATCTGTCAACCTTTTCAATACAAATCCCTTTTTGAAAAATTGTTGATTTGCTGTAAATAAATGTGCTTTTTTCCCCAAAACTGACATATCTCTTATACTCTCTGCTCTTGGGTTAAGACTTATTTGACCTGTCCCTCAGGCTTCCTTCATGTATTCCCAAAAATATTAAAATGCCATTTTCTGTGACATCAGTCCCAGAAATTGAGAGTTCTAAGAATAGCATTCACAGTTTTAGACATTCAAGGTACCACATAGCAACCTCTCCTCCCAAGAGGGCACTGCTCCAAGGAAGGGCATACAAAAGTGGAAGCATGCAGCTGTTCTGGCAATAGTGTGGGTTTTGAAAATACATGTGGTCTTAGGATTTTGGAAACCCTTCTGTTGAAAATGATTTTGAAACCCACAACAAAAAATGTGTCCATTGTGTTATTACATGGAGATAGTTGCATTGTGTTCTCTGACTAGAGTAACAACTGAAGGACAGTCTTGGGCTTAATGCATTGGATTGGAACATAGGAATTGTGAGTTCACATATTGACTCGGTCATATGCTTCTTGTTCAACTTTGGGTGCATCATTTTGGGTCAGATTCTGTCACACTTACATAGTATTTAGCTCTACAGAGGGTCCCAACATGAGGAAGAATGGCAGAATCTAGCCAATACTCTTTGGGTGCCTGAGTTTTCCATCTGTGAACTGCTATGGTACTTTAGGGTGTTCAGATACTACTGTGATGAGGACAATATAGTACCTTTTATTTATATATTATAGATAGATATAATATTGTAATATGGTAAGACCTAATAACTTTAGATTCTTGGTTCAGTTTCAGTTTTAACTGCATTATTGGTATTTGCAATGCAGCCTCATTGTCAGCCGAGGATCCTGTTCCTTGTAACTGCAGATCTGATGGCACTGGGACGCTACCAATGGAGTAAATCAGCATTTCACTGTGAGTAAGTGAATTCCATATATGTTAACGAATAATAGTTACCTCAACCATGTGAGTCCATCATCTACCCTTAATGGCTTTTTCATTTTTAATCTGTTAGCTAAAACTGAAGCGGGATGTTTAAATTGTACAAGTATAAAAATACCCTAGTATGCTGCTTAATTTTGAGTTGAACATAGTATTTTAAAAATACCCAAAATTTAATGATGTAAAAGGCCTTTTGCACTTGTAACATAAAAATAGCTCGAGTTTTTTAAAGTTAAGAATACATATTCTTTGTTTGAAATTTATGTTGTGTATATTGTCTAATAACTAATTCCGCTGTTTAAATCCAGAGTAACTCTACTGATTTTAATACTTTTATTTTGGATTTACATTGCCGTAAATGAGAACAAAACTTATCCCAGTGCCTAAAGTAGGGGGTGCAATACTTTACTAGAACACATGTAGGACAAAAACAAATTCAGCTGCTAAGAAGTTCCTTTGCTAGAGCTCAAGTGGAAACTTTTCAACCACTATTTCTTATTAATACATTTCCCTTTTAATTCTCCCAATAATACAACTTGCATAGGTGCCGACTTCCCCTCTTTCCCCATGGTGCTCAGCCCCGCCCCACTCCACCCATTCCATGAGGCCCTGCCCCAAATCCAACCTAGTCTCTGCCCCAACTATTTCCCCTCCCGGCCCCTATTCCAACTCCTTCCCCAAATCCCTGCTCTGGCCCCGCCTCCACCTCTTCCCTGCCGTCTCCCCTGAGTGCACCATGTCCCTGCTCCTCTCCCCAGCATACTAACACTGCCAAAAAGCTGTTTGGCAGTGGCTGGGCGAGGAGCACCGGGAGGTGGGCGGAGGAGCGGGGACATGGCATGCTTGGGAGGGGAGGAGAACGTGGGGAGGAGGAGGAGGAGGAGGGGAGCTTGGTTGCCAGTGGGTGCAGGGCACCCATTGTTTTTTCCTCACTGGTGTTCCAGCCCTGGAGCACCCATGGAGTTAGCACCCATGAACACAAGATCCCAATAAGTTTTGTCATCAGGTTGATGTTCTTTACTACAAAGGATAATAGGATTCATTTGTCTTAAACAGAGACTCTGAAGTCTGCCATAAACCTCTAGAATAAATTCATGTAAGCTTCTTGTAGGACATCTTCTATCACACTGTATTTTAGTACTTTTAGTAATCTGACCGTGCCCACATCTCTTTCTCTCTTGCTTTTGTTTCATAAATTTCTGCCTGGAGCTGATCTCACCATTTAGTTTCCAATGAAGCTTTTTATTCTTAGCCAACATGTTGGCTTAAGTCCCCTTTCTTCAGCTCAGCTGTTCTCTCTTGTCTGCCAGCATTTTGAAATGGCTGCTTTCATTATTATTTAATGTGTGTTGGTTTCAGCAAATATTGTAACTACAACTGTTTCTTTTTATGGGTCCCCTCTTTTTCCCCATAGTCACTTGACTGGCAGTATTCCAACCCCTTTTTAATTTGCTACAATTAGAAAACGATGCAGGTCTGTTCACTCTTTCAGATCTTTGACATTATTATTTAATATGTTACTTCGAGAAGTGTTGTTACTGCAGCATTTCCTGACAGATCTTACCTTCCTGCTACTTCATTAAATACACACATAATGTTATTGTTAAAAAATGAATACTTTGTGTTGCTGCCTTAAGAATACACTGAATTTTACCTGTCATCCAAGTGCTTATCACCACACAGCAATGTTTCAAAAAAGGAAGGAGAAGGGTGGACCATTCTTTTAGCATTCCTTCTCTGTAGAGATGGGGTCTCTACAAGTTAGTTTATCTTCTCCGAGCATCCTGGAAATATCAAAATTCAAGGCCCAATGTAGTATTTGGGATCTCTTAAAAATAACACTCACTACAAGCCCAGGCAAGAGTTATAGATAATGATGTGTAACTTGAATAGAGATCACCATTTTATAGTTTGTTTTATTTCACTGATTCTGGTTCAGTTTTACTACTTCAGTTTCCCCTATGATGAGTGATGAGTGAGTCTCCAAAAGATTCTGAATCTGTGCTTATACGAGCATCCAAAAATTGGATGCTGATTCAAAGCTTATCCAAAGCTCTTGGACCTGCAAAGCCATGCTGGAAATGTTGCATGAGCGGGATCCCAGGAGGAGATTTTCTGGGTCTGGTTTCCATTCAGGTTGGCAATATTAGTGATAGTCTTTCTTATAGTATTTCAACACGTTGCACCCAGCTGAGTAAGAAAATACTGTGGAGGCTTTTAGCCTCCTTCCCATCGCACTTTGGGTGCTAATGGTTCTTCCTTTTCTAGGCTTTTTAGATCTGCCCCATATGTCACATACCTCTACTGGGCCTTTCAGCTCCTCACCCCCTTCCTCAGGGCTGCATGATCCCCAGCTCATCTTCTTGCTAGGGCTCTCTCTTCTCCCCATTAGTGGCTCCAAGATGGGAGGATAGGAGCTGAGAGTCATTGAGAAGAGTGCATCTCTCACTGGCTTTACCTATTGTGCTGATGCAGGTTGGGAAAAAGAGGAAGGAGCTGGGGGAGTAAAGAGCTGACCTTGGGGAAGAGGAAGCAGTTTTGAAGGCCTTCAGTGAAACGAGAGAGTTGGAGAGTGAGGAGGCTGGGAAAGAAGTGTTCAGCTAGGATTGAGGAACGGCAGAAGCAGATGGAGATTGATTTTTCTTTCTTTCTCTCCTTCCTCCACTTTATTTTTAAGATGGCTGTCAAAGATTGGAAAGCTCCAGTCTCAGTGATAAACTGAGTTTAGCTAGTAGTGGTGGAGGAGGTTTAATCAGATTGACAAATTAGGCCCTTATTAATTTTTATCAAAATTGAAAAGAAACAAACCGTGACAAGAATAAACTAATCAAAACAAGCAATTTGCTCCTACTTATTGGAGGAGGCAAAGCAAGAGATTGTTGTTTTGATTTTTAAAAGCTCACAATGAGCTTGGATGTGAAGGTATCTGCTAGGAGGTGAAATGGTAAAATACCATGGATTCAGGTGTCAGTAATAGGTATTCCTAGATGCCTTTGCTGATGCTAATTGTCCCCAAACCAACAGCTGTAAGTAAAACTTTTTACCATCTCTTGTTAGCTTACCCTACCATCTCCTCTGTTCTGGTGAGCAATGACCTGTCTTCATTCATACATGCCTTGATCACATCCCATCTAGGCTACAACAATGAAATATGCCTGGGCATGAAGACATTAGCCCTTATGTAACTTCAACTAATACAGCACATCTCTTCAGCAACACAGGTTACAGTGATCACGAGATGTGTCCTCCACTCTCTACATTGGTTTCCCATAAAAAAATCAAGCCAAATTCAAGGTCTTGGTCATTTTCAAGGTGCTTACTGGCCTGGACCCAGCATCTCTAAGGGTGTGCCTGCACTGCAATTAAACATGTGTGTCACCTGATTCAGGATTGAGGGGCGGTGGCTATGAAGCTGTTTAATTGCAGTGTAGATGTTCATGCTCAGGCTGAAGCCTGGGATCTGGGACCAGCCTGAGCCCCATGACCTTGAGTCATCTTATGTTCTTATGTTCTTATCTAATGTAGGCCATCTGCGATTATTTAATTGCAATGTAGACATAACCTCTAGGATCACCTTAATCTCTGGGGTGAAAACTGTGGTTACCAGCTGTGCTCCTCAGCCATAGTGGAGCTTTCTACCATCTATATATGTAAAAGTCAAATGGTGTATGCGTGCGTGCGTGTATGTATGCATGTATGTATGCGTGTATGTATGTATGTGTGTATGTATGCTTACTTCTTCCACACCATTTGAGCTAGAGACTTGAAATTTGGTACAGTTAGAGGTCTTGGGGTCCTAATGACCATAAGAGTCGAAATTTTTTCAAATCTCACCTCTGATGCCCCCCAGGGGTGAAATTATTTAAAGGCCAATCACATCAGCTGGGCAGCTGCTGTTCTCTGTGACATAGTTATGATGTCATAATACCCCCTCCAACAGACACTGCACTCGCTCAGCTCTCTGCCCCCTCCCCACCTCCGACGGACCCTGGAATCCCTCAGCTCTCTGCCCCCTCCCCACCTCCGACGGACCTGAATTGGGTTTGGTTGGAGGGTAAGTGAGGTAGGGGTGTCGGGTTTGGTCGGGGGTGAGGTGGGGGTGTCGGATTTGGTCGGGGGGGTGAGATAGGGGTGTCGGGTTTGGTCGGGGGGTGTGGTGGGGGTGTCAGGTTTGGTCGGGGGGTAAGTGAGCCGGGGGTGTTGGGTTTGGTCTGGGGTGGGTGGGAAGGTGTCTGGGTGGGTGAGGGGTGAGGTGTGGGTGTTGGGATTGGTCAGGGGGTGTTGGGATTGGTAGGGGGTGACGTGGGGGTGTTGGGTTTGGGTGGGAGGGTGAAAATGTGAGTCGGGGTTGGTCGAGGGGTAAGTGAGGTGGGGCTGTCGGGTTTGGTCGGGGGGGTGAGGTGGGGGTGTCAGGTTTGCTCTCTGCCCCCTCCCCCCTCCAACAGACCCCACACTCGCTCAGCTCTCTGGCCCCTCCACACCTCCGACGGACCCGAGCAACGCCGGGTATTTTCACTAGTAAGTGTATAATTCATTCCTGCACGAAACAGAGCTGTCTTAGGGATTGGTCCAAGATTGTGGAACAACCTACTGCAAGAACTAAGGACCATCACAAAGCTTGCCATACTCTACTCCCAAGTTCACAGTACACTTATTTGACCTCGCCTTTTCTAACATAAACACATAACAGTATGTCTGTTTAAAACAAAACCCTACCAAAACTTTAACACTCTCCCACCAACACAATTCCCCCCCCCCAGGAGAGAGTGGCCCACATATGACAGATGTTAGTCATCTCATTTAATGAGTTGAGGTACTGTGGTGATGATGACAGTATAAGAGTCTCCATAAAATAGAATGGTAACTCGTGGTAGACTTTCCTGTGTTGGGGATCTTGAGTGAAACTAACCCTGGCATTTAGCTCTCTACAATGAAAAATGAATATTAAGTGGTGATTGCAACATATTTTAAATGGTTACTTTATATCTTTATAATTGCATGACGTTTCTAGGCTTCAATTCCATTAGCTGCAGACTGCAAGCTGAAGGAAAGAATGGGTCATTTTGCATTAGGTAGCATGAGGTTCTAAGTAGTCACCTGTAACCTGCTGTGACAGTTATACCATTATGCAAATCAACATAACATTTCATGAATTTAAAAAGGAAAAATCCCTCATAAGAAAAAAAAAGTAGTCAATCTGCATTTCTGTCAGACATTTATCAGACTGGATATCTACTAAAAGCAATTATCTGAATTATGCATGAATATGTCAATAATTTAGTACCCACCAATCTCTAATAAAATAATTAAGTTTTACCTGTCTAAAAGAAGCTTTTCCAAATTTAACATAAAGATATAGAGGAAGTACACAGTGCACAGTACAAATATGCCACTGTATATTTATATTTTCCACATCCAGTCCCCTTAGGGCTACTACCATTTTGCATCCCAGATTTCAAAAAGCAGAATTTATTGTAAATATTCCCTTCATTCATATTGTTTAATATTTTTAATGTTCATCATAAAAATTACTATCAAATATATTTGCATCTAAACATATACATTAAATTAATTCACATATTACATCACCAAAACATCCAATGTTAAAGTTGCCCAGTCAAGCACTCCAAAGTTAGGAAATATTAGAATTAAGGTTGCCTGTGCAGTAAGTAACTCAGGATAAAACATATAATAGGAAAACTGGTTACTAATTGAAACTTGGAAATAAATGGAATGTTTCACAGACATATGTATGCCATGGTCTGAATGAGCTCTCTCCTGACATCTGTTGGTGAACTCAGGGAAAACACTCAGGAGCAGACTTCATTTGCATAGACACAGCTACTTTGCCTAGTGATCAACAGACAGACCAGTTTTCCCAAGTTGGCTGTTTTGGGTTAAAATTCACTTTAACCTTGAACATAGGAGTAATGAAATGTGTTTATCCTTTTTGTATGACTAAAAGGCAACAGAACTGTACTTAATATGCTCTAATAAAGGGGTTACCCTAAATTTAACCTCATTTACTAAGCAGAGAGTATTGATGCCAACTCCAAGTGAAAACCAGAGGGGTAGGGACATGTGTCCTCATCTGGTGGCATGGCTGCTGCTCAAAGAGTCCTAGATACCATTAACCTGCCTCCTCCTGTGTTCAAAGACCTGCTGCTCAGATTCCATTTAGAGTTCTTGTTTTTGATCAGTAATCACTAGAACTGAAATAAATGATGAGCAAGTCTAGGACCTTAGACATGGACAGTGTTGCTATGAAAGACAGTGCAGAGGATACAGCATCAATGAGATTCCCATCTACCCAGTAAAATAACTAAGGGCTGAAATCACTAGGAACTTAGCTAGGTAGAGGAACCTTAGAACAGGCAGCACAGCTGGTGGCAAGTCCTGCAGCATGTGGCAAGTGATGGCAGAGAGAGTAATAAGTAAAGGCAGAGGGATTGCTCGACTCCACCATTCAGCAGTGGGAGGTTAATCCCCGTTAAATTCTGGGATTTCACTGACCTCACACAATGAATTGGAGGGAAAGGGGAGTGATGTGGTGAAGGGACATTTGTCCTTCAAACTTTCACACCACAAGGTGAGAAGTTGAGGCAATGACCTACAGCCCAAGATTCTGTGGGGACGGTGTTTATTTATGACTTGCATACTTTTGAATCATTGTGGTGTTTTCCTAAATCAATGCTGAGTTCCATCTCCTTTTTAATAAAAGTTTTGTTTAGTTATACATAGACTGAGTGTTTTTGGGTAGGGAAATATTGCCCCTTAGAGGTTTACAGGGTTGATATTTAGTTCTCCCAGATTTCTGGGTGGGGACTTGATCTGATTCAAATAGAATCCCTAGATATTGAACCCAGATCTTGTTGCTGCTAACACTGCCTGGCAGAATGATTACAGATGTTTTAGTGAAATTTTCATTGGGAAGGTCAGAAAGGTGAGCAACACCCTCAGAGCAGTTTTTCATCCGAGATCAGGGATGAATCAAAAGAATTTAGGGGTCTCCCACAGCCAAAGCCATGCCCTAACATAAGTTTCCACACTCATCTTCCCAAAACAAACAAACTCAGCTTTTGAACGGAAATTTATATTTTTGCAAAAACTGTTCAAAGTTTTGTTTTTGGTCAATACAGAATGAAAGCAAATTTCAAAACCACAAAAGTTACTTTATCGAGCAGGTATCGGCAATCTTGGCACGCGGCACTGCAGGGTAAGCACCCTTAGTGGGTCCCAATGGTTTGTTTACTTGCCGCTTCACCAATTGTGGCTCCCACTCGCCGCGGTTCGTGGTCCTGGTCCAATGTGGGCTGCGGGAGGTGGTTTAAGGTCAGGCTTGACAAAGCCCTGGCTGGGATAATTTAGTAGGTGTTGGTCCTACTTTTGAGCAGAGGGTCGACTAGATGACCTCCTGAGGTCTCTTACAACCCTAATCTTCTATGATTCTTAAAAAAAAAAAGTCATCCTGCAAACAGCTCTACTTAATAGGGCTTACATCCCTTCCACTGCTGCAAAGTTCACCAGCACAAATGCACATTCTATTAATCAACTCTTTCAACCATCCTACCTTCTCAACACTAACATTAACTTGCCTCCCCCTCCCTCCCCCCACTTTTTTCCCCAAAGGATGGCCACAAGACATAAAATTTCCCTTCTGATTTAAATTCAAACTATTTGAATGTTTGGGAGTTTCTGAATTTGGTCCAGTTTATTGTGGAGACAGTGACTAATCCATGTTTGGATCTGGATCCAGCTCCAATATTCTCCAAGATTATGGAATATGTTCAGATCCAGGGTTTATTATCTAGACCATCTAAAATTTTGCAACTTTTAATGGTGAAGGATCTAACAGTGTTTGATTCCTTATGGGCTAGACTAGGGATCGGCACACAGCTCATCAGGGAAATCTGCTGATGGGTTGGGATGGTTTGTTTAACTGCAGTGTCTGCAGATTCAGCCAATTGCAGATCCCTCTGGTCATGGTTCACCATTCCAGGCCAATGAGGGCTGTAGGAAGAGGCAGCCAGCACGTCCTGCAGCCCCCATTGGCCTGGAACGGTGAACCGTGGCCAGTGGGAGCGCCGATCGGCTGAATCTGCAGATGCGGCAAGTAAACAATTTGGATCTGCATAAGACCGTGCACATTTTGCAGTCCCGCTGACTTCAAAGGGACTCTGCACAGATGCAAGGGTCTGCATGCAGAACCAGAACTGAACTTGGTATTTGGCACCTATGATGCTGGAGCTCATTTTCCTTGGACAACTGTTAATGGTTCTCATGGGTTCTCTTGGGATAAGAGGGAAGATCCTTTCTTGGACTGAGAACTGGTTAAAAGACAGGGAACAAAGGGTAGGAATAAATGGTAAATTGTCTGAATGGAGAGCGGTAACTAATGGTGATCCCCAAGTGTCAGTCCTAGGACCAGTCCTGTTAAACTTATTCATAAATGATCTGGAGAAAGGGGTAAACAGTGAGGTGGCAAAGTTTGCAGATGATACTAAACTGCTCAAGATGGTCAAGACCCAAGCAGACTGTGAAGAACTTCAAAAAGATCTCACAAAACTAAGTGATTGGGCAACAAAATGGCAAATGAAATTTAATGTGAATAAGTGTAAAGTAATGCACATTGGAAAAAATAACACCAGCTATACATACAATATGATGGGGGCTAATTTAGCTACAACTAATCAGAAAAAAAAAAGATCTTGAAGTTATTGTGCATAGTTCTCTAAAGACGTCCATGCAGTGTGCAGTGACAGTCAAAATAGCAAACAGGATGTTAGGAATCATTAAAAAAGGGATCGAGAATAAGATGGAGAATATCTTATTGCCCTCATATAAATCCTTGGTGCACCCACATCTTGAATACTGCATTCTGATGTGGTCTCCTCATCTCAAAAAGGATATACTGGCATTAGAAAAGGTTCAGAGAAGGGCAACTAAAATTATTAAGGGTTTGGAACAGGTCCCATCTGAGGAGAGATTAAAGAGGCTAGGACTTTTCAGTTTGGAAAAGAGGAGACTAAGGGGGGATATGATAGAGGTGTATAAAATTATGAGTAGTGTGGAGAAAGTGAATAAGGAAAAGTTATTTACTTGTTCCCCTAATGTAAGAACTAGGGGCCACCAAATGAAATAAATGGGCAGCAGGTTTAAAACAGATAAAAGGAAGTTCTTCCCACAGCGCATAGTCAACCTGTGGAACTCCTTGTCTGAGGAGGTTGTGAAGGCTAGGAATATAACAGGGTTTAAAAGAGAACTGGATAAATTCATAGAGGTTAAATTCATTAATGGCTATTAGCCAGGATGGGTATGGAATGGTGTCCCTAGCCTTTGTTTGTCAGAGCGGGGTGATGGATGGCAGGAGAGAGATCACTTGATAATTACCTGTTAGGTTCACTCCTTCTTAAGCACCTGGCATTGGCCAATGTCAGTAGACAGGATACTGGGCTGGATGGACCTTTGGTCTGACCCAGTATGGCCATTCTTATGTTCTTAACTATCTAATTCTCTCTCTCTCTCTTCTCACTTTAAGAGTGTTTTTATACTCTAACATTTGTTTTGATTTTTAAAATTAATACTTATCTGCTTGGTCTATTTTCCTACTGTGACTGCTTTAATTGCTCGTTTACAGCCCCAAGCATCTTGACAAATGAGGGAGAAGCCATGAGGGAGGAATAAGAAGAACGTAATTGTTTATTGAAATTAATATATGTATCACATGATATGATACACACACAACATATTTTAAATATTATATTTGAAAATTACTTGGAGTTGTAGCCCTAACTGTTGTTCAGGAGTTACAGTTTGCATCAATTCCATTGCTGGAAAACTTGATCTGAATTGAATCAATTCCTTAGCACTTTGTGGAAGTTTGAATTTAGGCCACATTCCAGCAAGGGGATTGTTTATGTGATTAAAGGTCACCATGTGCTTAATTGCTTTGCTGGATTGGTGGATTAAATCTAAATTTCTGTGAAGAGACCAAGTGGAACTACTGCATCCTAACATCTCCTCAATTTTGAGTAACCTCAGAGTGAATCCAGACACAAACTCCTCATGTCTAGTTTTTTTAGTGCTCTAGAACCAGGAGAATTGACACATTTCTTTTGTATTGTGCTTCATGTTCTTCCTGATTCATTTATTGCTGCATTTCCTCTTGTGTTTACCTTCTCATTGTTTTCATTTTCATTCAGATTTAAACCAACTATGGAAATGCAATCCCAATACATTAAAAAGCACATATATTTAGAATGTTAAACATTCACTATACATAAAAAAAATGCTCTAGAGTTGCTCCCAGCAGAGTTTTCCCATCTAAAGATAATGAATTTTAACGTACGGTCTCCTCGTACCTTGCCTTTCTTTATACATCAATTTGTTCCTAGCATCTGTCAAGCAAGCAGGAACAGGGAAATACTCTCTGGGGCTGTCAATGAAATGACACCTTTCCCCTTTGCTGGAGTTTGAGAATAATCCCCATATTTCTCTGAAATTCTCCGGGCAAAGTATGTCTATCTTGTAAAACCAACACCATCTGCACAGGCAAATGTTTGTGAGCCAATTGACACATGCAAGATTTTATCTGATCTCTAATGCCAAAGATTATTACACTACTAGGTTATCAAGCTTCCACTTAGCTGGATGACTTACCTTTGCACATCTGAAATTAAAACAAGATGGGAACACAGGTGGTGACCAAGGGTTAATTCACTCAAGACCCATGCTATCACATGCCATTATTTCAATCAAGGGCTCTGATTACCTTGTTCTTCATAAATAAATTTTGCTTCAGAGAATATCTTGGAAAGGCTGAGGTTGACTCATTGGATTTCTGGATCTCAGTAAGCCTGGATTCTGCTTTCTGGATCTCACTGAGCTTCTATGGATTTTCAGCATTTTTTAAAAGATGTGGTATATGTGTATAAAGATTTGTAGGCAAGGTAGCATATATCTATGCTGGGAGTGTGTGTGTCGCGATCTGGATAGACATACGTGTGCTATGTTTGCTCGAGCTAGTGTGCTAAAAACAGCAGTGGAGATGTTGTGAGATAAGTGGCAGTACAGGTTAGCCCTCTGAGTACCAGTCCACCTGACTGGCTGGGTCTGAGCTCTGGTGGCTAGCCAATGCAGAGCTGATGCTGCAACATCCATACTTCTACTTGTAGCACACTAGGTCAAACAAATCTATCTTGTGTCAGGACCGGCTCCAGGCACCAGCGTCCCAAGCACGCGCTTGGGGCGGCAAACATTGGAGTGCCGTCTGTAATTGGGACGGCACTCCGCAGATTTTGGTGACATTTTGGTGGCCATATCCTCTTCGTCCGGTGGCATTTTGATGGCAGCTCCACAAGTTGATTTTTTTTTCGCGCCGCTTATGGCGGCAAAAAGTCTGGAGCCGGCCCTGCTTGTGTCTGTCCACCTGGGTTGGGAGGCATGTTCCCAGCTGCAGTTTAGACATACCCATACAAACTAAAACTCTGACCTTGTAGTCATTGCACAAGAAAAACTTTCAGAAAGGGTGTTTTTTGGGTATAGCACTGAACTGGAACTCAGAAAACCACTGACTAACTCATCCTGAGCCAGTGAATTAGCTTCTCTGTACTTCTGCATCTGTAAAACTGGGAGGATAATGCTTCCCTGTATCACCCAGGTGTTGAAACTAATTCATGTCAATGAGGTGTTCAAATAGAATGCTGATAAGTTAAGCTATATATAAATGGAGATATACCAATCTCCTAGAACTGGAAAGACCTTGAAAGGTCATCGAGTCCAGTCCCCTGCCTACACTAGCAGGATCGAGTACTGTCCCCTGACAGATTTTTTTGCCCCAGATCCCTAAATGTATTTAGGATGTTATATGGCTTATGTGAGATATTTGTGTGTACAGATACTGCAGAATAAGATCTTTATTAAATAAAGCAAATTGCAAGTATTGGAAATAATCCACAGCAAAATATTCATTATGTCAAAACAAATATTACGATGCATGAAATTTAGAATTTCATCTTTTCCTCAGATTCATCTATATTCAAGATGTCAAAAACATAATAATGTTACTAAAGTTTCAATATACGTTGCAATACAGCCAACGTTGCAGTTATACTGGAGGTTTGGTTTCACCTTGATAAATCTGATGGATGTTCTAGCCAGCCAAAATGAGCAAACAATTAAATCTCCCTTCTCAAAAACTAGACTTAATGAAAATACAGCAGTTGGGGATTGTTTTGGTTGCAGCTCTGTGAGGATGGGTGGGTCAAACAGAAAGCCAACAAGAAAGCCAGTAGAGAAGCAAAATTAGGAGAAATAAGGTGAAGCATTTTGTAGTGTGGCCGTGAGAAAAATCCAACAGATCTTTTTGGGCATAAGACTGGATGAAAAGAGACTTGGAATTATGAGCAAGGAAACTGCCTCTTGTTGTTCTATTCCTACTGTGTTCAGGGAAACAAGACTTTCTGTATGTTCTTTATAAAAAAAAAAACAAAAAAAACCCAACCTGGATGACATTAGAAAGTACCTGACTTTATAGTCAATTTCTCCTCCAAACCTCCAAATAGAAACAACCCACCACATCCTGATTATCAGCTAACTACGCCATCGAAAAAGGGGTAACATTTTATTTTTCATCAGTATTAATTACTACAAATAATTGGGAATTTTTGATGATTTTTTTCTTGGAAAATGCTGAATCTTTGAAACCAAACCTTTTCATGGGAAACAGTTAGTTTCAACAAATTTCTCAACTCAGAAAAATGTTGAAGAGTTTGTAGTACAGCTTGTGCTATTCCACACAATAGTAGCTGCTGTGGTTGCTTCTATAATTAATTCAAATATATCAAAGAAATCATGTTTTGTATTCAGTGTAGCCGTCAACACTAGATTGAAGGATTTTCAATTTGAAGCCATCATAATTTTTTTGACTTTTCCCCATACCTCTGGAAGGCTCCAGGCCTGAAAATGGCCCTGCCCAAGCAGAACCTTGCACCAAAGAAGTTAGCATCTCCAAAGTCATGGCCAGTCAAGGTCCACCCACAGGGAATAGTTTATTGTACTGGGATCTAAATGGCCTCTCGATGGTTCAAGAGTGGACATAAGAAAGCAAATCTTGTCAGCATAAGTTACTTAAATACCAACATCTGTGCTTGTCTTGCTTGTAATTCTCTCAGACCTCAGACATTCTGAATAACTGAGCTTCCGGGACTTGTACCAAGTTATCTATCTCTGTCGGCTGGCATTCTGTAAATTCATATAGAAACTATTATGTTCTACTGAGCTGTTGCAGCTCCCTAGATAAATGTTAAATTTTCCACAGATTTTCCTGTCAACTTCAACCTGGAGGTAGGATTTAGGAAGGTTACATTTCTTTGCCGACAGACAGTTTGAGGAGATTTCTTCAGCACACTCTTCTAGTAAACCAAGCTTTTTTTTCTTTTTCTTTCACTTGCTAAAGAAAATTTTGAACACATTAATTTTGATTACAAGACTGTGCTGTAGCAGTTCCGGAAATGTTTCTGCAGGCCTCTGCACTGTATAAAGACCCGATAAGTTGCTTTGCTGCATGGAGTAGTCACGGAGAATTTGGCAGTTATCCCCTCACGTGCTTATTATCTAATGTTTGCTCTTTCACTTCCACATGTATGCAGGTTTGCGCTGAATTCCTTAGGAAAAAAAATTGAGAAAGACAAACATAATCCTAAATTGATAGCTCAGAAGGCTTTGACAAATGATCTACTTTTACTGGGGAAAGGGAAAAAAAGGCCTAACATCTTTCTAATAGCCTGGTGGTTTACTTATCTTCTGGACAAGTTTAAGTATACGTGTGGGAATCAAATTTAAAAATCCAGGGAATTGATTTATATTCTTTCACTTTATTTTTTTCCCCTGAGAACTGCAGTAGATGAGAAATGATACAGAAGGTCTGAAAAGGTCCTCACCATATTCAGAGTAAGCTTTCATTCCAAATCTGCTGCTACGGATAAGTGGCCAACCACATGTTATTACACAGTTCTTGGTTCATCCACTTTCATTAGGAAACTATCAACAACAAAAAGGTCCTTCCCCTCCCACCCACCCTATTGCTAACTCCCACTCTGATGCTGCCAGTCAACAAGCTGCTTTTTCTGGATCTGTATTAGCTCCTCACACTGCTGCAAACGTGAAACCGTTGACTGGCACATCAGAAAGCAATGCTTTTGACAGCATAAAATAAAGGATTTGCCCCCCCCCCCCCCCCCGTTGCTGTTGCCTGAAGGTGTACTTGTAGAAAATAAATAAAAATAGCTTCCAGAGGTAAGGCTTTGAAGGAGAAAAATAAAGCTGCATCCGTGTCAAAGTTAAAATCTGAAAAAAATGTGTAGTCTGTAAAGTCAGGCCTCAAAACCACCTCTGCTTTCTTTGAATTACATGGCCACTTGTCACAGTTGTATTTGAGCTGTACTGAAACACTAGGATGCTGTCCTGCAAATGGGAGGTGTAACATTTAAATTTGAACGTGAGAATGGGTGTGTGGTGAGGGGGGTGGGGGGTCCTCTATATGAGAATGTGACTTTTTTGACAGAAACAGTGTTTAAAATCTTCCATCTCCCCTCTCCCACCTCATCTAGCAATTGGATGAATATTCCTTTTCAATAAGGCAAACAGTGGATACCTTATTACTGAACTAGAAAATGACATGAGTCCCACTGAAACAGCAGAGTGAATTTAAGTAGGAACACTATGACAAAGGGAGGACTGTGGTTTTATATCTCACCACAGCAGCTCACTGTGACATTATTCAGCACTGACTCAGAGAAAAGATTGCCTACTGAAACCCCTGGCACTCAGGGTATGTCTATACTTTTAAAGCACTGCAGTGCTGCAACTGTGCTACTGTAACGCTTTAGTGTAGACACTACCTATGCCGATGGGAGGGTTCCCATCAGCATGGATAATTCACCTCCCCAAGAGGTGGTAGCTAGGTCAATGGGAGAATGCCTTCATTGACCAAGCATTGTCTAAACCATGGGTTGGCTTGGCATAGCTATAGCTCTTAGGGGTGTGACACATCCAAACCCCTGAGAGATGTAGCTAGGCCGTTGAAAGTTCCCAGTATAGACAAGCCCTCATGAATCAGCAAGAATATTCTGGAGAATACTTTGGCGGTCCTCACCTTGGAGGCCTGATTTTCCACAGGCATTCACACCTGTGCCGAGTGCTACCACAACCCCACTGTTACACATGTGTGTTATAGGTCCCTGCCTGTGCCCAAACAGGATAAGAGTTTGTTAAAGCCTGGCTCTTCAGCTCAGGATACTCATTCTTTTTGCTCAAGGTACCTGGGTCAATCTTCTGGGTGTCATAACTTTGTAGTCTGTCTTCCTTAAGCACAGAAGGAATTATTACTTATTACTATAAGCTTCTTGTAAAGATTTGAATGAGAGAGGAGTGGATGCCTAACAAATCTATCTTTCTATGCCTACTCTGTCTCCTTCTATTTGAATCTGCATTTAAGCCTAGCTGCCCAAGATCTCTTAACGGATGTGTCACCATTAACCAGTCCTGATCTTCCCTCCCAAATCCTGTGAAATTCCTTCATTTTTTATTATACCACTGTCCATCCCTGTCACTGAGACCCTTAACCTGGATGTCATCTTCAACACCTCTCTTGCCCTACACATCAAGGTTTTCCCCAAATACCGCTACCCCTTTCTACATAACATTTTGAAGAGAGATATTTTTCTTGGTCCATCCTGTTAAAATGTTCATCCGGGCCCTTACTTATTTGTCTTTAGCCTTTTTGACATCTGTATTACCATGTACACACACACACACACACTCACTTCAAGTCCTTGGGAACTCAGATCATTTTCCTACCAATTCATCTGGGCATGTCACCCACTCCTTGAATTACTCCATGGACTTTCCTGCTACCAGGGCCTCAAATTCAAACTCTTTGCCCTTACCTATATTGCTCTACGCAATTCTTCTTCTACTTCTCTGCCCCTGTCTCTCAGCACGTCAGTCCTTACCCATGACCCCTCTGCTCTGCCAGTCATACCAGATTCAACACACTATTGTTCTCTCAAAAACATCTCATTTTCTTTCATGAAGATTGCTATGCAGCCTATTCTCATGTGGTGGGTAAGACCACTAGTATCTTCTCATTCACATCCTTCCTCAAGATCCATTTCTTCTGCAGTGTCTATGAGAAATTAACTCCCTAAGATATATATGCTGTTTTAAAAGACTCCTTTGCTCTTCAAACTGTGCCTTAGCCTCATTATTAATGTTTCCCACATCTTTCCTCCTCTTTGATTCAGGTCCCCATTTGTTGTGTCATGCATCTAGTTAGCTTGAAAGCTCTTCAGGGCCATCACCACTTTCCACCAACCGAGGATCTGGCCCAAAATGTTATCTAAATTATGAAGCATTTGACACACTTGAGCTGTACAAAATACTATATCATTTTAAAACTGAGGAAGAGAGGTTTCTTGTTCCCCAAAGCTGCTTGTAATGCCCCGCTTAGTGGAAAAGGAAACCTGCCTCCCCAACAATCTTTAGAAGTTTTTTTTATATTATTTATTTTACAGCACCCAAAATCCTTAACTGGTCTACAACCGTTAGCTTCTTGAAAAGCTGAAAGTGAAAAGGGATCCACAGCAAAAAGATATCAAAGGATTTTTCTTTGCTACAGCACAATAAACCATGATATAGCTTAGCTTTTATCTCTGCTGTTTGTCTTATTTTTCTTTACTGCTTTTGTTTGGTAACTTGTTTCCACTTACTAGAAGCCACGGATGGATCTGCCCAGATGATTTTTAAATCATTTTTTTTCATTATTTAGGATTTGTTCCCAAATCATCTCGACATGGCCAGTTTGTGAAGAAAATCATTTCTGCCTGGGACCAATTTCAGAATGCAGAGCAGGCCATTTTTTTGTACACTGAATAGATGAAGGAGGGGGAAAGGTTTATTAAGAATTTGTTTTAGTAGAAATATGTCCACAAGTGAATTATTCCCTCACTGAACACCAAGTAGAAACAGATAATGATTTATCTTTGTCATAGTGTAAGGTATCTTTATGACATGCTCTTGTTGTGATTTTCCATTAGCTGTATGTGGAGAGTTTTTGTGTGTGTGTGTGTGTATGTAATTTTCTTGCCCTCCCATTTTTTGTATGTATTCAGTTTTTGTCTTGCTAATATTTCCCTAGCTGTTGTTTATATTCTGACACAGCTTGTGGTATATTTTTCATTTAATTATACACATACACACCCACTATATAATATGTATGTAATTAAATATGCAAATTTGAAATTTAACAATAGTGGGAAAAGTTAAGGTGGTCTCTAGCGTTCTTGCAAATTCTTTTCACAATACCACAGAATTTAGACAAAATTTCTAAGTACTTTTGCAGATTACTATAAATTTAGCCAAGGAGAATTCTGTCATTTTGGTTAAAAGAGAAGCTAAAGGCACTGAGAAAAAAAAGTCATGGATATTAAAAATGTAGGAGCTGGATATTTAGAAAGCTTTAAAAAAAATTAGATCCAAACTATGAACTGCTTACTCATGCTGATAAGGAGTTAGCACTTAAGTAGTATTATTGAATTAAACAGGACTGCTTGTATAAGTAACAACAGTTCCACAACCTGGATCTTAATTCCTACTGTACAGCTAGTGGGTGCAGATTTTACTTGGGGTATGAGAAATAAAAACATCTCTCTTCCTAAACGGTCTCCCTGGTCTTTTGGTCCAATCACAGATTTTAAGTAGAACTGAGTAAAAAAATGTTATTTCTATGATGTGGGGAGTTCTGATATTTCAGCATTTGTGTTTGTCCCAAATTAGTACCAAAAAGAGTATTATAATTTTTCATAAACAAAAAGTTCCAAAAAAATCCTCCAGTATCCCCAAACTGAAATACTTTAGTTTGCTGAAGTGATCTCATATGTTTTGTTACAAGTCAGTTCAATATCAAACTTCACCTCCCTATCATGTCACATTGCATCCAGATGACTGGACCCCTTTTTTTCCTTATGGGTCAGGCACCCTGGCTGGACTACATCTCCAACGATGCACTCACAGTCATGTGAATCCCATGATGCACCATGCATCTTAGTCAGAAGGAAGACTGCAATTGTATCATGGGAAAATGTCACGTGGGACTAAGTCAAATGCCTTATAGAAATCTTAAATATATTAAGACACTAGTTGCCTTTATCAGCCAATCATGTCAACTCACCAAACGAAGATATCAGTGTTGTCTGAAAACACCTACTTTCCATAAAATCATGTTGATTGGCATTAATTACCATATTTTAATTATTTACTAATTGCTTCCCATATCAGCTATTCCATGATTTTTCCTGGGAATGATGTCAGTCTAACCAGCATATAGTTTCCCTAGTTACCTTTTTAACCATTTTAATATAGGCATAGTGTTAGCTTTTTTCAGTCCTCTGTAACTTCCCCCATCTTTCAAGATTTGTTAAGAATCAAAAATTGACGGTCTAAACAATGAGGAGTCCTGTGGCACCTTAGGGATTAACAAATGTATTTGGGCATAAGTTTTCGTGGGCTAAAATCCACTTCATCAGATGCACGGAGTGGAACATACAGTAGGGAGGTATAAAAACACAACATATGAAAAGATGGGAGTTGCCTTAACAGTGGGTAAGCAGCCAGCACCACACCACTTCCCGCAGCCCCCATTGGACAGGAGCATGAACCGCAGCCAGTGGGAGACACGATCGTCCGAACCTGCGGATGTGGCAGGTAAACAAACCAGCCGGGCCCATCAAGGATGCTTACCCTGGGTGGGGTGCGTGTCAAGGTTGCCAATCCCTGCGCTACCAAGACAATTCAATTAAGGTGGAAATGGGCTCTTCTCAACAGTAGACAAGAAGGGGTGGAAATCACTTTTGTGGTGCTAACAAGGCCAATGTAAACAAGGTGGCCCATTTCAAACAGTTGACAAAAAGGTACAGACTAACATGGCTACCACTCTGAAACCTGTCACCCTTAATGGTTTAAAGAGCTACTCAGCCAATTCTTTTAACACTCTTGGGTGCAAGTTTTCTAGGACTTAAGATTTTAAAATTGTTTAACTTTAATAGTTGTTGCTTAACATCCCTCCCTATTTACTCCCTATTTTACTCCTATTATCTCCCTCCCTATTTACTGGTGGAATAGAAAGTACTTTATCATCACTGTAAGATATCAATACATCATCATGTTTCTTTGTGCATATAGAACAGAAACTTTTATTGAATCCTTCTACTTTTTTTCTGGACTTGTGATGATTTTACCATCTTTTTCTAGTATTGACTAGTATTGTGTTTGTTCCTGATATCTTTAAATCATTCTTTCTTATTACCGGTAAAAGTTAAGAAATAATTATTTCTTGTTATTATTATTTCTTAACTCTATTATAGTCTTAGTACCTTTAGCTTTCCTTATCACATGTCTGCATTATCTAACTGCTAATTTGTGCTCATTGCTATAATCTTTTCCATTTGTTAATTTTTTATTGATTCCTTTACTTTCCCTGTGAAGCTGGATGGATTTTAAACTGAATATGCCTTCCTTTATCCTGGAGGATCATATGGGCCTATGCACCTGTTTACAACTTCCCCAGAGCAGGTGAAACTCCCATCCAATCAACTGGCTGACCAAAGCAGCTGGGGTAATGTGGAGGTGCTGTAATTTGCTGCAGATATAGATGAGCAGTAAAATTACTAACCTTATTCCCAGAGCAAGAAGGAAGGAGGTCAGGAATCGTGACTCAGAAATGTGTCTGAGTCACAATACCTCACTCGGCTAGTCCAGGGATGGTGCACTTAAACCCCATCCCTTATTCAAAACCTATAGTTTCAATCTAGCTTTTGGAATACAGGATATATTTTTATTACAGGTGTCTAGAAAGTATAATTTCATTTGGCTATGACAGCTATCTGTTAAAATATAGAATTGTTTCAAATATGTATATATCCATTTTAAAGTTTAAATTATTTAACTGAAAGAAACTGAAAAGCTTTTCACAGGTGATCTTTCTATAAAATATTATTTTCTAGTACCCAAACACAAATGGAATAATTTAAATCTAGTGATAGAATGATCAGTGACTGTTATTATTTAACAGTGAAGGGAAGAACATGAGGAACAATTGAGAAAGCCAGTTAAAAGAAAGCAGATGTGCAGGACTGAATTTCAGTCCTTTTCAGCTAAGAAATTCAATGTAAGTATAAAAGGAAACTGTCTAAAGGGATTGTGTATTCACTGTGCCACATAAACTATTAAAATATATTCTCATATAGAGAGATCTATTGTACATCATATCACAAAACACAAAAATTACCCAAAAAAAGTGGTTAGCATATTTATGGTGTGTACATTTTATTTAATTATTTAGAAAGCGTGTGTTCATTGGCCAAGCACCTAGGCACACTTAGTTCTTTAAAAAATGTAATTAGCATGAAATAATTAAAAACAGAATGCTATCAGCTGGCAGCAAAATAGACAATAACCAAATCAATTAACACACACCACAAAAAAATACCTCCTTAAGAACACCAACCACAGCTATTTAGATACAGGGAGCTGATTCTCTTTACACTTGTACACTGATGTAATTCTATTGCTTTCAACGGAGCCACTCCTGATATACATGAGAGGAAAGTTGAGTTCCAGGTATCCTCAATCCAAAAGGGTCTGCAGAGCAGCATTTAAAGTGGAGTGGGGTTATCCTGGAGGATGGGGATTGGAGAGCGAGCCTACCCCACATTTACTCTGCAGTGGCTCCTGGCCTGGCTCCCTGCTCTAGCTCATTGCTTTCTCACCACAGTCTGCAGACAAGGCCATTCCTTTGTAATGCCTTCTCCCCTTTCTGGCTCTGGTGCAGTCAGATTTCTTTCCTTGAGCTGGGCTGTAGTGGGCCAAAAGTGGTCAGGCTTTGACTAAGGTTTCCCTCCACTCCTCAACCTGTGGAACTCCTTGCTTGAGGAGGTTGTGAAGGCTCAGACTATAACAGGTTTAAAAGAGAACTGGATAATTTCATGGCGGTCAAGTCTATTAATGGCTATTAGCTGGGATGCATAAGGAATGGTGTCCTAGCCTCTGTTTGTCAGAGGTGGATGATGGATGGCAGGAGAGAGATGCAATGAAAAGTGCATGTGGTAGACAATCTCAAAACCTTGCAAACATGCTCCGCACTTCCTCCACTCCAGCTCCATGGCCCATGTCTCCAAATCTCTAATAAAGCAAAACCCTAGTTCAGGGATCGGCAACGTTGGCACGCGGGACCGCAGCGGTGCTGGCTGCCGCTTCCCACAGCCCCAATTGGACCGGAACGGCGAACCACGGCCAGTGGGAGCCACAGTCGGTGAAACGGAAGGTAAACAAAGCGGCGGGTCCTGCGGTCCCATGTGCCAACGTTGCCGATCCCTGCCCTAGTTATACACATGCACCTTGTATATTGAGTGGAAAGATCTTCTTAGAGTCAAAACATTACTTTTGTCATTAGTGAGGACATAAGTGGGAGAATATGGTTGTGGCTTGCAATGACAATAGCCATGGGAAATTAGGGGGGGGGAAACAAGGTCTTTTATAAAGAAAAAAAGGGTAAACTTGCCTCTCTTGTCACATTACACAACTGGCATCAGATCTAACAACTTGGGTTTAAGCATCAGGCATTGGCAATAGAGATGTGCTACTACTGAAACGCCAACAATAGAGATGGAGTGCTCTGTGGCTGGTGGCCCATACCCCGCCTGGGGGGTGACGGGCAGAGAGAGAGAGAGACTATTTTGACAAAGGGTCCTGCTCAAAGAACTTAAGAACAAGACTAAGTAACTATGCGGTATTTCCCCCAATTTCTAACAAAAGGGGAAAAAATCACGACTAAAGTAAACC
Organism: Sternotherus odoratus; assembly: GCA_032164245.1. NCBI lineage: Eukaryota > Metazoa > Chordata > Testudines > Kinosternidae > Sternotherus > Sternotherus odoratus. The sequence continues at coordinate 247,836,485 of JAVMKO010000001.1, forward strand.
AAACACCACAACAAACTAACAGCTGGCACTTTATGGTACATACAGTGAGATGGCCACGGAGGCAACTGCACAAGTAACAGATTTATTTTATGTCTTTGATATAGTGACAACTAATTAAGTCAGAGAACCTGAGAGAGAGAAAGGGCTAGTTCATTGAACCAAGTACATCCAAACTGGAAGTGGAATGACAACTTAAAATTAGTAGATATATGTTTAGGGCAATGTACAATATATTTTTTAAAGAAATCTGTTTCTGTGATAAATGATATGACAAAAATAAAGCTAATTTCTCTGTGGTTCATTGTGGGAATCGACTGAAAAAAGTCAAGTTATGGACTGCCTTCCTCAAGAATGAGAGGAGCACTGTATTGTTGCTATAGATTTACTCCCTATGCCATTTTTCTTTTACAGAAGAAACTAGGAGGCCTCTGTTGACTGGAGAATTAAATATTTTTCCTCATCACTGAAGCTGATTCATTTGTCTGCCTTTTCTTTTGCTCCACTTTTTGTTCCTTCCTGAATTCATTTTTCTTTAAATCTTTATCATTCCCTTAAACTGCCTTCATAGGCATAACCATTTTAATAACAAAAGTAATCCTCATTTAGAGGCTGACCCAAACCCCATTAATTCAATGTTTAGTGGTTCCCCTGACTTCTATGGGCTTTGGATCAGACCCTTGTGTTAGATGGTGCTTTTAAGCCCCACTTCAGCAAAGCACTTGAGCATAGTGCAGCTCCGCCCAAGTGCTTAAATATGTCTAATTCAATTTGGAGAACCAAAGCGATACAACAAACGGACAGGAAGTGCGGAGCACGTTTGCAAGATTTTGAGATTGTCTACCACATGTACTTTTCATTGCACATAGTGAATGTGACTGAGAGTATTTGTTTAATTGAGGCTGTGGCTGTTGAGTGATATTTTTGGCACCTAGAACTGTTTGATCTAGATCCCCCAAAAACAAGCAGGGGAAAATATTTTGCACCAACAAAATGTGGATGCAGCCTCAGACTTGCATAGTTCCCTCTTTGTGCTGGGGAGCCCTCCATTGGGGACACTCCAGTGCAGTCATGGGCAACCCCTGGCCTGTCAGGGTAATCTGATGGCGGGCAGCCAGACAGTTTGTTTACATTTTCACCCTCATCCACAGCTCACAATGGTCGTGGTTCGTCATTCCTGGCCATGGAGAGCTTTGGGAAGTGGCACGGACTGCAAGGGCGTTTTGGTCACCGTTTCCCACCGCTCTCTGGCAGGTAACAGAGGGCCACTGGGAGCTGCAGGCGGCCATGCAAATGTAAACAATCTAGCATGTGGCCCCCAGGTTGCAGGTTGCCCACAACAGTGTCATACTAACATGGAAAGCCTTGGCAATGCAAGTCTATTGGAGCCATACTGCTAAGAACTGGATGGGATTACCTGGGGACCCAAGATCCTGGAGGATCTGGGAGCTGAATCCCTTTTTTCTTCTGCAGAAATGCAATGTCTTCACTGCAAGGACCCCTACCATTGGAAAACCCTCAGGAGGAAGAGATCTGGCAGAGACTATGTCAGGATTGCCTCCCCACTCTGAACTCTAGGGTAAAAATGTGGGGACCCACATGAAAATGAAATAACCCCCCAAACTTACTTTATCATCTTAGGTTAAAAATTTTTCCCCAAAACACAAACTTCTCCTGTGTCTAGACTTGGAATATCGGCTGCCACCACCAATTTAAGCCCATAAAACAATGGGTTTGGGTAAATTGGAACACCCTCCCCCCCTTTAACACCTCCCAAATCTCCTCCCTTTACCTGGGAGATGCTTGAGAAACAAAGAAAACACCCCTCATTTTCTGTGAGACTTGTCCAATCCAAACCAGGATCTATCCAAGGGAAACAAGCAGTCAGAGTCTTAAAAGAAAGATTTTAATTAAAGAAAAAAAGAAGGGATGTACAGAAATCAATAGAAAAAAAACCACTTGCATCACACAGCAACCCCCTCCCTAGGAATTCTTCCTCTGCTAAAGCTTAACAGTATAAGGAACACCATGGATCAATTATCAAGTGATACAATTCAAGCATATAATTCACTTACTACTGAATTTGACTTGTTAGAAGATTATAGATAGGTAGAGTAAAAGACATAGGTGTGGTTCATCCCATAGCCGGAGAGAACAGAGCGAGAGCGAGCTAAAACTGAAACTAAAAACTCTCTTTGTCTCCAAGGTTGATTAGCATCTCCGGTTCATCATCCCCTCTCATGTTACCTTCAGGTTAACCCTTTATAGGTAAAAAGTAATTCTAGGCTACTTTATACTTATGACAGACTAAGACAACAGAAAAAGATTCTGATACAGTAGGAAACTGAATACATTCTTTGAGCTTCTTTTCTACTAGTTCCCAGGTTGCTCTCTGCACAGTGAAACCATTTCAAGACTACATCACATTTGAGAAAAGAGTCGATTCTATCACCCTTTAAATAAAAATCAGATAAATAAATAAAAGCAAATTTATCCCACTCTATTCTATGCACAATCCTATTCACAGAGTTATAGTTGTTAAGGGATTTTTTAAAAGTTTGCAAATCTCATTATCAGCAATGATTAAACATGGATGGCTAACCCTGGAGATGAATTTGAAAAGAATGCTAAAGCAGTGAACGTTTGCCTCCAGATAATCAAGCCTAGAAAACAGAGTATAAAGAATATTTGTATATATTCCAAGTCACTCCAAACTATACCATTTTTCTGAGCATAGTTATCCACTTCTTCAATGCTTCACTAACAACTTATTTCTACTTTAGCAGTGCTTCCAAACAGATATTTTCTATCTTTAAATGAATATTTTAAATTTTCAGAGGAAAACTGAAAACTTGGGGGTAGGGTAGTATGAAGAGTTGACGTTTTCTGCTGAAAAGAAATAGCTTGTGAAAAAATTGACTAAAAAAATCCCATTTGCCATTGAAAAAACAATTTTGGTGAAAAAAATGTTTTGACCAGTCCTGCTTGTAACTGTCTCCCAACTTGTCCACAGTGGTGCTATTCCCACTCTTTTGAATTTGTCTTAATAATTACATGTGGCATTCAGTGAATTTCTAGGTTAGTGAGGTTGGTGTCCACCAGTAAGGTAAATGCAAATAATACAATTTCCTTTCTAGATTTTATGGAAATCAATCTCAACACTGTCAATGTTAGTGGCTTTCAATCAGAAGAGAACTGTATAGTGATTTTTTTCCCCTTCTCCAGATAACAGAGTGTAAAAAGAAAAATCACCTTGTGTAGGCGTGTGTCAGCACAGTTAGCGGGTAGTTGGACTCTGTCCCACAGAAATGCTCTGATGTATCTGATATATGAATTACACTAGGTTGCAGTAGAGGATAAACAGAGTACTTCTCATGACCCGTGTCTATGTTTTGCTAAGAGAGAGAAAGACAAATATAATAGTTTTGGGCCTGGAACATATTGTACTCAAGTCAAGATGTTGGTTATTCCATAGCTCATATTAGCCTTAACCTGTCCATATTGTCTTTGTAGGAAGAGTTATGCCAGTATTCTCAAAAATTCTATTTCTGCCCCTGCAGAGCTCAACATTTTCTGGGCAGAGATATATGAAGACTCAGAAGTATACTTACCGTTCTCACATAAGTTGTCATGCAATGATATTTTGTTCACCTTGGCCAACTGGAAAGTCAAAGTCAGAAATTGCATAGGAAGCACACACACACAAAAACAAAAAACATAAAACATGAGTGGTCCAAAGAACATTTTTTAGGATGTTGGTGAATGTTATTTTTTTCTTAGGACTCAAGTGAATCAACTTCTCCAGGATATCTATTTTGAGATGTATATATTGAGAAAGAAAGAAAGAAAGAAAGAAAGAAAGAAAGAAAGAAAGAAAGAAAGAAAGAAAGAAAGAAAGAAAGAAAGAAAGAAAGAAGCTAATCTGAGCACAAACGTTACTGCAGTAGGATTGTTGAAATTGGTTGAACACAGCAAAACTAGCATTTTCAAACAAATATTTATATTCTAAAAGCAGATAATTTCAGCCATGTGTGTGGCACTTTATGTTCACTATTTCCTTACATATTCATATGTGAAGTTGTTCACATTTCACTGTTAATCAATCATTATCTTCCTGTTTAATAATTTTCAGTCTCTCAATCAAGGAACTGAGACAATACCTTGCAACTTAGTCACAGTCACACACAGGGCCGGCGACAGGGGGGTACAATGGGTACAGCTGTACCGGGCCCCGGACTTCAGGGGGGCCCCTGAAGTCCAGGGCGGGTACTCAGCTGTACCCGTTGTCGCTGGGGCTGTGAGCGAGGCGCGGCTCGGGCAGCCGCTGCCGCGCTCACCAGCCCCCTCCCCCGGCACCCAGCAGCCTCCCCCGCCCCCCTTTGCTTCTGGCCGGGCCACGCGGCCGCAGTGGGGTTGGGACCCGCAGGAGGTAGGAGACCGGCGGGGGGGGGGGGCTCGGGCGGCGGGAGATCGGTGGGGGGGGGCCCGCAGGAGGCAGGAGACCGGCCGGGGGGGGTGCAGGAGATCGGCCGGGGGGGGCCCACGGGAGGCAGGAGACCGGCAGGGGGGGGCCTCGGGTGGCGGGAGATCGTCCACGGAGTGGGGGCCTGCGGGAGGCAGGAGACGGGGGGGAGGGGGCGCAGGAGATCGGCCGGGGGGGGGCGCAGGAGGTAGGAGACCGGCGGGGGGGGCTCGGGCGGCGGGAGATCGGCCGGGGAGGGGGGGGCCCGCGGGAGGCAGGAGATGGGGGGGCCCACGGGAGATCGGCCGGGGGGGGGGTGCGGGCGGTGGGGGGGGCCGCGGGTGGCAAGAGACTGGCGGGGGGGGGCATGGGTGGCGGGAGACTGGCGGGGGGGCCACGGGCGGCGGGAGACTGGCGGGGGGCCCTCCGCAGGCGGCGGGAGACTGGTGGGGGGGGCCGCGGGTGGCGGGAGACTGGCGGGGGGGCCCCGCGGGCGGCGGGAGACCGGGGGGGGGGCACGGGCGGCAGGAGACCAGGGGGGGCGTACGGTCTGCTGTACGGGGCCCCAAAATTCCTGTCGCCAGCCCTGGTCACACATCATGAATAATGAACAAAATGAACAGTTTGCCAATATCTTTGGGATGAAAATTGTTCACCCAAAGTTTTTGGAGAATACACATGAAGAACAAAAAGCCTGGGCAGAAGCCAGGATAAGTTCACATATTATCTGTGAGCAGGAAGAAATAGTGATTTTCTTCAGGTAACAATGAATAATTTGACAAGCTTGTTTCATTGCCAGTAAAACAAATACTTCATTATATAAAATTAGGTCTGATCCTTCTCTTACAAGCATGCAGATCATTACTCACACAAAAAGTAATATTGACTTCATACCATGGACTGGGAGAAGCGGCATATGCTGCAGCCCTTACAATGGTTCCACATTGACGCGTGGATTTCACTGCCCAAAGCATGCCCACACACACACACACTTCAACCACAAATATGATTAGTACCACACATTTGATTACTCAACCTTTGGCCAGATGAAGTAAATTTCATGGAGTGAATGATACACTTTAATCATGTGTCTGATGACTTCAAAGATGTGTTAGATAAAAATAATAACTAAATGATGATCTCTAAACGTTAGAGTACATTTTCTCACTAGGAAGATGAAATAGCACCAGCTTTCTATTTATCTTTTCATTTATATCTTACTAGCATAAGTGCCCAGCGTTGCTCGGGTCAGTCGGAGGTGGGGAGGGGGCAGACAGCTGACACCCCCTGACCAACCCCAACACCCACACCTCACCCCTTACCCACCCCGACACCTTCCCACCCCCCCTGACCAACCCCAACACCCCCCGGCTCACTTACCCCCCGACCAAACCTGACAACCCCACCTGACCCCCCCAAGCAAACCCAACACCCCCACCTCACCCCCCGACCGAACCCGACACCCCCACCTGACCCCCTGAGCAAATCTGACACCCCCACCTCACCCCCCGACCGAACAGTGTATTTAATAATCTGTGTGCTACACAGTGCACCGTGAGCTGGGGGGGTGTCGGGTTTGGTCTGGGGGGGTGGGAAGTTGTCGGGGTGGGTGAGGTGTGGGTGCTGGGGTTGGTCAGGGGGGTTTGCGGTTTGTGGGGGGGTGAGATGGGGGTGTCGGGTTCGGTCAGGGGGTAAGTGAGCCGGGGGGTGTCGGGTTTGGTCTGGGGGGGTGGGAAGTTGTCGGGGTGGGTGAGGGGTGAGGGGTGGGTGTTGGGGTTGGTCAGGGGGTGTTGCGGTTGGTGGGGGGGTGAGGTGGGGGTGTCGGGTTTGCTTGGGGGGGTGAGGTGGGGTGTCGGGTTTCGTCGGTGGGTAAGTGAGCCAGGGGGTGTCGGGTTTGGTCTGGGGGGGTGGGAAGGTGTCGGGGTGGGTGAGGGGTGAGGTGTGGGTGTTGGGGTTGGTCAGGGGGTGTTGCGGTTGGTGGGGGGTGAGGTGGTGGTGTCGGGTTTGGTGGGGGGGTAAGTGAGCCGGGGGGGGGGGGGTCGGGTTTGGTCTGGGCACTCACCCCGACACCTTCCCCCCCAGACCAAACCCGACACCCCCACCTCACCCCCCCACCAATCGCAACACCCCCAGACCGAACCCAACACCCCCACCTCACTTACCATCCCACCAAACCCAACTCGGATCCGTCGCAGGTGGGGAGGGTGCCCAGAGCCGAGGGATTCCGGGGACCTTTGCAGGTGGGGGGGGGGCACAGAGCTTATGGAGTCCGGGGTTCCGTTGGGAGGGGGAGAGGGGCAGAGAACCGAGGGATCTCCGGGGTTCCGTTGGGAGGGGGGAGGGGCAGAGAACTGAGGGATCTCCGGGGTTCCGTTGGAGGAGGGAGGGGTGAGCTGAGCGAGTGAGGTGTCTGTTGGAGTGGGGTATTATGACATCATCACCACCTAACCGCCCAGCCGATGTGATTGGCCCTGAAAGACTTTCACCCCTGGGGGGCGTCAGAGGTGAGATCCGAAAATTTTTTGACCCTTACCAGCATCTAGACCCTAATACTCCTCACTGTACCAAATTTAAAGTCTCTGGGTCAAACGGTGCGGGAGGAGTTCGCTGTCATACGTACATACATACATACATACATACACCACTTGACTTTTATATATATGACTAGCATAAGTGCCCGGCGTTGCTCGGGTCAGTCGGAGGTGGGGAGGGGGCAGACAGTTGACACCCCCTGACCAACCCCAACACCCACCCTTCACCCACCCTGACATCTTCCCACCCCCCCGACCAACCCCAAGACCCCCCCGGCTCACTTACCCCCCGACCAAACCCGACAACCCCACCTGACCCCCCAAAACAAACCCGACACCCCCACCTCACCCCCTGACCAAACCCGACACCCCCACCTCACTCCCTGAGCAAACCCGACACCCCCACCTCACCCCCCGACCGAACAGTGTATTTAATAATCTGTGTGCTACACAGTGCACCGTGAGCCGGGGGGGGGGGGGTGTCGGGTTTGGTCGGGGGGTCAGGTGGGGGTGTTGGGTTTGCTTGGGGGGGTCAGGTGGGGTTGTCGGGTTTGGTCGGGGGGTAAGTGAGCCGGGGGGGTGTAGGGTTTGGTCTGGGGGGGTGGGAAGGTGTTGGGGTGGGTGAGGGGTGAGTGTTGCGGTTGGTCAGGGGGTGTTGCGGTTGGTGGGGGGTTGAGGTGGGGGTGTCAGGTTTGCTTGGGGGGATGAGGTGGGGGTGTCAGGTTCGGTCGGGGGGTAAGTGAGCCAGGGGGTGTCGGGTTTGGTGTGGGGGGGTGGGAAGGTGTTGGGGTGGGTGAGGGGTGAGGGGTGGGTGTTGGGGTTGATCAGGGGGTGTTGCGGTTGGTGGGGGGGTGAGGTGGCGGTGTTGGGTTTGGTCGGGGGGTAAGTGAGCCGGGGGGGGTGTCGGGTTTGGTCTGGGCACCCACCCCAACACCTTCCCCCCCCCCAGACCAAACCCAACACCCACACCACACCCCTCACCCCCCCGACACCTTCCCACCCCCCAGACCAACCCCGACACCCCCCGGCTCACTTACCCCCCGACCAAACCCGACACCCCCACCTCACCCCCCCAAGCAAACCCAACACCCCCACCTCACCCCCCCACCAACCGCAACACCCCCTGACCAACCCCAACACCCCCACCTCACCCCCCCGACCGAACCCGACACCCCCACCTCACTTACCGTCCCACCAAACCCAACTCAGATCCGTCGCAGGCGGGGAGGGGGCCCAGAGCCGAGGGATTCCGGAGACCTTCGCAGGTGGGGGGGGGGGGCACAGAGCTGATGGAGTCCGGGGTTGAGGTGGGAGGGGCAGAGAACTGAGGGCTCTCCGGGGTTCCGTTGGGAGGGGGGAGGGGCAGAGAACGGAGGGCTCTCCGGGGTTCCGTTGGGAGGGGGGAGGGGCAGAGAACTGAGGGATCTCTGGGGTTCCGTTGGGAGGGGGGAGGGGCAGAGAACTGAGGGATCTCCGGGGTTCCGTTGGGAGGGGGGAGGGGCAGAGAACTGAGGGATCTCCGGGGTTCCGTTGGGAGGGGGGAGGGGCAGAGAACTGAGGGATCTCCGGGGTTCCGTTGGGAGGGGGAGGGGCAGAGAACGGAGGGATCTCCGGGGTTCCGTTGGAGGAGGGAGGGGTGAGCTGAGCGAGTGAGGTGTCTGTTGGAGGGGGGTATTATGACATCATCACCACCTAACCGCCCAGCCGATGTGATTGGCCCTGAAAGACTTTCACCCCTGGGGGGCGTCAGAGGTGAGATCCGAAAATTTTTCGACCCTTACCAGCATCTAGACCCCAAGACCCCTCACTGTACCAAATTTCAAGTCTCTGGCTCAAACGGTGCGGGAGGAGTTCGCAGTCATACGTACATACATACATACATACATACATACACACATACATACACCACTTGACTTTTATATATATAGATAGATAGATAGATAGATGATCATTCTTACATAAAATCTATGCCTCTTTTAGATTTCAGATTGAAATTGTTAAATTATTAGTATTTTCTGGCTTATGTTTTGCACATCCATACCGGGCACCTTTCCATGTTACTTTTGTCATTGGATGTCATATTTACACACTCAATAGGTGATGGAAGTTTTGTTGTTGTCTCTCTCACACACATCTACTGTTAACTATATTTTTTTGCAGTAGATTTTTCTGGCTTTCTGAAAGGGAAACTGATAATTGTGTATATTTTTTAGTAAGTTCTGTACAGTAATTGAGCACTTTTGTCCATGGTCTTAGTATTTATAAATCCTATATAATAAAAGGCCAGAGGATGTTTGTCCGAAGCCGTCATGCGCGGTAGAGATGGCCCGGACAAACAGCATGCTGGGATTTGTAGTTCGGTGGCACAAAATGGCCACTGTGCGTGCGCCGCCGTGAGCCGTAGAGATGGCCTGGACAAACAGCATCCTGGGATTTGTAGTTCGGCAGCCGCCGCAAGGTGTTACCATTATTCTTGCGCCAGAGAACTCTCTGGGCCGGATGCAGCAATCACTAGGTGAAAATCTGTGCTATGTAGGTCAACTGGATGATCCTAGCGGCTGCTTTGATCTTCAAATCTAATAATTTGTATCTGGTCAATTGTAGTCAATGTGGCTGAGAAAACGTTGCGGTGGAAACCTTATATTTGGAATCCCTTCACTTTTGTGCCTTTAAATGCAGAATCCTAATGTGGTGTGACAGCAATTCCATGCAGAGAATGAAAGTTTGGTTCCGCATGTGCAGCTCTCACTGTCCCCAAGTGGTGTATCAGAGCAGTTGTGCTTTCGGTTAGTGAAAATGTGACCTCTGGTAACAGTTTTATTTGTTTTCAAAGAAATATACTTTAAATAAATATAATTACAATATACCACTTAATATATATTAATAGTATGGTTAAACCACCCTGAACATGCCCGATCCCATCTGATCTCGGAAGCTAAGCAGGGTCGGGCTAGTACTGGCTAGTACTTGGATGGGAGACCTCCTGGGAATACCAGGTGCTGTAGGCTTAACATGGGCGTGGGGCTAGCAACTCCACCCCGTAAGGGAACCAATTGCTACTGAAACACCAACACCAATTGGTGGCCCATACCCCGGCGGGGGGGTGACGGGCAAAGAAAGAGAGATATATTAATAATCTGAAAATTTCCTTCATTAACCACCTTGGTCTGTGTACATGGGCTTTTACACTAGTATATAAATAAAATACTCAAATAACCATCCTGAGGTTCCATGTTTATTGTTTTTCAGTGACTTAATATCAGACAACCTACAAATAAAGATGATATTAGATGTCTAATTGCCAGCCCTGTAACTCATCTTGAGGACTGAAAGTTGGTCTGTTTTGTTTACCCCCCCCCCCCCCAGAGTTGCACATCACCACCAGTAATGTATATTCTACAGATGGAATTTAGTGAACAAGACTGCGGATGCACAACCAAGAATATAATCCAGCTCTATTTCTGTCAGTGGGGTCCACTCCACAGCATTAATAATATTAATTAAACATAGGAAAAAATATTTTATTCCACAAAGTAATGAGATAAGAAGAGGACACTGATAAAAGAACCTAAACGTAGATTTACACATAGACACCCAAGTTAGTACGTTTTGGCCTAAGCGATTTACAGAAGGCCACAGAGGAAATGAGAGTCAGAACCAACATTAAAATTCAAGTGTTTGTGAGTACTAGTCCTCTGCCCAAACCACTAGATGACCCGTTCTTCACCACATTCTTTTCAGATGAGCTGAGTGAAGATTTTTCCAGATGGGATCAATCATTATTTGAAAGAAAGATGTTACGGTATTACAGTCACCAATGCTCTTATGACAATAATATTACTGCACTGTGTTGATTCTTTACTGCGTAATACTGCATTATTGTCTTTGGATGAGATTTTGTCTATATGGAAATTCTTGAGTTTGAATTGCTTTAAGGATACAGTTAAACAGCATCATAACTGGGCGGATGTGGGGGCAATGAGTTTGTAACAGTTAAAGCTGTCTGCTGTGTCAGAGTAGCTGGCTCAGAAAGTGCTAAATTAATGACCGGCATCCAAATGCACTGTGTCCCTTATGAGCTGGAGAAGTTTGTTCTCTGGCGTACCCTGGAGTATTTTCTAGTGGTGTGAAGAGAGGCATAAATTTTACAGGCATTATGTCCTTCTCATAAAATGCCTGAAGTATTTCGTTTTTGTCAGAGCAATGATGCAAGGCAGAGGAAGCTGGCCAGTTACAATGCATACGGAATCACTTTGGAAGAAATCGCTATTTCACATACCTTCATTATGTCTGAGATTCTTCATTTAAGAGTCATCCAGCCATTCCGTGTAAATGTTGATGCTCAGCTCAGCTATGGTAGTTATTCTGGGGTGGGAATATGAAGATTTAGGATGGCCCAAATGAATTTCATGAATTTTTTGAAGAATGCAGGAACTAGCAGGAGCAACGTCAAAGGATCTCAGGGACCAGAAAATGTAAAGAACTATTAATCTCTGTCTTAATATCGGAAGCTGAAACTTAGTTAAGAAATGTAAAAGAGATGCTGTACTGGCATCACTATTGTCATTATTATTAATTATGTAAGCATCTGCTGTAACAAAGTGGCTTCCCTTTTAATATCAGGCTGTTATTAGCCATTTTAAAGGCCCTTTGGAGTATATCAATTACATTTTCCTACGTTTCTATTTTCTCAGTCTCTGACCATATTTCCTTTCCCAGACATTGTTTTAAAGGACAGTGAGATTTAAACTATGAGTGATTTGTAGCGTTGGTGCACGACAAATGCAGCTTTACAATGAAAATCCTAAGCTCTTCTAGAGCAAGTGGAATTTAAGACAGAGTGCTGGTCAGGTTTTGTTTTGTTTTTTTTCAACTAGGAACACCAAAACTGGCAAACCAGATTAGTCATTAGTTTTTCTCTTTCCTCAGGACAATAGCATCTGATTCCTAATGCTTCAGAAGAGGGCAAACACTTTAACCCTCAATAATCACCTAATACATCGTGCAATACTATATATAAGGGTGGAGGAAAGCATCCTTAAACCTGGATATAACAGTTCTTGTTGAATAATGAAAAAAACAGACTACGGACAAGATTCCAGTACTTGATTACACCAAATGAAACTTACTTGAAGAGCAATCCCATTGACTTCAATAGGGCCACTCATAGAATAAAGTACTACTCAATATGATCAGGGGTATCAGAATATGACTCTAATATATAAGAAAAGAAACAGTTCTAATGGACTTAGTGCTATTCATAGGGTTATGATATTTATGAATAGCCAGAAAACAGCTGATCATTATGAAATCCCATTTTGTGACAGATTTATATTATATATTTGTTCCTGAACATTCATCATTAACTATTCCTTCATTCAAAAACACCAAATATCCAATCAGGGAGCAGAAAAAAATATCATGTGTGTGACCAATCATACAACATGATTAAGAAATAATAAATAACAGCTAGTAAATAAAAAAGGAAGCAGGTTTAATGAAAAGATAAAAAAATCAAAAAATTTTTTTTTGATTTTCGTTCCTCGTGTCCTCTCTTTTTCCATTAACTGCTGAAAATGGCTTTGAGGGAGGAAAAGGAGGAAGAAGAGGGGAGAATGACCAAAAACTGAAAAGATTTTGCATTTTGTTTTATCAGAAATTCAAAAAAGCCTAAGCCCTGCCTCTTCCTCTCCCCTCAAAAAAACAAACAAACATTAAAATGTTAATATATGTAATGTAATGTAAATAAATGAAAAAGTTCAGTTTTAATTTTTAAAAAAAGTTTGTAGTGATTCTTTTTTTGATGAGCTTCTAATTAATAAGTTAAGTTTGTGCACAGTTAGCGAACAGCTGGTAGTTTGAAATTATTAGGTCAAACTCTTTGGTGAATACTGAAAAATACTGAACATATTTACAGCTAACAAGACTGGGTTGTGAGCGATTTGCAAATGCCCAAAGCCAAGACTTGTCTTATTGATGAATGCTATTGGAACAAGTCAGATAAACGTCAATATACTATTCTTAATTCAAAGAGTTCTTTTCTTTTTTTTCCATTCATCGGGAGGCAATAGTTCTTTGCAGTATCTTATAAAGCATTCCCTTATGAACAGGAAAAAGCTAAGGTCTTTGTCCTGGTTTTCTGCTCAAATAAACCTTCTGTTGAAGCTTATTATTATTTAAATAGATGTCCCAGTCGAGATTGGAACCTTATTGTTCTATACTTACTGTACACATATATAGTAAGAGACAGTCTTTGCCCTAAAGAGCTTACAGTGTAAATAGGTAAGATAGCCAAAGAAGTATTATTAACCTCATTTCAGACCGAGGATTGATGAATCAAGGATTTATCCAAGGTCACACAGGAAGTCAGTGACAGGTCTGAGATCTGTATCCATATATTCTGAGTCCTAATCCAGTATCTTAACCACAAGTCCATCCTTCATCTCAATGGCACTTTTTTCTGTTTAAGGAGCCTAGTAGGATTTGGCCCCAAAGAGCATAAAAGCGATTTCTCTTTCAAATTCACAATGGCTTGAACTCCATCTTCAGCTCCATTATTGATCTTTTGACATGAATCTTTATGGACTTCTTTGACGTCTATTGGGAGAAGTGGTCACAAAGTAGATCACTAACTTCACTAGGGACAGATAAAAATGGTATCCCTGAAAATTATTTAAAATATAGTGTGTTTTGAGAATGCAATCCCTAATACACTTGTAATACAGCAGATACATGTACCACAACCTTCATCTGACACAAATGTATTTTTAAGACACAACCACAGTGACATGACTGCAGATTTCAGAGGGGTAGCCCTGTTAGTCTGTATCAGCAAAAAGAACAAGGAGTACTTGTGGCACCTTAGAGACTAACAAATGTATTTGGGCATAATCTTTCATGGGTTAAAACCCATTTCATCAGATGCACTGAGTGGAAAATACAGTGGGAAGATATATTTATACAGAGAACATAAAATTATGGGTGTTGCCATACCAACTTTAACAAGACTAATCAATTAAGTTGGGCTATTCTCCAGCAGGAGAAAAAAAAAGGTTTTGTAGTGATAATGAGGATGATCTATTTCAAACAGTTGACAAGAAGGTGTGAGTAACAGTAGGGGGGAAATTAGCATGGGGAAATAGTTTTTTAGTTTGTTAATGACCTATCCACTCCCAGTCTTCATTCACATCCAGTGGTGTCCAGTTTTCAAATTAATTCCAGTTCTGCAGTTTCTCATTAGAGTCTGTTTTTGAAGTTTTTGTTTGTTGAAAGAATTGCAACTTTTAGGTTTTTGTAACTGAGTGTCCAGGGAGGTTGAAGTGTTCTCTTACTGGTTATAATTCTTGACGTCTGCATTGTGTTCATTTCTTCTTTTGCATAGGGATTGTCCGGTATGGCCAACGTACATGGCAGAGGGGATCGCTGGCACATGATGGTATATGTCACATTGGTAGATGTGCAGGTGAACAAGCCCCTGCTGGTGTGGCTGATGTGATTAGGTCCTATGATGGTGTCACTTGAAACTCCTTGGACAGAGACAAGGAATCTATCAAGCATTAAAGTTGGTATGGCAACATTCATATGTTCATGTTCTCTGTATAAATATATCTTCCCACTGTATTTTCCACTCAATGCATCTGATAAAGTGGGTTTTAGCCTATAACGCATACCTAAAGATATCTATCAAGCATTCATAGATATCTTGTAGGTATGCGTGATAGGCTAAAACCCACCTGCTGAAGTGAAGAAACAGATTGACAGAGCCAGAAGGGTGTCCAGAGTGAATCTGGCAGCTGAAAGATCCAGATGCCAGACTCAGGTTTCCAAGTCCGTAACAGTAGGATTTGTAGCTGGGCACTTCCATGGTCTGCTTTAGCTTCACTGTTCATAACCTGGATGGCATGTACAAAGTTGGCCTGCTGCCCTCCTTTCCTGGTCATTCTTAACTGTGAGTCATTGATCTGTGTTCTGTGAATAAGGTGCAGCCCACCTGTCACCAAGGGCACATGTACGGTCATGTGTTCTAAGTTACAAACTATATCCATCTCCCTCTATTTCCTATGCAACGATGTGTGCTGGCCAAGAGAGTCATTCATATGCTATATGGGCAGCCAAGCAGTGGACTGAAGTTTCTCTGTGAAAGAAACTGTATAATCTGTGAAGATTGTCCATAATATCACACTTTTTAAATGTGAACAAGCCAATGGACAAGGCTTTATGCTAGTACAATAATTGAGGTTGAGCTTCTATATATGTCCTTGAGACAAAAATTTTAAGAATGTTGTTCCAGTGTCTGAAGTGCTACAGAGGGTTTTTTTGTTTTTTGTTTTTGTTTTTTGGTAATAGTTCTCTTTATAAACAAAGTCAATATTGATTTTGAAATAGGTCAACTAGTGGGGTAGCCAAATGTTTCCCTAATGCATAAAGGGCCAAGTCCTACAAGCATTCCACATGCAAAACACCCATTGAAGTTAAAATGGATTTCCTATAGTACCTCTACATGTGGCTCTGGCCCCAAATGTCTACCAAGAGTTCACCGCTATCATATTACATTACTGAAAAGTTACTAATCGTCATGATTAGTACAAAAGCACTGCAAAATTATTAATAATAATTAAATTTTGTAGAAAGACTTCTAGTGTCTAATGCTTGTTTTTTCATAGAAATATCTAATGTACAAACCATGGGTTATCAAGTCTGTTTTTGAAATTTGCTACTAAGGTCATTTCAATATTTATTTTTATTTTGTTTAAATGTCATTCCCCTACATAGCCTTGTGATTACTGTAGTGAGTAAGGACTCAACACCTCAGTAACAACTGAAGTATCGGGCCCTTTGTTTGTGAATAGGCCTGTGCTAAGAAAAAAATGGAAAACAAAAAATGCATGTTTCATTGGATGAAAGGCTGGAATAATAAGTTAAGGTCGAGTGGAGGCTCGTGCTGAAAGTAAGAGGTCTTGATTAAGGAACTTGGCAAACAGACTTGAACAATATAAGTATTCTAAAGAAGAAAAGCCAGGTTTTGACTTCATTAACCTATACAAAGTTCTGAAGAGGACAAAAGAAGAAACGCTCCAGGACTTTGAACTTTTGTCAAATATAACCACTAAGGAGCATGAAACAATTGCGAAGGTAACACTTAACGCTAAAGGTCTTTAAAAATAAATGAATAAAAACAGTTCAATTAGTACTGCATATGTAATACCAACTATCAAACCAGCCAAGTCTGCATACATAGCTTTAAAAAGGAGTTTTAAAAATATTTAAGACATGACATGATAGAGTGGAAAGTAACTGGAGCTGATTTAATAACAGCTACTGGTCTCTGGATCTATGAATGTTGTGCCAGCACCACTGTCCCTAGAAATGCTACTTAGCACTAGTCTTATGCTCAGAAAGGTTCAGCTATCCAACCTGGAAATAGAAATGGTTCTATGTGACACAGGGTTAAACCCATTTCTACCCTCATTTGGGCAGGGGTGAAATCTACTCTTCAATGTATGGCCATGGCATAGGGCTCCCACACAGCCCACTATTTCAGCTGATAAACTAGAACAGTAGAAACAACTTCTTCATACAAGTGATATGAAATATTAAGGACCCTGGATTCATGTAAAAAGAGATCAGAAGAGATATAAGCCTTGGCTTATATTGTAGCACTCAGAGTCTAGCAGGTATAGAGACTTTTTCCATAGCACAAAAGGGGCAACCACACAACTTCGAGCAGCCACTGAAGCAGTGGGACCTCCTGTACAACATCTACACAGCAATTAAGTGGGGCAGAAGGGCAGCACCTTCTGCACTGAGCTGAATGTCACCCACCATGACAAGAAAACTGCTCAGACCACTCAGTTAATGGATCATCTATAGTACTCTGAACAGCAAACACATTCAGGAAAATCCTCATTGCATTTTTGATAGTTCACAAACACGCAGAAATAGATTTTCCATTATGAATAGTTCACCAGGTTCAATGTGTGCCCAACCCAAAACCTGTTGACTTCAATGGGCCAAGGATCATACCACACTTTGGTGGCCTAGCCATCGCAGCTCCATCTAAAAAAAAAAAAAAGAAATACAAATACCATAAAGTAGCCATCTGCCTTGCAAAGCTCTCCCTTCCGTACTCCCCTTCATACAGAATCAAAGTTTGGTTTTAAATTTGCCATTATAATAAGTTATGCCTGATGCATTCTGTCTTTTTAGCTTTCCTCTTTGGCTTCAGTTAGCATGAGGCACAAAATATCTTTTAAGATCTGCAGGGGGAATTTTCAGAGCCCTTGCACATAATTTATTTAGGTGGAAAATGAATAATGTCTGGGAACAAAAATAAGACGCAGGGCACTATTGATCATCTTGCCCATGCACATCCAACATCTGCCATTCAAATCAAACCAGATTAATTCAGAAACACTCCATGTATCTCCAGTGGATATAAGTAACGTGAATGCTCCTCATTCTCGCCAGTAAAAGCAGTTGAAAGTAATGATTGGGGTGTTTAATTATTGCTGTACGCAGTATATCTGGCCAGTAATATCTTGGTTGTATAATGGGTGGAATATGAAATTAGTTTTATGTCAGATGAGTTAATTGTTTGGCGAGTCAGCAGTCTCAAGGAAAAATGCAAATATTCTGCCATAAACAAGTACAGCAGGGCTTAGAGCTATTGCCTGTTTATTCTCATGTGCCTAGTATATTCTTAGTTGTCTTCATTTTGCAACTTTGCAGTTTTTTGGGGGGGAGGATTGTTTTGAGTTTTTTTTAAATTGTAATTTGTTGGCAAGTTACGTGCAACATTTTGAAGAAGTTCACTCTCCCTCTGTTCCTTATAATTTTGGACAGATAGTAAGAACATGCAATCTGAAACTAGTTTTTTATTTGTTAAGTAATGGGACTGGTACACTTTCTTAATATGAGCAACTATACAGCATTGCATGAAAACTGGTCAAGGTCACACAAGCAAAAACAGCAACATGAAAAGAAAAGGGAATTTTATTCATTTTATAAATTACTTTAAATAAATTTGCAGTTTTGTGTAATTATTTTTTAATACACTCAGATACATTGGGGGTGGGGGTAGGGTTTGGGGAAAATTCATGAGACCTATATGTTTAGTCATTTGATTTATCAAAACACAAAGAGAGTTATTTCGAGCTTTGGCCATCCTGAGATAATATACACAATAGACAGCTTTTCTCACCAAAAGTGAACCTATCAGAAGATATAACAGGCACAAACAACACAACCTCTCCAACTCTCCACCCAGGAAAATACATGGGAGCAAAGATGAATCCTGAAACATCCCCTACAAGTTAACAGATCCTGCTTTGCCAGGCCAAGGAAAGAAGTAGAGTCCAAAGCCAAATGCCTCTCCCAGGGAAAACCTTGTCCAAAGCAACTCCCACTATAATATAGGAACTCCGTCTCATACTTAATATGTGGCAGAAATATAAATATTGTTTGATTATTCTCTCTAAACATAAATGCAACATGCAGAGTGCAAGAGTTTTCTTACCTCATCCTAATCTGACACTAGTTGTTTTGCAAATTCTGCTCCATTGCCCAAGCTCAATTCCTTCAACCACCTCTGCACCTTGTCTCTAGGCCTCCTCCACAGCCTGGTCTCAAGTGTCTTCTCCCAATTTCCCCTGCTATTCTCTGTAGTTAGTAAACCTACCACATATATATCTGGTAATTCTTACTTATGGAGATCTCCAAAGTCTCCTCCTTTCAGTAAACAGTTGGTTACTTTCCCCAGATTTATTTCTGGGATTTCTAGCACAGGCAGACTTTTTTTCACCAAGATCTCTCAGACCTTTCACTGCTTTCTTCCCCAGAATGCATTGCTGCCCAACCTGCCATTCACAGGGTTCTGCTAAAAAAATCACTTCCCAAGATTCCATTGTTCCATAGTGAATCACGAACAAGGCCATGCTTTGCTGACAGCCTCCCTTAAAGGGTCAGTTCCCTATTACAAAGAGGCATTAGAAATAATAGATATCTCCGTCACGTGGCATGGCACACTGCATTTTAATACTTGAAATCCTCTTGGTTTCCAATTGCTAAATTATAAGGCTGCGTGAGCAACTCTTTAGTTGCTTATGAAATAGAAGAACCTGGTCTATTAAGAAATGATGCCGTACACTGAGGAAAATGTCAAAATAATCCTAATCTCTTTTTGATTCTTCAGTTCTGAGTTGCTACTGTCAGTGCCTGTCATAAATATGGAGGGTGCCTTGCCTGGGTTGGGCTATGTTATCTAATACAGTGTGCCTTCCCTGGGTGGGGGCTATGTTGTCTGAGACAGGTGACGTGGGAGTTTCTCTGCCATGAGGGAGGGAGGAGCCTCCAGCCCAGGAAGAAGGGAGGAGCAAAACAGTCAGTTCCATTTTGGCTGGTCTCCAGGGAGGAGGCAAGGGCCAGAAGTGTTCCATCATGGCTGCACATGCGGCAGGAGGCTTGCCAAGGTAGCTGGCAAGGGTTCTAGATCATCTTTGGCTATAAAGAATCAGAGAGGTAGCCGTGTTAGTCTGGAATAGCAGAGGTAACAAAGTCCTGTGGCACCTTTAAGACTAACTATAAAGTTTTAAAGCATAAGCTTTCATGGGCTAATACCCACTTTGTCGGATGCAAGCAGTGGAAGTGTCCAGAGGCAGGTATAGATAAATAGTCAGGAATCAGGTAGGAGGTAACAAGGTTAGTCCAATCAGGCTGAACCAGCTTGTTATCTCCAATCAGGGAGGGTGAGATATTCTTCTAGCAGCTGAATTGAAGGTGTGAACTCGGAGGGAGGAGAAGCTGTTTTTGTAATTAGCAAGCCACTCAAGGTCTTTGTTCAGTCCCAGATTGATTGTGTTAAATTTGCAAATGAATTGCAGCTCTGCAGTCTCTCTTTGCAGTCTGGTCTTGAAGTTTTTTTGCTGCAGTATGGTGACTTTTAAATCTGTAATTGTGTGTCCAGGCAGGTTGAAGTGTTCTCCTACAGGTTTTTGTATATTGCCATTCCTGATATCTGATTTGTGTCCATTTATCCTTTTTCGTAGGGACTGTCCAGTTTGACCGATGTACATAGCAGAGGGACATTGTTGGCACATAATGGCATATATTACATTGGTAGATGTGCAGGTTAATTAACCAGTGACGGTGTGGCTGATCTGGTTAGGTCCTGTGATGGTGTTGCTGGTGTAGATATGTGGGCAGAGTTGGCATCGAGGTTTGTTGCATGGATTGGTTCCTGAGTTGGAGTTATTGTGGTGCAGTGTGCTGTTGCTGGTGAGAATCTGTTTAAGCTTGGCAGGTTGTCTGTGTGCCAGGACTGGCCTTCCTCCCAAGACCTGTGAAAGTGAGGGATTATTGTCCAGGATGGGTTGTAGGTCGCTGATGATGCATTGCAGAGGACTTTGTTACTTTGGCTATAAAGATGGCTCTACCTTTTTCTGATACTTCTTAGCTAATGTAAGTGATTTTGATTCTATTAAGCCGTGCCTTTTGGGGTGTTCTTTCCTTTTCAGAACAAAGTGGGGAACCCCAAATGTAAAGTGTCTGTATCTCTGCTTTAACCTTTTTCTTTATTAAATCTTGTTAGTTATAAAACCATCTGGTTTATTTTCCTTAAGGTTTTTCTCTCTTGACTGGGAAGAGAGGAGGTATGGGGAGGTGCATAGCCCTCAGGTATCTGACTTGGCTTCCAGGGAGGAAGACAGAGTCAGGGTTAAGGGAAGTCTGCCTTCAGCCGGGGAGGGTAAAGGGGAGCAGTCTCCAGGTGTCTGTCTCTCAGGTTGGCTGACTTGGGCTGGAGAGCTGTTTTATTGCAGTGTAGACTTCCAGGCTCAGGCTGGAGCCCAGACTGTAGGACCACATGAGGTAGGATGGTCTCAGAGCACAAGCTGCAGCCTGAGCCCAGAAGTCTACACTGCAATGAAACAGCCCCACAGCTGAGCCCCATAAACCCAAATCAGCTTGCATGGGCAATTTTTAATTGCCGTGTAGACATACATGTGGCCTTTGCGCCAGCTCTTGACTAGAGAGGCAGAAGCTCCAAGCTTTCTACCTCTGTGAATACCAGAGCTGGGGGGTGGGGAGAAGAGGCAGAGTAAAATGGCTCTACACTTCTCCAGCTATGGAGCCATCAGGAAGTTGGGAGGAAGATAATCCAAGTGCTCACGCTCAGCAGCCAGCCAGGAAAGCTTTTGTCAATTTCATTGGCAGAAAGTAAAACTGACAAGCACCTTTCAGGCAGGCAGCCAGGCAGTGAAATCAGTTTTGTTGGGTTTTCTTCAGCAAAACTGAAATTTTTCTACAGAAAACTTGTGTTTTGGGAAAAGGGAATAGGCCTGCTCTGATGCCAACTCTGACACTTTTATCACAAGTTTCATTATAGGGTTTTCCTATGAACACCCCTGCACCTGGAATCAATTCGTCAGATTAAAATCTCAAATTTCAATAAAAATAAAAGTAGGTTTCTAGGCCACTTGGTTGTGGAAAAAAACTTAAGAACTTGAACCAAGTGTATCTGAAAAACTCAGATACCAGAAGCCAGATGAAAAAATATCCCTCCAAATATTTAAATTTTAAGACAATCCTTAATTTTTTAGGCATGACTAAATATTTTTTTTAAAATCTTAGAGTTGGTAATACTGTAATTAACAGGATTAATTGTATTAATTAAAAGAAAAACATAGTAAGACTTGTAAATTCCTGTTTTCCATTGTAAATCCTACAACTTTTCATAGATAATTTCCTCTGAACCTTAAAATAACTCTCTATGAGCTGGATAAAGCTGCTAAATAAGCCTTCTTTGAAAAAAGTCATTCTTTTATGTGCTTAAGAAAAATATTCAACTATGTATCCTGGTTGCCAGTAGAAGCACTGGGTAATTTAACAGTAGAGTTACCAATGGTACTATTGCCAACCTTACAATATAACCTTATAATATTGTTAACAACAAGCTTACAAATCTTGAGGTATTAAAATAATGTTTGGATTTATTTTATTTACCTTCTGGTGTTTTAGCCTTTAGGGTTCACGTTTTCAAACTATTTGCCTCAAATGTAAAGGCTAGAATCTTATTTTTTTAAAAAAAAGCAGCTGAGCTTCTCATATAATCATATGACTCCAGGAACTAGGGCTTTAATAAAAATATCACAAATATTACAAGTCTAATGATAAAATCACCAAAATGACAACACTGATTTATCAAAGTTGCTACAGTTATCAAGGGCAAGATTCTGGCACCTTTGGTCAAGTTGAGTAGTACCTTAACCTGGTATTACCAATGAGTCCAATGAGACTACTTGCCACATAAGGTAATATTCAATGTGAGTGAAAATATCATTATCTAGTCCAAAGAGACTTCTTAAGCTTGAATTGTGGATCAGGATAGAAGCTCTCCATGGCCCTTTGTTTTCCCTCCCTCCTCCCCCACAATCCCCAACCTAAAACGACAAGAACAAGAGAAATGATTAAGAGTTTCAGGATATCCCCTTTTGGAACTTTAAAATTTACTCTTCAGAAAGGATCAGTTCACACACCGTTTTAATGATTGTTAAGATTTAACATATTTTATTGTCCAAAACAAAAACTCTGGCAATTGACACTCTTTTCTACTATGACTGTGGTAATTCACACTCTTTTCTACTATGATCACTCAATTTTATCAGTATATTAAATTATCTAAAACAAAACATGCAATTATTATATAACAAAACCACCATTTATAAATGATCTTTCTCAATAAAAGTATTTGAAATTATACCATTGTCTGATTTTCACAGGATTAGTACATTTTGTTTACAAGTATTATCTTCATCTAGTTCCAGAATTGTGGGGTCTTTTTTTGTAACACACATAATAATATATATTTTGGATCTGTATTTAGAAATATCTTTCTCTTTCCCCAACCACCTTTCTCCAAATTTGGGGTCCAACTACATGAGGTAATGAGCGACTCCTGAGGAATGGTGAAATTATTCAATGCCAACTGGAGGTTCTGATCCTATGTGGTGCCTAACAACTCACAAGTCTCAACAGTGCTCAGAGTCTCAACCTAGTGCTCAGAGTCAGAAATAGGCCCTTTGCAGGTATCAAAACACTCCACTGTTTCCCCAAGTTTTGAAATATTTTTTATCACCTGTGTGTTGAAGTCATTTAAAAAAAGTAGAGTCAAAAGAAAAATAATCAGCACTGACTGTTGATAAACACATATTGGATAAATTTCCTATTCATTCTAGTTAGATACCAATCTGATTGTAATTTTTTGAGATATTTGAGTTGTGATTATCTGAATTGGATTTAAATAAGGGGAGAGTTGATATTGCCTCTTTTAGGAAATAAGAACAAATTACCATTGTCCCATAAAGAGTTGGGGCAAGGTTGAATGGAGTGAAATAAATATACTGATACAATCCTGCTGGAGTGTTCTAAACTAGCAAACCAAGGAATGTGACTGGTTGAGAGAAAAAGATGCTGCACATGTAAACAACGCTAAGTCCTCACCTGAATATGGCTGAAGAGATAGAACAAAAAGAGCTACTGCATTCCTTGGCTGCATAAACTGAGGAATCTCTAGTAGGTGTAGGAAGGATACTTCACCTCTGTGTCTAGTTTTGGTGTTCACAGTTCAAGAAGGATGTTGATTAATTGGAGAGGGTTCAGAGAAGAGCAACAACAATGATTATCTATTTAGATTGGAAAACACGTCTTATTGTAGTAAACTCAAGGAGATCAATCCATTTAACAAAAGGAAGGTTAAGGGGTGGCTTGATTACAGTCAGTTAGTATCCACATGGGCTTTTTAATCTAGCAGAGAAAGTTATAACACAATCCAATGGCTGCACATTTTTAAACATGGAAGTAATTAACCACTGGAACAATTTATGAAGCATCATGTTGAATTCTTCAACATGGACAAATTTTAAATAAAAATTGGTTGCTATTCTCAAAGTTATGCTCTAGGAATTATTTGGGGAAAGTTCTATGGCCTGTGTCATACAGGAGATCAAACTAGATGATCACAGTGGTACTTTCTGGCCTTGGAATCTATGAATCTATGAACACATTATGTGCTGCAGTTTTTGTAGCAAAGTGATGCTGTGATTCAGCATGTTTGGTAGGCACATCACAATATATTTGGATTCCATGGCAAGAAAAGAAAGTTTGAAGAAATTCTGGGGGAAAGGCAGAAGAAAACTGTGAGCTCAAACTGGCAGGCTGAACATCCAAGAAAATGTTCCAAATTATTCTGTGTAAGGCACTGTTGGAAGTCGAGATATTGGGACAAATATCACACAAGTCTGAGATGATTGATTTGATGTGACTGAATGATGAAGAGGCTACGTAAGTGAGAGAGTGCCTTGGAAGTATAATTTATGAATGACAAAGACTTAACAGTTCTTAAAATGAGAGGAGGCAACAGGATAAAGCAGGGAATACTGGACCCCATCCCAGAATTGCTTTGAGAAAGAATTTGAATAATACTGTCAGCAGCCACTCAGAGACAGAGGAGAGACAGATTTTTTGGATTCTGAGGTTCAGGGAACCATACAGTGACAAGTATAGTTCTCATCTTTTAACTTGTGCACCTACAACACAAATATCAGACTCCACTTGCCAGCTGATCCATAATTGTCACATGAAGAATCATCACAGGACTTAGCAAGTCAAAATAATTGTTTAAATGGTAAGTCACTGCTCTCACGCTGCTTGAAATTGCCTTAAACTCCAGACCTTGCAACAGATTGCAGCAAAGATACGTGAAAGAACTAAAAATCCTGATTGATAATAGTCCTAGAAAATAATTTTGTTCACATTAAGTTTTCAGGCTAGCAGAAACTGGTGAAAGTCAGTACTGATTATTTTGGATTGACACTGACTGACTGATAATTTGACTGTTTGGAGTTATCAAGTGAAATTAATCAGGAAAAGAGATATTAATGTTTACACTTAAGTACTGCATTGATCATTTCTGACATAATCAGAGTTAGTTAAATAAAACCCAGCAACAGGACACAAGTTAGGGTTGTTGTTTTTTTTCAAATTCTGGAACTAGATGAAGATAATACTTGTAAACAAAGTGTACTAATCCTGTGAAAATCAAACAATGATACAATTTCAACTTCTTTTATTGAGAAAGAGCACTTATAAATGGTGTTTTTGTTGTATAATAATTGCATGTTTTCTTTAGATAAGTTAATATACTGGTAAATTGAGTGATCATAGTAGAAAAGAGTGTCAATAGCCAGTTTTTGTTTTGGACAATAAAATATGTTAAATCTTAACAATCATTAAAACGGTGTGTGAATTGATTCTTTCTGAAGAGTAATTTTTAAAGTTCCAAAAGGGGATATCCTGAAACTGAAACATTTTTCTTGTTCTTGTTGTTTTACCTTGGAGATTGTAGGGGGAGGAGGGAGGGAAAACAAAGGGCCATGGAGAGCTTCTATTCTGATCCACAATTCAAGCTAAAGAAGTCTCTTTGGAGTAGATAATGATATTTTCACTCACATTCAATGTTACCTATGTGGCAAGTAGTCTCATTGGACTCATTGGTAATACCAGGTAAGGTACTACTCAACTTGACCAAAGGTACCAGAATCTTGCCCTTGATAACTGTAGCAACTTTGATAAATCAGTGTTGCCACTTTGGTGATTTTATCATCAGACTTGTAATATTTGTGGCATTTTTATTAAAGCCCTAGTTCCTGGAGTCATATGATTATATGAGAAGCTCAGCTGCTTTTTTTTTTAAATAAGATTCTAGCCTTTACATTTGAGGTGAAGAGTTTGAAAATATGAACCTTAAAGGCTAAAACACCAGAAGGCAAATAAAATAAATCCAAAGATTATTTTAATACCTCAAGATTTGTAAACTTGTTGTTAACAATATAATAAGGTTATATTGTAAGGTTGGTAATAGTACCATTAGTAATACTACTGTTAAATTACCCAGTACTTCTACTGGCAACCATTTTCCCAGCTGTTGTAAAAGATTACACAAAAACAGCTGGACTTTGTTTTCTAGATCAATAGAAAAGAGCAGAGAGAGATTTGGAGAAACTCAGAAGTCAACACTTCTTGAAGGAAACACAAAGTAATGTAAAAAATATATATCACAACTGAATTTTCATCATACCACATGAGGAATTACATGCAATTTCTGCCACCCGTAACAAGGTTTGAGCATGTAACTCACTGCATGCTGAGATGAAGATTTACCACTAATTTCTGATTTGATTTTCTTATCAAGCAATTAGTGTATTATTCAAAAATTGACTGTGGGGTCAGCCTCTTCTTACATAATTAAGTTACCTGTTTTCACTACTAAGTTAGCAGTGTTTTATAATCATTAAAGTATATGGGCCCCATCCTACAAATGCCTGTGTATGTTATTTTACTCAAGAGAGTAGTCCCAATGGGATTACTCCACTGAATAACTTACTCACCTGCATCAAGAATCAGGGTGGTAGCCGTGTTAGTCTGGAATAGCAGAGTTAACAAAGTCCTGTGGCACCTTAAAGACTAACTATAAAGTTTTGAAGCATGAGCTTTCGTGGGCTAATACCCACTTCGTCGGATGCAAGCAGTAGAAGTGTTCACAAACAGGCAGTTATAGAAAAGTAGGTAAGAGCCAGGTGGGAGGTGAAAAGGTTAGTCCAATTAAGCTGAGCCAGCTTGTTATCTCCGATCAGGGAGTGTGGATTATGTGGATTGTGCTAGACGAATAATCCACACTCCCTGATCGGAGATAACAAGCTGGCTCAGCTTAATTGGACTAACCTTTTCACCTCCCACCTGGCTCTTACCTACTTTTCTATAACTGCCTGTTTGTGAACACTTCTACTGCTTGCATCCGACGAAGTGGGTATTAGCCCACGAAAGCTCATGCTTCAAAACTTTATAGTTAGTCTTTAAGGTGCCACAGGACTTTGTTAACTCACCTGCATCAGTGTTTGAGGTATCATTCCTACATGCTGCAATGATTACAAAGACACCCTAACTTCAGTCCTGACATAACTTAAGTTAATTATGTGACTGTAAGGATAGACGAGACTTCCTTTTTAACATGTAGATTTAAGTTATTTTATTTACTACTGGATATTTTCACTTCCAATATTTTATGGGAATCAATAATGTCAGATCAAATTGTAAGATTCTCATCCTGTCACCTCTTACCCAATAAATAGTTAATTCTAAATTCTTGGCCGGAAATGTGACTTTTTTTGCAAGGGCAAATGAATAAATATGTATGATTTATAAGCAATATTTGGTTCTGATTCTCCTCCAGACCTTGTATTGCCTTTCTTGTGGCTCTTTCTTTCTTCTTCTGGTAGAGAAAGTTAGAGATATATTTTGAGCTCAATCCTATTCCAGTTGAAGCTAATGGAAACATAAGCATTATAACATATAGAAGGGAGATTTTTTTCAAAAGCACTCAGCACTAGTCTAGCTCTATTCCTGCTAAAGTAACTAGCGCTCCCAATGACATCAATGGGTATAAAGGTTGGACAATTATGAGAACTTCTGAAAATATTATTATTTATTATTTGTACAGGAGTTCTAGTCATGGACCAGGACGCTATTGTGTTAGGCCCTAAACAGAAAGATGATCCTCAAGCTGGTATGTCTATGTCCAAAATTCTCGTATGGAGCTTTTCTCCTTATGATTGTAAGGCAAATAACTTGTTAGGATACTGGGGGTTCATAGAAAAGAGCTGGCTGTCCACAGCATGTTACTCTTACTTTCCTGGGAGTTTTCTCCCTTTTGAAGAACCCTTCTTCCATTATCTAGACTATAGACATTGTTTTGATGGCCCAATAGTCTCTGATTCAGCCTTTAAACGTTGTCTCTTACATAGCTATAAGAGTAGCTATACAGGTGTAGAGAACAGAGATAGATGAATAAAGTAAAATTGTTCTGCAAATGTTCATATGAAAGTGCTAGAGAATTCAAAATAGCCACATTGATATCTCTTCTCTGCTACTTTCCAATGAAGTATTCAAGGAAATGAGTTGTACTGGCAAAAGATGAACACATATTTGAAGAAATCAAAATGTAAACATGCTCCATAAAATCAGCATCAGATGATTTATCTGATCAATCACAGTTCATCAGTATAGCTCAAATTTCAAATATACATGGTGAGCCCACAGAGAAAATAATAGTTGAAAAGATATAACAACTATGTTAGAAGAAATTGTGATCTATTTGTGGATATTTTTAAAAAAGAGAATAGGAAACTAAAATTATTAAATTAATTGCAAATTATTCTCTCAAATGCAGTTCTTAATACCATGTTTGCAGATATTCCTATTGACTACTTTTCTGTAGGTTGCTACTAAAGCAAAGTTTAGCCATGACATTTCCTTCCATTGCAACTTCTTTTGAGTTCTTTAAAGATAAGCCTTATTTTCATCTTAAAAGGCTAAGTTATGTACCATTAAAAAACTTCTTTGAGGCAGCAGGCCTCAGAAGAAGGACAAAGAACAGAATAAGGGAAACCCTGTTTATTAAAAAAGTAGGGGCAAAGAGTCAAACTACAATGTACATTTAAGAAGTGCTAATTAAAAAAATGTAAAAACTATTCAGGTTTTCCTTTCAAATCTGTCCTTTTTGTTTTTTTTTTTTTTTTTCATTTCAAATTCCAATCTTTAGGGAGAATCTCCACTAGATGAGACAAGGACAGAAGGAATTTTTGATGAAAAGTTAGGAGCAACCCTTAAAGGTATGCCTAGAAAACTGAATTTGAACTGGCAATAAGTAAATGATTGACACTCTGCATAAGTACTTTGAAAGCTAAGGCTTTGACCTGTCATTCCTTAGAAACCCTATTATAGTAAGTGACATCCATACCTAGCTTACATACCACTGAGAAATGCCAATTTTTTTCTCTAAAAACCTTAGGTATGGTGAATTTTAACATGAAACATGCTGCAGAAGAAACTGATATTGTTGGTGGTGGCAAGTGTGGGACTATGAGCATTTTATGCAACATTTTGAAGTAAAAAAAGTTGTCAACACTGCAAAAATATGTCAAATGTTACAGGTAACACAATAAAGTATATGGAGAAAATATAGACAAGCTAACACAACAAAGAGCATGAATGCAAATGTTCCATATATAATGACAGACATACATGTATGTACATACAACAAATTTGAAATAAGCCATGGAAATGAATGCCTTATTACTATACCTAATAATACTAAAAATGAAATGGGTAAAATTGAAGCTTAACTTCTTTATAACAGTTTGGAATGTTTAATGGACAGTGCACAAGATACATGCAAATAAAATGTAAGATATGTCCTTTTCCTTTCCCATACAAAACAATATGCACCATTTTTTAATCTCCCCTACTTGAGTGTTCACCACCATATAGAAATATATGATCGGGTACTTTGTTTACAATGGGAATGGACACCTTATTTTAAAACAAAACCCTCTTCCGATGAATAATGTGGCTTTGAGCCAATGCTTTAATGGAGCGCACATATTTAGCAGAAAAGGCCCACTGGATTATAGAGACATTCTTGTTCTTTCTCTGGCCTAATTAATATTTAATTGAAGTGGAACAGCTTCAAAAAGATAGATGGAGAAAGACTCCCATCAGAACATCCCATTGCCCAGTGGTTAGGGAACTCACCTTCAAGGTGGGAAACCCTTATTCAGTTCTTTCTCCTCATGGGCGGGGGGGGGGGATTGAAATGGGGACTCCCACATTCTGGATAAGTACCCTAACCTCGGCGCTAGGTTAGGTCCTTCTCCTTCTTCTTTCATCCCAGCTGTTTTGTGTGGAATTATGCTTCTTATGACCATGTTAATTGGAACAGGCACCCAAGGAAAAATAGGTGGGAACATCGATCATCCCCTGCTTTGAGGACAGACAGGGGCTTAGGCATGAGATAGACATCCAGATGCCTAGAGTGAGTCAGCTGTGCACATACTCAGAGGCAGAAACATAGGCACTGAGGGAACTTTTACAGAAAATACTTAGGTACCACGTGAGTTGAGTCACCTACAGGTTTAGCATCAGTCAAGCAATACTTTGTGGATCATAGTGGTGCTCAA
Organism: Sternotherus odoratus; assembly: GCA_032164245.1. NCBI lineage: Eukaryota > Metazoa > Chordata > Testudines > Kinosternidae > Sternotherus > Sternotherus odoratus. Next base: position 247,866,541 of record JAVMKO010000001.1, read on the forward strand.
AATTGGGGTTTAGGCACCTACGCCTCTGTGTGGATCTGCCTCAGAATTCTCCATTTTAATGTGTAATTATTTTTAATTATTGTTTGTGGTACCACTCACAATGTGCACTTTAAAGACATTTGAAGGGGAGACAGTCTTTGCCTCAAAAGTTTGCCACCAAAAGACAAGCAAATAGGAAAATGGAGGACAAGAGCACTTTTTATTACACCTTCAAGTGTTGTCTGATGGATGAAGCAAAAAACTGACAGTAGGAAATCTGAGTCCTATATAGGGCTCTGCACTGATGCCCTTTGGCCTTCATCAAGTCATTAAGACCTAGAAGTTTCAAAAGATAATTAATAACTGTGGAGACTTCCATTTTTGGGTATGTAAATGGACACACTTTTTTCTTGCCAAAAAGGGTGGCATCTCCAATTAAGAGACACTTTTGAAAATTTTGCCTTTAGTATCAGTTTCAGTTTTACATTCTATAAAATGTGGATAATAATACTTATATTCCTTCCTTTAGTAGTTAATGTTTATAGAGCATTTTGAATACATAAAGTATTACAATTTATTTGAGTATTATTTACTTATTTATTACTTTCTTATTTATTACTTACTTCATTTAAAGTATTTCATTGCATATAAATATTAATTTAATTTAACAGTGTCTTTGGCTGATTAATAATGGCTTGACCCAGTACTATTAAAGTCAATTGTATTCCTTCTAATGACTTAAATACTCTTTAGATGTGGCATTACTTAAATAGGTATATGCCCTTTGGAATTTGGGAAAGGAATATCTATGTGTGCTTGTGTGCATAATAGGCCTTTAAAGTCTGACAGAAGAGTGTGCTGTCTGCTAAGAGCAACTAAACCATATGTGGACATGAGGCTGAAAATAATCCTAACAGGAATGGGGAAAAAAACATTAGTTGTGCTGCAGGCCAGGATCAAAATCAGGTCATCAACTATCATTTATTTATTATTAATTTATTATATTATTATTATTATTATTATTATTATTATTATTATTATTATTATTATTATTATTATTATTATTATTATTATTATTATTATTTTAAAATGGTAAACTTTGGGAAATTAAGGGAATTAGTTAATGAAGTAATCTGCTCTAAAGAGCTCAAAGACTTAAATGTGGGGAATGCTTGAATTTCTTCAAATCAACCATACAAAAATTCTGAAATTTGCATCCCAAGCAAGGGGAAAAAACTTGTAGGGAAAGACCTAGCTTGATGAAAAACCACCTCAAAATGATTTTTAGGGTTTAGAGTAAGCAGAGTGCCTATAGGGAATGGAAAAAGGGGCTGATCTGCCACATACATCATGGAGGATGGAAAATGTAGGAATAATGTGAGAACTTCTAAAAGTCAAGCTGAATTAGCTCTTGCCAAGAAAATGTAAATAAATAAAAAGATTTTTAGTTATATAAATAAAAGAGATTAAAGAAGGATGAGGTTGGGAAGGAGATTAGAGATAATTTAGAGTATTCCAAAAACTAAATAAATATTTTGTCTCAGCTTTCAGTAAAGATGATAATTTGGAAAGTTTATAATGTGCATGAAGGCAGTATGGCTGATGGAAATGTCTAGAAATGGATGGAAATGACCATATCTGAGGTGGAAGAAAGACTTAACAAATTTAGTATCAGCGGGGTAGCTGTGTTAGTCTGGATCTGCAAAAGCAACAAAGATATGCTCCAAAATATCTGTTAGTCTATAAGGTGCTCTTTGTCACTTCAACAAACTTAATGAGCTCAAATGTGGGAAAGGATATTTTCTGAAAAATTCAGGATACTGAAATATCTGATCTATTAGATTGCTGGTGAAGTTGCAAGAATTTTTAATAAATCTGGGGTAGCACTATTGAGAAATAGCTAACATTGTACCTTTCTTTAGGAAAGGGAAAACAAGACCCAGGCAATTACAGACCTGTTAGTTTGACCTCAGTATTATGGAAGGCTTTAGAATAAAGTTTTGAAGGAAAGAAAAATTAAATTCATTCAGGTAAATGGTAAATGGTAAAGGGGAGAAGGTAATTCAACATGGGTTTAACAAAAGTAGATTATGCCAGACTAAGCTGATTTCCTTCTACTGAAAAATAACTGATTTTCTTTTACGTAAGGGAAGTGCAGTAGATCTAATATACTTAGACTTCAGCAAAACATTTGACATAGTATAACATAGGAAATTATTAGTTAAATTAGGAAAGATGAGGATCAGTACATGCACTATAACATGGATCAGGAACTGGCTAAAGAGAAGAAGGCGGCAATGGGTTGTGCTGAAAAGTGAATTATCAGACTGGAGGGAGGATACTAGAGGAGTTCCTCAAGAATCAGCCTTGGGACCACTCTTATCCAATAGTTTTATTAATGGCCTTGTCAAAGAGAGTGGGAGTATGCTAGTGAAATTTGCTGATGATACAAATTTGGGAGGCACTGTCTATACAGAGGAGGATTGGAATATTGTACAGGAAGATCTGGATAACGTTGAAGACTGGAATGACAGAAATGGGATAAAGTTCAATAGTACAAAGAGCAAGGTCAAGCAGAAGTGTCTAATAATAAGAAGTCCTGCTACAAGTTAGAGGCTCTGCAGCTTGAAGCAACAGAGGAAGAGAGAGTTCAACATGAACTTAAACTGGAATAGGTGCAGACAAGAGTCACTAAGATGATCAAGGATATGGAGGATCTATCATAGGAGAGGTGACTGGAAGAGCATGGCTTGTTTAGTCTAATAAAAAGAAAGCTGAGAGGGGTCATGATTAAATACCAGAATGGCTGAAGAGCTATTTAAATTAAAGAGCAATGTTGGCAAAGAACAAATGGACATAAACTGGCCATGAACACATTCAGGCTGGAAATTTGAAGAGCCATCAGAGAGGTGGGGTTTTGGAACAGCTTCCCACGAGTACCTGTGGGGGCAAACAACTTTAAATAGTTTTAAGAGAGAGATGGACAATTTTATCAGTTCAGTTGTATAGTGGGTTTACTTGTGATGGCAGATGGCAGGACTCAGCAGCTCATGTCTTATGCCTAAAAGTTTGTACTTCAGGGTTTTAGCCAGCCATCTACAGTTGTCAGGAAGTGATTTGCACTCTCCCCACGAGGTATTCTGGGGTTGGGAGGTGTTATCTCCTTCCTCTGATACATCAGGGGTGGCCACATCTGGAGCTGGGACATTAGATGGAATGGGCCAGGGCTCTAAGGTGGCACTGAGCTTTTTCTGTCTCAGGGGTTTTTCTGGGCAGTTCTTGCTCACATGTTCAGGTCTAATTGATGATATTTGGGATTAGGAAGGAATTTTTCCCCAAGCCATAGTGGCAGTAGCCTTGCGGGCATTTTGCCTTCCTTTGCAGCATATGGATGCGGGTCACTTGCCAGGATTATCTGGGCATATCTCACTTAATCATCACTCACCTCATGCTCTGGAGCATCTTGGTCCCTCCTATTATCTGCATGTGATACTTAATCATCTAGTCTCCCCTGAGCTGTACTACTTTGATCTAGTGTCAGTTGTTGGATTTAGTGTGCTGGTGCTGGGTTGTGTTGGTAGCCTGTAATATACAGGAGGTCAGGCTAAATAATTTGGTGGTGTCTTCTGGCCTAAAATGCTATAACTCTATGCATTCAGAAGATAGTTTTTGAAATGTGTTAAGTGAATTCTTTACTTTCTGTATGTATGCTCCACATTCACTATATCCATAACCTTAAAGGAGAACTTCATGTCAGTAGGTTTCTACAGATTGCAGCAATGCTATTTCTTGTCTTACATATTTACAGCTGAGGTTCTTTTTATATAGAAGCACCTATTCCTCACTCAGTGATTACAAATTACTAACTAGACTTGAAAGCTAACCTGTGTATTTATATAAAGCGAGAAAGCCAACTGCCTACAGTCTGACAAATCATATAGGAAAGTGTGGCAATTTTCCTAAGAAGTAATGCAAAGCTATCAGTCAAATTGGAAATTGCAATGGTTGCTGAAGTTCCACCATAAAAGAAAGAAAGAAATAGGACACATTTTTGGTCCCTGCAAACAACTGTTCTCTATAGCTTACAAGGAAAAGGTTTATTGGTCTGGAGAATTTAAAGGAGGCTTTGTATTAAATAATGTAATCAATTTCCATGTGTGTGTGTGTGTGTCGACAGAGAGAGAGAGAAATACAGAAAACTCTAGAAAATTTTGCTGTCTACAGTTTTAACCAGTTAGATTTATAATAAAAGAAATTGTTGCAATTGTGAGGGATAAATACAGTAAATACAACTGTTAAGAATATAGTTCAAGGAAATTTATGCGCTTAGGACAAATTGTCCCAATAACATCTATGGTCTTTAGTGAGACAAGTATTTGTTCCTTAACATGTACCTTTTTTGCAGATCAACACTCAGGACATCCTGAGAAGAAACTGTTCAGAAAGAAAATTGTAAACCAAAGTTCATAGGAATGGGAAGTATTAGTACCATGCCTTTAAGATTTGGGGATTAAAAATTTAGAATCCAGCTAAACAAAGAAAAGTTCTTTAGTACCAAAAGGAGATTGTTTCCAATTTCCACTTGATCTGAAGAATAAGTGTCATGACATTCACTGTCCTGCAGGAAATACTATATATGGAAGACTCTGCTTGGATAAAATTGTAATTTCTCCCACTTCAGTATTTGTAAGAATATTCTTTTATTAAATTAGACTTAAATTAAGATGAAATCTGTGCATATGCCTATATATGCTTTTGTATTTAAAGTGGCACTATCATCTTTTAGATAGATAGATAGATAGATAGATAGATAGATAGATAGATAGATAGATAGATAGATAGATAGATAGATAGATAGATAGATAGAGTGTGTGTATTAACCTGGTAGTTTCCATTCAAATCTATCTACACAACTTCTTGCTCATTTATGAAAAACACCCTGATGCCTATCAAAGAATCATTGAAATGTAGAGTTTGAAGGGACTTCAAGAGGTTATCCAGTCCAGATCTCTGCACTAAGGCAGGACCGACCATACCCAGACCATCCCTAACAGATGTTTGTTTAACCTGCTCACAAAAACCTGTAATATGAGGGTCCACAACCTCCATTAAAAGACTATTCCAGTGTTTAACTGTCCTTATAATTAGAAAGTTTTTTTCCCTATATCTAACCTAATATTGCTGCAGATTAACCCCATTTTTTCTTGTCCTACCTTCAGTGGACATAGAAAACAACTGATCATCCTAAAAAGTATGCCTTTTAATACATCTAAACGTAAATATATACTAGGGTTGTCGATTAATCACAGTTAAGTCATGGGATTGACTCAAAAAAATTAATCGCAATTTAAAAAATGAATTGTGATTAATCACAGTTTTAATCACACTTAATAGAATATCAATTGAAATTTATTAAATATTTTGAATGTTTTTTTCTGCATTTTCAAATGTATTGATTTAAATTACAACACAGAATACAAAATGTACAGTGCTCATTTTATATTATTTTATTACAAATATTTGCATTGTAAAAAGATAAATAGTACATTTAGTATTCATACAAGTAATGTAGTGCAATCTCCCTATAGTGAAAGTGCAACTTACAAATGTAGATTTTTTTTCACATAACTGCACTCAAACAAAACAATGTAAAACTTTAGAGCCTACAAGTCCATTCAGTCCTATTTTTTGTTCAGCCAACTGCTAAGGAAACAAATTTATTTCCATTATGATCAGGGTGAACAGTCCAGGATCAGACCCTTAATTAGAATGTACCAAGCTTAATTAAAGTCAGAAGCAAGTGATTATTAAGATACATGTATTCTGAAAGTTAAGTTCACATCCAGACTGGTGAACAAGGTGGTTCTTTATCCTGTCTTAGCTTTTGTCCTGGGATCAAGTTTTTTGGAATCTGATATCTTCCCACAGAAGAAGAAAAGTAGAGAGGAAGCTTGGCTTGTGAAAACAAAGTAAAATTAAGTGAGACCACTAAGTAAAGGAATGGATTTGCTGCAGTAGACATGGGAAAGTATCCTGATATCTCTATGGCAATAAAAAGGGTTGGCCGTGGGTAAGGAGGCCAGGTCAATTCAACACTGAAGCCACTTTGGTGAGTATATGCATGGATATGTGTATATTGAGCATCAGTGGAATGACTCCTAATTAACATGAGAAGAATATTACCCTTTACCCTCTTTTATCTCTTGTTTTACAGTACATAGCCCCAGGTACAAAACAGACATATATTTTTACCTTGTTTATAAAAAATATATATTTATATGTAATGATGTCACTTATTACAAAGTTTCATTCTGGTTCAAGTGTCCTAGTTTTCTTTGTGGGTCTGGTTCAAAATCAACAGGGGATCCCAGTTAAGCCCTACTTGTAAAGATACATGCATGAGCTTTACATATGAATGGCTGATCTGTTATAATTCATCCAGAATTATATAAGGACAATTCAAATACTGATAAATACAAAAAGTTTGGACCAGATTCTCTGATGAGTCAGAGTAGCTCCACACTGCTCTGCTGGTCCCAAGCTGCCCTAGTACTGGTTTAGATACTCACTGGAGAATTCTCCTTAAGTAGGGTGATTTTCAGGAGGAATGCAGCTGCCACAGTAGCTCCTCTATCACCATCACTTCTTGCATCTGGGAGGAAAGGGAGAATCGCTGGAATAGCCCTGTGCCCATCTGTGACAATATATGATTAAAATATGACCATGCAGATAATTGTTGCTTCTGTTATATAATTGAAATAAATATTGTACGACATATTTCATGTAAGGTGTCAATAAAAAAGTTATGATTTGCTGAATATGATTATTCTATTTGTATGCGTGTATCATTTTTGTATCCGAAGTTATGAATATGTACTATGTACCTGTATTTCAAATGTGTTTTCTCCTTAACACTCACAAGATAGATTACATCCAGTCTAGCCAGAACATTGTGAATGGACTATTCAAGTTGTTGGCCCATCAACAAACACGGAAGAAGCTTATTATCACCTGATGGACTTTCCTCTGGACATTTTAGCCAGGATATGGGTAATGGCCCCTGCTATGACTCATCAAAGTATGCAAAGTACTTCACTTAGAATGGAACAATCAGTTGCACATATTCAAAATGGGAAATGACTGCTGAGGAAGAAGCACTGTGGAAAGGGATCCTAGGGGGTCATAAGTTTAATATGAATCAACAGTGTAAAACGGATGCAAAAAAAGCGAACATCATTCCTGGATGTATTAGCAGGAATGTTGTACTCCTACTCCTACTCAGTGCTGATTAGGCCTTAGCTGGAGTATTGTGTCCAGTTCTAGGTGCCACATTTCAGGAAAGATGTGGACAATTAGAGAAAGTCCAGAGAAGAGCAACAAAAATTACTAAAGGTCTAGAAAACGTGACCTATGAGGGAAGATTGAAAAAAATGGGTTTGTTTATTCTGGAAAAGAAAAGATTGAGAGGGGACTTAATAACAGTTTTCAAGTACATAAAAGGTTGTCACAAGAAGAGAGAAAAAATTTTCTTCTTAACATCCAGGATAGGACAAGAAGCAATGAGCTTAAATTGCAGCATAGGAGGTTTAGATTGGATATTAGGAAAAGCATCCTAGCTGTCAGGGTGGCTAAGCACTGGAATAAATTGTCTAGGGAGGTTGTGGAATCTCCATCATTGACAAACACTTGTCAGGTATATTCTAGATAATACTTAGTCCTGCCATGAGTGCAAAGGACTGGACTGGATGACCTCTTGAGGTCCCTAACAGTCCTTTGATACTATGATTCTATGAAAGTATGCAAGGGCATGTGACCAGATCATGTGACACTAAACTCCATCTTGTGCCTGTACTTTTCCGCTAATTGCGCTGCTGGCTTTGTTTGGGACAATGAAGTTCCCTCTACATGGGCAAAGCTATTAAATGGAAATATCTCCATTTTGTCCCTTTCTTGCTCTGATCTCTGGACTTATACTAATGGAACATTCTAACCAATGGATGTTTCAATCTTTTGCAAGCAACCATTGACTTAACAAGCTGGCAGCTTATTTCATCACTGCTTCAAGCCTGATACAAGAACTTTGCAGAAAGTGCATGTATGTGATTCCTTTGATCATTTTAACTCTTTTATCTTTCTTTTCTCTTATAAATAAACCTTTAGATTTTAGATACTAAAGGATTGGCAACAGTGTGATTATTTGGTAAAATCTGACATACAGATTGACCTGGGTATGTGTCTGGTCCTTTGAGATCAGAAGAACCCTTTGTTTAATTAATTTGTTTTTAAATAATTACTCTAGTGTCTAGTTAAGTCTAGTGTTAAGTCTAGTGTCTAAGTGGTGAAACAAGGACTGGAATACCTAAGGAGACTGCATTTCTGACTTCCTGACATCCAGTGTGGTGAGATTTTGTTGCTGGTTTGGTATATCTTATGGAAGAATATAAATGTATAGCTAAATTAACCTGAAGGAGACAACTGGTTTATAAATAGTATGTAACTATCGAAATATAACTGAATAATTTATCTATTATTGCTTGATTAATTTCATTATCATTTAGTTTATAAATAACAGAAGTATTTATATATTTAATCGACAAACACAACTAACTCCAGTAAAGATGGCTGTATCTTTCATTAAGATAAAATAAATGCTTTTCCTTGGGAACTGAAGCAATAAAAGTACAACATATTTTTCAGTTAAATCATTTAAGGTTTTTCTTGGATCCCATGAGTCACTGTAACTTTATCAAAGAGCAGAAGAGGAGGAAAAAACCGAGAGAGGAAAAAATAATTATTGAAGGAAAGAAAGAAAGAAAGAAAGAAAGAAAGAAAGAAAGAAAGAAAGAAAGAAAGAAAGAAAGAAAGAAAGAAAGAAAGAAAGAAAGAAAGAAAGAAAGAAAAGATTTTAATGACATGCCCCAAAAATACCTTAACCAGGGGAATTTCATTACAATATATTTGAAGGATTTTTTCTAAGTATGTTAGGGTCAAAAAATGGGAGGCTTGGGACATTCCTAGAATGCTGGTGAAGAAACAGCCTGAACTCTAATAAGGCCCAAACTCAGAGACGTCACTAATTCTAATGAGCCAACATACATCAGATTGGTCTAACAATAATTAGTAAGGAAAGAATTATCAGGGTTCCCTCCCCACGCTGAACTCTAGGGTGCAGATGTGGGGACCTTCATGAAAAGACCCCCTTAGCTTATTTTACCAGCTTAGGTTAAAACTTCCCCAAGATACAAGTTTCTTTTGTGCCTGGATGGTTGCTGCCACTACCAAGTGTAAGCAAAGAATCAGGGAAAGGGCCACTTGGAGTCCCTATTACCCCAAAAGCCCTCCAAGCCTACACTCCCTTCCTGGGAAAAGCTTGAAAATAAACCCCTCACCAATTCCTACAGGTAAGCCTGATCCAAAACCCTGGATCTTTACACAATGGAAAAAATCAGTCAGATTCTGAAAAGAAGAATTTTAATTAAGACAACATAAACACAATTTACCTCTATAAAATTAGGATGTAGTTACTTTTACAGAGTCACAAAAAGATTCAAAAACACACTAAGGTACCCGTCTAGCTTAGTTTCAAAGTTCAGAGAAAACACAGGGATACCTGCCTCTAGTAAGAGAAATTCACAAGTGAAAAACAAATATAAGCTAACACGCCTTGCCTGGCTATTACTTACTATTTTTATGATAGTTAGAGACGGAGGTAGACTTAGGTGGAGGAAAGGGATGGCTGTCTGATTCCTCTGAAATCCCAGAGGGAACAAACTCACAAACAAAGGCACAGAAAAACAAAGCCTTCCCTCCCACCGATCTGAAAGTATTTTCTGTTCCCATTGGTCCTTTTGGTCAGGTGCCAGCCAGGTTATCTTAGCTTCTTCACCCCTTACAGGTAAGGAGGAATTTTTAGACTAACCTTATGGTTATGATGGGAATATGATGGAGAGGGGAGCATTGGAACAACTTCTGCCCCAGATTCGTCAAGGTTGTTAAGCACATGCTTATTTTTACTCACATGAACAGTCCCTGTGAAGTCAATGGCACTGCTCACATGCTTCCAGTTAGACACCTGGCTGAATCAGGACCTGTATGATTAAAATATTAAAGTATATGAGAGTGAAACATCTCTTAGTACATTTAAAATCCCCTCCAATATATATAGATAAATCTATCGATAGATAGATGGATAGATTATAGATCAATCTATTGTTCTTATTGATAGATTGATAGATCGATAGATAAAATCTTTTTTTGTGTATAAACCAAAGTGTTCTGTATCTACAAATCTAGTCCTCTGTGCATATCAAAATGAAAAATTCTTTGGATTGAGGTTGGATCATAGTGTTTGACCAAATAATGGAATGTGTATAATCTTATATTCTAACCCTGCTAATCTGTGAAGAATTGTGTTTACATGCTCCTGGTAAGTAACAAAGGTTGCTTGTTATCACAGAGGTATGTTGTGATGAACAAGATGGTGTGACAGATTATGATCCAAAGATGTTCTGTAATTGGTAAGAGATATTTATTATTTGTAGGGTGAGTGAAGATTTTGTAACGGTATGCATATAGGGTACGCTCTCCCCCCCTCGGCACCAGGGAAAGGGTACTATCAGTCAAAACACTGTTATTGCATACCAGCGTTATCTACTGCATACCAGAGCTCTCCAGCTGCTAACTGCTTGCCAGGCTTGTGTGAAACTAATGAAGCAAAACAAGTTATTAGCTATTCATGAGGTATGCATGAGATGTAAATGTGCATGGGTATTTCTATGTCTGTGTGCCCCTGCATATTGGGCTTCACCCTGAGCATTGCTCCGATGCATCGGGCTTTTCCCATCTCTCAGTGACAGCAACAAAGGGAGCCCCTAACTGTCTGCCTTCAATAAACTCACCACTTTTATTTAGCAGCTATGTGTGTGCCTCGTTTCTATGGGACTCCGAGTACCCTGCAACATTATTGCAGATGTTTTCTTTGATTTATGAAATAATGACACACTGAAAGATGTGTTTAACTCATTAGGAACCGCTTATCCTCACAATTGTTCTTAGCACGAATTACTGGATTATAAATTCCTTCAGTTTATCAACCATGTAAACTGAGATACCATAAAAGAAATTCCATTAGTATTAGGTAAATTGAGATAACAGAAAACATAGTGGGATAAATTGTGGGAAAGTAGTTTCTCTTCTGCAAAAGAATTTATTTTCCCCACACCCTGTAAAACAGAAGAGTATTGGGAAGTTAAGTTGGAAATGCACAAGCTGCTATTGCTTCACCCGTGACAAAGGATGTGATAAAGTATGCTTTATTTTCTGTCTTGCGCTGTATGCATCTTTGACTACTAGTCTCTGATTCCATAATTCCGACAGAGCTGATTATCTGATAGTTCATGTTATTAATATTATCATAATTAAATCCATTTATGCAATGTTGTTGTAGCCATGTCAGTTCCTGGTTATTAGAGAGACAAGGTGGACGAGGTAATATCTTTTATTGGACCCAAGTCCTATTGGTGAGAGGGACAAGCTTTTGAGGTTACACAGATCTCTTCTTCAGATCTGGGAAACTAACACCCAGGCCTGAAGAAAAGCTTTGTGTAAGCTCAAAAGCTTTTCTCTCTCTCCAAAAGAAATCAGTCCATTGGAAGATATTTCCTTGCCCATTATTACATTCAAAATGCAAGCACTGCCACAGTAGGAGCTTTAGGAGGATTGTGCCTCAGGAAGTCTTTCCTGGAGCTTCCCATGGTATGGGGCAAGGTGCAGACTGCATCGTTCCTTAGGACAGCACAACATACTTCCTCTTATGTGCCTGTGCACATTGCCTCTTTCTCACTTCCTTGGGGTAGTGCGTGCCCCTGAGGGCACTAAGAGGAAGCATTCCTCCTGCATCTGACCATAGACACAGAACAAGCTGGTTCTTAATGTGCAATATGTATAACAGGAAAGTACAGAGAAGCAATAAAATAAAATAAAAGAATAATAACAAATGAACAAAACCAATGAGATTTTTATTGCTAATCTTTTCATAGAGGTATGTAGTAGTCCTGAATTATAGCTGAATGACTTCTTTCCTTAATCCCCTGTCTATTCCTCTCTCTTTCTCCCTTTCCTGATAAAAATGGCATGGGGCCATTTCAATACGAACGGTATGTCATGGTTCATAATTTTAAAAGTGTAACATTTTTCAAATATGCAGACTATAAGTGATGGGTGTTTGGGAATCTGGCTACTAAATTTCAGATACTCAAACCACTGGATGACGAACAATACTCAAACAGTAAAAGCACTGACAATTGGAATTTTACAGCTCTGGGGTACACAGAGATTATAATAAGAGAGGGTTTCTCAAATATATAGAATGAAAAAAGAGAAACAGTAGTTTATAACCAAGAAAACCTGTGAAGCTGAGCTATCTAGTTGAATTTCAGATACTTGGGTAGAAACTAAATAAACTGAAAGGGCTATGGGATTGAAATAGATTATTTAGATGCTTGCTGCTTTATGATAACATTGGTTATGACACTGAATCATTCTAGATATATTGATATAGTAATATCATGAGATGGCCCGATAAACACTACAGAAGTACTATTAATACCTTTGGATTCTGTGCAAGGAGCATTTTGATTAGCTGGGAATTGAAGCAAACTCCATAGAGTACAGGATCTTGTAGAAATTCAGACTGACATAAGCAATCTTAAGATAAAGAAAATGAAAGAACCTGATTCAAGTTTAAAAAACAAACAAGCATATACATACATAAACACAAGCCTGCATGCAATCATGCACAACAGACTTTATGGAAGAAAGATGGAGGAGAGAAAAACAGGAGGCCACAGTTCACTGAAGATTCTTAATTGATTAGAATGCCCACAGCAGTAAGAGACAACGGGAAGAATCAATTAAAGATTAGAGATGAGTTATGGCAAGCAGAAAACTCGTAAATAATCAAGCACAGAAGAAGAACAAAAATGAAATGATAAAAGAACCAAGGAGCTGACATGTAGCAAAGTTTTCTGTGCCCTTCACATTAAATTGTCCTCTTTGCCACTCGATTCCATTTCTTGGGTTTACGACTTTTCTTCTCTGTGGTAATTAAAAATATCACATTAAAATCACTTCTGTGTTTATATTGTTGTCACGTCCTAAGATATTGAGGAAGGGGCATGTTGTTTTCTCTAGCTCAGCCTTCTGGTTATGAGAGTAGGAAAAACTTTCCTGTGAAATATAGTTTTTAAAAAATTACATAATAATATTCTGTATCACCCTCTTACACAGAAGCCATAAATTGCTGCAAGCTTGCTATATGTTATCCTAACATAGTTACATACTAACCACTAACATTTTAGCTAGAAGTAACTCATAGCAAGCTTAATAAAACCTTATGACTCTCACAAGGGATTGACAGGTATTTTTAACTCAGGGAGGGACTCAGACTAGAAAAAGCTGATAAGTAAGCTGTTTAGTGACACTATACTCACTGTAATTTCATTATTCTGTAAAAGCCTTCTAATAACTTTTGAAATACTGTTTTATAGAAGATTGGCTTGCTATATAAATTGAGGTAAGTGGGTTTTCATTTCACTGGAAGCAAAATACAAAATACACTACTACATGTGTGGTATTTACATAGTCAGTGTTGCTACAATAGCAAAACACTCTAACTTGAGATTTTTAGAGATTTGCCCTACATACAGTGAGACTATCAGGTTAGTCTCACTACATGTATATCATAAAGCATTTAAAATGCCAGAGTGAAACTATAAGATGCTTCCTCTCACTATACCAGGGGTCGGCAACCCACGGCTCCGGAGCCGCATGCGGCTCTTTCATCCCTCCGATGCGGCTCCCTGTGTGTTCTAATTTTAACCGGCCCGCAGACTGTTTTCTATGCGGCCCGCCAGCAGTGTCCAACCAGTGCGCGGAGCCGCAGCCGAAAGAGAGGGGCGGGGTCAATAAGAGGCGAGCGGCGGGGGGGGGAGAAGAACGGAGGCGGAGCTGGGGCCGGGACACGAGGCGAGGCGGAGCCGGCGGAGAAGTGCGAGTCGGGCCGGGGCAGGAGGCGAAGCGCGGCGGAGCCGGCGGATAAGAGCGAGCCGGGGCCGGGGCACGAGGCAAGGCAAGGCAAGCTGGGGGAGGGGGGGAGTGAAAGCACGGCCGGGGGGGGGGAGGAAGAAGAGCGAGAGCACGGCTGGAGGGGAGGGGGAGGGAAGAAGAGTGAGAGCATGGCCGGAGCGGGGGGGAGGAAGGGGGGGGAGCGGGGGGAGGAAGGGGGGGAAGAAGAAGAGCGAGAGCATGGCCGGAGGGGGGGGAGGGAGGGAAGAAGAGCGAGAGCACAGCTGGAGGGGAGGGGGAGGGAAGAAGAGCGAGAGCACGGCCGGAGCGGGGGGGGAGGAAGGGGGGGAGGAAGAAGAGCGAGAGCACGGCCGGAGGGGGGGAGGGAGGGAAGAAGAGCGAGAGCACGGCTGGAGGGGAGGGGGAGGGAAGAAGAGGGTGGGGGAGGGAAGAAGGGGGAGGGAAGAAGAGAGTGTTATTTCATTTTAAATGTCAAAAGGGTTTTGTGGCTCCCAGTGTTTTCTTTACTGTGGGAAACGGGTCCAAATGGCTCTTTGAGTGGTAAAGGTTGCAGACCCCTGCACTATACCGATAATTTACATTTAAATAAAGGCTTTTTATCTAGAAGGATTGCAAAGCACTTTAGAAACTATATTCCACCTGCAAGAGATAATTTACCGCTCTTAAAAGACCACTTTAATTGTTGTTTTCAGTGCTGCAGACATGTTGTTCACAGGATATTAGAGAAATAAGGTGGGTGGGGTAATATTTTTTCTTAAACCTACTTCTGTGGGTGAAAGAAGCAAGCTTCCGAGCTTACACTGAGCTGAAGAACCTGAAGAAGAGCTCCGTGTAAGCCCAAAATCTTGTCTCTCTCCCCAACAGAAGTTAGTCGAATACAAGATATTAACGTATTCATCTTGTTTCTCTAAGACTACTTTAGAGTATTTTTATGCAGATTATAATATAATTTTATTCAACTGTTAGTTACAGTCCACCTCTTCTTGGCACCCATTTAAAATGAAGGAAATCACTGTTTAAGGCAACATGAACATTCACACCAACCTTAATTTATGTGTAGCATCATTCAAATTTCATTATTTCTAAAGATACTCAGCTCAACAGCAAAATCCTTTCAACTTCAATAAATAACCAGATACAAAGTACATATGAAGTACCTCACAATCATACTCAAGTGCACCACCTGAACTCTGACCTCAAACTTTCATGTACAAATGGGACCTGATATGCATTTTGTGAAAACAATGACCCTGGTTCAAAAGAGGGATGTAAAATGTTAACGTTCTGATTTCGTAACATTTTACACCCACTCTGTATGAACTTTCGAAAAAATGTGCAAGGAAATGGAGAATCCTGTTGAATCCTGTCCTATAGACTATCCCACTACATGTATGTCTACAGGAACTATATCTTGGTCTCACTGAAGCTAGAGTTCAGGCTGGTGTTAATGTGTTTAAGTATTAGGGGAATTAGATGTTCTAATCCCACCTCCCCCAACAAAACCTTATCCAAAGTGGACCTGAGGGTCAGTGTGGCCAAGATATAGTCCAGTGACACCTTTTTCTACATATAAAATTGTCACAGCTTTGAAATTTGGTATCTTGAAAAACTTACCTTTCAAATGCATCCCACCATCCACGCCTACTACTGGAAATGCACATGATACTGCATTGAATAAATTGTGACATTTTTATAAATGATAGACATAGTGAGTTATGTCTGCTGCCACATCTCAGTGTGGAGAGAATCTTTCCCCATGCCATTCCATATTCTGCATTGGTCACATATGTTACCAAAAAAACCCCACGCTATTTTGGACATGCTTTAGAATGTTTTTAGCATTTTAATGGAATTACTTTCTATAATCCACTCTCTATAAAGCCAGGTTACCATGATTCTCACTGTACAGGGCTCAGAGGGAGCCATCAATGACTAAATAATATTTTTCATATATCAAACCACAAATCACAACATCATTATATACAGAAAGTCTCTTGTAGATAAATGCAGAAACCTCAAATTATAGAACCATAGAAATGCAGGGTTTGAAGGGATCTTGAGAGGTCATCTACTCCAGCCCCCTCTGCTGAGGGAGGACCAAGTAAAACTAGACCATTCCTGACAGGCGTTTGTTTAACCTGTTCTTAAAACCTCCAATGACAGGGATTCCAAAAATCTCCCATGGAAATCTATTCCACTATTTGACCATCTTGAGAGTTAAAGTTTTCCCTAATATCTAACCTAAATCTCCCTTGCTGCAGATTAAGGCTATTACTTCTTAACCTACCTTCAGTGGTAGGATAAGAAGTAACTGGTCACCCTCCTCTTTATAACAGCTCTTAACAGACTGTTACAAGGTCCCCAGCTCAGTCTTCTTTACTCAAGACTAAACTTTTGCATTGTTTTTAACCTTCCCTTATAGGTCAGGTTTTCTAACCCATTATTATTTTTTATTGCTTTCTTTTAAACTCTCTCCAATTTTTCCATAGCTTTCTTAAAGTGTGGCACCCAAAATTGGACAGAAAACGCACCAGTGCCAAGTAGAGTAGAACAATTACCTCCTGTGTCTTACATAATACACTTCTGTTAATATATCTCAGAAAGCTATTAGCCTTTGGTGAACTGAATCACATCACTGATAAATATTCAGTATTCAATTTGTGATACAAGATAACTCCCAGATCCTTTTAGTCAGTGCTATCACCTAGTCAGTTATCCCCCCTTTTGTAGTTGTGCATTTGATTTAGTCTTCCTAAGTGCAGTACTTTGCTCTTGTCTTTATTTCATCTTGTTGATTTCAGAGCAATTCTCCAATCTGTCATGCATTTTGAATTTTAATCTCTCCTTCAAAGTGCTTGGAACCCTTTCCAGCATGGTGTCATCCACAAATTGTATATACATACTATCCATTCCATTATCCACGTCATTAATTAAAATACTGAAAAGTACTGGGATAAAATAGACCTCTGCAGGATCCCACTAGATACACCTCCCGCCCCAGTTTGACAATACACTATTGATAACTACTCTTTGACTATGGTATTGAAACCACTTGTGAAACCAATTTATAGTAATTTCATCTAGAACACATTTCCTTAGTTTGCTTATGAGAATGTCATGTGGGACTGTGTCAAAGGCCTTATTAAAATGAAGATATATAACATCTACAGCTTTCCTCATATCTATAAGGGTAGATACCCTATCAAGGAAGAAAATTAGTTTGGTTTGGCATGATTTGTTCTTGAGAAATCCATATTATTTTCCAGGTGCTTACAAACTGATTTTTTAATAATTTGTTCCAGTCTCTTCCCAGATATTGAAGGTATGCTCACTGGTCTATTTTTTGTCTTTTTTTTTTTTTGTCTCCAAGACATGTCTAGTTGGTGCATTTTACCAAAGTGGCTTGGCTTTGCAACAAAAATTATATGAAAAAGTGGTAAGAAGAATTTTTTAACTGTTGAAAAATATTGTAAAATATTTTTTTCAGTAAAAATTGCATAAGAAGCATCTGATGCTTTGGAGTTGTATAAAGGCTTTGATATCCTAATTCAGCAAAACTCTTAAGCAAGGGCTTAAGTCCTATTGACAATGAGATTTAAAATTCGCTTAAATATAAGAGCATGTTTAAATACTTTTCCCAATAGTGATGGATTTAAGCATGCACTTAAGATCTTTCTTCAGTTAGTGCCTACAATTGTATTAGTATTTATTAGGGATGACCTGCATAGCCTACTTACAGATTCACCACACATGAATAATTATCAAAGTTGGATTACACTACACTTTCACTCCCATGTTCCCCCGGGTTAGGGAATGAGAGAAAGAACAAACCACATATGCCAGAGGTTAGTTACATCACTAAATGAACTACTGGAAAGGACTTAGGGTCAGTTTTTTAAAGGTATTTAGTGGAGCTGGTCAGGAAATCAATAGGTAAACAGATTTTCATTAGAAAATGCCAATTAATCAAAACCTAAATTATTTACAGGACAGAGATGGTTTCAATGAATGTCCCAATTCAAATTTTTTGGAGGAAAAAAGTTTTAAAATTGTCAAACTCTTCCACTTCCACACTTCCGAAATAAAAAGTTTTATTTTCCAATTAAAACAACTTTTTGTTTTGAAATTTTAGTTTCCATCTACTCAACAAAAAAGGCTAATATTTTTAAAGCCAAAATTTAAATATTTTCAAAATATCAATATGAAAAGGTTAAAATAACAAATATAAACATTTTTTTCAGATTATCATTTTGAATTTTTTTTTCAAGATTTTGACTTTTGACCCCAATTTGTGACTAGAACAAATATCAAAATCTCAAAAATTGTCACTGGATAGGAAAACTGTTTCCCACCCAGATCTAATATTTAGAAGCCTAAAGAGGCAGAACGGTGCTTTGGAAAAAACCTACTATGTGCCTATCTCCTGTTGATTTTATCAATCTCATTAGGTGCTTAGCTACACTATTAGGCACCTAATTACCTGTGGCAATCTGGCCCTTGGAGTCTATAGTGATGAGCACAGTATAAGAACCTAAGGAGAACAGAAAATAATAGGACAGAACAGAACAAGTTGTGTGGGCCTCACCATGCATGTTGGAGGGGTAGGGGTATTCTTCTTCCTTCCCAGGAGTTGAAGAGAGGTCTCCCTCCCCTCAGAAGTAGCAGGGAAGAAACAAGTCATCTCTAGTCACTTCAGAGAAGCAAGACTGCCAGCAGGTAACCCCTAGTATTTATCCCAGAAGCCCTGGGTGTGTCTCCATGAGTGGGTAGACCTGGCCTACTGCACTTTTCTCCTCCTGCCACACACAAAGCCGGCTGGAGAGGTGTTGGTGGGAACTCCAGAACATTGAGTCTTGGAGTTACCAATTGAGACATGGTATTTTTCTTCCCAACTATTAGGGCTAGACATTTATATTTTTTCTAAAATATAAGTTAAGATTCTGATGTAATCACACAGCTACATAAGATAGGGGCCTTTGGCCTGAGATTACAGTGCATCTCCCTTAGCCAGCCCAGCCTCCACAAATTTGTGCCAGTAAAACCTTAGCATCATTATACACTACCTTGTTCTTTTTTACTGTCTTTCTCTTTATCTGTACACAGAGAAAACATCAGTAAGAGAGAGAGAGCGACATATATAGTTTCCATTTTCTTGTCTTCAATACTTTTCAAGGGAAAAAATCTGTATTACATTTCTATTTATTTTCAATCTTTTCCTCAGCTGGGTAGCTAGGATTTCTGCTTGTGAAATAAACTGCAATATAAATTCCACTTTGTAGTGATATTTTTTCTATGATAAAACTTTCCTGTTTCTTGATTTACCATTATGTTCAGATAGCCTACTGTTCAACTCTTTCTTATTAACTATAAGAGGATATGAGCTTTCATTCAAAAACACCTCATATGTACTTGTAGATATTTGGGTTACTAACATTTATTGATTTATTGGGACCACTGCTAAGTTTTATTCATGGGCATGGGGTATACCAGAATTTACATTTCTGGATTGTGCTTCCTTATAAATATTTTCAACACTATAATAGTCAGTCATATTATAACTTCCTTCAGCTAGTGAAAACCAAAACAGACTTGCAATTCCCTCAGAAAACCCACCAAAAATCACAGGAAATCCAAAGTAAAGGTCTGTTCCCAAAGCCCTTTTGAAATCAGTAGAAGTCTTTCCATTGACTTCAATGAGCTTTGGATAAGTCCCATAGTCAAAGGGCCAATCCAAGGAGATAACACTATTCAGATGTAAAAATTGCTAATGTGAGGGCCTCAACTCAAGTATCATACTGTCCTTCATACACCTCGCTTATTTTGTCACTAACCAACATGCCCATCCTAATCCACAACACCCTTTCCTTACCACCATTACTTACCGGCCCTGGTGCTCCTTTCCCTTTCCTCAACCTCTCCATATTTCCGATGGACCTGTCCTAATCTCACTCCTCTAATTCCCTTCATTGCCCTGGTGGCTCTGACCTTCTTCTTATGCTAACATTCCACGTCTGTTCTGTTTCCTGTAGTCACAAGTCTCCCCCTATTGATGAGCAGTTTCATTGTTCCAGTGGAGTAAGACTTGACTGAGGCTATAGTTGGGGAGAGAAAAAACAGACTTTCATGTAATTAAGGCCAATTGCATGCAGCACTTTACAATTCGAAACAGAGACTTTGCACTGGATTCTGTGTTCCATATGGAGCCAGGTCAGAAAGCAAAGCAGCAGGGAGGTGTATTTCTCACAATGTGTGTTACTGAGCAGGGAGACACATGGATTCCGCATCAGTTTGTGGTTTTCAAGGCATTGGGCTTCATTACTAAACAACGAAAAAATTCACTAGTCAATCCTGGATGTTACAATACTCATAGTCTTTAGTGTAATTCCATTCTTCAGCTGAAATGTTGTGTGAAATATAGCAAATGTTAGCAGAATATGGTTCTAAGGATCTCTTCCTATTGTGTGAAATCTGGTGTTCTTAGATATAGATAAAGAAGGAAAGTCCACTAACACAGGCTGAAGAAGGTAATGAAGTAGGCTCCAGTTTAGAAAATATATTTTATATTAAAATGACACATCACATTATTACTCTCCCTTAACTACTCAAATCTGGAAAGTCTCTCTTTTCTGTCCAATTGTATTTACACATTAACTTACAAAATACATTTTAATTAACAGAAAAAAAACCCCAAAAACAGTCCTTAAATAGTTAAAGCTATTTCCAGAATGGCAACTTTTGTGAAGTCTCCTAATATCATTTTAGTTACTACTTTTCTTGTTTTGGTCTTTGAAAAATGATACATTCCATTATTATTCCTAGCACACAGTATATTTCTGCCTGTGAAGTTTTAGTGAACTGTGATTTCTTTTTCTTGTTTGAATTTACAAATGCAAATGAATCAACAATCCTTTCTAGGTAAGGCTCAGAATCAGAAGGCCAATGTGGACTCAATCCTCTAATCTTTACTCATGTGAGTAGTCCTTACTCTTGCTGTTTGCCCTATTGACTACACACACTTTGCAATAAATCTGTTTTTCCCCAACTTTTTTTTTTACTAGTCTGTAGTTTTATCCTTCATAATAAGTATAGTGATCTTCACAGGTAGCCATGATTATAAGTATAAGATAATAAGTTTCAGGAGCTGGCAAACCCCAATTGGGGGTTAATCTTGGTTCCTGCTTGTCTAAAACATTCCATCCAGTTTTAATATGGAACACATAGCAATCTAGGATGCTAAATCACCCCAACATAACATTTATCCCATTCAGCTTTCAAATTTTTGTTACCACCCTCCTCAGATGATGCCATATCCTATCTAGACCCTAGGGTTTCATTTTACTTATGGGTCAAGTTGGGTGCAATTTTGAGAGCTCTCCATGCCTCCATCTGTGCAATGAGGATAAGGATGCTTATCCATGTTTGTAAAGTGCTCACAGATGTATAAAAGAAAAGTGCTTCCTAAAGTAGGGATTCTGCTTATTATTTAAAAATTCAGACAATTAAAGCAATTTCCATGTTTGTGACTTAACTATATGAAATTCCCTCAGTTCGGTTCCAGAAATCAAACCACATCAACCTGAAATGTTGAAGTTCTATCAAACATTTCTTTTTAATCTTTAGCCTTGAATGCAGTATTCTGTGGAGTTTGTTTTGGTTCCATTCCACTATTTGAAAATCTCATTAGCTACAATGCTTGTTTTGTTTTTTCTTCATTTTTATTTTTTCCCCTATTCACTCTACCCGTCTGGATAATATTGCAAAACATCTCACTCTGTTCTAATTTCTGTAGAGCTGTGCCCAGCATCCATGTACAATTAAGTTGATAGGTCACACTTGAAATTAAGTTTGTCAAATAAGGGTATACAGTTTAGATTCAGTAAAACAATTACCACCACTTGTAATTAGGAAAAAGTAGGAGCCAGGTCTGAGAGACAGTCTGAGACATGACCATGCAGAGAGCCAGTCTGCATGGTGTATCATTTAGTTAGTAGCTGATCATTGCAGTAGTTCTATTCAAATTCAGCTCAGGGTGCATTCATCTGTCAGCAGAACAAACCTCAATTCAAAACAGAAAGATATTTGGAAATTATAGTTTCAAGTGTTCAGCAGATCTCGGGTTTTGGTTGATTGTAATGGTTCTGTCTCAAATTTAATAAGTGTGCAGTGTTCTTTTTGAAAGTGGTTACAGGTACAGTTTCACAGGCGAGATCTAGCTTTTGGGATGAGCTGCCTTCTAATGAGTGCCAATACTGATCAGTGTAAAAGCTATGGATTTTTTTTTCCCCTTCAGTGGGTTAGTCACACCTGTCAGTCCTTCAACAGCTACATATTATCTGTTCATACCTGCCAGTTTAAAAGGTAAAGGTAAACACTGGCAAAATTTTCAATCACTGCTCAAAAACGAGATAGGACTGGAATAGCAAATTGAAATACCAGGGATGTTCCAGGGCCAGATTGAGATTTAATGACATAGCTGTGTAGGGAAGCTTGCAAAGCACCTATATATTCCTTGTCAGTTTCAAGCCAGTGCTATTACTCCCTTCTCAGTTTTATGAGCATTAAATATAATTGAAAAATACTAAGAAAAGAATACAAGTAAATTTAAAATGCACAGTAATTCATAAAGCAATGTATTGGTGTAGAAATTGATTGTGCTCTCACTTACGTTGGGTTTAGACCAGAGCAGTTCTACTGACTTCAGTGGAGTCCTGGATCCACAGCAGTGTCAGAAGATAAGGAGGGCTATTGTACATGAAGAAGCACATTTTTAGTTGTGCATATAGTGCCAAATCCACTGTCTTTGTGGCACACCTTGGAAAAACTCACATTTGTGTGTAGGGCATTTGCACACATGAAAGAGGTAAAATGCCTATATAAAAAGGGAGACTGGTGTGACTTTCATCTCTATTCACATGCAAATGCAGGTTTCACGTGTGCAAATATAGTTTCATGAAAAATTTGTCACCTGTGTCTGAAATTTAGCCAAGAGTTCTAAAGCTACCAGGACTATTTAATCTTAATGAGGTTATCCAGATTTATTTTTATAATACCATAGTATACATAGAATTCCATTCTGACATACACTGTTGTTTTTTTCATTACTCTCCTTTCGAAACCTCCAACTGTATAAATAATATTGGAGGGAGAGGTGCCAAAATGCCTCTGTTTTCAAATATTGTAGGTCAGGAAAGTATTTTGAAAATCTGGGCATTTACCACAATATTTTACATCACCAAGAGTTCTTGTAACCAGATGTTTATTTCCTGCATAACTAGCTCTTTAGAGCATTGCAGTGAACAGGTTTATTTACATATTTGAGCTGTGCTCCTGTAACACAGAAGTGATTAGCATGCCACTATAATTCTTTGTCTATAGCGCTGTGCAATGTGTATTCAGTGTATTCATGTGACTTCTAAGCTACATAACCATAAGTGTAAAAAAAACCCAATGCTGTGAAAACATAATCAAAGGACCAGAACACTCATTTGTGACAGCCTAGCTAGCATAGCTTTCCTTTATACTAGAACAATATGATTGCTTTGTTTATCAGTAAAGCAGGGATTTAAATGACAGGAAAACTAAGTTTGCAAATTCAGACTGATTATATGAATCTAACAATCAGCTGGAAATTTTAACAAACCCTCAATTTCTGCAAGACTTTGCCCATCCTACAATGTATGTCCTGTCACTTTGTTCAGTCCTGAAATGTTTTGTAAAGGATTCCCCCTCTGCCCTTGGCCCAGAGTTTATTAAACATGAATCATGAAGTTAAATTATGCTGGTGAATTGTAATTGTTTGCATCATGACAATGGATCACAGGACATTTTTTTTTCCTTTCAGTTATGCTTGTATAAATTCAAAATTCCAAATATTCATGAAATTTAAGACTCAAAGGGACAATTATATCATCTCATCTGACCTCCTATATCACAGGCCATTGAATTTCACCCAGTTATCCCTGCATTAGCCCAATAACTGGTGTTGGGCTAAAATACATCTTCCAGAAAGGCATCCAGTATTGATTTGAAGACATCAAGTGATGGAAATCTACCACTTCTCTTGGTACTTAATCACTCTGCTGTTAGAAATGGGTTCCTTATTTCTAATTTGAGTGTATCTACCTTCAGCTTCCAATGAGTGGTTCTCGCTATACCTTTCTCTGCGAGATTAAAGAGTACTTAGAGAGCCAGTGAGAGTACTTAGAGAGCCAGTGAGTCTGCTGATTTTGCTCAGTTGATTTACTTCAGGTCAACCGAAAGAAGAGTCTAGCCCTGTGATTTCAATAGGACAGTATACATAAGTAGGCTCAGTCAGAAATAGAAAATAAGTTGTTAAAAATAAAAGTAAAAATAAAAGTTCTATTCAAACACAAATATCTTCAATAAGTAGCAATATCAGCAAGGGGAATACAATTACAGGCAGAGCAAAGTGCTTTTTATTTAAATGTTCTCTTTTTTTTAAATGTATCCCAGTGTGAAAGTCACTCTTTAAATTAGTGAGATCATGTATAATCTCAATGTCTCCACTGGGGATTGTAGGAATATATGTTTTCTCACTTGCTTAGCTATGTGTTTGGGGATTAGAAGAAAATTATACAGCCGTAGGTACTTTATAATGACAGATATCAATAGTAATCTAGCTAATTGAGTGTATTCCAACTTTATTTTAATTTACTAGTGTTTTTAATTTCTTCTTTGTCATTTAGTTTTGCTTTTTGACCCGAATACGCTACCGTTCTCATAGGCCTTGACCCTACAAATCTTTTCTCACGTGAGTAGCCTGTACTTGCTCATGTGAGTAAGGATTTGCTGGATTGGACCAACAAACATTTCAGAATCATTAAAAACTAGGATTGGAAGATGCTTACCTTATTTTCTAAAACATTTTAATTTCCCAAAACTTGCCAAGAAATATTTCAATATAAAAGAGATGGAGGGAGAGAGAAAGAGAGAGGAAAAGAGAGAGAGAGTGAGAGCGAGCAAAAGCTCTATTTCAAGCCTTATTCAGCTCAGCTGAGTTTGTGCTGTGTATAGTAGATAATTAAACAATGGGAAAATGTGATTCAACCTCCAAATTTATCAGCATTTGGTGAATGTTACAGCTTATTGAGATTTATCAGACAAAAGCAAACAAAAATGCATTGATTGCTGAGACTGCACCTTCCTAATTGGTGGGGCCATTTTGTGGAGTAAATCCCCTCCCCACCCTTCTCCTAGATCTGATGACAGGACTTCACCAAAGTTACCAGGAGTCTTTTGGATAAGGCAGAGGCTGAAAAAGTGAATAAAAACCATGTGTGATTTGGGAGTACATTATACTCTCCAACTCTTACGAAGTACACCATATGGGGGTAGATCTATATATATAAAAGTCAAATGGTGTATGCGTGCGTGTATGCGTGCATGTGTGCATGTATGTACGTGCGCTTACTCCTTCCACACCGTTTGAGCTAGAGACTTGAAATTTGGTACAGTTAGAGGTCTTAGGGTCCTAATCAGGGTAAGAGTCGAAAAATTTTCAAATCTTACCTCTGACGCCCCCCAGGGGTGAAATTATTTAAAGGCCAATCACATCAGCTGGGCAGCTGCTGTTCTCTGTGACATAGTTATGATGTCATAATACCCCCTCCAACGAACCCCGCACTCGCTCAGCTCTCTGCCCCCTCCCCCCTCCAATGGACCCCGCACTCGCTCATCTCTCTGCCCCTCCCCACCTCCGACGGACCCGAGTTGGGTTTGGTCAGAGGATAAGTGAGGTAGGGGTGTCGGGTTTGGTCAGGGGGTGAGGTGGGGGTGTCGAGTTTGGTCGGGGGGTAAGTGAGCCAGGGGTGTTGGGTTTGGTCTCGGGGTGTTGGGTTTGGTTGGGGGGGTGAGGAGGGGGGTCGGGGTGGGGGTGAGGTGGGGGTGGGGGGGTTGGTCGCGGGGTAAGTGAGGTGTGGGTGTTGGGTTTGTTTGTGATGGTAGGTAGGGGTGTCGGGTTTGGTTGGGGGGGGAAGTGAGGTGGGGGTGTCAGGTTTGGTCTACGGGGGGTGAGGTGTGGGTGTCAGGGGGTGTTGGAGTTGGTAGGGGGAGACGTGGGGGTGTTGGGTTTGGGTGGGGGGGGTGAAAATGTGAGTCGGGGTTGGTTGAGGGGTAAGTGAGGTGGGGATCTCGGGTTTGGTCAGGGGGGTGAGGTGGGGGTGTCAGGTTTGCTCTCTGCCCCCTCCCCCCTCCAACGGACCCTGAACTCGCTCAGCTGTCTGCCCCCTCCCCACCTCCAAATGACCTGAGCAACGCCGGGTATTTTCGCTAGTAGTTTATAATACGTGAATCCTGCAGCTCCCATTGGCCAGGAGCAGAGAACTGCAGCCACTAGGAGCTGTAGGTGGCCGTGCCTGTGGACAGTCAATGTAAATGAACTGTCTCGCAGGACGCCAGCGGATTACCCTGATGGGCCGCATATGGCCAGCAGGCCACAGGTTGCCCAACACTGCTATAGGGTCTGGACACCTCACATTCTTTAGTTTTATCCTCACAGCACCCCTGTCTGGTAGGGAAGTATTACCCCCATTTTATAGATAAGAAACTGAAGCAAAAAGGCTAAAAGACTTGTGCATGGTCACACATGAAGTCTATGGCAGAGCAGGGAACTGACCCCAGGTCTGTAGAGTCTCAAGCTAGTTTGGTCCTTCGTTCCTCTCAGCAGCTCTGCCATATATTACAAAACAGATCCAGTCTATTTTGGAAAAGGAACGTTTCTTCCTGTGCAGAGGGCACCTCATGGAGAATGCTCTACTGATGTCCCTTTTTCTTCTAAATGATGAGGGATCCAGCTCACAAGCTTCCACTGATTGCAACTGCGGCAATTTAGACATATAATTAGACCAGGGATCAGCAACCTTGGCACATGGCACCACAGGGTGAGCACTCTTAGCTGGCCCCACCAGTTTGTTTACTTGCTAGTTCCCCAATCGTGGCTCCCACTGGCCGTGGTTCGCCGTTCCGGTCCAATGGGACTGCGGGAAGCAGCTGCCATTGGACTAAAGCGGTGAACCACAGCCAGAGGTAGCCATGATCGGTGAACCGGCAAGTAAACTAACCAGTGGGCCCCACGAAGGGTGCTTAGTGTGTGGTGCCATGTGCCAAGGTTACAGATACCTCACCTGGGGCATCCTCAGGTCTACTCAAATGAAACCAGTGTCAATGACCTCCTAGGGGCTCCTCCATTGGCCCTGAACTGCAAGACTCTGACCATACCCTGGAAAATGCTCCCCAGCTGCCATGTTCCTCTTTGCACACCAGGGCAGTGCAAAGAGAACACACCAGAGGCCAAGGGTCTGGACCCTGCTTTTAACACACATCATATTTAATACTGCCTTTTAGTCCAGACCATAGTATGGACTGCAAAATCTAACTTGTTGACCTCTTAACTCTACTGCAAGTTAATCTGAGATTGAGAATTAGCCAAGAGTTTATGTGTGCATGTTCTGGCCTAAACAAAAAAGCACATTATGGGCTAAAGTTAATGGACTTTAAAGTTATAATAATCAATAGATATATACCATTTTAATAATATATATTAGTCTTTGTTTTTAAAAATTAACTCAGTGCCACCTAATCAATGGATCATTATAAAAATAGCCTTCTGTGAAATTTGAGGATTTCATAAAGAATATATACCATGGTAAATACAAGGTTAATTTGACTGTGTGTTCTTGAAATAACAATGCAGAAGACTATGCTGCTAATAATGCTATTTGAATATGTCTGTGACATGACTTGGGATTGTATCAGAATTATTCTAAATTCTTTTGAAAACAATTTTAATAGATTTTTATTAGACCCTGGATTATTAGATCAAAGCTGATTTAGGCTGTTAACATGTGTTGGCAGTAGAAATAACAGCCTTCTCACCTTCTGCTTATATTTCACTAAATTTTGACCATCCTCTAGCAACACAGACTGTAAAAAGAGAAGCAAATTGCTCCAGAAAGGATAACATCTCCCCAAGCACAGACTGTTGGAGATGCACTGATGGGGAAAACAGCACACGAGTATGTGTTAAAGTGCAGGGAGTTTTGTGTTGCAGGGAGAAGAGTTGGTTAGGTCTACTGGAATGTTGTCAGGTTATACTGACACCCTACTCCTCACAGCCTGACCCACAAATTCAGTGAACATTCTGCACACTGCAGGCATGTAATTTACCAGCTATAAGCTGTAATAAGTCGGTGTAGGATTGTTCCCTACAGTATATTCTCAAATGCTTTATCCAGCCTAGTATTAAATTATTCAAGTGATGGGCTTCCAATGCTTCCTTAGGGAGATTACTACAGACTAATAGACCTCACAGGAAGGTTCTCTGATGTAAAGCCTACATTTTTCTTAGCTCATTTTCATTCCCTTATTTCAAGTTATGCTCCCTTGGAGCGTTCTAAACAATTCCTATCCCTCCTAGTATTTACACAATTCAAAACCTTGTATACAGATCTCTTATCGCCTGTGATGCATTGTCTAGTCATGCTGTACATACTCCGGGTTTTTTTCAGTATTTACTCATAAATCAATGCCTCCAACCAGTTAATCAGCCTGTTATTCTCTTAATTCCCTTGACTTTATTTATGCCCACTGGAGTTAATGGGAGCCATTGAGCGCTCAACACTTCTGAAACTCGGGTCACATATTTAGATACCTAAATGTGGATTCAGGATCCTAACTTCAAGCATCCTTTAAAAAATTGGCCCAGTTTTCTTCTGTTCAAAGCCATTTTACCTTGCCCATAAAACTGAGCTGGAAACAAGTCTTTAATGAAAACAAAACAATGGCTGAAAACAAAGGAAATCCAAGCTTGGAGAATGTGTTCTCTCATAACATTAATCTTCCTACATTAATTTTTCATGAAAAACATTATTGGCAATCTGTTCATAAGAAAGTCAGCCATGTGTTGCCAATGGTTCTGAGTCATTCATGTTGGCTCCTCCACCTTCTATTATTTGATCTAAGACTTTTCTGAGGTTGCCTCAAAAGTATAAACCTAAATTCAAGATTCTTTCTTCTTTGAGGTAAAACAGACCCTACGGGCCTGATCCAAAGCCCATTAGATCATGGAGTTTTCCCAGAATTTCAATGGAGTTTGGATTAAGCCCCATGCTACTACAGCAACATTTTAGCACTGGCCTCCTCTGTGCTTGTGATGGTTGCAAGTGGGGCTACCAGGCCCCATCTCTATAGTCTGAGGACACTGCAAAAGCAAACCCACCTCTTATGATGGGTGTGGGGTTTTGTTTTTTTCTGTATCACTAATTAGTTATTCCTCTTCACTCTTTTTTAGAAGATGATCCTTTTTTATCTATCCAGAAATGCTGTGTCTTTCCTTTAGCAAAGAATTCCACACTACTCCTCCAGACAAATGCTTCCCTTGCTGTGATCAAGGAAAATGGTAAGATAAAAAATGGTTTTCCTGTCAATCATGCTGGACATGCTACCAAAGGCACAAGACAGAAATTAAAACTCTAACTGCTAACACACACACAAAATGGCTGATTTATGTCTGTCTCCAGTAAATAGTTTTATTTATGCTGCACTTTGTCTAGAAATTATGTGGCAGTAGCACAATAAACAGCTGTGCGCCTGTCTTACTAAAACTCATCACTTAGCATGTTTTCCTTCTCCCGGTCTGACATGATTGAAGGAGGGGTGGGGGAGGAATGCCAAGCCAATGTGACTTGTTATGTAAGGTCAACAGTTACTGGCTCCTCAAAGTAGTTGCATAAGCCCCATTTGTTGCTCTGTGCACCCATACCCATCTGTGAGAGCCTGTTAGTTGGTGGTCTTTCGGTCAGGCTGGAGTGTAGGGAGGAAGAGCTGCCAAAGTAGTAGGCTTGTTAGAAATTATAAAACTTAGCAGTAAATTCTCTCCCCTCACCTCCGAATAGCTCAAAACTAAATCAAAACAGGAATTTCCATACTCGATCAGTATCATGGTCCATCTCCTTACGCCTCCATAGGCACCAGTGCAGGTAAGTGATGACTGGCCACAGGGAAAAATTCTTTTCTAAATCCTGATGTTTAAAGATTGGCTTATGCCCTGAAATACAAGGATTTATATCCCCTCTTTTTAAAAGAATCTGTCTATTGTGACTCTAGACATTCTCATTATTCATGCAAATGTCCAATCCCTTTTTGAATCCCACTAAATTCTTGCCTTATTGATATCTTGTGGTGATGAGTTTGTCAGGAACTGTGGGGGTGGGGGGAATCAGCATTTGCCAACAGTTACCATCTAGACTACCTCCATTCTTTCCTGCTATGTGTGAGAAAGGTGACTTCTAGTGGCTTCTATTGTAAGTGGCTGCAAACTTCATAACTTTGGATGCTTTCGCCCACAAACACACTAGTATTTTCTCCCCATCACCATAATTTGTTTGAAAACGGAGAACACAAACTCTGTGCTTAAAACAAAACCAAACAAAAAAAAATGAAATTGAAAAAAGAAGAGATGAAGGCAGCTCTGGCACTTGTTAAGGCCTCCCGCATTTCTGAGTATAGATTGTTCTCAGAGATAAAAAAAAAACTCCCTCTCAAGCAATATAACTTACAATAATTCATCAAACTCAGTGCTTTTCTAAGTTCTTTCTGAACAGAAAACAATGAATATAGTTTGCCAATTGGAAAATCTTGTGCTTGTCAACACTCTTTCAATATATGATGCAGTCACGAGCTGGATGTTGCAGAGGTGTGGAAAATATTTGGGGAAAGAGAATTCCCCAAAAGCAAGGGTGTCAGGGTTCCCTCCCTACTCTAAACTCTGGGGTACAGATGTGGGGACCCGTATGAAAGACCCCCTAAACTTATATTCCACAAGCTTAGGTTAAAAAAGTTCCCCAGGGCACAAATTCCTTCCCTTGTCCTTGGATGATATTGCTGCTATCACCAAGTGATTTAGACAAAGATTCAGGAAAAGGACCACTTGGAGTTCCTATTTCCCCCCAAATCTCCCCAAACCCCTTCACTCCTTTTTCTGGGGAGGCTGGAGAATAATATCCCAAACAAAAGATTAACAAAGTGAGCATAGGTCAAATCCCTGATTCTTAGGACACTGAAAATCAATCAGGTTCTTAAAAGCAGAATTTTTTTTTTTAAGTAAAAGAATCACATCTGCAAAATCAGAATGGAAGATAATTTTACAGCATAATAAAAAGATTTTAAACACAGAGGGTTTCCCTCTAGGCCGAACTTCAAAGATACAAAAACAGGAATAAACCTCCCTCTTAGCATAGGGAAAATTCACACGCTAAAATAAAAGATAATCTAACACATTTCCTTAATATTACTTACAATTCCTGTACTTTTAGATGTATTATTTCAGTAGGATCTGGTTACCAGCTCGGTCTCTCTCTTTGTCCCCAAGAGAGAACAACACAAAGAGCACAAACAAAACTTCCCCTCACCCTAGATTTGAAAGTATCTTCTTTCCCCATTGGTCATTCTGGGTCAGGTGCCAACTATGTTAATTGAACTGATTAACTTCTTACAGGTAAGCGATTCTGTACCTCTGGCCAGGAGGGATTTTATATTACTGCATACATAAAGGAAGTTACCCTTCCCTCAAAAAAGGCCCGAGGGTTCCCTGGAGGTGCTACTAATATAAACTGGTAGCATATTGACTATTTTACTAATTGTACAAGTATAAAGGGCCATATTTTCCAGCCCTGCAATGGGAAATAGGTAATGTCATACCACAGCAACAGAAGCATTGGAAGTCATTATTCTTCAGCTATCTTCTGGAGACCACTGCAGCAAAATGGGGAGAGCAGCTGCCACATCATCCTTTAGGATCATACAGCAAGTTCTTCCTAGTATGTCTGGCAATTTTTGCCTAGACAATGTAGAAGGGAAGGAAAATGACCGTGGCACCACCATAGGCTAATGGCCTATGGATCATTATCAGGGAACAGTTTCTGTGCTTAGGAGAGTGCAAGTACTGAAGATATGGTCCACTGTCCCCATTCCCTACACAGGAACATGATAAAAGTGGAACACTCCTTGTATCTCCCTATCCCACTCCACCTTGTGCAACAATGCAAGGGTCTGCCTTAGTATGGTTCCAAGTGCCAATTTTTTAAAAAAATGCATTGAGACATAAGAAAATATGAGCTACATGGAGTGGTGAAATGGGGCTATAAGTTAACAGCACTTTTCCAGCCTATTCTGTTTTCAGGAATTTACTGCCAAACATTCACAGAGGGCCATTTAGGGTGATGCTTATAAACACTGCATTCCTTTACATACACCGATAAATGAAACACCCTCAGTAGCCACAAGTCATGTAGCTTCTGACACTGGCCCCAGGTTCAGCCCCATTTTCCATGTCTCCACCTCCCGGAGTCACGGCCCTACTCCTGGCCCAAGCTCTAGCGGGTGGGCACAGACGGGGATAAGAGGGGGTGCGAGGTAAAAAGGGCGGTTTGCAGTTTCGTTGGCTTTCAGCACCTCCACGATAAAAAGTGTTCCAGCGTCACTGTGCAACAAATAGACAGGGAAAGCACAAGGAAACAGTGAGATAACACTAGCCCACATGATAAGCAGCAGTTACAGCACATCAGCTACCTAACTGCTCATTAGGGCCTCTGCCAAAGTTTTAAGAAGGCAGACAGACAAGAGGCTGCATCCTGGAAATGATAGAGAGGAACGCACTAAAAGATTTGGAAATAAATTTGGGTGTACCAATCCAGAGAGAGAGCAGAGTTAAGGCTAATGACCATTTTGTGGAGCTAGGGCTGATGGTGGTGACAGAAAAGAACGAGGGGTGATAAAAGGATTGTCAGGAAAGATCAGTAGATGAGTTTGGGGCATGGTAAGTTTAAATTGATAGAAACCTATCTGTGAGATACCTGAGACATAGACCAAGATACAGATCAGAGGGAGAGAGGTCAGGAGGAAGGAGGTTAGATTCAAGAGTCATAAATTTTAAGCGGTGTGATCAGGTACAACAACCAAAAGGGAGACTTTGACAATTAAATATGTATTAATTTAATCAGAAGCATCAGCCATAACTCAGTCTCCTTTCATCTGTTTAAGGAATTAAGGAAGTAGACTAAGGGTATGTCTTCACTACAACAGTAGGTTGATTTCCTTGCAGTCGATTTTTTAAAGCAGACTATATAGAGTCGATTTTGTGCGTCCCCACAAAGCACAGCAAGTCGGCAGTGTCTGTCCACACAACTGTGGCAAGCATCGACATAGCGAGTGGTGCACTGTGGGTAGCTATCCCACAGTTCCCGGAGTCCCCAGCAGGCACCATTTTGAGTGCTGCACTATGGGTTGGCATTTCATAATTTCGTGCCCTTTTTTCGCGCTGCTGACACCATTTCGAGCAGTGCACCATGGGTAGGCATCCCATTATTCGCGCCCTTTCTCCACGCTGCGCTAACGCCATAGCACTGCAAGCATGGAGCCCGCTGATGCCACTGCTGCAGTACTAGCCATTGTGAAGACCTCACGCATTGTTGTGGAATTTATGCTGCATCATCTGCAGAGGAAGGCGATCCGGAGACAACTGCGCTTTCTGGAACCTAACGACAGTGATGAGGAGATGGACCTGGACGTGCACAGCAGTGACATGGACACTGACGTTTTTGGAAGTAGGGGGACCGGCAATCTGGCAAATTTGGTGGCAACGGGGCAGGCTCATGCTATGGAACGCTGATTCTGGGCCACGGAAACAAGCACTGACTGGTGGGATCACAGTGCTGCGGGTCTGGGATGACTCCCAGTGGTTCAGAAACTTCTGCATGCGTAAGGGCACATTCATGGAACTTTGTGACTTGCTTTCCCCGGCCCTCCGGCGCAAGAATACCAAAATGAGAGCAGCCCTCACAGTTCAGAAGTGAGTGGTAATAGCCCTCTGGAAGCTTGCAACGCCAGACAGCTACCGGTCAGTCGCGAATCAGTGTGGGGTGGGTAAATCTACAGTGAGGTCTGCTGTGATGCACGTAAGCAGGGCAATTGTCGAGCAGCTGCTACCCAGGGTTATAAACCTTGGAAACCTGCAAGCTACAATAGACGGCTTTGCCGCGATGGGATTCCCTAACTGTGGTGGGGCTATAGATGGGACTCATATCCCTATCTTGGCACTGGACAACGTGACCGCAGAGTACAGAAACCAGAAGGCCTATTATTCTATGGTCATGCAAGCACTGGTTGACCACAAGGGACGTTTCACCGACCTGTACGTGGGATGGCCGGGAAAGGTTCATGACGCTTGTGTTTTCAGGAACTCTAGGATATTTAGAAAGCTGCAGCAAGGAATTTTCTTCCCCAACAACAACATTTCTGTGGGGGTGTGTGGAAATGACGATCATTATCCTTGGGGACCCAGCCTACCCCTTAATTCCCTGGCTTATGAAGCCCTACACAGGAGCCCTGGACGGGGGTCAGGAGCTGTTCAACTATAGGCTGAGCAAGTGCAGAATGGCAGTAGAGTGTGCATTTGGCCGCCTCAAGGGGCGATAGCGTTCATTACTCATTCGCTCAGACATCAGCGACAGAAAAGTGCCCATTGTTATTGCTGCTTGCTCTGTGCTCCACAATCTCTGTGAGAGCAAGGGGGAAATGTTTAAGGTGGGGTGAGAGGCAGAGGCAAATTTCCTGTCCACTGCTTACCAGCAGCCAGACAGCAGGGAAAGTAGAAGAGCGCACCAGGAGGCGCTGTGCCTCAGAGACGCCTTGAAATCCAGTTTTATGAGTGCCCAAGATGGCGTTTGAAAACCCGCTCCCTTGCTCTGCTCAGCCCTAAGCCTGCCGTCCTTGCACCCTCTTTCCCTCCCCCCTCCCGACGCTTGCAGATGAAATAAATTCACTGTTTTAAAAATCTTGGTTTCTTTATTGCTTCATCACAAATACAAATACGGGGATCACTGGCAAGGTAGCCCAGAAGGGGTAGGTGAGGAGGGAAACCAGCAGTCGCAGTGGTGGAGGAGCGGGCAGAGGAGGGGGGAGAGGGGCCAAGACACATCAGCTTTTAAAAGTTTTTAGATAAACTCATCCTGCTGCTGCTGCTTGTGCTGGCTTGTCGGGTAGAGTGGGTCGGTCCCCAGAGCTTCCCCCCCTGGGTTCTCACCCCGCGTTTGGGTGGGGAATCTATGGGACTTGGGGAGGAGGGGAGGTGGTTACACAGAGGCTGTAGAGGCGATCTTTGGTCCTGCTGAAGCTCCACCAGACACCGGAGCATGTCGCTTTGGTCCTCCATTATCCGCAGCAGCGCATCCATCCGCCTTTCTTCGCGCTCCTGCCGCCTTTCTTCACGCTCCTGCCACTTTTCTTCATGCTTTTCTGCTGCAGCTCTTGACTCTTGCCTTGACTGTAGCAATCTTTCCCTCATTCACTCTGCCGAGCCCCCTCCCCCCCCCCCCCCGCGTGGCTCCAGTGAACCGTGAACTGCAAAAACAAACCAAAAATCCCTGCCTGCTCTTGCTACCGGCTGGCTGGGGGGAGGGGGGTTGGCGCGCTGGGTCTTCTTTGGAAGCAGCCGCGAGCAGCCAAACTAAAAATCCCTGCCTGCTCTTGCTATGGGATGGGAAAGATTGGGATACATCTGTCTCCCTACTAATTACAGTCCGTATTTCAAACAGGCAACCATGAATGACATCACTCTGCTTAGAATTTCTCAGAGAGATAGAGAACGCATGTTGCTAGAATGTCTCCAAAGTCCTCGTCCATTTGCCACGATGCTGTGCTACTCAATGATACCAGACTATTTACTAATTTCATGGCGTGGAATGGTTTCCTATCACAGAGGACCAGATAAGGTGGCTCTCCCCAGAAATCTGTTGCATAAGGTTCATCGCTACTTGCTCAAAAGTTTCATGGAAATGTCCATAGAGGATTTCCGCTCCATACCAGAGTAAACTGAAAAACTGTTTCAGTAAAAAAAGGGAGCAGCAATGAATGCATGACAAGTCCTTAGGGCAAGTTAATCATTAATAAATGCTTCCTTTAAAAATCACGAGTCATCTAATCCCTAAAAAAAGCACACTCACCAGAGGTCCCTTCGCCGGTTGGGGTAGCAGAAGCTTGGGATGGCTGTGAGGGTAATGGCTCCAGGGTGATAAACAGCTCCTGGCTGTCTGCTAACAGGGTTTCTCGGCTTGCCTCGTGCTGCTCCGTGATATTTCCGTCCTCATCACCTTTGTCGTCATCTGAATCCTCCTCAGGCCTGATGATTATCCCATGGGTGGAGTCCACGGAGACCGGTGCAATGGTGGTGGGGGCGCCCCCCATTATCTGATTCAGTTCATGGTAGAACTGGCATGTCCCTGGCGGGCCCCCCGAGTGTCCGTTTGCCTCTTTGGCTTTCTGGAACACTTGCCTCAGCTCCTTAATTTTCACACGGCACTGTTGGGCATCCCTGTTATGGCCCCTTTCCAGCATGGCCTTGGAGACTCTGGCAAACGTGTTGGCATTCCGTTTGTTGTTACGGAGTTCCAACATCACGGATTCCTCTCCCCAGATAGCGATCAGATCCAACACCTCACGCGTGGACCATGCTGGAGTTCTTTTCCTCTGGTTGGTCTCCTGTGCTGCTGAGCTCTGCATGGCGTCTTGTGATGCTGAGCTCTGCATGGCAGCTTGTGCTGCTGATCTCTGAATGGCAACTGACCTGTGCAGGTGAGCTCGCCACGCTGACCAAACAGGAAATGCAATTCAAATGTTCCCGGGTCTTTTCCTGTCTACCTGGTCAGAGCAGCGAGCTGAGAGTGCTGTCCAGAGCGGTCACAGTGGAGCAGTGAGGCTGTCCAGAGCGGTCAGAATGGAGCATTGTGGGACAGCCTCTGGAGGCCAATAACGTCCCATGCGTCCTCACTACTCCACAATCGACCCAGAGAGGTCAATTTCAGCGCTACTCCTCTTGCTAGGGAGGAGTACATAAATCAATTTTTGAGGGCCCTTAAAATCGATGCAAATGGCATCCGTGTGAGGACGGATACAGGTTTGTTCCGACTTAACGACGCTAAAGTCGACGTTAAGCTGTAGTGGGGACCAGTCCTAGACTAAGGGACAGCAAAAAGGCATTTGTGTTCTAGGTAGATTTCAAATTACAAAGTCAGCCTTTGACAACAGCATTTCAGAACTCTGCAAATGTAACATTAGGGAGGTTATTGGAGAGCAAAGGGACCAGCTACTGGTGTTAAAAAGGCACAAACAAAATTTTGATTGTATTTCTGAGATTTTCTAGGTATAAGTGTTTAAATAGCACACACAATTCTATTATAAATGGTTTGTGCCATTTGTAATTGACAGTAGGTTAATTTGGTAGATGCTCCCATCCCCGAAGCACTTCAGAAGTCCACTTATTTTTCCCTCTCAGCGGCTCTATGGTGTATCTTAAGACACATTGAGTCCTGAGATTTTTGCTCTCCTCCCCACAGAAAGTAGAAGGAGATCTGCATATCTTCCTGCATCTGGAAGCTGAGTCCCAGCACCCATCCCCCTTCTCTCAAACACTATGCCTGTGCAGGTTGAGTGCACAAATCTGGGCTGTCCCAATCACATGCAAGCTTTCCTGGGTTTGCAATGGGTTGATCTAGTATATCCCTCAGGCCCTTGGGTCAGGAATTCTTACCCTTCTTCTTTGGCCCAGCTCCTGTTGGATGTCTTGGGTGCTTAGGTTAAGTAGACCTTTGGAGTGCTGAGGGCCACCTTTCTGGATCCTCCTGAAAAGATCCCTGTTCAGGGTTGCTGGGAAAACACTTTATTTTGTAAATTGCAGGTTGGAACCCATAGGGGATGCTGCTTATAGGGTCCCAAAATAGGATGGGGGAATATAAGTATTAAGCATTACATAAATTAGAGGGGCTGGAAGGCATTTTGATCTACTCATCACCCTGTCACCAATATAAAAACATATTTGGCCAAATTCTGCTTTCCCCCCAAGAGTTTTTCTAATACTTCTAAAAGTCTAGTCATAGGCAAGGTAAGGAGAATTTGGCTACTGTGAGAATTGCCAAGCCAGAGTAGACCAAATGACCATCTAATCCAGTATTCTGTTTCCTACAATAGGCAATGCCAGAGACTTTGGAGATAGATGTCAAACCCACATAGTGTACCTTTTAGTGCCGTACTGCACTGCAGGCAGAGATTTCTCCGAGACTAACTCTGATTGCATTATAGCTGAAAATATAAAGTTCCCCATGCATAGTCTATTTATTTGTTGAATTCACTATACATTGTTTTTGTTTTGTTTTGTTTTGTTTTCATCCTGGAAAGGCAGATGCCCTGAAGGGTTGAATAGGCTGAGCATACATATGTAGAACTTAGAAACAGTCGCTCTCATTAAGCAATGAAAATTGTCAGCATAGCACAGGAATGAAAGAACATGACATTGCTAGTCTTATATACACAGATGATTAGAAAGATATAAAGTAGCTGACCTAGACAGCTAATAAATATAGCATAAAAACCACAATATTTTCTTCTTCTTTTTTTTAATTCTGACCCATTTTTTGTTTCCCCTAATTGCCTTACAGTTGTATCCTGAGTTTGTGTATTGGTTACATCTATTATTCCAATGTCAGTATCTCCTAGTTATTTGTTAAATTTAGTAAGAATTTTTTTCTATTGGATTGGATTTAGTTCCTCTTGGAAAAGTGGATGCCCTGAAGAGTTGAGTAGGGTAAACAAAGCATGCATATGTACTGCAGAAACTTACACACAGTCTGCATCTCACTAAAGAATGAAAATTGCCAGTATGAAAGGGGGAAATAAGTCACTGTTATTCTTATTTACACTCATCATTTAAAACCAGGGCCAGATTCCCTGATTTTTTAAATTGGGTTTCTGCTGGCATAACTCCAGAAAATTCAGAGTTAAACTGGCATAAACCTTGGCTAAGAGGAGTACATAAAGGTTGAAATAATCACAGTAGAACGTTTTCCTTGTTTTGCTGTTTCATTCTTTGATAACTTTTTCCAGTGTATAGACCATATGCAGCTCGCTTTACTCAACTCACATAAGTCTGAGGTCTAGATGCTCACAATGGTACTTTCTGGCCTTGAAATCTAAGAAATAGCCCTATTGGCTGAAGGTTGTAGATAAGGAAAGCAGGATTCTAACCTTTGTCAAGTTTTGCTTATTATGAAGGACCCAAAAAGAAACAAACCTAAAATGTTAAATATTTTTATTTCATTTTCCATTTTTAGATCAAAGCTGTTAAATTTTCCATGCACTAGAAATTCTATGTACAAATTTTACCACTTCCCCATTGTGCATCTTGTCACTCTTTCCAAAGCTATAAATTGTCAGCCTCTTAGTATTTGTGCTACTTTTTAAAAAAGTAATTTAATTTTAGGTGCAACTATGGTGCTTGCCCTTCAGAAAAAGTAAATTGAGAGGCATTATTTTTGCCATAAAGGTATTATCTTTTTCTCCTACCAAGTGAGTAGTTAAATAAATAGAATCAGAAAGGTATCCGTGTTAATCTGGAATAGCAGAAGTGACAAAGAGTCCTGTGGCACCTTAAAGACTAACTAAAGTATTGAAGCATAAGCTTTCGTGGGCTTCGTCGGATGCAAGCAGTGGAAGTGTCCAGGGGCAGGTATAAATAAGTAGGCAAGAACCAGGTTGGAGATAACAAGGTTAGTCCAATCAGGCTGAACCAGCTTGTTATCTCTAATCAGGGAGGCTGAGGCATTTCTCTAGCAACTGAACTGGAGGTGTGAACTCCGAGAGAGGAGAAACTGCCCCTGTAATTAGCGAGCCATTCAAAATCTTTGTTCAATCCCAGATTGATGGCATCAAATTTGCAAATGAATTGCAGCTCTGCAATTTCTCTTTGCAGTCTGGTCTTGAAGTTTTTTTGCTACAAGATACTGACCTTTAAATCTTTAATTGTGTGTCCAGGCAGATTGAAGTGTTCTCCTACAGGTTTTTGTATATTGCCATTCCTGATATCTGATTTGTGTCCATTTATCCTTTTTCGTAGGGAGTGTCCAGTTTGGCCGATGTATATAGCAGAGGGACATTGTTGGCACATAATGGCATATATTACATTGGTAGATGTGCAGGTGAATGAACCAGTGATGGTGTGGCTGATCTGGTTAGGTCATGTGATGGTGTTGCTGGTGTAGATATGTGGGCAGAGTTGGAATCAAGGTTTGTTGCATTTACAATATGTGTATCATGCTTAAGGTTTTATTTCCCTTTTAGTGGACAAATATTTTTTCCTTCCCTAAGGTAAAAAGACATTCATAAAATGTACTCATATACACAAATATACACACAAATACACATATATAAATAAAACTATTTATGTACCCTGTTTCCCCGAAAGTAAGACATCCCCCGAAAATAAGACGTACTTCCAGTTTTGCCTCTCGCTGTAATATAATGTAATGTAATTTTGGGAGCAAAAATTAATATAAGACACTGTCTTATTTTCGGGGAAACACGGTATATATACAGGGTTCATTTCTGATAGACCTTTATGTGACTGCAGAGAAGTGGGGAAGTATGCAAGGACATTCCCTCCCTTGTATATACTATGCACGGACTCGACAGATCTTCCCATAGCCATATGGGTAAGTCCCTACAAAGTTCATGGTCCATTTTGGTAAATTTCATTGTCATTGGATTTTTAAAAATTGTAAATTTCATGATTTCAGTTATTTACATCTGAAATTTCATGGTGTTGTAATTCTAGGACTCCTGACCCCAAAAGGAATTGTTGGAAGAGAGGTGCAAAGTTATTGTAGAGGGGTTGCGGTATTGCTACCTTCATTTTTGTACTGCTGGTGGTGGTGGTGTGGCCTTCAGAGCTGGAGAGCAGTGGCTGATGGCTACATAGAAGTATGGATAGCATGGTATGGTATTGCCAGCCTGTGATGTTTCCCTCTGTTGTTATCTCGTCTGATAATCTGCTAGGTCACTCCAATCCTTGACTCTGGGAGGCAACCTTACACTACTCTCCTCTGAGAACCCCCATTCCTGGGCTATTCACACACAGCCTCTGGCATGTAAGATGCTCCTTGTGTTGTGAAATCAAATTATGCTAGCCAATATCTCTGGTCCCAGACACAACCTTAGGAACCTCTGTCTTGCAGTGTCCAGTTATGCCTTTTGGCGAGCTGGAGTTCCGGAGTCGACGGGGGCGCCGCTGGCGATCGATTTATCATGTCTTGACAAGACGCGATAAATCGATCGCCAAAAGATAGATCCTTCCCCACTGTAGTGAAGACAAGCCCTTACTTTCACAATTATTATTGTCCGGGTGACATTGTCTGTCCTGGGGGCACACTGAGGCTGGATTATTTGCTACCTTTACACAATTATTAAAACATGTAATTGTTTAAAAAAAAAAAACTCAGTAGAGTCAATCTATTGAAAACTGCCCATATTCCTGCACTATTAATATGACTGTATTTTAGATGTAATTTAGTGCCCACTATTTTTTCTTGGGTAAAATAGGGTCTGATTAAATTAGTTTTGTTCTAAAAAATGTTATTTCCTGAACTCTGTCTATAATCATTTGCATTCCATTGTCCCTGCTGCTGTCTGACATCTACCATAATATAATCATATCCCTTTAGTTTTGTTCCATTTCCTTTCATACCTCCTCTTAATTACCCCTTTTGTACCTCTAGACTGTGGTCTCTGTGCTTCTAATACATGTCTGAGCCAATTCTGCAACCCCCAGGGCTTGTCAGGTTAAAGATTAATGAGTAGACTATACCCAGAGGCTTTACAAAGGTTAAACATAATTACAAATGGGTATTTTATGCAATGTTGGAAATGTGAAAGCTGGTTAGAAAAAAAAGTAGGGGGAAAATGTAATGAAACTTATGGGATTCA
The DNA here is from genome assembly GCA_032164245.1 of Sternotherus odoratus. Lineage (NCBI taxonomy): Eukaryota > Metazoa > Chordata > Testudines > Kinosternidae > Sternotherus > Sternotherus odoratus. The sequence goes on from JAVMKO010000001.1 coordinate 247,908,427, forward strand.
AGTCAACCACTTAAATCTTGTGAAAAAGCAGAAATTAGCATAAAAACAAACAAGTTGGGAAGTTCTACCCTTTGTTCCACGGATAATGATAAAAACAAAAACACCATATGGTAGAAATTAGATTGAATCTCAGGTTTGCAACATCGTTGCCTCCTAATTCCGCATCATTTTGTGTTAAGGAAAACATCGTCCATCAAGAACGGGAAAAGAAAAAAGGTTTAAAAATGCCCCAAACCTTGGGTTTCAAAACTTCTCATATTTGTCCCTTGGTTTAGGAAAGATAAAACTTCCCTGGTGCCTGGAACTTTCCCCGTGAGTGCATTAATGACTTTTAACCTAAATATCTGAAGACATAGCTATGTTTGATAATTAACTTAATTTGAACATTCCCAAACTTTTCAAAAGATAAAAACACTGTAAAGTGTGTGTAACATGTGAGACAAGATAATCCAAAATAGGAGTTTACAGCCCAAGCAAATCCCACCAAAGTTAATGGGAGCTGCTGAACACTCAGGACATTTTGAAAATCTGGCCACCTAGCCTAGACATGGACTTAGGAGTCTAAATTTAAGCCCTGTTTTCATTTTTAAATCTCAGAGGGTGTCGGGTGTGTGGACACTTAAAAACATTTCATTCAAACAGTGTTATCAGAGTTAAAATGTTAGACCAACTTCTTCAGAAATGGCCAATAAATGAGGGTGCCTCAGCATTTGTGGGTCTCACCAGAAATACTAGGGCCTGATTTTCAGAGGTGCTGGGCACCTGGGGATCCCATTGATTTCAAAAGCATTTGTAGTTGCTCTGAATTGCTGAAAATTATAGTCTACAGCAGTTTCAAAGCACTTTACGATATTAACTAGCAGATGATCAGATTCTGGAATCCTTACTCACAATGACTAGCACCTGCCTGCACAAGTGATTTTACTGAAGTTAATGGGACCATTTGCTGATTAAGGTGTTACTCTACATAAGGCCCTGTGAAACTGTTAGGGTACTAGAGCACTTCTAGAGAGTACTTGACCAGGCACAGATATTCAGTACATCTCTCTTGTTTTCTCAGTTGCAATGTAGCTGTCTAATTTTCTCCTCAATTTTATTTCTTCATCTCCAGAGCTGAAGGCAAGACTTATCTTTCCTTCATTCTGATCTGGCACTAGTCCAACTCTGTTTCAATAAGAGATACATAACTAAGTTGTTTCAGCTTAGCAAAAACACAGTTATTGTCCGATAACACATCTATGTCCTCTTCTCAAATACAACCATAGCCTGTCTGCTGATTGGTTTGAACCCCTCAATACTAAATTCAATGCTCATGAGATCATAAATTTCAAGGCCCCAAGAGACCATTGTGATCATCTAGCCCAAACTCCTGAATAAAATATGCCATAAACCTTCCCTAAAATAATTTATAGAGCATATATTTTAGAAAAACATGGTAAGACGAGAGAAAGCAAATAATATATGTTTTCATATATCTAAATGTAAAAGTATACATCTAGGAACAAAAAATGTAGGCCATACTTACATGATGGGGGATTCTATCTTGGGAAGCAGTGATTCTGAAAAATATTGGGCATTCTGATGGAAAATCAGTTGAACATGAGCTCCTAATGTGACACTGTGGCCAAAATGGCTAATGAAGTCCTTGGATGCCTAAACAGAGAACTCTTGAGTAGGAGTAAAGAGGTTATTTTACCTCTGTAGTAGGTACTGATGTGACCGCTGCTGGAATACTGTGCCCAGTTCTGGTGTCACAATTCAAGAAGGATGTTGATAAACTGAATAGGGTTCAGAGAAGAGCCATGAGTTATATGGTCAGCACACACACATAATTTTGTGCACCACTGCTCTGTAATGGAACACAGTCTAAAGATGCACAGCACTTATGAATATGCACCAAATATTCATCAACACATGGATAAAATATAACTGTAGCTGAGGTAACAAAGAGACCCGTGGCACCTTAAAGACTAACTTAAAGTATTGAAGCATAAGCTTTCGTGGGCTAATACCCACTTCGTCGGGTGTATTAGCCCACGAAAGCTTATGCTTCAATACTTTAAATTAGTCTTTAAGGTGCCATAGGACTCTTTGTTACCTCTGCTATTGCAGACTAACACGGCTACCTCTCTGATTCTTAACTGTAGCTGAGACCGTTGTGATTTTTATGTTTTATCTGTTTTTTTTTCTGAATTATTTAACAACCACTTTATCTTTTATAAATAATTTCTTGTGAATACTCAATGTGCAAAATGTAAGGGATTTAATTTGGCATATGGTCAGATGATAAATTCTACCCTCATGGAATGAATGAAAAACAGCGAAAAAAAGATTTCTGATCAACTATTAGTGTTTACATTTCATAGTTCTATTTGTGACAATATTTTCCAAAAGTCACCTAAAAGTTGCTGTTTCCATGAGTATTTAGTCCAGTGAATATATTATTATTGGTTTGAAACTTTGAGTGCATATTTGCAGAAATATTTTTGAAATATTCACCCAGCCATAGACGTAAAGCACAAAAAAAATATTAAATTTAGGTTCTAGATCTAATAATGTCTATTTCCTTTAACAAGAGACCCTACAGAGAAAGCCTTTTTAAAAATTCCTAATAAAATGTGAAGACGGTTGCATATTTTGCTGAGGGGACTGACACTTAATATTAAAAGAAAAACACCAAATGAAAAAATTCCTAGCAATGCTACCATGTCCAGAAATCCTACTGAAAGCATTAGCTTCTCTGTTTTTTAAAAAATATCATCCACTATCATTTGCAGTTTGTTCATAAACAGAACCCCCTTTAGGAAAGAGGAATAAAGTGTCTGTTCTATAGGACACTTCTCCCTTATCTTCTTATTTCAGCACCAATATTGATATCTGCAGATCGCCAATTCAAAATGGCCTTTTTAGTCAACATCATGAAAATAAGCATCCTTTGGTAATCTATGTTTAGGCCAATTTTTTCAAACATGGGTGCCTAAAAAGACCTTCTTATAGCTATATTTAGGCACCTAAATAAATGACTGGAGGCAAATATAGTGCTCATCTTTAAAAAAGAAAAAGGATCTGGGGAACTACAGACCAATAAGCATCACCTCTGTCCCCGGAAAAAGCATGGAGCAGGTCTTCAAGGAATCCATTTTGAAGCACTTGGAGGAGAGGAAGATGATCAGGAATAGCCAATATGGATTCACCAAGAACAAGTCATGCCTGACCAACCTGATTGCCTTGTATGATGAGATAACTGGTTCTGTGGATATGGGGAAAGCAGTGGACATGATATACCATGACTTTAGCAAAGCTTTAGATATGGTTTCCCACAGTATTCTTGTCAGCAAGTTTAAAATGTATGGACTGGATGAATGGACTATAAAGTGGATAGAAAACTGGCTAGATCGTCAGGCTCAATGGGTAGTGCTCAATGGCTCGATGTCTAATTGGCAATGAAGCGGAGTGCTTCATTAATGATCTGGATGATGGGATGGATTGTACCCTCCATAAGTTTGCGGATGACACTAAGCTGGGGGGAGAGGTAGATACACTGGAGAGTAGAGATAGAGTCCAAAGTGACCTAGACAAATTGGAGGATTGGGCCAAAAGAAATCTGATGAGGTTTAACCGACAGAAGTGCAGAGTTCTGCATGTAGAATGGAAGAATCCCATGCACTGCTACAGGCTAGGGACCAATTGGCTAAGTGGCAGACTGCAGAAAAGGACCTGGAGATTACAGTGGATGAGCAACTGGATATGAGTCAATAGTGTGCCCTTGTTGCCAAGAAGGCTAACGGCATATTGGGTTGCATTAGTAGGAGCATTGCCAGCAGATCGAGGGAAGTGATTATTCCCTTCTGTTCAGGACTTCCATCCCTGAGCTGTATCCCCGGTGTAAACCACTGTAATAAAATGCAATTTTTAAGCAAGTAGAATATTCAATCAGCTGGCTCCAGTTACTGTAGCACATCAAAGATAACACAGGAACAGTTAATTTGACAGCTGCTTGGTTTAATACTTCTACCTGTACCTTATTACTAATACTGAGAAATAAACATCAATAAATAATGGAAACTCTTATTTGCACAGATGTTTATCAGATCTGACTCACTAAAGCTAGGTCTATGCTGAAAAGTTTTGCTGACATAGCTAAGTCAGTTAGGACTGTGGGGAAAAAAAATACCCCACTGATTGACACAGCTATACTGGTAAGAAACCCAGGTCAATGAAGCTTATGCCTGCAAAAGAGGCAATTTGCCAGTATAGCTTACTGTTTGTTAAGGTGATTTAACTACATTGGGGAAAAAAACTCATATAGACAACATAAACTGTGCCTCTACTAGGGCTAATCTACACCTCAGTAGCACAGACTAGCCCTTTGGGCTGGTCTTCACTGGTGGATGGTCGACTGAAGATTTGTAACTTCAGCTATGTGAATCACGTAGCTGAAGTTGGCGTATCTTCAGCCGACTTACCTATCATCCTCATGGAGGCGGCAGTCAGCGGTGCGTTCCTTTGTCGACTCCAGCTTGCACCTCTCGGTAAGCTGGAGTTCCGGAGTTGACGGGGGTGCTGCTGGCGATCAATTTATCTCGTCTTGATGAGACGCAATATATCGATCGCCAAAAGACTGATGGCTACCCACGGTAGTGAAGACAAGTCCTTAGCCACTGGACTGCAGGATAAAAACGGATAGGGTGTGTGCAGATACAATGCAGGTGTCCAATGAGACATGGACACAAATGCAATTTTCAGTCACTTTTCAATGTGCTCCCATTGTTGACCTTGTTCCCTCTGCTAAGATGAGGTTAACTGGTGACAATTAAGCAGTGCTGTCATCATTACTTTACCCAGTGCCAATGAGCTACCTCACATGCTCCTCACTTTATATCTTGTGCTTATGGACCTGGTTTTCGAGGTGTTGATAACCTACTGCTTTCACGGATGTTAACCGGAGTCGTGGGTGCTCAGAACTTCTGGAAATCAGGGCGAAGATGTGCAACATTTCCCTCCAGCCCTGTGCTGGATTCTTCTGGATTATTTATTTAAAATAGTTTGCCAGGAAAAGTTTCACTGAGGTGATCACATTTTCCCCTTCAGTGGACAGGAGGGGAAAGGAAAAGAAAAACAGCTACAAATTAAGCTGTAGTATACTAAAATGGACCAGTCTCAGCCAATCAGGATACAAGGACACTGTACAACTCCTGGTGCAAATCTGAACAGTTTTGTCTCACTTATGCATTTCCCTACACTCCGGTAGTGTCTGATTTGCATAGCAGTGCACAGGGAGTACCCACAGAACAGGGTGTCAATGCATTCAGGGCGCTACCATGTTTCCTGTTGGTTTCCCCAAATCCTAATCCTTTTACTCACATCTACTGGAATCAGCCTGGAGGAGGAAGCAGCAGAATTTGGTCCATAGTAAAAGAAAGGCTTTTTTATATAAAGCTTACATTATTTATTTTTGGCTTGTTATTAGTTTATTAATTGTGATTATTGTCATGAGGATTTTTTATTATTTTACAGCTTCTGCTCATGAACGGTATGGACAAGTTTTCCCAGTTGTCATAAATTACATTTTTATTTTATTGAGTCCCTCAGGCAGGATTTCCTTAACATTAAAATGAATTAAATCTTCTATACTATCCTACAATTGCAAGAGAACAGCTCATTAGCTTAATGGCAAAGTACTAACTAGTAATTAACTAACTTACTATTCATATTAGACAGTAAGACTACATTTATTTATTATTTATTTTAAGATACACAAATGAACAGCCACCCACCCTACACTTGGAGCATCAAGTAGCCTGATCAATTATTACACTTATAAGATTATTTATTCGGATGCAACATGCACTTTTCACAAACTTAATAACCTATTTACTAACATTCACCTATTTGCCCCCATGCATATTCCTAGCCAATCAGCAATACATTCCTGTCAATTTTATACTCCTACAATGTCATTTTACCTTTCGCAAGCATAAAATAACCCTCTAGACATGAGACAGGGCATAGACCATAAGATCAGGTCTGGGTCTGAGTCAACAATTCTTACAATATTGCCAATTCATCAACAATACTGTAATCAAGAACCTGTTCATCCTGCCATAAACTTTCCGGTGCTGTAGCAAACAGCAATTAATAATTCCAATGGAATACTTTCTCCACTTCTCAATTGTCTGTTTGTACAGCTCATAGAACAGTGGGGTCTTGGTGCATGACTGAGGCTCTTAGGTGCTACAAGAATATAAATAATGATAATTACAGTGTAAATTCAATCCAGGATCCTGCAGACTGATGGGGAGGAATGAAATTTCACAGTCAAGAATCCCTCACAGTAAATGCCCAGCCACTAGCCTCTTCCCATTCACTCTGAGAGGGGACAGGCTTTGAGTGTCTTTGCTGATCTCCAGGATGGTAGTAGGACAGAAGGATAGAAGCTGTCTGATGTGCGGCCTGAATCTGCTTTCTCGTATCACAGTTTCACATGAAGAAATTCCATTATTTTAATTGAGGCTCATCTAGATTTACAAGGGTCTAAGTGGGAGGCAAATAGGACCTTACATGTTTTTCACTGGTTATACAGGAGATGGTACATCTATTATTGGGTCGTCAGTCAGAGGTAACTCAGGCAATTAGCAACTTCCCATTGTTTAGATGAGGGAGCATTGGCAGGGCCAGCCTTATGGGTGGGCACCATGAGAACTGTCCAGGATGCTGTGGTCAGGAGTGTGCGGGGTGAGACAGACCTGGGGTGTGAAGACAAAGAAGCGAGGCGGGGAGGCGCTGAGGGTGATGGATGGGGAGACAGTGGGGCAGTTCTTATCTTGTAATGCAGGAGGTTCCGTGGCTCAAGCTACGCAGCCAAACAGTGGTGGCTGTTGGCCAGGCACCCAGCCCCGAAGGCTAGCAGTAGCAGAGAAGTAAGGGTGGCATGGTATGGTATTGTCATCCTTACTTCTGCCCTGCTCCTGCAGGTGGCAGCGCTGTCTTCAGACCTCCATGGCTGGAGAGCAGTGGCTGTTCTCTGGGAACCCAAAAGTGACAGGGCTATGAACTGCCAAGCCTAGAGGTGCCGGGACTCAACCCTGGCAAGCCCCAGCACAGCGGAAGCACAGCAGCAGGGGTCAGGAGGGAAGGGTGGAGGATCGGGAAAGGCAGTAGGGACCATGGCAATGGGGGTATGAGTGAGGGGCTGGGAGAGGCAGTGGGGACCCGGGTTACCAAAATACAAGTTCACCAGGGCACCATTTTCCCCTAAGGCCAACCCTGAGTGTTGGGGCCCAGCAATGATAATGCTGGCATTGGCTAGTGGTTCATCTTGCTTCCTCCTCAGGGCTATTTAGGGATTAAGGAAAGGCTTCTTGGTTCCTTACAATAAAAGACAACCGAATTCTTTGTTTCTTCACCTGAACATAAATCATTTCATTGACTTCTTCGGTGGGACTACTCATCTATGTAAAATTATTCATATGCATAAGTGTTTCCAGGACTGAAGCATTTGTTTACATATGGTCTGTCTTATTTTACTAAGTAACACTTGTGCTTCCTCTCTTCCTATCATGTTTCCACACTGTAAGGCTGTTCTGTGTTACAGCGCATCCAGGAAGGAAAATAAACATATGGAATAAAGAAATGTTATTCCTGCTCATTCCATGTATTCTGTGTTGCTGAGTAAGATCTTCTGTACATTTTCATTCCAACGAGCTGTAAAAACACTTGAATATCAATTCAAAAAATAAGAATGGAGACTTTTACATAAATTATATATTGTTACCAGCACAGAGCCAAATCAGGGTCCATTCTTTGAGTTGGTAAAAAGGATCAGAAAGTGCCTCCCTACTTCCTTGCACTTGAATGCCGCCTCTTGCTTACATGGAAAGCAGGCTCTGCAAAACTGCTAAATTCTTCTTTCATTCAGGTCTCAGACTCATAGACTTTAGGGCAGGGCCGGCGACAGGAATTTTGGGGCCCCATACGCAGATCGTGCGGCCCCCCGTCTCCCGCCACCTGCGCCCCCCCCCGGCCGGTCTCCTGCCGCCCGCAGGCCCCCCGTCTCCCCCTGCTCACGGGCCCACGGTCTCCCACCGCCCGAGGCCCCCCCCCGCCGGTCTCCCGCCGCCGCGCCTCCCCCCCCCCCCCCCCGCATGCGCTTTGGCCGCAAGGCCCGGCCGGGAGAAGCAAAGGGGAGCGGGGGGAGGCTGCTGGGTGCCGGGGGAGGGGGCTGGTGAGCGCTGCAGCGGCTGCCCGGAGCCGCGCCTTGCTCACAGACCCGGCGACAACGGGGTACAGCTGTGTACCGGGCCCACCCCGGATTTCAGGGGGTCCCCCTGAAGTCCGGGGCCCGGTACAGCTGTACCCCTAGTACTCCCCTGTCGCCGGCCCTGCTTTAGGGTCAGGTTTTTTTACCTGCCGTGTCTACAGGTTCGACCGCTTGCAGCTCCCACTGGCCATAGTTCGTCGCTCCGCTCCCTTCCTTACCCTAAATATGGTGATTAGACAGACCTTAAGCATGTGGGGAAAGACCTGCTAGGCAGATATCTGGGAAAGAATTCTCTGTAGTAATTCAGTGCCCTCCCCATCTAGTGTCCCATCTTTGGCCTTGAGGGAATTTTTGCTACTGGTCAGCGGGAAGCATCCAGGAGTGGGGGGAGCTTTTACTCTGTTGCATAGTTATGCTAATGCTTTGGTGAACATGCTGCAGCAAGTATAGACAGACAGGTGCAATTAATGCCTTCCCAGAGCAAACAGGAATACTGGGAGGGAGGTTGTGACTCAGGGTTCCGTTGCACCATATCTCCCTAAATCATGGGGGGAGGGATAGCTCCGTGGTTTGAGCATCGGCCTGCTAAACCCAGGCTTGTAAATTCAATCCTTGAGGGGGCCATTTAGGATCTGGGAAAAAAATCTGTCAGGAGACAGTACATGATCCTGCTAGTGTAGGCAGGAGACTGGACTCGATGACCTTTCAAGGTCCTCCCAGTTCTATGAGATAGGTATATCTCCATATATTATAATCTCTCTCCTGGGCAGCTCCAGATGCAGCACAACATTGTGCTATCCCTTCCTATGTGTGGGATTGCAAACTGATAACCAAGCTCAAAGAGAACTGATACGCTCTGGCTTTATTACCTTTAATAAAAAGGGCTGGAGCCCTTGTGTATTCATACATGTTACATATAGTGCATGCATATATAGGTGACTTCTGCTTTCATGAATAAAAAACATGGGTAAAATGTAAATGTGCAAAACCATGTACCTTAGTGATGTGTTTTGCATATGCACATTTTCTATCATCATTGATGATCAATGAATAAATATTGTGCACAAAAAGTGTAGATGCAAGTGTGCGCATGTGCAAAGCAGCATCTGGAGAAGCAGATTCTAAACTTAAGCCATGCTGAAATCAGGTCTGTCTATTGAGAGTGGGAGTGTAAAAGACACAGAATATAGCTAGAGAATACTTTGCTGAATTCTTCTTTCCTAAAATGTACACTAGTGCCCATATTTTTAGCTGATGGTGTTACATAGAGATTTGTATCATTACCAAAATAAATAGGGGTGTTTTAATCAGCACACTGGATCCTATTGCCTTTCAACTGTTATAAAAATGTTGGTAATATTTTCCTGGACTTTGTCAAAGTCCCTAATTTGATGGCTTGAATTTCATGTCATCATGTCTAAATATCCGAAGTGCAGCAACATCTTCCAACCTTGATGGCTCTAGATGGGGCACTGAACCGGTTTATGCATCCATCAGCAAGTAATTTGGGCTGGATCACATCACAACATTTAAAAGGCAGAAAAAGCAATATAATAACTGATGTTCCTTTTTTTATCTCCATATAATGTGTTATACTCAGATAGCACTCTAATGAACTCGGGAGCTAATGGTACCTCTATTAATATAAATTAGTATCAGCCACCACTTCTTTCTTGCTTTTATGTGCACTGATAAAATACAAGACAAATAAAAGCTATTGTCTGTGGGATAAACATTAAAAGTGTGTGCTGGCTACAGAGAAAGGCAAAATGTCAGTGCAATAGTCTTGTTCTTAGATAGCACTTTGTCTTCAGTAAATTGAGAAAAATGCATCCTTCTATTGATTACTATGGTTACACATATTGTTTTTAGCCCAAATTAACAGGGTTTCAAGGACACATGTAGCTGACCTGAAGAAAGCTGTACAGATGCTGATAACCCTACAGGAGGCAAAACATACGTAGGTGCCCTTGGGATGAAAATGAATAAATATTTTGGAGCACAGTTGGTTGAAAAAGTCATCACTCCTGGATAGTAATTCACAAAATGGAGCACAGAAAAGTTCTCAGTCTCCCTTTAATCATATATTAAATTTACAAGGTCCTACTCTTAATACACATTTTTAATACAATTCTGTTAACTCAAAAAGAATTGTTGGATCCTGTAATTTCCTAATACTAGTTTGTTATTCAAAACCCCCTCACTATTTAGAAACATTGATTGTCCTCCTTACAGTCTGCACAGCAGCTATAACAGCAGCATGAGATAGCTGAAAATGGCACAAGGAAAAAAATGGGAAAGCATGTGCCAGGCATAAATTAGTTACACTTTATCCATTTATAACCACACCTGTTCAAGTTCATTATTGTGAGTTATAAAGAACAATATAAAGGAGCTCTGCAAAGTCATTGACCTCCTAGTTCTAGAACATGTTGAGCCACAATATAAAAATCCACTTTAAAGATCTGATCCACACACACCATGAGTGGGTTCTAGAATAATCTTGAAGTAGCAAGCAAATCGTACTAAAGAAAATTTAGGGAAGGCTGAAGACTAACTGAATGCAAAGAATTAAAAGATCATTGGAGCCCCCATTGGACCAGGACGGCGAACCGCAGCCAGTGGGAGCCGCGGTCAGTGAAACTCCAGGTAAACAAAGCAGCGGGGCCCGCTAAGGGTGCTTACCCTGTGGTCCCACGTACCAACATTGCCGATCCCTGGATTAGAGTACCATAATGTTCCCTTCTGGAATTAAAAATCTATTAAATTAAAAAATCATGGTATTATAAAAAAAAATATTAGGGAGAGAGGAAGTGAACTGAGAGAGAAGAAAATGGGCCCCCTGAAATGAGAAACAAGGAAGAGCACAGAGGAGAATTATTTTTATGTTTCTAAACTCAGGAAGCACTATGTAAACTCTCATATTCACCTCTTTCATGCTAACCAGGCCCTGTGTGCGGCCCACACAGAAGAATTCTCTTGGTGCACATGGTGGCTACCTAAAGAATGAAGGGAATGACAAATCCATTGGAAAATGTGTTAGCTTCAAGCAGCAGCATGCTTCACAGCTGCTATGGAAGTCAGTAGGTAAGTAGATGCCCAGGCATAACTGATGGTCAAACATTGCCAGCACAGTTAGTGCTCCAGAGCTAGCAGTACAAGTCAAAAGCAACAAAGGCATGCTTGACAGCAAAAAGTGACCATAGTGATGTGACAAGCAAACCCAATTCCACACAGTGTGATCATACTGATGGTGGGATAAATTGTTTGCACTGTAAGCAAATCTCAGGAATGTTCTCATTGTAGTCACTACTAGACCAAGCCACAGGAGAGAAAACACCAACCTCAGCCAAGGGAGATCTCATATAAACATGTGCAAATCAACATTAGTGCCTATCAGCTGTGAATGCTATACATGTAAATGACCAGCTGCTAGTGCCTGAGATCAGCAGGTTCCCCTAACTAATATTTAGTTATCAGGTTAGTGTGTTAGTGTGCAAATTTATGGGATTCCAGCCAGGACCGGCTCCAGGCACCAGCCTACCAAGCAGGTGCCTGGGGCGGCAAACGGCAGGGGGCGGCATTCCAGGCGCTGTCAAGGCAGCACTCAAGTGACTTTTGGCGGCACACCAACGGCAGCTCCTCCGCTGCTCCGTGTTCGGCAGAACGCTTTTGCTTTCCTTCGCCGTTTGGGGCGGCAAAAAAGGTAGAGCCGTCCCTGATTCCAGCATAGCTATGTAGATCTGATCCGTTCCACGTCTTTTGTGGCCATGCTGTGCTCTCCCCTCCATTTTATGTGAATAACCCGTCAATGTATCCTACAGCAAGTATATATAGAATTGTTTCTGTGAATCAAATAATGCTTCAGCTATAGAAGACACAATGAACTCTAGTAATTTTCTTACATGGTTGTCTACCAATTACCTTACAAACTGAGAATACCATTTTCCACAACCTTATTTCCTGCAACTGAAAATGTAGGATCTTACTTAATTGTCCAGAAAGATTATTCCACCATGGATTACCTTGGAGACTATTTACCCGCCATTCAGAATACAGGTCAAAAGCATATGAGATGGTTGCCCAATTTCAGAATCATATTAGAAGCAGAATAATGTTGTACACATAGAGCTATACAATAGATTTGCATAGACCTTTCCCCCAAAGCAATCTATTGTTCAATATTTTCAACAGCAGATAATTAGGATGCTTTCAAAACCTAACTAAATAGCTATTATGTATTGCAATACTGTACACAAGGGTTTGAAGCTTTTTGTGGCATGTAACTTTTAGGAAATGGAGTCATGTCATGTGCTAAGGCACAGATCTCTCAGCTGATATAAATTGTCAGAGGCCTTTTGACTAGAAATAGTTATGAGGGAGGTGGCTGTCCTCCTCCTCCCCTGGCTTCTTGCTAAAACAGCATAGGTGTCTAATTCCAGGAGGGGGTTCACAGATGAGAAGCACTATCGCAGACAAGCACTTAGGAGACAGCCTGACCTTAGGTACCTTCTCTCGGAGAGGGACAGATCTTAGCACACACGGTGCTCATTGGTATCTCCCATTCTCCAGTTTGGCTGTTCCCTGCCTAGCTATCTGGCTTTTGTGAATTGCATTTTAAGGTGCCTATGTCTCCCCATTAATTGCATAAGAGCCTGCACACCTAACTCAGGTTTGGTTTATCTAAGCACCTAAAAGTTAGATGCTGTGACACTCAGCATCATCATACTTAACTCCTTTTGTGCATCCAGACTTTTTATTCTTTGTTGTTTAAGTCATTAAAAGTATCTGACTGTATTCCCCTCCTAAACATAATGCATTTCAATTTACCCAAGTGTCCCAATTATGCCTCCGTTCTTCCATCTGCACAATGGGAACAAAACTGTGCAGGGTCATTGTACATCTTAACTCCCTTTGTAAATCATTTTGAGATCCTTAGATTAAAGGTGCTGCAGTAAGGCAAGAGCTTTCCGTGAGTTTCTCAGAGAGCTGCAGCTGTCAGAGCCTTTGTGCCCCACCAGCAAACTCATTACATCATCACAACCAAAAAACGTGCATGTGGCATGCCTCCTACTACGCTGACCTCCCTGACTATGCAGATTTGGTAAGCAATTTGTGTGTCTCTGGGGGATGAACAAAGAAAGCAAAGCTCTAATCATCGTCAGACCTCTTAGGCTGCAATGTGCTTTGAAGGATTTTCGATACATGCTTGTCACAGGGTCACTCAGCCGTGGGATGGGGGGAGGTGGCAGCTCTCCTGTCCTCGCCTCTGCCTGCAAACCCATCATGGCTCCTTTCTCTCAGCATCTGCTTCCTGGCACAGCCCTCCAGCCATGTCACCATCTGCCCCCCTGCCCCCTTCCGGGGGACTTCCCCAAGAGTCCAGCTACTCCTCACAGCAGCTTGGCAGTCCATAGTCGGGCCATTCCTTCAGCCACTAGCGGTGAAGACCCAAACCCACCCACTACTCTGTCTTGCAAACAGCAGCTTCCTGCTACCTCTTCCTTCCAGCTCACTGTCTCTACTCCCTGGACCACTTTCCTGCAGCCTCAGTCCCTTTTGCTCCTGCCTCCAGCTCCCTTTGCCCTCTTCCCAGGGTCTCAAGCCTGTAAGTCCTGGTAGCCCATCAGGAGCCCCCCAGGAAGCCAGTCTTCTCCTTAGGGCTCCCTGCAGCAGACTCCCTCATGCTGGTCTGCAGCTTCATTTTATATGGGCCAGCTGGGCCCTGATTGGCTGGTCCAGCCACCTCCCTAATTCTCTGCAGCTGCCATCCTAATTGGCTGTTTGCCCTGCAGCCACTCCTTTGACTGCCTTGCACTCTGCCTCCCTAAGATGGCTTTAACCCTCTTAGGGCCAGTGCGGGGCGGGTACCCATCACAATGCTAATGAGACTACATATTTAGAACCCAGACTGGAACCACTTGGTGTGAGTGAGAACCCACTATTTAAACAGCAGGGGTGTTGGCAGACCTTCATTCCTGAACCACATAAAATGTGACCTGTGCCATTTGAGTCAATGTGCACAGGCCCGTCCCATTTCATCTGGGACAGGTTTCATGTCAGACCTGAAAAACCCATCATTGCATGGCTCCTTCTTGCTGAGCAAGAAGACAAGATCCCTGCTCCATGGCCTGCTGGCCCCACGCACCGCTACTCTGGCAGCGTGTACTCCCTCCCTCCTTATACAGATTCAGGCTCCTAAGGAGCACAATTAAGCCCTTACTCAGCACCTTATTGATGCCTCTTGTCGCAAAATGCGAGGAAACAGAATTACAGTCCGCCTCCATAGCAGAGTACAGCTGACCTATAGTCTAGTACGCTTGGGCTGGCTAAAGGCTATTTTGATTAAACACACTAGTGCAGTGTCCCTTTTATTGATCAATAACCCTCATGTCATGCATTACAAAAACCACTCCTTTGCATTCACCGTTAACCTTCTAAATTACATATTTTATGGATAGGTCCTTTTACAGTTTCAAAACAGTTTTATCCTTTGGAAGAATGTACCATGTTTTCAATCAAAAGTCTCTAATCCATTTACATTCAAAAGAGCTGGAAGATTTTTCACACAAGTAGTCCTGTGCTTCGGCATTTATTATTTCTGCCTGCAAACACAATAAATACGCCTTGAGACAAGGGAGAAAGTTAATGAAGGACGGTCCTTTCTTTTCCACTCTAGGATCCTGTTTTAAAACCTGCTTGTTTGTCATGAACAAATTAATTGGATGATCCCCTGCTTCAGCCACAGAGGACAACCATCCATGTCACAAATATACGTAATACAATTCATCTTTGTATATTGAGTAGTCACTGCACATGTACAACAGAGGACTGACCCTGTAAGCTTTACTCAGGCTAACCTCATTAGTATCGTTATGTGAATTCCAGTAATTCTGAGAGGCCTCAAATGAGTTTGAGTCTACTGTGCTGGGAGCAATGCATACAGAGACAGAGATGCTCCCTGCACCAAAGAACTGAAAATCTTCTCGAATAAAATGGGTGAGATCAGGCCTGAAGTAAATCACTCTTTCTTTTCTAAAGGGTACTAATTAGAGCTGGTGGACATTTTTTGAATTTTCATCAAAATTTGACAGAAACAAAAAGGGGGGAAGAGGTAAAATTTCTACCAAAAAATTTGATGATTCTTCTCATTTATAGAGCATGTATAAATTTCAAAAATGTCAACAATATTTCAATTTTGTTGGGGGGGGGAAGCTTTATTATCATTTTTCCCACTAATTCTAGTGCTCATGCCAGAATTTTAAGCTGAGGTCATTGCCAGGTCAGTTGAAGTGCTTGCGTCCATCATAAATGATTGGTTTGGAAAGATTAGATTTGTATCAGTAAACCACACAAATAAAATGAAAATTTTTCCTTCATAGATGATAATCAAAATTTACAGGCAAAGTAAGAAATACTGCTTGAGAAGTTAAAGGAGTCAGATTTAAGGATATTTACCTGGTGTATTTTAACATGTGATGTTGACAATCTGTGTTTTAACTTTTCCATCCTCAGCATCTACTATCACTAAATAATTATTGTCTGACCCCTCCATTGTCAGACTCCCCCCATAATTTTCCACAACTGTAAAAATATAAATCAATGAACATTTTAAAATAATGCTTAAAAATAAACCTTGATATTATTCATTGAAAAACTAAAAATTAAATTCTGCCAAGCCTAGAAATGACACATTGGTAGTATGTATAAAAATGTACTTTTTATAACTACTTTGTTTGTAGGTTGTATTACTTTCAGTTCACCTTTCACCTGCTTTTTGTCTTCAGTTCAGGTCTGTATTTTTCTTTGTGTTTGTACATCAAAGTCCTAATCTTGAATGGGTCTTTGGGTGGTACTATGTAATAAACAAACTAAGAAGAACAAGAATAATTATATAGCACCAACCTACATAATTTAAATGATCAAGTTCTCTTGAGCAAAACTTTGCATTCTTCTCTTGTTTCACTGCTGTAGTTTGTACCAAGCCAAATACTGGTACTGAATGAATTATTACTCCCCATAATTTCATTTCCACATATCTGGTATGGAGAGTCCGCAAATCAAGAAGAGATGATCAAGCTCTGGAATTAAAACCCTTGAAATCTTAATTCAGTATGTTGCTCGCACCATAGTCAAAAATCTCAAATGGTGACTATAGGACTTCTGCTTAATTAAGGTGTGAGGAAAAATAAGTAAGAAATGCAAGATTGGACCCTGACTAATGCAAAGGAAATAATTAATGCATTTGAAGGTACAAAGCCTCTGTGATGAAATGTACACAGAGGGTATGTCTACAGTGGAGTGGGGCAGAGTCCCAGAGCAGCAAGTCTCAGAGCCCAGGTCTAAAAAGTCACCTCCCTGTACTCCATCCCAAAACGTAACATCTACATGAGCCCTGCAAGCCTGAATCTCTACATCTGGGCTCTGAGACTCACAGCCCTCTGCGGCAAACCCTGTCTTTTCCTCCATTACCACATAAGGTCCTGCACACAGCAAAATCATACAGATATTTCAGAGGGGGTTGTTATTAATTATTATTAATAATTACTATTATTTGTCCCATAACAATGCCTAGATGGGAGCCTCTTGTTCTAGGTATAGCACAGACACCCACTGAGAGGAATTTCCAGCCCTCAAACACTCACGGTCTACACCTACTGAATTTGAGGACACATGCCATTGCACTGCACAGCACCATAGGTACTTCCTGATGTAGATGCAGATTTGGAGCTAGGGTGGAGTGGAAGTGGGGCTTTTGGATTTACAGCTACATGGATTCACTAGCCATAGATTAGGAGGGGGTTGGAGGCATATGGAGGCTACTACTAAAGTGGCTTGGGATTTTTTTTTAACAACTTCTTTTGTAGAAAAATGCCAACTCTTCAAAAAAAATTGTAAGAAATCAATGTGGAAAAAAAAGTTTTGAAATTGTCAAAATGTCCTGTCCAATAATATTTTCCATTTCAAAATAACTTTGTTTCAAAATCTAAGCTCAATCTAGTATAATTTTAAAAAATCAAAAATAAATAACTGTTCAAATGTAAATAAAATATTTTGATCTGAACTGATTTTTCTTTTTTTAAAATTTCAATATTTGGGCCTGATTTGGACTAAGAAAAGTTTTTGAAATCTTGAAATTTTTCGGAGAACAAGATAAGTGTTTCCTGTTCAGCTGTAGCTATTATATTTGGGAGGCATGAAGCAGCTTAGGGTAGAGAATTCGTCTCTCTAGCCCCTATCTGAACCCCCATGTCAAACCTATTTGAGCTTTGAACTAGGGCAGGGATCAGCAGCGTTGGCATGCGGGACTGCACTCTTAGCAGGCCCCGCGGCTTTGTTTACCAGGCGTTTTGCAGATCGCTGCTCCCACTGGCCGCAGTTCGCCGTCCCAGTCCAATGGGGGCTGCAGGAAGCGGCGCGGTGCTGGCCGCCGCTTCTCACAGCCCCCATTGGACCAGGACAGCGAACCACGGCCAGTGGAAGCTGCAGTTGGTGAAACACCAGGTAAACAAAGCCGCGGAGCCCGCTAAGGGTGCTTACCCTGCAGTCCTGCATGCCAACGCTGCCAATCCCTGAACAGGGGCAGTTTTAATGCAGTATTTTTGAATGATTTTAAAAAACCACGGTGAATGTCTGTTACCGTGGAGGTAAGTAACTACTAGCGCTGCAAATATAAATCTTCCTACCACCCCTCGGTAAAACAAGACACACCTATTCATTGCAACAGAAGCTAACTCTTATTAACTATGGTTATGGAGGGCATGGAATCTTGCACACTAAAAAAAAGGTATTTTCCCCCAACAGGGTCAGTTAGAGAGATAGCCCAATATGAAGCCCCCACTTCTAATTGATTCAAGAAAACTAAATAGGTCCAGAGGGAACTGAAGACTCCTCCAGCAAGTTCATTTTATTCAGCAAGAGATTTAAAGCCTAATCCAGTATAACTATGCATATATCTTCTTAACTGAACCCCAATTTTGCATGCAGTATCCCCGGATAGTTTCGCCTGCAGCAGACTAGCCTCTTGAACAGTTTTTACATAATAGACTCAGCATGTTCACCACTTGATTATCCCTCCCTTCAGCTCAGAATCTAGTCTTTTCCCTTAATTACACACTGACAAGAAGGCTCTACTCAGGTTCTACAAGTGGGATGCCTTGTACGTGGAACGTGCAGGTAATACAGAATCAATGTTCTGCTTGAATCCAGTATTCAAAGAATTTAATTGAATTACTGAAATTCAGAGTTGAGCCCCTGAGACATTGATCCTATATTGTCAGTTTCAAATTCTTGGCGCACTAGCTGCTTGATAATATGTTCATAGAATTCGCGCTAGAGATGATGGAGAATCAAAACCTGTGACTGTCTAGCTAACTGACAGAAAACAGAGGAAACAATGTTGAATATGTTTAAAAATAAATCAGTATAGACTGGCCTGACTGAGCAATTCTGGCAACACGTTGTGCTGGCATGACTGCTGAGTTTCCAATTTAAGAGCACGCTCAGAACCCTTGGTTACTGGAATGTTGGAAGGCATGTCATTGGAGTGATGCATTCAGCTCCCAAGACACACAGAATATTTGCTCATCTGCTATCTTTGCCAGAGGCTGGAAACTATTGCAGCAGCAGCCAAAGGAAACAAAGGGGGATTAAAAGAGAAACAATAAAAATATATTTTTTTAAAATTAGAAGAAACAGCTTTATTTTAGATGCAAATGAGTATGAATCCAATTCTTATTTCCCTATGTATTAAAAGATTACTTACACACTGAGGCTGGGGGAGGCAAAGAAATGAAAACATGTCTCTCTCTCACACACACATATGTGTGTGTGTGTGTGTGTGTGTTTGGCAATCTGTTTGGGGTGGATATCTGAAGGTGGTCCATTCTCTTGTAAATATTTCTGGAAGCAACAATACCATTACTGAGAGGGATGCCGGTGTATACTCTCTTTGATATATATGAAATACAAATGGGCTAACAAAATAAAACATATAGGTATACAGATAAAAAAACAAATGGGCTATATGTTTCATTTTGTTAGCCCCCTTGTATTTTTCCAAGATCTGGGCAAAGTGACAGAATGATTTCTTAGGAAAAATACTTTCCTGTGAATATCTGAATGACAGAAGAACTAATGCAGAAAATGTTTCAAAATAAATTGTCAGTGCTATGTCAGTGGGGACTATCCTGATGGCACTGCATCATTTTGGCATGACTCTTGTGATGCCAATTTAAAAAACAGGCTCAAGATTTTTGGTAGCAGAAATCACAGAAAGCACATTAGTGTGGTAAAACATTTGGCTTTCATGGCAAATAATTGTTGCTTGTCTATTCTCCTTGCCAGAGCTAGATGTTGTCTCCTTAACTCTCTAAAGCACCTAGAGAAGATTGGTGCAAAACCAATTATTCTAAACTGATGACTTTTCTACTTTCAGCATTTTTGTCTTTCCCTTAAAATTGTGACCATTGGACTTACTACTACCAGTTTTTAAACAATCTGAAGATTGCAGCATAAATTAATGGTATATGCTGTGGCAGTTCCCTACAGCAAATCCAGTGTCTAAAAAGAGATCTGGTGACTAATAAAACAGGAACAGGGTGGAAGCAGTTAGCTTATAATGGCAGAGATAATTTCAATTTAATGAAACCAAGATGAACATATCATTCTAGAACCTTGAAGTCTTCTGGGTTCTCGTATCAAATTATGGTGGTCTGACGCTAACTTTTGTTAATTATATGGTTACCATATTGTCGAAACAACTGCTGAGAGACAAGATAGCTGAGGTAATATATTTTATTGGACCAATTTGTGTTGATGAAGGAGACAAGGATTTGAACAACACAGAGCTCTTCTTCAGTTCTGGAAAAGGTAATCAAAGTGTCACAGCTAAATACAAGATGGAAAAGACTGTTAAGCATAAGGAATTAACACATGTTTCAAGAGACCATTCCAGATGAAGTGGGCAATTAACACAGGATATGCTCACGGAGAAAGTCTGGGTTATAGCAACACTGCAAAAAACAAGTGTTGCTGAGCATCATTCTCCTCCATTGTATTTGGACCTGATCCAAAGCCCACTAAAGTCAATGGAAAAACTTCCATTGTCTTTAATATGCTTTGGATCAGACTTTTACCTCATGATCTCTTGCTCCCTCTTTCTCATCTCCTTCCTCCCAAGTTCATCCCTCTCTCCCTTTTTCATCAGAATCCAATTATTGTCTTCGTTAACATAAACCAAAACACTAACGTAATCAATGCATTCAAGGGCATACAGCAAAATACATACAGAAAGAAACTGACAGCTGTAAAACCTGAAAAACAGAGTATACTGAACTGCAAAAGTGAACACTTTGGAATTTGAATTCACTCACTCTGTTTAAAGGAAACTTTTCTCTCTCTCAAAATAAAACCACATTAAAATGTTGTCTGAGTAGTTAGAATATTCTATGGTCTACATGGAACTCATTAACGTAGCCCAACACAGGGATCCTAGGGGGTCTCTAATATACCAGAAGAGTGTTGTAGATCTTACGGGGGAGGGATGTCAGTCTGAGAAAATGCTTGGGACTAGGGAACTGTTATAGCTGCATGCTGTTTGTTTTCACAAATACAATTTCTTTTTACACCCCAGGAGGGCAAAGAGAGAAAGAGAAAAAAAATCCTTTTTTTTAAGTTGGCTGGTTTTAAGTTTTAGCAACTGAAAGGGAAAATGAGCTCCCTTTCCTTTTCTTGTGCACCAGCGCAGAGATAAATTATCTAGGAATTCACCTCAAACAAGAACTCATCACATGCTTCCACATACTGGAAGAAAACAAACAATCAGGAAAATTAACTGGAAGTCATCCAGGAAACTGAAAACAACTATAAAAAAAACCCTGATGACACCCATCCATAACAGAAAGAAAAAGTGGAACCAACAACTCCACAACCAACCGAACACCACCTTTGGGATAAACCAGGGATCGACAACCTTGGCACACCCCCCACCCTCCTCCAGGGTAAGCACCGTTGGCCGGCTCTGCTGGTTTGTTTACCATTGGAGACTATGGGAAGCGGCAGCCAGCACCATGCCCCCATTGGACCTGAACGGTGAACCACGGCCAGTGGGAGCCACGATCAGATGACCTCTGCTGAGGTTTCTAGGAGCTAAATAGTCATTATTAATTACAAATACTATGGGCCAGAATTTGCAGAAGCATAGCTCCCATTATTCTTAGTCATAATGCTTTGCAGTCTCTCCCAATAAAATACAAAGTGAAGCAGCACTATCTTTGCCATGGAGCCCATCCCTGCCCGTCTGTCTAAACCCAACCCTGACTCAAGCCCACCTGACCCGAGTCTAAGCAGGTGGAATCATTTTCCAACCCAACCACTACCATTCCCCGCAAATCTGAAGCAGCACCACAGCTGCTGCCACCTCCTGCTCACGGGTGGCTGTCCTCATCCTGACCATGGGATCAGCACCACAGCAGCTGCATGTGCCAATGTTGCATGTCCTACTCCTACCTGCACTGCGACTGCTTGACACACTCATGCCACAGCATACACCATATAGCAAAGTGCCGGTGGCCTTCAGGAGTGGGACATACAGTGGCCATCTTGACTCTATGGGATAGAGGATGAGAGCTGACCCAGCTTGAGGCTGAGAGGATTATTTCCCCATGTGACCTGATCGAGACCTCATCAGGTTTGGATCAGGTCGCAGGTCTCTAATTAAATCTTATGATTAAAAGTATCAACTATCCCCGGCTGCCCGCTCAACCCAGCCACCATAAATAACATATTTATAGATGTGATGACAGAGGGGCTCAGATGCCATGATACTGGAAGGAATGTAAGACTAGAATGAGGAAGGATTTTAAGGAGGAGAGAGGGTACAAGTCCTACAGGTCAGAACAAAGCAAGGCTATTGGAAACAAATGTCTTCCAGTTTCTGGGGTGAAATCAACTCCAGAGCATGGGATTTCAGAGAAGGGTTGGATAGCTGTAGACTATCACTGGATAATACATTTTCCTAGGCAAAACCAGAACAGACTTTGTGCAGAGGAAGAGGGTGGAGATGTCACCCTCTAAATGAAATTACAAAAGAAAAATATGACCTCCAATGAATACTTTACTTGAGATACCCCCTATGTGCTCAATCCAAATCATATTATAGATGTTCTCCAGGAAGTAAGAGCAGCATATGTCAGACAATAAGTAATGAATTTTTAAAATAGTTTTCCTACATTGCATTACAACAATTTCCATGAAAATGCAGATACCACAATGAAAAATAACATGCAGATGCACACAGATTTACAAAAGCTTTTGAATTTGATTAAATTTGCTGTGAATTCCTTTCACTTCCCTGAGGCTTCTTATTGCTTCCTGGTCTCCTCTGTTTCAAAGAAAAGCCAGTTGAATTGATAATTTAACAATGTGAATGTTCTTCTTTTCAGATGAACTAACATCACAATTAGCAGAATGAGGCTGCCCAGTATTTTAAAAACCTTTTTTTAAAAAATCAGGAAACAATGTCAGTGAAGCTTTCCATTTCTCTAACCCTTTTTTATTTAAAAAATACATTACAGTGTGCAATGCTGGAAACATTTCTGCATTTTAGGTTCAAGTCAGAAAATATATATTCCTTATTTATTTCCTCTATCTTAAACAAAGTCTGAGTAATAAATGGGTGAGCACTCGTGCATGAGTTGTACAAACAACCCACAAAATAGTCAAATTTGCAGTGTTCCAGGCAAGTGTTTTGGCAGTTACTTCAATCTGCAGGTTGCTTAGCATGTTAGGTGTTTAGATGTGGTTATAATAAGTAATATACAAAACCTAAGATAATATCTAAGTACTAAGTAGTCATGAGAGAACAGTGAAGGTCCTCTCACGGATCGGTAATTGGCTAAAAGATAAGAAACAAATGGTAGGAATACATGGTCATTTTTCACAGTGGAGAGAAGTAAACAGGTTCTCCAAGACCTGTGCTAGGACATGTGCTGTTCAACATATTAAGTCCAGAGCTGACTGCTCAGAGTTACAGAGGGATCTCACAAACCTGTGTGACTGGGCAACAAAATGGCAGATGAAACTCAACACTGTTAAGTGTAAAGTAATGCACATTGGAAAAAATAATCTCAACTACACATATACAATGATGGGTTCTAAATTAGCCATTACCAATCAAGAAAGAAATTTTGGAAACACCATGGATAGTTCTAGGAAAACTTCAGCTTATTGTACAGCAGTGGTCAAAAAGGCTAACAGAATGTTAGGAACTATTAAGAAAGGGATAGAATATATTATAATGTCTGCCACTATATACAGCCATGATGCACCCATAACTTGAATACTATGTCCAATTCTAGTCACTCCATCTCTAAAAGGATATAGTAGAACTAGAAAGCTTCAGAGAAGGACAACAAAGATGGATAAGGGTATGGAATGACTTCCTACAAGGAAAGACTAAAAGGATTAGAACTGTTCAACTTTGAAAAGAGGCAGCTAAAAAGGGATATGATAGAGGTCTATAAAATTATGAATGATGTGGGGAAAAATTGAATAGATAACTGTTATTTACCCATTCCCTCAACAGAAAAATCAGGCTCAACCTAATGAAATTAATATCAAACATGTTTAAAACAAACAAAAGGAAGTACTTTTTCATACAACACACAATTGATATTTGGAATTCACTGTTATGGGATGTTGTGAAAAGTAGAATTGGGTTAAAAAAAGAACTAAGTCAGTTCACGGAGGATATACCCATCAATGGCTATTAGCTAAGATGGTCAGGGATGCAAACTGATACTCTGGGCAACCTCAAACCTCTGCATGCCAAAAGCAAGGAGGGTAAGATAGGGGTGGATCACTCAAACAGTCCTGTTGTGTACACTCACCCTTAATCTCTGGCCACTGTTGGAGACAGGATACCGGGCTATATGGACCATCGGTCTAATCCAGTATGTCCATTCTTATGTTCTTATGCAACTAGCTAGGAGATAGATATAATAGTTTATTTAGGTTCTTATACCCTTGTATCTTGCAGGCCTTTAACTTATTCTAAGGTTAAGAGTAGAATTCTTTATTATTATATTATAGATGGTATTGTATAAAATATTATCTATTAGCTATCAAATAAAGACTTTATCTTAAGATACAAGCACAAGAGGAGTTAAAGTTAAAATTTGAATGTAAATTTTGGAATTTTCTCCTTTTTTTCTGTACTATATCCATCTGAAAAAATTGTACCTATTAATGTTAGTAAAAGGCAAAGATCCACATTGGCATAATAGGGAAGATAGCTAAAACACACATACACACACAAAATCAAGAGGATTGTAAAAACATACATGTCTAATTGTGATTCTCTCTCCTTAGACTGACTCTAAGCCTGGTGATACAAAATACTAAAAAATAATCTGGCCTAAAGCATTATGTACAAATATGAGAGTACTCTCACTACCTCTGAGGGTAGAACAACATAACCAGATATTAAGAGTAGAAGTCTGTATTCTTAGGTTATGTGTTTTTTAAAATGTGGACTTTTTTACAGCAAGAAAACTAACTCACATTAACTATCTTGCTGTAAAATCCTTGTGGAAACAGGACACCAATTTTTACTGCAAAGGAGCGAAATGCAGTCAGTGTGATACCTCCTGCCTGTGGTTGATCTTGTCCAGTTTACCTTATGTAAAAACCACAGTGCTTCTGTCAGTGAAGACTGTCTTAGAGAGTTCTTCTAGTTCCAGAGCCCTCCCATTCTCTTTGATCCATGAATGATCCTATATGTTTTGTCCACTTCAACATACATCTTTCTATCAAAAGCTACACATACTTCTTCCTGTTAATGTATTCAAGGTGTGCTTGTATCTCCTCTGGAAATTATTTCAAGTACACACACCCCTAACATCCTTTTCCTTCTGATATCATTGCATGCTAAACAATACCTCTTTGTGTCCCAAAATTATGTTTGCATGTATCCTCATGTACCCTTTTATCATATTCCAGGGGTGAACCTGTGGTGCTTGTTTATTAGCCCTAACAACAGTTTGCGGCACCTGAGTGGAAGCAACCCCTTCCACTTGTTCATTACAAATTCACACTAGGGGTTCCTTAGTGTTCTGAGAGAATACAGCTCTTTGATTACACAAGACATAAGTGGCATTTTCAGAATATCAGCATTAATAACTCATTCTTAAATGCATCAGATAGAATTAAAATGAGATAGAAGGGTTATAACCTCTCAAACTATGTTTTTAATTAACAGAGCTATTAGTGTTTAAACAAGCACTTGCTCCCTTGCAGTCTGCTGTATTTTTCCTTTCTGTGGTGGAATACTAATGCTATATTGATGGTGCCACAGTCATTTCCATGATAATCTATGCTTTCATACATCTAAATTTATGATTTAGAACCCTGTAAAAGTCATGCTACCCTATTAGCAGAGGCAGTGTGGCCTAATAGATGGAGCACAAGAATGCAACTAAGGAAATGGAGACTGGGATTCAATTCCCAGTTCTGCCACTGGTTTACTGGGTGACCTTCAGCAAATCACTTCCTCTTTCTGAGCCTTAGTTTCTCTGTCTATACAATGGGAACAATTACAGTGACCTCCTTCATAAACTATTTTGACATCAACTGAAGAAAGGAAAGAGCTACATAAGAGATAGGTATTGTTTGTACTATAATAAATATGGAAAAGAAAGGCATTATTAAATACAAAAAAATTAATTACCAGAGGAGCACAAAAATATTGACTGAGAAAATTATTTCCTCCCTCCCTCCACCAGCAAAAAAACCCACCTGTAGTATTAATGTTTCTCCACAAAGTTCACACTCATGGATATCAACATGTATTTCCCACGCTTACATATAATATAGCTGAAATACAGGATGAACAGCTTCTGTAAGAATACAAATCCTTATCTGTCTATGTATCCCCTTTGAAGGGAACAGGCTAGTGAACCAAGAACTTCAGGAAATCAGGTGTTACCATTTCTTGTGTAGAAAGTGCACCGATAGGGACACCTTCTTTCAGCTCCCATCCTTCCCCCCCCCCTCCCATTTTTCAACCTGAAAGTAAGTAGTAGTGTAATGAATCAGAGAGGTAGCCGTGTTAGTCTGGAATAGCAGAGGTAACAAAGAGTCCTGTGGCACCTTAAAGACTAACTATAAAGTTTTGAAGCATAAGCTTTCGTGGGCTCACGAAAGCTTATGCTTCAAAACTTTATAGTTAGTCTTTAAGGTGCCACAGGACTCTTTGTTACCTCTAGTAGTGTAATAACACTTCATCAAAGCTCCACATACACCCTACCAAAAAAAACATCAGTGTGTGATGTAGGGACTTAATTTATAAATATTCAGGGCCATATTTGGAAGTAATTCATAAGATGATGCAATGTAGACCGCTTACTCTCATTTAGGGTTTGTCTACACCAGAGATCGGCAACCTTAGCACATCGGACCGCAGCGTAAGCACCCTTAGAAGGCCCCACCAGTTTGTTTACTTGCCGGTTCACAGACTGAGATTCCCACTGGCTGTAGTTCGCCGTCTCAATCCAATGGGGGCTGCAGGAAGGAGAAGCCAGCACCGCGCCACTTCCTACAGCCTCCATTGGACCGGGATGGCAAACTACGGCCAATGGGAGCCGTAGTTGGCAAACCGGCAAGTAAACAAACTGTCGCGGCCCACTAAGGGTGCTTACCCTGCAGTCCTGCGTGACAAGGTTGCCAATCCCTGTTCTACACATACAGTGCTGTAGAGTTGTAGTGGAAGATGCTACTATGCCAACAGGAGAGCTTCTCCCATCAGCATAGTTAATCCACCTCTACAAGAGGCAGTAGCTACATTGCACTTCCCATGGGTAATTTGAGTGCAAAAAGGTGAAAGTTAAAATATGGGAATCTAACTTATGCCATCTTACTTCTATTTTTGGCCTCTATAACTCTAACATCACTCTTCCCCCTCCAGAAAGCCATGACACCTGCTATAATGTTACTATCTCACTCATCCAAATGTGTTTTATGGAAATAAATAGGAGCCTACTTTGGCCTTAATTGTCAAAGCTGTTAAGCGTGTTATCAAACAAAAGAGCTGCAGGTTTACCCATATGATTACAGTTCACCATGACTGAAACTGTATTTTATAGTCAACTGACCTTGTTTCAAAAAAATAACCCAGAAGTTACTTGTGGGGCATGTCTTCACTACCACTTTAAATCGATGTTAACGACGTTAGGTCGAAGTAAACGTGTACCTGTCTTCACATACATGCCCTTAACGTCGATGTAAAGGGCCTTAAAGATCGATCTTGGCACTCCAGCCTAACCAGTGGCATAAGGCTAATCTCGACATTCCAAGCTCGACCGTGGGCTAGTGAAGACGGAACCCGACATTAATAGCCTCCAGAGGCTGTCCCACAATGCTCCATTCTGACCGCTCTGGACTGCCTCACTACTGCTCCACTGTGACCGCTCTGCACTGCACTCTGAACTCGCTGCTCTGGCCAGGTAGATAAGACCCGGGAACATTTGAATGCCATTTCCTGTTTGGTCAGCGTGGCCAGCTCACCTGAACTGATCAGTCGCCATTCAGAGCAATCAGCAGCACTAGCCGCCATGCAGAGCTCAGCATCACAGGAATCCATGATGAGCTCATCTACCCTGGAGACCAGCCAGAGGAGAAGAGCTCCAGCATGGTCCACTCGTGAGGTGCTGGATCTCATCGCTATCTGGGGAGAGGAATCCGTGATGTTGGAACTCCGCAACAACAAACGGAATGCCAACACCTACGGAAGAGTCTCCAAGGCCATGCTAGAAAGGGGCCACAACAGGGACACCACACAGTGTCGCGTGAAAATTAAGGAGCTGCGGCAATCGTTCCAGAAAGCCAAGGAGGCAAACGGACAATCAGGGGGCGCCCCACGGACATGCAGGTTCTACAATGAACTAAATGTGATAATGGGGGGCGCCCCCACCACCATCGCGCCGGTGTGCGTGGACTCCACCGATGGGATCATCGTCAGGGAGGAGACTGATTCCGAGGAGGACGAGCATGAAGAGGAAAATCTCACAGAGCAGCAGGAGCCCAGCGGAGAACCCGTGTACCCAGAGAGCCAGGAGCTGTTTGTCACCCTGGAGCCAGTACCCTCCCAAGCCTCCCAGGGGGGTAAGTATTTCTTTTTTAAGTGATTACATGACGCGTGATTTTGTAAAGGAAGCATTTATTAATGAGTAACTTGCCCTAAGGACTTAGCGTGCTTTCACTGCTGGTCAATTTCTACTCAAAGAGTTTGTCAATATA
Organism: Sternotherus odoratus; assembly: GCA_032164245.1. Classification (NCBI taxonomy): domain Eukaryota; kingdom Metazoa; phylum Chordata; order Testudines; family Kinosternidae; genus Sternotherus; species Sternotherus odoratus. The sequence goes on from JAVMKO010000001.1 coordinate 247,936,982, forward strand.
CTCTGGGATTGACCAGAAGTCCTCCACGGACATTTCAAGGAAGCTATCCAGGAGGTAGCGATGAATCCAGCGCAGCAGATTTCTGGGGAGAGCCGCCTTATGTGGTCCCCCGTGATAGGACACCAGCCCACGCCACGAAAGTAGTAAGTTGTCTGGTATCATTGAGCAGGCTAGCATTGCGGCGTATGGACCAGGACTTTGCATGGACTCAAGGAGCATGCGCTCCCTATCTCTCCGAGAAATTCTCATCAAAGTGATGTCATTCAGGGTTGCCTGTTTGAGATACGGACTGCAATTAGTAGGGAGATAAAAAGATTCCCAGCTGCAAAGTACTCTTTTCTGCTGAGGACCGACCAACCGCCCCCCACCCCCCGCCCGTAGCGGTAGCTAGCAGGGAATCTGAGGTGTCTGCACGCGGTTTCCTCTGCTTCAGATCCAACGCGCACCCCCACCCCCACCCCCAGCCCGTAGCGGTAGCTAGCAGGGGATCTGAGCAGTCTGCACGCGGTCTGAAGAGCCCCCAAAAGACCTTACCCTCAGCAAGAGTTTTTTTGGCATTTGCTTTGCAGTTTGCGGTTTCAGTGAGAGCCAGCCACGCGGTGGGGGGAAGGGGGCGGGGTTGCACTACAGTATGCAGGCGCCACTTTTAACTTACCATGGCCGGCTGCACGGTGATTTCAGAAGCCGTCTTGGGCTGAGGCACGCATATGTGTCTGAGATGCTCTGACTTTTCTGTGAGCTTTTAGGTGTAGAACATGACCTTGTACAGAAATCATATCAGGCCTCTGAATACTGAGTTTGCAAATGGCATAGTACTCCCATTGTGTACCGTCCGAGACTGCATCTGCCTCCTAACCTTGAATGTATCTGTCTCATAACTTTCAAACTTTCTTTTCCCACACTCTCCCACAGATGAACAACAACTATTATGTCACAATCCCCCGACCTCCTCCTCCCGCCCTGCACCGCAGAAAAGAAAGCGTAAAAAGAAAACGCGAACGCGCGATGAGATGTTCACTGAACTCCTGGAGAACTCGCGCGCTGAGGCAGCCCGCCAGACGGACTGGAGGGAAAGAATGATACAGGCAAGGGAACGAGACAGAGAGGAAAGGAATCGAGAGAGAGAGGAAAGGAGAGCCGCTGCAGAAAAGAGGGAAGCCGCTGCAGAAAAGAGGGAAGCCGCTGCAGAAAAGAGGGTAGAACGTGAGGAAAGACGCATGGATGCTTTCCTCCGCATAATGGAGGACCAGAGCGACATGCTGCGATCTCTGGTGGAGCTGCAGCATGCCCAAAGACCACCTCTGCAGCCCCTGTGCAACCACCTCCCCCCTCCCCAACTCCCATAGATTCCCCACCCAGACGCGGGGTGAGAACACGGGGGGGCAAGCTCCGTGGGCCGCTCCACTCTACCCCACAAGCCAGCAGAAGCAGCAGCAGCAGCAGGCTGACATTCTCGGAAAACTTTTAAAAGCTGCCGTGTCTTGCCCACCCCTCCTCTCCCCCCTTCCCACCCCCCCCCTCCTTTGCCCGCTCCTCCCCCACTGTGACTGCCGGTTTCCCTCCAGGATACCAGGACAGTGATCCCCTGTATTTGTATTTCCGATTAACCAATAAAGGAACCATGATTTTTCAAACAGTGATTTTATTTCCTCTGCAAGCATGGGGATGGGGGAGGAAAAGCATGGGGAGGAGGGAGGGGGAAGGGAAAGCATGGGGAGGGGGGAGGCAAAGAGGGTTCAAGGGCAGCAGGCTTAGAGCACAGCAAGGGAGCAGATTCTCAAACGCCATCTCGGCCACTCATAAAACTGTCTTTCAAGGCGTCCCTGAGGCGCAGGGCCTCACGGTGGGCTCTTTTACTTTCCCTGCTGTGTGGCTGCTCATAAGTAGCAGAAAGTAAATTTGCCTCTGCCTCCCAGCCCGCCATAAACGTTTCCCCCCTGCTCTCACAGATATTGTGGAGCACAGAGCAAGCAGCTATAACAATGGGGATATTTCTCTCGCGGATGTCTGAGCGAATCAGTAAGGAACGCCATCTCCCCTTCAAGCGGCCAAATGCACACTCCACGGCCATTCTGCACTTGCTCAGCCTGTAGTTGAACAGCTCCTGACCCCTGTCTAGGGCTCCTGTGTAGGGCTTCATAAGCCAGGGCATTAGGGGGTAGGCTGGGTCCCCAATGATCACGATCGGCATTTCGACCCCCCCCCCCCACAGAAATTTTCTGGTCGGGGAAGAAAGTGCCTTGCTGCAGCTCTCTAAAAACCCTAGAGTTCCTGAACACTCGAGCGTCATGAAGCTTTCCTGGCCACCCCACGTACAGGTCGTTGAAACGTCCCTTGTGGTCAACCACTCCTTGCATGACCATTGAGTAATATCCCTTCCGGTTTCTGTACTCGGCGGCCTCGTGGTCCGGTGCCAGGATAGGGATATGAGTCCCATCTATAGCCCCACCACAGTTAGGGAATCCCATGGCGGCAAAGCCATCTATTGTGGTTTGCAGGTTTCCGAGGTTTATAACCCGGTGTAGCAGCCGCTCGACGATTGCCCTGCTTACTTGCATCACAGCAAAGCCCACTGTAGACCTACCCACCCCAAACTGATTCGCCACTGACCGGTAGCTGTCTGGTGTTGCAAGCTTCCAGAGGGCTATTGCCACTCGCTTCTCCACTGTAAGGGCCGCTCTCATTTTGGTATTCCTGCGCCGGAGGGCCGGGGACAGCAAGTCACAAAGTTCCATGAAGGTGCCCTTTCGCATGCGGAAGTTTCTGAGCCACTGGGAGTCATCCCAGACCCGCAGCACTATGCGGTCCCACCAGTCCGTGCTTGTTTCCCTGGCCCAGAATCGGCGTTCGATGGCATGAGCCTGCCCCATTGCCACCATTCTTGACAGATTGTCAGTCGCCCTACTTGCAAAAACGGCAGTGTCCATGTCGTCCCCGCTGTGCACGTCAGTGTCCCTGTCGTCCCCGCTGTGCACGGCAGTGTCCCTGTCGTCCCCGCTGTCCTTGTCCATCTCCTCCTCACTGTCGTCGGGTTCCGGAAAGCGCAGTTCTCCCCGGATCGCATTCCTCCTCTGCAGACGGTGCAGCAGGAACTCTGCAACCGTGATCGAGGTCCTCACAACAGCCATTACTGCAGCCGTGGTGTCAGCGGGCTCCATGCTTGCAATGCTATGGCGTTAGCACGGCGGAGAAAGGGCGCAAATTATGGGATGCCTACCTACAGTGCACTGCTCGGAATGGGGGTGGGCGGCGCGGAAAAAGGGCGCGAAATTTGGAAATGCCTACCCATAGTGCATCACTCAAAATGGTGCCTGCTGGGGGATCAGGGAACTGTGGGATAGGTACCCAGAGTGCAACGCTCGTCATGTCGACGCTTGCAAAAGTTTTGCGGACAGACACTGTCGACGTACTGTGCGTAGCTGTGCCTAGTGAAGACACACAACATCGACTGTATACCGTCGCGTTCACAACATCGACATAAAGGAAATCGAACTACTGCTGTAGTGAAGACATACCCGTGGTCTTGATTGTCAGTAGACCACAACTAGGAATATATGTCTGTCTTGGAGCAAACATTTGTGGAATGTCTATATTGGCAATTTCAACCACGTTAACTTGAGTTATCATGCAGTCAGTTAACTTGAGTTACAACCGGACCAAAACATCTAGTCTAAATAAAGGCCCTACTGAGCAATATAGCTCCTTGTAAAAAAACAGGAGATCATACTTCTGCTCTAGGCTAGTATTTCTCCTTCATTGCTCTTTTGAAATACTCATGAACCCAGGTACATCATTTCAACCATCTTCTCTCTGAAGGTGTGTGTGTCCAGATGTTCAATAAGTTGTGTTGGCTGGCGTAAATAGTTCTTGGTTAAGAACTGGATCAAATTCTAGTGCTCAGCTATTGCCTCAATTGCACGAAGCTTTAAATCTATAAAGGTGGAATTTAGTATTTCTTCTGAGAGCAGACAGTAAGAAGTGAAAGCAGCCAGCATGATCCATAGGTTAGTTGCAATTGACTATGTGCCAGATTGCTGTTCCCATTCCAAAATGTACATTTTAAAGACAACATTCTATTTTGTGTTATAAAAAGAGAAAATGAAATCTATGTTAGAGCAATATCAGAACTAGAGTGGCTGAACATTTTTCACAGGAAACACTCTCTTCTTCACAAATAAAAGGCATTTCCCACCCAAAAAAGCTAAACTTTTTGTGACAAAATTGTCAAAGTTGACTTAGTTTTCCATGATGATTTTACCAAAGGTTTTATCAAAGTGTTTTTGGTAAATGAAAAATTTCAAAAGCTATTTCTATAAACATTTCAATAAGACACATACTGAAAATTTCAAAAAAAAGACCCCAAAACAAATGAGTCCATTTTAAACCATGTAAAATGAAAACAAGATGAAAATTTTGATTTTATTTCTTGTTTTTTGTGAAATCATTTTTTCCATCTTTCTGCTGACTTTGATCCTGTCTTGAACAATGAGAATTTCTACAAATTGATGTGGGCATCCTATTCAATTATATATTTTATTGTTCTTCCTATGTAATCACAAGTTTTGTGTCACTCTATTGATTGACTCTTCTTTCTCCTCTGCATCCAGCATAACTTTTTGTCTTTACATGTATGGTCTTTCATGAACTAGCCTTGCCCTACCAGATCTATTATTTTGCCATGACCTCAACTTTTCTTTACCATTGTATTCAGCCTTCACCACCCTCAGGCAGGAGACTGTTTCCCATGCTACCCTGAATATATAAAAAACTCTCCAACACAATCCATCTAGTCACCACAATATGTGCCTCCAAATCCCTCTTATAATTCACCTGTGCCCCAAGGCCTACAATCGCAGCTGACAATGGTTGGGACTTCCGCTTGTTGTATATTTGCTTGCCTCCACTTCTCCCATTTGTGTGCCTTATCCACTCCTATTGTATGCCTTGTCAGAACTTTCATTCTAGGGCTGAAATACTGGCTCTGTTGAAGTCAGTGGCAAAGTTCCCATTGACCTCAATGGATTCCACCCTAGCTCTCTATGGTAAGAACTGTCTTCTTACTGCATGTCTGTACATACCTAGCACTTTGTGGTGCTGATTCCTAATTAGTGCCTGAAGGCATTACTGCAATAAATCATTCATACCCCCTTCTTGTCATGTTATTAGAAATGAAAGATACAAAATCTTAAGAAAAAGTGAATGGCACTAAAGATCCCACAAACATTACAGTCATAAAAAGATCTATTGTCAGTAAATTCCAGATTATTTCTTGGGGGGAAAAAATCATGTAATGGAACATGATCCTTTCAATGAAAATTGAGTTTTTATGGTTCCTTATTAGAGACTTCCCTTACAACTAATTATATTAAACTTTTACATTTTCCCATCAGTAATCTCACCATCTCCAAATCTGTGAAAGTAAATGCTTAGTCAGTGTGTAAATTGAGGACAATTATCATCATGACCACACAGTAATACGAAAATAATTAGACCACTGCCAGCAGCAAAAATATAAATCAAATCAGTTTGTAATAGGAACATTAATAATTTGTAAAAGATACAATCTATTGCACATGAGAACTGGAAAGCAGCTGAGCTGAAGTGCTTTGCTGGAGACTTTTTTTGTTTTGAAAAAGAGACCAAAGTTCAGTGTATGTACATTAGTGATAATCTATGGATGATTGTGTTTAGGGGAATTTACAGCCTATTCCAAAGTCAGGGACTAGATGTTCCAGACGGAATCAAAAAAATAACACTTGAGTTCCATTTATTATGCCATTCTTATCTTTGTCAATTTATGGGAAGAGAGTGGAACACTTCACTTCGCCTCCAGGCATCCAGTAATGAGACCACTGGTGGTGCATTAGAAAGCAGTGGGCAAGTGGCAATATCATCAGGTGCATTTTTAGTAGCAGAGTCAAGTAGCACTGGGAGCATTGTAAGTAGTGCAGTCAAGTATTATAGCATTGGAATTAGCTCTATGGTCAGGTGGCACTAGAAATAGAAATTATTCTGAAACAAAACTTCAGATTAAAACTTTGCTGAGCTTTGAGTAAGTGCAGATCTAGAGACTAACTTTCCTTCTGACACATACCTGTCACGAGTGAAACCGAACTCTCAGATCTGACCACATCCAAACTCTGAAAGATCAGGCTCATGTTCAATTCTGCTAGTAAGTAGTACAATCACAGGTCTTTCAAAGAACAGTATATAGTGCAGTTGAATAACATTGGCCTAGGGAATACTCACTTTAGTGCAATCAAGTGGCTTTGGGAGCACAGTAAGTACTGCAGTTAGCTAGATCCTATTGGAAGTATCCAGTGTAGCAAAGTCTAATTGCTTTGGAAGTGCTATAAGCAGTGCAGTTGAGTTATAGATATTGTGGGTTCAGATCTGGAATCTGAATCTGCTCCAAGCTCTGACTAGTTTATTGTGGAGGCAAAAACTATGTTTTGTTTTTTTAAAAAAATCATTAAACTTGTTTGTGCCTTTCCTGAACTTAGGATATATATATCATTATTTTCACACATATAATGCTTGGAGAAAACTACTTCACACACATATATTTTTAATTCTATGAAACTTTCAAGCTAACCAAAGGAATACTAGGCAGCTTCTGCTTTCTGTCACCGTGTAGACAAGCAAATGTTAACATGATAAGCCCTTCTTAGTCACAAAAAAATGTTTAATGTTCCAAAGAGTGTTGATAGAAATTCAGAAAACGGCATTTAAAACTTTATCTTGCTTTAACTTTCTCTTATACTGTGTATTGAAAAATGGATGCAAGCACTGTCATGACTGGTGATTTATATAGGACATTTAATAGGAGTTTTTAACTGCAAATCGTATACTGCAATTGGTAAACCCCATTTGGTCAAAAAGGCCATTATATCAGAACCGTCTAATCTAGGCCAAGACACTTCCTTCTTGTGGAAATACTAGTTTGGAACAAATATAGTCCTTATCTGGAGAAAACAAACCATCTAAAACCGTCATGTTTAAGCAAAAGACTTGATTCTGAAAAAGAATGTTGGGTCATATTATCAGCACAGTAAATCTAGGGTTAATTCACCTTCAAAAACAAAACAAAAAACATCTAAGTAAACTCACACAAAGAATTCTAGAAATAGATTTTTTTTTAAATTAATTTTATAATTACTTTTTAAAAACATTCTGAAAAGCCTGGAGGAAAAACATGTCTAGTCAGAAATGTTTTAGACCTTTCTTTATTTCTTAAATGTTGAAATGGCAAATGATTCTGAATGGCATTTTTACAAGTATTTTAACTAAATGCAAAGTATCCAATATAGTTTCCTAATATCATTTCTATGTAAATGATAAAATGCTTTATCTACCAACATTGAAATGTAATAATCTTGCTAAACTAATTACTAATGTAAGAAATCATTTAAGTACAGAATATTTATATTAATGAGCAATTAATTAATTACTGGTAGTGCTCAAGCAGTTCCCTCATCAAACTGAGGAAAACAAGAGAATCATCTCAACAAAATGGATGTAAAGAATAAACAACTTATTTAATAACTATTGAAGCTGAAGACACCTTAAGAATTATTGAATTTTAAAAAGACTGTTTTGAAAACTAGAAATCTTTATAGAAAGAAAAGAAGTGCTTCAGAATTTCATATCCTGTTGAACTCTACCAATCCTAAGGAAATATCTTAGAAATATACTGAATAGAAAGAGTTAAAACCACATTTAAAGATGTGCTAAGAATATTCCACCATCAAAAGCCAAGAAAATATTATTGTCAAGAAATAATTATAATCCTTATTTTATATATATATATATATATACACACACACACACAAACAAACTTACATGTTCAGATAATAAAGAGGCCTCTAAGGACAATCCATGAAAGTACTGAGCCATTTTCTTATATGTTTTCTCTTATGTTTTCTTATGTTCTTAAAGAATGGCAGCAAACAACTTGAATCTAAAAATCCCCTCAAAAATGGTGAATTTTCCTATAATTTCATGGAAAAAGGAAGGAGAAGAGTATAAATAAAAACTGTAGTAAGCATCCCTCACATACACTCTCCCTTTGCTACCCTGCATAAATAGCAAACACATCAACTTATCCTGCCCAACTCTACAATCAAAGTACCCCAGAGAACACTGAAGGAGAAAGGTTCAAGAATAGCAGCCGTGTTAGTCTGGAACTGGAATTAATTTTCAAATTGGATACAATTAACCAGGGGCTAAATAGGACTTGCGAATGGTTCTCTCATTACACTAATTGATTGCATTTCCTGATTTAATTTACCTGACACAGAAATCCATTTCAAAAGGTATTTTTTTTCTCCTGATAATGGCACATCTACATTTAACAGCCCTCTTAGAATTGGTATGCTAATGTAATTTTTTTTTCTTTTTTTTCTTTCTGTGTGTATAAATGCATCTTACTCCTGTTCCATTCTATGCATCCGATGAAGTGAGCTATAGCCCACGAAAGCTTATGCTGAAATAAACTAGTTAGTCTCTACAAGTATTCCTTGCTTTCTTTACTCAAGAAGAAACTAATCCAAGGAAAATCTCCGCAAAATGTCAACATGAATTGGTGAGAGGCAGTTCACTATGAAACTGTCAGGGGATTACTTTTAAACCTCTGGGAATGATTTTAGTGAGATATGGAAATGTTGTAATTTAAGATATTAACGGTTTCTCTGGCTAATCACCACATAGTTAGTTCATGTATCCCGAAGATGAGACAGGGGCTAAACATTGATTAACTAAGAACTAGTGTGATTTAATTGGATTTAAGATTTTAATACTTGTATTTGGCCTGTTCGAAGACAGCTCCTTAAAGTGGCTTCTTCTAAGGAATGGGTTTAAATATATTATTTATTTCATGGGATTCAGTTTACATTGTTTGCTTTGCCCAATTATAAAATGTCTGCTTATTTCTTAGTAACCAAAAGGATCCCCCTGCCTTTAAACAAATTATTTTGCCCAGTTGTTAACATAGATAAAAATATGTATGGGCTCACAATAAATTTGGGAAACAATGTATTTCAGTCTTAAATAACAAATAAGAACAACATAAGAACATAAGAATGGCTGTACTGGGTCAAACCAAAGGTCCATCCAGCCCAGTATCCTGTCAATTGACAGTGGCCAATGCCAGGTGCCCCGCAGTGAGTGAACCTAACAAGTAATGATCAAGTGATCTCTCTCCTGCCATCCATCACCCCCCTCTGACATACAGAGGCTAGGGCCACCATTCCTTAACCATCCTGGCTAACATAATGAATGGACTTAACCTCCATGAATTTGTCCAGTTCTCTTACAAACCCTGTTATAGTCCTAGCCTTCACAACCTCATCAGGCAAGGAGTTCCACAGGTTGATTGTGCTCTGTGTAAAGAAGAACTTCCTTTTATTTGTTTTAAACCTGCTGCGCATTGATTTCACTTGGTGACCCCTACTTCTTATATTATGGGAACAAATAAATAACTTTTCCTTATTCATAACCAAATCATCATTTGTGTCCTGTCATTTGTGTTGTATTTTTTTAATGTTTTCTTTCATCATAAATGGCCATTGTAAATATATGTGCTTATTTTGAACATGGTGACCCCTAATGTATGAAATAGAACCACTGGGACTAAGTAGTGGGAGACAGATCCCTGAGTTGGCTGTAAGAGAAACAGTTAGTAAGAACTGGCCTACAATTTCTTGTTTCTCTAAACTAAATATTTTTGGTAATTTTAAAAATAAAACGACTCAATGCCCAATAGTTTTAAATGACCCCTTTCCACCCCATATTAGTCAAGTAGCATTAGTTCTAGGATCATTTAAAATGTGTAAATTTTGTACTGGAGAGATGGAGTTTTAAAGTGAATTCCTTTATTTTATGTTGCAGATATTTTACGTCTTGAATTGTTTTACAAAGTTTTAAAAATTCCAAATACTTTACCTTCTGAAGCCCTAGTCCTCTTTACCTGAGGATGAGTATGGTCTAATGTCAGTTAAGAAGGTAGATGAGAAACCTCCCCAAAGCCAATGCTAAAACTACTCTGAGATTGGTGGTAAGGAGGAGTGTAAATCGATCTTTAGCTAGAGTATTCCTCTGTGACTTGCCTGAGGTCCATTCCACTGGGGAACAGGAAGGACAATGTTTATAGTGAAGCATCTGGAAACAGATCAGAGAGCACTATTCTTGTTTACACTTAGGCCCTTTTATGTCCCTCTGGCAGTGTCAAGGAGTCTTAAAAGTGAATGTAGTTTATACCCACTTTAAGACCCTATTAAATTGTAAAGGGACCTATTTATGAATATGAATCAGATCAAGAGAGAATAGGGAAAGAACATAAGGACTTTCCCCCCTTACGGAGGCTGCAAAATGCATTGGAAATGTTTCTTATGGAAATAAGCAATATACTTGTCATAAGTATGGAGGGTGCCTTGCCTGGGTTGGGCTATGTTATCTAATACAGTGTGCCTTGCCTGGGTGGGGGCTAGGTTGTCTGAGACAGGTGATGTGGGAGTTTCCCTGCCCTGAGGAAGGGAGGAGCCTCAAGCCCATGAAGAAGGGAGGAGCAAAACAGTCAGTTCCATCTTGGCTGGCTTCCAGGGAGGAGACAAAAGCCAGGGAGTTCCATCTTGGCTGGTCTCCAGGGAGGAGGCCAGGGCCAGAAGAGTTCCATCTTAGCTGCACATGAGGCAGGAAGCTTGCCAAGGTAGCTGGCAAGGGTTCTAGACCATCTTTGGCTATAAAGATGGCTCTACCTTTTTCTGATACTTCTACTTAGCTAATGTGAGTATAGCCATTTGATTCTTTTATTAAGCCGTGCCTTTGGGGTGTTCTTTCCTTTTCAGAACAAAGTGGGGAACCCCAAATGTAAAGTGTCTGTATCTCTGCTTTAACCTTTTTCTTTATTAAATTTTCTAGTTATAAAGCCATCTGGTTTATTTCCCTTAGGGTTTTTCTCTGCTTCCAGTTGGGAAGGGGGAAGGGAAGGGAATAGGAATCAGGGCAGCTAGGGGCCTAGCTGGAGTGTGAAGACTGTCTCTCCTTACCGTCAGGTTAGATGGGGGAGGGAGGAAGCAGTCTCCAGGTGTCTGCCTCTCAGGTACAGAGAGACAGGAGTGGGGGAAGTCTGCCTTCAGCCGGGGAGGGTGAAGGACAGAAAGCAGCCTCCAGGTATCTGACTTTGAAACCCAGTGAAGGGGACAAAGTTGGGGTGGGGAAGATCGGGGGCCTCTCCAAGGTTTTGGAAGTATACTCGATTCGTGGCAGCGACTGGTAACCCCAAAAACCCCAACTGGTAAAGTGGGGTGGGGGGGGGGGGAAAGGACTTGTTGGTCTGGCATAGAAGAGGCCCAGCCTTTGTACTCAGGAGCATAAAGGCTGGGGGTAAAACCCCTCTTACAATACTCCATTTAAGAGAACCACATACAATGATGGACAAGGCATAATCCTCTTGAAAAGGGACATGTTTATCTGCCTGTTGCATATGGTGCCTATATTATTAATTAAGAGTATCAAATGTGTGCTACTCACTTTTCAGAAAACCATGAGGACCTGGTCCAAAGATGCTAGGCATATTACAAACACATAGATTAGACTAAGAGTTTAGATAAGGTTTGACAAAGGACCTGATTTTTAATGGTATTCAGGCCCCTAAACAAGCAGACTGGTGGCAAGTGATATTTTCAAAAGTACCTATGCACCTATCTGCATCTTTAGGTGCCTAAATGCCTTTAAAAATGTGGCCCAAAGAGACTATTTTAAAATTAAATTGAAATTAATGTCTCAAAATGTATAGAACTTACTAAAAAGGCTTAAAGAATGCAAGAAATCTGAAGGATTTGGTTTCCTAACATAATAAAACATAAAGGTTCTGGAACACAATGTTAAAAAAAGAAAGTTTAAAGGCCTGTATTCCTGTTGTAAATATTGTATGTTCCATTTTCCTTGACATAACCTTTTTTCTTGATGTTTAATTATTTTCAAATAAGAAAGGACTGTGGATAACAGAACCATGCTGTTGAGAATGCATTGGGATGAACCAAGAGTTGTGTAGTACAATGTATTCTCTTCTCAGCAAACAAATGAAGAGATGAAATGTAAACTTTTCTTTGTACACGATGGGTTTCCAAAATCCATTAAAGAGGAAAAAAACATTTGTGAAGTTTTTAGCAATATTTTCCCCCTATATATGTTTTAATGTGCAGTGGTGTATATTAAACTCAACTGGTTGGACTGTGTGGAAGAAACAAAGAAAATCTGAGGCTTCAGCCATGAGAACAACCAGTAGACACTTCACATGCAGCCTTCATCTGTTATCCAATGGACCCCCTTGCTCCATGAACTAAGGCATCAAAATCAATGTAGGCAATGACTGAGCCTGCAGCAGCTCCATAGCGACCTCATGTGGACAGAATAGCTGCCTCCTCTCATTCACTGGAGCACCAAGAAGTCAAATTGGGCAGCAAGAGCAATCACAGTCAGAGCTGGTGCTTGGCATAAGCAGACTAAGCAATTGATTAGTGTCCCAAGCAGCTTAAAGGGCCGCCCTATTCACTGTTTATTATTATTTTCCTATGTATTTGCCTGTTTTAGTATGAAGGGGGATATGACTGCTTAGGACCCCCAGTGGGCTAGCACCACCATTGACTACAGTGGAGGGAAGTACACTACACAAGCCACAGTTTCTGTAGCTATCAGGTACCTCAGACAAAAGAAGCATCAGCTGCCATCTTCTTTCTGCCTTGGACTCTCCCCTATCAGGACAGACAGCAGCATCCAGCCTCATGGACTTGTGCTCGTCCAGCTTTTCTAAATAGTCCTGAACCACTTCTTTCTCCTCAGAAGGCTGGTCACCTCCTCCCCATGCTGTGATGCCCAGTAGTCTGGGAGCTGATCTTGTTTGTTACGACAAGAGGCAAAAAAAGCATTGAGTACATTAACTTTTTCCACATCCTCTGTCATTAGGATGCCTCCTCCATTCAGGAAGGGACCCACATTTTCCTTGACCGTCATCTTGTTGCTAAAATATCTGAAGAAACCCTGTACATGCCCACAAGGTGAGGAATGTTAGAGACGTAGGAGGAAGTGGGTATGACTTTTTGAAAGAGACATAACACAGCCAAATTCTTTAATCAATATGCTCGCCTTCAAAAGCAACTCATGAAAAGGGAGCATGTTGAAGCTGCCTATGGCATTCTTAACTTGTCCCTTTTCTGCTTTTATATATGGAATGATAGGTCAATTTTTGCTCTGCACATGGGACTGCAGTCGACATTAACTCCAGTGAAAAATCACTGCTTCGGTCATGCCTCTGAATGCCTGCCAGATGGACTGGTAACAAATACACAGACTCATTTGTCATATATTTGTCATACTGACGTCTTATGGAACCTGCATGCTTTCAGATACGCTCTGTTGTTCGGGTGTATGAATTCAGAAATGATACCATATTTCCAGCTCTATTAAAAATGGAGTGTCTGTACACATTCATATCTGAGTGAGGTGAGCATTTCTTCTCATACACCTTACATCAACTGCAATGAGCTATTCTCTCTCCTGGGATTCTGGACACTGTTCCCATTATGAAGATATTTTCCACATTTGTGGTGCCTGTCTACCTGCTTCTGTTACTAATCATATATCTCTTTACTATGCAAAACAGAGATTCCTCATCTGAACAATAACGGACATTGCATAAAATTTACAATGGTTGCTACTAGAAATTTAGCATTCTGCAATAGCTACCACATGCAAAATTTGATACTGAAGTTTTTCAGGTTTCTGTCAGAAAAAAAATGTTTTAGGTTGGGTTGACCCAAATCAAAATATTTTGGTTTGTTGAACCAAACTGAAGACTTTCATTTAGGGTTAGAAAGAAATTCATCTGCATCTGGCTGAGTTGCTGCACTGCCTCCTGGGAGTTGTAGTTCAGATGTCTCATGCACCCATGTTCCTCTATGGACTGGGCCTCTATAGCTGGTCTACATCTTCCATGATGCACCATGGTCTCCAGTCCGGATGAATGGGAAATGTAATCCTGTCAGGGAAACCAGCCCAGAGGAGAGAATGGGGCATGAGGCACCTCAGCAGTTCAAGAAGAAACAAACTAGTTTCACTGGGGAATGTCCCATTTCAATTTTCACTGGGGAATGTCCCGTTTCAACACTTTCAAACCAAACTTTTTCTGAATTTTGAACCTCACAGAAATATTCAATCTTTTTTTTTCCAGTTCAGTCTGAAAACAAATTCTGACACATAATTTTCCATCAAAGGCATCTAATGTTCAACCAACACTAGAAATAAACATGATACATGTGGCAACATTAAAAAAAATAGTTGATACATGAGTGACAGTAGATATTGTCTACCCTGTTGGTAGATATTTCCTTCTATAAGACACATACAGTCATTAAAAACACAGCCATTTTTGTTGTTCTTGTTAAGATTATAAATTCACCCTGATTTAATGTGATGTTAGGGTGCCAATTTTACATTTGGTTTTTAAGAGTAATTTTGAGATTTTTTCCCCCATACTTCTTTCTTTCTTTCCTCGCTCTTTTTTGTAATGAATGCAGCCTTTCCATGATTTCTATATCAGATAGAAGGGATTGATGCACAGATGAAAGCGCAAGATATTTTGTTTCTTATTAGAGATGATGCATGCAAAGGCGCTCTCAGTCTTTGTGCAAGGATATAATTTTTAAGCCCTGTGTTAGAATGTCAGAGCTGAAAAAATGTGAGTAAATGTAATCACAAAACATGGAACTACTCATAAGCTTTAGTCACATTAGTAAATTTCAAAATCTAGACACGTGAGTAGGTCTGAAGTATACTCAGACATAATTTTCCAGCTTTGGAGAGACAAGATTTCCAGAAAGTGATATTACTGAAATGTTTGTTACTGTTTTTAATTATACTTAAAGACCTACTCCAAAGCCCAAGTAAGAAAGAAATCTGGGATGATTTAGTTGGGGTTGGTCCTGCTTTGAGCAGGGGGTTGAACTAGGGGACAGTACTCGATCCTGCTAGTGTAGGCAGGGGACTGGACTCGATGACCTTCAAGGTCTTTCCAGTTCTAGGAGATTGGTATATCTCCATTTTTTTTTATTATTATTTTATTATTTTTTTTAGATGACCTCCTGAGGTCCCTTCCAACCCCGATATTCTATGATTCTATTATCTGTCCATTAACTTCACTGGGCTTTGCTTCAGGTCCCACAAGGCTAAGTATGAATAAGTAGGTTTTGCAACATGCCCGAATGTTCAATAGATGTGTGTTCTACTGGACCGTCCACTGAGAATGTCATTCTATGAACCCCATATGTGCAAATTTAGGTACTAACAACTTGAGCACCTTGACTTACCTCAAGTGCCATAACATGAAATAGAGAGGGGGTAATTTCTCAGGTACATAATAACAAAACCAACAAGGGCTTAATACTAGTTTGGTATGGAAATGTTTGATTTATGTACTATAGCTATTGTAATTATAGAAACATTGGAAGTGAGATGAGGGTTTTGCATTAAATGACATCACATTGTTTAGAAACAATACTTATAGGCAGAGACAGATGCATCCTAGAGGTGAATGCCTAGCTGAGAAGATAATATTGCCAGGAGGGCTTTGGGTTCCTTGACCATGGGATGCTGTTCCAGAAAGGAGGACTGCTAAGCAAAGATGGGGTGCACCCATCATGGAAAGAGAAGAGCATTTTTGGATACAGACTGGCTAACCTAGTGAAGAGGGTCTTAAACTGAGTTCAAAGGGGAAGGTGACCAAAGCCCACTGATAAGTCAAGAACATGGAGACCTGGGAGAAAGTTTGGAATTTGGTGGAGCATGGGCTGTTATAGCAAGGATAAAACAGAGAAGAGAAAACTGGGGGGGGGAATCAAATCAGTATCTTAGAGGTCTCTATTCTAATGTGAGAAATATGGGGATTAAGCAGGAAGAACTTGAAATGCTAGTAAATAAACACAATGATGACATAGTTGGCATCATGGAGACTTTGTGTGATAATACACATGACTGAAATATTGGTATGGAGGGCTACAGCTTGCCCAGAAATGACTGGAAGGGAAAAAAAGGAAGGAGGTGTTGCCTTATATATTTAAAATGTATCCACTTGGACTGAGACGGAGATGCAAATAGGATACAGACTTGTTGAAAGTCTCTGGGTAAGTATAAAATGGGTAAAAACAAGGATGATGTCATGGTAGGGGTCTACTACGGACCACCTAACCAGGAAGAAGAGGTGGATGAGGCTTTTTTTAAACAGCTAACAAAGTTATCCAAAGCACAGGACTTGGTGGGATGAGGGACTTCAACTACCCAGACATCTATTGGGCAATAACGCAGCAAGGAACAGATTATCTAATAAATTCTTGGAATGTATTGGAGACTTTTTTTAATTTCAGAAGGTGGAGACAGCTACCAGGTGATTGGCTGTTCTAGATTTAATTTTGACAAATAGGGAGGAACTGGTTGAGAATTTGACAGGGGAAGGCAGCTTGGGTGAAAGTGATCATGATATGATGGAGTTCATGATTTTAAGGAATGGTAGGAGGAAGAACAGAAAAATAGAGACAATGGATTTCGAGGCAGACTTTAGCAACTCAGGGAGTTGATAGGTAAGATCCCATGAGAAGCAAGTCTAAGGGGAAAAACAGTAGAAGACAGTTGGCAGTTTTTCAAACAGACATTATTAAGGGCACAAAAGGAAAGTATCCCACTGCATAGGAAAGATAGGAAGTATGGCAAGAGACAACCCTGGCTTAACCAGGAGATTTTCAATGAGCTTTAAAAAAAAAAGAGTCCTACAAAAAGTTGAAACTAGGTCAAATTACAAAGGATGAATATTAACAAAAGCATGTAGGGACAAAATGAGAAATGCCAAGACACAAAAATGAGATCAAACTAGCTAGAGACATAAAGGGTAACAGGAAAATATTCTACAAATACATTAGAAGCAAGAGGAAGACCAAGGACAGGGTAGGCCCATTACTCAACGTGGGGAGGGGAATAACAGAAAATGTGGAAATGGCAGAGGTGCTTAATGATTGCTTTGTTTTGGTTTTCACCCAGAACATTGGTGGTGATTGGACATCTAAGATACTGAATGCCAGTGAAAATGAGAGGATCAGAAGAAGCTAATATAGGGAAAGAACAAGTTAAAAATTACTTGACAAATTAGATGTCTTCAGATCACCAGGGTCTGATGAAATGCATCCTAGTAAACTCAAGGAGCTGACTGAGGAGATATCTGAGCCATTAGTGATTATCTTTGAGGAGTCACAGAAGACAGGAGAGAGTCCAGAAGAATGAAAATGGGCAAATATAGTGCCCATCTATAAAAAGGGAAATAAGGACAACCCAAGGAATTACAGATCAGTCAGCTTAACTTCTGTATTGGAAAGATAATGGAGCAAATAATTAAGCAATCAGTTTGCAGACATCTAGAAGATAATAAAGTGATAAGTAATAGTCGTCATGGATTTGTCAAAAACAAACCATGTCAAACCAACCTGATAGCTTTCTTTGACAGGGTAACAACACTTGTGGATGGGGGGAAGCAGTAAATGTGGTATATCTTGATTTTAGTAAAGCTTTTGATACTGTCCCTCATGACTGTTTCATAAAATAACTAGGGAAATACAACCTAGATGGAGCTAGTAAAGGTGGGTGCAAAACTGGTTGGAAAACCATTCCCAGGGAGTCGTTATCCATGGTTCAAAGTCATGCTGGAGGGGCATAATGAGGGGGGTCCTGCGGGGATCAGTTCTGGGTCCAGTTCTGTTCAATAGCTTCATCAGTGATTTTGATAATGGCATAGGAGAGTACACTTATAAAGTGTACAGATGATACCAAGATGGGAGGGGTTGCAGGTGCTTTGGAGGATAAGATTAAAATTCAAAATGATTTGGACAAACTAGAGAAATTATCTGAAGTAAATAGGATGAAATTCAATAAGGACAAATGCAAAGTACTCCACTTAGGAAGGAACAATCAGTTGCACACATACAAAGTGGGAAATGACTGCCTAGGAACGAGTACTGCAGGAAGGGATCTGGGGATCATAGTGGATCACAAGCTCTATTTAAGTCAACAGTGTAACTCTGTTGCAAAAAAAAAGCCAACATCAGTGTGGGATGTATTAGCAGGAATGTTGTAAGCAACACAAGAGAAATAATTCTTCCGCTCTACTCAGGCCTTAACTGGAATAGTGTGTCCAGTAAACATATTGAATATTGAAAAAATTGAGTTTATTTAGTTTGGAAATGAGAAGACTCAGAGGGGATAGAACAGTTTTCAGGTATGTAAAAGATTGTTACAAAGAGGAGAAAGGAAAAAAATGTTACTTAATCTCTGAGGATAGGAAAAGGAGCAATGGGCTTACATTGTAGCAAAGGAGGTTTAGGTTGGACATTAGAAAAAACTTCTGTCAGGATGGTTAAGCACTGTAATAAATTCCCTATGGAGATTGTGGAATCGTCATCATTGGAGATTTTTAGGAGCAGGTTAGACAAATACCAGTCAGGAATGGTCTAGATAATACTTAGTCCTGCCACGAGTGCAGGGGACTGGATTAGATGATCTCTCAAGGTCCCTTCCAGTTCTATGATTCTATACTGATACAGAATCTTTATAATCAGAATGCAGAAGAGCTTGATGGTGCCATTACCACGGGCTCTGAAGGAGTTCATGTTAAAAGAAAATAAGGGACATCACATGTAATGGCAAATTTGTAATTAGACTATAAGAGGTCTCTATTAGTAAAGATCATGAAGATTTACAGTTGATTTTCTTAGACAGATGTCTGAATAGTTCAGAACCATTCCAGTAACCATTTATAACGGGGGGGGGGGGGTCTTGGCATTCACTGTGGATGTAATTTCAGTAGCATTGCTTGCAACCAAATGCAACGTTACAATTACCCATAATGTAAAAAGTACTGTCTTCCATATATATCAGTAGATTTATACCTCCCTCGTCACCATAATAGCCAAGTGCTTTAGAATGAATCTGAACCATAGCAGGCCTGTGATGTGGATGCTCCATGATTTCCACCAACCCAACATAGAATCATAAAAATGTGAGGCTGGAGGGGATCTCAAGAGATTATCAACTCCAGTCCCCTGGACTGAGGCAGGACTAAGTAAACCTAGACCATCTCTGACAGGGATATTAAAAACCTGATAATTTGAAAGACTGTTTCAGAACCTAACTATCTTTATAATTAAAAAAAATGCCTAATATTTTACTTACATTTCCCTTGCTGCCGATTAAATCAATTGTTTCTTGTCCTAACTCCAATGGACATAGAGAACAACAATCAGTCCTTAACTTATTTGAATACTTATCAGCCTCCTCTCCGCCCCCTGGCTTTTTTTCTCAAGCCTAAACATGCCCAATTTTTTAAACTTTTCCTCAGAAGTCAGGTTCTCTAAATCTTTTATCTTTTTGTTACTCACCTCTGGACTCTAACTAATTTGTTCACGTCTCCTAAAATATGGCACCCAGAACTGGGCATAGTACTCCAGCTAAGGCCTTACCAATGCTGAGTAGATCAGGACAAATATATCCCATGTCTTCCACCCTAGAATGTTATTAGCCTTTTCAGAAACTATATCACATTGTTAATTCATATTCAATTTCTGTTTCTCCTATAACCCTTAGATCCTCTTCAGAATTACTACTGCCACCTACCCAGTTATTCCCCATTTTGTAGGGGGATAACTTGATTTTTCCTGCCTAAATATAGTACTTTGCACTTTTCATTATTAAATTTTATCTTGCTGATTTCAAACCAATTTTCCGATTTGTCAAGGTTGTTTTAAATTCTAATCCTGTTCTCCAAAGTACTTGTTACTCCTCCCAGTTTCGTGTCAACCACACGATTTATAAGCACACTCTCCATTCCATTATTCAAGTCACTAAGGAAAATATTAAATACCAGACCAGGACTGGCCTTTGTGGGACTCCACTGGATATGCCCTTCCAGTTGAAAGTGAACCATTGATAACTAGTCTTTAACTATGATCTTTCAATCAGTTGTGCACCCACCTTATAATAATTTAATTTAAACGACATTCCCCTAGTTTGCTTATGAGAATGTCATGTGAGACTGTGCCAAAAGCCTTACTAAAATCATGATGTATCAGATCTACTGCTTCCCTATGGATTCTCTCATATTATACTATTATAGTATTATTGTAAATTTAACTGCTTCTTATGGTAGCAGATGAGTACCTGTATGTGGTGCTTTTGTATTGCTCCAAAATCATATTAGAAGCAAGATCTCTCTGGAAGACAATGGTGAGAAGGAAAGTTGCTGTCAGTTAGGGTATCCAAGGACATGGTTGTGTGAAACTGGCATCTACTCTTCCTAGCAAAGCTGGGATCAGAATTCATCACCTGAGTCTGGTGCATATAGAACTAATTTTTGATATGTGATTTATGAATAGTTTGGCTTGATTGTAGCCTGCTGAGATTCAGACCTTGTTTGATTTCGGGGGAAGGGGGAACAGAAATGATAGATAACTTTAGAGCTATTAAATAAGATTAAACTGTTGGAGAATGTACAGTAGATTCATTCAGCAGACTTGGCTTTAGTGTAAGATTATTCAACTGTTCTAGGATTTATAGCTGTTGAACCACAAATGTTCCCTGCTGTGGATTGAGCTGTGTCAATATTTAGAAGATTTATTTAGGAGGAGATTTTAAAATCATTAGAAAGGGCTTGCAATTGACATGTCCCCAGGAATCACTGTGGTGATTATGGTTTGTACTGAATTCACAAGGGATAAACCCAAACTTGATAATTCCTAAATGAATGATGTCGGACCCATTTGCAATATCTAGGGCAGTTTGTCAGGATCAATTAAAAAGTGAGCTGGTGAGAACGTAGTACACATAGGAACAAAATAAATGTGTGGTTGTCCCAAGAGTTATGTCATTAATTACTGTACAGCAAGTTATGCTGCAAAAATAGCTTGAAAAGCTATCTATGCTAAAATGCAGCAATTCTGTCATGCAAATGAAGTTTTCTGAGAAGATAGCTTAAAGAAAATTTAATACAAACCTGTGGTGTCGCTCCATTTAAATCAATAGGGTAACACCGGGGATGACTTTGGCCCAGAGTGATGTTTCCTTGGTTGTACTCTCTTTGGTTTCAGTCATTGTAAACCAATCCCATTTGATCATTACAAAACCTCTATATAGTTCTAATTTCACTGCGTACCTTCTAAAAGTGGGTTAAAACTAAGGTGACAATCAGACTGTTTCACAGGTCTTACTTTTTAAAGTTTACACATACAGTAGGGCGCATAAGCCAAATATAATATGCTAAACACAGTATAGTGTCCAGCGGGGCACCTAAAGACTCCTATTAGCCCCTAGTTAATTCTGCCACCATACTGTAGGATGGTTTGGAGTGACTCTCCTGCCTGTGGTGGCACTCACCCCCACTCAGAATGCTGCTGAACTATCCCTGCTAGAGAGGATATTATTATTTATCACTGGCATGCTGCCCTAGATGTGCATTGTGTAATATTTAACACATTGATTTCCCACCCTGAGATGCATGCAATGTAAATTAAGAGGCGAACAAAAGGAGAAGGAGAGGATACCATGTGAGGCTAGAGGGTGAAGAAGTTTATGTGGTTGCTTAGGTGGAGAGTAAATTGCTTTTCAGGGGTATCTTTATGATGTTGGAACGTATCAGGTTGCACCCATATGTCAGGTCTTCTTTAAAAAAAACATTGCTTATGTAGGACACCCCCAAACTCCCTGATGAAGTTTTCAGCCCTACCCATGAAAAACAACATAAGTTTGATACTGTGCTGTACTATACAGCATATGAACGTCTTCTAAAAATGCACAGACATGTTGACTCTCTCCTATACCACAGCTCCTCAAGGCTGGCTTCAGCCCCAGTGCCTCTTAGGTTCTGTCTACACTACAAGGGAGGAGTAGGATTCTCCTGCTCACGTATGCATCTTCACACCAACTCTCATCAAACTAGCAGGAATATAAATAGCAGTGTAGCCATTGAAGCATGTGCACTAGCAGCAAAGGCACGGCTGAGATGTGCCAACTACAAACCCTCCTGAAACCGGCAGGTATGTACGTGGCATGAACATTTTTATGTAAATCAGTAAACAAATCTTCACCAGCCCCTCCTTTCTGCATATGTTACCCTGGATTTTATTATAGGCCTGGGGTATAATTTTATGGGAGCCCCTCATTAATACATTGGCAGCACATGACTGAAATGTACTTACATTAGACTCCACTATGTAATGTGGTACTCTGTTTGGTAAGCTCCAACAGCACACTTGGCAGTACACAATACTCAAATGAAGACACTCCCTTCCCCATAGACCCTCAGCCAGCTGAACAGATCAATGTATATAATCTGTAACACCGGAAGTGTTCAGTGATCACTAAGCACTTAAGAGGCTTTATTCTGTGTCTGGTTTCAAATGGCTGTGCCCATGTATAACAAGAGCTCCAAGCCGCTCTTCCCAGAGTGTCTGTAAAGCTCAGTGCTTAATGGCACAGACCACAATATCACAACACCCTGTCGAACTGCAAATGTTTTACTAGGTCTGGTGTTGCCAGTTCTCATGACTTTGTCACAAGTCTCATGATAGTGTGTTTTCCTTAAAGCCCCATCTCCTGGAGTCAAGTGATGATTTCAGGCTCCATTCTTAAAGAAAAAGTAAGTTTCTAGCCCTTGTGGCTGTGGAGAAAACTTCAGAATGTGACCCCACTCCACAGTAAAGGCTCAAAAAGCAGAAGGCAAATAAAAATCTATTATGTTTACATCATCTCCTTATTTTAAAGCCAATTGTATGATTTTTGGTGAGCTTGACTCGTGATTTTTGAACATCTGGGGTTGGCAATACTGCAGGTCAAAAAATATTTTGCACATATAATTACTATTTGAATTTTCTCAGTGCCATTTCTTTCCTCCATATGAGTTTCAGGGCAGTAACACATATAATAGCTCTAAAGGACAGCAGAGAGAGGTACCATTGCAGGGCAAGCCAGCAGCTGAACACTGCATTACCAGTTTAACCATATGATGTAAGATATTAGAACAATGGTGCAAGATCACTCAGACACTGTCCCCACACTTCCGTTTGCAGCTCTCAGCCATTTACAAGCATAATTTCTCTCTCTCTTGTACATCAGAAGAAGCATCTGCCTCAGCTGGCCAGTGGATTACAGAAACCTCGCCTGGTACTTGAGGGTTTCATTGTGCCTTCATAATAATCGTGCATGTCGGTCACTTCTTATGCTTGTTTATACATTTGATTGCAGCAGGACTAAGCAACCCCCAGCTTGATTAGGTTCTCACAAACACTGCAGTGAACAAATGTAAGTGGGTTGTGCCACCTAGTGGTTCCCAGGCAACAGCTAGGAAAGATATTTCAGTTTATGCAAGGCTCCCACTATAAATTAAACTCTCTCTCTCTCTCTCTCATAAATATCAACTTGTTAAACTTTGACTTCTGTTTTAAAAGGGAGACAATTAAAATGTATACCTCTGTCTCAAAAATTCTGTAATTAAACATAACCCACAGGTAATATTTTAATGATGCCAGTTCTTCAGACTAGCGGGCTAAACAAATACAGCATGTTGTTAACTAATGATGTTGTCTTAATTTGGTGATTTTTTAAAAGCTTAAATGTACTGAGCAAATAAAATCATTATGCTGAATTTCTTCACTCTATTTTCTGCCTCCCACCATCTGCTCTTTAACAGTGCAAATTCCTGTTAATGGAGCAGCATAGGTGGAGTAGCGTGAAAAGTGGGATTCTTTGTCAGACCTCATGAACTAAACCACAATTCAGTTTGATAAATCCCTTCCCAAACCAAGCCCCGGAGGGTGTGCACAGTTCTAGTTTACAATTTAGAATACTGGCTCTAACCTGCCTTTATTTATTCCCTTCTTTACTCCTATCTTAAAGAGAGAACATCACTAGCAGTCTCCCTCTTTGGAAGTATTTGGAATAATTTGTAGAGGCGGGGAGAGGTACTAGCAAGGTGATTTCTCTGACGAGAATAGTGGTTCTTCTTTTCCAATAGTGACGTGAACAATGTGAAATTGCCAACTAACTTTCTTCTCTTAAAAAAATGTAAAATAAGAAAACAAAATCTATGCATCATTTAAAGATGCCCCAGGACAGCTTTAAATTATGCAACCAACAGTTACGTGAGCTGCTGGTTAAGGAATTCTTTGGCTATTTCAATTCCCTCCTGATTTTATTCAACAGTCAGACCCAATCATCGAAGCACTCAAAACACACCGCTCACATCATTCACCCGCATGCCTATAAAATGATGCACCTAAACATGAACTATATATTAACTAGCTGCAGTATTCACTACAAACTGGGCTGGCCCTTCTGATAGGAAATCAGTCTCAAAGGAAGTAAAGGAATCAAAACCAGCTTCAATAAATTTCAGTCTAAAGGTTAAGGTTGAAATAATTGTATTTGTTGGAAGCAAAGGGCCAGGTTCGTATGTGCTACCAAAACTGCATAGGTAAAGGGGATGGTGTGCAAAAGGTCCACTGCAAAGCATTCCCCTGATTTGGGTTAGAGCAGCCTCTTGGTACTCTAAATTATACCATTTTAAAATGCCACATGGGGGCAAAAAGGAGGTAAAGGACCTGTTTGACTAAGGGCACCCCAGCTAGATGCCTTTTTCCCCAGCCATGGCCCTGTTTACCACCTATGACAGAAGCAGAGGGGGTAGAAGAGCCCTTTTACCATGTCTGTCACAAGGATCACCCTTTCACAGAGTGCTAATCCTCTCAGAGTCAGCTACACAGCTGATGTGGTGTAAAGCACCCATACAGCATCAGAAGATCTGGCCCAAAATCTGAAAGCTAACATCACAATTTTCAGATTGTGATTTTAAAAAAAATATCCTTGTCAGGACTGCTGTACATTAAGGACCACATAACAAAATTCATTCACCCATGTTGGCCATATTGGGCCCAATCCCGCAGTCCTTACTGAAAGCAATACGAACTTGCCCAAGTAAGGACTGTATATTAAAGTGAACACTGTTTATAGAACACTGTAAATGTGCAAAGTGCTTTCATATTTGAATAAGACAAGATTCCTGCCTTAAGGAGCCAAGTAAACACCACCCAAAGAGGAGGCAGCGTTCCTTAGTGGCTAGTGCACTAGACTGAGACTCAGGAAATATGGGTTCTAGTCCTCATTCTGCCACTAGCCTGCTGGGTGACCTTAGGCAACTCACTTTCCCTGCTTGGTGCCTCAGTTTCCCCTACCTGTAAAAGCACTTTGATCTTTATTCAGGAAAAGTACAGTATAAGAACGAGATTTTATTATTATTGTACTCCACAGTAGATCATAGTTTCTAGCTTAGGCATCTGGGCACTTGAACTGCCAAAAGGGCTTATCCTTATTCTGTATATATAAGAACACACCTGAACATACATTTTTCCATAAAGGTTAATCTGAATCCTGCTAACAGCAGGAATAAATGCAATGCTGAGAAAAAACGGGACTCTTGGAGTTTAACTCATTTTTCTTGTTAGTTCATACCATGTATGCAGCTTTTCAAGTCTAGATTTAAGAGGACAGAACAATTTTGAGTTGAAAAAAAAAAGTGATGTTTTGTTTTGTTTCCTCCAGCCCATAGACAAAGCTTATGTGCCACTACAGATAAGTGATGGAAGATAGAAGCAGCCCTAAGACAGTAGAAGTGTCTTTTATTTTCTATACTCTTTAATGATGGTTGCTATTACTTTCAAAATCTCCTAGTATTTTGCAGGTAATAAAAAGAGTGAAAAATCAATCAAAACAACTGAGCACACGGCCTGGAGGACAAAAAATCCCCTGTATATAACAGTCTGGAGAAAAGTTAGTGTTCCAATAACCTACATCAAATAGAACCACTGCAATAAGGAATGGAAGCAAAATCCAGAAGTGTAAAAGAGATAGCTTATATTTTCAACTGAAGAATTAAATAGCCACTGACAATTAAGAGACTATTTCCATGGCATTTTAGAAAGGCTTTCTGAAAGTCTGAGCTGCAAAACACAATTCCTACTTCAAGGTTTCAATCATGACATGGGGGCTCAAACTTCTTGCTTTATTACTCAGACATGAAAACAATTAACGAAAGTGAAACTCAAGTTTTCACCACCAAACACACCAGTGAAACCGACATCTATGTTATAAGAACAGATGTAAAAAAAGAGCCTCTCTTCATAAAGAGAAGGTTTTACAATTGCTTCTGGAAGAGGACATCATGATATTTAAGGCTTGATCCTGTTGCCATTAAAGTTAATAGGAATTTTAGACATTTAAATAGTGATTTTTGCTCAGTTTTGAGCTCTGAGATCCACCTAATAATAAAATTAATTGATTGATTTCCCAGTTGCTTGTTACTCTCTCTTGAATTCTCACATCTAAAATAGGTTTGTAAATGCTTCAGAGCAGTACCTCTCCTGCGTAGCAACTATCATATTTGGGGCACTGCATAAACAACACAGCCTGACTGAAAATTATCCTGCTCAGCCATAGATTTAAAACACTTGAGAGGCCAATTGTAGGGGAAGAGGGTCACTTTGTAAAGCTCCCAAGATAATCTATTGATTATTGCTAAGACCATTATTGAAACACTGCCATCTTAAATGTAATACAATAGGATTGTTATAACTTGGGAGATGTTTTGCTCCCTAGATCTAAGTGTTGCCATTGGATATGCAGGTTTGCAATAAGACAAAAAGATAGAATAATTTCAATTAAAATCAACACACAAGCAGTGATGCGTGTAATATGAGTAGGCAAAACAGCTTCCTCTCATGCTGTACAGCAGTTCTAGCCATCTAATCCAATGGGGATACTGTAACAGAGCGGCGACACACCTCCTCCTACTGGTCATCCAGGGAATTAGCTCGTCCAGATTCCAGAGCGCCCTCTGCAGGCCGATGGATGCTTGCCCCTCCCGGACTCCGGTGCCCTCTTACCTAGGGTGCTGCGCCCCGGGAGTACCCCACAGTCTATGGGTCTCCCCTCCCTGGGGAACCCGCACACACTATCCCCACCTTGCCTCAGTCTAGGCAACTGCCAGTCATCACTTACCCCCATTCACTGGGACAGACTGCAATATAATTGCCACTCATCACTGGCAAGGAGGATTTGGCCTGCTGCTTCTGCCTCTGTAGCCATGGGCTGCCCCCTGCATCCCCAGTACCCTTTGTTGGGCCGTCCCCTAGGCCCTGCAGCCTGGGGGTTTCCAGACCATAGCTCCCCCAGCTCCTCTTGCCTTGCCCCAGCCCTGCTCCACTCTAAGAACCCTGTCAAGCTCTCTGCAGACAGAGGAGACTGTCTCTCTCAGGCCCCTGCCTCCCAGCCTTTTATAAGGGCCTGCTGGTCTGTTTGGGGCGTGGCCACCCAGCTGAGCCTACTCTCCCAATCAGCCTTGGAGCTTGCTTGCTCCCAGTCCACAGGCCTGGACTATTATAAGCCCTTCTGGCTGGGAGCGGGTAGCCACCCCGCTACAGGTACATACCTGTGATAAATGAGGTATGGTCAGCTGAAGGAGAAATGTGGATAGCCCCCCAAACAAGTGATCTCCCAGGAGCTGGCATTTAACATACATCAGGGATTGGCAACCTTGGCACGCAGTACTGCAGGGTTAGCACCCTTAGCAGGCCCCGCCGGTTTGTTTACCTGCCGTTTCGCCGACTGTGGCTCCCACTGGTCCCGGTTCGCTGGGGGCTGTGGGAAGCAGCGCAGTGCTGGCTGCCACTTCCCGCAGACCCCATTGGACAGGGGTGGTGAACCGTGGCCAGTGGGAACAGCGGTCAGCTAAACAGCAGGTAAACAAACTGGCGGGGCCCTCTAAGGGTGCTTACCCTGTAGTCCCACATGCCAAGGTTGCTGATCCCTGAACATGATAGATGAGACCCAGAGGGTTAAAGGAGCTTGTCTAAAGTTACTCGTCTGAGACTGTCAGAACTAATACCTGGGTCCCTCAGAACATAGTCAATAGTCCCGAAAATAGCCGCCGGATGCGAAGTTAATTTATTCGGCGGCTTTTCGGGAAAAACTAAAAAGGGGTCGCAGTTCTCAATAGTTTGAGAACCCCTGGGCTAAATGCTCCATGAGGGGGAGAAACCAAGAAACATAAAGAAAGAACTCTTCTGTGTTTAGGCAGACCTTGGGGGCAGTTTCCAAGTATCCCTTTTGCCTTTGATTGTTTGAACTCTGATATCAAGAACCTGTTTTGCGCCTGTTTGAACTGAGGCTGTAATAATAAGCATTCAGGCTCATGGTTAGGCAGGTAGCCAGCAGGGATACTGGCATATTTAGTATCTCTTGTTTATTTATTTATACCTTTTAAAAAATGCAAACCATGCATGGAGCCATGCTGTGTGACCATGATTATCTCTTCTATATTCCCTCCACTTTTTCATTAGAGTATCTTCTTGCATCAATTTATATTGTAAAATCTTTGGGGAAGAAACTCTCTCTTACTACGTTAGCTACAGTTATGAGATTAATGGCATATTATCACTTAGTAATTCAGCTAGTTAAATGAACCAATAAATTAAACTTACCTCTTCCATTTAGAAAAATCCTACAAATCTGATAGACACAATACTTTTAGGCAGCCTTTTGAAATTATTAGCGAGTTACATTAGAACTAGCTGGAAAATGCATTTTATTCTGGTTAAAAAAAAATGAGAGATGCCAAAGAGGGTTTCTTTTCATTGACATTTTTTGTTAAACATTTTGGGGGTTTTCTGTTGAAAAGTCCCGACTCCCAGCCTTAGCATCATAGAACTGGAAGGGACCTCGAGAGGTGATCTAGTCCAGGACCCTGTACTCAAGGCAGGTCTAAGAATTATTTAGATCATTCCTGACAGGTGTTTGTCCAACCTGCTCTTTAAAATCCCCAATGATGGAGATTCCACAACTTCCCTAAGCACTTGGTTCCAGTGCTTAACCACTCTGAAAGTTAGGAAGTTTTTCAATGTTTTACAGTATTTTTACATTATGAGTAATCCTAAGGCTACATTTGGTCACAAGCAAGGCTACTGAAATTACATCCACAGTGAATGCCAAGACCTCCCCCACACCCCCGTTATAAATTATTACTGGAATGGTTCTGAACTATTTCAGACATCTGTTTAAGCAAATCCACTGTAAATCTTCATGATCTTTACTAATGGAGACCTCTTATAGTCTAATTACAAATTTGCCATTACATGTGATGTCCCTTATCTTCTTTTAACATGTACTCCTTCCGAGCATAAAGTAATGCGGTAATGGCACCATCAAGCTCTTCTGCATTCTGATTATAAAGATTCTGTATCAGTATAGAATCATAGAACTGGAAGGGACCTTGAGAGGTCATCTAATCCAGTCCCCTGCACTCGTGGCAGGACTAAGTATTATCTAGACCATTCCTGACTGGTGTTTGTCTAACCTGCTCCTAAAAATCTCCAATGATGAAGATTCCACAACCTCTCTAGGCAATTTATTACAGTGCTTAACCATCCTGACAGGAAGTTTTTCCTACCATACAACCTAAACCTGAAATTTAAACACATTGCTTCTTGTCCTATTCTCAGAGATTAAGAAGCATGTTTTCCTTCCTCCTCATTGTAACATTTTACATACTTGAAAACTCTTATGTCTTATGTCCCCTCTCAGTCTTCTCATTTCCAAACTAAACAAACCCAAATTTTTCAATCTTCCCTCATAGGCCATATTTTCTACACCTTTAATCATTTTTGTTGCTCTTCTCTAGACTCTCTCCAATTAGTCCATATCATTTCTGAAATGTGGAGCCCAGAATTGTACACAATATTCCAGTTGATACCTAATCAGCGCAGAGTAGAGCGAAAAAAATACTTCTCGTGTCCTGCTTACAAATAGTCCTGTGAATACATCCCATAATGATGTTGGCTTTTTTTATAGCTTTACAGCTATACAGCTTTACACTGTTGACTCAGATTTATCTTATGATCCACCGTGACCCCCAGAGTCCTTTCTACAGTACTCCTTCCTAGGCAGTCATTTCCCATTTTGTATGTGTGCCACTGACTGTTCATTCCTAAGTGGAGTACTTTGCATTTATCCTTATTGAATTTCATCCTGTCTACATTAGACCATTTCTCTGGTTTGTCCAGATCATTTTAATCCTATCCTCCAAATCACTTGCAACCCCTCCCAACCCACAATCTTTATAAGTGTACTCTCTATGCCATTATCAAAATCACTGATGAAGATATTGAACAGAACCAGATCAAGAATAGATCCCTGCAGTACCCCCTTCATTATGCCCATCCAGCATGATTGTGAACAACTGATAACTACTCTCTGGGAATGATTTTCCAACCACTTATGCATCCACCTTACAGTAGCTCCATCTAGGTTGTATTTCCCTAGTTTGTTATGAGAAGGTCATGTGAGACAGTATCAAAAGCCTTACTAAAGTCAAGATACACCACAGCTACCACTTCCCCCCATACACAAGCTTGTTACCCTGTCAAAGAAAGCGACATGATTTGTTCTTGACAAATCCATGCTGACTATTATTTATTACCTTATTATCTTCTAGGTGTTTTCAAATGGGTTGCTTAATTTTTTGCTCCATTATCTCTCTGGGTACAGAAGTTAAGTTGACTGATCTGTAATTCCCTGGGTTGTCCTTATTTCCCTTTTTATAGATGGGCACTATATTTGCCCTTTCCAATCTTCTGAAATGTTTCCTGTCTTCCATGACTTTTCAAAGATAGCTGCTAATGGCTCAGATAGCTTCTTCTTTATTTGTGTTATTGGGATGGAGGAGGTCAGGGGTTGTCAAAACTGAAAAAAAAATCTATTTTTCAGATTTATGAAAATCTGAAAAATTTCATCACTAAAATTCCTATGGAATTTTTGAAATTCATGAAAAGTTATTTTTGGTTGACAAAGTATTTTGAATGAAACAAAAATGACTCTCCGTAATTTACCTGTACATTTTATATGGAATATTTAAACTAATCTATAGAATCTAATATCCCTGCTACAGAATTCTATTGGTTGATTTATAATTCTATGGAAATAACATTTGACTATTACATGCTATAGATTTCTTCACAAGGGTAGGTGTTTTATTTTTAAATGGTATCTGTTTATCCCAGGGATCGGCAACCTTGGCACGCAGGACTGCACGATAAGCATCCTTAGACTTCCACACTTGTTCTGGCCGTCACTGCTTTCTATCTTAAAAATAAAATGATCAGACTTTAAATAATCTAGCTACGCTATATCTATGCTTTAGTCAGTTAGGACACAATCCTTTGAACAGATGTGAGTAGTGTGACACACGGGAGCAGTTTTTATAAATAGAAATGTTATATAGGATGAGAGACAGAATAAAGATTAAAGGGAACCAAAAAACAGTAAAGATGTCCCTAGGGTCTGTATCTGTCAATGGGATCACACACACACACACGTGTGAAATTATTCATGTGTGTACTTTGCAGGATGGAGTTTTAATCTGACATTCTTATTGACCATATCCTACTCTTTCTCCATTTGGGAAATCTCTTTTTGGCGCTCATTTCCATGATCAATCTTTTTATTATAAAAATTACAGCGTTTGCTGTAATGTTAATTAATTATTTCCTGCTATAATTATTAGAACTGAGCAAATAATCCACAATGAATAATTCATCCAGGAATGTAGCCTCATTTTCTGCTGGCTAAATATCTTTTAGCAAGTCTAATTCTGATATTTTTAATGAATATTTTTAACTTGATGGATTGATCCTAAACAGTTCTTGCAAGAGTACTTGATACTCAGTATTTCCTACTAAAACTGTTGTGATTGGTCAGATAAATTACATGACATTGGTTTTATTCCCTGATGTAATTATTACAAAGGTTCTTTAGTCATGGATATAACTATTTATGAATTTTCAATTTTGGCAAATACTTGTGCATATAACTTTGCTTCCCTGTCCTTCAATCATACAAATGTCTGTCTTTTATGTAAACACAAGACATGTGAGAATGGGTGAATTAAAAATAAACTGAATAACTGCAGAAACTGGCTTAAGTTTTCACTCAGCTTTAAGCAATCAGGGTATTATTGAAGGAGGAAAACAGTAATGGGAACAACTGCAGCCATAATTTTTTCTATAGATAAAAAATAGATTGACAGCCATAGCAGTCAATTCAGATTACATTTTCAGGCCAACATGTACATTATAAAATACTTTACTAGCACCGGTCTTGGTTCTCAGAACAAAGGCACTTTTGCACAGGTTAGTGCACAACAATCTATGTGGACTTCTCTTTTGCATAAATTAAAATCACCAGGTACAACTTTGCAAGAACCAAGATTAGGAGTAATATTTTCAAATGTGTACACTGAATGAAACATCTGTAGCTGGCTGGCAAGAGCTGATTCAGGCTCGTGGGCTTTGTCTAAGGCAGTGTTCTCAAACTTTTGTATTGGTGACCCCTTTCACGCAGCAAGCCTCTGAGTGTGACCCCCCCCTTATAAATTAAAATACTTTAAAAAATATACTTAGTGCTATTATAAATGCTGGAGGCAAAGTGGGTGGAGGTTGACAGCCCGCGACACACACACATCCTGCTAATAACCTTGTGATTCCCCAAGAGATCACAACCCTCTGCTTGAGAGCCACTGGTCTAAGGGGTTGTTTAATTGTGGTGTAGACATTCGGGCTCGGGCTGGAGCCCCATGAGGGGGAATGGTCCAAGACCTCAAGTTTCAGCCCAGGTGCAAACATCTACACGGCCGTTAAACAGCTCCTTAGCCTGAGCCAGCTGGCATGGGCCAGTTGCAGGTTTTTAATTGCAGTGTAGACATATTCTTAGTCAACGTCTCATTGAAAGACAGTTGGATTTAGGCTCCTAAGTCACTTAGGCACTTTTAAAATTTGTATCATTGTTCTCAGATGTACCATTAAGACTTTGGGTTGGAGACATTCACTCCAAGAAAGTCCACTCTTCATGTAGCTCCCTGGCATATAGAGAAAGTGCATGCTCTGCTAGCTCTTCAATAGGTGCACCATACTCCGCTAGTCTTGCAAGCCAGAGGAGTTGTCTGGTACATGAGGAGATGAGACCTCTCTATTCACCACTGCGCCTGTAGCCCTTTTAAATGGGTCTTGCCTCCCAAGAGATGCATAGAGGGAATGCACTCTGTGGCCTTAGAGTACAGAGGCTGCAACTGTCCTCCATTGCTCAGCCAAGGCACAAAATGGGGCTTCTTGTACTCCCCCAACAATATGCGAAAGAGCTAGAAGATCAATTGAAGACAGTGCCGTTAAAGCAGAGCTATGAGTTCTATAAGAAAAAGGCAGAAGGAAGCTCTATCCGTTCTGACATTCCGTGTGCACTGCAGCCTTGCCTCTGAGTCTACAAAGAAAAACTGTTCTGATTAACTACATTAGTGGGCTACCCTTGGTTGGCATAGGCTTGCAATAAGAAAGAAACAGAAAGAGGTTAACACGAACACTACTGTAACTTTAAAGCGACTGAAACAATTGGCTTCTCATTCTCCCAATAACCTCACTGAATATTAGCTTTAATAAAATGAAGTCCCAAAATTTTAAATAGTGCTCTATCACATTCTCAGATGAATAAAATAACTTGGCATGCAACTCTATGGAAACAGAGAGATAATATAACACTAGCTGGGCTTCTTGTTCATTAAAGAAGTGACTTTTTTAGAACTCCAGAATAGATAAATTTGGGGTTTCTGAGCAATAAAGCAAAGATGGTACATTTTGTACTCCAAGATTATTGTCTTCCTATAATCTTAAATCACATAATAGGACACTTTACACAGATGACTATTTATTACTGATTGTCCTTTCCCCCCTTTTCTTTATTCTTTTATCACAATGTAGAGATGCCTTGGAACCAATTTAGTTTAAAACAAACTGCCTTATCACCTTCCTGACCTGTTATGCCTGTCAAAAAAAAATCATATTAACTTTTGGGCCTTACAATTTAGATCTAAAAAATTAAAAGCAATGGTCCAATCCTGCAAGGTAAAGCAGCCCAGTAGACCTTGGTACCTATTAGGATCCCCATGTAAACCACATGGATTCATTTCCAAGATCAGGGTCATGTGGTAACTCAAGGTTGTTTTCCTTTCTTTTTCTATGATATCTGTTCAGTCGGCTTTCACTTTTAATCTTTAATATCCTTCCATCTCTAATTTTAGAGACGTTTTCTGGAGCATACGCTCAGTGATTTCTGGACACAAATACATCAGAAAATATAGGGGCACCGTTTAGAGAAGCACTTCAAATGCTTGTCAAATCTTTCTCTCTCTCTCTTTCTCTCTCATATATAATCACCTTTTTTAAAAAAAATTGACATCTTCAAAGTGCTTTGCAAGTACTTTTTAATTTTATTATTTCTATTTATATCGTGTATTTCTCCCAAACTCTAACTGCACAGAGAATTCAAGTATTTAAAGGGTATTTCACAAAAATATTATAAAAAGTTGACACATCTACTCTGAAACATTCACCAATCTATACCAGCTGAACCTTTCCTTGCATAGCTCCTTTCCCACCACTACCTCTGAAAAATCCTAGATAAATAGACCAACCTTATAATGTACTCTGAAGGTCTAAAACTATTATATAAGGCAGGGGAGTGCTTCTAGCATTGAAGGGCCTCTCCAGAAAATTCCAAAGCTTCAACCGCAGGCAAACTATTAACCTAAGCAGTCTATCTACTGTACTGCCAAGTGAAAGCAAGAAAAAAGAGGTGACCTGGAAGAAACCTTGAGCCTAGATCTGCAAAGGTGTTTCTGTTCCTAGTTTCCATTGATTCCTTTGTAGGTGTGGACCCTTGAGACTAAATCATAAAAGCCATTATAGATCAAAACCAGCACCGTGAATTTCTTCCAGACATGAATCCAAAGTTATTGCCCAGGAGTAATAATCGTAGTGAGTGGTGAGCCACATCCTGCAATACTTAAGTTATGGTTTCCATGTTTAGTCCTATGCTGTTTATTACATCCTGCAGGATTTCCAATATTTCAATACTCTGGGCTGTTGAGGAACGGACTGGCATGGGACTGGAAAGGAAAGCTCAGGCAAGTAAACTCACTAGCTCTTGTGCCCCACAACTTCCTGTCCTCTCCCACACACACACACACACACCACACACACACACACACACACCCAGCTCCGTGTCTGACAGCATAACATGGCAGCCTTGTATAACGATCAAGATCAGACTGAGGATTACTTGGAGTGAATATCCTTTGTTTCAGCCAACCCCAAATGTACATTACTATACACTCTGTGAATAGTAAACTCTGTACATTACTATACACTCTGGTAAATAGAATACTTTACTTCAGAAAGTCGTACATTATCTAAAAAGGTAAACTTACTAAATGTACCACAGATCTCGCTGAATCAGTAATTTACAGCTTTTATTTTGTTAATTCAAAAATTATGGTAGCATTTGTAAAAATTATTCCACCAATTTATTATAATAAATTAAAGCAATCTCTTCTTTTCCTTATAATAATATCTTCCTCCCTTGGTGATATATAGTAGGGACCAAGCAGGGATTTTTTTTAATGAACTGGCCTTAAGACAGTCAATTTCTTATGCTTTGGCAGGGATTTTTTTTCCTTCTTCTATTAAGCAAGTTAATTATATAAAAGCTGAAGCCCATCCATGTTTTGAAAGATAAACTCTTTCCCCTGTGAGAGTGGAGAGCAATTCCCACAATCCTTCAGTCGAATAGATAATATTCCATTGCCTTAGTTTTGAAAAGCTTGCAGATGTGCACGTAAGAAAATGTAAACTGCATGTCAATAGAATGTGAAGAGCTGTCCTGTACGTTTCCCTGGATTAGTTACACTGAGGAAGAAAGAAAGAAAGAAAGAAAGAAAGAAAGAAAGAAAGAAAGAAAGAAAGAAAGAAAGAAAGAAAGAAAGAAAGAAAGAAAGAAAGAAAATTGACTCTCATACTCCGAATCATGAAAGAAGCAAAATGATTCAGTTCAGCAGTCATAACCTTTTCAGCAACCGTTTAACAGACAACCTCATTACTAGAGCTGATTAGAGAAACTTTGACTACCATTTTTTCAGAAAGAGAGGTTACCTACCTTATGTTAACTAAAATTCAAGGTGCCTTTCTCCACATGGATCCCACTATAGGTGTGCTTGCTCTTCATGCATGCAAGCTCAGACTCTTTTAGTCAGGAGTGTCAGTTGGGGCTTGTACCCCTACAACAAGAGAGAGTGGAGCAGACTCAAGTCCAGTCAATTCATTTACTAACAGAGAAATCCAGGGAAGTGTGACTCACACACCTCTCAATTTTTAATTTTAAAGTGACTTTTCATTATGAATTTTTAAAAATATTGTATTACATATTACAATAGGGAATGAAATCAAAATCAAAAGGAAATATTTTGAATCAACCCAAACCAAAAAACCAAAATAATTCAGAATTTTCCTTCATGGAGAATTTGAAATTTTTCAGGTTTTGTTTGATTTGGACCAAAGACATACTCTGGGATTTTGAAATCCTTTATGAAACAGAATTTCTGTCCTCATGACATTGTAGGAGCCAGACTCCCTGAAGCAGTCATGTGGAGTCTAACCCCACTCCTTGCACCAGCTAATGTCTTTGTGATTCAGCCCAAGAGTGAGTCAGCCCGGTGTAGGTCAGGCAGTGATATTACCACTTGTATTCACAAAGGTTTTACCTTGAGGGGGAAGATTTAATATTCCAATCTACAGAGGTTACTGGTCCTCTAGTTAAGGTATCAGACTGTGATTCAGGAGACCTGCATTCAATTCGCTGTTCTACCACAGATTTCTTGCGTGATTTTACTTTCTTATCTCAGAGAAGTGCTGTGAGGTTAAATACATTGAAGATTGGGAGCTGCTCCGATGCTACAATAAGGGGGAGCCATACAAATAGATATATCCTGTAATGAACACCTTATGGACTAATCCCTGTGTCTTGGAACAGTTGACACATTTGTTTGGCACCAGGACTTCAATCTTTGGCAGAGGTTGCCAACAGGATATGCTGAATCATCACATGTGCCCTTTCATTGCTCCTACCATCTCCTTTTAAGGAAAAACTAGACTTTTGTGCACTTCTTAAGCACAGAGCAGGTTGCAGCCAACTTTCTACCACCATATTTTTGCTCTTTCCAGCAGAGTTTTCTTCAGAAAGTCCCCACGATTCATATCTGTTGCAGTGGAAAGAATTCACTTTGAAAATTTAAACAAGGCTCAGTGATTAAATACAGCAGCAGCATGCCAAGACAATATTATCAGGTTGCACACCAAATAAAATATACCAAAATACACAAACATACAAAATGCCAGTTTCTTTTGGGAAACTGGTACTAAATCCCCATGGGGTGACTGGTGCTAAGTTATTCTTCAATGCAAAGATGAAAAAATGTGTCAAGGAACAAGAGAACATACTTGAAAATTTGGAAGACTAGTTAAACGAGTCAAGTTGAGCTCCTGAAAGGAGGAATCACTCTACAAATGCAAATGGGGGGGGGGGAAGCATGATTAAAAAAAACCCAACCCCCCCACATTATTCTCATAAGGCAATAATGCAAAGATGCCACACCTTTCTCTTACAAAGAACAGGAAATGCTTTTACCATAAGGGAATCTTATTTTCACCTGTATGAATAAAGAGGATCATTGACTTTCTAATGAAAATATTTGTTCCATGCCTGCACGTTAGGTTTCTATTTTAAAATGCTGCACTCTAATCCGTTATCCATGTTTTTCCTTGGCCTGGGAGTTTATGCTACATTGTGCCTATGAAACTGCAGCTTTGCATTAGGGCCACAACCAACCAAGAAAGGGACAGTCAGCACGATGGCTAATGTAGCAGGAGTGATTCCACTTTCTTCAGTACTGACCTCCCCCCCCCCCCCCAAGAAAATGCCATGTTGCCCATGTGCACTCACCCACACAAACCATTTTTGCTTTGAATCTTTGCTTCACTGAAACTCAGTATTTCAATACCAAACTCAAAGGGGGAGTTTTTCCAAAGGCACAAATGGACTTAACCTGCTAGGGGTTAGGTGCCTGTCTGAAAACTTCCCCCATAATTGGGAAGTTTCACCCAGTGCTTGAGTCCTAAAAAAAGAAGTGCTGGAATGCAGGGCAGTGAGAGGGCCCGAGAGGGATCAGAGCAGAGCTGTGAGGAAGATAGGAGTGGTGAAGGAGCTGAGGAGGCCGAGGGGAGCAGGGAATGACTCCCAACAGAGTCCTCTCATTCTCCCCCTTCTCCCTTACCTGTGCCCTGACCCTGCATCCCCTCTGGACATTGCCTGGTTTTGACTGTGCCTTCATGCTCCCATGCCTGCTCCCAGCTGCAGCATCCCTGGCTCCCTCCACATTGACCCCCTGCCCAGACTCAGGACCTGCCTGTTTGGAGTATCAGAATTGTGTTTCGGAGAATTGAGCACTAGTTCCACCACGGTTCAGATGGAGGTTGCATATTTTTTCCATGATTTCACTGCAAAGCTTTCACTTGGGTTTAGTTCATTTTAAAGGCCCAGGAACCTTAGCAAACCTTATAATAAACATCTTCTGAGTTTCAAGATGTCACAGAGAACATTCGAGTGTCACAGAGAACATTTGAGTGTCACAGAGAACATTTCCAGCAATTCTAATCCACTATCTTGTCAAAAATGTATTCAGAAGAATATGTATTCCAAATGACTGTACAAGTCACTGCAGTCATCCAGGTAGGTGGGACATTGTTATAATTGCCCTCATATACTCTGCTTGCATTATTAGCAAAAGCTCCTCCTCCCAGACTTTTCACCCACATATCCATCAAGTGCATTCACCTGAAAATCAGTCTTCCCCCACAACACACAATTTCAAAGGCCTTTCTTTGGGTTAAGAACAGCAAAATGTGATGAGGACAGGATCGCCTCCATCTCTGGTCCTGACACATTTATTAAAACTCCATTCAGATATTGTTTTCTTCACCCAGTTTTGGACATACAACACTGCACACAACTCTTATCTTCCCTGACAGAATTGAAGTCATTCTCCCTGCAACTTTCACTGTCTTTCACACAAGCAGGAAGGACATCACTTGTTGCCACTGTAACTGGCTCTTTTCATTGTTTGATTTATCCCTCACTGATGGTTTGCAACACATCAAAAATAATAATATGATAAAATAAAAGGGAAAATAAGGAGGGCACTAGCTAACACATGGTACGACTGCAACTAATTAAGTAACACAGTGTAGGACTGGCTATTTACTAAGCACTGACAATGTTCTCAGAAGTGGAATAACACAAAATGAAGATAGTCCCAGGTCCAAGATCTAAAATACAAAAATTTAGGACATATTTGCAATCCCAGTGGGAATAACCTGGAGTTTTCTTTTGTGCTGCTTGTTAGATCACTTCTTGTGGTCACTGAGCAAGTAAGCCTTGAAGAAGGACTTGAATGCCATTCATAAAATTAACATTGCCAGTATAAAATAGGGTCCAAAATTAAAGCTAGGAGAGGAAAAATTATAGCTCCTGTCTCTGAACTTTAGGGGTGAAATCTTGGTTTTCTTCAGGTCAATGGAGTTTTCCCATTGACTTCATTGGAGACAGGATTTCATCCTAGGTCTCCAACGTAGGCCACAAATTCAATTCCAAGGTGACTTCTGCTATCAGAATTAGAGTCCCAAAAGAAAGAAGAGCCAGCCTTTGGTCCCAGGAAGCTCCTATCCTTGGGCTCTCCTAAGTAAAAGGAGGTAGAAACATAAAAAACTATTTAAAAAGAGGTTTCTTGCCCCCATTCTTTTCCAAGATAGTATTTAAAATCAGTGTAAACCAATTACGAGGGATGGGGAACGTCAGCTAAATTTGGGCTGTGTTGTAAAGAATAATCTCACTAACCCTCCACAGACCTTCAGTCTGGTCCTATTCCTACCAATGTGATCATGGTGAATAGTAAAGAGTCACCTTTTTAAAAAAAATAATAGGGAAAGACATGCAGGGTAGCTAAAAGTTGCATTGGCAAAAATGTTCAATGTACCTCAGAACTACTTTTACTAGTACTATGAGATGGATTTTCCAATGGTAATATCTACTATTATTAAGAATAATTTACATAGCATTGTGACAGGGCCCACATCTGTGGTGTCCCGTAGTGGACCAATAGGATACTATGCACTCTGTCCTGGAGTGTCACTGATTGGTTGTCACCTCTCATGGAGTCCAGTGCAGAAGTGGTTTAGTGGTCTAGAACAACTGAGTGTGTCCCACCCCCCACAAGGTACTGAAGTCCAAAAATTAAAATAATGCTAAGTACTTAAAACATGATTGTCTGATGTGTCTTTGGAGGGCCACACCCTTCTATTCATGGTCTGTATTTGAGCACCTAATCCTTTGGTTAGTGTCCCTGGGCCTACTCATCCTAAGGATTCCAAGTGTCCTGTTTTCTGACCATTCCAGTCAACACCACTGACTGGGCCATTAAAAGTCTGGTTGGCCGCCCACAGCTGGGTAGGCAGGGTGCCTGCCTTACTCTGCACGTGTCCTGGGAAGCTGCCGGCATCTCCCTCTGGTTCCTAGGCATAGAGGCAGCCACTGAGGCTCTGCCCCAGGCCCCTGCCCTGAGCAGGCCACTGGGAGCTGTGGGCAGCTGTGCAAAAGTAAACAAACTCTCTGGAGGCCCACCAGCAGATTACCTTGATGGGCCACATGAACCCCACTGCTCTATATGTCTGTCTCTCTTACCTTGTGCTTAACAATCTAACACTCAATTGCCCACTTCATTTTAAGTGGTCTCTTACCGTATGTGTGAACCCCTTCTTCTTAATAAACTGTCCCAACTTGTATTTAGTTTAGACATTATGATTATCCTCTCCCGATCTGAAGAAGAGTGCTGTGAAGCTGAAAAGCTTGTCCTTTCCACCAAGAGAAGTTGGTCCACTAAAAGATATTACCTCACCTACCTTGTTTCTCTTAGCTAAAGGCTTAACAGAAACAGAAATTCCAAGTCTTGACTAGTTCTACTTATTGCATTTACAAGTATTTGTTTGGCGTATACTGGGCAATGATAGATACACTTGTTCCAGTATATAAAATTCAGTCTTTCGATGACAATACTAAGTGAAAAAAACCAGCCTTTTTTCAGTGTTCTGAAAGAATAATCCATGTAATGTTATTCTACACTTAAGGGGACTCCGCAGAGAATGCCATGCCCACATT
This sequence comes from Sternotherus odoratus, assembly GCA_032164245.1. Taxonomy (NCBI): domain Eukaryota; kingdom Metazoa; phylum Chordata; order Testudines; family Kinosternidae; genus Sternotherus; species Sternotherus odoratus. The sequence continues at coordinate 247,978,256 of JAVMKO010000001.1, forward strand.
ACTCTCCATAATTGAATTCTGCATGTAATTTCATGCACACCTAGAATCCATCTCCAACCTACTGTGTCTATGGAAATCTCATATTTTTTATAAACAAATCTCAATTAAACTTCACCCCTCAAGTCATAGTTAGAATAGCTGACAGAATGAATACAAATCAAAACCACATGTATTAATATATTAATTTCGCAGATTTATTTATCCCCTAACTAATGAAGATTTTAAACCTCCTGATAAATGTGTGGAGGAGTTCTTATGATTCCAGATGCATCTAAAGCAATATGAGGCTACTCTAGCAGCGTCACAATATACTAATATGCAGCACACCTAAGATAGGCTACCAAACTTGGTCCAGATCTTACAAGGAAACATGTCATCATTCTTCAGTGACTCTTAAAGAGGTTATTTCCCTGGTGAGGGTTTCATTTGTTTGTTTAAGAGAACCTCAGCTAGAAACAGTAGCTTAATATGTGGCCTAGGGCAAGGGGAGGAGGCAAAATGGCAAAACATGTAGCGTCATCCATTTGTTCCCATTTCTTTCCTTTTGGAACATATGCATTGCAAGAAAGGCCTTGGGCCAGATCTACAGCATAGCAGCAGCATAATATACTGGCAGTTTAGAGACTGATGGAAAAGTAACTATACCTCAAGTCTCACAGTCATGGCTTAGTTGTAGCCCAAACATATGGTGGAAGAAATGCTGGGTTATAGAAGTGAATTACCATCAAACTGACCACAACAGCTAGTCAATCTAAAGAGATGGCAATTGTGGTGTATGCAGCTGTGAAATTGTGATGACTAGTTTTCTTTGCACGTTTATATTTCCCCGAACTCTCCCTGGATATACTTAAGAAGCAATTTTGTTCCCAGAGTTGCTATGGCCTGTTTGTTACAGAGCACATAGGCACACACAAACAAACACACATGGCCAGAGTCTCACCCGGGATTATAATCGCTTTGCATCTCACAGTGGAGACTTCACTTTTGTTCTTTCTTGTTGATCGTTTCCTTAAATGAAAATGAAAATGCAAACTTTGCTCTATGTGGATGGAAACAGAACACCAACATTTTCAGAGATCATTCACCTTTAACTCCTGGCCATTGCTACAAAAAAATTGTTTATTCTTGGGTTAGTGTAGGAGAAAGAAATACAATCTCAGAATAAATAACTGAGCAGTACATACACAAGAAAAGTGTGTTATAAAAAAATATTTAAATGCATGTTACAAATTTTACCTTGTTAACATTCATTGAGTGAAGAGAAGAGAAACATCAGATTCTTAATGCATCATTTGTTGGCAGTCTGATCATTTCAAAGTTAAACGTGGGTAGTAGGATGTACACATCAGTACAGGGCACAGATCTCACGTTGTGCATTTATTTATACAGTAAAACCTCCATTTAACGGACTAATTCAGGCGAGGGGGTGTCCGTTAAATCAAAAAGTCCGTTATTTAATTTAAGAAAAACCCGAGCTATCGGAGCAGCAGCCCGCTCACCACAGGGTCGGGGCGGCAGCTCCACAGCCCGCCCGCTGCTGGGACCCGGGCGGTAGCCGGGAGCCGGCAGCCAGCCAGCCCGCCTGCTGCCAGGACCCGGGCGGCAGCCGGGAGCCGGCAGCCAGCCCGCCCGCTACCGGGACCCGGGCGGGAGCCGGCAGCCAGCCCGCCAGCGGCTGGGACCGGGGCGGCATCCGGGAGCCAGCAGCCAGACCGTCCACTGCCGGGATCTGGGCGGCAGCCGGGAGCCAGCAGCCAGTCGCCCGCTGCTGGGAGCGGGGCGGGAGCGGGCAGCCAGCCCGCCAGCGGCTGGGACCAGGGCAGCAGCTGGGAGCCAGCAGCCAGCTGTCTGTGAAGGGGACGGGACCACAGCTGGGAGGGGTCGCAGTCTGATATGGATCAGAAATTTTGTCCGTTGCATCCAAAGTCCGTTAAATCGAGGTCCGTTAAATCGAGGTTTTACTGTACTGTAATAATGGACTGAGGTGGCAGAGGGTTGTATTTCTCTCTAGCAGAGGACAAGAACCACTTAACTATGTGTCACAGACTCTATACTGCCAACAGGCAGCAGACACACATCTTTAACCTAAGTGGCTTTTGGAGCAAGAGGATCTGAATTCTATTCCACCAACCATTCTTTAGTTATTATTTTTGTTTTGTGGCAGAGGCCATACTGTGCTAGGCATGGTCCACACACCCCTAAAGAAGACACAGCCCATACCCTAAAGCAGGGATCGGCAACCTTAGCACACAGCACCGCAGGGTAACCACCCTTAGCAGGCCCGGCTAGTTTGTTTACCTGCCGCATCCACAGGTTCGGCCGATCGCGGCTCCCACTTGCTGTGGTTCGCCGCTCCGGTCCAATGGGGGCTGTGGGAAGCGGCGGCCAGCACCGTGCTGCTTCCCGCGGCCAGTGGGAGTCATGGTTGGCGAAACGGCAGGTAAACAAACCGGCTAAGGGTGCTTACCCTGCAGTTCCACATGCCAAGGTTGCCGATCCCTGACCTAAAGAGTTTACAGCCTATGGTGCCAATCCCGCAAGCACTTATACGTGTGTTTAAATTTAAGCATGTGAATAGTTCCATTAGGCTCAGCACTGTGCAGAAGTTAGAGCCCAGGAGGAGAAGCCACCATTGCACCTTCCCAAGTCTGGGCTGGTACAGAGGCTGATGAGACCCCTGGCACAAATTAGAGCGCCTAAGTTATACCAGCCTGACCCCAGCTATCTATAGGCGGTCTCTCTGCACAGAATTCCCACAGCATGTAACACTGTAGACAGACGCCCTTCAACCAGACCATGCGTAGCATGCCTCCTTATATCAGGGTTTGTGAAGTGGCCCTCTAAAGCCGTAGTCTCCAAAGGGGGGGTTCACGCACCCCAGGGAATGTGCAAGACTATCCATTGGGGGCCGTGGCCAGAGGCGCGCCCCAGGAACAAACGGGTCGACATGGCTGGAGGAGCGCGCCAGGAACAAACAGGCTGACCTGGCCGGAGGAGCGCCGCAGGAACAAACAGGGCAGGGCGGCAGGAGGAGCACCCTGAGAACAAACGGGGTGGCATGGCCAGAGGAGTGTTGCGGGAACAAACAGAGTGGTGTGGCTGGAGGAGCACCGTGGGAACAAACAGGGCGGCTCCCTCCTTGGCTACTGCCCCCTCCCCCACAGCCTCAGCTCTGCGTCGGTAGCACTCTGGGGGGGGATGAGGGCTGTGCACTCTGAAGCAGCGTGTTTGGCTCCACGTGGAGCCAGCGGCTGTGAGTGGCACAGTAAGGAGAGTCTTGGGGGGCAGTCAGGGAGCGGGGGGGGGAGGGGATGGAAAGATCAGGAGTTCTGAAGGGAGGCCTGTCAGGGGGCAGGAATGTGGAGAGGAGTTGGGGCAGGCAGAGAGCAGGGAGGGTTGAATGGGACAGAGGTTCTGGGGGTCCTGTCAGGGGGCGGGGAGTGGTTGGATAGGTGTGGGAATCCCGGGGGTCTGTCTGGGGGCGGGGTGTGGATAAGGGGCAGTCAAGGGACAAGGAGCAGGGGGTTTGAGGTTCTGAGCTTCAGTCAGGAAGCAGGAAGTGGGAGGGGGTGGATGTGGGTGGGGCTAGGGCAGGGCTTCCCCCCCTCCCTGTGAAGTGTCCTCTTTTTTGATTGCTGAAATATGGTAACACTAGGCAGGAGGAGCACCGCCAGAGGGGAAAAAAATAAAAAGGGCAGTTGGGAGGAGCGCTGCCCTAAGATTGGCCGGATTGCCGCCCCTTGCACTACATGTATATAATTTATAAATACATCAATATGCATATATTGGGGGTACGCGCTCAAAAATATTTTACTGATAGGGGTGCACAATCAAAAAAGTTTGGAGACCCCTGCTCTAAAGGCAAACTTCCTCAGCTCCTGTCCTGGGAGAATTCTCCCCCCAGCTCAGCCTGAGGCTTCTAGAGGTATATTATATTGTTACAGCCTTGTTACCTGGTATACAGAGCTGGAGCAGCTGGGACTATTCACACGCATGAAATTAAGTAAGCATATAAATGTCTGAAAAACTAGTACCTAAGAAGTTTTGCAGCATAACAACAATTATGTGGTCCTAACTGGCTTCTGGCCAAGTATGTGTCACTATGTTTACTGTCATAGGTAACATGGGTTAGGACTGTCTCTTCATGGACAAATTTCCATGATGCAGTGGAAACCACTAATGACAGAAAGGCATATTGTTAGGATGGTGAAAATAACAGATTATGTTCCACCCTAGAAATGGCTGCACTTCAGTGACTGCACATCAGCTTGACTGTACCGTATGTTTGTACCAATATCTGAAGTACGATGAAAAGCACAAAATGAATAGGACATGTTCATACTCAAATTATACACAATTTAGTGGAAAGTATTGAGACGGATTAATAATAAATGAAATGTCATTTCATCAAGATGCTTTTCATTATTCGGATAGAAGTGATGATGCAATTTAAAGTTATCACATTATTACTGCAAAATTAAAAAAGCTACACAGAGCCTTTCAGTTGTGAAGTTTTAAAGCCATAATACTGCAGTACTTGAGAAAAATAGTGTACTCTAACAGCCTCGCATGGAAGATTGTTAATGGGCCTGACCTTTTGCTGGGCGCAGATGAGAAATGGCAGTAGATTATAACACTAATGGCATCTGTGAAGGTTTTTAATTTGAGTATGAAAGTACATTCCTGGAACCCAGTTTTAAGTCTTGAAAGAAAACAATAACAAGAAACTTATCCCATGACACATAAAATTAAACATTTAAAATATGCAGGTTATAGGTCCCTCTAGTCTTGTTAGACTAACCATGATTTAAGATCTGTTACCAGGTGCGTGAATTTCCTCATGAAGCCAGCTCAAGCTGTGTTCACAAGTACAAAAAGCTGGCATGTTCACAAAAGCCAAACACAGACATTTCCCCCAGTAATCATAAACCATTTCCAGGGTCACAGTTTTACAGGTAGATTTTACAACTGCTACTATCTATTACAAGGAAACATCTGAAAAAAAAAGTTAATTGTTTTTCCTTCTTTTTAATCATAATTATATTCAAATTCCTTCTGCCAGATGCAAAACACAACATGCTAAATAAATATATAATGTAAACAGAAAGAAACCCAAAGAAGCGCTCCTTTAAAAACACCTAAGTTTAAAATGCACAAAATATTTCATAACATAGCAAATAGCAGGCATTATATTTTCCTTTGCAGATTGTACCTTCTCAAGTCATGTGGAATCACATTCTTACAGAATGTCACAATGTCAACCTTGAGAGCATCATTCATCTCTTGTTTATTTCTTAGTTTAATGATGCCAGGATTCAAGTACATTTTTCATCATTATGGCCAAAGATGCTGTTCCTGATTCATGGAAAAATAAGTAATCAGGATACATAACTATTATTATTAATAATGAATCTTTGCATTAGGTTAGTGTCCAAAGGCCTGAACCAGGAGTATAGAGGCACTCCACAAACATAGAAGACCCTGAAGAACTTGCATAAGTAAGAATTTTAGGAAAAAATAATCAAATTAAATTAAATTTAAGATCCCTTTGGAAGAGACATGAATCTATAGAAGGAAAGAACAAGAGATTATAGATTTAAAATTATCTGTGGGCTAATTTCTCAGCTGTACCATGAAACCTTTTAGTTTCCTTGATCCGAAAGCAAAAATGGCCACCGAACAAGATGCTTCAAATGGCGTGCTCCCACAGGCAGCCCACACTGAGGAGGGTGAGGGAGATGGCTTAAAATTGGTACATAGGGCACTTGGTCCAGATAAATACTATATTTCTGACAGACACTGATGTGTATGTCTCTTTATAATTGAAGGGAGTCTATATACAAATATATGCATGTAATATATGAGAGAAAGTGGGGATTTAATAATTAGGAACATTCTCAGATAATAAATCTGACTTTTAGACAGGAACAAAAAGTGTCATTTTTGCTTGAGCCAGATTTTAATGCAATCTTCAAGGTATAAGAAGTGTGGAAAATCAATGGCAAATCCCAGTGTCCTTATGCTGAGATATTCAAAATGTTAGCTCTAATGGGAGTCATATAAAAATGGCCATAAACCAGTACTGATCAGTTCACACATGTGCTATAAAGAGATACAGTTCAGAATTTAAATACCTCATATATCTTTTGTAAAAAGCTCCCCACCCCCATGTCCATAATAATAAGTTTAACCAACATTGCAGCCTCTCTCAAAACTGAGACCACAGATGTAAAGGTAGATAATTTTTGAGAAATTATTTTCTTTTGTTGGGTAATTATCATTAATGAAAGAAAATTTCCTTAAATCCTAATAAATCAGAGACTGAATTGACTGACCATGCATCCAAATTGCTGCATTATTCACACTGGAATTACTCCAAAGATTAGCTGCAAATTGCCCTCTAAATTGAATTTATGGTTTCATTTTTCATAACCACTGTGTTGTGACAGATGAGCGGAATTGCTGAGAAAAATGACAATGATGGGCCCAATTTCATAGTACTCTATCTTCAAGACAGACCTAAACTATCTCTGTTTACCATTAGGCATTGTATAATCTATTTTGGCAAGCATAAAAACCTGTTATGAAACACAGTAGATCCTATTTTATACACCATTCAGTAAAAATCTCATGGCAAGATTCTACATTTCATTTTGAAAATATAGCCCAATCAAATTAAAAACAAAATAAAGTTATAGAAACAGCCATTGAACAGATAGAATTATTGATTTGGGACTATTATCTTATTGTATATCATCATTGTGTATCTTCTTCTAATCATTTCAAATAATCCTCAATGACTGTGCAGTAGATAGCACAGAGGGAAAAAAAAGAAGATTGTCACTACCCACTGAACTGTACAAAACATATGGTTGTTGTACAGTGGCCAGCACACTGGAGCTAGGAAGCATAGGTAATATAGCAATACAAATAATAAATAACAACAATAATCATCATCAAGTTCAACAAAGCTGTTGAAGTATTATATAACAAATTATTCATAATAGTAGGCTGCCAGATATTAGAGACAAAGGATTTGCCCCAAAATGGCTCTCTAACATACAACTTGCTTCCAATACAGAAAAAATAAAAACAATTTTGTAGGATTTCAAACAAGCTTAGTATTGTCCAGGGCTCTTGAGCTACACATGATTGAAAGCAAGTTTTAGATTACAGTTAGTCACAAACACAGTTGGTGCCTGAAGGTTTGTAGGGACAGAAAATATGAGAACATTTATAGTGTTAGTAAGATAAAGTCAATTGCTATGAACATCTACAGCTTAGCTGTTTCTAACAATACACAAACTACAAGTGTCCTTTGATACTTAAACTTTATTGGTTAAGTAAGCTCAAGGGCCAGATTCTCCCACTGCCCCCTTACTCACATTAAATACTAGCTTACTCAGCAAGCAGTCCCATTAACTTCAGCTCAGACTATTGGCAGAATGAATGGATACTAAGCATAAGGATGATAGAACTTAGCCTCATGATTATATATGTATATAGAGAGCCAGTGTTTACACCTTTTCCACATCTTTTAAAGGCACAAATGGGATCAACATAAAGATGAGCATACGTCCAGTACTGGGGTCATCTGCTAATGTGCAGCAGGAGGGGACCAATGACAGTTCCCATCTGCTGTGTCTCTGCCAGCATTGGGATGGATAGAAGACAAGGGGAATAGCCTGAGAAAAAAAAGGGTAAGAGGGGTTATATCTCCAAATTTGATCCACACATGGAGTGCTACAAATATATTGGATACAATACAACTGCATGACCCTCGCTTCTTGTACCTAACAGCTGGAATTAAGCAGTATCCAGTCCATCAGGCATATCTGTAGGAACATGAAAGAGGAAAAGTGTTCCAACTCCCACCGGAGTTATTGGAAAGATTCACATTAACATCACTGGGGGATAGATCAAGTTCTTAGAGTGGAGCACTATAATTGATGTAGTTGATGCCTGGCATGAAACCAGCAGGGGGACTAAATGGGAAAGGAAGGAATTCCCACCCTACAATGGTCACTGGAAAGGATGATTCCTCCAATGACAAGGCCTCTCCCTCAGAAACCCCATTGGCCAATAACATTAGCTAGATGGACAGAAGTTGGTGAACCTACCTATGATCCTACAGATCCACCAGCTAAGGGAATCTCCTGCCTCCATCCCAGAATTCTAGTAATAATAATACCACCAAACTCTTACGTAGCAATTTTTATCAGTACATCTCAAAGTGCTTTACAAAGGAGCTCAGTATCCTCACCTCCAGTTTACAGTTGTGGAAACTGAGTCAGAGAGAGGAAACGTGACTTGCTTAAGGTCACTCAACAGGAAAGATGCAGACCCAGGACAAGAACCCAAGTCTCCCAAGTACTAGTCTAGGCCACACTACACACAGAAGTCAGAATCTGGTCCAGAGGAGACCAGTCTCCACTCAGTATATGCACATAACTCTAGTTAATTCATCCCCATTAGATGCTCTGATACCATGGTAATGAGGATAGCATAAATACTCAGCTATAGACAGATTTATATATATAAACAGGGAATTACCTGCCCTTGATGATAATAATTATACACAGCCCTTTTACAACATGATTTTCAAAGCACTGTACAAAAAATATAACTAATCAATCATGACAACACCATAATAATTACTCTAAAGCGAGTTAAGTAATATTATCCCTCTTTTAAATGAGCAGCAGCAAAGACCTAAAATATTGAGAAATCTGCTTGTGCAATTCCAGTAACCTTGCATGCAGAGTTGTACTCGTTTATATGAAAACGTAGCCCTAAAACGTTTCACCCAAGATCATGTAGAAAGTCTGAGGTGGAACCAGCAATAGAACAGTGGCCTCCCAAGACAGTATTAAAAACAAGACCCTCCTGCAATATGCGAGATAGAAATTGCTGTTCTTATTCTTTGAAGTTTTTCACTTTGGCAGATTTACAATCTATATGCAAATAGATGTACCCTCTTATTTTTTCATAACCATCTAAGCAATTCATTGAGCTGGGTACGGTTGGCAGCGGGGGAGTCTACAATGGTTAACATATACTGTGTGTCCATTCCATCTTCACACTAAGGGCCTGATCCAGCAATATTAATGTCAAAAGGGCCAACCTGAATATATGAATCTGCTGTGCTGTCTTCTACTTTTTCAAATTACTTCCACAGTAGAGCATTTTTCATAGTAGAAACATGACTAAAAGTAAATGGTTACCGAAAAGAGTGCCAAGATGACTCTTGTTTTCAGGTAACTCTTGTTTCTCTATCACCCATGCTTACTTTCTAATGAAAGAGGTGCCAGGGCTCAAGCAGTTAGATGCTTAGGCTCCAGCAATTTTTTTTTTTAACTTTCCTGACACCACAAGCCCAGAGGTGCCAGGGTAAATGAACTGGCAAGCCCAGAGGTGCTGGAGATCAGCTGTGGCAAGCCCCAGCACAAATTAAGCACTGCCTATCACTCTGTCATCAAGAGGTTTCCAGTAGCGCTGGTCAAAGAATTCAACAGAAAAGTTTCCTGATGCAAAATACTCTTTAATTGTTATCTAAACATTTGTGGGAATGTGTCTATTTTGACAAAATTTTCAACAAGTCAAAACAAATTTTGCTTCAATGTCTAAATATTGTTTCAACATGGTAAAAACATTTTGGTATTACTAGGGAGGTTGATTAATCACAGTTAACTGACACAATTAACTCAAAAAATTAACTATGATTCAAAAAATGTATCGCGATAAATCGCACTGTTAAGTAATAGAATACCAATTGAAATTATTAAATATTTTGGGTGTTTTTCTACATTTTCAATGTATTGATTTCTAATACAACACAGAACACAAAGTATACAGGGCTCACTTTATATTATTACAAATATTTGCACTTTAAATACAGTAGAGCCCCAGACTGCAGCCGGGGAGTTCTCTGTGCAAGCCACTGCCCCTCCCCCCCACAACCCCGGAGTCCCCTGTCCCGGCAGGTGCAGGGCTGCTGCTTCTCTCCCCTACTGGGCAGGGGAGCTGGGAGAGAATCCGCTGCCCCGTACCTGCCGGGACAGGGGATTCCAGGGCTGCAGGTGCCAATGTCCCCTGCCCGTGGCAGGCACGGGGCCCCGGCTTCCACAGAGAACTTCTGGGTTGCAGTCTGGATATAGAGCGATTATACGATGACTCCCAAGTCCTTGTTCTCTGTCCCTGACAGATGCAGGGCTGCAGCTTTTCTCCCCTGCTGGGCAGTGGGAGAGAAGACGCGGCCCCGCGCGGGCAGTCCGGCGTTCTCTATCCCTTGCAGGGGCCGCTTCAGCTCCTCTCCGCGCTGCCCAGATGGGGAGAGAAGCCACGGCCCCCGCACCTGCCAGGGACAGCGAACAAGGACTTGGGAGCCACAGTATAATCACGCTATATCCGGGTTCGCCTTATACTGGGGCGCTTTATACCAGGACTCCAATGTACGATAAACAAGAGAAATAGCATTTTTCAATTCACCTCATGCAAGTACTGTAATACAATCTCTTTATTTTGAAAGGTTTCAGAGGGGTAGCCATGTTGGTCTGTATCAGTAAAATCAGTTATCTTACCAAGTCGGGGGGTGGTCAGTGCTAACATGACCATTTAGAGTGGATGTGGCACATTCCCAACAGTTGACAAGAAGGGGTGAATATCAACAGAGGGGAAATTATTTTTTGCAGTGACCCGGCCACTGTTTAGGACTAATTTGATTGAATTGGCCTTGTTAACATTGATTTCCTCCTCCACCCCCGCACTTGGTAAAGCAACTCCCATCTTTTCATGTGCTGTATATTTATATACCTGATTAATGTATTTTCCACTTCATGAATCTGATGACATGAGTTTTAGCCCACAAAAGTTTAGGCCTAAATACATGTTAGTCTCGAAAGTACCAGAAGGACTCCCTGTTTTTATTGTGAAAGTATAACTTACAAATGTAGATTTTTGTTTGTTACATAACTGCACTCAAAAACAAAACAATGTAAAACTTTAGAGTCTACAAGTCCACTCAGTCCTAATTCTTGTTCAGTCAATTGCTAAGACAAACAAGTTTGTTTACATTTATGGGAGATCATCATCATCTTCTTAGTGTTGTTCCCATGCTATGGCAGGGTCCGCTTGTCGGTATATCCGTCTCCATTTGGCTCGATCCAGGGCATCTTCAGGGGTGGCGTTCACGCATTTCATGTCCTCCTTGATGCGATCCATCCAGCGTTTCTTGGGTCTACCACGGGGTCGCCAGCCATCAGGGTCCAGGCACATGGCTGTCCTTGCCACCGAGTCTTCATTGCCACGTACGACGTGTCCATACCATCTAAGCCTTCCTTCTCGCAGCTTTGCCACAATTGGCGTGACTCCTAGTCGTCGCCGGACGTCGTCATTCATGGCGTGGTCGAATCGTGTTAGTCCAATGCACCATCGGAGCATTCGCATTTCCATCACGTGCAAGGCCTGCTCATGCTTTGCTATCGCTGGCCAGCACTCCGATCCATAGAGGGCGACTGGGTGTGCGACCGTTCTGTAGACTTTTGACTTGAGGCATACGGGCATCCGGCGATCACAGAGGACTCCACTCACCTGACGCCACTTCATCCAGGCGGCGTTGACACGGGTGCGGGCATCCGGAAGGCTATCGCCGTTGCTGCATATAAGGGAGCCGAGATATTTAAATTGCTCCTCCTTCTTCAGGTCTTCTCCACCAATGCTGATGGTTCCATTGGTTTGGGGACCACCTTCCATATATTCAGTTTTCTTGATGTTCAGCCAAAGTCCAAATTCGCCGAGCCGTTCATTCCATTGCCGTGTTTGCTCTTGGAGGTCATCACGTTGTTCATTCGCCAAGAAAACGTCATCGGCATAGAGGAGTGACCATGGATGAGGGGATTGGAGGGGATTGGAGGTTTACATTTATGGGAGATACTGCTGACTATTTCTTATTTACAATTTCACCTGAAAATGAGAACAGGTGTTTGAATGGCCCTTTTATAGCCGGCATTGCAAGGTATTTACTTATGAGATATGCTAAACATTCATATGCCCCTTCATGCTTCGGCCACCATTCCAGAGGACATGCTTCTATGCTAATGATACTTATTAATAAAATGTGTTTATTAAATTTGTGACTGAATTCCTTGGGGGAGAATTGTATGTCTCCTGTTCTGTTTTACTTGCAATCTGCCATATATTTCATATTATAGCATACCAGATGATGACCCAGCATATGTTCATTTTAAGAACACTTTTACAGCAGATTAGACAAAATGCAAAGAATGTACCAATGTGAGATTTCTAAGGATAGATACAGCACTCAACTAAGGTTTAAGAATCTGAAGTGCCTTCCAAAATCTGATTGGGATGAGCTGTGAAGAATGCTTTCAGAAGTCTTAAAATGCAGAAACTACAGAACCCAAACCACCAAAAAGTAAGATCAACCTTCTTCTGGTGGCATCAGACTCAGATGATAAAAAATGAACTTGCATTGGTCCTCTCTGCTTTGGATCATTATTGAGTAGAACCCATCATCAGCATGGACACAGGTCTTCTGGAACAGTGGTTAAAGCATGAAGGGACATATGAATCTTTAGCGCATCTGGCACATAAACATCTTGTGTTGTCGGATACAACAGTGCCATGTTAATGCTTGTTCTCACTTTCAGGTGGCATTGTAAACAAGACATGGGAAGCATCATCTCCTTGTAACCAAACTTGTTTGTCTGAGCTGAAGTAGGACTGAGTGGACTTGCAGATTCTAAAGTATTAAAATGTTTTATTTTTGAATACAGTTATTTTTTGTACAGAATTCTAAATTTGTAAGTTCAACTTTCATTATAAAGAGATTGCACTACAGTACTTGTATTAGCTGAATTGAAAAATACTATTTTTACAGTGCAAATATTTGTAAATAAATGTAAAGTGAGCACTTTACACTTTCTATTGTGTTGTAATTGAAATCAATATTTGAAAATGTAGAAAACATCCAAAATATTAAATAATAGAATACAATTTATTTAAACAGTGCAATTAAAATAATTAATCACAATTAACTGCATAATTAATCACTTGACAGCTTTAGTTTTTACTTTAATTTCTGTTCATTTAATCTAGACTTTTATATTATACTAGCATAAGTGCCCGGCGCTGCTCGGGTCAGTCGGAGGTGGGGAGGTGGCAGACAGCTGACACCCCCTGACCAACCCCAACACCCACCCCTCACCCCTCACCCACCCCGATACCTTCCCACCCCCCCCAGCAAACCCAACACCCCCAACTCACCCCCCCAACCAAACCCGACACCCCCACCTCACTTACCGTCCCACCAAACCCAACTCAGATCCGTCGCAGGCGGGGAGGGGGCCCAGAGCCGAGGGATTCCGGGGACCTTCGCAGGTGGGGGGCGGCACAGAGCTGATGGATTCTGGGGTTCCGTTTGGAGGGGGAGGGGCAGAGAACTGAGGGATCTCCGGGGTTCCGTTGGGAGGGGGGAGGGGCAGTGAGCTGAGTGATCTCCGGGGTTTCGCTGGAGGAAGGAGGGGCAGTGAGCTGAGTGATCTCCGGGGTTCCGTTGGAGGAGGGAGGGGCAGTGAGCTGAGTGATCTCCGGGGTTCCGTTGGAGGAGGGAGGGGCAGTGAGCTGAATGATCTCCGGGGTTCCGTTGGAGGAGGGAGGGGCAGTGAGCTGAGTGATCTCCGGGGTTCCGTTGGAGGAGGGAGGGGCAGTGAGCTGAGTGATCTCCGGGGTTCCGTTGGAGGAGGGAGGGGCAGTGAGCTGAGTGATCTCCGGGGTTCCGTTGGAGGAGGGAGGGGCAGTGAGCTGAGTGATCTCCGGGGTTCCGTTGGAGGAGGGAGGGGCAGTGAGCTGAGTGATCTCCGGGGTTCCGTTGGAGGAGGGAGGGGCAGTGAGCTGAGTGATCTCCGGGGTTCCGTTGGAGGAGGGAGGGGCAGTGAGCTGAGTGATCTCCGGGGTTCCGTTGGAGGAGGGAGGGGCAGTGAGCTGAGTGATCTCCGGGGTTCCGTTGGAGGAGGGAGGGGCAGTGAGCTGAGTGATCTCTGGGGTTCCATTGGGAGGGGGGAGGGGCAGTGAGCTGAGTGATCTCCGGGGTTCCGTTGGAGGAGGGAGGGGCAGTGAGCTGAGTGATCTCCGGGGTTCCATTGGGAGGGGGGAGGGGCAGTGAGCTGAGTGATCTCCGGGGTTCCGTTGGAGGAGGGAGGGGCAGTGAGCTGAGTGATCTCCGGGGTTCCGTTGGGAGGGGGGAGGGGCAGTGAGCTGAGTGATCTCCGGGGTTCCGTTGGGAGGGGGGAGGGGCAGTGAGCTGAGTGATCTCCGGGGTTCCGTTGGGAGGGGGGAGGGGCAGAGAACTGAGGGAGCTCCGGGGTTCCGTTGGAGGAGGGAGGGGTGAGCTGAGCGAGTGAGGTGTCTGTTGGAGGGGGGTATTATGACATCATCACCACCTAACCGCCCAGCCGATGTGATTGGCCCTGAAAGACTTTCACCCCTGGGGGGCGTCAGAGGTGAGATCCGAAAATTTTTCAACCCTTACCAGCATCTAGACCCCAAGACCCCTCACTGTACCAAATTTCAAGTCTCTGGCTCAAACAGTGCGGGAGGACTTTGCAGTCATACGTACATACATACATACATACATACATACATACATACACCACTTGACTTTTATAGATATAGATAGATTGCTTTTACTACATTCCTCCCTCCCCCCACTCCAAGGGCCCCCCCTCTCGCTCAGCCCCCATCCCCCCGCTCCAAGGGCCCCCCGATCGCTCAGCCCCCCTCCCCCTCACTCCAATGGCCCCCGCTTGCTCAGCCCCCCCAATCCAAGCCCCCCCACTCGCTCAGCCCCCCTCCCCCCCACTCCAAGGGCCTCCTGCCTGCGCCTCAGGCGCCCAGCCACCCTCCTGCCCGCGCTCCCCGAGCCTCTGATCCAGACCCTGCTTCCCTCTCGGCGGCACATGCACGGCGGCCATGTTGTGCTGCCGCACTACACCTCCCAGCATGCCGTTCATCTGGGCCATCTCTACTGTGCATGACGGCTTCACACAAACTTCCCTAGCCTTTCATTATATAGAATTATAATGTTCCAAGAAAACAGTTCAATGGGTCCCAAATTAAAAGTGTATGCAATTTTCAGTCTGTAGGAAATTTCAAAATTTCAGCTTTCTGTTCTGATTCCATTCAATGGGAATTTTTTTTAATGAGAATTTGATTACTATTCAGTGGGCAATTTTTAAAAAATCAAGTAAAATAATATATATATATTGAAAAGTATATACATTGAATAGTATATTGAATAAAATATATACATTGAATAGTAATTCCAGTTTCGAGCCAGCTCTACTTTTCAGTATTACTGAAAATGTCTACCTACTTTCTAAGTTAGCAGACATTGACTCTATCTATCCCCCGTCACATGCTATGTGGTATGTGTTATCTGAAGTTTCTTCTTGCCAGAATATTATACTGGTACAGATCACATCATGTTTAATAATTATTGAAACTAAAACAAACATACGCAAGATTATTTATTAAAAGAATTATTATTCATTATCCAGTTTTAACTATGAATGGGAAAACAGGCTCAGTTAAAATAAGAATGACATTCATACTGCCTAGGTAGAAGGGTGAATGGCAATGTATATAAATACCTAAATGAGAAAGATATCTAAATTGGAGAAAGAGAATCCCTGAAGTTTCCCCTATTTTTACATTTGAACCTAACCTAACCTAACCTATATTTTCTCTTCTGTGTCATCTGTTGCTAAAGTTTGCACTTGAACAGCAATTAATTAATTGTGAACTAGGGAGCTTCTGCATCAGATGAATACACTTCAGCTAATGTATGTTGAAATATCTGAGGCGCTTTTGTGTTGTTGAAATGGGTTAATGAAAATTGTGCAAGACAAATGCTCCATAGTGTCTATTGCCTTTCCATTTCCCCACATCTATAATGAACTAAAACAGACTTTCACAATGCAAGATCTTCTTTCTGCTCCTAATTAAGTCAGCAAGAGAATAGCTTTGATATCAGTGAGGCCAGCTTATAGTTTTACATACGGGAACTGCTCACTTAACGTTGTAGTTCTGCTCCTGAAAAATGTGACTTTACGCAAAATGATGTTAAGCGAATCCAATTTCCCCATAAGAATTAATGTAAATGAACGGGTTAGGTTCTCCTAATGTAAATGAGAGGATAAGGGGTGTGTGTGTATATACACACAGTATAAGTTTTAAACAAACAATTTAATATTGGTACACAGTGATGATGATTGTGAAGCTTGGTTGAAGTGCAGGAGTCAGAGGGTGGGATATTTCCAAGGGAAATTCATTTAGCAGTAACATTTGGCCGAGCCCTCAAGGGTTAACTCTCACAGTCTACAAGGAGCAGGAAAGGAGGGAGGGCAGAGACTCTTATTTCCTCTTTAAGTACACTGCCTTGTTAATTACGGTAAATCAGCTTGCAGCTGCGGCCAGCTCTATGGAAGATGGGGTAAGTGGGGTGCAGGAGCAGAGGAGAGGGGGACACCCTAACATTAGCCCCCCTTTTCATCCTCTCCCCCCCCCCCAGCAAGCAGGAATCTCGGGGAGCAGCTCCAAGACAGAGGGGAGGAGCAGCACATGGCATTGTCAGGAGGGACAGCTGAACTGCCAGCAATTGATAGCCTGCTGGGCGGCTGTTGCACAGGGAATTTAGGGGAGCCAGGAACTGATGTGGGGAGCTGATAGGGGGGCTGCCAGGCCATCCTGGTTCCAACCACCCACCAACTAGCTCCACCGGGCTGCTCTTCCTGCAAGCAGTGGACAAAGCAGGCAGCTGCCAAACGACATTAGAAGGGAGAATTTCACAACTTTAAATGAGCATGTTCCCTAACTGATCAGCAACCTAAGAAGGAAACAACATTAACCTTCTTAATTATGACCTTAAGTGAGGAGTTCCTATATTGAAAATACAATAACCAACATATTGCATTTTATCAGTATGGTATAACTGAATTAAATCTGACCTCTTTTAACTATTAAAATATGTATATTGAAGTCTTCACTACACATTTTTGTCTGTTTATCTATTTAACTGGAGAACATTTAATCTTATGACATTTTCAGTAATAAAGACATCAGCTCTTCCTCCCAGCCCCCTCACAATGAATTGGGAAAATGAGATTCTTCTCCATTATAACCCAGGGTGGCTTGTTATAGTTGTCCAATAACTGAAACTAATGTTCAGTGACAGCAGCCTTTTCTAGGCTTTCTGGCACAATGGTGACAATAGATCAGTTAAAGTTAGCAGCATAATGTTTGTCAAAAATTAGTTCAGACCAGTAAAATTTCTATGCAGAACAGGCAAAAAATGTAATTTTCCATTATTCTGTGAGTTAATAATCAATTCCTGTATCTTCCGTTTAATTAGAAATTTGAGTTTTTCTGATACATGCAAAGGGCATTTTGACACACAGAGGCATGGCAAAGTAAGACATATTGTAATAATTAGCTGAATTATTCCTGGCATGCCATGAACAATTGCAGGATTGATAACTACCCAGCCAAATAGTGATATATTGGAATAAATTGACCGACAAAGTTTTTCAGTTAGGAAATGAAGCTCAGATGTATCATCAATAAAATACCATTGTGGACAGCAGACTTTTGAGGACTCTGGTGTTTTACATGTAGAAAATATGGATATGATAACTGTGTTTAATGACTGGAAGAAGCTATTTAAAATATCATTTAAAATATTTTTCTCCATTTAATTGTCTGGCCAAAACCATATTCATTGACAGATGCACTAATGTACCATGCAACCTATGTTTAATTTTGTATTCTGATCAAACAGATACCAGATAGGTCTCTTAATCAACCCCCAGCCTTCTATAAAGAGAGATTTTCCCCCCATTTTTAATGCTTGCTGAGAGTTATTCTGGGTTATATCTCATGTGATGCCATGATATGTGATACAATGCTGGTTACGGGAAAGGAATGCAACGTACAAAAATAGTCCCAGATTCAGTTATCGTCTTAAATACCTTGCTAATTTCATGCATATGAGTAGTCCTTTTGCTAGACCTACTCCTTAAAATTAGACATATGATTAAGTAACTTGTTGAGTTGGGGCATATATTCTGACTACTGGGGTCTCAGAGGTGAAAAATGATACCAGCGACGTGACAGGTCAGAATACATGTCACCTGCATACCACTGTGATGGGCATGGTATAAAAACCAGAATAGAACAGAATGTCAGATAGGTTGTGTGGAACAAGATGTTTTTAAATTGCTTGTGAGTAGCAGGCAGAATAGTGCTGGACTGTGGCCTGAAAATGGATTATACCTAACAGTGAGAGTGCGACCCTACATTTATTTGTATGTTTTCCCACAATATTTTCTGTAAAAAAAATCTCTTACAAATACTGACTTTAGAAAAAAAAAAAAACTAGCAATCTCGTTAACAGTTTCCCTTTGTTTTTATACTATTATTTTTCATAAAGTTGTTTTTCAGAAATCACCATGTTAAAGGTTACTCCAATGACACTTCATTAACAGGCAATGCTGCTCCATCCCCTGGAGCTGTGAAGAGTCCCTTGCCAGTGGAACTGATTCATTTCTAGGTGTGTAGTAGAGGACTAGCTTTGGTGGGAGGCCTGTGTAACTCTAACAGACCCAGTCATTGGCAGGTGGGCTCAAACCTGAGACCCCTGGAGCTAAACGCAAGTGGCTGTTCGCTAAGGCCATAGAGCAGACTCATGAATTTCTTTCTCACTACGTGGTCTCCATGCCACTACATGGGACACAACACCACACCCAGCAGCTGTCTGGGTTATATACCTGCACAATATATAGCTTGGCATCATGTACAGTAATATACAAGACTCGTGTGAGGCATAGCAAAGCTGAGCAACAGCAGGGCTAGCAGATCTGCAGCTCTACAGATCCTCCCTTCCTTCCCTAAAGAGAGCCGCACATTAGGATCACAGTATAGAGGCCACGGAGTATCACCCTAACCACTCTGCATCCTGAAATGGAGAAGACCTGGCTTCAGCTTCACATCACTCAGAAAATGCAAACGGTTCTCATAATAGGGTTCATTTTTATGTGTTCTATTTTTGTGGATGGAAATTGCAAAACAATGTTTATGGACGTCTGTTCACATTTTGGTTCATCCATGTTTGTGTTCCCTTACCATTCCTTATTTGTGAATATTATTATTGATAATGATATTCTGTATGATTATTTGGGAAATGTCTGTTCTTCATATGAATACCCATATTTCCCTGCTTACAAAGAATATTAGTTATCCACAATTCATTATTTGTTATTGTGATGTTTTTAAAATGTTGCTTATACAAGCAGAGAGCAGAAACTGTCTTACAAATTAGGTGACCAATCATATGCCATAAACAGTGAATTCTGAAGGGAAATAGTCAAATCAGTTAGTAAACAACAGGTAGCCTGAAAATCAGAAACTCCAAACAAGCACATCAATTAAAGCTCCTGAAGACTGCATGAGAAGTTCATTCTTCCTCTAGATCCTTCTGCCATCTATTTTAGCATCATGCAGGTTTAATGGCTACACTGAAGGTCGGCTTCCTGGGTCATTTTCTTTGCAAGTGCAGTTTGAGTTATAACAATGGTATCAGTGATGCCAAAGTCTTTATATTTTGTTATTTATCTCTTTCTGAGAAAGGTCTCTTGGCATTATCTTGTGTTGCTACTTCCCTTTGATTCTCTAGAGTAGTGTCAGAGTCGGTATAACTTCAAAGTAAAGGTTACACAATTTCTTCATTTAAGATTCTGAAACTTTGACCAAAAAGAGTAGTAATATGAGATGTAGCATCCTTAGATATTTGAGGATTTCCATCCTTCTCTAGAGTGCACTCTTATATTCTAACTTTAAATAAAGTAGTGGGCTTGTGCACCTGACTACTCTATCTTTTGTAGTTTCCTGTGTTGCCTAAGATACTATACAACTTAGATTTCACAGATTATGGATCTAAGAAATTCTTTTAAGTCATTGGAAAAGATTAGGAAAAATATGTAGATCTAATTGGTTATTGATGGGCTGTCTGAGTGAAATGAACATAACTATTTCACAGGTAAGAAGCCTTGTGCTAGATCAGCGCTCAGCAATGTTGGGACTTGGGACCGCAGGGTAAGCACCCTTAGCGGGCCCCGCTGCTTTATTTACTTGGCATTTCGCCAATCGCGGCTCCCACTGGCTGTGGTTCACCGTCCCTGTCCAACGGGGGCTGCAGGAAGTGGCGGCCTGCACCGTGCCACTTCCCACAGCCCCCATTGGACTCTATTGAACTCGCTTGAATACGAGTAATTTTACTAGGTATCCCGTATTCAGCATAGGGAAAAACAGTCACCCTGGACATAGTTTCACTTTCTCCCCAACAGCATCATAAACATTCTAACAAGAGGGAAGACAGATTAGAACCTTCCAGAATCCTCTATAGGAAAGCCTAGGGACAGATATCAAGAACCCAACAACAGTTTCTGGAAACTGGATATATAGGGCAGGGATCTTGTTTTAATTCCTGTTTACACAGCTTCCTGAACAATGTTGGTACCACAAAAACAATAATAAAAAGCACAAAGTAATACAAAACTACACACAAATAATAATAAAAATGGAGGCGTTCTGCTGAGATCCATTTTATTCCACACAAGGCCACAGCAACAGAACCTTATAGTCAATGGTATAAAGCTGCTGTCAGACCTATGTCCCTTCCAGATCAGTTACATTGAATTTATGCTACTAAATATCTAAGGCATTTAAATTTGGCCTTCTTGTCACCACTTCTTTTATAGTCTACAAGGGAAATTATTTTTGTTTCACATCCTTATCTTGTATATCCGAGAATACCCTCGCCTTGTTGCTACGGATATAGTGACCATTATCATGCATGCTTATGTATCTGATAAATTGACTTTAGTCTTTCAATATGGTCTAAATCATGTTTAATCTGCTCACTTCATACTAAGAGCACTCCATGCAATGAGTGCTTTACAAGCTGTGAAACTTTAATTTGGTGTCTTTTGTACGGACTTGCCCTCCAAACCCTTCTTTAAAACTTTAAAGGTTCTGTCCATCCTGCCTCAATATTACAAATGCATGTGTAACCTTTAAAGAAATCTCATGCAAAATGATTATTTTCCCTACAAGAAAAAGAGATTGCTCACTGAATTAGGCATTCCCCTCATCCCCCCTCAGATGTTTCTTATGATGTGTCCGCCTGTCACTACATCTTTTGCAAGGTAAAATATACAGTTTGTTGTAAGGTGTAGATGCTTATTCTTACCTGCCTTTCATTTCTTTGGTCTATGTTCCAACTCTGTCATGCATGGTGGCGTGTAGATTTGAAATGGCTGTTCATACGCTTTTCCAATTATCAGCTAGGTTCCCCGTGAAGGCAAGGGGTTCAGAAGGTTTCATTTTCTATTATTCTTGTTTACTCCACTCATTTTTAATCTTCTCACAATATGCAATATAAAAAGGTGAATTTGTAGTGTAAGTAAAACTTACAAACATTTACTTAAATGGCTCCCGACGTGCACATACATACATATTACTCGCAGACAGAGAAAGCTGAAAAATGGCATTCCAAACTACGGCTGAACCCTATATCATCTACTGTATTGATGCTTTCACACTACACTACATTCCTTACATTGTTGAGTCCACTACTGCCATATAAGGGTACGTCTTCACTACAGGACTAGGTCGATTTCCCTTAATTCGATTTTCTAAACTCGAATTTAGAAAATCGAATCAGTGTGTCCCCACCAGGACAGCAGGTCGACAGGGGTCGACACCGTCTGTCCGTAAACTTTTGCATAGCCCACATTGCACTGTGGGTAGGTAGCCCACAGTGCCGGGAGTGCCGGACCCCCCCGCCTGCCCAAGCAGCCCCGCGGACCCCCCCCGCCCGACTGAGCAGCCCCGCGAACCCCCCCCCCCCCGCCTGCCCAAGCAGCCCCGCGCCGGACCCCCCCGCCTGCCCAAGCAGCCCCGCGGACCCCCGCGCCCGACCGAGCAGCCCCGCGAACCCCCCCCCCCCCCGCCTGCCCAAGCAGCCCCGTGCCGGACCCCCCCGCCCTCCCAAGCAGCTCCGCGAACCCCCCCGCTCGCCCAAGCAGTCCCGCGCCAGACCACCCCGCCCCCGCAAGCAGCTCCGCAAACACCCCCGCTCGCCCAAGCAGCCCCACGCCAGACCTCCCCGCTCGCCCAAGCAGCCCCGCGCCGCACGCCCCCCGCTCGCCCAAGCAGCGCCGGACCTCCCCCCCGCCCGCCCAAGCAGCCCCCCGCCAGACCCCCCCCCGCCTGCCCAAGCAGCCCCGCGGACCCCCGCGCCTGACCGAGCAGCCCCGCAAACCCCCCCGCTCGCCCAAGCAGCCCCGTGCCGGACCTCCCCGCTCGCCCAAGCAGCCCCGCGCCGGACCCCCCCCTGCCCCACTCGCCCAAGCAGCGCCGGACCCCCCCCCCCCTGCCTGCCCAAGCAGCCCCGCGCCGGACCGAGCAGCCCCGCGAACCCCCCCGCCTGCCCAAGCAGCCCCGCGCCGGACCCCCCCGCCCCCCCAAGCAGCTCCGCGAATCCCCCGCTCACCCAAGCAGCCCCGCGACGGACCCTCCGCTCGCCCAAGGGGGGGGAGCCGGCACCGGGCTGCTTGGGCGGGCAGGGGGGTCCGCGGGGCTGCTCGGGCAGGCGGGGGGGTTCGCGGAGCTGTTTGGGCAGGCGGGTGGGGGTTCGGCACGGGGCTGCTTGGCCAGGCGGGGGGGTTCGTGGGGCTGCTCAGTCGGGCGCGGGGGTCCGCGGGGCTGCTTGGGTGGGCGGGGGGGTCCATGGGGCTGCTCGGGCGGGCTGGGGGGTCCGGCGCGGGCTCCTTGGGCGGGCGGGGGGGTCCGCGGGGCTGCTCGGAGGTCGGAGGCTTAACGTCAGATGCCTCTTCACTTACTCACAATAGACCTAGAGAAGTCGATTTTAGCGTTACTTCTCTCGTTGAGCAGGAGTTACAAAGTCGATTTTGAGGGCCCTTTAAATCGACTTTAAGGGCATGCAGCTGAGGACAGGTACACGTTTAGTTCGACTTAACATCGTTAAAGTCGACGTTAAGTACTAGTGAAGACATGCCCTAAATTAATTATTTGTACTATAATAGTACCTAGAGGCTCCAATTAACATCAGGGTCCTATTGAACTATGCTCTGTACAAACATATAGTTAGAGACAGCCCTCACCATAAAAAGGTTATAATCTACACTCTTACAATTTGAAATTCACTTTCTGTAAATATTTTTGCAATATTCACTTTGTATTGGGGTGGCCATTCGGCATAAATGAGGTTTCTTGGAGAACTGAGATTTCAATATTTGTTTTTGTTACACTATGGAATGAAATCAAGACTCTGAAATTTTGCTAGGGAGAAAAAAGACACACCACAAAAGAAGACCCAGCCCAACCCTCCAAGGCTATACTTAACTTCAATTTAAGAGACTCACTAGTCTACCTGATTCTCACCCAGGACATGAACCTGCATCTCGCAAATCACTAGGTGAGTGTCCTAACTACTGATATGGCTGTGTGTTTCTTTTACAGTCAATTCCATCCTGGACCTGAAAAACCTTCCCAGTTTTGTAGCTTCAAGTGTTTGTGTGTAAAGTTTTGGTTTACAGGTTTGGTTTTTTCAATGAAAAAATATTTCATCAAGCGGTTCCTGACAAGCTCTATTTGAAATACACCTGTTAGCCCTGAACTTGCTCCTACTGAATGAAGCATGTGGAATACTTCCCATTGACTTCAGTAATGTCAGATCAAGTCTTTGTGAGCATTCTTGATAGTAAACGCATTCTCAACAAGTCCCAGAAAGTAAATACAAAATGAAGCACGCAGCTAAGAGGAATGTATTTAAAAAGTTGGTTAGGGCATGTCTTCACTACGACTTTATGTCAACTTTAGCGACGTTAATTTGACATAAACCTGTACCTGTCCTCACATGGACGTCATTTGCGTCGATTTAAAGGGCCCTCAAAATCGACTTCTGTACTCCTCCCTAACGAGAGGAGTAGCGCTAAAAACGACCTTTCAAGGTCGATTGTGGACTAGTGAGGATGCAACTGACATTAATAGCCTCCAGAGGCTGTCCCACAATGCTCTATTCTGACCGCTCTGGACTGCCTCACTGCTCCACTGTGACCGCTCTGGACAGCACTCTCAACTCGCTGCTCTGGCCAGGTAGACAGGAAAAGACCCGGGAACATTTGAATAGCATTTCCTGTTTGGTCAGTGTGGCCAGCTCACCTGCACAGCTCAGTCGCCATTCAGAAAAATCAGCAGCACAAGACGCCATGCAGAGCTCAGCATCACAAGACTCCATGCAGAGCTCAGCTTCCCTGGAGACCAGCCAGAGGAGAAGAGCTCCAGCGTGGTCCAATAATGAGGTGTTGGATCTCATCGCTATCTGGGGAGAGGAATCCGTGATGTTGGAACTCCGCAACAACAAAAGTAGTCTGGTATCATTGAGCAGGCTAGCATTGCGGCGAATGGACCAGGACTTTGCATGGAGTCAAGGAGCATGCACTCTCTATCTCTCTGAGAAATTCTAAGCAAAGTGATGTCATTCATGGTTGCCTGTTTGAAATACGGACTGCAATTAGTAGGGCGATTAAGATTCCCAGCTGCAAAATAATCTTTTCTGCTGAAGACCGAACAACTGCCCCCCCTCCCAAACGCTCACCCCCCCCCCCCCCCCCCCGCCAGCCTGTAGTGGTAGCTAGCAGGGAATCTGAACAGTCTGCAAGCGGTTGCTTCCGCTTAAGACCCAACGCGCACCCAACCCCCCCCCCGCCCCGCCAACCCGAAGCGGTAGCTAGCAGGGAATTTGAAGAGTCATTTTGCAAGTGTTTGCCTCCGCAGAAGAGCCCCAGCCAGCCCTTAGCGAGAGATTTTTGGGCTTTGTTTTGCAGTTTGCGGTTCAGTGGGAGCCACGCGGTGGGGGGAGGAGGTCTCCACGTGGTGGGGGTAAGGGGGTGGGGTTACTCTAGAATATCCAAGTGCTGCTTTTAAATATGGATTTGAACGTACCATGGCCAGCTGAACGGTGATTTCAGAAGCCGTGTTGGGCTGAGGCACGCATATGTGTCTGAGATGCTGTGACTTTTCTGTGAGCCATTCAGTCACTTTTAGGTGTAGAATATGACCTTGTACAGAAATCATATCAGGCCTCTGAATACTGAGGTTGCCAATTGCATAGTACTCCCATTGTGTATCGTCCGAGACTGCGTCTGTCTCATAACCTTGAATGTATCTGTCTCATAACTTTCAAACTTTCTTTGCCCACATTCGCCCACGGATGAACAATTATCTCAGAATCCCCCGTCCTGCTCCTCACGCCGTGCATCGCAGATACGAAAGCGTAAAAAGAAAACGCGAACACGCGATGATATTTTCAGTGAACTACTGGAGAACTCGCGCGCTGAGGCAGCCCGCCAGATGGAATGGAGGGAAAGATTGATACAGGCAAGGCAGGAATCAAGAGCCGCAGCAGAAAAGAGGGTGGAAATGTGACTGCAGCATCAGGACCGCGAAGAAAGACGCATGGATGCTTTGCTCCGGATAATGGAGGACCAAAGCGACATGCTGCGCTGTCTGGTGGAGCTGCAGCAGGGCCAAAGATCGCCTCTGCAGCCCCTGTGTAACCACCTCCCCCCTCCCCAACTCCCATAGCTTCCCCACCCAGACGCGGGGTGAGAACCCAGGGGGGGCAAGCTCCGTGGACTGACCCACTCCACCCCACAGGGCAGCACAAGCAGCAGCAGCCTGAGGTTCTCTGAAAACTTTTAAAAGCTGCTGTGTCTTAGATCCCCCTTCTCTCCCCCCTCTCCTCTGTCTGCTCCTCCACCAGTGCGACTGCTGGTTTCCCTTCTCACCCACCCCTTCCGGGCTACCTTGCCAGTGATCCCCTGTATTTGTATTTGTGATGAACCAATAAAGGAACCATGATTTGTAAAACACTGAATTTATTTCCTCTGCAAGCATGGGGAGGGGGGAGGGAAAGAGGGTGCAAGGACAGCAGGCTTAGGGCAGAGCAGAGCAAGGGAGCAGGTTCTCAAATGCCACATTGGGCACTCATAAAACTGGTTTTCAAGGCGCCCCTGAGGCGCAGCGCGCCCTGGTGCGCTCTTCTACTTTCCCTGCTGTCTGGCTGCTGGTAAGTAGCAGACAGTAAATTTGCCTCTGCCTCCCAGCCTGCCATAAACGTTTCCCCCTTGCTCTCACAGACATTGTGGAGCACAGAGCAAGCAGCAATAACAATGGGGATATTTCTCTCGCTGATGTCTGAGCGAATCAGTAAGGAATGCCATCTCCCCTTCAGACGGCCAAATGCACACTCTACGGCCATTCTACACTTGCTCAGCCTGTAGTTGAACAGCTCCTGACCCCTGTCCAGGGCTCCTGTGTAGGGCTTCATAAGCCAGGGCATTAGGGGGTAGGCTGGGTCCCCAACGATAACGATCGGCATTTCCACCACCTCCCTCCCACGGAAATTTTCTGGTCGGGGAAGAAATTGCCTTGCTGCAGCTGTCTAAAAAGCCTAGAGTTCCTGAAAACACGAGCGTCATGAAGCTTTCCCGGCCACCCCACGTACAGGTCGGTGAAAAGTCCCTTGTGGTCAACCACTGCTTGCATGACCATTGAATAATATCCCTTCCGGTTTCTGTACTCGGCGGCCTCGTAGTCTAGTGCCAGGATAGAGATATGAGTCCCATCTATAGCCCCACCACAGTTAGGGAATCCCATGGCGGCAAAGCCATCTATTGTAGCTTGCAGGTTTCCAAGGTTTATAACCCGGTGTAGCAGCCGCTCGACGATTGCCCTACTTTCTTGCATCACAGCAGAGCCCACTGTAGATCTACCCACCCCAAACTGATTCGCGACTGACCGGTAGCTGTCTGGCGTTGCAAGCTTCCAGAGGGCTATCGCCACTCGCTTCTCAACTGTAAGGGCCGCCCTCATTCTGGTATTCTTGCGCCGAAGAGCCGGGGAAAGCAAGTCACAAAGTTCCATGAAGGTGCCCTTACGCATGCGGAAGTTTCTGAGCCATTGGGAGTCATCCCAGACCCGCAGCACTATGCGATCCCACCAGTCCGTGCTTGTTTCCCTGGCCCAGAATCGGCGTTCGATGGCATGAGCCTGCCCCATTGCCACCAAATTTGACAGATTGTCAGTCGCCCCACTTCCAAAAACGTCAGTGTCCCCGTCCCTGCTGTGCACGTCCTGGTCCATCTCCTCCTCACTGTTGTCGGGTTCCAGAAAGCGCAGTTCTCCCCGGATCGCATTCCTCTGCAGACGGTACAGCATGAAATCCACAACCATGCGCGAGGTCCTCACAACGGCCATTACTGCAGCCGTGGCATCAGCGGGCTCCATGCTTGCAGTGCTATGGTGTTAGCGCGGCACGGAGAAAGGGCGCGAATTATGGGATGCCTACCCACAGTGCACCGCTCGTAATGGGGGTCGGCGGCGTGGAAAAAGGGTGCAAAATTATGAAATGCCTACCCATAGTGCAGCACTCGAAATGGTGCCTGCTGGGGACTCCGGGAACTGTGGGATAGGTACCCACAGTGCAACGCTCGTTATGTCGACGCTTGCAAAAGTTGTGCGGACAGACACTGTCGACTTGCTGTGCTTTGCTGTGCTTAGTGGGGACACACAAAATCGACTGTATACAGTCTGCTTTACAAAATCGAATTAAAGGAAATCGACCTACTGCTGTAGTGAAGACATACCCCTAGATATGCACAGAAATGTTTGTCTCTCTCCAGCTATTGTGCTGAATAAATTCCATGAGTTTCAAAAGAATATAAAGCAAATATACCGTATTTTTCGCCATATAGGACGCTCCGTCCTATAAGACGCCCCCGAGTTTTTAAATGAAAAAGCCGGACACACACAAAAAAAAAAAAAAAAAAAAAACCCACCACCACACACAAAAAGCGCCTCGCTCTCCCGTCAGCCCGCCGCGCGGGTGGGCTGCCGGGAGCGCGCTGCTCTCCCATCCCCGCTGCACGGGCGGGCTGCCAGGAGCGTCCCGGTTCCCCCCTCCCCACCGCGGGCGGGCTGCCGGGAGCGTCCCGGTTCCCCCCTCCCCGCCGCGGGCGGGCTGCCGGGAGCGTCCCGGTTCCCCCCTCCCCGCCGTGGGCGGGCTGCGCTCCCGGCAGCCCGCCCGCGGCGGGGAGGGGGGAACCGGGACGCTCCCGGCAGCCCGCCCGCGGCGGGGAGGGGGGAACCGGGGCGCACATTCGCCCTATAAGACGCACCAACTTTTCCCCCCCGTTTTGGGGAAGAAAAAGTGCGTCTTATAGGGCGAAAAATACGGTAGTCTCTATAATCTATACTCCATCATGTGTGCTTATCTCCACATTTCCTGCTCAATTTAAAATTCTTCTTCTAGCACACGGATATGTATGATTGTAACTATGATATCAGCATTGGTATAAACTCAGAGGACCCATGGAGAACAAATGTCACTTGAAGCGTGCTGCAGGCTGCTTATATTATATTATGATCTGACTTTGGTCACAATTACAAGCAAATTTTAGTTTTACACACCAACGTTCATTGGGGTAAAGACAAGATAATTAACTTAATGATTTGTGCTGGAATTAGGTTATGAAATATTTCAGAAAACTGACCAACTTCTGAGTGGGCATCATGCCCTCCAAAAAGAGTCAAAAGACTACACAGGCCAGAAAGTAAATCAGGAAATGAGCCAGATTTGTTCAATAAAAGCTCCAAGCTGATGATGTTGAAACAGCCATCTGGCGTAGCTCGGCCTCCTGTGGTTAAGGGGATGTGTCATTGCTAAGAGGGAATAATGCTGTGTGGAGGTGGATACAGTCATTCTAATCAGTCTGCATCCACTTTCGACTCTTCACAGGAGGCCTACATTCAGAAGGGCAAAATAAGCTTCTGCTGTCCAGTTGAGTTTAGCAATAACAGCTCAGAATATCTCACAAGCATAGTACTCCCTCCATTAAAAATTCACTCTTCATTGATTCTCTCTAGGTAGGTCATTTTCTAACATGGAATATTTGGAATTACCACAAACCTTGATCCAACAGAAATCATGTTTTCCATCCTCTAATTCTGTAAACAGTTTATAATTTGGTTTGTGAGATTTATTTATATATAGTTCAAGAAGGATTTTTCCCTCCAATCAGAATGTTTTTAATGAACCAAATAACCCACCATCCACCCAATATCCCAAACACACACCTTGGGGAAAAGGCAGGGAATGACAAAGGAGATGCTGTAGAAAAAAAGTTATCATCCTTTCTGAAATCAATTTATCACTTGGAAGTAATTCATTTGTATTTCTTTTTTCTCCTCTTTGCATTTGTCCCTTATGGTGGTGGCTACCAGGAGGCAAGTCTTTGATATAATCACAGACATCATTGAATATGATTAGTAAGATAGTCAACCTTCATTTAGGACAAAAGTAAGAAGCAAGTAGACTCCTTTATGAAGTAAGAAAGTGAAACAATAGAAGCCACCCACCCAAGAGACTAGTCACTCACAAGCTGAGCTATTTGAGCTGAGGGACTGATTCTGTATAGCCCAGAAAGCATTATCTATTATGGTATGAGTTTGCCTGTCGGTCTGAGATGCAGAAAGCCCAAAGGAAAGCAGACAAAGCCAATGCACAGCCAAAGAAGCACTGGTGAGTGTGGCCTCAGAAGGCACCCAAAAGAAAGCTTCCTTGGGGCAGAGTGCTGACTAGAAGCAGGTTTACATTTCTAAACAAGGAAACTGCCTCTTCTTTGATTCCTACCATATACAGGAAAACAGGCCTTTGTGTACATTCTGTGTAAATAGTCGTGTTTCTTTGATGCAATCCTATCATCTATTTCTCCTCCTAACAGAAACAACACAGCAAGGCCCCAAATATTGGCTAACTGCTCCGTTGAAAAGGGACAACTATATTATATATATAACTACATGTAGACACACACTTGTATTTTGCAGTGTTCATGATTTTTAGTTTCTGTGCTAGATCCTCAACTGATGTAAATCAGTGTTGCTCCATTTACTTCTCTAGAGCCACACTGATTTATACCAGATGAGGATCTGCCCCAAATTTCATTTAATTAAAGATAAACAGAATTTTTGATGGAAGTCGTCTTTTTCTCATTGCTTAGTCTTTTCTTTTACATCCTTGCAACAGGCCAAGTTAGCTTTGCAGCCTGATTTTTATATCTCACAGTAAATTCCAAGTGCTGATGAGTTTATTTTTAAATAATTTTTCCATTACTCAAGTCACATACATTACCATAAAAATTAAATTCACACTTTTTGGACAACAGGACATCAATAGATGTTAACAACTACATCACCAGGGAAAGGAAGCTCCTCATGAGAGCCCTAGCTGTACCTTTGTTCAGATAGTACCCTCTGGCCCTTACCACTACACAAAGTAATTTTAATTCCAGACCAAATCAATTAAGTTAATTATCTTATTTTCACCCCCAACTATTATCAGTCTGAAAAACTAATATATTTCTTGTAATTGTGACCAAAGTCTGATCATAGCAGCAGATGTCAACAGGTGCTAATAAAGGCAGTAGTTGGTATCAAAGGAAAGAAGTTTTAAAAAGCTGTTTTTCTCCACACCAGCATTCTCAGATATTTTCAGCAATCTGGTGGATTGTGTAACTACTTTTATAACTAAACATTAATGTGGATAGACTGAAATTCAGCAATTACAAAACACCATCAGTTAGAGGTTGACTTTAAACACAGCCCCAAACAAAGGAGGGTTGTCATAAGTATAAAGTAGCTTAGAATTACTGTTTTACCTGTGAAGGGTTAACCTGAAGTAACCTGAGAGAGGGAGATGATGTAATCAACCTCAGGAACAAAGGGAGTGTTTTTTAGTTTCATTTTCTCCCACTCGTCTCCCTCCGCTGGCTGGCTGTGCTGTTCACCTGGCTATGGGAAGAACCACACCTCTATCCTTTCATATCTCTCTGTAATGTTCTAACCAAGTCAAGTCCAGTAGTAAGTGAATTATATACTTGAACTGTATCACTTGATAATTGATCCATGGCGTTTCTTTACTGTTAAGCTTTGGCAGAGGAAAAATTCCCAGGGAGGGATCAGTTATGCTGTGTGATGCCAGGGGTTGTCTTTTCTATTGATTTCTGTAGAAGGGGTTTATGCTCCTTCTTTTCCTTTTATTAAAATCTTCCTTTTAAGATTCTGCCTGCTTGTTTCTATTGGATAGATCCTGGTTTGGATCAGGCATGTCTCACAGAAAGTGAGGAATTTGGTCTTTATTTCTCAAACCTCTCCCAGGTGAAGGGAGAAGATTTGAGAAGTGTTACAAGGGGGTTCCAATTTACCCTAACCCATGGTTTTGGGGGCTTAAATTGGTGGTGGCAGCGTTATTCCAAGTCCAAACTAGAGAAGTTTGGGTTCTGGGGAAAAGTTTTAACCTGAGCTGGTAAAATAAGCTTGGGGAGTTATTTCTTCTTTCATGCGGGGTACCCACATCTTTACCCTAGAGTTCAGAGTGGGGAGGCAAACCTTGACAAGGGTGCATAAATTGTATCAGCTCAGAAGCAGCCCTGGGACATACTGTGATTCATGGGTAAACCTGTGAGTGGTAACTCCTCCCCTGACTGTCACTCCCTTGACCCAAGGGTGGAGGCTGGGGTAGTAATTTTCTGCTGGTTTGTTCGAGCAGCAAATCAGCACACTCCCAACACTGGTTCAGCTGGGTTGAGCCAACATGTAAGGATAGAGCTACGGTTCCACATATTCAGGACCTCTGACAGCAATTCCAGACCACGGGCCAGAACAATCAATAGTTCGCCACACACGCGCAGGCCGTGCCCATGGGAACATAGTCCACCTGTCATTTGGGCAGTGCTGAGCCTGTGCTGGCTTGTGCCCAGCGAGCTGCCGGCTGTGCTGCTGGGTGCGCTTTTCCAGCATGGCCAGTGCTTCCATGTGCCCACCCGGTAGGGTTGCCAACTATCTAATTGCACAAACCCAAAGACCCCTGCCCCTCCTCCTGTTCCGCCCCTCCCCTGAGACCTTTCCCCTGTCCTGCCCCTTCTGATGCCCTGCCCCTTCTGATGCCCTGCCCCCTGTTCGCTCCATCCCCCTCCATCCACTGTTCAGTCTCCCCCACCCACACTCACTTTCACCAGGCTGGAGCAGGGGGGCACAGGGTGTTGGCTCTGGGAGGGAGTTTGGATGAGGGAAGGGATGCAATCTCTAGGCTCAGGCAGAAAATTGGGGTGTAGGAGGGGGGTCAGAGGGCCAGCACTTATCTCTGGCAGCTCCCGAAAGCGACCAGCACACTCCTCTGGCAGCAGCTCCTAGTTGGGGGCCCCCCCATGAGATCCCAGCATACCACTGCCTGCAAGCACCGCCACCGCAGCTCACATTGGCTGCAGTGGGAGTAGTGTAGAACCTAGCCACTTCTTGGAGTAGTGGAGAACCAGGGCAGGCAGGAAGCCTGCCTTAGCCCCACTGCACTGCTGGCAGTAGCATCCGGGGACCCCCCAGATCCTTTTAAATTGCCCAAGCCCTGCACAATTGCCCCTTTTGGCCTCCTTCCCCCATCATCGGGCCTGCATATATTCCCTGCCCTCTCCTTTCCCACTTGCCTGGTATGGGAAGAGGGGAGAAGAAGTAAACCCATAGCTCCTCTTACTCCTATATTTTCAGATTGAAGGTCCAGATAACTGGTATTGGGGAATAAAGAGGGTTCTTGACTCTTTCTATAAGAGTGTCATGATCAGTCTCAGAGGTGCTGATTTATAATATTGTTCATCAAATTGGAGATGTACTGAACTCCTTTATCTAACTTCGGGATGGACTTTTGTCAGAAAACTCTATCAGACTATTTTGTACAATGCCTGTTTCCTATTTCTTATTTATCTTGAATATTTTAATTAAATCATCAGTTCATTTTCATGTTAGTGCTAATTTTGGAAGATGGCTCAACCAGTATTTGTTTATAAAAAGCTTCTTGTAAGCAAAGCATGCATTAAGCTTTGCCTGATAATCTACTGTGTTCATTATCACAGGGCAATTGCTACTGCTGTATCATTAAGCTTTAAATACTTTGTCCTCTTTTATCTTCATTTGTGATACATGCTTTAAATTATTAGGAACATGCTGCAATTTTTCCCCTTAGCTGGCACAAATACCATTCCACAGACTTCTGCTACAATGTCCCAGGGAAAAAAACAGCCAAAAGACTATTCATTTCTTTAATATGCCTTTTCTCCACATACTTGTTAGCTGAGTGAATTAACAAATAACCCATCATTCCCCAAGGGCAGTTTCAAATCCATATTATTAATGACCGTCATATTCTTTCTGAACAAATTAATTACATGTGTTGACTTGCTAAAATCTTCTTATTTTGAAAACATTCTCAGCAGCCTATATCATGCATCATTTTGGAAAAGAAACAGAACAGATTGATTGCTTTCTAAGTGTAGATATAAGAGTGTGAAGGAATCCGTTTTATAATCTCTTTCTTCCAAGTCAGAGTTATTCAACAGAATGCAAAGAAAGGATACTTTAGATATTGTTACCACTTAATGACTTGAGCAGATAGCCTATGTTTGTGCCCCTCCGGGTTGTTTTTTTCCCACTAGGAGGAGAAATTGATGATACCTAGCTGTATTTTCTTTGATGCAATCTTATTTATTTACAAAGATTATACATAAAGGCCTGTTTTCATAAACACAACATTTTCCATGCCGGCCTTTCCAGCCAGCACTCGGTGCTCAGAAAGTTCCCTTTCCTTCCTTTCTCTCGGGGCCTCATTACCAGCACTTCTTTTACTGTCATCTTAGCTTTCTAGCTGCTTTTGTCCCTTCTCTCATATGCCTGCTGCCCACCTATCATACAACCAGCAAAAAAATTCTCCAACACATAGTTCTAATTCCTGTGCAGATTTAAATACGCTTTGGGGGGGGGTAGTGACATGTATCTTTGTTTGGAGGTGAAGACCAATATTATTTCATAAAAGAGCCTAATGGTTTCCTACAGGTATTTTAAAGGAATAGCAGTGGTTACAGCCCTAATTTCAATGCCACTGCACCCACCCACAGCAATGTTATTATGCTGTGATTTTTCTTGGAAATCTTGTGTTTCTTTTATAATATTGGAACAGAAATAAATTTAACAGAGGAGTGACTTTTATTACAGCTTGTTGATTTAATACAAAGAAAAATAAAACGGCTTTTTGCCTTTTCTTAGTAGTCTAGCACAGCACTTTTCAAAGCGGTGGTCTCTCGTCTGATCATCAATCCATGTTCTTTCACAATCCTCTACTCAATGTATCTCCAGCAAAATAAGTGACATAACAATCTCTTCTACAAGTGCCCCAGTCATCAAATTATTCATTGCAAATAAATTTAATTATTTTACTGTCAATAGTCTGAGAAGAGACTTTGAATATATTTGCTTTTCATACTTATATAACAAAAGGTTTATGCAAGTAAATTTCACTTACTAGCGTCTACAGATTGACAGTTCCCTATTCATTGTGAGTGTGAGAAAGGATATTATTTTCTCCAGGATTGACTGAAACCTTCTAAACCATGGAAAAAGAAACAACAAATGACCAGCAGCAGTTAACAAATAGTAAATGTAAAACAAGTACCTTGTTCATATACAAATATTCTTATTCATATGTGAAGACAGACAGCTGCAAAATAGACATTTTCCCAGAGAAAACACATGCCTGCTGATAGTAGAGGCAGGGAGGGAGAGAGAGGACAGAGTTGAGGGCAGCTGGGTTCAGCAGTGTTACTGAGCATGTTAAGTTCATGTGGGCATGCTCAATATCAACGAAGCAGCAAATCTGGGAGGGCACGTGACCACATGCCCCCACTCACTTCGCCCCTGCATTTTCCAAACATTCATGAGTGTAAAAACCCGTGAACATTCATCAATAATGATGAAAATGGGGGATGACCATGGTGCAATCAGACAGTCAGACTTTAAACAAACTTTCACAAACAGTTTTTACGGTATTGTAATCATTACATATCATTGGATGGAATTGGTTAAATTCCATTATTTTCTTGCTAACTAAGTAACCCACAAATCCTCGTTCTTCCAACATTTGTCTGTCTCCCCAAAGGAAGGACACTGTTTTTGACTGCATTGCTATCCAGAACATAGTTTGCCATCTAAGCAAGCACACATTTCATTCAAGAATCTGAAAGGAGAATAACTTTCTTTGCTCCCAGTTATGGCGACAATGTAGCCCAATTGACAGAACACTAGACTGGGACTCAGGGCTGACCCAAGCTTGTGGAATAAGCTCCCACAAGAATTTAGGCATATTTCTTTGATCTGCTTTCTATGACAAACATATAGCAACATGTGTAATAATAACAATTTTAAAAAACACTTCACTTCACAACCATTCTCCCACTGGGGAGAGGAGAGAACAAACTACTTGTGACATATGATAGTCACGTGATTTAATACTCCACTGGCAGGCATTTAGATATCACAATGATGAATGTGCTATATGACCCTGTATAAAACAACTGATTAATTTTTGAATTTGTTTAATTTAGGAGTTCAATTTAGGATCATGAAAAAGGTTTTATTTAAAATCTTTTTCATGGGTGCAAATGTCTGTACCACCAGCCTAATAGTAGCATAGAATGGAATGCAGAACAATAATGAACAGGAAAGCCATCAAGTAATTACAATTAATGGATAAGATGCAACTCAGTTTCTATGCCAGCTTCTACCACCAATGATCCTGGTAAAGGCCTCTGTGAGGGACCCTGAATCTAGGAAAAGAGAATACAACCTGACTTTTACTTGGGACCTCTAAGAATAGGTCTCCACTGCTGCTGGGAGTGCGTCTCCCAGCTCGGGTAAACAGACATGCGCTAGCTCCGCTCAAGCTAGTGCATTCAAAATAGCCATGTAGATGTTGCAGCATAAATGACAGCACAAGCTGGCACCAGACTGCAATCCAGCTGGACCCTATGCATTCAGAGATGGTCGGATGGCTCATGCTAATATCCATGAAACAATGTCCACACACTACTATTGTTCTGACACTAGCTCCAGCACAGCTAGCATGTCTCTGTTTACTCAGACTGGAAAGCACAGTCCTTGCCACACTGCACAGATATCCTAATGGGCCAAGAAGGCGGTAATGCTAGCCAACGAGAAAGCCCAGGGAGCTAGGGGATACACTATTCAATACAACTTCATAGCAGCCTTCACTGGAGCCAAGAGGGGAAAAAAATATAAGGAAGGACAGTACTACGATCTGTCCTTCTTCCGGATGAAATCCCTGTGGCGAGCTAGAATGCCCTGTGCCACAATTGGTGTATCTCTTCTAGCCTAATACCTTTTTATATTATTGCATCCTCAAATATCACAAAGTAATATGAGAAGGCTCACAGGAAAAAAACCCATAATATGCAATCACTCCTGTAATTCATTAATTACCCTGCGCCGGTGAACAATGTTTTCAAAACTCTAAGAGAAAGTAGGCAACAGGAGTGTTACTAAGAAGGGAGTGCTAAATTCCCGAGATTCATCAGTGAATGTCATAGTGCTAGCTAATGAATTATTGCTGACATTAGAGAAGTCGTCTTCTGTTGTCTGAAACTTTTCACCGCTGGGAATTTAAAGTAAATGCCAGCTTGGAAATGTGTGCTCCTGAAATGTATTCTAGCATCATCCTGCAAGATGGAAATCAGCAGCTTGTCGACAATTTTCTTAGAGCATTTCATACAGAACCGACTGTCAATACTCCATCTAGTCAGATACCCGGCATCCCAACGGTGACCTAATTCTGAGAGAAATGTAAAATCCAAACATGATTCATCCTGCCAACTGTGCTCCAGGATGACTGGCCCCTATGCTAGGAAGCTTACCCTTGATTTCATATAATGGGGGAGGATAAATAGAAGTGCCAGGCTGACATTTACTATATCAGAGGTTCTCAAACTATGGCCTGTGGACCACTGGTCATATGGTGCTGGCTCTTCCTCCTTATTTCTCAACTGCTAACCTGCATTAAAAGGCCACTAAAACTAAAATAAATTGGCAAGATGCATTATGACTTCCAAATACTACTTTTCCATTTGTAACAAAATTACTTGTAAGCAATTGCTATAGTTGCCACAAGCTGTTTTATGATTGTGAATGGAAAAGGCTGTGAACAGGACTGCAGGTGACTCACAAGAGAATCTCTGCATTATTTTATAAACCTCTGCCATAGGCTCTCCAGTTATTTTTCTTTCCCAACTTTTAGAAGCAATTCAATGCTTTATAATCTCATCACATGGAATATCTTCAACCTCCCACTTAACACATCTCCAACCAGTTTTCCTCATCTATGAGTTTTCTTTTTCAAATGCACCTTTTTAAAGTTGAGGTCACCAAACCAAATGCAGTGTTCAAGATGTGTCAGAGATATTTATAGCCAGTGACACATGTGTCCTTGTTAGTCTCTTTCTTTCTTAATACAGCCTAACATCCTAGCTCATTCCCTTGAAGCCTGACTCTGCAATCCTTACTCATGGTGCATGACATTAAGTAGTCCTATTTACACCAATTGGACTAATCATGTGAGTACAAGAACTCAATATGAGTAAAGGTTGCAGATTTTGGCTACTGAAATATCCAACTGTGACTCTGGAACGCTAAAACACATGATACCAGTAATATGCACAGAGGAAAAAGTTGGCAACAAAATCTTAAGGGATGCATTTCTTCTTCTGATAGCCATCCCTGAGCAAAGCGTTCTAATTAATTCCTTCTTTCACTACATTAGATGGAAGCCTCCTGGGACCATTTTCACTCTCCCATTGAGACTCTGTTGTAAAGTAACATATGTTTAGTTCCCTAAGCTTCAATTACCACTCCTTTTATTTTAGCCACAGATACTGTGGATGTGCCACTACTAACTTGAGGCTTTAAGAGGACTTTACACAAGTATATATAGAATCCAACAGAGAAATCTTTTGATGGAGTGACTATACATGCCTTTCTATCCTTCACAAAATCATTCTGTAAAAACAGTTCACTCCCCATTTAGGAAACTTGCTCCCTGTCAGCTCTTACTGTTGAAGCAAAGACTTAATCCTAATTTGTACTCTTTAAAATTTTACTCTGTGTAGTGTCTAGATTCTTCCAAAGTGCCAGGTTCACTTTCCTGGCATGACTAGATTCTCTTCAGACCAAGTAACAAGGAATTATTTTCCTCTCTGGTGATTCATGTTTACAGATTGTGTATAGTGCCTATACACACACTATCTGAGAAGCCTAATTTTTTTAAAAAGTATTTATTTCTACAAGGGCTGCTATGATAAAGTTAGGAAACCCTGCTCTAAAATTGATCTTGGTATTTTTTCAAGCAGGAATGAAACTTACTTGTATATGTTTGGGATTTGTACAGGAACTCCTCACTTAATGTCATCCCAGCTAATGTTGTTATGTTGATGATCAATTTAGGGAACATACTCATTTAAAGTTGTGCAGTGCTCCACTATTTGGCTACCTGCTTACTCCACAATGGCAGCCTCCCTTTATCCTCCCTATCCCCACAGCGCCTCCTGCCCGCCAGCTTTTCCCCTCCTCCCCCAGTCTGCTGCCCACAGCAATTAGCTGGCTTGTGGTGTTAAGGAGGCAGGAGGAAGAGGGGAGGAGTTAGGACTTGGCGCACAAGCTCTCCCCCCCCCCCCCCCCCCCGCATCTCCTGAACACTGCAAACCAGCTGATTGCCCCAGGCAGGAGTCTGGGGAGGTGGGAGAGGGAGCCTAACACTCCCTATTTACATTAATTCTTACGGAGAAATTGGATTCTCTTAACATCATTTCACCTGAAATCGCATTTTTCAGGAACATAACTACAACATTAAGTGAGGAGTTACTGTATTTAAAGTGAGCAAGGGACTTAAGTATAATGGATACACATAAGTTTTTCTAGAGCAGTGGTTCTCAAACTTTTTGTAGTGGTGACCCCTTTCCTACACCGGGCCTCTAAGCGCGACCCTCCCTTGGGGTCAGGTGGGGGGGCTGCCTGCAGCCCACTGCAGCAATGGCTGGGATTGGGGGGGTTCCAGCAGCCCCCCAAGGCTAGTGGGGGGGTGTTCCAGCAGCCCCCAGAGGCCAGTGAGGGGGGGTTCCAGCAGCCCCACGGAGGTGCCGGCAGCCCACCGCAGCAGGGGCCGGGCTCACAGGGGTGCAGGAAGCCCACCTCAGCACAGGCCAGGGCCAGGTCGGGCACGTGGCAGTGCTGGCAGCCCGCCGCAGCAGGAGCCAGGGCCTGGACTGGGCTCGCGGGGCTGCCAGCAGCTCGCCGCGGTGGGAACTGGGACCAGGCTCGCGGGGCCACCAGCAGCCTGCCGCAGCAGGAGCCATGGCCGGGACTAGCCTTATGAGGGTGCCGGCAGCCCACCGCGGCAGGGGCACGGGCAGAGGCATTGTTCGGGGCCAGCTGCTGGCAGGTGGGGCTCGTGACCCCCACAGAACTGGCTCATGACCCCCACTTTGAGAACCAATGTTCTAGAGTATGATCAGTGAAGACAATTGGAGAATTTCTTTCCATAACTTCCATGGCATGGATTGGAGGCTTCCAAAAGCCATTGTCTGTTAAGTGCTTCTTGATTGGACACTTAAATTGCACATTCCTTTATAAAAAGCTGCCCAAATGCTTTACTAAGGTTACTTAGAAATCAAGCAAGTACACAGCCAATATTCATAACTTGGAACACAAAAATGATACATGCATACAAATAGGAGGAATAGATTCAGTAGATCATAACCTTTACAGAGATATGTTACATGGCATATGTAGCATAAAACATATTCCAGTTATGTTTATAAGCATAATTCCATAAAGCAATGTCACAACAGGAATTCAGAACATGGCAGGAGCTCCAGATCTTGTAACTGTCACTTGACAGTAAATTAAACCTGAACTACCTCATATTCAGCCAAGAGGCACTTTGAAGCCACTGATGCCATGAGAAGCCAGCTATCTGAGGCAACTTTTCTTGTAAACATAGGATCAGAGATTTCTAAAACAACAGTGTTACTCCTGAGTCTTAGCAGCTTCAAGGTAAACACAAAGCAAAACATCCATCCTAACTAGAAACAAAAATATAGATAACAAGTGCACAGGAACATAGAAACTAAAACATGCATTAGATTCAGCTCCAACATCATACCCCTGCCTCCAAAGTTACATGCTTAAAGTGTTTATATTGGTAACAGAAAATCCAC
Organism: Sternotherus odoratus; assembly: GCA_032164245.1. NCBI lineage: Eukaryota > Metazoa > Chordata > Testudines > Kinosternidae > Sternotherus > Sternotherus odoratus. The sequence goes on from JAVMKO010000001.1 coordinate 248,018,575, forward strand.
TGCATTTTTTATTTGGACTATTCTTAGGTTGAAAGCTTGTTTCCTAAATACTTTTTTTGCTGCTTCTCATGATGTGGAAACTAGAAAACACACAGAGGAAAACAAAGGAACTCAGAGAGTAGACCATAACAGTCAGTAGCAGGTGCATTTCTATGCTGAATATTACAAGTGGACTAGCACAAGACCTCCATACTAAATAGGTAGACAGTAAGATTTTAAGAAACATTGAATACTTTAGGTTTTGGCACAGTTATCACAAGAATAAAAAGACCTGTGCCATATAACTATGAGCTTCTCCACAGTGCATCATCACCAGGATTAATACAGACTTTAAAATATTTGATTTCTCTTACGTTTGATGGGATAACCTAATATCAACCCCTTTGGGTAATCCAGGGATCGGCAACCTTGGCTCATGGGACTGCAGAGTAAGCATCCTTGGCAGGCCCCGTCAGTTCGTTTATTTTCCGGTTCGCCAACTGCAGCTCCCACTGGCCCCGATTCACCATTGCGGTCTAATGGGGGCTGGGGGAAGTGGCGGCCAGCACCGCGCCGCTTCCTGCAGTCCCCATTGGACCAGAGAGGTGAACTGCAGCCAGTGGGAGCCGCGGTTGGCAAAATGGCAGGTAAACAAAGTGGCGGGGCCCGCCAAGGGTGCTTACTCTGCAGTCCCACCTGCCAAGTTTGCCGATCCCTGGGTTAAACTATAGCCTGACACTGACTTATTCAAGGCCTCCTAATGCCTGGCTTGGAACTGCCAGATTTGGAGCACCTGCTGCTAATGCTTCATATGCTTTTCATTAGCACATCATGTCAGGACAACCTGACACTATCAGACAAATGGCATTTTACATTGCAGTGTTGCCTTCTGCTTCTTAACTAATCAGCCATAACAGGAACGGAAATACAGAAAAAGCTCACGGTGGTTTGATGGGGTTTAAGGAGAATATTTTTTTTCTGAGAGGTTTAAAGTAAAGAGCAGCAGGTTTCTTTTTACCTTAAAGCCAAGAGGCTCATCATAATTTATGCAAAAAAAGCAAAGTAATGTACAATAATGTTTTACCTTCACAGAGAACATAATATCTGAGGCTTTCAAAGCACTTTACAAACATTAATGAATATAGCCTTGCAATACTCTTATGAAATGGGTGTCAACTTGGTTTTACAAGCAGAGTAAGTGAGACAAAGAGAAACTAAGAATCACATTTTCAAAGGGCCTCAGTGATGACAGGCGCAGAATTCTGGGGGCAAACTTAGATCCTAAGGGCAAGATAGTCACTTCCTTGCCAGGATTTTGGGGGAGGGACATAAATTACTCCATTATTCCCTCCCTGGGCTACTTGCATTTCTCGTTGCAGTTCTGGGAAAGCAGCCGCCCTCCAATGTAGTTATGGGGGGAGGGGTGAACAGAAAATAGGGTCAAAGCTTTTCCCATCTCCAATATGCCAGCCAGCACAGCTGAGTTGGTAGGACAGGGGAAATAATCTGATGCTGGTTAATGGCTGCACAGATTACTTCCCCCTAGAACAAATAAAGAAGAACCAAGGAATGAATTGTGATTTGCTAGTCACAATTCATTCTCCGGTCTGCTCATGAGAGAGTGTAGCTATGTTCTGCCTCTTACTCTGGGCAGGGTGTAGAGTTATATCTGGTCCTAACGACTAGCTTGAGGTTACAGAGAAGGCCTATGGTAGATTCAAGGTTTTCTGACTACATAACCATTTCTTAACTTCTTTTCCCTCTAAAGAAGACAACAGTGAGTGAGAAAGGCATTTGTCACACTATTAACAATAAGTTTTCAACTGCATAAAAAAAATCATGGGAGAAAGAAAAGGCACTTGAACAACCCAAAGGTTTTCTTCCTACTGAATATCAAAAGCTTGCTACAAACAATAGAGATGTGGGAGCTTCTCAAAGAATAGGTTGCAAAAAAAACCTTTTAAATTGAAAGCATTAGGCAGTCTAAATATAGGGGTTTCTACAAGCTCCCCCTAGTGTTTTATATATAGTTCCTTTTTCTCATAAAATGTCAATTGCCCCCAACATAAAGTAAGTAATATTCAACAAAAGAAAAAGAATTCTGCTCAACCCTAGCCTGCAGAAAACCCTATTCAAACCTAGGGGGAAGGCCCCAGTGTTGATGATGCAACAACACGGCTTCACAGAACACAGATGACTTCAGAGTGCCGAAAGATGTTCAAGTGATCATAAAAATCTGAGTTGGAAGGGACCTCAGGAGATCATCTAGTCCAACCCCCTGCTCAAAGGAGGACCAATCCCTACTTTTCCTCCCCTATTCCTAAATGGCTCCCTCAAGGATTGAACTCATAACTCTGGGTTTAATGCTCACACCACTGAGCTATCCCTCCACCCTTGGACTCCTTCATCTTGATCTTGATCCTGATCCTGATCCCCCTTGATCTTGGACTCCTTCCTGTCCTGGGAGCAAAGACAGACAGAAGATACCTAACCAGCTTGCAGCAAGTGGTGTAAAGTATGGAGTTTTGGTTTCGTGAACTTTGAGATACCTTCTGTCAGGAGAGAAGGGAGTATAGTTTGGATGGCCTCCATTTCAGTAGAATAGGGAAAGGGTGGCAAGAGTAGTCAGGAAGGCATTAAACAAACAATAGGGGAGTGGTGAAAGAGAGAACAACTGAGCATTTACTTATCACAAAAAGAAGATGCTAAGGACAAAATTAATCAAGGCACCAAGAGATTTGAAAACAAGAAATTTTTTAATTGATTGTGGACCAATGTTATGAGTCTGATTAATAAACAAGATGAATTGAAATTGCTCACTTACAAACATAAATTCAACCTAGCTGCTATTACTGAAACCTGGTGGGAGATTTGTATGTCTGGAATGATAAAATAACTTGTTATAGCCCATTTGGGAAGGATTGAGCAGGTGAAAGGGGAGGGGAGGGTAGCATTGTACGTAAAACTGTCATTACCTGTTTCCCAAGTCACAGATAATTCAGAAGCAAATTATCTCAAATGCTTATGGATCAATGTCCTAACAGATAAAGTACAAGATGGGGTACTAGTTGGTATCTGCTACAGATCATCAAATTACCTTAATGAACCAGCTGACTGAAGCACCTATGTATAATGGTAGGGGGAAATGTGTTATGAGGGACTTCAATTTGCATGACACATGCTGGAAGTCTGATGCTGACAGTACTAAAACAGTCCTTGGAGTTTCTAAGCATTATAGATGACAATTTCTTAACTCAAAAAGGGTTGCATCCAACATGGGAATTCTATATTAGACCTCACCTTGTCAGATAAAGAGGAATTGATCACAGCAGTAAAAGTTAGTGGTTGCTTAGGTGAAAGTGATCATTAACTTGATGATAAATGTAATGAATTTCACAAAGCTAAAAATAATTGAGTCAAATCACTTGAGAGAAAGAATTTAAACAGAAAAGTTTAAATGATAATTGGGAAATGTTTAAGACCATTTTATGAACTACCCCAAAACCAACAATTAAGAAAGAAGTCTACACTGATTAAGGAAAAAAATAGCCTAGCTAAGAGAGGAAGTGAAGGCAGCTATAAAAAATAATATATATAACAAACAGTAAAAAGGGGAAATTGATGGCAATTAATAGCAATCAGATGCTAGAAATTGTAGTAAATGGATAAGCCAAGCAAAAGATTCAAGAAGAAATCTATGGCAAGCAGAGTTAGACAATAAGGAGGTTTTTAAAGTATAACAACAACAAAAGGCATTGGTCCTTTTCTAGGGGAAACTAGAACAGTTGTTGATGAAGAAAAGGCAAACGTGTTGAACTTACATCCAAGTGTTTTAAAAGAGCTGCCTCTGGCCCATTAGTGCTGATTTTAATACATCTTGGGACCCTAGAGAAATTACAGAGAACTGAAAAAAAGTTAATGTTGGGACAATATTTGCAAAGGATCAACAGATTACACAACTAATTATGGGCCTGTTTGCCTGATATTGATCCCAGGCAAAATAAAGTAATGTCTGATACAGGAATCTATTGCTAAAGAATAAAAGAAGGTTAACCTAATTAACAGAATTCGACAAGGGCTTCTGGAAAATAGATCCTGCCAAACTTATATTTTTTTAAATAGTACAAGCTTAGTTGATAAGGATAAAAATGTTGATTTAATATACTTCTGTAAGGCTACTGCATGACATTTTCATTAAAAACTAGGATGATATAAAGTTAATATGGCACACATTGAATGGATTAAAAGATGAGTAACTGATAGGCCTCAAAATATAATTGTAAACAGGGAACTATCAATGAGCAGGTGTGTTTCTAGGGGAATCCCACACAAATCAGCTCTTGGCACTGTGCTCTTTAATATTTTAATCAATGTCTTGAAGCAACTATTAAATTTCAATATACATGTCAATACAGCCAAATGTAAGACTGTACACATCCATAGGAACAAAGAACATAGGCTGTATTTGCAGGATAAGGGACTCTATCCTGAGAAGCAGTTATTCTGAAAAGGGCTTGTTTCTTGTGGGCAAAAAAGAAGTGAGTCTTAAAGATTTTCTCTGGGAGGGTGTTTCATGAATATGTGGTAACATGGAATGAAGTGGGGAGATGTTTGTTACAGAAGCAGACAAAAGAGCATTCGAGGCTGACATCACAGCCAGCATGGAAGGTTTGACAAGGCAGAATCCTCAGCTGGTTATCTCCCAATTCTCTATAAGCTGGAATAGCCCTGGAGATTCAGCATGTCAGTTTACTCTTATGAGCAGAAGACAAACTCAAGGAGAGACGTTTAATGCCAAGCAAGAGGTTTTACTTTCCAAAACGTTCTTCAACAATAGCAGACAGTTCTCAATATGGAAAAACTGTCAATGTATGAGACACTCATGTAGGGTATGGATCACTGGTGTTATAGATCTAAGTTCAACCTATACTATTCTGTTACTTGTTAATTAATGATGTAATAGACTGTGATGGATGCTAGAGAACCTATTTTTTTTCTTTATTGCTAGGGAACAAGCTCTCCTTTCCTTTAACCCTTCATGTTTGCCTCTTCCATGTGCCATTATCTATATATCTAAAACAACGCCAGAAAACTAAAAAAGAGTCACCGTGGCTTAACAGCCAAGTAAAAGAAGCAGTGAGAGAGAAAAAGGCATCTTTTAAAAAGTGGAAGTCTAATCCTAGTGAGGTAAATAGAAAGGAGCATAAGCACTGCCAAATAAAGTGTAAGAATGTAATAAGAAAAGCTAAAATGGAGTTTGAAGAGCAGCTAGCCAAAAACTCAAAAGGTAATAACAAAATGTTTTTTAAATATTTCAGAAGCAGGAAGCCTGCTAAACAACCAGTGGGGATACAAAAGGAGCACTTAAAGATGACAGAGTCATTGCAGAGAAACTAAATGAATTCTTTGCTTCAGTCTTCACGGCTGAGGACGTTAGGAAGATTCCTAAACCTGAGCTGTCTTTTGTAGGTGACGAATCTGAGGTATTGTCACAAATTGAAGTATCAGTAGAGGAGGTTCTGGAACTCATTGATAAACTTAACTGTAACAAGTCACCGGGACCAGATGGCATTCACCCAAGAGTTCTGAAAGAACTCAAATGTGAAATTGCGGCACTATTAACGAGGGTTTGTAACCTATCCTTTAAATCGGCTACTGTGCCCAGTGACTGGAAGATAGCTAATGTAACGCCAATATTTAAAAAGGGCTCTAGAGGTGATCCTGGCAATTACAGACCAGTCAGTCTAACGTCCGTACCGGGAAAATTAGTTGAAACAATAGTAAAGAATAAAATTGTCAGACACATAGAAGAGCATAAATTGTTGGGCAAAAGTCAACATGGTTTCTGCAAAGGGAAATCGTGTCTTACTAATCTATTAGAGTTCTTTGAAGGGGTCAGCAAACATGTGGACAAGGGGGATCCGGTGGACATAGTGTACTTAGATTTCCAGAAAGCCTTTGACAAGGTCCCTCACCAAAGGCTCTTACGTAAATTAAGCTGCCATGGGATAAGAGGAAAGATCCTCTCATGGATTGAAAACTGGTTAAAAGACAGGGAACAAAGGGTAGGGATAAATGGAACTTTTTCAGAATGGAGAGGGGTAACTAGTGGTGTTCCCCAAGGGTCAGTCCTGGGGCCGATCCTATTCAACTTATTTATAAATGATTTGGAGGAAGGGGTAAACAGTGATGTGGCAAAGTTTGCAGATGATACTAAACTGCTCAAAGTAGTAAGGACCAAAGCAGACTGTGAAGAACTTCAAAAAGATCTCACTAAACTAAGTGATTGGGCAACAAAATGGCAAATGAAATTTAATGTGGATAAATGTAAAGTAATGCACATTGGAAAAAATAACCCCAACTATACATACAATATGATGGGGGCTAATTTAGCTACAACCAATCAGGAAAAAGACCTGGGAGTCATTGTGGATAGTTCTCTGAAGGCATCCACGCAGTGTGCAGCGGCAGTCAAAAAAGCAAACAGGATGTTAGGAATCATTAAAAAAGGGATAGAGAATAAGTCAGAGAATATCTTATTGCCCTTATACAAATCCATGGTGCGCCCACATCTTGAATACTGCGTACAAATGTGGTCTCCTCATCTCAAAAAGGATATACTGGCACTAGAAAAGGTTCAGAGAAGGGCAACTAAAATGATTAGGGGTTTGGAACGGGTCCCATATGAAGAGAGATTAAGGAGGCTAGGACTTTTTAGCTTGGAAAAGAGGAGACTAAGGGGGGATATGATAGAGGTATATAAAATTATGAGTGGAGTGGAGGAAGTGAATAAGGAAAAGTTATTTACTTGTTCCCAAAATAGAAGAACTAGGGGCCATTCAATGAAATTGGCGTGCAGCAGGTTTAAAACAAATAAAAGGAAGTTCTTCTTCACACAGCGCACAGTCAACCTGTGGAACTCCTTACCTGAGGAGGCTGTGAAGGCTAGGACTATAACAGGGTTTAAAAGAGAGCTGGATAAATTCATGGAGGCTAAGTCCATAAATGGCTATTAGCCGGGATGGGTAATGAATGGTGTCCCTAGCCTCTGTCTGTCAGAGGGGGGTGATGGATGGCAGGAGAGAGATCGCTCGATCATACCTGTTAGGTTCACTCACTCCGGGGCACCTGGCATTGGCCACTGTCGGTAGACAGGATGCTGGGCTTTGGTCTGACCCAGTATGGCCGTTCTTATGTTCTTATGTTCTTATATATAAAAGTCAAATGGTGTATGCGTGCATGCATGTACGTTCCCTTACTCCTTCCACACCGTTTGAGCTAGAGACTTGAAATTTGGTACAGTTATAGGCCTTAGGGTCCTAATCAGGGAAAGAGTCGAAAATTTTTCAAATCTCACCTCTGACACCCCCCAGGGGTGAAATTATTTAAAGGCCAATCACATCAGCTGGACAGCTGCTGTTCTCTGTGACATAGTTATGATGTCATAATACCCTCCTCCAACGGACCCTGCACTCGCTCAGCTCTCTGCCCCCTCCCCACCTCCGATAGACCCGAGTTGGGTTTGGTCAGAGGGTAAGTGAGGTAGGGGTGTCGGGTTTGGTCGGGGGGGGTGAGGTGGGGGTGTCGGGTTTGGTCGGGGGGTGAGGTGGGGGTGTCGGGTTTGGTCGGGGGGTAAGTGAGCCGGGAGTGTTGGGTTTGGTATGCGGGGGTGGGAAGGTGTTGGGGTGGGTGGGGGGTGAGGTGTGGGTGTTAGGGTTGGTCAGGGGGTGTTGGGTTTGGTGGGGGGGTAAAGTGGGCGTGTTGGGTTTGGTTGGGGGGGGTGAGGAGGAGGGTCGGGGTTGGTCGCGGGGTAAGTGAGGTGTGGGTGTCGGGTTTGTTTGTGGTGGTAGGTAGGGGTGTCGGGTTTGGTTGGGGGGAAAGTGAGGTGGGGGTGTCAGGTTTGGTCTACGGGAGGTGAGGTGTGGGTGTTGGTCAGGGGGTGTTGGGGTTGGTAGGGGTGACGTGGGGGTGTTGGGTTTGGGTGGGGGGATGAAAATGTGAGTCGGGGTTGGTCGAGGGGTAAGTGAGATGGGTGTCGGGTTTGGTCGGGGGGGTGAGGTGGGGGTGTCAGGTTTGCTTTCTGCCCCCTACCCCCTCCAATGGACCCCGCACTCGCTCAGCTCTCTGCCCCCTCCCCACCTCCGACGGACCCAAGCAACGCCGGGTATTTTTGCTAGTTGCATATATCCAGCACCTCAAAAGCAGCACCTACTCTTTTACAACACTTAATCTGTCCTTCCACTTTCCTATCAGCTTTTATTGCAAGTTGAACATTGTGTATGTGATTTTTCTTATTTTATTTTTAAAGTCAAGAATGAAGTGATTCATGTTTAGGTGAAATTCCTAAATTTAATACATCAGCAGGACATAGCCGCACACCAGCATATTCTCTTAACTGTAAAACACAACATACTGTCTTGTTCCATTTCAATTTAACCACAAAAACAGATTTACAATGCTAAAAGAAAGTTGAACCATTGAGTGTTTTGGTGCTACCCATGCACTGAAGCAAGTAATAGCCTTTTCGGTACCTTTCATCACTAAAGAATACTGACTGCTCCAGGGAATTAACCCTCCTAATGCATTCAGAAGTTGTACTTGCAAATTCTGGGTCAGACAGCTATTATATGAAAGAATTTGGGATAGTGCAAAAAAGATAAGAAGAACAAACATTGATATCTCCACATGGGCCTCACACATTTGTAAGCCATATCTTGCTTTTATGGTTGTGAGTTCAGATATATCCCACTTGGGGATTAAAATTCATTATGAGATTTACTGTGAATTTCCAAATATGTGTGACACTTAAGTTTGTTCTTTCTGCTGATAAAGAAAGCAGTTACCCTTGAAGTTAAGGCTGAATGGAAGTTGAAAGGCGGGTTCTATAGAATGAAGCCTAAATAAAAGAGATGGGATAGTAAAACTTAACTGTATGATATTGGAATCTAATACTTATTCATTGTAAGACAAAACATCTGTTACTTAGTCAATTCTTTATCTATACTTCTTGGACTGCCACATAAAAGGATAAAATACTTCGTCCTCTTTATGCCCAGCTATACAATAGAAGATGTCCTAGTTTAAAATAGAACAGAGAATAAACCAGGAGGACTGGGAGAGAATAGTATTACAGTCCACCACGTTTAAGTCAAACATCCTGCTTTTTTATTAATATAGTTCACAGACATACTAAAACACATTTCCATGTCCCTGATCACAGCATTCAAAAGACACCTACTGTCTTGAAATGCTTCTGTACATAGGTGAACTGCATTCACACATTTAAACTCTATCTGTCTTTCCTCTTCCTAATGTCTATTCTTGTTATTGTACTTTTCAGTAAACACTATTCTTTTTCTAGTAGAGTTTATACAGAATTACTACTTTGATACATATACTTTTGGGGCAGAGATTGTGGGCAACATTTCTTGAAATGCTACTTCATGTATACAGATGTAATTAGCAGACTGAAGTATTGAGGTATATTTTTTGGATGCTGCAGCTATTCTTCTATGTTGTTTCTATGCATCTAAATCAAAACACTTTAGTTTAGTTTAGAACCATGAAACAAAAATCAGTTTATTGTCTTCATTTTCTAATATGACAAAGTGTGTGTGTACACGTATATATATATCTATATATATAAAAGTCAAGTGGTGTATGTATGAGTGTATGTATGTACGTATGACTGCGAAGTCCTCCCGCACCGTTTGAGCCAGAGACTTGAATTTTGGTACAGTGAGGGGTCTTGGGGTCTAGATGCTGGTAAGGGTCGAAAAATTTTCGGATCTCACCTCTGACGCCCCCCAGGGGTGAAAGTCTTTCAGGGCCAATCACATCAGCTTGGCAGTTAGGTGGTGATGATGTCATAATACCCCCCTCCAACAGACACCTCACTCGCTCAGCTCGCCCCTCCCTCCTCCAACGGAACCCCGGAGATCCCTCAGTTCTCTGCCCCTCCCACCTCCCCAACGGAACCCCGGAGATCCCTCAGTTCTCTGCCCCTCCCACCTCCCCAACGGAACCCCGGACTACATCAGCTCTGTGCCCCCCCCCACCTGCGAAGGTCCCCGGAATCCCTCGGCTCTGGGCCCCCTCCCCTCCTGCGACGGATCCGAGTTGGGTTTGGTGGGACGGTAAGTGAGGTGGGGGTGTCGGATTCGGTCGGGGGGTGAGGTGGGGGTTTCGGGTTTGCTTCGGGGGGTGGGAAGGTGTCGGGGGGGGTGAGGGGTGTGGTGTGGGTGTTGGGTTTGGTCTGGGGGGGGGGAGGTGTTGGGGTGGGTGCCCAGACCAAACCCGACCCCCCCCCCGGCTCACTTACCCCCCGACCAAACCCGACACCGCCACCTCACCCCCCCACCAACCGCAACACCCCCTGACCAACCCCAACACCCACCCCTCACCCCTCACCCACCCCAACACCTTCCCACCCCCCCAGACAAAACCCGACACCCCCTGGCTCACTTACCCCCCGACTGAACCTGACACCCCCACCTCACCCCCCCACACACACCAATCGCAACACCCCCCGACCAAACCTGACACCCCCCGGCTCACTTACCCCCCGACCGAAACCGACACTCCCACCTCACCCCCCCAAGCAAACCCGACACCCCCACCTCACCCCCCCACCAACCACAACACCCCCTGACCAACCCCAACACCCACCCCTCACCCCTCACCCACCCCAACACCTTCCCACCCCCCCAGACCAAACCCGACACCCCCTGGCTCACTTACCCCCCGACCGAACCTGACACCCCCACCTCACCCCCCCCACACACCAATCGCAACACCCCCAGACCAAACCTGACATCCCCCAGCTCACTTACCCCCCGACCGAAACCGACACTCCCACCTCACCCCCCCAAGCAAACCCGACACCCCCACCTCACCCCCCCCACCAACCACAACACCCCCTGACCAACCCCAACACCCACACCTCACCCCTCACCCACCACGACACCTTCCCACCCCCCCAGACCAAACCCGACACCCCCCCGGCTCACTTACCCCCGACCGAACCCGACACCCCCACCTCATCCCCCCAAGCAAACCTGACACCCCCACCTCAACCCCCCACCAACCGCAACACCCCCTGACCAACCGCAACACTCACCCCTCACCCACCCCAACACCTTCCCACCCCCCCAGACCAAACCCTACACCCCCCGGCTCACTTACCCCCCCGACCAAACCCGACAACCCCACCTGACCCCCCCAAGCAAACCCAACACCCCCACCTGACCCCCCGACCAAACCCGACACCCCCCCCCCCTCCCGGCTCACGGTGCACTGTGTAGCACACAGATTATTAAATACACTGTTCGGTCGGGGGGTGAGGTGGGGGTGTCGGGTTTGCTCAGGGAGTGAGGTGGGGGTGTCGGGTTTTGTCGGGGGGTGACGTGGGGGTGTTGGGTTTGTTTTGGGGGGTCGGGTGGGGTTGTCGGGTTTGGTCGGGGGGTAAGTGAGCCGGGGGGTCTTGGGGTTGGTCGGGGGGGTGGGAAGATGTCAGGGTGGGTGAAGGGTGGGTGTTGGGGTTGGTCAGGGGGTGTCAACTGTCTGCCCCCTCCCCACCTCCGACTGACCCGAGCAACGCCGGGCACTTATGCTAGTATATATATATATATATATACACACACACACACCTTAAATGCATCCCACACTCTGAAGCTACAGTTGGTTTGTGTGCCACCTTGGTATCTTCCATGAGACAGACATGGGGATTCTGCTACCACTTATTTCTTTGTCAAGTCCTTCACCCCATTTAATTGATGCCTTCTAGAGCTAGTCAGGAATTTTTTTACTAATTAATTTTTTTCGATAGAAAATGACAATTTGTCAAAAAAATTCACAGGAGTGTACCAGTTCCATGAAACTTTCCTTGGTAAACGTTTCTTGTGTACAGGATAGACTTTCTGGTGAAACCCAGTAATAGAGAGCCCCATATTAAAATAGTCTAATGATTATGGCACTCATTGGAGATGGCACACATACACAAAAAAAGCAGGCTATTGGCTATTTGGAGTTGGTCTCTCTATTTGTTTTTGTTGTTTGGGTTTTTTTGTTTCTCCACCCTGATGTACAATGAGAAAATTTCAGCAGGAAGGAAAAAGCCTTTCTCCATCCAGTTCTAGTATTTTTTCTCTATTTCCCAGTTACTCCAAAGGAAGTGGCATCCCTTCTTTTTCCATCATTTCTTGGTCCTCAATAGCCAGAAATAAATACAGGTTGAGGACCAAGATAAATGGTGGTGACACAGTCCAGGAAGAGGAGGGGGATTTATTTTCTATTATACAAGCAAATGCTGGAAATATTTTGTATTCTCATTAAGACTTTTCTTTTGACCACACAAGCCAAATATCAGCATTCTAAGAAATGTTAACACTCAGATACATACTCCAAGCTACTGAGAACATGAATGTCAAACGGGAATTCACAGGAATGAGTAATAATGCATAGCAAGCCTAATATTCATGCTAACAGTGGAGGAAGACCACTACATACAGAAATAGGAAACCTGGTGGCCTACACTTTGACAAGTGCCAGAGAGAAAGAGGACGAACAATTACATTGATGTACGCATGTACTCTTCCCTTTGCTTTTTCTCAACACATAACTGAATCACAGAAGAGCACGGAATCTTGCATTGCCACCATTCATGAGGTTCCTGTTATTTAGCTAGACAGAAAACTGTCAATTTGGCACATTTCATGAGTGGTAAATTAACTTTTGAACCCCTGCCCTGGAACCCTAAGATTATGAAGAGCCTTATTCTGTCTTCTTAGAAGAAAATTATGAGAGACTCTTCAGGAGTAACCTCATTCAGACTTGGTTGGTCTACTTGCTATATGGCCTGACTGTGCAGGTTGTGTGCGAGGGTTAACTAAGTTTGATATCCCTGTTCGTAGGCCAGTGTGTCCATGAGGCATCCATTTAACCTGAGAAAGGCAATTAGTGGACTTGTGTGTGAAAAGTTTGAAGATCTCTGTCTGTGGTTCTAAAGACTCCTCTTTTCTGGAATATAAAAGAACATACATTTACAATTAATGAGCTGTGGCAACCCTTACAGTTTCCAAAAAAGCACACTGGGTGAAACTTCACTCCGTGATGAGTCTCCAAGAGAGCCAGGAACAAATAGGGCCCTGGGTATTCTGTTAATCCAGATTTCTATTACATGTTACTCAAGCCAATGATCTGACTATCCAAGTTTTATAGAATTCATGTTTAGGATTTCTAGGTATGATGCATTCAAAGTGTTGGCCTCACCCTTTAAAACCAAAAACAGTCTGAAGCCTAGTTATCCAAGAGATGAAATCTCTTCTCTGATCAGACAGCCATGCTTGCATTCAGAGGAGATTCACAAGCTGGAGCTTTCTAGCTATGAAATGGAGGAAGCTGCAGATGGGGCATGCACCTAGTCTCAGAACTTCATCCTTCCCTCCTCATGGTGTATTGGGGGTTATTGGGAGATTAGTTATTTATCTTGATGAATGCAGTCTTATTTGATATAAGGAGTATTGATTTGAGATAGTTTTAATTGTTGTCAGAGTGCCCAGAGTACAGAATTGATGTCCATTAGTAGGACTAACACCTTTTTAATCATACAATCATAGAAATATGGGGCTGGATGGGATTTCTAAAGGCCAGATAGTCCGGTCCCCCATGCTGAGGCAGGATTAAGTATAAATCAAAAGAACAAAGAAATGATAAAGAGTATACATATCGCAATTCATAATTACTATTGTGGTGGAGATACAGGGATGGACGGGTACTTTAGGCTTTCTTCTACAAGCTCTCATGTAGCATGCTGAGGACTCTGGATGGGAGATTGTGACGGGGCAGATCGGCCCTGCAGTGGTACAGTGGGGGTTAATCCTCCCCTCCTAGCAGAGGAAGCCACGCCCCTGAGGCTCTGCCAGGCATGCTCCACCTGGAAGTTAAGTATAAAAGCCTGAAGAGCTGCTCAATTGGGGTGAGTCACTGGAGGGGAAGGAGGCTTGCTACTTCTTTTATTAGAAAAGAGACTTGCACCCGGAGATGTGCTGCAGAGAGGAAGCCGAGGTCATGGCTGAATCCTGAGAATATGGTAGGAAGTGACCCCTATCTGGGCCACCCTCCTTTGAGAGGAGCTCCACAGAGTGAGTTAGATGGACTCTGGCCACTAGCTAGATGGACTCTGGCTGCATTTGGCCCACTAGGGGTGAGGAATTAGGTGGACTCCAGCCATTGGGCCACCCTGTGCAAACTATAGAAAAGTTTAGAACATGGACTTGGGTGTAGAGAGGCTGTTCTGCTTCCTGACCCTGTGACCTAAGTGGCTGATGAGGTGCTAGCACTGCCACAGATATATATATATATATATACCTACTAAACCATCCATACATGCTCAGCAGTTGCATAACCAGCAACCAAAAAGTGGTGGTGATGGTAGCATATTCTTCACATGGGTCAGAGCTCAGAAATGTGACTGGAGACTGGCCATCCTTGGTATAATGCTGCTGAGCACACGTGTACAACTCACAGAAATGAGTAGCTATAGCTGAGACTAGAAATGCAGCCAGTGCTGGATTGTTCCATCACTGATCTCCCAGAATGGTGTGTAGCTCCACACAAATCTGACCTTCACTCTATACCACAAAGGTATCTCCTATAGCACAGTACAGAAATCTTCATACTATTTTTGCAGCTTTCCAAAGTCCCTAAATGCTGTCTGCTATTACCAATTTGGATAGAGTGTCTTCAGTATGCCTTGACATGTAGCAGCTAATCCACAAACATGTTCTCATTTAAACCTAAACGGTTTCAATGAATTATCTGATGTGACACAAATATGATGACATGCTTCACCAAACTTTGTGCTTAAAGATAATGCATGTTTTAAATAGGAAAGGATCTCATTTGCATTTGGGGTGGAGGAGTAGAAATCTGAATAAAGTGAATTAAAGCATAGAGAACATACAACGAATCACAAATAGAACACTAATAAAGACAGATCAATGTATCATTTTTCTGTTCTGAAATACCACTTCATGACCTTTTCCATACATTAGCTACTCCTCCATTTCTTATAAAAACTTTTCATTAAGTATTTTGTTTTCCTCTTTAACCAATTAGTAGCTCCTGATTTGTCCCCCTTGGATTTGCATGGTTTTCCATTGTACTGTACATTTTAGGTATTAATAAACTGCAGCAGATGAGCAAAGCTCACAACAAGAGAGAAAGAGGATCAAATTAGTTCAGCAACAGGCTAGTACTTTCTAGCCTATTTTATTTACCGAGGATTTAGCTGTTTGTCATTTTCTGCTGTGCTATAGACCATGCAAACAAAGGCTTTAAAGTTCAAATGCACAAATTTGGCCACAGCTGCAAATAACAAATTGACTAGTCTTAGCAGTGAAATGTTAATTGGTGTCTGAGCAATTCACTTCACAGTACAAGAGCCTACAACACTTAATCCTTGCCAAATTAGAAAGTTTTAGCAGATGTGTATATCAAAAGAATGATTATATAGGGCCATTTTCATACCTAACATGAAATCAGAGAGTCAACAGTTTTACTTGCAATTAGGGAATGTGTAAAACTACATACCTGAAGCTGGTATATAGCTGGTATATAGCATGGACCCAACAGTAATCTAGGAGAACAAGAAATGGAGAGTTTCACATTCCTTTTATAGAGATGAGGGAGCTAAAGTAATAATGGGAAAGGATATATGGGTCTTATCAGCATTTTTGAAAGCTTGACCCAAGTTCTCCAGTAAGAGAACTAGTTTCTGAAATAGACCAATGTAACGGACTAAAAATTCTGCAGCACTTTCAGATTATTTAAAAAACTGAAGTTTTTTATTCAATCTGAAAATGAGCCCAAATCCCCACAGAATTCCTATTGTTATTTATTTTAGTAATAAACTGACTTTTTATGCTGCCCCTAGACTTCTACCTTTCATTGGGGGGTGCCAAATTTTGTACTGCAGGTGTATAACCATAACATATTGTAGGTACCTTTGGTTTTGCCCATTGATAGGGCAGAGTTGGGACTGTTGGCATTAAAAGAGGTGTAAAGGGCAATTTGGGATTGTGGGCAAAGCACCTTAGCTGGATGCCTTTGATAAAACAATCACCTATTAAATAGTTAGTGTTGACACATAACTTTTAAATTTAATGATGATGCGAACAGGAGCTAAATGGGGCATACCACACAACTCAAAGCTGCTGTTCCTGGCTCTCAGCAGATATCACTGCATTCATTTCCAAATTAGAAGATCATCTGCATAACCACCAGGCTGGAAACTTTTTTTAAAAAATAGCTTAAATTCTGGAGCACAATTCAATGGCAAAGGGAGGATTCACAGCAAATCACTTAGCTACAGAATATGCAGAGCCCTGCTCATAACTACCAGTGACTGGGCCGAGTTCTTACCCTGAGTTAGATCACACAGTCCCTGAACCAGAAGCAGTTGCTGCCTCCCTTCCTGGAACTTAGCAACCCAAAAAAACAATTAAGCAAAATAAACCATGGTCTAAATGTCCCTGAGCAGGTTTGTCCTGAGGGCTTTCTTCCAGACACGCACTCTCCCCAACCAGCAAAACCACACTTAACTCCATCTGGGCTATATAAGATGATAACAAGCAGTGCCTGGCACAGTGAGTCAGTAGAAATTCAGCCAGCTTTATAAAGGTCTCCCACCCCCACCTTGTGCTAATGGCTTAGTTAGTAGAAGAGTTCTGCCATCCAGTAACACTACCTCAAATAGAGTCTGACAAACCCGATCAACGTGAGAGTAAAGAGCAAAAATGACTTGTCATTTGTGCAATTCTGCAAATGTTTTTTTCTAAATTCTTCAGTAGCTTGTTTTATAGGGAACCCTTGATGTTCCTGAGAAAGCAAATCATTGCTAGAAATACTAAAGTTATTGTGTCTGTATTTTTTTTGTCTAGTTATGGTTGTATGTAGACCTGAGTGAACTGGATTGTTTAAAAAGAGACGTTTCTTAAACCTGGGCCCATCCCTCAAATGACACAGAATTTTTGGAAGGTTTGAAGATGTTACAGAGGTGTCAGGGACCAGACAAGCTTGGACCAGCACTTGGCCTGTTCCCTGACCATCTTTGCAGCTAGGCAACCAGTGAGTCCAGCTGCATGTCTTGGAACTGACAGAATGGACATAGTGCCCGATTATCTGCTGGTTTAAGAGCCCTGCTTATAAAAGCCTGGCCCCACAGCAGACCAGTGACTGCTCAATATGTACCATATCTTGAGCTACGTATGTCCCTGCTCCCACTCTACTCTCCTTCAGCTCCAGACTTCTGGCTTCAGTCTCCAGCTCTGTCACTTGTTTACAACTATGACTGACCTTCTTGTTCTGTCATTCAGCTTCTGTCCCTCCAGTACTAATCCCTGGCTCCGACTCTGGTTTACCACCTGGCTCTAGCATTTGCCTTCTGTCCCTATGATGCTGATGCTTGGCATCATAGGGACATAGGAACAGCTTTCACTGCTAAGCCTAACTGCTCATGGCCCTGTCAGCTGCAGTTTGAGCAGCCCCATACAAAGGCTAGGGGCCCATCTCGCCAGCATGGACCCCACTCAGGCCCATTTTTCCCTCGTGAAGCTAGTGGGTGCCATACAGAACTTGCTGGTGCAGATGTCCACCCTGCAGGTGTGGAATATGGCCCTGCAAGCCCAGGTGGCTTTGCCAACAACCCAGCTCTAGGCCCCATGAGAGCCAAAGATCCTATTCCCAGACATGTGTAGTGGTGAGCATGGTCCATTCCAAGCTTTCTTAAACCAATGCCAGTTTCTCTGCTTGCTACACCCTCAGTTGTTCCTCAGAGACAGTCCTGAGGAGGGCTCATAATTAGTTTGCTCACTAGGGTTCTTGAAACTCTCAAGCCCCCCTCTTAGGCTAGCTGGACCTGTTCATTCACACCATGCCAGTTATTTTTGGTGCAACTCTCCCACACCTAAAAGGCTGAAGCCATGCTGCAAATGCAACAGCAAGGGTGTCAATTCGCTTCCCAATGGGCTGCCAAATTCTATTGCCTCTCCAGAGCCAAAGTGGAATGAGTCTGTCCTGCATCATCAGTTTTGTATTGGGCCAAATGATGATCTAAATGACGAACTGGCCTGGGTCAAACCGCTGTCCCACCTCAATGACCTGATTGATCTATACAGCAGAACTGACCACTGCCTCATTGAGCAGTGCTATGAATATAGCCCAGCTCCTCAACCCCTGACTATGCCCTGGCTTACCACCTCTCGACTGTGTACCTCACTCTGGAACTCATGCATATTGACCAGGGCCACCCTCACCTGTCAGAGGTTGAAAAGAACCAATGCTGAACTTTGGGCCTGTACCTGTATTGCCCTGAAAAGTTCATACCAGCTTCAGGGTCATGAAATGCTAAGCCCAACCCCAATAAGTGGGTCTGAGATGGGAAGATTCCTTTCCCACTACAGAAACTGTTCATTTTCACAAGCATAGTATCTGACCAGTTCATTGCTCAATTTTGTCAGGAAATACTGCACTTTCTGAGCATTGAATCTTGCACCTCGAATGCTTACTATCTGGTACCAACAATTAAGCAGAGAGAGCCAATCAGGTCCTGGATCATTACCTACATTGCTTCCCAAATTACCACCAGGATGACTGGTTGGCACAAATTCCCCACGCAGAATTTACCTACAATTTGCCTACTATTCCCCTCCATCTCCCCTTCTTTTGGTGAGACTTAACAAGCAAGTTCTTTGAGTCTCCGCTCATAAGGTAGATTTTTCCATTCCTCTGATCATCCTAGTAGCCTTTCTCTTCACCTATTTGAATTCATCTTTCTTAAACATGAAAGACCAGAATTGCACACTGTATTCCAGATGAGGTCTCAGCAGTGCCTTGTATAACGGCATTAAGACTTCCCTGTCTCTACTGGAAATACCTCACCTCATGCATTCTAGGACATCATTAGCCTTTTTTATGGCAGCATCACATTGATGGCTCATAGTCATCCTGTGATCAACCAATGCACCCAGGTCTTTCTCTCCTCCGTTGCTTCCCAATGATAAGTCCTCATCGTATAGCAAAAATTCTTGTTAGTGCAAAGTTATATATTTAGGGACTATTACATTTCATCCTATTGCTATTACTTCGCTTTACAAGGTCATCCAGATCTTCTCGTATGATATTCTGGTCTTTCTCCATATTGGCTATCCCTCCCAACTTTGTGTCATTCACAAATTTTATTAGTGCACCACTCACTTTTCTGACAAGATCAGTAACAAAAATGTTAAATAAGATTGATCCCAAGTCCAGTTCCTGAAGCAGTCCACTAATAACGCCCCTCCAGCCTCACAGTTCACCTTTCAGCATGAACCGCTGCAATCTCCCCTTTAACCAGTTTGTTATCTTTCAATTCCCATATTAATCGCCATCTTCTCCAATTTAACTAATTTCCCATGTGGAATCCCTTCACATAGGGGATGGGCCCTATCAGGGCAGCCTGATAGGTGAGCCCATAGCACTAACTCCTCCTCCCTGACAATCATTGTGCAAGATCAAGCATATGTGGTCTAGCAGATACTGGACTCCTAGGCCAATATCTGATCTGAGTAGGAGGGCTACGGCCAACAGGAGAGTTCATGGAAACCCATGCAACATATCCACCTGTGTGTCTTCCACCAAGTCTGTCTTGAGAAATCCAGTCCAAAGTCTCCTGGGAGGTGACTCTGAAAGAAGGGAAGGTGCTGTCAGGGACCTCACCAACTGGCCTGATCCCTGGCTAACTGCACTGCTAGGCAACCAATGAGCCCCAGCTACACTTCCTCAGAACTCAGAGTGGCCACAGACCCTGACTGGCTACTGCCTTAGCTGCCCTGCTTATAATCCTGGTCCCCAAAGCATATCAGTGGCTGCTCAGTATGTATCCTCGCAGCTGTACTTGCCCTTGTTCCAGTCCCAGCTTCCCTCCAGATTCAGACTTCAATCTTTGGTTCTTGGCTCTGCCTCTGAGTTACAACCTTGACTTATGTCTCCCCAGCAACAATCCATGGCTCTACCTCTTACTTATGACACCAGTTTACGCCTGGCCCTAGCATATGGGTTCTCTCCCACCGTTATTGACCCTTGACTCATTTCCTGGACTTTACCCAGGTCTAACCAGTAGGCTGAACTCTTGTTTCCATCAATAGGCCTGACCACCCATGGCCTGGTCAGCTATAGTGGGTAAAATAACTTGCTGAAGTGATGGGCCCTACCAGGGCATCCTGATGGGTTAGCCCATAGCACTAATTTAACAGTTAGATCTCATCCCATAGTGAGAGTTCTATCATTGTAAAGGAGAAGCCAGGAATTCTGCCTAATCTGCATAATCTACTACCAACTGAAATCTGTGGGAGTTTATTATTGATTTCAGTGGGTACTGATCCAGCCCTGTCTTCTCACATCTCTTCCATCCCACACCTGTGCAGTAAGACTCAGTGGTCAATTGGCTGCTTTCACAGCTTTCAGATAAAAAGGTGTGTTGTCTTTGGCTCTTCAAACAACAAAATAAGTATGAAGATATCACAAGGGCACAGCTGGGCCCCAAATCTACTAAATACACCGCAATGGGTGGGCCTATCTACATACACACTGCTTCTCAGAATAGTTTTAGGCAGATTCTACAACACAGTGTAGAGTGCTGCTACTGAGTTCACAAATCATTTAGTGGGATAATATTCACTAGGAACTGCAAGGGTTACCCTAAACTTGCATTTGTATGGCCCATGGTGTGCAATAATTGGACAACAGTGAAACTCTTTAATATACTTACTTTGACTACTAATAACTCATTAAGATTCTTTTCCACCTCAGTGGAAGAACGATGACACTTGCACTCAAACTATCAGATACTCCTGACTCATATCATTTCAATCGGAATGTGGATTTCATGACTGCAGAAGGTCATCAAGTCAAATACTGTGTCTGATTTTTAAAAGGGTTGGATAATTTTATGACCATTAATAACATTTGTGTTCTGCAAGGTAAGACAATGTAATCAAATGTCGTGCTTTAGAGTGCAGCCTTATTGCCACATAGGTCAGGAAGGAATTTTCTCCCATGTACACATTGCATAAAAAAGGAAAAATGAACCCACATATAGTTCATGAACTGTAATATTTAATGCAGGGAAACTTGGGGCTTTGTTTTAAAGTGTCAATAGTTTAGGACTAAATAAAACAAAAGAGATATACAGGACTAAATTGAGCCCAGCAGCAAGCATTGCACAGTTCTCAATGAAGCATGCTTATACCAAATTTCTGATTGCTTATTAAGTGCCAAAGATTAAATTCCAAACCCGCTGGCACTCTGCATAGCCTGCATCGCATTTGAAACAAACTCATGGAACATTTCCCCACAAAAGATGAATTTGAGGGGAGTGTAAGTATGAGGGAGAATATTTTCAACAAGAAAAGAGGAAAGGAATGAAAGGGAGGAAAAAAATAAAATAGACAATGGCTAACATAAAACAGAGGGAAGGACAATTACATTGAAAAGAGAAAACAAATACATAGAAAATTACCGCACCTAAGCCTGGGTCTGTTATCACCTTGACCATTCTGCTTATATGTTGTCCTTTACCTGTTTTTTGTCCTTTTGGGTCCTGATCCCACCACAGGGGTATGCCATGTTCAACATATTGCACAGAGCCTTAGATTGCAAACTCTGGAGAAAAAGGACCTTTTGGATGTCTGTGTTTATATAAAGAAGCCATGATTCTTGATTGGTGCCCCTGAATATTATGGTAACAACAATCATCTGTTTTTCTTAGAACTCCCACACTTTAACACTGTCCCTCAACCCTTTCCCTTCCCACCTTCCCCCAGCATACAACACACAAATCTGTAAACTTGGACAAATTCAAAACTGCTTCTATAGTGTCTTATCTCTTAAGGAGAAAGTATAATAATATCCATTACAAATAAACTTCAGTCTTAAAAATCAGTAGCTGAGCTGCCCAAGAAGAGAGAGACTGTTTGTGATTTAAATACAAAGGGAATAAGAGAGGTGCACTTCACAGATGAGGCTAAAAACAGTTAATGTTCACTAGTTTGTTTAATCTGCCAAGTAGTAGCTGAAGGACTTTCTGAAGCAAGGGTAGAAGAGGACATTAAGGAAGATATTCTCAGTTAGAAAGGAGGGAAGAGTTATGCCCATCTTTCTGAGAGCTCAGTAACTGACAATGACTTCAAGTCTGATAGGTTGTCTATCCTAAAATATAGTGTGCAGATAAATGTTTTTGTTTACCTTTTAGGTTTAGCCCACAAGATCCTGAAGGTCACTAAGACAATGGAAATGAAAACTAATTAATCTTGATATGATGGGCACACTTTAAAAAAAAAACAAAAAACACCTTTGATGTGTCTAGCTGTTTTGCTTTTCAATGGGCTTCAGAAATTCCATAGGCTTAGGGAAAACAGATTTGCCTTTAAAACAGCAGCTAATTAATGGATTACCTTGTTGTACTAAAAAGCTTTTAACGTATTTTGTTTTTAAAGGGCTTTGCTGTATTTAGAGAATGGGTCTGTTTTGTTTTCATGGAGAGGGAATTCTATTTGTTTAATAGATCTATTCTTCATCAGCTTCACTTTGTACTGTACATGTAGGTAACCTCATAAAAGAACCAAGGATCATATGGAGGAAAATGGCATGTATGCGTGTCTCTTTTCAGAGATAAGGTAGGCAAGGAAACTCTTGGACACTAACTTCATAAAATTCTTGCATTTCAAACATTTAAAAAAGTTAGAGAAATCCAAACATTTTTAAAGATTGGGTGCCTTACTTGTTCAGTAATTTATCAACCATAACTCTACCTTGCAGTGACATCAGCCTAAATCATTTATTTTATTTAGAGACCTTTTTTTTCAGTTTATAGAAAGGCTATTAAGGGGGTCTACCCACATATTCCAAGATCTCCTAAACATAATTTAAAATACAAGAGCGGCAGTTTTAGATAACCCACCACAAATCCCTTTCTCTTTCATGCTAGTCCCCATCTCTACAATTACCATTTCCACTCCACACCCTAAACAAATTTCTCCCCTGTCTCTGAAAGAAGGCTAACAAAGTTCAACTATAGATTAGGATAGTCTTAGGACATAGGACCTGTTCCATGACATTTACATTTACAGATGTAGGGCATGCTCTATATAAATATAGCACGTCTGAACACACAAGAGAGAACGTGCCACCAGCCAGCTTTGTTGCTGAAGATAAAAGGTGAAAGCCAAAAAAGCATGTGAAAAAAGAGGTTGGGAAAAAAAGAAATAGAGGAAGCTATATCACCTGCTTACATTCGACATTGTAATTAGAGTGGTTTGGATTACACATTATTAATTTTTCATATAAAAATGTAGAAAACATCATCTGACTCTCTCAAACTCCAGAGACCAGCATCTCCATTGTTCTCTGAGGTCAAGAGAATGGCAAAGTTGCCTCATCAATATTTATAGCATCAAATCTTTCATATTTAAGAGAATAAGGAACGGTCTTTTATGTTTTCTTTTAAATAGAAGATGAAATACCAGTGTAAAAGTTTCAAGCCTTCCCAAAAAGTTTCCTGAATCTTAAATTTGGGTGCCTTTACTGTTGCCCTTTCAAAGGTTAAATCAAAATTATCTGTGAAAAGTTGCACTTTTAGAAGTAGCAGTGGAGTTAAAAATATATATAATGGAATGTATTGACTGTTAAATGTTCCTGGCTATTAGGCTTACAAGAATCGAAAACACTTTGTGTGTGAGTGTTGTCAGTCAGTTGTGGCACTGGAAGATCAGACAGCAGAATTAGAGAAACGGGTGGATTCCTAGGAAGATCAATGAATATGACAGGTTAATAAATGACACATGGCTACTGTCAAACATAAAGGGAGCAATGACACCAGGAAAGGAGAATAAACTCTGTATGAGTTGCCAAATGAATCCTTTGGCGGCACAGAGCAACAGAAATAAAATGACATAAGGGGCAATGACCAGATAAAAACCAAGGATACAAAGAGGTATATGTGTACTAGAGAGATGTGTGAAGTAACAAACTCCAAGAGATTTCAGGCACTGAGGGTGAGTTAGAGGATGGGATTGTATAACTTAAGGAAAGAAAGTGAGGGAACTGCAGAACATAATAATAATTAATAATAGAGAAGTATTGGTAATAGAGGGCTCAGTGGTGCACTAGATAGTCTTTTCTGTCAGATGCGCTGAGATTCATGGAAGAAATAAAGTCTACAAAAGCTAAATATATTTCTAAAAGGATGTATAGTAGTTAGGCCAGGAAACTGGGTGGCACCTGTTGTAGCTGTTGTGTATGTTGTGCAGTTATATAAGAAAGAAACAGAATACATGAAGAGAGGGTCAGAAAACTGGAAACTAAGGTGGTGATGCAAGGCTTTATTTGATGTTAGATGACCAAAGATTAGTAGAAGGATTGCAATTGTGTTTAGGATACTGAGAATGACTGGATGTGTTGCAAAAGAGAAAATGAAGATTTCCTGAACAGACGTCAGGATATGCTTCTGAAGAATCAGAGCAGGCTACACAGTGGGGACAGAAGGACGGTGAAGGAAATTGGCATCATGAGATCTCCAGAAGAAGAAAGAGGAGCATCCATGTTCCAGCAATGTAGGTACAGGTCAGCAACCGTTTTCATGTTCTCTCCACAGGTACTAATGCGGAGAGTGGACTAGATGATACATCCGAGGGAACAGAGCAGAAGGAGACTCCACCAATTAGAAGGCATGAGATGCACTGTCCTAGGGATGGGGGTTACACCACTGGTCCCAAGAGAAGGAGGTAGGTGGTCGGGGACTCCCTCCTAAGGGGAACTGAGTCATCTATCTGCTGTCCCAACCAGGGACTCTGAGTGGATGACTGCAGACCACATGGCTCGGGGAAGAAGGATAAAGGAGTTTGAGGTACCAGTAGTGTTCTTGTCCATCCTCCTTCTGGAAGGAAAAGGCTCGGGTAAAGACTGTCGAATCATGGTGGAAGTCAATGAATGGCTACACAGGTGGTGTCGGAAAGAAGACTTTGGATTTCTTCATAGAATGGTGTTCCAAGGAGTGTTAGGTAGAGATGGGCTCCACCAAACAAAGAGAGGTAAAAAGCATCTTTGCAAGCAGGCTGGCTAACCTAGTGAGGATGGCTTTAAACTAGGTTCACCAGGGGAAGCAGGTCAAAGCCCTGAGGTAAGTGGGATACCAGGAGGAAGCACGAGCAAGAAAGCACAAGCGGGGAGGACTCCTGCCTCATACTGAGAAAGCAGGATGATCAGCGAGTTATCATTAGTGCCTATACACAAATGCAAAAAGCCTGGGAAACAAGCAGGGAGAACTGCTTATATATATATGACAGAATTCTAAGCTTGTATTAAATGAGGATATTGATATAATAGGCATCACAGAAACTTGCTGGAATGAGGATAATCAATGGGACACAGTAATACGAGGATACAAATATATTGGAAGGACAGAACAGGTTGTGCTGGTGGGGGAGTGCTACTATATATGAAAGAAAGCATGGAATCAAATGAAGTAAACATTTTAAATCGATCGAACTGTACCATAGAATCTCTATGGATAGTAATTCTATGCTCTAATAATAAGAATATAGCAGTAGGAATATATTACCGACCACCTGACCAGGATAGTGATAGTGACTGAAATGCTCAGGGAGATTAGAGAGGCTATTGAAATAAAAAGCTCAGTAATAATGGGGGATTTCAGCTATCCCCATATTGACTGGGTACGTCACCTCAGGATGGGATGCAGAAAGAAAGTTTCTTGACACCTTAAATGACAGCTTCTTGAAGCAGATAGTCCTGGAACCCATAAGAGGAGAGGAAATTCTTGATTTAGCGCTAAGTGTAGCACAGGATCCGGTCCAAGCAGTGAATATAGCTGGACCGCTTGGTTAATAGTGACCATATTATAATAAAATTTAACATCCCTGTGGTGGGGAGTGGCCCAACACTGTAGCATTTAATTTCAGAAAAGGGAATTACACAAAAATGAGGAAGTTAGTTAAATAGAAATGAAAAGGTACAGCGCAAAAAGTGAAATCCCTGCAAGCTGTATGGAAACTTTCTAAAGACAAAATGCCAAATAATAAAAACATGACAAAGAACCCTCAAAGCATTTGGGGTCAAATTCTGATATCCTTGATCAGGCTAAATATTACCTTGCTTAGTCTATAATACTAAGTCAGAGTAAGGGTATCAGATTCCAACCCATAAATACGTTTCTAAAATGGACACGAAAACACTGGCCCCAGGTGTAAGAATGATATGCAGTGTCGAAGGAAAAACTATGTAATTTTAGCTGACACAACATAAACCATTTAGATATACATTATAGTCAAATATGTTAGTCAAGTGAATTTTGGCAACAAGCCTTTAAAGAGGTTGAAGAAGGTAGATCATGGAATCTTTTTAGAGATAAGAAATACTTATGAACAAGACAAGAACATTGATCATGAGGCATTTTAATTACTCAGATATTGATTAGGATAACAGGAATGCAATTATAAACATGAACACATTCTTAAAGTTACATGTTCTTAGTGCAGGCTTGTTTTCTTTTCAATAGCTTGTTAAACCAGCTTTATGATCAGGGGCTTTTGTGGCCCCATGCCTTAGACATGAGCCAAGTATGATAAACCAGTTTTAAGATGGGGAGCATCTCAGATCAACTTATCATTTGATTTGAAATACTCATGAGACAATACTAGTGTACTAGAAACATTTCTGATTTTTGGAAAGGTGACTTCAATGCTAAATGCCTCGAGGAGCATTGATTGGAATTCTATAATGTATGAGAAATCTACTGAAGAAAAGTAGGAAATATAATATTTAAGAAACAACTGACAGAGTAGCAATTGAACATCATCTCAAGCAAGTAATCCTAGTGCTAAATATAACAGAATATTTTGTTGAGTTAAACAAAAAAACTTCACTCACTCAAACCAGGAAACAGTTAGCAACTATATAATGTCACTTTAGCTGCAAAGATGTGACCTTTGAGTACCCAATACTTCAAGTCTATTTATGACCTCTCTTGCTGATCTTCTCTTAGGTAAAAACAAATCAAGGGGATGCTTGGGCCCTGCATCTCCTGAAATCTTTGCCGTTTATGGCTAACAATTCTTCTCAGGCTCTGGGACACGTTTAGAGAAAATAACTCACCATCACATGACCTCCCAGCATCTGCACCAGAATGAAAGAAGCTCTGAGGGACATAAGCAGCGTGCTTTTTTTTTTTTTTTTTTTTTTTGTCTAAGAGAAGGGTGCTCCTTTGAAGAGTGTACTGTGGGTAAGAGTCTTTCTTCAAGAGTCAAAAAAGAGAGGAGCACCAAACTGCAATATCTTCTCTCAGGTTCAGGAGTCCAGGAGAACTTTCTTCTGGTTTCAAAGTGCCTCTCAATACTGAAGCTTAGTATCATCTGACAGATGCCAGGTTGAGAGGAGTTCTCTTCACAGGGGGAAACTCTCAAAAAATCCATTTAAGTCAAAGCCACTGGTGAGATGCCTTTTGGATATATGAGGTGATTGGGTGAAATTCTACAGCCTGAATTATGCAGGACGTCCTACTAGATCATCATAATGGGTTCTTCTGGCCTTAAAATCTCTTAGTCTACAGTGATGTCAAAGGGAGTGCCTTTCATTGCTCCAGCCATTACTAGGCCCTACACAAGAAAAAAGAAAGAGGCACTAGGAGATCCAGCTATCTGATTTGACTAGAACTCATTGCAGCTGGTAATCTAAATCTAAGGATCCCCAAATGTGTTGTTGGATTCAGGGTGGGCAGACTGGTCCTCTGCACTGTTTACCTTTCAGGTCTTGTCCTTGTCCCCTAAGGGTTCTGTTGAAGGAGATGTCAAGGACTGATGCCATCTTCAGTACTGAGAGAAGACTATTCTCCTATCATATCCCTGAAGTTGATTCCAAACAAGTTTTCAGATCCTCAGTGTAGGTAAAACTGCTGATGCTGTGGAAGTCTCATATCTGGGACAATCTGGTGCCATCATTGGATCCATGGGAGCCTCAATTCTGGCTGCAGCCATGCTGAGTTCCATGGGGCTCTTGGAGCTGACAGGGGTCTTCTTTTCTATCTCTCTGGACTACTCCAACTAAAATGGGGCATTGGTCACATGGGCCTCCACCTCCACCTTTGCAGCATAGTCAGTGAGAGGGGATGTTACAGACCAAACACCATGTGAACCTAGATGTAAATCACCACCACCAGTGAAGACAAAAAAACTTGTAGAGGGTTGTCAGCCCCTTCCACATGACTCTCCTGGATCAGTGGTGTTGCTGGATATGGCTTCTGTCTCATACGAGGTAGCATCAATGGGTCAGTCTTATGTAGTCCCACCCTCTTCCTCTTGTGATAAGCTTGTGATGGCTAGTTTATCCCCCATGAATAAACACAGGCCTTTATTAACTTGGTAAGTTGTCTAATTCCTGCTGTCAAAGTCCCTTTGGTGGGTCTGCCTAAGAATCCATCCAAATGCCACCCTTGGCTGATGTCTTAAAGTCTGTGAAGGCAGAAAGCAGCTAATATGTGAAGTCAGTTGAATACAGGGTCCCAGAGATCTGCAGACACTTTCACTTCAAGAACTGCTTTCAAAGGTTCTCTGCATGTGTGGATGAGCACACAGATGCTACACTTTGGCTGCATGGAGGCTACATATTTGGAAAAAGAGCTTCTTTGGTAAGTAAACATTATTTTTTCTGAAGCAGCTAATGAAGAGGTAACATTTTAGGAAATCTTAAAGCCCTCCAGGTGCCAGAGCTGTTCTAACTGGAATATGGTTAATGTAGGACAGTGCCACCATGCTACAATAACACATCTTCTTAGAACACTTTGCTTCTGTGAGTAATTTCCTTCAGAAAAAATTACATTAAGCTGTGGCTGTCCAAGATCAGGGCAATATTTCAGTCCATATTTCTTTTTAGGTTTTCCATCATGTTCCATCGCATAGCACACGTAGTGAGACTCATCATATGCCATCAGCTAATGCTTTGAAATGTCAGGCATTTAATAAAATGAAAGGGCACAAAGTTGTAAAGGATTTGCATTGCCTTGTTAATCAGCACTTGAAAAATATTTGAAGAACTCAATGACTCAATTTGGGAGCTGCTTTTTGAAACCTCTAATGTATAGTGCCTGAAATCCAAATACCCTAACAATCCTGGGACTTGTGCTCTTAATTCCATCTTGAAATGTATACTTGAATATGCTTCAGATCAGGTTTGCCTATCAAAAATATACAATTAGCAAAGTCATTTGTCAGTACAGAGCACTAGCAGCTCTCACAGAATCATGCATGAGAGGTGGCTCTCCAAAAGCATCCCCCAGTCTGCTTTACAGGACACAGTGACTAGGAGGCAGAGTTCACTAAGCAACTTCAATCACTGGCTATTAAATAGTATCTCATTACCACTAAGGGACACAGAAGGAAGCAAAGCTGACAGCTTGGTATCACTAGGCATTTTCAAATACTACCACCCTATCATTACAAAGCAGGCAAATAAAAAGTTTAGCAAAAACTAACAAGTGGAGAATTTTACTGTCACTACTTGCAATCAAAATATACTTCAATAGCCTTATTAATGTTTACTTTAGTGTTCTCCTTGGTGTCATCGTTCCATACAGCTCACTTAGAATCAAATTCTGCAATCCTTATCCACACTGACTAGCAAGCATTTATTCAGAGTAATACAATAAGCTAACTTCAGTGGGACTTCTCACTTGAGGAAGAGAGATTCATTGAAAGCAAAGGTTGCAGAATCAGACCTTTAATTGATAGAGTATATCCTCCAAGTTCACTTTGATTAAGTAATTAATTTCAAATAGAATGGCAATTTTCAGTATTGGTAACTTGCAATAATGAGGAAAAAAGGCTTTCAGCAGACAATCCTAGGTACTGTAAATAGTAATAAAAGTAATAAAATGACATAAAAATGATATGATAATAAATAGTGACCATATCTCTGATTTCTCTTTAGTAGCAGACAAGGTCAACATTCACACAGCTGTAAGTCACTCAAGAAGGTGAGAAACCCATGAGTTCTGATATCAAAGATTTTTATCATCACCAGCTAAAGCAGTTTAGTAGGTAAATAATATATAGACAGTTCCCCCAGTGGCCTAAATTGACAAAGAGGACCTGATTCACCCAGACGTATATAATTATATGTAATTTATATTTTCCTGCACTATGGGGTTCCCCTGAGAGGATTAATCCTTGAAGAGGGCAGGCAATGGCCACATCACCTAACTTCCCTTGTGGTCTCCATTAGCCATAGGCAGTTTTTATTACCATAAGAGATACACAGGAATCCTGTTGACCAACACTACTCTGGGAATATATTGTATCTCTCTGAGGCTCTGCGGGCCCCTGGAAAATGTCCCCAGTGGATAGGAGATCTTTTGCTTTGCTCCCCTGAAATCACTCACTATGATCAGACTTGATAATGATGTTGGGCTGGGCCTCAAAAAGTAGTTAATATAGAGAGCTAGCCTAGTAGGGTAAACTGTTGGCAGACAGTTCTGTGAACTGGGAAAAGGGCTTAGATTCAACCTATTTGGTGTTGTACATTATTATTTTCTCTTTACAAAGAGTTAGTTAACTAAAGACTTCCTATGAACCATTTGTGAACAAACCATACCTAAAATATGGTCCAACAATTTAATTTGCCAGCTTTAGTGCTAATGAATAGCCCATGCAAGTTGCCATGCCAGCATTGTCTTTTGTGATCCTAACCCTGATATCCAAGTATTTTAGAAAATTATCTTCTCTTTTGGTTTTTCAGAGAAGTACTCATGGGAGATGTAGCCTGGATGGCAATTCAAACCCATACAGAAAAATGTGGACATGAGGCATCAAACTACAACTCCTGTGAAGCATGACAGCAGCATAGCCAACTCAAAATGTTTGAGTTTTCAGACAAAATATTTTGGGTTTGAGGAATTTGCTTTGCCACAGAAACTTTTTGAAAAACATGTGTTCAGTTAAACACCCTTTTTTTCCATCAAAAAAGGAAAAATTTCACAGAAAATTGTTTACCAACCTTACTTTTTTACATTTCTCTGACTATACATTTATGTCACCACAGTCTTGCCTTCTTTTAGCTTCCTATGCTGGCCAGGATTTTACTTTTAGCTCTCCATTGGAGCTGGCTACATAATGGAAAACAATAATCACAATAATTTATTGACATTTGATAGAAACACGTTGCTGAAAAAAACCTATTTGCAAATATCAGTTGCCAAATTTGTTCTACTATTGTCCTCACAACCTACCTTTTTCCTCCATCCTAAAACTCTCATACACAAAAAGTCCCCTCTTGTAATAAGATACAGCTTTAAAAAAAAAACTAAGTTGATGTAACAACTGTAATTTGTATACGATTTGAATAAAAAGTACTGCTGTCAACAATCTCTTCCTGTAGTGTGAGCTGTTTTGTGCCAAATTATCATTACATTACCAGCTGTCCTATCAATCTATTCATCACCGTCTTGGACTACTTCATACATGCCTGTAATGTAATTGTTCCATAAGGGGAAAGTGTGTCTAGTGCAGGGGTGGGCAAACTTTTTGGCCAGAGGGCCACACTGGGCTACAAAATTGTGCAGAGGACCCGGTAGGGAAGACCCCGACCCCTATCCGACCCCACCCACTTCCCGCCCCCTGACTACCTCCCTCAGAACCCAAACCTGTCCAACCCTGCCCCTTCCTTGTCCCCTGATCGCCCCCTCCAGAGACCCCCCCACTCTAATTGCCCCCCCAGGACCCACCCTCTATCTAGCCCCCCTGCTATCTGTTCCCTGACTGCCCCCTCCCGAGACTCCCCACACCCTAACCACCACCTCCACCACCTAAGCCGCCCCCCAAAATTGGCTTACCTGCTCAGCCAGGCACAGGACCCTGCAGTTTGCAGCGCTCCGCACGGACGTGTGTCTTGCACTTGGCCGGCACCCCGGGACTGGAGCGTGGGGCCCCGTGGCTTTCCGCCCACAGCCTGGCCCGGTCCCCCTGCTGGGAACGCGGCCCCCCTGCCAGGAACACTGGGCCCCACAGCTTTCCGCGCTTGGCCCTGCACCCCGGCTGGGAACTTGGGGCCCCGCGGCTTGCCATGCTCAGCCCAGGGCCAGGAGGGTGGGGCCACTTGCACCGCCCCAAGCTCGGGGGCCGGATAAAAATGGCTGGCGGACCACATGAGTGCTGCAGGCCGTAGTCTGCCCACCGCTAGACTCTAGTGGTTAGAGAAGAGGATTGTCACTCAGGAAACCTGGATTCAATTTCTTTTTCTGCAGCTGACTGCAATGCATTAAATTCATATCTTAGTTGCAATGTACGTTTTTCACAGTAGCAGAGGAGAAGAGAGAAGTTCATGATACTCACTGTGCTAGCTTATTCAAATACATATGTAGTGTTTTGTTCTCCCTTCTCTTCATTTCTTTTTACTTTGAAACAGTTTGCACCTGTGGGCAATAGGAAACATTTTTGTGTTTTTCGTGAATCTGAAAAATCTCCAGCTTTTTCCTCCATCTGCCTAAAAGCTATTTTCATTAGCACATTACCATACTTTATATGGCCTGAAAGCTTCACTGTTACCAAAAAAAATCTGGTAGCCTCACCCTCTCCCACTCTCTCCCTACCTTTCCTCATGTATAAGACTCGGCTTACTTATTTTTCGTTTTCTTTACATTGTTCACTTAAATGTTTTAAAATAATGAATCCTGCTGTTTTTTGCCAGCAACATTGTGGGTGGGACTGGGAACTGAAGTATTTTAATTTTAACACTACACCTGCTTTCTTCTATATGCCATTGCCAACCTGTTTCTCTGTGAGTAATCTAGGAGCTGATTCACACTCACCCACAGAGATATCTTTGTTCTTGATGGAATTTGGTATTCTAGAAGTTTAAATAAATTCATCCTTTCAAAAGAAAGCCACTTAGAGACTGATTTTTCTACTTCAGCTGCTACTCAGAGTAGAAGCCACCGTGGGGCCTGATCTTTCAAACCTTAACATGCCTGACGTGTCATCACTGATGGAAACGTTCACATGTCATTCAGATGAGCCAAGATTTACAAGTGTGGGACCCCTAAGTACAGCACTACCTATGAACTGTCATTAGCCAATGGGACAGGTGATATAAATTAAGTACAGGAAATCCTAGAAAATGATATTACTAATGAATTAGTAGGATGTGTCATCACATATAGGAAAGATTTCACTGAAGGCTTTTCACTGGTCCCAAGGAAATAACTTTTTTGTTTAAGTTTCAGCTAACATTAGTGTGCTGGCCTATGTGGACACAGAGTTAAGAACATAGTCTGAAAAGATGATTAGTGATGTTAATGGCTCCCGTGACGCTGTGTTAAAAAGGAAGGTAACTAGTTACACTAATATATTCACTGCTGCTACAAAATTGCAATACATCTTGTACAATGGAAAAGTTAGAGACTGCTGTGGTAAGAGGACTCAACGGACCCTCCTTCAGAAGAAAAAGATCCTACCCAGCTGCTTGCCCCGATTTACTTCACTGGACAGGGGTAAGGTAAGGGTTAACTTAAGCTTTTATTCAGCGCGCTGAAGGTTGCTCATCAGAAATAGTACAACAACCCCCGATATCAAAATTGGAAGCTTTTATAGCATACAGATGTACATATTCATGAGGCTCATTGATTATTCATTTATACCCGTACATGGTTAAAACTACGTGGAAACCGGAAGGTTACATCAGAAACATATTCATTGGTTCTAATTTGCCGCAGTGCCGAGCCTGCGCAGCAGATTTCTTACTTTTAGCCTATATTAGTAATTGTTTCAAGGCCCTACTTTTGAAAATCAGTCTAGTTTGCACACAACAACACCAGGTGTCTTATCTCAGTTAGTATAGGAGTGTTTTGAGTATAATACTCGCTTTCTGTTCTCATGGGCTGATATTTCCCACATCTAAGGCCTGCTAACCATCTCTCAGTTAGCAATACAAGCTTACCCAGAGTGCTTTGTCTTAACCACAGTTTAAGCAACTGAGTTTGTGTGTGCTTATTACATACATTTGCTTATTACAACATAGGGTAAAGATGTTTACAATACTGCTAAGTATTAATATCCTGTTAAAATCCATGTATTATCTTTTATGTGAAGTTACAAATATTTGCTATGTTTGTATCTCAAATCTTTCTTGGGTGATGTCCCAAGACAGATCTGCATCATGGCTAGCACACTGAGGCAATGGCTGCCTGCCTCTTGATTCAGCAAAGCATGTAAGGACATGCGATAAGGGTCTGTGATCTGTTGGGATTTTGTGGTTCCGAGTAAGTCAGAGACCAGACAGAATCAAGGGGTTTGATATTTTATTCAATTCAATGCAATTCAATACAATACAATGTGCACAGGGATGGAGTGCCCCTGCTAACAAGAAGAAGCCAGAGTCTCTCCAACCAGGGGCCCTGCCCCTTCACTCCACATGGTGAGCTCACTCCCCCTCCCCCGGGTGGTGAGTGATTCCAGGACGTTCCAGAATGTTCATAGGGGGGTGAGCCACAGCATGACTCTCTATACGCATGTACCTTTCAATAACATTTTGCTTAAACTGAACACAAACATACCCTTCAGATCTAAGACTCCATCCTCCCATGCAGTTGATCTGAAAGTACAGAAAGAGACTGTGACATCACTTCTTTGTCTTCATTCCTGCTCCACTTCTCTGGCCGTGATTTCTAACAAAGGAGAGCTTAGAAATATGGACTTATGATCCCCAATTTACTGGGCGAATTACAGAGACTTATTACAAACGTACAGACTTCCATCACTACTATAAACCTGATCTATAGACTCTGAAATCACTTGTAATGTGTGTGAATCCTTCAACCATTTAATAACTCACTTCTTTTCTTTCTTTATTAATCAACTTTTAGTTTTTAGTTACTAAAGTATTGGCTACAAGTGTGGTATTTGGGTAAGTTCTAAAGTGTGTGTGTGTGTATATATATTGAATGGCTGATCCTGTTGGGCTCTGATAGACCCCTCCCTACGGGATGGGTAGCTGGCAGATACCGGACATGGTGTTGGTATATAATACTCTAAATATTTCCATTGATTACATTATAAACCTCACTCACTCCACATTCACACTCCTATCATACACCAGAGTCAGAAAATCAGAAGGAAATCCTGAGGCACAGTTGAAATTCAGTCCGATCACAAGGCGTGGGGAGCCCCACATTACACGCCTCTTCTCATTCATGACTCTGGTCAGAATCTGACTCCAAGAGAGCAGTTCTGGGCAGGCTGCCGTAATGGAAGACATTCCATTTTCTCCTGTGGCCATGACAACATTTGTTTCACACAGACAATTTTGACCACTCATAACCTTAAATCCTTGCTTCAGTTGCCAACATGCAACTCAGGTACTTATGTCAAGAATATGGCATTTATACTAAGCCCATATGGGCTATAACACATTACAACATATACCACCATATATCCCAGCAATCCTTTGGAATTAGAAGAACCTTATGTATAATTAATCTGGTTTTCAGTAACCTCTTATCATAAAGACCAGATATCGGGGTTGTTATAGGTGCTGGATTACCTAAGGCGATTGTGTTTTTTGCTTCTTGTTAACTAGTAACAAGAGCTCCTTTTTGTTACTGGGTTGGTGAACGCTAAAGATAGAATAACCACCAGTTCTGTGGTGTGTCTGCCTGGTTTCTTGCAGTCTGCTCTGAATTTGGCATTCTCAGCTATGACCCACATCAGGCACAGTCATAGCTCCATAAGGGGGAAGTGTGCCTAATGGTTAGACTAGGGGATTAGCATCCAGCCAGGCCAGCCACCATGAACGGGTTGGCTGAAAACTGACTAAACTACATTGGAAAGAGTTTCCTAACTCAGGGGATATTGAACTGTAAAGAATCAGAGAGGTAGCCATGTTAGTCTGGAATAGCAGAGGTAACAAAGAGTCCTGTGGCACCTTAAAGACTAACTAAAGTATTGAAGCATAAGCTTTCGTGGGCTAATACCCACTTCGTCGGATGCAAACAGTGGAAGTGTCCAGGGGCAGGTATAGATAAGTAGGCAAGAACCAGGTAGGAGGTGACAATGTTAGTCCAATCAGCCTGAACCAGCTTGTTATCTCAAATCAGGGAGGGTGAGGTATTCTTCTAGCAGCTGAATTGGAGGTGTGAACTTGGAGAGAGGAGAAGCTGTTTTTGTCATTAGCAAGCCATTCAAGATCTTTGTTCAATCCCAGATTGATTGTGTCAAATTTGCAAATGAATTGCAGCTCTGCAGTTTCTCTTTCCAGTCTGGTCTTGAAGTTATTTTGCTGCAATATGGTGACTTTTAAATCTGTAATTATGTATGGAGGCAGATTGAAGTGTTCTCCTACAGGTTTTTGTATATTGCCATTCCTGATATCTGATTTGTGTCCATTTATCCTTTTTCGTAGGGACTGTCCAGTTTGGCCGATGTACATAGCAGAGGGACATTGGTGGCATATAATGGCATATATGACATTGGTAGATGTATAGGTGAATGAACCAGTGATGGTGTGGCTGATCTGGTTAGGTCCTGTGATGGTGTTGCTGGTGTAGATATGTGGGCAGAGTTGGCATCGAGGTTTGTTGCATGGATTGGTTCCTGAGTTGGAGTTATTATGGCGCGGTGTGCTGTTGCTGGTGAGAATCTGCTTCAGGTTAGCGGGTTGTCTGTGGGCCAGGACTGGCCTGCCTCCCAGGGCCTGTGAAAGTGAGGGATTATTGTCCAGGATGGGTTGTAGATCACTGATGATGCGTTGGAGAGGTTTTAACTAAGGACTGTAGGTGATGGCCAGTGGTGTTCTCTTGTTTTCTTTCTTGGACTTGTCTTGCAGCAGCAGGCTTCTGGGTACACGTCTGGCTCTATTGATGTGTCCTTATTTCCTTGTGCAGGTATTGTAGTTTTGAGAAAGTTTGGTGAAGATCTTGTAGGTGTTGGTCTCTGTCTGAGGGGTTGGAGCAAATACGATTGTACCTCAGTGCTTGGCTGTAGACAATGGATCGTGTGGTATGTCCGGGATGGAAGCTGGTGGCATGAAGGTAGGCATAGCTGTCGGTAGGTTTTTGGTATAGGGTGGTGTTGATGTGGCCATCATTAATTTGCACCGTGGTGTCTAGGAAGTGGACTTCCTGTGTGGACTGGTCCAGACTGAGGTGGATGGTGGGGTGGAAGCTGTTGAAATCATGGTGGAATTCTTTCAGAGTTTCTTTCCCATGGGTCCAGATGATGAAGATGTCATCAATGTAGCGTAGATAGAGAAGGGGTGTGAGTGGACGAGAGTTGAGGAAGTGTTGTTCCAGGTCAGCCATAATGATGTTAGCATACTGTGGGGCCATGCGAGTGCCCATAGCAGTGAACTGTAAATGCAGTCTCAGGGCTTGTCTCCACTTACTGGGCGATCAATGAATGGCAATCTTTCCACCAGTGGTTGATTTATTGGGTCTAGTCAAGACCCATTAAATTGACCGCCGATCACTCTCCTGTCAACTCCAGTACTCTACCAGAATGAGAAGCATAAGATAAGTCAACAGGAGAGTTTCCCCCATTAACCCAGTATGGTGTAGGCACCACACAAGGTTGACCTAAGCTATGTCGACCCCAGCTATGTTATTCACATACCTAGAGTTGCGTAACTTAGGTCCGCTGAGCCCTATAGTGTAGATCTACCCTGAGATGATACCAAATAGACCAATAAGACTCTTCAAATCAGGTACAAAATTCCATGTTTGATGTGCCACTGAGCCCATAGACACCCAAGCAAAAGCAGGGAAGCAGAGGGGCATTAGGAAAAGAGAGGAGGAAGAATAATTAAATTTAGGTCAGCATGTAGAGGCCTGGGGATCTTCTGTAAGAACATTTTGTAACATAAGGGGCAGTTTGTAGTGTTTTTAAAAATTAGGATGTTTTAAAAAGGAAAGCAATGAGTCTGGCTACTATTTTTCTGGAATTCTCTATGGTGAAATACACCCCAACACAGAACACCTGAAAAATGTCCCAAAGACTACTCAAGCTCTTAGGTCAATTTTTGCTCTGAATTACTCTGTTGTAAACCTAGAGGAAACTCCATTATTGCAGAGCTTATAGGGTGCATAAGTCCTATTGCAAGTCCTCTCACTAGGTCCTTGATGCCAAATTTACAAACTGTGGGCCAGATTGACAGCTCTTGTAAATAGGGATAGCTCCACTGAATACAATCAACTTGCAATAATTTATACCAATTTAGAATCAGCCCAATATGTTTACAAACTAGATAGCCAGCATGAAGTTCTAATTCTAGTACATTTCCAACCTATAGAAGTTTAATTCAAAAATGCATTTAAGACTAGTTTAAATTCTGATTCTAATCAGGTACATATGGTTCAGTAAAGTTAGTATGATTCGAATTTGGAAGTGTTAGCATTTGACGATATTTCATTCAAGGCTTTTGTATACAGAATGCCCTTGACTATGAAAGTTCAATTGAAGTTTATCATTATGAATCAAAGTCTAGTTTAATCATTTACAATGATAATAT
This sequence comes from Sternotherus odoratus, assembly GCA_032164245.1. Classification (NCBI taxonomy): domain Eukaryota; kingdom Metazoa; phylum Chordata; order Testudines; family Kinosternidae; genus Sternotherus; species Sternotherus odoratus. The sequence continues at coordinate 248,057,152 of JAVMKO010000001.1, forward strand.
GAAAGATTTGATCTTCTTGACAGACACTTATAAAGTGAAATTCTGCTGTAATATTTTATTTAAAATTTTATTTTGATTCAGTTTTACCGTGTGCAGACTTCTAGAACAAGTTTTGAGAGTTGTTTTATCTTTTGTGGGGTGTTGCGGGATTCAAAGCATTACAGTCTCTTGTTACTTTAGATGGGAAAACACTGCATAAAAAATTTGCTCAAAGTTCAAAATGAATTTATTTTACCCTTTGCTTTTTGCAGTCATGCAAGTTTTGATTTTTACTAGTACAAATTCACACAAAAAGCAAATGATAAGCTTACATGCTTGGGTACTCATGGATAGTGAATTTTAAACTCAGACACGCAAGTATTCACACAAGAATGGCATATTTTATACCAGAGGAGACACAGTTTGACACACAGTAGAACTTATTCACAGAGGCAATTAAATGTGCAATACAAGAATTTAATCACACTCTTTGCAGCTAAGATGGGGCATGCACTTGAAATTACATGGTGTCAGTGACTTTAGTCAAATCACAAGATGATTGAATACACTACATTTAGTACATTTTCTATGAGACGTGATACTCCTTAACACAGTAGGACAAGATTCTGAAAGCCTGAAACAACTCTTTAGCATTTCTTTAATAGTTATTGTTTCTTCATCTGCTTCATCAGGACTTATTTTCATTTCATTTTTTTCTTTTGTTTTCTCTCACCTATTACGCCACTTGGATAATGAGAATTCCTTGTATGTACACACACACACATATGCGTGTACACACACATGCACAAATACATGTATTCAGATCTTGTGTATGTGAAAATAAATACTACAGTTGGGTAAATAAGAACATATTTTGGCACACAATAGATGTAGAGGTGAAGGAAACACATAGAGTGAATTAAATAGGAGAGCACTATTAAGCTCTGCAGCCATTTTAGGCTGAAGTTTCAAAGTTCAAGGTTGACAGCCCTTGCCATATTTTTGTTAATTTTTTTGACCCAAAATGGTAGAAACATCACAGAGTTCACAGCAGTGGAGCAATGAAATGTTGATATGAGTGTGAATACTACATATTCACTATCTATCATGTTTCTGTTAACTTTTATGGAATTCAATAGAAATGAAAGACTTTTGTATTAGTGAACTGGCAAATAGTTTAAAAATTCATAGAAGTCTCCATCTCTGAAAGATCCAAGCACTTTTTATAGTTAAAAACAACATTATACCTGCCTAAACTCTTGAGCTCTCCTTTATTTATACTTAAAGTAGATCATTCTTGATATTATCAATAGGAATAACATGCTGGAGGATGTCCCAGCAAGAAGGGAAGGTTTCCTTAAAGTTATCTATTGCGCCTGAAAAGTGGCAAGACATGGCTTCATTCTGATCTCTGGCAACAGTAAATTCTTCCACCACCCACTTTTCACTTACAGTGCCCTGCCCCTAACCACTTAGAGTTTTCTTCTAGGGACAATCAGCCACCACATCTCACATGAGCATAGCTGTCATGGTGAGTTAGAGAGAAAAAGTAAGGGTGTCAATTAAGTAAAATGATGTGGCAATTAGTATCAGCTTTCAACTTTCTAAATGCATGTCATTGAATTACTAAAAGGCTGCGGGAAATATAATCTTTTCATTCAGTGTAAGAAATGGGCTAGGAGAAGAAATTTATTAAAAAAAGAACCTGACTTCCCAGAAAATCTATTTGTCTTCTTTGTTCAACATCTACTTCTATTGATCACTATCAGTGCTGAAAAATAGCTTGAAGCTGTGATCCTGAACTGATATTTAATTAAAATACAGATCTATTCTAATTGTATGGTAAACACATCACAGTTCAGTATGTAAATAATGTCAACCGATAAACGGTAAGAGAAGAATTGAAAATAAGCGCTAGCAGTTTGCAAAGGGGACAAGGAGCAACTCATGCAGAGAAAACCAATAATTAAATTCTGTCTCCAATTTATTATTTTAGTGGATTCTATTCAGATTACACTTCAGTCTAAAAACTGTTTTCTTATTTGCTTTGCCGGATGAGGAATTTACATGAACAGCATCCTGTTTTTCTAATCATAAAACTGATGTTCACTGTATTCTTCCTTCCCTGGTTTCCTTAACTTAGCCCCAACAGTGAATTTGAGGCTATGAACAGATGGTTTGTTAAATGAAATGTATGCTCCACCTACAGCTGACATCAATGGGGAATATTTAAATGGTACCTACCAGATAGTCTACAAAAGTCTGATGTGGGTATTTGACAGGGTTTATTTGAAAGCTATGGGATATTTCTGTATTAAATTGTGATGTCCATATTACATGGTAACCTCCGCTTCTTATTAGAACCTGTTGTAATAATTGGGCTTCCAAACTTATCTTAATGGTGAGGCTCAGCTGTGAAAAGTGAGTGAAAGTTCATGAAATGTGCACTTATAACAACAAATGCTGATGGGAAAAGTGCAAAAGGAAGACAAAGATTGAATGAGTCCAAACTAAAAGGTCTACTAATAAAATTCAAGGTTTGTGTTATGACCATGCCTGGTAAATAAGAGAAGTGGAAATCAGTGAATTAAAATTGTTTTATTGGAAATTAGGCCTGAAAATAATGAGACAATGGCCAGTTCCATCCAGCACTCTCCTTTGGGATCTTTAAAAAAGAGGTAGACTCAGAGGTAAATTGGTGTAGGAGGCAAAAAAGGGTAAAAGCACAATTAATAGGGGTCTCCAGAAAAGGGAACAGAAAAAATATGGGAAATTAAAGTAGTCCAGTGGTTAGGGCACTCAGGAGTAGACACCTACATTCAAGTTCAACCTGAACCAATTTTTTTTCTGATTTTTCAGAACTGAACTCAAACAGAACTGAACTGAAAAAAATAAACAAACAGTTATTTGCCGAGGACAAAGTTCCGTTTTCCAAGGCAAAACTCAGACAAGATTATTCCCTACAGATCCAGAGGTAGAAACAGTGACTAGACTCTAGATGCAGTGGGCTTAGAAGCTTGGGGGACTTAGGCATTGGGTTCATTTACATTAGAATGGATGACTGTACAGTATGGTAGTGGGATGGGTTGTGACATTATGCAAATGACTTGGTTCATTAACTGCTAGCTTCTTATGTTTTAATTCCATGTCACAGGATGAATGGGAAGTTATAATAATACCCGGAGGAACCAACTGAGCTCTAAGATCCCTTTTCCATACATACACTAAGGCCTTGTCTACATTGCTACTTTACAGCACTGCAAAAACATCCCCTTGAGCATTTCAAGTTTCGGTGCTGTAAAGTGGCAGTGTAGACGGTGCACCAGCACTAGGAGCCGTGTTCCCAGCACTGGTAGGTACTCCCCTCATGGGGGTGGGGTTTTTTACAGCACTGAGAGAACTCTCTCCCAGATCTGGTGCCGTGACTATAAAGCCACGTTAAAGTGCTGCTGCTGGGGCAGAGGTTTAACATTGCTAGTGAAGACATATACTTAGTAAGAGTATATGGGTATAGTGGTTGATCACAGAATGACTATGAGCCATCAGCATGATGCAGCTGTGAAAAAGGCTAATGCAGTCCTAGGATACATCACGTGAGGTTTTTCCAGCAGAAACAGGGAAGAGTTAGTAGAGTTATACAAAGCACTTGTGAGACCTCATCTAGAATATTGTGGGCAATTCTAGTCTTCCATGTTTATGAAAGATGAATTCAAACTGCAACAGGTTCAGAGAAGGGCTACTAGGATAATCCAAAGAATGGAAAACCTACCATGTGAGGTGAAACTCAAAGCGCTTGGCTTGGTTAGGCTCAGCTAAAGAAGACTGAGGGGAGATATGATTTCTCTAGGGTGAGTGTATTTTCCAAAAGGGAAAATGAGACAATGTATGGGGCTGGCCTGAGGGCTCCCATCTTCTCCCCTCCCCACTCCCCAGGCAGGACTGGGCTGGCTCTAGCCACTTTTCTGAGTCCTCCTCCCCTGTGGGGCTGGCATTGCCACTTGCCTCACGCAGTATGTTTCTCCTGATGAGTTGATGAGAACAAATGGCCGGTTTTGCCCAAAAAGTTGGGATGGCCAGGACAGGGCTTTAAAAAGAAACTGTCTTGGCCAAAATGGGACGTATGATCACCCTAAATTTCTCTCTATAAAAACATCAGAGGGCTACATACTAAGAAGGGAGAGGAGTTATTTAAGTTAAGTGCCAATGTGGACACAAGAACAAATGGCTATAAACTGCCATTCAACAAGTTTAAACTTGGAATTAGGTGAACCAGCCGAAGACTGAAGTTCTGGAACAGCTTTCCAAAGGACATAGTGCAGGCAAAAAAGCCTAACTGGTTTCAAGACTGAGATTTATAAGGTTATGGAGCGTATGGTATGATGAGACTGCCACAAATGGCATGTAACCAATTTGCGATGGCTAACAGCAAATATCACCAACAGCCAGTGATGTGACACTAAATGGGGAGTGCTCTGAGTTACTACAGGGAATTGTTTCCCAGGTGTCTGGCTGCTGGGTCTTGCCCACATGCAGGATCCAACTGAACACCCTATTTGGAGTCCAGAAGGAATTTCCCCTCAGGTCATAATGGCAGGTTTGGTTGCTTTCCTCTATAACATGGGGCATGAATCACTTACAGGTTTAAACTAGCGCAGATGGTGGATTCTCTGTAACTTGATGTCTTTAAATCATTATTTAAATAATGCCAGAGGTTAGGAATCTATTACAGGAGAGGGTGGGTGAGGTTCTGTGGCCTGCAATGAGGGGGAGATCAGACTAGGTAATCATATGGTCCCTTGTGACCTTATAGTCTATGAGACATTTCCTGACTTACAATCTAAGGGCCACATTGTGACCTGTCCTCTACACTTGCCTAAGGAAGTAAAGTAAAGCAACCCCTTAATCCCTTCCACTGTATGCTCACCTCCCTTACCTATATGTGGATGGAAAGCAAGCTCCACAAAGTCTCTGGTCCTCATTTTATTTTCTCAAAGCAGTTTATTATATAGACTATTTAAATGCAGAAGTGAAACAAAAGTCATCATACTAGGGCAAGGAGGAAACTGCCAAGGGCATGACGCAGTGAGGTGTACATACTTGTTTTGCTCTACCCAGCTCCTCACTGCTAGGTGGATAGGAGAAGAAGGAGGACATGTGAGGAAAAAGTTGCTGCACATGATCACATTAAGTTGAGGGGTATGTGTGGCAGAAAAAAAGCTTTTTATTACCACCTAATTTGGGCACAGAGACTCACTGAGAGAAACCCTTTTGCTTCTAGTGACCCTAAGGCAGTATTCAGCAGAATGCACATTAGGTGAATTTCCATTCTTTAAATTTTGTTCATATTTATAAATATTTAAGTGACATTTTTATCTTAAAAAGGTTTTCAGTTCTATCTGGGAATATTCTTAAAAAACTACTACTAAGTAACATTTTATTTTCCTTTCTTCATAACATAATTGGGATGCACAATAATTAAAATAAATGCTCCATGGTTTTTATCTGTACTTTGACAGGAATGGCAGATCTTAGGTACATGTGTCCAAAGTGGAATGTGATGCTGGCATGTTACTGACCCATAACTTGTTTCTCCTTACATGGAATGTGTAAGTAGCTCTGATTTACTCCAATCAAGTAATTTCCATTAACATCATGGGACTTGTACTATACATATGGTCAACTGACATCAGCTGAATTACGGCAATTTACATAAGATAAGGTCCTGGCCTATGAATTCTAAGGTGGAAGCATCTGACCACCAAAGACAGATAATATGAGACATGAATTACCTGATTCCAAGGACATAGGTGTCTGTGGAGTCAAGCTCTCAAATGTGATGTACTTCCTCCTTTCATCCAGATCTGTAATAAAAAAGTTAACCAAACTTGTTCAAACTTAAAACAAATTCCGTTTAAGGTTGTCCTTTGGTGTGTGATGACAGTTGGGTTGATTCCTAATGTATAAGTTACTTTACCATCCTTCAAGAATCAGAGAGGTAGCCGTGTTAGTCTGGAATAGCAGAGGAAACAAAATCCTGTGGCACCTTAAAGACTAACTATAAAGTTTTGAAGCATGAGCTTTCGTGGGCTAATACCCACTTCGTCGGATGCAAGCAGTGGAAATGTTTAGAGGCAGGTCTGGGAAAGTAGGTAAGAACCAGGTGGGAGGTGAAAAGGTTAGTCCAAATAAGCTGAACCAGTTTGTTATCTCCGATCAGGGAGTGTGGATTATTCTTCTAGCATTTGAATGGGGTGTGTGAACATGGAGAGAGGAGAAACAATGTCTGTAATGAGCCAGCCATTCTAGATCTTTGTTCAATCCTAGAATGTGTGTGCTGAATTTGCAAATGAATTGAAGTTCTGCAGTTTCCCTTTGTAGTCTGGTCTTGAAGTGTTTTTGCTGCAGGATGGTGACTTTTAAATCTGCTAATGTGTGTCCAGGCAGGTTGAAGTGTTCCCCTACAGGTTTGTGTATATTGCCATTCCTAATATCTGATTTGTGTGCATTTATCCTTTTTCGTAGGGACTGTCCAGTTTGGCCGATGTACATAGCAGAGGGACACTGGTGGCATATAATGGCATATATGACATTGGTTGATGTGCAGGTGAATGAACCAGTGATGGTATGATTGATCTGGTTAGGTCCTGTGATGTTGTTGCTGGTGTAGATATGTGGGCAGAGTTGGCATCGAGGTTTGTTGCATGGATTGGTTCCTGAGTTGGAGTTATTGTGGTGCAGTGTGCTGTTGCTGGTGAGAATTTGTTTAAGGTTGGCAGGTTGTCTGTGTGCCAGGACTGGCCTTCCTCCCAAGGCCTGTGAAAGTGAGGGATTATTGTCCAGGATGGGTTGTAGGTCACTGATGATGCGTTGCAGAGGTTTTAACTGAGGACTGTAGGTGATGGCCAGTGGTGTTCTGTTGTTTTCTTTCTTGGGCTTGTCTTGTAGCAGTAGGCTTCTGGGTACACGTCTGGCTCTGTTGATCTGTGTCCTTATTTCCTTGTGTGGGTATTGTAGTTTTGAGAAAGCTTGGTGAAGATCTCGTAGGTGTTGGTCTCTGTCTGAGGGGTTGGAGCAAATCCGATTGTACCTCAGTGCTTGGCTGTAGACAATGGATCGTGTGGTATGTCTGGGATGGAAGCTGGTGGCATGAAGGTAGGCATAGCTGTCGGTAGGTTTTCGGTATAGGGTGGTGTCGATGTGGCCATCATTAATTTGCACTGTGGTGTCTAGGAAGTGGATTTCCTGTGTGGACTGGTCTAGACTGAGGTGGATGTTGGGGTGGAAGCTGTTGAAGTCATGGTGGAATTCTTCCAGAGTTTCTTTCCCATGGGTCCAGATGATGAAGATGTCATCAATGTAGCGTAGATAAAGAAGGGGTGTGAGTGGACGAGAGTTGAGGAAGCGTTGTTCCAGGTCTGCCATAAAGATGTTGGCATACTGTGGGGCCATGCGGGTGCCCATAGCAGTCCCGCTGGTCTGGAGGTATATATTGTCACCAAATTTGAAATAGTTGTGTGTGAGGATAAAGTTACAGAGCTTAGCAACCACCTGTGCTGTGGCATCATCAGGGATACTATTCCGGACAGCTTGTATTCCATCTTTGTGTGGGATGTTGGTGTAGAGAGCCTCTACATCCATGGTGGCTAGGATGGTGTTTTCTGGAAGGTCACCAATGCATTGTAGTTTCCTCAGGAAGTCAGTGGTATCACGGAGATAGCTGGGAGTGCTGGTGGCATAGGGTCTGAGTAGAGAGTCTACATATCCAGACAGTCCTTCAGTGAGAGTGCCAATGCCCGAGATGATGGGGCGTCCAGGGTTCCCAGGTTTATGGATCTTGGGTAGTAGATAGAATAACCCCGGTCGGGGCTCTAAGGGTATATTAATTTGTTCCTGTGTTAGTGCAGGGAGAGTCACACAAATCAGATATTAGGAATGGCAATATACACAAACCTGTAGGGGAACACTTCAACCTGCCTGGACACACATTAGCAGATTTAAAAGTCACCATCCTGCAGCAAAAACACTTCAAGACCAGACTACAAAGGGAAACTGCAGAACTTCAATTCATTTGCAAATTCAGCACACACATTCTAGGATTGAACAAAGATCTAGAATGGCTGGCTCATTACAGACATTGTTTCTCCTCTCTCCATGTTCACACACCCCATTCAAATGCTAGAAGAATAATCCACACTCCCTGATCGGAGATAACAAACTGGTTCAGCTTATTTGGACTAACCTTTTCACCTCCCACCTGGTTCTTACCTACTTTCCCAGACCTGCCTCTAAACATTTCCACTGCTTGCATCCGACGAAGTGGGTATTAGCCCACGAAAGCTCATGCTTCAAAACTTTATAGTTAGTCTTTAAGGTGCCACAGGATTTTGTTTCCTTTACCATCCTTATTGACGATAAACATCCACCCAGGCTTAATCATGGACATCTGCCAAGGCTGATCTGTGTCACATCCTTCACGCAGAAATTCAAGCTTTCCTTACTTCCCCCTAAATAAATTTTGTCTATTATATGAAGAGTGATAATTATATTTCTTTCACTTATGTGGAAGTCCTTGGTAACTCACTCATGCCTGGGCTTTTTTTGAGTTATGGTTCCCTCACCTTCATGACAGAAACATAACAATGTTTCACAGATAAGAAGTTCAGCAGTTGTTGAATGGTAAGATATGGTTTGGTAAACTATAAGCTGCTGAGACACTGGAAGGATCAGCTTCTAACTCAGCTTTCCTCTCAAGAATATTGATCATTTTCATGGTATTACATGTCTACAGTGTTGCATGTCTCCAGGTTAGATTTTTTTTTTTGGGGGGGGGGGAGTTACAAAGTATATTTTTGTGTGTCTTTTTTGTGTGCTCCATAAAAACAAAGCAGCTAGAGACTGTGTTTTTTAAATTAAAATGCTAGTGAAACACGACCATTGATGAGGGGGGGAAGACAAATTATTATTGTAATACACTATCATCCTCTATCAGAGGGGTTTCAAGTTGAGCAGGTCAGAAAATTTCAGATTTAACATTTTCCCACAGCAAAATGCCGATTCAGTGAAAGCAAAACATGTTTATTTTTATGACATTTCATTTATAAAAAGAAACAGAGCAGAGCATTCTGAGACGGTCAAAATGGAATGTTCCTACCTTTACCGAACAGAACAGTTTTGATTTTCCATTTTTAAAATGACTTTTCATTTCATATATTAGATAATAGTATTTTAAAAAGTTGAAATCAGAACAAGAAGTGTTCTAAACATTTTGGTCAGCTTTTTAAAAATATGTTATTTTGTGGGAAATTTGATTTTTCCCCCCTATATTCCATTTTGAAAAAAGGAAAGAAATGCAAAATTGCAATGTTCTGTGAAGCAGAAAATCTGATTCCCTCTCAGCTCTCATTGAAGGTGAGCATAGTTTGAGAGAATGGCTGAGGGAATATGATTAAACAAAATGTCCTTGTGAATCAGGACTATAATACGTAGCACTAGACCTGGAAGATTATTCTTTAAAAAAGTTCAAATTTTTAATCAAATGTACCTGATCTATAGTCACATTCCTTTTTGTGCTTACTCTCTGCAGATAGTCTAGTAAATGAATGTACTGGTAGGGACAATCACCAAAACAGAATTTTAAGCAAATATTAGAGAATATTCATGGAAAGCATATTTTGATTTTTGCACTAGAAACCTGATTTTAGCAGTTATGCTCATCCAGTCAGGTAACAGAAACATATGAGGTGAACCATGTCTCCTTTAATGATAGCTGAGATTTAGAATAGAATTTAGAAAGCATTATTCTGTAATTATTCAGCAAGTAATTTGAACAACAAATAATCAGAGATTTAAAAAAAAATTCTTTTACACATTTTTTGGACAGTCAGATTTTCCAAAAAAAGTTATTCATCACAAATTGTCTGTCCAGCTTCAAGTATGACAACGGTGATAAGCTTGGTTATCATACAAGGACATGAGACAAGGTGGGTGATGTGATTTATTTTATTGGACCAGTTTCTGTTGGTGAGAGAGACAAGGTTTCAAGCTTAAACAGAGCTCTTCTTTAGGTCTGGGAAAATTACTCAGAGTGTCACAGCTACATAGATGATGGAACAGATTGTTTGGCATAAGTAGTTAACATGTATTTCAAAGAACCACTCAAGGTGAAGTGGCCTTTTGACACCCCTCCGGTCCTAGGGAGGAAAGGAAGTGGGGGGAGCAGTTGGAGGGGTTTATTAGTGAGTTACAAATTGTTGAAGTAAGCCATAAATCCAGTGTCTCTATTCAATCCATTATTTTTAGTGCCTAGCTAGCAAAGTTATGAATTTAAGCTCCAGGCTCATCTTTTGAAAGTGTTGTGCCAGTTTCCTTTAAGGATGAGGACTGATAAGTCAGATATAAAGTGATCACTTTGTGAAAAGTGTTCACCCTCAGGTGATGTGGTGTTTTTCCTCTTATCTTTTTTTCTGTGAGGGTTCATTTGAGAGCACAGTGATTGTCTGGCTTCACTCCCATAGTTGCTATTGCAGCATTGCACTGGATGAGGTAAACCACTGTTGTGACACATGTGTGTATGATACATGGATCATGAAAGGTATGTTGTGAGGGGTGCTGATCACTGCCGCAGTGGAGATATCTCTACAGGTTTTTAATCGGTGGTCTGGCGGGGTCTAGTGCCAATTTGAGCTGGTGTGTCCTGGTCTGTGGGGAGCTTGCTTCTAATGATAAGCTTGAATAGGTTGGAAGCTTGACTGAAGGCCAGAAGAGGGTATTCAGAAAACATTTCTTTTGGATTCTATGGGTTGTAGTTGCTGATGATACGGAGTATCAAACAACACCACACACAGGACATGAGGGTAATCTAAAGATGTGAAGCCTATGTTCTCACTTAAGAAGGAAAATATTTCCAATAATGTAAACAACATAATAGAAGTTCTGCAGTAGATCTGCCTCCTGAATTTTATATAAATAAAATAAATAAATTTTATTTTGGCTGAAATTACAGACAACAGGAGGAAACATCAGACAAATATAAAGAGCTTTCAACAATGAACCAATACACAGAAAAGTTAGCCTTTCACAAGATGCTTCCACTCTCTCTCTCTCACATATGCATACTCCCAGCCAGATATTTAATCCCTCCTTCAGTCAAACAGAACTGTATCCATTTCCCCAGCTGAGTCTTTGTAGCTTGTTTATATCTCCAGACCTCCTGAGACTACAAATGGTTCCTGAGGTCCTGCGGTGTTGCTGATACTTTTCAGAGGCTGTGAGCGCTGACAAGAGCAAAGCCTTCTGGGTCACATTAACAACAGTGTTGGCAGACAGCTAGTGGAAGGAAAATATAGATGTAAGCAGTGTCAGGGAATTGCAGGAATTGCAATGACTTTGCAGTGTCAGTATGGGTGACATCCAGTGGTGAGTTGCAGAAATTGCAGTAGCTTTTGGAAAATAACACCTGATTTGCTTAGACACACCCACCGCACCTGGCCTGCACTCTAACAGCCAAAATGATCACTTTGGCTACTGTGGGACCCCCAGTTTCTGTAGTATTGGGGCAAGAATGATAGAGTGCTGATTAACATGTTTATGTGAATGAGGGGTTGGGACATTGATTTGGCCTTTGGCATGCTGGAGGGACTCGCCTTCAGCTAGGTAGCACTCGGTAAACAAGGGACAGGGGTTCCAAAACTCACTGAATTGAGAGAGGCTGTAGACAGGCTCAAGACCTTGTAGTCAGGGCCTTGTCTGAGGGCCGCACAGGCCTATTGCACCTGGCCTCTCTCCCCTGTGGAATGTTAGAGCTGACTTTTGCTTCCTTTAGGAGTCTAACTTCAGCCCACGGAGCTGAAGTTGTTTTGGGTCTGGTGGTGCCTCTGCACTAAGGCCCCCCGCTATGAGCTGAAATCACTCAAAAGCTGAAATCACTTAAGAGCTGAAAATCACTGAGCTTTATCTTAAGTGGGGGGCCCTAAGCAGAGCGGTTCCTGTGCCGGCTGACCCGTTCCTGAGACAGCTGGCCGAGCAGTCCCGGTGCCGACTGACCCGTTCCTGAGACAGCTGGCCAAGCAGCCCCGGTGCCGGCTGACCCGTTCCTGAGACAGCTGGCCGAGCAGTCCCGGTGCCGGCTGACCCGTTCCTGAGACAGCTGGCCGAGCAGCCCCGGTGCCGGCTGACCCTTCCTGAGACAGCTGGCCGAGCAGTTCCTGAGCAGTTCCTGAGACAGTGAGCAGAGTCGAGCCGCGGGCAGAGCAGTTCCTGTGTCGGCTAGCAGGGCGGCTAGCGGAGCCACCAGCACCCCACGGAGAGACTGGGCCGTCGGCCTCGGACCTCATGAAGGTACCCTCCACTCTGCTCTCCACTTCCACCCAGCCTGGGAGGTAAGACTCGGCAGAGTGACTTTCCACCAGGGACTCCAGAGACTTTGGGGCTGTTGAACTTTTGGGACTTTGGGTGACTTTTGGGGTTGCTGGACTCCAGGGACTTTGGGCTATTGGACTTGTGGGACTTTGGGTGACGTTTGGGTTGCTGGACTCCTGAACCCACAGGAGAGGACACAGCCCAAACTTGCTGGGGAGGGGCAATTTGCTCACGGGTTGGTGTATGAACCCTAGGTGTGGTGTTTTTCCCCGTTTAGTGATGTCATTTACCTCATGTTAATAAAGATCTTCTGTTACACCGATCTGTGCTTGCAAGAGGGGAAGTATTGCCTCATTGAGGCGCCCAGGGGTGTGTTAGGATTTTCCCAGGTCACTGGGTGGGGGCTCGAGCCAGTTTGCATTGTATTGTTGAGAGGGAACCCCTATTTACTGAACCTGGCCCTTGTTGCTGCCAATTCTGAAGGGCAGAAGGGTTACATACAGTCTTAGGATCTCTTGAGCTAACACTGGTGCTGCAGGTGGACAGCTGAACAGCATGAAAAGCATGTCTACTTGTGCTTGTTTAAGCTTTGCGGGCAATGAGTGATAAGTCTAAGACCAGTAGGCAGTTGCCCCTTCTGCTACCCTGTAAATTACAGTCTTGGCAGGCCATTGTGAAAACTCTTTCAATCTCCTGTGAGATTTCCTGATGGGTCACAGTACAGTGGAAGTGACAGCTACAGCTATTGAAAATAATGGCCCATAGTCACAGCAAAAAAAGATGAATGACAGCATTTTTTAGTCAGAACAACAGCTCGGTAATCCATATCAGCACTTGATAGTGCAGATAATAAGTTCATACAACAGAACCAAGCAACCAGATGCACGACTTGGGTTATGACTATAATGTGGGAAACATTTTACCTTATCATAATGTTTCTTTCTTCCTACAGCACTTCTGAGATACCATTATCTTAAACTATTAGATATGTTGTTAGGTGAAACTGCCTTGTGGAAGAAAAAGTCAACTGCGACACTGCACTTATTGCGAGGGAAGATCTCCATGTGTGCATTTATGCTTGTGGAACATGTTGGGTCCATAGCTCTGGAGACTTAAGTTCTCTGTTTCTCCATTGGCATAGTGCAACATAGGTAGCAACAATGCAAGCTTCTCGCATTGTTCTATCAGCAACCCTTTAACCTTGACCTCTTTTAAAAGTGAGAGAAAGTAATTAATTCTCTATGCTGGAATCCACTGGTGCCAGCAATAGTAATATTATTCTTTGTGACTAGGTCTGATTCAGACCTACTCCTTTTGGGGTATGTAGTGCTCATGGTTGCACTATGTGTACTCCGCCACGTGCATAGGAGCATACATGGAAGAAATCATTATGAACTCACACAAGAGAACCAAATTAGTTGCTTCATTTGTAAGATCTTTACAATGATAAGGACCATGTCTTCCTCTTTCTTTGTTATTCTGAGTGCAATATCATTGCTCAGTTTATAATACGGCATAAAATATACTGAACAATTCTCAAAGGCAGTCAACATGCATTAACCGGCACTTATTTTTCACTTCTTTGTCCTTTCAAAACATTGCTTTAAGCAAAATTTCAAAAGGCTTTTTGTTTAGTTTGCAGCATTTTATTCTTCATATACAAGTAATTTGGGGGAGCTAGTGATAATCTCCGTGTAGCTTGTCTGTCCATCGTATATTTAAATGGTCAAATACTTTTTATAATAATAATAATTATTACTGAAAAAAAATATATACAAAATCACATTTGGGCTGGAGGCTTATTTGTTAAATTTAAGTAGGATACAACTAGAAGTGACCCCAATTAGAAATTTAACAAAACAAGAGAGTTCATCAATGAAATGCCCCCCAAGACCTTGTGTAAAACAGAGTCTTTATAATGAAGGCAGATAGTAATTCAAAATAGATGTAAAAATTAATGATATCTGGCAGATAGTATTTAAACAGACAATAACTATCAATACAAAGGAAGGTTTAACAAATGTGTTTCATGATAAAAATATATTAACCACTTTTCACAAGATGGAACATTCATAAATCAATAATAGATAATATTTACTCACTCCTGCTGGGGTAGCTTTTTATATTTTTAATGAAATACATTGAATGCAGGTTACCATAGTTACGGCAGAATTTTGGAATGAGTTTTGTTTTATCATAATTGCTGCATATTAGTGTATAAACAGCTGAACCCTATCTTCCACTGGTAGCACTAATTTGTGCCTAGAGACCGTTCTCTCCCCTCAGGAAATCGAACAACAGTTTAAAATATGCTGCAAGTTTCTGATCTTCCCCAGAGAGTCTGGAAAGTTTTTGCAAACCAAGCTGTTTCTTTGTTGTTTAGGGCCTGGGACTACTGGGACTGGTAGCAATAGAAAGGTGAAACAGCAAAAATCCATCACAGACAGCATGGGGAAATTAAAACTCTTCAAGAGCATAGCGCATTAAATAATAAATATGTTCCCCATCTCATCTAAGCTACACTGGACTAGAACTATATGACCTCCTGTCACCATAGTATCTGAGCATCTTTCAAACCCTGGTGAATTTGTCTGGGATCTTCAGAAGACCCCAAGGGAGTTTGAAATCTAACTATGATTAGGCTCTCTTCTGAAAATCGTAGTCTGTGTCTTCACAGCTCCCCTCGGTGGTAGGGAAGTAGTATCCTCATTTTATGGAGTGGGAACAGAAACAATGAATGCCAGCTTGTGAATAGCAGACTGACAAGCAGTTACAAGTATGGGCCTTTAAAACTTCAGGAATGCTCCTGTGAGCAGCTGCTCACCATGCATATAAGTGGCTTGCAATCTGGCTTAGAGATCGCAACTGATTTGGCAAATGAAATTCAATGAAAGAACTGGGAATTTAACCCAGCCTTCGGAGGCCTAATGTCATTCTTAGCCACAAGCCCATTCTTTCCTCGCTGAACAACTAATCTGGCACCCATACTTTCCATTGTATTCCATTTTTGTTCAGGCACAGGAACTGCTGAACTGACTCCTCCAACGAAACTCATGACATTGCTATGAATGAAATGTCAATAAACCTACCAAAAAAAATGTGTTGGTGCAATTCCCTAAATTGACAAAAGGGCTTCTGACACTGGTCAATGAATATCAGCCAAATAAGAATTCCTCTATTTCTTCTAAATGCCAAAATCCTGCAAGTAAAATGCATAAAGAAAGACGATATGTCATATGCAATATGGGAGGACAAGAAACTAATGTCAAGTCAAACTTTGCCTTCTCCAGTATGACAGCAATTGCATGGATCAGTGGATTCCAGAAGCTAGTGGTCTTAAACATGTTATTCTTTTTATGACTATAGTTTTGTAACTGAAGATGACTCAAGTGACTCATTGCAGAAATGAAAAAAGCACCGTAACTTAGTAACCTGCTGTTTTCCCCACAGTCCTAAAGGAATATCTTTCATTTAGCAATATAAATGCTGAATTACTTTTCAAGACCAGACTAATTTAGTCCTGTAGCTTTTGATATAACTTCGTATTTGTAAGAGTTTAGAGAAACATTCTTATTTTTCCTATCCAGTTCTTCTTTTATGTTCTGTGCGATCATTTCTACCCTGACTGTAGATTAAAAAATCCTGAGCTCTTATTTCACCCTGTTTTGCTTTATTCCTACTTCATTCTACCATGCACGTATCTTCATAAAAATGTTAGGGGTGTGCAAAAATGTTGTTAAAATGACATGGTTTTGGGCAGAGGTGGGTGAACTGTAGGAAAAAATATATGAAATAAATGTTTTATCACATGACATGGCATTTTTCGTAAGCCATGTTGATGCCTCTTTTAACTTTCTTGTCCACAAGCATTTGGAAATGGGTCATTTGCATCAATGCCTGGGAAAATGGCTATTCTTCTTGTGAACATACATGTTAGCAAGGTATTTGCATGTGAATATTCTCACCAGAAGTGTTTACTTCCCCCCACCCCATATAAAGTTTCAGCCTTCTAAATAAGCAACAAAAACAGGACAAAGTGACTTACCTACGTAGCCGCACATCACTAAGAGTGAACAAAGGTAATAGGTCACAGAATCCCATGTGCCACAGTATGTTCATATAAAACATTAATCAAACAATTTTGAATGATGAATATATTTGTTAAAAATCCATGTTTGTTCACAAGTAATTTGTGAAGAGAAAAAGGGGCTAAGTGTGTTGGATAAATAGTTTTCTATTTATTCTTCAAACCCAGTTCAAGTTTGGGGATTATTTACTCTTAAGTGTAGAATTTCAGCTACCAGTGTAAGTGATTTTGGCAAGCCTGTAAGAGGTAGTGGGTGCTCAGTTCTACCAAGGGTGACCCCGTATATTGCCTTTTCCCCCACTTCACAAACCCATGTTCATTTTCCTTCTATTATTCTTATGCCTTTTAGACCTTGTAACAAAATGTTAGATGCAAAATGCATAGTGAGACCAAATAATATCAGGGCCCCTTGTGCGAGGCACTGTGCAAATGCATAGTAAGAGACAGCTGGTGTTTTTCTTAGCGTTAATCCCGCACTATGGCAGGGTCCGCTTTGGTCAGCATATCCGCCTCCATTTGGAGCTCGGACAGGACCAGTGATATGACCGGGGTATACTCCAACCGATGCGTCGTGCCACCTGTCATTGGAGGCAGTTTATACCTACTGCCAGGTGTTAGCCTACAGCACCTAGTATTCCCAAAAGGTCTCCCATCCAGGTACTAGCCAAGCCCGACCCTGCTTAGCTTCCGAGATCCGACGGGATCGGGCGTGTCCAGGGCGGTAGAGCCGTACGCATAGTAAGAGACAGTACCTGTTCTAAATACTTCATGTAAATAGACAAGCAAAACAAAGGGGAAGAGGTGAAAGAAACAGCTTGCCCAAGATTTCCTAGCAGGTCAATGGCACAGCTCAGAATGGAACCCACTCTCCCATATCCCTGTGCAGGCCTTTTTACACAGTTTCATAGTGACCTCTTTTTCCATACACCTTAGTGGTGAAGATCCATGCCTCACAGGTAGTGCACCTAGGGCCAGGGTTTCTCCCGCCCCTCTAAAGAGCTCAGAACCAGATTTCCAAGCCCTCAGCACCTATTTAGGCATGGGTATAAGGGCCAGATTTTCAAAAATGCTCAGCACTCAGAAGCTGCCTTTGTAACATTTATAGTCATCCAAGATGCCGCTTTCTTCTGAAAATCTGGCTACTTCTTTTCGTGCCTAAATGGGACTCGGACTTTTTAGAAACTCTAGCTCTCATGGCTCAACCCTGCTAGAAGCAGCATTCCAGATGGGTGCCTTCAACTTCCACTGACCTCAGCTGGGAAGGAGGGTGCCCAGCACCCCCCTGATGAACTCAATAGCTTTCAGGATCAAGCTTTTGCTATTTGACACCCCCAATTCCTAGAACTAACCTTATATTTTTGTTCTCTCATATAGGTGTTTGCCTGCTTGTTCATGGCTTCTGTGTGCTTCTTGTAAGTACCATATATCAGCAATACCTTTACTACCTATTGTCCACCTTAACCGTGCAAAACAGAAATACAGAAACAAAGAAATAAACACTGATAAGTAAAGAGGTACAAGTGTGCCTTTCAGGCACCATTAAAAAAGGGCCTTTAAGAGATATTGAACCACTGACCTTAAATTGTTTTATACTGCAGTCCAATGTGAAACAGCTAAACCACAGGGAAGCAATGAGAAATTCTGAGGGCCACTGAACACTGAATTCTCACAGGGGCTCAGCAGAAAGTTAGTTAGCATAGGTGTAGCCATAACTGTGATACACTGGAAAAAGTTTACAGTGTTCAATGGCCCCTGAAGCTTACACAGCCACATATGTGATGTGACTAGAATTAGTACACTGGACTATTAAATAAAACATACAGGAGCACACCTTCACTAAAGACCTGCTAACACTCTTGGTTTTTTAACATTATTTGGGCTCCTTTGTACCGTTAAGATGCTTTTGGAGTCAGAGATAGCCTGATTCAAAGCCTACTAAAGTCAGTGGAAGGGTTTTGGATCTTGCCTTTTTCAAAACAGCAAGAGATTTTTATTCTTTCAAATGAATCATTGGAGGGTATGGTCCTGGAGTCCTAAAGGGAGGTTTTTGTTTGCTTTGGTTTTTTTAAACAAAACCTCAGTGTTCAACAGAATCCATGTGGAGAACACAAAAGCCTCTGCGGGACAGGTGTAATTTTAAGACTCTAGGATTATATCTAGTGAAAACAGCTGGGCAGCAATCTTTCCCCCAGTTACATCCAGATGCATTATTGCAGTACAAATTTAATAGGGGCAATCTGCAATATCAATGAACAATAAGCCATAACTATTTAATAAACATAGAAAACAGACGGTAAAAATAAAATACAATGCCCCTGACTATTATATTTACTAAAATTAAAGGGAGGAGGTGGTAAGAAAGTCACATTAAAATAAAGAAGAGACACTAGAGTCTCCTACCCTGAAGAGATCTGATAGGACTAGACTAGAGTGTAGAGACAACCAGACTGCATCCCTCCCTCTTTATATGTTTTGACACAGTACTTCTTTACTGTCATCTTTACAGATAGTTCAAACCCATGAACAAATAGTCAGAAAATGAGACACGTTTGATGCCACAAAGTGGGGGATGATAGATGTCACTAGGAGTTGAGCATTGTAGGAGGAGTATGAATCACTGAGATCTTTTAAAATGTTAAAGAGACAATTTCTCTAATAGTGATGGAGGATTTTTTGGTCATTGTTTCCATGGTGTCAAATATGGAGCCTTCATTATTTTGTCACCCAGGTAAATCAGGTACTTTATGCCCTGCCAATCTGCAATGGGAGCGAAATGAAAACAACATCTCATGCAAAAAATGTCACAACTTTTGACCTATGTGATCACTGAGGGGTATTTTACTACTTGCAAATCTCTCTTTCTTGCAAAGAAATTATTCAGTGTGGAATTGAGTTCAACATGTCATTTCATACTAGAGCTAGGCAAACATTTTATCTGACAAATTTAGCCCTTTTTTCTGTTCAGATAATCCACAAACATCATTTTTGTTAATGCATTTATTTTTTATAATTATTCAATTTATGCAAACATTAAAACCTATTAGTTGTTTGTGAGCTTTTTGACTATTCATAACTCATTATTTATTATTCATGATGTACGACTGTCATCCATCCATAGAGTGGGAAAAGTACCATGTGGCTGAGGTGACCAATCTACAGAAATAGAGAAGGAAATTTTTTGGCATAGGTAGCATATACCTATATTCACATACCGCTACCCTTGTTGGTGTGGGAATATGGGTACTTTGATGAAGAACCGCCCCTCCCAAACAAACCTGCAAATAGAAACCTGTCAGCCAAATGTTCATGGAGGACCAAACTAACAAGGGGTATGAACATGGTTTAATTGAAAAAGCAATTGAGAATATTAAAAAATGTTTGAATAATTTTCTTTCCATTTGCCAAACTCTATTTTGGACAAACATGGTGATGTAACATGTCCTCAATTCCAACATTTCAAAACTCAACAGTGAGAAAGAGAACTGACATTAAGGCCTTTCAACAGGATACGTGAAAAAGCAATGCTTCAATTTACTCTAGGATAGCCAGGTTGTAACTAAATAAATCTATACATAAACCAAAGATGTTGAGCTAAAATAAGAATTGACCCATTTTTTGGCCCATACCACCTTCCTTCAAATAATATTCAAAACTTCAACGCTTGTGTGGTTCACCCATTACTATTTTTTTAATGTATCGGACAAACCTTAAACGTTACACCTAAAGCAAGAATAATCACAGTCAACAGAAACACAAGGGGCACACAAGTCTCTGTTGTCATCCCCCCCTTTTGCACCACCCAGGCAGAGCCATTCTAAAAGCTTTCAGCACCATCTTCCTACCCCTCAGTGGGCATAGAGCTAGCATTGAAGGTATGTATGCCAACCCCTGCAGTTCCTGGTTTGGGTTGGAGTCTGGCAGTCCTCATCTGACAGATGACCTATGAAGGGTAGCATAGCCAGTCTGTGTTCAACTGGCCCTTAAATCAGAGATTCATAACCATATCCCTTGCAGGCTTCTTCTATCACCAGGCTTCCACCTCATCTGAGAAGTCAGGCTAAGGGACACAGTAAGTTATATAATATTATAGTGAGTATGTGATGGAATGGGAATGCTCTTAATGTTTCCTCTGGATAGTGTGTGGGTGCCTCGGTTTCCCCAATGCATTTCTTGAGTGTCTATGTGGTGGGATAAGGGTGTGTAGCTGGTGCAAAGCAGAGAGATAGTGTAAGTAAGTACCCCACGCCCTGTCTAGAGCCTGGCCCTCCCCTGCAAGGTGTCAGCTGAAACTGTTGGAGGGAGGTCAGGTGATATCTCCTAGCCGGAGAAAGAGACAAAGGAAAAGAAAGAGGAGGGGCTGGAGAGGGAGTTTCAGTCTGAAGCTGGCTGGAGTCAGGCAGGGAAGCACAGAGGAGCTATCTGGCTCTCTGCCCCCCAAAGTGGATCCAGCTGAGGGTTCACGTTCGCTGTATGCTCTTTGTTAGACCATGTACCTGTCATCTAATAAACCTCTGTTTTACTGGCTCCCCGAGAGTCATGTCTGACTGTGGATTTGGGGTGCGGACCCACGGGCTTCCCCAGGACCCCGCCTGGGCTCACTGCGGGAAGCAGATGGAGGGGCAGAAGGTGCTGAATGCTCCGAGGTCAGACCCAGGAAGGTGGAAGCTGTAAGCCGTGAAGCTCCTAGCCTTGCAGACAAGCTGTTCACAGGGAGGAAGCTTCCGACCAGAGTCCTGAGTGGCTTCATAGGGAGCAGTGCCAGAGCATCGCCCCACGGACTCCGTGACAGAATGCAAACAAATTTGGGAAGGAATAGAAAATCTCATGCTGCAAAGCATTAGGCAATCTCTAACTCTTAGTGTTCAGGAGGAGACCTTCCTGGAGGGCAGATTACCACTTATCTGCCTGTGGCAAATTTTCATGAATCTTCCTCTGAAATATCTGGAACTGACCATCATTGGAAAGAGGATTCTGAACTAAATAGAACATGAGTCTCATACAGTATGCAAATTCCTATGTTCCTATGGTTCTCCACTGTCTTGCTTCTATTTAAACTATACCCTGTGATCCCACATGCCGAGGTTGCTGATCCCCGTATTTGAACCTGCACTAAGTCAATGTAAAATGATAACATGCTGATCTGGCAACATTTTCTCTCCACTTTGTACTCATTGTGCACTGGTGTATATGACTACTCCTGTGCAAGGCAGTTGAGAATAACTTTCTACAAAGATAATTCAGATGAGAAAAGTAGAAATGTAAAACCATTGTTATAATACCATGTTAATTGTAGACCTGTACTCCACGTTCAAAATGGTGACTTTCAGATAGGAAGTACTTCTGCCAAATAAAATACTTTGGACCAGATCCACTGCTATAAACTGATGTAGCTCAATTGAAATCACTGGGTAAAGATCTGCCCCTTAACTTAAAAGGACAAAACCTCAGTCATGCTGTCAGCAGGTGCAACTCTATTGACATCAAATTCTATCAGTATGATCCATGTCCACTGAGAGAATCAACTTTCCATTTTCCATTGGTATGATTAAACCGAAGTGCTAGAAAATTATTTTATTTTATTATTAAATTGAATTGAATTATGGAGCTCCATTTCCTGCATATCAGGTCACCCTGCAGAAGTGCAATACAATTCCACGACATAATGGCCTGGGGCTATATATTTGAATAAGACCAGTCTTCAAAAGGTACGGTTCATAAAATGGTTATTTACAGAACAAGTACAGAGCTTCCTTGTCTGTCAGTCATATTTAACCAGTTGCATCTCATCTACCTAGCAACAGCCTCATTATTACATCTTCTCTTGCCTAAAATATTGCACCATTAGTTCCTAAGCTGAAAGTCGATAGCTTTTCTCACTGAGGGTGTTCCTAATTGATTTTAATGTAACAATATGCATACATGTATTTTCATTAAATTGCTTTTATATGTAGTACAGTAGGTACACCTGAAAACTCAGCATTCACTTTCCCAGGCCATGTAGTAACTGTGGCATAGCCCTACACTTAGAATAGGAAACAGATCAGTACCACAATAAATTGCAGTATGGCAGATGTTAAGTTTTTACTGATGCTCATTATAGCTCAGATAATAGTTAGTTCTGGGTTTGATTTATAATTATCACCTTTCATAGATTTTTTAAGGCCAGAAGTGAGTACTAAATCATCTAGTCCGACCTCCTATATAACAGAACATAAACTTTCACCCAGTTATCCTATTTGACTGAACCATATCTTCACAAAAGGCATCCAGTCTTTCTATGAACATTCCCCACTTTTCTTGGTAGTTTTTTCCAGTGGATAATCAATTCACTTTAAAGATTTTTGCCTTAATTTAAATTTGTCTTGCTTTAGCTTCCAGGCATTGGTTCTTGTTATGGCTTTCTCTGCTAGACCAGAGTCCTATATGCCATAGATTTTCTCTCCATGAAGGTAGTTACACACTAACCAAGACCCTTTAATCTTCATTTTTGCTAGTCTAAAGAAATAAAGTTCCAAGTTTCTCACTGTAATTAAGTTTCTCCAGACTTCAAATCATTTTGGGAGCTATTTTCTACACCCTCTTCAACTTGTCAACATCATTTTTAAAAATGTTGACAACAGAGCTGGATACAGTATTCTCGTATTATTCTCTCAGTATTCACCTCCCACCTCCTACTCCTGTTTATACAGCCACAGACTGCAATTGCCTTTTCTGTCCGAGGATCTTGGGATAGGGTTAGACCCTTTATGTGAGGATTTGGATTAAACATCCAAAACCTCCTGACAAGATTATTCTGTTATTTTGTTTACTCTATTCCTAGTTTTTCATATTCTCCATTGCACATAGTTGCAGTGTTTCATGGGGTTACAGACAACATTCCCATTCAGTACACTATAATACATAGTGTTTACACTTGGTTTTCTAATTTGGTCAATTATCTTTTTACTGATTTCATTTGGGTAACCCAGCAGTTATTCTTGCAGTTTTGTAGGTTTTTCCTGTGATGTTGTTAGATCCACAGTAGAGGTCTTCCTATGGGATGGGGAGCAGGCAGATACCAGACACAGGGTTGATATATAATACACTAAATGCTCTTTACTTACCACAAAACAAACCTTACTCCACATTCACAACCCA
The DNA here is from genome assembly GCA_032164245.1 of Sternotherus odoratus. Taxonomy (NCBI): domain Eukaryota; kingdom Metazoa; phylum Chordata; order Testudines; family Kinosternidae; genus Sternotherus; species Sternotherus odoratus. The sequence goes on from JAVMKO010000001.1 coordinate 248,080,712, forward strand.
AACATACTATACCAGAGTCCAAAGGTCAGAATGGTTCCAATGGCCAGTTGAGATACCTTTCGAACATGAGATTATAAAATGCAGGAAGCTGGCAAGAAACACATTTATATTTATATGCAGCTCTGTGGATCAATAAACAACTTAGATTTGCAGAAATCATAGGCAGTCATTTATAGTTTATCTTGTCGCATCATGTTTTTTTTTTTGCCTTTGTTTACTACGTGATTGAGGCCTGGTATGAATGACCTATAACATATTACATGGATATCTGAATCACAATGTATATTGATATGTACTCTATATATCCCAACAATGTTTGATGTTCCTCATTGTAGCCTTCAAAGATTTGTCTCCTGTTTGCAGTCAGTTTGTTGAATTCAGTTACAGGAGTCAAAGGTATTTTACTAGGAATGTTTCCATAAGTAATAAATGTTGTGTATTGGCTACATGCTTCAAAACTGGACTGTATTTGCCATCCATGCTTTGTGCATAAGAAAAGGCACCTATCCTTAATTTTGAAAGCATTTGAGGGAGGATCCATCCATCACCATCAGAGATTTTCTCTCCATGAAGGTAGTTATACACTTACCAAGACCCCTTAATCTTATTTTTTGCTAGCCTAAACAAATAAAGTGCTGGTTTAGTGTCCTTCATATTTAAAAGGTAATAATTCAGTGATATTTCTAGGACTTGGTTTTTGGAATACCACCTGGGGTGGCAAAAACACTGTATATGAGAGCTGGTATTGTCCAAGATATCTTTGTGTACCCTCCTGCCCATGACTTGAATCTTTCATTTAAAGATCCAGAGGCATGCAGAGGAATTTAAATTTCACTGCCTTTGGAGGGCCACAAACTGTGTCCCCATTTCAGCTGTGGGGTCAGAACAGCTCGGTCTCTCCACCCCGGCCCCAGAGCCAGAAGAGTTTTGTGCCCCTGCTGATTATTGGGGAGCCCATGCCCCTGCTTACCCCTCTTTGTCTACACCCCTATGAAGAAGTAAAGATAATTAAGTTTGTTTAATTCAGACACAGAAATGAAAGGCTGGAAATAGATATCGAGTCATAAATAGATATGCCCATGCAGTACTGTTCCCTAATATTACATTGTGTAATATGCCAAACAATGGTGCTTCTAGTCATTTTAAAATTTCTTCTTCTCAGCTTCATTACATTGCTTCTAGATATGCTTCTGTGCACCACACTAAATTCCTCTCCCTCCTTGACATGTACTCTCTTCAGTTATTTGTAGACTATCAGTGTGTACCCCTGTAGTTATTGCTTAACTATACGTGTAGTGCCAGACTCCTATTTACATCAAGACCTCTTTACACCATCAATGGAAAGGGGTCTTAGTGTAGGAGAGAATTCAGCCCACAATATTTAGTTCTTTTGATCTTTCCTCATAAATCAGTTGCTGCACATGATCATTTTTGTTGCTGTAATTGAGCTTCCTTTAGTTTTTGTTTGTAACTCACTTCCCAGAACTGAAGGCAATGTACTAGGCATCAGAGCCATATAGAGGAGATGTATTTTCATCTTCACTGTTAAATTGGTCACACTCAGATTTCGTCGCACTGTACAACACAGTTCAATGATGTAATTTTAATAACTCTGCTTATGCACCCATAATTTCACTAGTCCCTATCACTGCCTTTTTGCACTACATTCTCTGCCCATTATACACCACAACTGTATTTTATCATTTCTGCTTTCCAGATAATCATTGAATGTTTTTGTATTTCAGAGTATACCAGGGGTATTACTGTGTACTTTCCAAGACTGAGCCTCATCTTATTTCCCTCCCCCCTCAGCTTTCTATGATCTAATACATTATTTTTCACCCAACAATGGTATTCATAACTCTTCCCAAATTATATCATCTGTGAATTTCACTAATGAGCTATTTATACTCCTTTCTCCCAAATCAAGAATGTAGAAGTTAAATAAAACCAATTTAAATTTAACACCTGATGTCACCCAGTTGACATCTCCCTGCAACTTAATACATCCATATTCTTTGTTTATAGTCTTTTAACTGATCGTCAATCCGCATGACAGTGTTAATATTTGTCAATTTGAATTCATTTTGTGACAAAGATTTCATGAGACACTATCAAATGCTTTAATGAAGTCAAAATATGTTACATCTACCCCTTTCCTTTCATCTACTCATTCTATAATTCTTTATAAAAAAAACAATCAAATTTGTCTGGAAAGATTTATTCTTTATAAACCCATGCTACTTATTGCTCATGGATCCGTTAACCTGTAGGGACTATTGTGCCTTTAAGACATACTTCTACCACAAACTGATTCTGATCTGACAGTGTGCCAAAAAACACCGTGGTATGTTATTTGACTCCTCAAATGCATACAATGCAAACCTTCATAGGACATAGTAATTTCAGCCCTGATCCAAAGACCACTAAAATCAATATGAGTATTTCTGGTCACTTCAGTGGATGCTGGATTCCCCAAGGTTGATGTTATTTTACCCCACGCACAAAGAGAAACCATATACTTTCAGTTTGAATGGAGTGTGTGTGTATGTGTGTGTCTCTGTCTCTCTCTCTTTCTCTCTCTCTCTGTCTCTCTCTATCTCTCAGATTAGAGGAAAACAGCAAATCAAGAAACAACAAAACATAGAACATGCTATGTGCATCCCCTCAACTAAATACAAAATGGCAGCTGCTTCCAGCTGTCAACAGACTCCTAGAAATGTAAAGGTTCAGTGCACAGGAAACAAAATCGTAATAGTTAAATATGCCACAGGTTGTACATTGTTGTTACTCTCACTAAATCTGGCAGGCCAGGATGACTAATTCCAGAGCCAGACATTTTATTACTTCCCTTAGCATTGTTGTGATGCCATTTTAGCAGATATTACCAGGATTTAAAATGGGGGATCTCTAGCACTGCAAACAAGTCTCTACAACATATGCTAAACAACCAAGCTCTGCAGTTGGGACTAAGACTCTCATAGTACATGAACTGAGTCCAGAGCAGTATGCATAACATGTTCACATTGGGTTTCCAGCATGGGAAGAGATTGGTCCCTAGGCCAGGTCTTTACTGTCCTTGGCAATGCTCACTATCCCATTTCTACTAAAATGACAGAGCAGCAGAGGAGAGTTAGCAATTCATGCCAATAAATAAATAAAGTTGGTCATGCATGAAACCTGCATCAGCTATGCTTTGAATCTCTGTGAGATGCCTGATCCTGCATGCCATACAGTGAGAAGACTATTGGCAGTGTGTTAGTGCAGCTCTTTCATGCTGGCTACTCAGTATGGAATGATCTTAGGGAGAGTTGAGGAAGGGAGTGGCTGTGCTTGGTGTATCCGATCACTTCTTTTTTGCCACTTCCCTTATTCAGGGTCAGTGACTTTTACAGCCTTCTTCCAAAACTCGTGATTATATGCCATGTTCTCATGCAAATGGTCTCTCGAAGATCTACTGATATAAGGTCTGGGTACAGTCTCTTTGGTCTTTCCCTTAGTCATCTTTCATCTGAGATCATTGCAAGAGCCATCCTATCAATATAGTACCGGTCTCTACTATATATGCCCATACCAACAAAGCCTAGCCTGCATCAGTTTGTCTTTAATTGGAGCGACCTAAATTACGCCCCTTACCAACCATATTTTTTGTTTCCGGTCATGCAGTGGCCAACTATTGGACCATCTCAACCTCTTCATTTGCATGGTGGAGAGTATAATGACCTCTTTTATAGTTGGTGGCCATGTCTCTTTCTGTACATTAGGAGTGGAACTACAATTTTACATACTGTACCTTTTAACTTTATTGGCATCTTCATTTGCCCATCTGACTTCTCATCTAGAAAGTGCCCCACTGCAAGGGATATATTCATTAGGACATCCATTTAGTATGTAAAGACAAATGCAGGAATTGTGGTGATGTACAAGTTATTCTGCTTCCCTCAAGGTTTTCTTACCAAGGCAAAGTTAGCTTTTGACGTTAGGCCTGATGACGGGGTTAGCAAAAACAGTTGTCTAGTCCAGAGATAATGACACTTATTAATTTTCTGAGGATTTCATTGCCACTGATAGTCAGAAGCAGTGGGTTGAGACCATGGTTGTCTACTCATACAGGGAGAAATCCATTGAATCCAATGTTTGGCATGGATTTTAATAGATTCATATCACAGTTTGATCATCATCCAGGCTGAAGTATCCACTCACAGGATCCACAAGCTTCCAAGTGTAGACCACCTTCAACAATCCTGAAACATCTTTGGGAGAATCTTATGATATTAAGGTTATGTGCTGTTATGAGCCTGGATGATCAAAGGATTATATCGAACAAAATGGCCAACAACAATAGTCTTCTGGGACAATTTGTGTGGTGTGAAGTGAATTTCCTGGGAAATAACTAGTTATGCAAACACTCAGTCTTTTGAATCTTTGCCATGAGGAATGGAATATTATCTGCTGATTACCTGTTCCTAGAATCTTAAGCTCAAGAGACCAAGCCATATAAACAGAATGTCGACCTATTTAAGGTGTACTTTTAAACCACAGAAAAACTCCTTAGTGGGGTCTGAAGGGCTAGTCAGAGCTCTTGTTGGAGTTTGGGTGGTGATCTCTGGCAACCTTATTAGCATATTTGTAGGTTCATTTTTGGTGTTGTTCTCGATGTTTTCTCTGTCATGTTTTCACTTGAAAAATAAATGTGTTTGCTTATAAATGTGAAGTGCGGCAGCTCATAACTGCTGATAATTACAGCTGTTCATAGCCTTGAAAGAGAAAGTAAAGAGCAGATGCTGGGCTGCTGATGCAGTTTGACTCTCTTGGGATATCACAATGTAGGCAGGAAACTGCAGCCTGGGGAAAAAATACCAGTAGGGAGGGAAAGAGATGTGGGCCTCTGCCAAAGAGAGGTGATGGCTGGGAACTGGAAGGCTCAGAGTGGGTGCCCTTGCTGGACCACGGTGAGGGAAGAACAGGTACAGTTTATCTGAACTATGACAGTCCTGTCCTGCATTTGGAATGACAGTCATATAGGGAAATCATAATTACTGGTTATCTAGAAACCAATGAGTATGGTTGAAGTTACCCCTCTCCCCACTATTCTTTCCTAATGGCTTGCAACAGATGAAGCATGAAGTGAGAAAACTGGAGCACTAGTGATGGAGAAGCAGCATCACATTTGATCAGCTATGCTAGACGGACATTTTGAAATTTTAGGATGTAGCTGTGATGGAGATTAAGAATATATTGCCTTCCCCCAAAACCACTTGTAAAATCCCAATTAACTAAACTGTTCTAGGTGTTGAATTAACCTGGATTGCTTTCAGTCAGTTTCAGGGCTGATTAATTCTTATTAAAAATGGTTTTCAATCTTCCATGCTGCTGAGACAGATCAGATGTGAGGCAATTCCCGTGGGGAAAAAAATGTTTCATAAATGTGTGCAGTGATAAGATATCATAATGCAGACATGTGAAGTGTCCCTGATCGCAGCTGAGACAGCAAAAGTTTTCTAGCTGCCCAAGTGCTACCCCAGAGGTTACACCATTAAGTGACTTCTTAAAATGATATTTAGCACCATCCAATCAATGGGCCAGATTCTCAGTGGTATAAATTAGCATAGCTCCATTGCCTCCAGTTGGACTAGACTGATTTATGAGGTAGTAATATCTTTTATTCTAACCTCTGCTGGTGAAAGAGATCAGCTTAAAAGCTTGTTGGTCCCATAAAAGGTATTACCTCACCCATTTTGTTTCTCTGATGTCCTGGAGTAGGCATGACAACACACTGCAATATACTGATTTACAGCATCTGAGGATTTTTCTGAATATTTCTATCATTTTAATGTCATTCAATCAATAATCTCTTTTGGACACAGTATTTCTGTGGTATAGAAACATAGCAGCTCCTGTCCTGCTTTTGTAAATAAAAGTCTAGACATCGACTCCGTTTGATCTGAAGGTTACCCTAACAACAAAAATCACATTTAAGTGACCATTTTATAATGTATTAAGGTGTGGTCTTTCTTCCCCCAGAGTCTAAACCAACTCATTGTTCATCCACAATATATCCTAAAGTGTAGGTACTAAAATATGACCTCTTCTCAAAGAAAGTTTCATTGTACCTGTTTGGCATTAGGTCTCAGAATGAATGGGCTGATTTAAAGTATATTGACTTTATCCCCAGTGTAGCCCACTTCTACTTACATAACACAGAGAGAGCATCATAGTGATCCATGACCTTGTAAGGCTCATTATTAGATATATACCAATTTGTCATGCTGTGCCTAGCTATCAGCTTTTCTAGTCACTCACTTCGTTCTTCTAGTGGCAAATTATATTTGACTTTCAATTTAAAATCCAGGGTACTTTAATGTAAAACCTCAGTATAATAATGGTGATGAAGCAGCAGGGCATGCAATTTGACAGAATGGATTTTTCTAGTTTATCGTGTCTGATTCCCCTCCTCCGTACCGCCAAGAGAGAAAAGAAAAGAAAAAGAAAAAAGAAAGCCAGCAGCCAGTCTCTTGAACTCCTAATGGAAGCAATGACAGTGTAGGCAGAAGCAATACCACTAGGGGGGGAGGGGGGAAAGGGTGCCATTTAAAATGGAAGCACTACTTACCTAATCCAAAGTTGTGAGAAATCTTTTTAACTTTGCCTCAGTGAGCACAAGTTAAGCTACAATAAAAACCTCATGACAAGCTCTAGCTCATCAATTACGATTTAATTCTCTTTTAATACAAAATAAATGTACCTGCTTCTTTAGCTAAGGTACTCAGCTCCTGTCACAGTAAGTAATTTTGGTCTCCTTTCTTTGAATACTGCGGACCTACCATTAAGCTTGCCTTGTGCTTTTAAACCCTGATTTTAGGCATGTACTATTTTGATTCTTTATGCAGGTTTGATTTAGGAGAGTGCCTCAATAGTGTCTCATGGATAGATTGGGAATTCCATCTTCAAGCATATATGCACAATGTGAGAATTTTATAATATATATATAGTTATATATATAATGTTATATATATAGACGTGAGAGAGAGAGAGAGAGAGAGAGAGAGAGAGAGAGAGAGAGAGCGATAGACGTTATATATATATATATATATGTGTGTGTGTGTCTAAAGTTGGAGCCTTAGATAGTTATATTGTTCACATATACAAATTCAAGAAAACTGGAGGCTAGCCAGTTTATTGAACTGAATGTAGTATGTGTGTATTCAGTGCAAGCAACACATGGCCCTTAGATACTATGTATGGACTCTTGAGACCAGAGTGGCTGAACTGGAAGAGCTAAGGGCGACAGAAGTACATAAATGAGACTTTCTGGGACAGTATAGCCGTCCCACTCCCAGTCTGATAGCTCCTGTGCTATCAGAAGGATGAAAGTCTCAGAGAAGGCAAACTTCTAGTTGGGACAGAGAGAAACAGTCAATCACATCCCTAGGACCTTGCTTCCAGATGATGTCATGGTATTCTCTCTCACATTGAGGATATCCCTCTGGGGGAGGGAACCCCCGTTATTAGGAAGAGACAGGTAATAGTAACACTGGATTAAATTATTAGGAATATTGATACTTGGGATTGTAATCATCAGGAGAACCACATGCCTGATGAGTGCAAGGTTGCAGACTTCTTGAGACACCTAGATAGACTTATGTGTAGTGCTGTGGAGTAGCGGGTGGTCGTGGCATATGTTAGTACTGATGACATAGGGAAAGGTAGGAGACAGGTCCCAGGGACCAAATTTAAGCTGAAAGCTGAGAAATTAAAGTCCAGGATCTCCATAGTAGGGTTTTCTGGAATGCTCCCAGTTCCACGCTTAGGGCCGTTTACACAGGTAGAACTGCAGAGTCTCAATGCATTGATGAGTGGATGGTGATAGGAGGAGGGATTTAGGTTTATTAGAAACTAGAGAACATTTTGGGAAAGGTTGAACCTATGCACAAAGGATGGGCTCCCCCTAAACCAAAACAGAACCAGATTGCTGCATATAAAATTAAAAAGATAATAGAGGACCTTATAAACTAAACGATGGGGCAAAGCAAATAGATTCAGAGGAACACATTTCAGTCAGATACATCCTTTAGCAAAGGATTTATTAAAGGGGATACTCTATATCATCATAAAAAGAAGAGAGTAGAAGTTGATCATGTACAGATAAGAACAGAAGGAATCAAATGAAAAAGAACCCCATTCAATTACATCACATGATGCCAGACAGCTAGAAAGTGACACATTTTATTAGTGCATCTATGCAAAGACAAGAAGTCTAAATACTAAGAGGGGTGAGCTTGAGTGTCTGTAATTAAGTGAGGCTATTGATAGAATAGGCATCACGGAAACTTTCTGGAATGATGATAATCAGTGGGACACTAATACAGCAATCGGCAACCTTTGGTACGCAGCCCACCATAGTAAGCCCCCTGGTAGGTCAGGACGGTTTATTTATCTGCTGTGTCCACAAGTTTGGCCAATCACAGCTCCTACTGGATGCAGTTCGCCGTTCCAGGCCAATGGGGGCTGTGGGAAGCAGCGGCCAGCATATCCCTTGGTCCATGCCACCTCCCGCAGCCCCCATTGGCCTGAGCGACAAACCACAGCCAGTGGGAGCTGCGATCAGCTGAACCTGCAGGTGCTGCTGGTAAACAAACCAGCCCAGCCCACCAGGGGGCTTACCCTGGAAGGCCGTGTGCCAAAGGTTGCGGATCCCTACTGTAACACAAGGATACAAGGATACAAAATATACAGGAATGACAGAATAAGTCATGCTGGTGAGGGAGTAGCACTATATGTGCAAGAATGTAGAATCAAATATAGTAAAAGATCTTAAATGAATCAAATTGTACCATAAAATCTCTATGGACAGACATTCCATGCTTGATTAATATGAGTATAGCAGTAGGAATATACTACCAGTAACTTGACCAGGATGGTGATTGTGAAATGCTCAGGGAGATTAGAGAGGCTACAAAAAGAGAAAATACAGTAATAATGGGGGATTTCAACTATCCCCACATTGACTGGGAACATGTCACCTCAAGATGGGATGTAGAGACAAAGTTTCTATACAGCATTGATGACTGCTTCTTGGAGCAGCTAATTCTGGAACCCACAAGGGGAAAGGCAATTCTTGATTTAGTCCTAGTTCACCGTAGTTCACAGAATCTAGTCCAAGAAGTGAATACAGCTGAACTACTTGGTAATAGCGATCATAATGCAATTACATTTAACATCCTTGTAGGGGGGGGAATACCAAAGAAACCTATGATAGTAACATTTAACTTCAAAAAGGGGAACTACCCAAAAATGAGAAGGCTAGTTAAATAAAAACTCAAACTAAATGTATACTCCCAAAAAACCCAACAGTAAACAGAGTAGGAAACCCCCCCCCCAAAAAAAATCTTAAATATTGGAAGACAAATCTTACTGAGGAAAACAGAAAAGACGTTGAGTGTAAAAGTTTAATTAGCCCAAAAAGAATTTGAAAAACCAGCAAAAGTCACAAAAACAAACAGCAATTTTTTAAAGTAAATCAGAAAGAAGCCTGCAAAAACAGTCAGTTGGGCCACTAAACGATCAAAGTACTACAGAAAAACTCAAGGAAGACAGGGCTACTGTGGAAAAGTTAAAGGAATTCTTTGTATTAGTCTTCACTTCATATGTTGTGAGGGAGATTCCCACACCAGCAACATTCTTTTTAGAATCAGAGAGGTAGCCGTGTTAGTCTGGAATAGCAGAAGTGACAAAGAGTCCTGTGGCACCTTAAAGACTAACTAAAGTATTGAAGCATAAGCTTTTGTGGGCTAATACCCACTTCATCGGTTGCAAGCCGTGGATGTGTCCAGGGGCAGGTTTTTATACCTGCCCCTGGACACTTCCACGGCTTGCATCCGACGAAGTGGGTATTAGCCCACAATATCCAATTAGCCCACAATATCCAATATCCACGGCTTGCATCCAATGAAGTGGGTATTAGCCCACAAAAGCTTATGCTTCAATACTTTAGTTAGTCTTTAAGGTGCCACAGAACTCTTTGTCATTCTTTATAGGTGACAAATCTGAGGAACTGTCCCAGATTGTGGTGTCAATAGAGGAAATTTTGGAATAAATACATTAAACAATAATGTGTCATCAAGGACCAGATGATATTTATCCAGGAATTCTAAAGGAACTCAAAATATGAAACTGCAGAATTATTAACTGTGGTATATAACCTATCACTTAAATCAATCTCTGTACCAGATGACTAGCAGATAGCTAGTGACATGCAGATTTTAAAAAAGGTTCAGAAGAATTCCTGGCAATTACAAGCTTACCTTCAGTACCAGGCAAACTGGTTGAAACAATAGTAAAGACTGCTAGATAAACACAATATGTTGGAGAAGAGTCAATGTGGCTTTTGTAAAGGGAGATCATGCGTCACCGATCTATTAAAATTCTCTTAGGGGGTTAGCAAACGTGAACAAAGGTGAGCCAGTGGATATAGTGTTGTGTACTTGGACTTTCAGAAGTCCTTTGACAAGGCTGCTGACGGAAGGCTCTTAAGCAAAGTAAGCAGTTATTGGATAAGAGGGTGGGTCCTTTCATGGATTAGAAACTGCTTAAAAGATAGTAAACAAATGGATTGTTTTTACAGCAGAGACTGATAAATAGCATGGTCCCCCAAGAATTTATACAGGACTAGTTCTGCTCAACATATTCATAAATGATCTGGAAAAGGGGTGAACAGTAAAATTACTAAAATAGTAGAGTCCAAAGCTGACTGGGAAATGTTACAAGGGGATTTCACAAAATTGGGCGACTGGGCAACAAAATGGCAGATGAAATTCAATGTTGATAAATGCAAAGTAATGCACATTGGAAAACATAATTCCAACTATACATACAAAATGATGGGGTCTAAATTAGCTGTTACCACTCAAGAAGGATCTTGGAGTCTGTGACGGGTTGGGATCACAGAAACCCCTTAGGAGTTGCCTCCTGATGTGCCAAGGCTACTCCTTAGTTTTCCTGCCCAAACATCTTAGGACCTCAGTACCCTGCCAGGTCTGAGCCACGTCCCCTAACAGCTGTGGGCCTTCCTGGAAACAGGCAGGAGGTATTCTTACCTCTGGCACTCAGATGCTTAACTCCCAATGGCGTCATGAATAAAATTTGTTTTGCCCTGTATAAAGCTTATACAGGGCAAACTCATAGATTGTTCACCCTCTATAACAATGATAGAGAGATATGCACAGCTGTTTGCCCCCCCCCAGGTACCAACACGTACTCCAGGTTAACTAATAAGTAAAAAGTGATTTTAATAAAGATAGGAAATAGGATTTAAGTGGTTCAAGTAGTAACAGACAGAATAAAGTGAATTACCAAACAAAATAAACAAAAGCCACAAATCTAACACTATTACAGTAAAAAACCTCACCCTCTGAATTCCTTCTTTCAGGCTAAACTCCCTGTTAGCCTGGGTCCAGGAATCACTCGCACCCCCCCTACAGTCACAGTCCTCTGTTCCAGTTTCTTCCAGGAATCCTTGGGAGATGGAGGGCTGTTGCTTGAGCCAGCTGAGAACAAAATGGAGAGGTCTCTCCCAGGTTTATATAGACCTCTTCCTCTGGGTGGAGAGCCCCTCCTCCTTCCTATGCAGAGTCCACATGGCCTCTCAGAGCACACGGCTCAGTTGCAGGCCCGAACCAGACTCCCCTCACCACCAGCCAGGCTGCATTCCTCAGGAAGCTCGGGTGTCGACGGGCGTCTACACAGTTCATTGTCTGCTTGATTGGCTCTCAACTGGGCTTAACTGAGAATAGTTTTTTCTCAGAGAGCTGTTCAGCTACTTTTCAAAGTCCACATACAACCAACCAAGCACATAGTCAATATTCATAACTCTCAATACAATGCAGACACATACATACAAATAGGATGAACAGATCTAGTGGATCATTACCTTCACAGAGATATAACTTTTTAGCAAAACCATATTCCAGTAACATCATACATATATTTAGAGGCACCCCCCCCCCCCATAAAGCCTTATGGGGTACACTGTCACAGAGTCATCATGGAGTTTTCTGAAAACATCTGCCTAAGGTGCAGCAGCAGCCAAAAAAACTAACAGAATGTTAGGAACCATTTGGAAAGAGATAGATAATAAGATAGATAATATCCTAATACCACTATATAAGTCCATGTTGTGCCCTCATCTGAAATTCTGCATGAAGCTCTGGTTACCCCATCTCAAAAAAGAGATATTATAAATGGAAAAGGTATAGAGAAGGAACAAAAACGATTAGGGGTATGGAACAGCTTCCCTCTGTTGAGAGATTTAAAAAGATGGGGACAGTTTATCTTAGAAAAGAGACGACTGAGGGGGGATATGATAGAGGTCTATATCATCATGAATGGTGTGGAGAAAGTGAACAGGAAAATGTTATTGACCCTTCACAATGGACACACCATGAATCCCTCAATGAAATTAGTAAGCTGCAGATTTAAAATAAACACAAAGTACCACCTTTTCACACAACACACACAACCCATCATCCAGGCCCAGCTTCTGGCAGTCAGAGGTTTAGGGGGACACAGAGCATGGGGATGCATCCCTGGCCAACTTGGCTAATAGCGATGATCTTCCCTAATTCTTTTTTGAACACAGTTATACTTTCAGTCTTTACAACATCACTGTCCCTCCCAGTCAAGCTTGGAGGGAGGTTACTTTACGGATCGGCAGGTTGTGATCGATTATATCAGGGAGTCACTGCCTCCATGAGGACACCAGGTAAGTCAACCTAAGATGCGCCAACTTCAGCTACATTATTCACGTAGCTGAAGTTGTGTATCTTAGGTCGAACCTCCCGCTCCCCCCCCCCCCATCCCCGCTACTGTAGACCAAGCCTTAAAATTCTCTAAGTTTTTCACTGGGTTGGGTCCTTTGTTCTAATGATGGTGACTTCAATGGAGCTATGACAATTTACACTAGAAGAGGATGTGCCCCATAATCATAAAATATGACAAATTATTTTCAATTATTTTGTCACTCTGGCAATCAATTCCAAATTAGCATGGTTTGCCTGTGTTCTTAAAAAGTATTTGAATAAAAATATAGCTAGTTTATAAACAGTTATTTTGGGTAATAAGGCCATCCTAGGTATTTGGTTAGATGTACCTCACACTCGGTGCTGAGTGACCCAAGTACACAGTAGTTGTTCCCTAAAGTTTATTATTCCATAAATTGTTTGACAGCCCAAATGTGTTTTATGACATATGGGGATACATTTATAAAACTTCTTGTCCATTCCAATTCCACAGCTATATACTTTTTATTTTCCTTGTAATATGCTGTGGGGCTTGCATCGCTGAAGATTATAGACATATATATTGATTTTCTCCTGTTTATTTTGGGATTTTATATGCAATACATTTTCCGTGTTCTATACTGTGTCTTGGTAACTCAAAATGCTTCACAGTGTTGCCTGATGGGTTGCATGGTTACATTCCGTCTCTTGTGTTTTCCCCAAACATTAGCTATGCAATTAATGAACAAATCACACAAACTTTTAGCACTGGAATTTTTCTCTGGATGCAAATGTAAAGGATTTTTTAAAACATCTTATATTTCTCTTTCAGACCCTAGGGAGGAACTGTATGCTTCTAGTTCTAAATTACTCATTCCTGCTGGCAGCAGATGTATGCCCTAAGGAGTATAGTCTGAACTCAGACAAGGCTTTTGCTATGCAAATCCATTTACAAATACAAAATAATCTAATATTGCACTTTTTGTACAATCTCTCAAGATGCTTTACAATCCATAAAAAAAGAGCTATAAAGGGGTTCAGAACGAATACTATCTCTTCCATATAAAACAAAGTCCACCATTTTGTGGGGCTGAAATTTTCTCCATTGGTTTAAGATTTCTATTTATGTGTAGTGTTCTAAACAAGGTTCTAAACTGCTTTTTCAAAACTAATCAAGAGCTACCTTGAAAACCTCTTAATACTTACCTCTGAGTAGAGCTGTGTGATCTTTTTTTCCAGTTTGCTGGCAATTCTATGAGGAGAGGGTCTTATTCTGAGTTAAACCAAAAACTAAACATTCCATAATTTTTGAGGCAAACCAAATTGTAAAAAAAATTGTTCTAGGCTAAACTCACCAAACATTCAACTTGCACTGAAATACTTCTGATCAATGTCAATAATTTTTGTAAAAAAAATTAAAGGATGTATTGCAACACAAATTCATTCAAGAATTCAAATTTCCCTGAGTCTTCCAAATCTTAATGTGTATCCCACACAATAGCTAATGTTCATGATTTTCTTGTGTCACATCATAATACTAGGAGTTCTTCTGGAAGTCCCAGCTCCTGGACTTAAGGAAAACTTGTGAGATTCTAAGTTTTATTTTATAGCATCAGTGGATAAGTTCTATCCCTGGTGCTTATGGGGAAAATCATGAAAATATGACCCAAGTGTAGCCAAAAGATTTACAAATCAGAAGAAAAAGAAAAATAATCCTAGTTTTGTATTTATTTATTGTAATCTCATGATTTTAGGTGCCTGACTCATGAGTTTTGGATGCTTGCCAATAGGCAATACTGTGATCATCAACTTTTTTATATCCTAACAATCAAAGTAAACTAAAATGATTAGGCACACATTTTAGCCAGGCTTTTTGGTAGGGTAGGGAAGTATAGTGATGCAGGACTTTCCCTAAATAATGGTTTCTGATTCCTCAAAAACCAAGGACTTGTTTCTCCTGCCACTTGCCCTTGATGCAGCAAAGTTATATGTGAGTAGTGCACTGAAGTCAGTGGGACCAGTCACATGATTAAAAGCTAAGCATCTATTATAAGTGTTTTCCTGGATTTGGGGCCGTACACAGCTCTGACTCCATTAACTTTAATAGAGTTTTGCCTGAGTTACTCCGGTGTGGGAGGAGAACTGGGTCCTGTGATTCATTTCTAGCTCTTTGTGTTGAAGTGAGAAGCTTGTGACCAGACATGCTGCTGGCCAGCTTTACTGAACACTATCTTCAAAACGCAGCCATGCAGAAAACTGTCTGCAAGTAAACAATAGTGTTAGATTAGAGGTGAAATCACCTCTCTTCCGTGTTATTTCCCTCAACATAAAGTGACTTCAAAGAAGGAATGAATTAACATAATTAGATTGGGATTTTGCACAACCTCTTCGAAATCTGTTTTAGAGTTTATGAAACTGCTAACTCACATGAAAGTTTAATTGAAGCCTCTTTTCTTCCAAAGATAATTTTTAAATATATTTCTAACTGCTTTACAACCTGTGTTTTGCTTTGAAATTTATTTTTCTACAGTGAATTAAAATGTTTTTTTGTCACGCTGCCTGGAGTGGCTCACTACCACGAGTGCCAACCTCAGGGCAAACTGTCCAAAAATAGGACAGATACCCCGAATTGGTAGTGTATTCTACCATTCGATTTCACCACACGAGTGACAAATGTGAATTCCTGAATATTGTACCAATGTGACGAGATCCCTGAGGTGCAGCCTGGGACCATGGGACTCTCTCCAGGCTGGGCTGTCTCTCACAATGCCTTGCTAGTGACCAGCAGCAAACCCCTCTAGGAGTTGTTATCACGCAGCACAACTGCATGTGGAGAGCCCACACGCAGCTATATTGCATGGATGCTCCCAGAGCCATTCATGAATCACACAGAGAAAGGCATCGGCTGAATCCCCCCAGGCCCCCGCACTGTACCTCGGGAATATACTGTCTCCAATTTATTAATTGGTTCACCACTTCCTCAGTGGAAAGTGGATATACTCCAGCCTTTGCAAAACCTTTCCCACACACTTCATGCAAACTCACTGGTAAAGATAAGCAGCAAAACAAATGTACTGATACAAAAGATAAATGAACTGATATTACATGATAAAAAAAAGTCAGCGTTAGTTACCAAAATAAAATAAAAGCACATAGTCTCTGGGGATCTTCGCTTTGCATCTAGTACTCTTCCCTATAAGAGCCCAAATGGTTCAGAGATGGAGAATCTTTCGCCGAACCCATAGCTATAGCTTCTTCTCAGAGAAAATAAGCTGACATGGGGTTTTCCTTCTTTGACCAAGAGTGAGGAATTCATTTTGAGTCTTTGACCCCCGGTCTTCACACACAAGGACCACTTGCTTTGAAAGTAGCTCTTTTCTCTTAGAGTTCTTCATTTGCATTCTTTCTCCTTTGATGGGTTATTTAGTTACAAGAATATACACCATGTGAATGGATGCTACTGCATTATAACAGGATACAGATAAATGAAAACAATGGAAGTACATCCCATTAGTTTTCATGAAGATTAAACACAAAATATACTCTTATACATTTAACAATCACTTTGATCTATACTAAAATACAAGTGATTTGGCCTCGAGCTTTGGCATGACCTGGCACCTGGTCTAGCAGCATCACAGTTTCAAAGGTTTATTATTTGAAAATTATTTTCTCCCTTCTTTTGGGAAAGCCAGAGAACACACATTTTAAAAAGTAAGTTTAGCAAGATTATTATAAATCATTATTTTCTTATTCTTCATTTTTTGTTTCAAAAGAATTACATTTGCCATACTTTCTACACTGAAAATACACACAAGTTGAGTTAAACTACAGCTCCTTTCCCCCTTTCCTCTAATTTATACAATGCCCAGCTAACTGAGTCTCCTAGTTTTGAACACAGAAGGTACCCTCCTGGTCACAAGCAGATCATTTAATGCAAATCAGACCTACATGGGAAAGATTTTCAAGGGTTAAGACCCACCAGAGTATCTATCAGTTGGCCTTCAGCACAAAGTATTGTGTGTGAACCCTGAGCAAAGTATTCTTTCTTTGCTCAGGGTTCACAGTGTAAGAATGTACAACTTTTTTTTTGCTTTCTGTGTATATAAATACACCTTACTTCTGTCCCATTCTATGCATCCAATGAAGTGGGCTATAGCCCACGAAAGCTTATGTTGAAATAAACTGGTTAGTTTCTAAGGTGCCCCAAGTCTTCCTCGTCTTATTTACGGATAAGGACTAACATAGCTGCCAATCATAAACATCTCCCTACTTATACATTCTCTAACCTTTCTGCTGAGAATGCTGACTAGGAATTCAACTAGTGCCTATTGTGGCAGTGATGGGTTCTGTGATATGGACACCTGTCTCTCTCTCTTTGCCCATCTCCCCAGTCGGGGTATGGGCCACCAACCACAGATCACTCCATCTCTGTTGTTGGTGTTTCGGTAGCAATTTGGTTCCCTATGGGGGGGAGTTGCTAGCCCCACGCCCATGTTAAGCCTACAGCACCTGGTATTCCTAGGAGGTCTCCCATCTAAGTACTAGCCAGGCCCAACCCTGCTTAACTTCCAAGATCAGATGGGATCAGGCATGTTCAGGGTGGTTTAACCGTATGGGCACCTGTCTACTGAGAGTATATCTTTCCTGCAAGTGAAGGTGTAATTGTGCTAGCATGGGTAGAAATGATGGTTCTAGCTTTAATTTAGCTAACACTAGTAACAATAGTGGTGAAGATGTGGCACCACAAGCTAGCAACATGACTACATACCCAGGGTCCCTGACTGGCTTGTACTGTGATGACAAGATTGTGGCAAAACCCAAGCTACCATGTCTGTGTTGCTATTGCTACTCATATTACCTAGGTTAAACTTTACAGTGAAGACATACTCTAAAACCTGGACAATGGTCAACACCACTCATTTCATGTAGTCCACCAAACAACATTTTTTGTTATTATTACCACCAGCTCAGGTTGGATTTGAATCAATGGATTATTGTTATGAGTTTCCTCAATTCCAGAAAAAGTCTTCTCTTCTCCAATACTAATCTAGTGCCCCAAAGAGGTTTTAAAAACACAAAAATGCAAATGTCAGTTAAACCTGATTTGCTGCCATTGAAATCCGCAGCAGACAACCTGCTACATAATCCGTTTGATGCACACCAAACATTTTAATACAATGTCACTTCAAGCCACTGCAACACAAAGACATGTCCAAGATGTCTGGTTTCTCTGGAGGCACAGGTATTGGAACACAGAGACATTCATGAATAAGCCTTAGTATTCTTTTAATTTGATTGGCTATTCTAACTGAACTGCTGGCCAGACACAGCGCATTCTGGCAGCACAAAATGAGTAAAAATACAAGTTACAGACAGACCTGTTATTCCTATATTTTTTCCTAATTCCCAAACATAAACAGACATGTTTGCTCTAGCCAACTTTTATATAGCTTTGCATTATAATTCTTTATGTGATTCACACACTGCTAAATGATGTGGTGAAAAAGCAAATAGATTAATTTTGTGATGTGCTACTGAATGAAACAATTTAGAGTAGGAACGATGTCATTGAGTCAGCTCCATGAAAACTCTGAACCAAGTCCTTTGTAGATACAGGAAGAGTCACAAATACTATATCTGCAACCGTGAAAGGGTTGGAAAATTTCAGATAAACAATCTGCCTCCCTCTCTGGCACCCTCATGCCCCACAACAAGAACTGAAAAAGTGGATTTTTAAAAGAAATGAATAAAAACTCAGTTTTAGTTGCTGAAAATGGAATAACCTATTGAAGTCCTGTTGTCTCATCAGTGGAATCTGAATCAGATAGATTAGAGAAAGCAAGAGAGTGTTTTGTAAATCACTATTTATCCCTATGCATACTAGAAACGAATTAGCCAGTGGTAAATCCATTGCAACAGAGAGAGATTATTTTGGCAACATGTTACTTAGGCTATTTACTTTAACAGCATCATCCATTTCATGCATTTTAAATGTCATCATCAGCTGGCTAAGGGATCAGAAACCTTGTCTATATTTCTGTGACTTATAGTGTAAAGAGGTTAAAAATTATATTATTTAAGTGTTCTAAGTATCATGGAGCTGCAAAAAATAATTGTGCTGCAGGCAATAGAGCTCAGATCTGATGCATTCCGTCCGGTATGGCCATAGGTATAGGTAGAGACCTTGCACTAGGATATAATGGTTAGAGGCACATCTCTCAGGTGGTGGATAGGGGTAGCTACTTTGGGGAAACTGAGAAGCAGTTCCATTAAGCAGAAGAAACTGAGAAGCTGTTCCATTAAGGATGAGATTAAAAAGGACACACGCCTTTACCACAAGTGTTGCACAGAAGCAGACTATATTATAGACTAATAAAATCATTATATTTGGTACCAAAATTAAAATGTGTCAAACCAATGTATTATTCTTCTAAATATTATTCTATGGTTTGAAAGCACCCGCATTAAATGAAATAAACATCAGAAGAATGGAGGCAGTAGAGGTGAGGGTTCTTTGAAGGATGGCAGGTGTTAAGACAAGTGAAGAAGTTAAAATGAGACTAGGCAATCTGGGTCTACAACCAAGGTCAGTCTACTCTAAAGGCCTACCATCAACTAGATGGTGGAACATCATACAGAGGGACATGACCAGGCTGGACTTAATGGAGGAACAAGCCACTGACAAGAATGAACTGCAGTCCTGTACTGTTCCCTAGATCTGCAAATATGCTTTGGAATGAAAGACACAACAAAGAAAATTTATAGACAAATCACACATACACACACACAATGTGTGATTAATGTCTAGAATACACACCTCTTTAACTAAAGGAGAACTCTCTTGGTTTGTGGTAAGTTCCTTATCCTCTCCATGTCTGGGCAACCATTCCAGGGCAACATGATCATTTACATAAAACCAGTACATTACATTATACTCCCTTCCCTCCATTAGCTAAAGCTTATCCCAAGCAACTAAAGTTCACAGAAGTTTAAATTCAATAACACAGAATGAATCTGTAACAAATATATATGTAATGAACAACACACACATAGAAACCCAGATGTGAACCTCGACCCGTGATTACAAAGACAGGTTTCTATCACTTACCCATGCAGAGTTCCACTGACTTTATCAGACTCGAGGCCAGAACATTACATTACCATGCTGATGCTTTATATTAATGCACTTTGCTTAACATTAAATAAGACATTGATTTTTGTAAAGAGCTAATTGTGGACTAAAATTGAAAAGGTTTCATTTTCATTATCCAGATAGCTTCACAGTGAACTAAATTCTGTTTTGCTTGATATTCACCATGCACTGTCTAATCTTCATCACTTGTGCTTGCAGTGTGAATATGTTACACAATATAAATGTTTCCATGTCTCCCATCATGCTCAGAACTACTAGTTAGCCCACACTCCTCCCAGTTTACCACTCCTCCACTTTCTCTCCATTCAAGACCCTCTTAAAAATGCACACTGTGCTGATAATTTAAAAATAAAACAAACCAAAACAACTGTTATCCCTGTCCCTAGGATTCCCAGAATGTCCTATTTTCTGTATGTCTAATGCCCCTCTGCCATGTACATTGGCCAAACCGGACAGTCTCTATGCAAAAGAATAAATGAACACAAATCTGACATCAGGAATCATAACATTAAAAAACCGGTAGGAGAACACTTCAATCTTTCTGGTCACTCAATCACAGACATAAAAGTGGCAATTCTTCAACAAAAAAACTTCAAAAACAGACTCCAATGAGAAACTTCAGAACTGGAATTAATTTGCAAACTGGATACTATTAAATTAGGCTTAAATAAAGACTGGTAGTGGTTGGATCATTACACAAATTGAATATATTTTCCCATGTTAAGTAGCCCCCTGCTGTTACTCACACCTTCTTGCCAACTGCTTGAAATGGGACATCCTGATTATCACTACAAAAGTTTTTTTTCCTCCTGCTGATAATAGCTCACCTTACTTGATTAAGCCACTTAAAATTAGTATATCAACCTCTACCTTTTCATGTTCTCTCTGTGTGTGTGTGTATATATATATATATATTCCTGTGGTATATTCCATTCTATGCCTCAGATGCAGTGGGTTCTAGCCCACGAAAGTTTATGCCTAAATAAACTGGTTAGTCTCTAATGTGCCACAAGTAGTCCTCGTTCTTTTTACAGACATAGACTAACACAGCTACTACTCTGGTACATTTAGGCTGTAATTCTTTCCGAACTGGAAAATATTTTTGTATTGTACAGCACCAAACACATTGCCAATGCTAAATAAACAATTATTCAATAAAGAAAATAATTTTTCCCTGATTTATTGCCTTCAAATCAAGGCTTAAGTTTGAGGTCTTCTCTTTATTCTAAAACTCAGTTTGAAACCATTTTTAAAAATTCTATACACTTTTCTGGGCTACTGTGTGGTATACCCCCAAATAAGCCACAGTATCCAAAAATCCATCATTTGGGAGTGGGTTGAGAATGATCCCGCCCCCCAAAGTATAGTTTTTACAAGTCATGAAAATGTAGGGATTTTCTTTAACCCAGTATTGAGATGTACCTCCACTAAGAAAAATGGGACTGGTTCTGTGAATTGCATCACCTCCTGCAAGTGAAGTAGTGGTCAAAGAGGTACAGAGGAGACCACAATCACCCTCTTTCTTTATGGAGTATTTTAGGACTGATCAAAAAAGTTTTCTGTTGTAACAAGGGGTATGAAAATGGCTGAAATCATCATTTTAGATTCAGGGGGGTAGTCATGTTAGTCTGTATCGACAACAACAATGAAAAGTCTGGTGGCACCTTAAAGATTAACAGATTTATTTGGGTATAAGGTTTTGTGGGTAAAAAACTCCAGTATCTGAAGAAGTGGGGGGAGGGTTTATCCATGAAAGCTTATGCCCAAATAAATCTGTTAATCTTTAAGGTGCCACCAGTCTCCTCGCTTTCATTTTAGACTGACAGACATCCTAACTCAGGTTCTCTTTATATTAAAACAAAACCAAAGAAACTTTGTTCTGAACCTGATGTGGTTTTAAAATCCCCAGGGTTCTTCACAGCATGTCTTTCTCACTCTTTGATTACTACATTTCCATGATCCATAGTGCTTGTTCCTCCTAGGGCATGTGATAAATATGAAATCTAGCAGTCCCTTCACTCACCCTTGTCTGTGAACTCAGAGAACTAGTAACTCTAGCTCACCTCTCATAGCAGAAGAATCAACATAGCATTGTCATTACTGTTGAAATTAATTTTTACTAGACATGTAGAGAGGGTTAAGAGCTGCATTGCAGTGAATGCCATTGTTCAAGGTCAGCAAAGTAAGATCCATTACTGAGAAGGATTTGTATTAGATCTATTCACCCACCCCTATAATTTGGTGACATATAGTAGATCTACCTACTAATTTCCGATTGTAAATTTATCTTCACCAAGACGCAAAAAGTTCATTAGTTTGTTCAAAAGTACTCTTTAGTGAGCGTGCTAATTGAGGAGATGTTAAACACAACAATGGTGAAAGGTATTATTTCTAAAGAAGGACTATTAATTAGTCTTCCTTTGTGTGTTTACTGTTACTAGATTTTTCTTTGCTAAAGGACAATGGTAAGAAATACGTAACATCAATACATTGTAAAATGTATTGGATAGTTAGGCTTAATTGTAATAAACTTTTCTAAGCTTTTTATTGGTAGTAACCTTGTTAAAAAGTGCTCTCATTTGTGCCACTGACTGTGTAGACACCAAAAGTAGA
Source organism: Sternotherus odoratus (assembly GCA_032164245.1). NCBI lineage: Eukaryota > Metazoa > Chordata > Testudines > Kinosternidae > Sternotherus > Sternotherus odoratus. The sequence goes on from JAVMKO010000001.1 coordinate 248,103,257, forward strand.
AAACAAACCAACTCTCAATCTTGCTTTAGGTCCTTATTCAGCAAGATCCTTGTTATATCCATGGCATACACATAGAGAACTTAGAATAAATACTCATGGTGGAAGGTTGCAATGTAACACTACTTGATTTCCTAGAATTCAAGAACAGAGAGAGAGAAAACAGGATACTCCCCAAAGCAGAGTGGTACAGCTCATCCCTACCTTGCTTTAAACTGGCTTTTACCAGACTAGCTGTCTATTGACTGCTGCTTGGCTCAGATCACACACTCCCCTAAAGAACTCCCTATCCTGTTAACAGTGTGATGCTGGCAGAACAGGTGCCAGCTCATGCCAGACACCTAGGCCTCACTGAACACTGGACAAATGCATAGCTGGAAACCAGTCTGGCTCACCTTTGTGTTAGTATTGTTAAAATAGGTATTAGATTTATAATGTATTAGATTTTAGTGTTTGGACATTATGAAATGCTTGTGAGTTGCTGCATGCCTTAATCTCACAGTATCTGTATCCCATGTTGTAAAGTTATATTTAAGTAGGGTGACCAGATGTCCCGATTTTAGAGTGACCGTCCCGATTTTTTTAGCTTTTTCTTACATATGCACCTATTACTCCCCCACCCCATCCCAATTTTTCATACTTGTTATCTGGTCAACTTATCTTGAACTGTTTTGCTCTGTAATTATAAAAGTGTTTGCTATGAAACTAGAAACTCCCCCAGTCAGGAGAGAAGCTGGTGTGAAAAACTAGGTTACCACAAGAGGTGTCATTTCTTGCCCAACAAAATAAGGCCTATAGACACCAGACAAACCATTGTGGAACAAAAGACTTTGTTGATTACAAATGCTTGTCCCATTGCAGCTTGAACTCTGGGGGAATGGAATAAAATCCCCATCAAGAATAAATTGTTACCCCTGTGCTGGTTGGACTTCAGGGAGAAGGCAAGACCTGTAAGCATAAGCAAAGGATCCCTAGCTGTTTAGCTTGGGTTAACCCTAAAGGACTTATAGCTTGCACATTACAGCAACTTCTATTACTTTGGGGACTTTAAATCATTTGTGTGGATATTTACCTGCTTTAACCTTATAAATAACTCTTATTTCTTTGTCCTAGTTAATAGATCTTTAGTTAGTTTATTATAGGATTGGCTACAAGCATGGTCTTGATTTGAGATCTGAGATGAAATTGACCTGGGTTAACAAACTGATCCTTTGGCACTGGGAGTAACCTGAATAGTGTTGTGATTCATAGTGTGAGGGACAATTTCTCATGAAGGAAGGTCTGTGACAACATGTTAAGGCTGCTACAGTGCTTAAGAAGTTCACACTTGATAGTTGATGAGTGAAACTTAATTAGAGAACACAACCAATTTGGAGTTTGTGTCCTGTTTCTTAACAGTCTGCCCTGATGTTGGCACTCACGTCTGTGAGCCTCTTCAGAAAGCATGACAAGGCAGACCAGGAAAAACTCCTGAAATTTGAAATGGCAGCCTTCAACTTTACATCTACACTATAAAAACCACCATGACATCAAGTTTCAGAGCCCAGGTCAACTGATTTGGGCTTGCGCTCTGAGGCGAAAACTAGCAGTGTAGATGTTTGCATTTGGGCTGAAGTCCAGGTTCAGACTCTCTGGGTTTCATAACCTTGGACTCCAGCTCAAATGAAAACTTCTACATTGCTACTTTTAGCCCCATTGTGGAAGTGCCATGAGCCCAAGTCAGTTGAGGCAGGCTCTGAGACTCGCTGCCGCAGGGTTTTGAGGAGAGGGGACGGTTTTTTGCTTTATGCCCTTGTAGTCAGTTCTAACTATCTCATTCTATGACTGCAATCTCTTCATAGAAGGGAATAGCTCTTTGGGTTTGTCTACACTTACAGCGCTGCAGCGACTCAGCTACACCGGGGCAACTGCGCTGATGTAGCTCTTAGTATAGTTGCTACCTCTGCCGATGAGAGAGCTTCTCCCATCGACGTGCGTATTCCACCTCCCCAAGGCACAGAAGCTATGTTGATGGGAGAAATCATAGTAGGCCATGCCTTAGTAAGCATTTGTACAATGACTAGCACAACGAGGCCCAAACAAGAACGAGGCTTCTATGCTCTACCACAATACAAAAACTAAGTTATGTCCAGCAGTCTAAAGGGAAGTCATTGTTGCACTAATGTTTGCCAGGGTAACCTCAAAAGCAATCACACAAAAAGCAGTCACTGATGAAACCCTTCATACAGTCACTGCTGGTGATTGGGAATGCCCTTGAGGAAAAGCCAAGGGAATAACGAAAGAGGTGCTGAATTGAAATGACCTCGGACTGTAGATTTGTAAATTGCATTAATTTTTTTCATCATTTTGCTTAACTTCTTCCCACCACATTATTTTCAAATTGATTCATGTTCCGATATACAGAATACACAAACTTGAGATGCAAACTACAGCTATTCTAGTTTCAGCATAAGGTGTCACAAAGAGGTAAATATCAAGGAAATGGGAAGATAGAACCACTTTTGTATAGGATCTTTGCACCATTTCTGTTACCTAACTAAATCTATACACTGAAAATAGTGGAATATGGAACAAAGAAATATGAAAAAAGATTTTTCCAACCCACCCACTATAACTATAGTGACATTAGTGGTCAATCATCTCAGAGATTCAGATAAACAGACCGTACTAGAGGCTTAGCTGAATCTTATGTGAATGAATCAGACTTTTGTGTTTGTAGGATTAGGCTTGAAATCTCATGAAAAATAGGCACCCCGACTCCAGTCAGGGTGGAATTAATGTTTTCCTGGAGCCAGATTCTGGTGCCATGTAAGAAGCAATAAAGATAAATATTCTCACTGAAATTTTGATCCTGCTCTAGGTGAGTAAAGGCAGCAGACTCTCCTATGATCTTTTCTCCATTCTAGGTGTAGTCCAAGTTGGAACCAGGATATAGAGAAATACTGAAGAACATATCTGTATATTTTCCTGTTTATTTTGGGCAGAAGCCTCAAGTTGGTCATGGTTTTACCCAAACCAGTATGTCCATTTCTTAGTGATTTGAGCTAAGGCTTATATATTCTCATAGCAAACCACACCATCACATATTCTGTATTTATCGGTGATTAGATTTTCAAGTAACTAAAGCCCTGTGTTACAACGGCTAATTCTAAAACATTGCAACAACCATGAATGCTGAAGCTATATAATACATTGAGATAGATCCTGAACAGCATTGTTGCCACTTTGTGGAAGGATCACCCTAATTGAAGTGGACCTTCCACTGGCATAAAAGCTCTCATGGCCATTAGCATAGGGGGCATGGCTGGATAATGGCCATGATTGCCATATGCTTTGGCAAAGTCCGGCTGCCCTTGGGGCTTCTGGCATCTGCTGCAAGTTAGTTCAGACCATCTGCCTAAGATTGCTCTAACTTAGCCCAGGGCATTCGGATAGCTACAGATCAAGGGAGTGTACGGGTGGCTTAATTCCTTCTTTTCTGTGCTCCTCAGCCCCAGCTAAGGAACTAAGCTACTGAATCAAGTTCCAAGGCAACATCAGTGGTGGGGTAAATTACTCATCAGTGAGTGGGTATAAGTGAACATAGGTCCATGGAATATGGATGCTGAAGAATGAGAAACGGAGAGAAGAGGCAGTAGGAAAAGTGTTTAACAGGATGGCATAAGATCGAATGTGTTTGGGGAGAACACCTGCTGCACCATTTCAAAGGGTCTAGCAGAGGCAGCACCCCAAGAAACATGGGGCTAAATTCTCTTCTCAGGCACAATGACAGTCTATTTGCTGGAGTTAGACACAACTTGCATTGCTTTGAATGAGAGCAGAACTTTTCCCTTTGTGCCAAAATCAGGCAAAATGCCTCCAGGAGCTCCTGCTGGGCCTATTTCAGCACCACTTCCAAGTCAAAGGGGTGATGCTGTCTAGCCTAAAGATTATTTTTAATTTGCTTTCTCTCTGAATCAGGAGTTCAAGGCACTTTTCCTTATATTCACACCACTGAAGCACACCTCTCTGATGTTCAAAGGTGCACAATATTGTTGCATTTCTGGGATGGAATGAAACTTCTGTAATGACAGGGCAGCCGAATAGGAAAATACTAGCCCAGCCATTTTCCTTTGTAGGCCACCACGAGTAGAAACATAAGATTCAAAAGCAGAGAGCCTGCTGAGTTTGAAAGGTAGGAAACCAAGATGCTTCCCATTTGCAAGTTGTTCAGCTTGGCTTTATAACAAGCTCACACAGTAGAATGAACACACACACTTTAAATCAAATGCTCTTTTGAAAATCTAATACCTTTTATCCTAGATGAAATAAGTGTAGGTCATTTATAGTCAAGGAACTGGTCTTTGTGAATATAATACAGCATAGAGAACTAAAAGAAAAAATAATGCAATGCTGCAGAACCAGCCCCATAGTACTGTGCTTTCCATATTTCTGGTTCTGAACATTCTTGTAAGCGATGTATAAAATCAAAAAGGTGGAAACCTGTCCAAGAACAACTGTACAGGGTGAATGCACCACTAACCACTTTTGTTTGACCTACTGTTGCTGTTATTAGGATACCTGCTGGGTCTAGACTATATCCATGGAAAAGGGCAGCTGTTGGAATTAATCAGTAATGCATTAGGTGTGCTCTGCTTCCCACCATCACCCACCTCCTCAGAATCAACATCATTACCTGTTTCAAAATGTCACCAGTGGCCTCATTAAATGTGGATGCTGCAGCAGAGAGAATCTCTCCCTTTAGGAAGCTTTTAAACTATTTTTTTTAAAGTAGTGATGTGTTAAGGTTGCCAGTCTCAAAGTTCAAGTCAGAACAAAATTAGCCTAGAGAGGTACAGTCAAGAGACTGATCTGGTAGATGAAGCTGAAGGTTAACCCCCCAGTTGTCTTCATTGTTCCCTTTCTCTTGAAAGATCACCTGCTTCAGGCTAACCTGCTATCTCAACCAAAAAGGATTGCACACAGCTCCTCCTGTCATTTCCCATCACTGTTCCTAAGGCAGCTAAAAGGAGATTTTCCAAAAGGGTTCACACTTAAATCATTGGGCCAGTCCTGGTCTTCTATATTAGCTAAGCTTCCATACCAAAACATCCCAACCTAACATAGTGCAGGAAAATCATCATTTGTGATTACATTACTTACCTGGAGAATTCATGCAATCTCCCAAGGCAGCGGTCGCCAACCAGTGGTCCGCGGACCACTGGTGGTCCGACAGAAAATTTGGGTGGTCCGTGGGGAAATTTCGGAGCGGGGGGGGGGGGAGGGGAAGGGAGGCAAGCAGCGGGAGCAGTGTGCTGCGGCGTGGCGCCGCGAGAGTGTGCCCCTGTGGGGCAGGGAGGCAAGCGGCGGGAGCTCCCGCCCCCTGCCTGCACGGACCGTGGTGCAGCGGCGCGGCGCCGCGAGAGTGTATGGGGCAGGGGGGTGAGGCAAGCAGGAGTCTGAGGGTAAGGGAATCTAAATTACATCACCTCTGAATTTGATCCTCACTGTTTATCTAGCTATCACTTCTGAACATCCACTTCTCCTAGCTGGCTTCTCTCTCCTACTGACCTTCTTCTCTGCTGCTGGCCTCTTTTCATCATTGAAGATCTTTTTTCTTGGAGAGTCTATTTCTCTGTTACTGTTGCAGAGATGTCATAAGTGGAGAAAAAACCTGTTTCAAGATCTAAGCTGAATCTCTCTTTAATTTACAATGCTGTACCTTATTTCTCTAAAAGGTATTAATAAGTGCATTGTCAGCCTCATCTGTACCTTTCCTGTATTTGTATTTTTATTCAAATTTCAGCATGATCTTTGGTATTTTAATATAGAAATATCTCAGGAGGAAAGGAAGCAGCTTTCCTGTGGAGATCCATATTGGGAGTTTCTAGAAACATGTATCATCTTTCTGTCTGCTCTTCATAGATAGAAGGGTTTTTTCAGGGACTCCAATAATATGTTCAAGACCAAGTAATGCAAGAGGAGATTGAGGACAGAAGAAAACAGTGGGGCAAAGTAAGTTGATCGGTAAATTGATACAATTTACTATCTGAAGGGACAGGACAGGAAAACCAACCAACCAACAGGTAGTTAGTTTAGGAAGGTATAAAAGAAAACAGTTTTTGCTCATTGTAGAATTGGTTATGTATGTACATTAGTAACCATTAACCTGGTCAGTGTGTGTTGTGCCCCTTTTTCTCTCCTCCTCCCACTGGACCTCCCCCAACATGTTCACTCATGTGGGTCTGTTCAGATTTCAGTTTGAGAGATTGAATGTTTAGCTCAAACTGCAAACATGCATGCTTTTCACTCTGAAGGTCCCAGGGGTTGGCCAAGATCGTGGGCAATGCATATGCAGTATATGTCTCTATACAATGCATATGCATATGTCTCTATACAATGCATATGCAGTATATGTCTCTATACAATAGGTCAGGGGTAGAATGTTGGTGTTTTCTGATCCAGTTCTTGACTACTTTCAGGCAAGTTGCCCTGTTATAAATAACTATGTCCTCGGTTACATATTGGTATGGAATTTAGAGGTGGTTGGGCATAAGTAAGAATAATTAATTAATATTTATGTAAGCAGAGTTTGAATGAGCCCTTCCCTGACATCTAGTGATGAGCTGGGGGAAAATACTTCAGGAACAGACAGTATTTGCATAAACATACCTACTCCATCTAGGTATTCAGCTGCTTTGCCAAATTGATCAATTTTGGCTCGTGTTGGGTTATAAATCACTTTAGTATTGAAGGCAGGGGTAATGAAATGTTATCCTTCTTGTCTGAGTAAAGGGCAGCAGAAATCTGCTTAGCCTGTCATGACTGAGGGAATTCCCCGTAAATTGAACCCCACTCATTAAACAGGGAGTAGGGATGCCAAATCCCAGTAAGACAGTGGGTGAAGACAGGTGTTCCTATGTGGTGATAGGGGCATTGTGTAAGGAGTCTTAGACACCACCAGATCCTCCCCTTCCCACTGTTTAAAGATAGAGCTGATTAGACTCACTGGGGAGTCCTTGTTTTGTTTAGTGACCCCCTAGAGCTGAAATCACTGATAACCAGGTACTGCACATTAGATTAGGTTGGGGATAGTATTTCAGTGAAAGAGATTGCACCGCCTGTACCAGCAGTGAGGTTCCCTGTTACCCTCTGAAATCTGAGAGCTGGGTTTAGCGGTGGAACCTCAGAATATGTGATGTTGCAGCAGTAATACTAGGGTAGCAGACTGGGAAGGCAGTGACAATAGCAGTCATTGGCAGCACAGTAGATGACAGCACAGCGGCCAGCAGCGGCAGCAGACAACGACGGCAGAGTGACCCCGGGCTAATGTAAGCTCATTGAAGTAGTGACCCAGCAGTAGAGGCATTGCTTGATATGCCCCGCCCGCAGGATGGGACATGAATTCACATGACTGCACCTCTGAACTCTGGGCCTTCATTTACCAAGGACAGCAACTATGGGTAGGTCTTCACTACCCACCAGAACAACGGGTAGCGATCTCTCTTTTAGCGATCGATTTCTCGCATCTCATTAAGACGCAAGAAATCGATCGTCCGCAGCGCCGCCGTCGACTCCTGTAACTCCAGCTTGTTGCAAGGCGCAAGCTGGAGTCAACGGGGGAGCTCACAGCTGACTGCCGCCGCCATGAGGCTGGCAGGTAAATCGGCTGAAGATACGCCGACTTCAGCTACGTTATTAGCTGTAGGGCATACCGACATAGTCCCATTTGAAACAGCACTATGTCAACATGCACAAAGTATTTTAGAGCATGTCAGAAGGGACCACGGGGAGCAGAGCAGAGCACACCCTTTAGATCACTCTACATTTACATCCCTCTGATGTGCATTACCTCATGGTGCAGGTCAGTCCTTAGCTATCTCCCACTTACCATTCTCAAACAGGGATCCAGCAAAAGAGGAAGAGAAGAACTTGCAAATTGTAGCAAGCACCACATTTTCAAATAAACTTGTTTAATTAGTTTCAAGTTTTACTCTAGTAGCTACTTGTAGTTTCAGAGGAATGTAATTCAGGAACACCTAGTTAAACCTGTAAAATTTGAGAAAACAAATATCCACTTTAGCTTCAAATCTACCTGTCAATTTTGAGGCAAGTATTCCTTTGTTTATAGATTTTAATCAGATTTATGATGGAAACTATTTTAATCTTAATTTTGGAATAGCTACTTTACTCCTATTCCCTTAGAACCATATAGCAATAATCCACCGAGAGAATGGTGCCGGTAAAATAAACATACCCGGAGATTTCATTGGATCACTTCATAAAACTCTTGAGGGATATCAGTATGCTGAACAGTGATGTAACATTACATGGTGAATTTCACTGCAACATATTTTCAGAAATTTCAGGCTCTGAACTACAAACAGAAGTTCCTGTAGATAAATTGAGTAACAAGATTTTAACATGCATCAGATTTACTAAAACAGTCTATTCTTACCAAGGCTTGTCATTCTTCGTAAGCTATCCTATAGGGGGGTCTAGTGCTAAAATTAAATTATACCTGCCTACCATCCTCAATCTAATCAGGCTGCGACTTGCAAAATAAAACAATTAAAATTAGAGACAGGCCAGCCCCCCACTGTTTATGATCTCATTCTATTTGCAATGAGTAGGAGGAAATTCACCCATTGCGAGCATTTGGTTGATGTCAGTTTTCCTTGTTATTGCAAACAGTTCACAAAATAAGCCCCAGCTGCAGTCTTCCCAGCTAAAAATAGGTGGATACCAATTTAAACATCTTGGCAGTATTTCAAGTCAAAGTATCATTAGTAAATAGTTATGCTGTATTTTATTGTAAGAGATCCTGCCATGACGCCAATCTATACACATATAAATAAAGGCAGTTAGTTAGAATTATCTCAAACATAACTATATTTGAAGTTATTCACATTTTGTTCAGCAATGTGTGAAGCTATTTACAAGAAAAGGCATTAGTTAGAAGAATTGGTAAGCCTCCTGCGTTAATGGAACTTCTTACAACTCAATACCAGACTGAATTGCTTTACCTATAGATAGATTATGCCTTCAGGGGCAGCCCTAGGAAAGAGAAATGCAAAATTGTGCTACCAATTTTGAAGCCTCAGGGAGGCTGGGTCAGTGAGTTCCTCTGCTCCCCTTCAGGTGGATAGGATTTGCACAGACTCTTACCATTTGCAGCATCTTTCCCCCTCTCACTTCAGCTCAGTGGTGCTGGCAAGTGCCCTGAAGCGATGGATTCAAATATCCACCCACAGCCCATTGCCTAGTACTTCTTCCATACATAAACACTTGCCTACAGAAGCAGCCAAATGGGTCCTGATCTCCCTCCCCCATCTAGAGATGAGATGTGAGAAGGCTTAGTAAGTTAGTAGGGGCGGGGCATTATTTCCCTTCCTCCCCTGTGCGGTCATGATTGTGCACCAGATCATGGCTGACTCCAAAAATAAGAACTCAGATCCCTGCTACCGCTGAAGCTAATGAGCAACCCTTCGCCCCTCCACCCCATATTAATTCCAATGGGAACTGGATCAGATGCTCTGAAATCATAGCATTTTACAAGAGTCACCACTCATCTCTGCTTCTAGATCCTCCCATTACAATTGTAAATAACTTATTTATGGAAATGCAAACATTCAACTTAGTTTTCCTAGTTCCCACTCTTAAACTTCTTCCATTACTTTCCTACCTCTGGTCAGAGATGCACTGGACTGTCAGTATCTGTGGCTTACATCGATAGTAGAAGGTCTGTCTAACACATAGGTTAACTTCTTCAGTAATGGAGCAAGGGGGAAAGTTTCAAAAGTGACTTAGAAGCATAAGTTTCATTTCCAGAATGGATTTAGGAACCTAAGTTCCATTGCGTTTCAAATAGACTTATCCCCCTAAATGTCTCAAGGCCAGATTTTTCAATGTTATTTAGGTACCTAAAGATGCAGATAGATGCTTTTGAAAAATCCCACTTGGCACCTAAATAGGTTATTTGCCTCACACCTATTGAAATCAATTGTACCTCCAAACTCTGGTGTGTTAATGTAAGCCTTCTGGCAGGCAATCACAAAAAGCCACCTACAATATATCTGTGGTTCCTTCCAACAAACAAAAATAGCTGAAGAACCTCCTGAGAAACTTGGGAAAAACTAAACTCACCTTCCCTAGGTGCCCTTAACAGGCCCCCACTCACAAGCACTCCAAGACTGTATACAAACAAGAGAATTATTATTAGGGGAAAGAGAACACTGTCAATCTTGAGAGACACAGCACTGAACATATATGCAAATAAAAAGCTAAATAACCCACTTGGAGTAAATTTGGTAGCAGTTCTTGTAACCACATTCCCAACCACTGTTGAAAACATCCTACAGATGGTCCATTGGCTGCACCACCTCACCCATCCACTAAACCCTACTCATGATTTGGATCAACGAGTAGCAGTAGTCCAAGTCTCTAGTCCCAAAAGATCTACCTGCTTGCCTGGAGGTGCCACCAACTGATCACGTTAAAGTTAAATCCTTCAGCTGGATGGGAGGTGGAGCCTCCCCGGAATCAGCTCTGCTGCTATCCTCTGCAGAGTCTCTCACAACAAAGCTCCCATGGATAGGGAGCCAAAAGCATTTAGGATCCTTGAGCAGAGAGTCCTGCTGCTTGAACATGAGTAGATTCTTCCCTGGGTGCTCACTACCTCCCCCAGTCCATATACTGTATTGTTATGGTGACTTCCCAAGTGTCACCAGAGGAAATCTGGGTAGGCAGTCTATGCCACTGAAGCTGTTTATAAAAGAACTTTCCCTTTTTCACAAAGAGAGGAAGTAGAGAGCTCTTTCACCTCTGGCTATATGGTTGACATTAATACTCAGCCTCCTAGTTTGGTCCATTATAGAAATAGGCAGGAGCTGTGAAATTCAGGTCTGCCTCTGGATCCAAACTTCCCCAAAGTTCAGGAAAAGAGCTGGCTTGGAGAATGCCATCACTGGAACTACCTGAGATATGAATAAGAGGCCTTTTCAGTCAGTGTTTTTGAACATGCTAAATCACGTTAAACAACCATTCCCAATGGATGCCACCTAATTTCACTGAAAAGTTTCTAGGAACCTAAACCAAAGCTCAGTCAGTTTAGCTTACTTGAGTGTCTGCTGTTTTATTATTACTGAACAGCAAGATCCACACTTTGGAGTGTCAGAGTTCCTTGGATACAAAAGTCATTGTAACTTTTATAAATCATCATTGCAAAAGTTGGTAAGTAAAATATCCACAGGACATGGAGGCAGAACCACATGTGAATAGAGAAGTTTGATTTGGCACTCTTTTTACACACACTTTGCACAGGTACAAATGACTATGTAAGGGAGCAACGTATCATGTTCCTATTTATATTCTTAATATGCTTTAGTTACGGTCTATAAAATGCTTTGAAGGTTGGAAGCTTTATGTAAGTGCTAGATATTATTTCTAGATGCAGGGTGTCTATTGAAAATGTATTTGTGAAAATGTTAAAAAGATATTTTATATTAAAGAGAGAGGAGCATGCTCAGCAACTTCCATGAGCATACTCTATATGAATATTGTCTGCTAGGAGGCAAAAAAGATAACAGGACATCAATAGCCATATCTGGAGGGATCCACCCTTTTTTAATTACATGCTGGTGCTTCTTAAAATCTTTAGCTAGCTTTGAATGTTCCTGATTGTTAACCTTATGACTATAGATGTTTCTTTTCCTTAATGATCAAGTTAAGGTCAAATAGATGGGCGATATAATAAACTTCAGAGGGGACTGATGAACAAATCAAAGTCCATAAGCATGTGTAATTATGATTATTATTAACTATTGATATTTCAGTAAAGCCCAGAAGTCTCAATCAGACCCGATTATACCAAGTGCTGTACAATCATATTCAAAGACAAGTTACATACAAACGCTGGAGGGAGAGAGCTACAAGCAAGACATTCCCCTCAAACTAGCCATCACTAGGTAGCTGATTTCTCCTGGAGGAGAAATTTGAATGAGAGGGATATAACCTAATGAATCAGTTCATGGAAGGCATTCCATGTCCAAGGATATCATGAAGAAGTTGTGGAGATATTTTTGATAATCAACAGACAGAGAGATATATATTTAGGATGGGATGAGGGTTTTGAATATCTGGTCAGAAATAAAGAGTTCTTAGAAATGTTACAGAAGCATTGGCAAGCTTTGGACATGGAAAAGATTTGCCTGGATGTGCTAGGCAAAAAAGAGGGAGGAGTCCAAGATTCCTACTAGTTTACAGGCCTGAATCATAGAATCATAGAATATTAGGATTGGAAGGGATCTCTGGAGGTCATCTAGTCCAACCCCCTACTTAAATCAGGACCAATCCCCAATTAAATCATCCCAGCCAGGGCTTTATCAAGCCTGACCTTAAAAACCTCTGAGGAAGGTGATTCTACCACCTCCCTAGGTAACCCATTCCAATGCTTCACCACCCTCCTAGTGAAAAAGTTTTTCCTAATGTCCAATCGAAACCTTCCCAACTGCAACTTGAGACCATTACTCCCTGTTTTGTCATCCGGTATCACTGATAACAGTCTAGATCCATCCTCTTTAGAACCCCCTTTCAGGTAGTTGAAAGGAGCTATCAAATCTCCCCTCAGTCTTCTCTTTTGTAGACTAAACAATCCCAGTTCTCTCAGCCTCTCCTCATAAGTCATGCGCTCCAGGCCCCTAATAATTTTTGTTGCCCTTCCCTGGACTCTTTCCAATTTTTCCAAATCCTTCTTGTAGTGTGGGCCCCAAAACTGGACACAGTACTCCAGATGAGGCCTCACCAATGTCGAATAGAGGGGAACAATCATGTCCCTCGATCTGCTGGCAATGCCCCTACTTATACAGCCCAAAATGTCGTTAGCCTTCTTGGCAACAAGGGCACACTGTTGACTCATATCCAGCTTCTCATCCCCTAGGTCCTTTTCTGCAGAACTGCTGCCTAGCCATTCGGTCCCTAGTCTGTAGCAGTGCATGGGATTCTTCCGTCCTAAGTGCAGGACTCTGCACTTCTCCTTGTTGAACCTCATCAAATTTCTTTTGGCCCAGTCCTCTAATTTGTCTAGGTCCCTCTGTATCCTATCCCTACCCTCCAGTGTATCTACCACTCCTCCCAGTTTAGTGTCATCTTCAAACTTGCTGAGGGTGCAGTCCACACCATCCTCCAGATCATTGATAAAGGTATTGAATAAAACCGGCCCCAGGACCGACCCTTGGGGCACTCCGCTTGATACCGGCTGCCAAGTAGACATGGAGCCATTGATCCCTACCCATTGAGCCTGACGATCCAGCCAGCTTTCTATCCACCTTCATCCAGCCCATACTTCTTTAACTTGCTGGCAAGAATATTGTGGGAGACCATATCAAAAGCTTTACTAAAGTCAAGGAACAACACATCCACTGCTTTCCCATCATCCACAGAGCCAGTTATCTCATCGTAGAAGGCAATTAGGTTAGTCAGGCATGATTTGCCCTTGGTGAATCCATGCTGACTGTTCCTGACCACTTTCCTCTCAAGGAAAGGAGGATATGTTAGAGGTGTCACAGAATGAAAGCAGTAGACATGGTTTCAGAGGGAAGATCAGGAATTCAGTTTTAGACAGTTTAAGCTTCAGTTGATGTGAGATGTACAGAAAGAGTTTACCCCATCATGCTATCATTGAGGTTCAGTATGTATCAGTCTGTTAAATGTCTCTGAATCATACTGGTTTTCTAATTAGTTGACCAGGATGAGTGACAACTTGATCAACTAGCTGTCCAAACAGTTACAACAATTGTTTCTGGTTTGTATGGAATCTGAGTCTCTTTTTATTCTTCATCTGCTGTCCATGGAGCTTTCTCTATTGACTGTTCTTTCTGAGGCCTTTTCTGTACTACTGCAGTAAGTTGACCTAAGTTACTCTACTCCAATTACAACTTACCGCGGTATCTACACTGTGCTGCATTGACGGGAGACGCTCTCCCATCGACATACCTTACTCTTCTCATTCTGGTGGAGTACCGGAGTCGACCGGAGAGACTGCTGCCATTGATTTGGGTCTTCACTACACCCACTAAATTGACACCTGCTGAATTGATTGCAGCAGCACTGATCTACCGATAGTGTAGACATGAGCAGAGAAAAACTGAAGATGTTGATGGTTTCTGCTGAACTCTCCACTGCTGGCATCAATCACATATCATCTGGATGATGGATTCTCTTCAATAAAATAATAAAAAATGGAGCTATGCCTATCTCATAGAGCTGGAAGGACCTTGAAAGGTCATTGAGTCCAGCCCCCTGCAGGACCAAGTACTGTCCCCTGATGGATTTTTTGCCCCAGATCCCTAAATGGCCCCCTCAAGGATTGAACTCACAACTCTGGGTTTAGGAGGCCAATGTGCAAACTACTGAGTTATCCCTTCCCCCAGTTAAGATAACTGGCGTTCTCCATCTTTTTTCTCCAGTTGGTTTGACACAAACACAGTCACCAGCTTGTAGGTCTGGCAATTCTCCAACTGAGTGATATCTGTTTTAAAAGTGTTCATAAGCTCTTTTATCTGATTTAGTCACTTTGGAGATAACTTTTCCAACTTTGGAAAAGTAGTTCTGAGTGGTTTTCCCACCAGGAGCTGTGCTCTTCTATATCCAGTGTTATCAGTGTTGATCTGCAGCTTACAAAAGAAAAGAATGGATCTTCCTGCTGTAAGATTTAAGATTTTCTTGGTTGTCTGTACAGTTCTGACCCTCTTTCACTTGTAGGTGATGAGGGCTGCTAGTAATATGATCAAAATCATATTTTGTTTGGAATGACTTAAATTCCCCTATAGTGAATTGTGGTCTGTTGTCTGTCACTAGTTGTTCTGGAGCACCAAAATGAACAAAAGTGGTCTTCAGTTTCTCAATAACACTGCAACAAATTATGTATTTCCTCTGAATTCACATAAATCTGCAGCTAGTCTCTTCCAAGTTCTACAGAAAAGTTGTTATTAAAGATGTTTGTGTTGTGTTGGTCTGTTAGTTCTGCAATGCTCACATGGAGATATTTTATTCTTTAGGTCCTTTCTGATGCCTGGCCATCACCCTGGCTGGCTGGGTTGGCCCATTCACAATATTTAGTTAGTCCTTGATGTCCTTCATGGATGAGGTTTAGGATTTCTCCTCTCACTGCATTTAGAGGAGGACTTAAATTATGAGTCCATTTTACTCAGTTGTCCACATATTGCAAAATAGTTTGTCACTTCATTACGGTCCTGTAGATACCTTGGGTCAGTCATCCCTAATGCAACTTAGAATTTCTTGAAGATGTGTCTGACAAGATTGCTTTCTGTCTCTCTTCTGACTCTAGTCTGTACGTGTCCACAGCATCCATGTACGCTTTATGTCATGTTCAAGCCCGTGGGTAGTTGAGTGCAATGCTGGGCTTTGTGACAAAGTGTTTGCTACCACCATATTTTTCCATGAACATATTTAGCAATTGGGTTAAATCATATTAACCTTATCAAAAGATGTTACAAATGGTCTATTATCAGTGTAAAAGAATCTAATCCACACATATATGTTTTTCCATTTTCTTTATGAACTGGTACCATAACACATACCATGCTGTTGGCTCAAAAAAAAATCCTCAATTATGCCAATATGCTCTATTTTCTTTAACTTATGTTTCACTTTATGAAGCAATGGGATAGGAATCCTGCAATCTGCATGAATGCTATATGGTTCAGTACGGTCTCTTAAGGTTATTTGTGCTGGATCTGCCTTAAAAACTCCAATATCACCAAATATTCTATCGAGTTCTTCCACCTTTCTCACTAGGCCCATGCTGTGGCAGAAAAAGTTGTTGGTCTTTGATAACATACAAAGACAAAAACTTTGCATTCAGATTGTAAATTGTTTCTGGGGTGAACTGACCCATGCAATTCAGCATACCTCCAGAGCTAGTCAGGGCTGTGCCAGGGATTTCAGCTGTGGGAGGAGTTGAAGATGATTCTAAGTCCCTTCTAAGGTGACTGACATTGGCTTCTGAATCAATTTTGAAGTCAGTATTTCCATGAAAATGCAGTTTCATTTTCCAGGCAGATTTTATTGCATGTGAAGATTCCAGAAACAATCTCTTGGGGGTGGGGGAGGGGAATCCCAACTGTACTACAAAATGATGGGGTCTAAATTAGTTGTTACTATTCAAGAAAGATTTTGGAGTCATCCCACATAGTTGTCTGAAAACACCCACTCTCTGTGGCAAAAGTCAGAAAAGCTAACAAGATATTTGGAACTACAAGGAAAGGCATATATAATAAATCAGAATATATCATAATGCCACTATATAAATCTGTGGTACACCCGCCCCTTGAATGCTACATGCAGTTCTGGTTGCCCCATCTCTAAAAGATATTAGAAATGGAAAATGTGCAGGGAAGGATAACAAAAATGACTGGAATAGAACAGCTTCTGTAAGAGAAACAATTTAAATAAGGCCGAGTGTTCAACTTGGAAAAGAGACAAATAAGGGGGATATGATAGAGGTCTATAAAACTGTGAAGGGTGGGAAGAAAGTGAATAAGGATATGTTTACCTCTTCACATCACACAAGAACTAGGGGACACCCAATGAAATTAATAGATAGTGGGTTTAAAAGAAACAAAGACGTACTTCATACAATACAGTCAGCCTATGGAATGGATTGCCAGGGGATGTTATGAAGCGCAAAAGGATAAACAAAAAAAAACATTAGATAAGATCATGGAGGATAGGTCCTTCAATGGCTATTAGTCGAGATGAACAGCAGCGAGTGACATATCATTAAGCCCAATAACCAATCTCTAATGTCTTCATGTTTTACAGTCCTCAGATCAGTTTTTTGCCAAGGCATGAATATCTCTTATAATAGATTCAACAGAGTTCCCTGGTTCTTGAATTCTCTAGAAAAAAACCCACATCCTTTCATAAACCAATTTCTCTGCAGCACATATCAACCATGGCTAGAACCCTTTCATAGTCATCTTTGTGTGTGTTGTCAGTAAAGGCAAAGGAGTTGAAGATATCTCCTGTCTGTTTTCCTCATAGAATACATTAATGATGATACCTGAATGTCTCCTGTTTCCTTGAGGGAGAGGGAGGGAGAGAGAGAGACTGGAGCACTGGGCCTGATGCAGGATCTGAGGCATGATCAGTGAACGTGAACCAAAGTTAGGCCATATATTAAAGCAGATGCTTACAAGTTCACTGGCCAGTACATGAACTTGGTAACCACTTTAACCTGCACTAAGTAAGTGTAAAAGGCTACCAAATTCCAATAGTTGACTCGCTTACTGTGATATGTGAAAATGACTGTGCAACATGCAAGGCAATGGAAAAATCATGTCATTTGTGTGGAGGAGGGAGATACCAGAAAAACAGAAGAGGATTTGTTTTGTTTTGAGAATGGAACCAGCCAAAGGAATTATGTAAACATATTTTCCTCTTGCAAATGACTGGCACAAGCCACACACATACACACAACAAAAATCTGTTCTATGAGTTAAAGCTGCCTCTGGGCATGTTAATATAAATAATTCTCACTTATGCCAGATGTTGCTGGGAGGAATTCCTTATTTATTAAACGTCATCCCAATTATCTCAACTTCAATCAGATTCCAACTGTCACATGTGAAGATGTGACAATTTTACATTCAATATTCATTACACTTCACCTGCATAATCTCTTGGAGTCTGATATTTAGTTCTTGGCTTGATCCCGCAGAGTGCTAAAAACAGTACACTGTCACCCAGATAATTTTACCCTGCTATGTAATTTATACACTGCAACTCACGCACACTTCTAGTCTTGGCCTTTTAGCAGATTGATGGATGAGTCCTCCAGAATCAGTGCTCCCTATGACTCAGCTAGGTCAAAGTGAAGTCTCAGAGGTTGTTACTGTTTTTTTTGTTTTTAGCCTTGTTGATTGTGGGTCGTGGTTTTTTATTGGTTTGTATTTTTGCTGTCTGTGCATTTCTTTACCAACATTTTCAATTACTGACGTCTCTGAAAGAAGTTACTCTTAAAGGATTACAAGCCGGTGTTTAGTTATGTTTCAGTTATAAGCTGTGTCTATATGTTAGAGGGCAAAAATACTGCCAAATGAATGCAATTGCTGGTGGTTGTTAAAACTTCTTTAATACGCCCCTCTTTTCCTGCCCTGGTTTAAGGTGAGACATGACCAAAACTCCCCCAGACAAAAGGCTGCTGTCAGTGTACTGTGTCCCTGAGATAAGAATAAAGGGAAAATAAGTCTTGTATGCTTTTTGCACAGATTGTTTACCTTGTTCTGTAGGCAAGACTACATTTTGGGAAAGTTATATTTCACTTGATGTGACAGAAAAGGATATTAAATCTTTAAAAAATAGCTATCTAAAAGATCAGAATTAACTAATTCCATTAAATCCTATTTCAAATATATTAGCCTGTTTGCATGATTTACAGGAATATTGAAAAATGCAAGTAAAAAAGCAATCTCTTTAGTAGTAGCTCAGTAACAGATCATCACAATTACACTAATTTCTCTTCACTGACACTCAGGACTTTGCTACACTTGCAGATGTAGAGCACTTTGAGTTAAACCAGCCTTTGGAGAGCGCAATAGGGAAAGCACTCCAGTCTGTCCACACTGACTGCTGCAAGCCCACTGGCGTGGCCACATTTGTGACACTTGCAGCGGCATCGGGAGTGGTGCATTATGGGCAGCTATCCCAGCATTCAAGTGGTGGAGACATGCTTTTCAAATGTCAGGGGTGGGGTGGAGTGTGACAGGGAATTGTTGTGTGTATGTGGGAGGAGAGAGTGTGTTTTGGGGTGCTGAGAATGTGTCAACATGCTGTCTTGTAAGTTCAGACTCCCCCTTCCCCCTTCCCTCCTCTGCCTCTCTCTCTCTCTCACTGAAAACAAGCAACATTCCTAAGGGTATGTCTTTACTACCCACCCCTCCGGCGGGTAGTGTTCAGTGCATCGGAGATCGATTTATCTCATCAGGACACAATAAATTGATCCCCAGACATGTTCCTGTCAACTCCTGAATTCCAGCTCCACAAGAGGAGTAAGCGGAATCGACGAAGAGCCACTGCAGTCAACTCGCCGCCCGGGGATAGCCAGGTAAGTTGAACTAAGTTGCGTATCTTACTTCAAAAACCCCTGCTCCCCAACTAGTGTAGCCCATGCATAAGTAATGTTTTCTTTGTCTCAGAGCAGATAAGCATGCCTGCTGTCAGAAATGGAGCTTAGAAAAGGCATATCCGCATTCCTTCATCCGATTCCAAAACAAAGACAAGAGTGGCATAAAGGGGATTATGGGACTTTTCCAAAGGTCAGAGTGCAGTAATGCAACACCTGATTCACACTAATGCTGCGGTGTCTCAATCAAGACGCATCAGACATTATTCCTCTTGCCAAGGTGGAGTTCCAGGACCACTCTAGCCACATAGAGTGCTCTACATACCTTTTCAGTGTGGACAGGGAGTGAGTTAGAGCGTACTGGGCAGCTTTAGTGCGCTCTAACTTCCAAGCAAAGCCAAGCCCTCACCAAAATATCCACTCACTTTGTTGGGACCAGAATTTAACTAACACTATCTGGGCACGGCAAATGGGCACTCCTCCATGTCACCTCTGTTATCCAGCTTTTGTTCTTACACTTTGTAGGGACCAAAGCTTGCTAACATTTATTGAGTAACTACTTGATATCTCTGCTTCTATTAAGCAACAAGATGCGTAGCACTGTACAACACATGAAACAAAGGCAATTCTCCTGCCTCAAAGGGGCCTAAGGTTCTTAGACACCCAACTCCCACTGAAAGTCAGACCCCTTGGAAAATCCCAGCCTTCAGGTTTAAGTCTCAATCCACATGAAGAAATTTGCATATGTATTTAACCACAGCAGTAGTCCTGTTGACTTTAATGGCACTTGTCACAGGCTATTGTTTGTGTATAAGAGTTTGCAGGATCAGGTCCTAAGAAAGTAAATGCAGAACAATAGGGAAAACATGACAAGCCCAGTCAACAATGATCAGTTTTGAATATCTAGATAGACAGATAGATAGATAGATAGATAGATAGATAGATAGATAGATAGATAGATAGATAGATAGATAGATAGATAGATAGATAGATAGATAAAAAGCTACATGAAACAAATGTTAGGGTTCTGAAGTCAGGCACTCAAAAGTTAAGTGTCAGAATTAAGGTTGCCTAATATAAGGGTTTTTCCCTTTTGCCCATACAAGAGGAAAAAGTTAGTTTTGCAAAGCACTAGGATTCCATGAATGGGCTACTTTACAATCTGATTTTCTGTTTTCTGGAGCTGTATCTGAAGTCCACATTCAGCTAGTCAAAACTTTCATTGATTTCATCAAGAGCTGTGCCTAAATAAGGGCTTCAGGATTTGGCCAATGGTAATTATATGTTTGCCATCAGGTTAGAGCAGCTTTATGCTGGTTTTGACTCCACATCATTCAAAGTGATTAATTTTATATCATGTACATTTTATCTTTTAAATGCACTAAATGTAGTATGTGGTAGTTTGCCTTAAAATATTTTAGCATCACTCAGCATGAAAGGAGGCAGTTTGTCATTTAGGTTTGGATTTAGGTGAATTCTATGACTAGAAAAATGAATGAGAAACTTTTCTCCAGATCTCTGTTTTCCGTAGAGTGATATGTGCATTTGTATAGTATATATCTTTCTTCAGCAGAATGCGATCCCATCTATAATAAATATTTGTTCTCTGTGCAGAAGGATGGCTAATGATAGAAGAAAAGGCTTCTGTGTATATAGAAAATACTGGCTTATCAACCAACCATCTGGCATTTGGTGGGACTGTTCTGAGCAGCTCTCAGCTGGAAGGTTTGGAAAATGAACACACTGTTGCTAAAGCACAGATTTTTGGCCATGATGTTTGTGATAATGCTCTTGATTTACCAGATGTCCTACAAATTCCTGGTGTGGTGATGTTCCCTATTCCTACAGAAGTCTTCCTTATGTGATGGGGTTATGGTTGCAGTCAATTCTCAGAGTAAATGGAAATTGGGGATCTATCCAGGGACAACATGAATCCTTCATCCACTCGCCATTCATTTTGGAAAGTGAAGAAAAAAAATTGCATCAATGCGTTTTCGCTCTAAAATCTCCAAGCAACTAGATGCAAGCATTTGACTAATACCACTAACATTTGCCATTTTTCTAAATAATACAATATCCAATATAAATGCACATCTGTCTTTGTATAAGCATTCCCATCCCTTATACTAGACTCCAGCTGGCTGGCAGGAATACAAATGGCACCGCTAAATGCTTTGCTCACTCAATATGCCCAAGGAGTACATCTGAGATCTAAATAAATATGCCTCATCACTAATCTACATTAACAAAAGGAACAACCAAGACATATAACCAATTACTTAAGCTTTGACTTAAGTAACAGACTCATCACCTTTACTTTCAAAATGAATGAACACATATGCTGCTTTCCCTTTTTTCCTTCATATTAGAAATCCATAGCTGACCCAAATGTGTATCCTCAATGCTCAGGAATGAGAGAAACCAAAATACGTACACAGAGATAAATATATTTCACAAGATTGGCAAGGGTGCCAGTCCATTTTCCTATTGTATCTCCTGGAATGCTCGCCGCATTTGTATTCAGAGTAGAAATATTTACTGGAGACAGTTGGGAATTTACTAAAATGTTTTTTACGTCAAAAAATACAGACTGGTTAAAACAAATGTCAGAAATATTGGTTTTGATGAAAACTTTGTTGGAAGTTTTCAGATCCAAGATGGAATTTCTGGTGAGGATGAAAGGGGAGATCCACCCAACCCAGCCAATACTCCAGTGAGATCCAAATTCAACTCTCTGCTGACTCAGTCAGCATATGTATCTTCCATATTTCTGCTGAGTGCCCTAACCATCAGGGTAACCATCTGGCTATTTAAAACCACATTTTAAACATTACCCAACACAGTAACACGGGTTACAGGTTGAACAAAAAAGTGGTTGTCATTGACTAAATAAAATCAGCAGAATGCACAAAACTTGTAAATACAAAACTTTAGTTGGCCTTGGAAGAAAATTAGGTTAAATGAAGAATTTAAACAAAATATTGAATCTACACATTGTTTCTACATAAACAAAATTTTTGGTCAATTCCCTATTTAGCCTGCTTATAAGTCACTAACTTTAAAGAAAAAAAGTGGTACTGATTGAGTACTAATAACCTGGCAGATCCAACATGTGCTTTTTTAAAATTAGTCCTTTTTTGCCATGATCTGCAACAAGATCCAGCAGACCGGTGAGTGGATCTCCACGTGGACACAGTCATTAATCATCACTCTGCCAAAGAAAGGCAACCTGAAATTACATCAAAATTACTGGACCATAAGCTTAATTAGCCAGCCCAGCAAAGTGATGCTGAAAGTCATATTGAGCAGACTGAAGCCACAAGCGGAGAATATCATCGCTGAAGAACAGGCTGGATTTCATGCTGGAAGAAGAAGCACCACAGAACAGATTTTCAACCTTCGTGTTCTATGTGAGACACCAGCAGGACTTACAGCAGCAGCGGGATGTCTACCACATCTTTGTTAACTCCAAGAAGGCATTTAACAGAGTATGGTACGAAGCTCTCTGAGAAACCATGAAGCAGTAGAATGTTGGTTGTAAGCTTATTTTTACCATTAAACAACTGTATGCCAAGGCCAGCAGTGCATTTCTCATCAATGGCACAATAGGAGAGTGGTTTTACACCACTGTTGGAGTCCAGGAAGGCTGCCTTCTTTTGCCCCCACTATTCAACATCTACTTGGAGAGCATAATGACTGATGCCCTAGAAGATCATGTATGTACAGTCGGCATTGGGTGGGCGAACAATCTAAATCTTCGGTTTGCTGATAACATTGATAGCCTGACAGGCAGCAAAGATGAACTTGCCAACCTTGTGAAATGATTGAATGAAACCTCTGCAAATATGGTATGGAAATCAGTGCAAAGAAAACCAAGCTGATGACAAAAACGTGACAGGGTCAGCTCACATATCACTGTCAGTGACAAGAGCTGGATAAGTATTTGGGGGCAATCATCACTGATGTAGGATCAAAGGCAGCAATTCTTGCAAGAACTGCGCAAACAACAACAGTGACAAAGCTAAAGCCAATCTGGAGGAACAAGAACATCTCCCTGGAATCCAAACTGAAACTGCTGCATGAATTGGTCATCTCCATTTTTCTGTATGCGTGCAAGACATGGACCTTTACAGCAGAACTTGAATGGAAAATACAGGTAGTAGAGATGAGAAAATCCTGGGCGTCTCCTACTTTGACCATGTAAAGAAAGAAAAGGTCTGCACCACCACCACCCAACGCGCTGACAACCGTGAAAAAACACAAGCTGAAGTGAAGAATCAGAGAGGTAGCCGTGTTAGTCTGGATTAGCAGAGGTAACAAAGAGTCCTGTGGCACCTTAAAGACTAACTAAAGTATTGGAGCATAAGCTTTCGTGGGCTGAAGTGGTACAGCCATATAACAAGATCTGGCCTATCCAAGATCATCCTCCAAGGGACAGTACAGGGTCCAAGAAGAAGAGGTAGACAGAAGAAGGGATGGGTACACAACATAAGAATGGAGAGGAATGGACTTTGTGGAGGCTCAAGCACTGGCACAAAATCATCAGGGGTGGAGATAATTGGTTGATTGCTCATTAATAATGGTGCCCCAACGACCAGTTATGGGAGTGAGGATGATGATGAACCCTCAGGATACATAACACAGTATGAATGATTCAATGCAACTGCTAATGGTTTGTGGATTAAATTCACTCCAGAGAGGAAGGAACAAACAGGACTCTCTGCACTACTTAAATCCCACTATGGGGCTGCAAAAAGAGAGATGAAGGTGGAGTAGTCGTATAGAACATATCTGTATCCCCTGTGCACCATGAAAGAGAGCTCCATGGCAGCTAAACATGGGCAGCTTTTAGTGGGAATTTGACGATAGGCATGGAGAAGGACCACAGGATTTTTAGGGTGACCAGACAGCAAGTGTGAAAAATCGGGATGGGGTGGGAGGTAATAGGTGCCCGTATAAGACAAAACCCCAAATATCAGGACTGTCCCTATAAAATCAGGACATCTGGTCACCCTAAGGATCTTCTAACGATATGGATCAGTGGCTGTGACCCCATGTAGGAGGAAAGAGCATTAGCCATTATTCCAGCCTACAGGCTAGAATAGTAGCTACAGCCAACCTGCATTTGCCTATCAGTGAGGAGGTGAATTCTAACCCCCACCCTAACAAACTCCATGGAGTTCTCTGCTCAGAGTTAGATTATTCATGCTTTATGCATGAAGGTATATTCCGTTTTATATGTATTTGGGTCACAGTCCACATATGCAGAGATTTTAATAAAGCCCAAAAGTAGGTAATTAATTTGATGGTTTATCATAAAAATATTCTATGCCTGGGTTCAGAAAAATATCCGGAAACAAGGAAGTTATTAGGAAGTTGTTCTGAGATGTATCCAAATTTCTTGTGTGGAAAAATCTTGAAAGCACGGGTGCTTTTGAGAATTTCAAAGTTTCTTTATTTCAGGTAGGTTAGGATGTGTGGGGGGTGGAGACACCACAAAAAACAGCCCGCCCTCTTTGTAAATATCACCTCCAGTCCCATCCAGATTTAATTTTAGTTTAACAAAGAGAAGGCTAAGGGGTGACTTGATCACTGGCTGTAAGTACTCACATGGGGAACAGATATTTAATAATGGGTTCTTCAGTCTAGCACAAGGGTCTCCAAACTACGGCCCGGGGGCCGGAGCTGGCCTGCGGCTTCGATTTGTCTGGCCCTCCAGCTGAGCAGGCACGTGGAGAAGCCACTGCTGCCTTCCTCCCACCCATGTGAGCTGCTGCCGGCGGCCCCATGTGCGAGGGATGAGTGCCCCTGCAGCAGGGGCCGGAGGAGCAAAGGGGGGATTGCATATATTTGCACATATTGAATTTTTTAACAGTCGCTTTGGCCTGCAAAGCCCCTTCAAAAATCTAATATGGCCCTCGTCTCATAAAGTTTGGAGACCCCTGGTCCAGCATAACATGATCCAGTGGCTGGAATTTAAAGATAAAAACACTTTATTACCAGTCTGAATTTGTTTAACTGGGAGAGTAACCTTTGGAATAATTTCCCAAGGATGACAGTGGAGTCTCCATCACTGACAATTTTGAAATCAACTTAGATTTTTTTTCTAAAAGAGATGATCTAGGAATTAGTTTGGGGAAAGTTCTATGGCTAGTGTTATAACAGAGATGGTCACAGTGGTCCGTTCTGGCCTTAGAATCTATGAATCCAAAACTAAAAGAAATCTAAACCATCACGTGCCATTCAGACTCTGTCAGAAGGAAGACAATCAAGGCCCAAGCACTTTGCTAGCAGATTGTCAATGACTCACTGGAAAAGGAAGCCTAAGAACACAATAGTCTAGTACTGAAGTAGAGCCTCAACATAACTGATCCCATCAAACTGCTGCCAAGTGTGAAATCTTCCCTTTCTCAGCAACTTACTGAGCTAGCAAAGAACTCTCTCACATTACACATAACTTCTGCCAGTATTCTAGATCCTTTCCAGGTGAACAGCACATGGGGATATGTCAGAGAAATAATGCTGGTTGTGCCGCTCAGCAATCTTCTGTTAGACATAGACAAGAGGCAAACATCCATACTCGTTCTATTAGACCTCTCCACACGTACCATTATCTTTCATGAGATGTTGCTGGTTCACTTCAGAGAATTAATGGTAGGATCCTAATTTGCTCCCTCTGAGAGCTACCACAGAGAATTTTACTGGAAAAAATCACTTTAATACACAGATTTCTTATCTGTGAAGTTCACAAAGCTCCCAGTCTCTTCAATGTTTACATTAAGCAACTGGGAGAGACAGACATCAAAGCCTTAAATGCTAGTGGTACACATGCAGCAGCATCACCACATATATGTCTACATAAGTGGGAGAGAACCAAAAGAATGACCCATATGATAAAATATTCATATACCTTAGTAATAACAATTTGTTTAATCTTTAAAAAGTTTTTTCATTTTGGCATACATTTCAGATGAGAGTGGGCCCAAACCAAAATTCTGGACCCAAATAATCCCTATAACTCAGGGATCGGCAACCTTGGCATGCGGGACCGCAGGGTAAGCACCCTTAGTGGGCCCTGCTGGTTTGTTTATTTGCCAGTTTGCCAACCGCGGCTCCCACTGGCCCCAGTTCACCATCCCGGTCCAATGGGGGCTGCAGGAAGTGGCACGGTGCTGGTCTCCGCTTCCCACAGGTCATTTTGTGTTTTATCTGAATTGTTTTTCCCAAGCCGAATTTTTTGTTGAAAAGTAATCCATTTCATGCTTATTTCCCAAAGGAAATATTTTTCCAGAAGCTGTAGGTATAGCAAATGGACCATAAATTATAATACATTTACGAATTGTGTTCTAAGCAGGACTTGAGATACTAAAGCATTTAAAAGCTTTAAGTTTAATCATTCTGTGCAATTGTAGGTTGTATTTTGCTCATTGGGACCATGGAATTTTAGATAAATCATAAATCTTTTTTGGATATCGCAGCTGATTGCTTTTTTTCTCCATCATTGGGTGATAGGGACTGATGGAGATCAGCTGCTGCACTTTGTAAATGGCTCATGTTCTCTCACCTGCTCCACATGACTACTGAACTGAGGTATGTTGTGACAGTCTGCCTGCTCTTCCCTGTTCAGATTAATGAATACAGCTTTAACTGTTAATTCAAAGCCAGTCAAGCTTACATCCAACAATTAGAGTACAACTTCCATATTCAGACAGTGTGTGTGTAATTTGGTATGGACCTGTATATCAGTTTGGGGTTAAAGTGTGGTATTGCTCCAAGCTTCCTCTCCCCATCCCAAATGCACTTGTATAATTTTGCCCCCCCTTCCCTCCCACTCTTTTTTGAGCAATACAACATTATAGAAATTCATTCCCAAATATTTGTATGAATGGTAAGCTGTCATCTGAACTTTAGTGATGGCAATAGCACACAATCTATTCCAGATAGGGTTGAAACACAGTGCCTAGGTATACCTGAAAGTGTCAGAGTTAAGAAGTGTTAATTCATCCAAAAACTCTCCCCCAACCCCGAACAGCTGAATCAGACTGAAATACTGACCTCATTAAGGTTTCCCTTTTATCTGGAATCTAGTAGAGGATCAGCAGTGAATTTACAAGTGTAAGGGCATGTCTTCACTAGGACTTAACGTCGACTTTAATGACGTTAAGTCGAACTAAACGTGTACCTGTCTTCACCTGCATGCCCTTAAAGTCGATTTAAAGGGCCCTCAAAATCGACTTTGTAACTCCTGCTTGACGAGAGAAGTAAGGCTAAAATCGACTTCTCTACGTCTATTGTGAGTAAGTGAAGAGGCATCTGATGTTAAGCCTCCGACCTCCGAGCAGCCCCACGGACCACCCCCCCCCCCCCCCGCCTGCCCAAACAGCTCCGCGAACCCCCCCGCTTGCCCAAGCAGCCCTGCGCCGGACCCCCCCGCCCGCCCAAACAGCTCCGCGAACCCCCTCGCCTGCCCGAGCAGCCCCGCGGAGCCCCCCGCTCACCCAAGCAGCCCGGCACCGGCTTCCCCCCCCCTCAGGTGGGCGGGGGGTCCGGCGCGGGGCTGTTCAGGAGGGCGGGGGGCTCCGCGGGGCTGCTCGGGCGGGCGGGGGGGTCCAGCGCGGGGCTGCTTGGGCGAGCGGGGGGGTTCATGGGGCTGCTCGGGCAGGCGGGGAGGTCCGGCGCAGGTCTGCTTGGGCGAGCGGGGGGGTTCGCGGGACTGCTCGGGCGGGCGGGGGGTCCGGCGCGGGGCTGCTTGGGCGAGCGGGGGGGTTCGCGGAGCTGCTTGCGTGGGTGGGGGGGTCCGGCGTAGGGCTGTTCAGGCGGGCGGGGGGGTTCGCGGAGCTGCTTGGACGGGTGGGGGGGTCCGCGGGGCTGCTTGGGCAAGCAGGGGAGGGGGGTCCGGCACGCATTGCACTGTGGGCTACCTACCCACAGTGCAATGCGGGCTATGTCGACCCCTGCAAAAGTTCTAGGACAGACAGTGTCGACCACTGTGGACCTGCTGTCCTGGCGGGGACACACTGATTCGATTTTCTAAAGTCGAGTTTAGAAAATCAAATTAAGGGAAATCGACCTAGTCCTGTAGTGAAGACATACCCTAATCAGAGGTATATCTTCTTACTACTGGTGAGGAACTATGGTCCTGGACTCCAAAGATCTGGATTCAGTTCCTAGAGACTTCCCTAGACAAGTCATTTAACCTTAAAATGGCAACAATACTACTTTCTTCCCATCTCATTCATTTACATTGTAAGTTCTTTGGAGCAGAGACTGTTTGACTCCATTTATGTATGGATTTCTATAATGTTGTATTGCTGAAAAAAGGGTGGCGGTAGGGCAAGGGGGCATAATCAGGCCCTAATTTCCCTGGGGATCTCCAGGTGGTACTATAAATATTAACAAAAATAGCAAATAATTTGCTACAGCCCTAAATTAACTACCCAGTTCCCCTTGGATTGTTTCAATGTGCATAATGACTTCCCCCTGAAGCAGACAGTCTCCTTGGACTTAATTAGGTTCAGATGAGTGAAAACAAGTCTATGTTTAAACATCAAAGGCCCTCATATAAGAACAATTAGTATTTAACAAACATAAAGAAACCATTGTCAATATAAGCAAACTTCAAAAATTTGTTAAAGTGTTTGTCAGTAATTGGTACATATTGACATTGCAAGAAAAGTCCAACTAAAGCAGACCATCATCATAAGTTCCAGTTCAGGAGACTCAGATCCACTCTGAGATGACCTGTGCTTTGCAATCCTCTCCACCAGAAAAGCAGAATAAAGGAGAATCCTAGTAGTTTACCCCTGTGGCAGGCCTTCTCCTACCACCCGGAAAGCAGGCTTTCCTGGGCAACTTGCCGTTTAGGGGCTGCCAAATTTACCACATGCTGTAGTTCCAAACAGACGACGAGAAAGTAAAATGTCTGATCTCCAAGTCCCAACGCCAGTGCCATAGCCACACCATAAGTGCCACCATCACCCGCAGTAGCTACAGTTCCTGCCCTCTCCCAACCTCCTTCCATTATCAATATTCACTAGCTTCCAGGATTTAAAAGAGGTGTGTGCCTACCTGAGAGAAGCCTCTACAGTACTGGCATTGTACGGTCCGTGGGCAGGAGGATGGCATTTGCCTGATCTAGAAGGAGGCCTGTGGTTGTAGAATAACATCCTGACCTGAGACCTCGCCAGTCTGCCCCTGCTCACTCTCTTTCTCCAGCAGTAGCAGTTTAATGCCATCTCTCTGTAGCTTTTCAGGAGAAAAAAGGGTTCCATTAGAAGTTAATAGTCCACTTTTGCAGCTACACTGCAACTAAATGTAATCTTTCTCCACCGGTGTGACAGTCTTTTTGTGCCTTAGATTGGAATAGACTGTTCCTGCCACTGTCCAACATCATGCTGACAGAATGACTTTGTAAACACAGCCCAAGATATTAACAGCACTCAAGCATTCTTCTGAATGAGGGCAGCACTTAGATGTGCATTGTTCATACAAGGGCACTGTCAAGGTTTAATCAGGTCAGGTCACACTGCATTTCATCCTTGAACTGCTGCGATAGATCTGAGTTAGGCAGCTGGGCATTCACTATGGGGAGAGCTCCCAAATAGTTTTTTATTATACACCTTCTGAGGAACCTCTGACAAATCTTGCCTTTTTTACCTGAAACAGCTGTGCCACTACCACTCTATCTGCTCCAACTCTGTCTTTAATAAGCTCTTTTTGAGCCTGTCACTTTGATCCTGGATTGAAAGAATAACCTCAGAGAACTCTCCTGTTACTTGGAGCAAAATGCTTTTGTTACCCAAGCTCCATCTCTGCTGAAATTGGAGTGCTTGTTTAAAAAAAAGAAAAGAAAAAAGACATATACTTTAAATAAGACCGTTTCTAATAATGTTTGCACTATTTCATTAGACCTGGTTTACAGCACACTGGCAAAATGTTACCAGAAATATTCTTTTCTGGTTATTGGTTCCTCCCCCACCCCCACCCACCACTTTTATTTTACCTTTAGTCCTTTCAAAGAAGAATAGCAATACATGGAAAGAGAAGAATGGTGAGGAAAAGTTTGAAAAATGTTCCCCCTTACCAGATGTGTAAAGCATAAGAACATGCAGAAAATAAAGTTCAGATTAGACAGTCGATGAAGTCTTAAAAATGATGTGAATTGCAATGCAATGAAAAACTCATATGTCCAGTGCATGGAAAATAAGTGAATGCCATTTAATTGTTTAGTTTACTTGTAGAGAGGGGGATTTAGATAAATTGAGGAACTATGCTGGTCTGTTATAAACCTTGGGCCTTTTAATGGGAGTAATATGCACTTCTCTGTGCTTCCAGCAAAACTCTAGCAAATGCAGAAATGACCAATCTTCCAACCAAGGTGTACCTGCCATTTCTGGGACATAGACCATTATTAATTGCATTCGCCGCTCTGCATTGCTCTCAGGCCTCTAAAGGATTTACTAAAGCTCCCATTGACATCTGTGAAACAGGATTTTATCCAAGGAGTGCTAAAAGTCATATTCTGATGAGCCTTTTGTAGGTTTTGGGGACTTCTTTTTGTAAGCTTCCTTTGATCTCTTTTCCGACCATTAGAAAACACACATAAAAACATTAAGTCATCTCCATTACTAGCACCCAGTTAGCAATGTTGTAAGTATTTTATCACCTATCTTACTAAAATGTGACTAGTCTGGAAAGGAGACTGGGAACCCAGGGGAAGACTGGGATTATCTGGGCAAGGAGATTGGGACGGGAAGCCAATGGGTGGGTGGGATACCTTGATCAGATGAGGAGTCCTGGGGGACTGTGGCTGGCTGGGCAAGGAGACTGGGATGAGAACTCAGATGAGTGGAGACAGGACAGAAGCAGATTGGAAGGGAGGAGGCAGAAGACTGTGTCCATTTAAGCACATTTCCCTCCAGAGAATGAAATGAAACCCAGGCTTGCCAATCCTCTTTGCACAGCAAATATATGTGAAATGTATTAGCTGATTCTTTCACTAATGGCACTGAAGATTATTAATTATAATGATTATCAATAATATAATGACAACGCTCTGGGTGACATTACTGGCACTAGTCTGACTTCAGTGACTTTACATTGCCTCTTTGCTAAAAAGTAAAAAACAATTCATTGCAGTGGAGCATTCATGTGCTGCAAGTATGGGGCCAAGCCACTTGTTAAGCAGCCTTAGTGATATCTGCTGGAAACACTCCCATTTGCCCATTCTTTGAGATTTTTATTATTAATAATTATTATTGAAAATCTAAAATGCCATGTAACTTGTTTCTCTTCTCATAGCCGTGAAAGTAAGAAAAGACCTAGAAGATCATATTTATCACACTAGCAGCAGTTAAATAACTAATTAGAAGCATTTAAATAACGAATACATAATATCCAGTATCGGAGGGGTAGCCATGTTAGTCTGGATCTGCAAATGCAGCAAAGAGTCTTGTAGCACCTTATAGACTAACTGATGTTTAGGAGCATAGGCTTTCGTCAGATGAATGTGACGAAGTGGGTCTTCGCCCACGAAAGCTTATCTGTCGTTAATACATAACAGCCCATCACACTGCCAATGTAAGAGTTTTCCCTATGGTAAATTTACTAGGTCTTTGGTCAGTCTTATTTGAATACCCTTTGAGTAATACACAGTGGAGTCTGAAGTCAATGTAGTTACTTAACTACAATGTAGTTAATTGGGGTGAATTTACCCCAGTTAATGTAAAATAGATAATCGTCAGTTATCCTACTATCTATGATGCATGGGGGGGTATATCAATGAATTAACTTTATATCATACACATGCTTTTGATTTTTATTTCTTCAAAAGAAGAACTGAAAATCTGAATGCTCTGAACCACCAGAGACAAATTTGAGCCTATAAGTAATAGCAATGCAGGGTTTTGTAATAGCAGGCTGTAAGCTGGCATGGCCATCCCTCTGCTTCCGCTTCTGAGAGAGGCCACGCCTCCTTACTGTTTGGTCTAGTAGAGTCTTTTCCAAGCAAAGAAAAAAGGGGGGAATTAGCCGTTCTTGGGGGGGGGGGGCGGTCTTCAAGTGGGGGCAGGTCCTTAAAAAGTCTGGGCTCTGGCCTGCCACAAGGCAGAGCAATAGCAATCTATATGAGCAGTAGTGAAGCAGGACAGAACAGCAAACAGTTCAGGCTCTGGCCTGCCACCAGGCAGAGCTGTAGCAGTTTATCCACCCACCTGTAAGCAGGGCTCTGGTAGGGGTGAGCGCTGAGCACATTCTATGGGGCTCAGGAAGTGACACCCAAGGAGCACAGGCCTCCTGGCCTAAGGAAGGGGAGTACTGCCAACCCAGGGGTGGCTTGGCAGGAAGGAGGTGGGGCTTCCCAACTCCACCACATCCTAGCTTAGCTGCCCTAGCAGCAGCAGAGCAGTTTGCCACTGGGTCAGTGGGGATCCACCCACAACACGCTGACCTTGTTTCAGGCCAGCTCCCAACCAGACTGTTGCCCAGTTCTCCTGTGCCGCTTCCTGCTCTCCTCCCCCGGTGTACCTGCATCGAGGAATCATCCTCAGTCTCCCTGGCATACACTGCCAAGGGTAGCGGTAGCAGCTCCTCAGCATCTGGCGTTGCTGGGCTCTCTGGAAGCTGAGGCTGGTTCCTGGGGCAGCAGGCATCCCACTCCAGCAGTGGGTAAGAAGCATCTGTTTCCTTCAGCAGCTCCCTCCCAACTGAGCTGTTCGGCTGGCCTTTTATACTTCCACTTTCTCTCCCACCCCCCTGCTTCTGTCATGCAGGGTGTCGTCCTTCTGGTTCCGCCCACCAAGTGGCTTGTGGCCTTCCCTCTGCTTCCACCTCTAATGGAGTCATGCCTCCTCGCTACTCAGATATGACATTAATTTCTTTTATAAAAATCTAAAATTTTTGCTGACATGAACATGTCTTCCATCTCCTTATTTTCAGTTAAACCTCTTTGGAAAGTGAGATTATATATATAAACTCATCTACCCAAGATATACTGAAGTAGCAATAAAAAGAAATATATGATTCTAGAAGTAGGCTTTTCCACAAACTCACTCTCCCAGCTGTCATCATTAACTGCAATTCGAGAAATATTTTGTTGTTCTGTTGCTTTGGAAAAATGAATATTATGATTAGGATAGATTTTACCTGTGTGTACAGAAAACATTTCCTTGACAGGTATAAACTGCTTTCAGGATGTTTCTTCAACATGTGTTTGTCATTATTATCGATCTAGTTGGTACCTGGTGGGATGATTCGTGTGACTGGAATGCTAAAATCAATCAATGGTTCAAAATTATTTAGGCAGGATTGAGTGAACAATGGGGAGGCGGCGTGGTAATCTATGTAAAAATGGTATTACCTGTTTCCAGGTCACTGATAACTCAGAAGAAAATTATCTTAAATAATTCTGGATCCATGTCCTAACCGAAAAAGCCCAACATGGGGTATTTCTTTGTGTATGCTACAGATCACCAAAGCCCAGTGGGGAAGGATAACCAACTCCTTAAGCACCTAAACTATAAAGTGTGGGGGGGGGGGAAGCTGTTTGATCATGGGGGCCTTCAATCTGAGTGACATACGCTGGAGATCTCATTCTGCCAGTAGTAAAACATCCTCAGAATGTCCAGATATTGTACGTAACAACTTCCTAACTCAAAGAGCATTGCATCCAAGATGGGGGAATTTTATATTAGACCTCATTTTGGAAGATAAGGAGGAATTAATCACAGAATTAAAAATTACTGGTAGTTTAGGTACAAGTGATCATGACTTGATCACATTTTGGGATGGGAGAATGTGCAGGAACTGCCTGACCACTGTCTGTTGTGACTTCGGCAGCAGAGTGCAATCCGGCTGTAATTAGCACCAACAGGTATCTTTCAGTTCCTGTGTAACCACTCGGGGTCGGGCGCCTGGTGGGTACATTTTCCCCCAAAAACGCCATTGAAATGTCTCAGGGGTAATATCCAATGCATCAAGAATGGCAGTCTTCACCATCTGGTATTCCCGGGCCCTTCATCTCAAGGGAGCATGGTAGGCCGCTTGGGTGGCCCCTGTCAAGTAGGGAGCCAAGAGAGTGTCCCGTTGCGCCGGGTCCCACCCGGCCACAGAGCCGACGCATTTGAAAATATTCAGGAATGCTTCGGGGTCATCCGCCAACCCCATCTTGGTGAGTCGGAACAGCAGACTGGGAGCCGGTACCAGTATCACACCTAAGCATACTGCCGCTGTTGCTTCTGTTATTGGGCCCACAGCTCCTGAATGAGCTGTTGTTGCTGGGTTCCTAGCTACTGCAGCAGTTGCTGCTGTTGTTGGAGCTGTGCAGCCTGCTGCTGCTGCTGCTGCTGCTGCTGCTGGCTGGCTCTTGGTCAACCTCTTGACCAGCATATCCCATTCCGTGGGCCCCCCCATCTGTGTCAGGGGGTGTTATGCATCTATAAACAAAGAATATGGGCCATACTTTCAGGATGAGAGATTCTATTCTAGAAAGCAGTGACTCTGAAAAAGATTTCTGGTTGTGATGTATAATCAGTTAACCATGAACACCAATTGTGATAACGGAGCCAAAAAGCCTAATGCAATCCTAGGATGAATAAACAGGGGAATCTTAAGTGTGAGTAAAGAGATTATTTTACTTCTGTATTTGGCATTGGGAAACCATGGTTGTAATTCTGTGTCTAATTCTGGTATCCAGAATTCAAGAAGGATATTGATAAATTGGAAAGAGTTCAGAAAAGAGTTACAAGAATGATTAAAGGATTAGAAAACATGCATTGTAGTGATAAACACAAGAAACTCAATTTATTCTTCATAACAAAGAGAAGGGTAGAGGGTGACTTGATCACTGTTTATAAGTATCTACTTGGGGAACAAATATACCAGGGATCGGCAACCTTGGCACGCGGGACTGCAGGGTAAGCACCCTTAGCAGGCCCCGCCGTTTGTTTACTTGCTGTTTCGCTGACTGCGGCTCCCACTGGCTGTTCTGGTCCAATGGGGGCTGCGGGAAGCAGCGTGGTGCTGGACCTCACTTCCAGCAGCTCCCATTGGACCGGGACAGAGAACCTAGGCCAGTAGGAGCCACAGTCAACGAAACGGCAAGTAAACAAACCGGCGGGGCCCTCTAAGGGTGCTTACCCTGCAGTCCCGCTTGCCAAGGTTGCTGATACCTGAAATATACCATATGGACTCTTCACTCTAGCACAGAAAGGTAGAATACTATTTAATAGCTGAAGCTAGACAAATTCAGGTTTAAAATAAGGCATAAATTTTTGACAGTGAAAGCAATTAACCATTGGGACAACTTACCAAAGGTTGTGGTGGAATCTCCATCACTGACAATTTTAAAATCAAGATTGGATGTTTATCTAGAAGATGTGCTCTAGGAATTATTTTGGTAAAGTTCTATGGCTGGTGTTATTCAGGTCAGACTGGCCTAGGAGCCAAAAAATTATAATGACAGAATTTGGGAAATTAAACATGTCTTGGGTGGGAGGGAGCGAAAGTCTATACATTATTTTCTCAGCGTGATTAGAATGAAAGAAAAAACTGGGAAGCTGCCAGTTCCAGAGCTTTTCGTGCCTTTATGAAAAAGGATCATTATCTGTGCACCTTTTATCAGCAAGGGAAATGTATAGAGAGATATTCTGCTCCAGTCTAAGTGAGCTTCTAATGAGTTGTACTGCATCTTGTCTGATGCCCCTAAAAACAAAAAGCGAAAAAAGAGTAGTCTGGCAACAGATATAGTAAAAATTAAGAAAGTACTGTTGGTACCGGAGGATACTAATCCTTTGTAGGGTGACTGATGTAACTGTGTCAACTGACAGCCAACTTTGTACTGAATTGCTTGATGTATAAAAGACAATGATTCTGAGGCTGTCATTTAAAGTGCATCTGTTCTGAATGAACAGTAGCATTCATCCACTTTATAACAGGGATCCTGTTGTGAATAATCTAAACATGTGCCAGATGAAGCAAGTCAGAAGTGAACTTGTCAGTCAGGGGGATAAATGTGTTGATTTACTGAGCGCTATTGATTTTCCCCCCTAAGTGCAAGATTTTTAAAAAAACATATGAGAAGGATGGTCCCAAACCAGGTAACAAGAATTAAGATAAATTTCAAATCTGCAAAGAATGATATCCAGCTGAGATAAGCTTAGTCCAGCCTCTACTACTCAGCCAGAGTGTGATATCTTTTTGGATCAGCTGGTAAAGCTGGACTGCCTTTGAAGCAAACATATTCCATATTAAGTGCTGGCTGCCACTGCATGAAGGCCAAAATCATAGAACAAATCCAGGCATTGGATACAGATTCCAATAGAAGAATAAGAATTGGCATCTGACATTTAGACTGGGTTGTTAAAGTAGAAATATAATGTTTTAAATGTATAGAAATTGGATGGAACCAATTTGTCAAATATACTGTAAAACTGGAAATAGGAGTAAGATTAAAAATAATGAGTTGATGTGACCTGTGTCCGGAGTCTTTCTTCCTTTATATATAAACAAGAAAAGTGTGGGAAATTAATAGATGTTTGGGAGTAATTTCTAACACTGATGCCAAAAGTCATCAGTAAAATACAAGGAGACCTGGATGAGTAATGGATCCCAAATCTGTATAACATATTTCTCTTAACTCTCAGTGAATTTGCATAATCTAAGCCTTTGACAGCATAAGCATCAGAGTTGAGGTCATCAATCCAAACGTCCGTTTATTTGGTGGTACCTGCAGAATGCTACTGATTATAATTAAGGGCCATATTTTAGTCTACATACATTAAATTGCACACCTACAAGATAAGAATAAGATACAAAGTCATTTTAAATACACATACAGGGTAGAAAGTTCTAGCTGATCACAGATAACTTAATAGCAATATTTTAATAATGACTGAAATAAATACCTATATTTCTCATGTCAATAATAAACCAAATGAAATGAAATGCATAGAAATCTCACAACTTTCAAATCCTGCAGCTCTTCAAGGCTTGAAACAGAGCTGTATACTTCTGAGGAGAAGGGATTCCCAGCTTCCCAAATGGAACATGCATTTGATTCAAGGCTGGAAGGGCCCAAGATAAAGGACTTTAATTTGTATCATTTTTATGTAACAGAGCTCTTCTTGACCTGCTGCTCACAAACAGGGAAGAAATAGGAAGGGAAGCAAAAGTGGATGGGAAGGGACCATGAGATGGTCGAGTTCAGGATCCTGACAACAAGGAAGAAAAGAGAGCAGCAGAATACAGACCCTAGACTTCAGAAAAACAGACTTTGACTCCCTCAGGGAACTGATGGGCAGGATCCCCTGGGAGAATAACATGAGGAGAAAAGGAGTTCAAGAGAGCTGGCTGTATTTTAAAGAATCCTTATTTTAAAATGTTGACCAAAAAGACAATTTTCATTTTCACAGAAATATTTCTACAAAAAACTTTGGATTTTCATTGAAAAACCAAAAATTGGAAAAAAAAAAAAAAAAAAAAAAAAACATGTTAAAGACAAACATTTCCCATGGATGAAAATTTTTAACCAGTTCTGTAGTTCATTTCAGAAGGCGCTTTACATTTTTTAGTTTTAATTTCTCTCTCTCAGCCCTGTAGAGTGGGACTTCTGGTAACTAAAGCACCTGGCTTTATAGTTATTATTGTATCATACAATACTTTTGTATTGTAGCATACCATATTCTACTTGGAGAGTACTAAATATCTCTCACCCCCCAAAAAAACTTCCAGGCCTTAGTTTTTCTATAATGTAAGTGGCATATATATAATACACAATGGCATGGTGTGGAATAAAAGTTTTATCAGCATTCATTTAGGTTGACCTATGTAAACTTCACTGGTGGCTCTGTGAGTAATGTTACCAATTCACCTCCATGCCATTAAAACTTTTATAATACTCCATGATTATCCTAAATTTTCTGTATCTAAAATCACCATGTAAAATTGTACTCACTCAACCATGCTTAAGACAACTATGTTTTTGACTGAGTACAATATTGTGCCATCATTCTTCTTTCCTTTGATGATAAAATCATCATCATTCCCACAAGAATCATAAATGGAAAGTGTTTGGATTGTTTGTTGAGGGGTATGATTTCATTTAAATTTTACAAGGAAAGTGTGTGGGTGTGAACACATTTTTCTACTTCTCTTCTTTATATTTACACTGTAAAAATCTAATAAAGTTTAAAGAAAGAAACAGTCCTTCTACAATGTATTTATTTCTTGAGGAACTTGCGCAGATTTTGAGAATCTATTTTAGATGAGTAAATTACTGGTTTGTATCTAGAAGCAGAGCAGAAGGGGAATGGAGGAAAGAAAAGCTAAGAGAGGACAATGACATGGGTGGGGATGTGTCATTCATGAGAGCTTCCGTGTAGTGATCGATGTGGGAAGCCCACTGAAGAATGCTTTCAGATTTGCCTTTGAAACGGATCAAGCTGGGTCAACGACTCAATTCTTTTGTGTTAAACGTTCCTTTTTTCTGTCGTCTAAGGACAACTTGTCAGCCGAGTCTTCTGCCGTAACTACAGTAGTGTATGCTTTCAAATGACAGTTGCGCTTAAGCAGTAATTAATTTATCCCATTATCTGTTGTGCTTCTCCATCACTCAGGATTCAGCAATGTAACAAGACCAAAATATTGTAAAGCATTTAATCCTGGTTGCTCTTACCTCATGCAACTAGTCCACAGTCACACAATTTACACACTGAAGTACTGTGTGAGTAAAATTTGGCAGGATTGGGTGTGATAGCTTGTATAGCATAAAAACGATGGGGTCTGCCAGTCAAATCCCTTTTTCCAGGTAGAACTTTATCTTTTGGTCACAGAAAAACAACTGGCAAACATCTAAATGTAATTCAACATTATTCCTCAGATTAGGATTTTTTACTCAGCCCCACCGCCAGACTCTCAAGATCATTTCTTTGTAAGGACAAGAACATACTGCATAAAAAGCATTGTTTCTGCAACATTCCTTTATCTTGTGGGTCCCATATTTCAGGTAACAGACCTGGATAGCACTTAGAGAGAGATAAGATGGGTGAGGTAATATCTTGTCTCTCTAATATTCTGGGACCAACTCGGCTACAATAACACTGCACACAACATGGGATAGAGCTTGTAAGTGAAGTGACTAGGGTTTTACAGTACAGTTTTGACAATGCCTGCACCCTTAAAAAAATGTCCTGACACAATTAACACAAGTCCCATTTTTTCCTCAAACAACAACAATCATGTTTACTATGGTATAGCCAAAGAGCCCATCTGAGCATTGGGCCACTTGAGGAGGCGTTGTACCAACATAGATTTTGTTGGGTTTTTCTTTTCCTAAACTGAAGTTTGGCCCATTATTTTCATATATTATTGTCAGGTACCTGCGTACTTCTGACTGACACACAAAAGCCTATATTCTTCCTCTCACTTACGTTGGTGTTACAGCAGAGGAAAATAAGGGTGAGATCACATTCTGCTATCCAATTGAAGTCTGGGTGCCAAAATCTTTCCAAAAGGTTTACTTACACATGGGCACCCATTTAGAATCTCCCTACATTTTTAGATTATATCATTGAGCAGTATTTTAATGTCTCCCCTTTCTTCTCCCTTCCCAATACCTCCCATCAGTAGCTTAGAATACTGTAGTGGATTTTTTTTAATTGACTGATTTTGCAGAGTGAATTACAAACCACTCACCAGAACCTGTGACTATTCACTAAAATACCCTCACACTGGTAAGTCAGCTCCCCATCATCATTTCTGGAGACACTACAGTGACGTTCATTGTATATTTTCATGCAGTGTCTATTGACAGTACCTGCTGGAGGCAGAAAGCGATTCTTCTTGTAAAGCAAATACTATAACCTCTCACAAACTGTCAGAAGTGTAATAAAATAACTATAAAACTAACATTTCAAAACAAACTGGTGGGCTGCGTAACCTTGTAGCTTGGGAAGCCCAAGGGACTTGTATCTTCAAGGATGCTCTAAATAGAATGCTGAGATTCTCTGAAAGAAATTCAGAGTACAAAATCATCAGCTGAGTGTGAAAGGCAACACTCCAGAAGATCTAGGTTGAGACACTTTTCTAGGACTTATCCATGTCCATACAAAGAAGAGTTGACTTAATTTTTCTTGTGTAACTGAAGTATAATTAGGATCTCAGTTGGAGGATAACTGTTCTCATCATTCAGTATGTAATCAGCACCAATGACATGTTTGGCACTGTACAAACATTTAAAAACTCAATGCCCTTGCCTGTAGGCCTATGGGATCTAGCTCAAACACAGATAAACAGTTCAGACACTCATAATTCTTTGGGAGATGGTGCAAGATGAAAGTGATGGAGACATACTGCAGTGGTCATTGTTGAAATATTTCATGAAAAAGATGTGTTTTAAAAAGGTATTTGAAGAAGGGATTGTCTGATTATTGAGAAAGGATAAAAAGCTAGATTCTCCTCCAGCCTGGGCTACATTTTCCTCTGCTAATTAAAGAAGAAAGACAGTGAGGGACAGCAGGATACCATTTAAAGCTCCCTGATTCTCAGAGCAGGCTCAAACCCCAATAGCTGCTGGGCTGTTCTAGTTTATGCTAGTCTAGCACTGGGATTATAATGTTCCCTAGACCAGTGGAGGACAGGCAGAGTGGAACTCCACCATGAACTGTCTATAACCCTTCACACTCTCTGTCTCAGGCATGTATGTGCTCCTACTCCCATTCTGTAGAGGCTAAACAGCTCACAGTCTTCAATGTTTTAATCCTCCCAACACTCCTGTGAGGTAGGGCAGAGCTATTATCCCCATTTTAGAGACTGGAAACTGAGATGCAGAGACTAAATGACTTGCCAAAGGACAGCCAAGAAGCTTGTGCCAGAACAGGGAATTGGAACTCATTCTAGGCTAGCATCCTGACCAGGAGACCATCCTTTTCTATACCACGCAGCTCCCCTCCCTTCCCATCCCAGATACACCAATGAGTATGATCCATTTGCACAACAAGAATAGCACAATGGTCCCATAATCATGTAGAGAATCGGGCCCAAAGAGTTTCAAGCAAACTATTTAAGTGTTTTTAATTAATGTTTTTGGTGGCTTTTTCTAATTTGATTCTAATATGATCTAGAGGCTATCTAAAATAATCGAAAAGAACACTTGATTGCTGTTTGCATGTCATAGCATGGGGCTGACAGCTGCAAGCTTCCTGGCAAAAGTAACTGAGCACTCTTACAACAGTGCTTTCCAAAGCTCAATCTCATTATCATCCTCATTTTAGAGATAAGCAAATAGGCATAGGGAATAGGAGTGACTTGTCCCAGGTCACCTGGCAAGCAGGTAGCAGATGCAAGAAGAGACCCTATGTCTTCTGAGTCGCAAGCCAGCAGCCCTATTGCCTCAGCCACACTGTCCCTCAAAACTATTATAGGGTCAGCTGCCATTTGCATTCCCCCGCATGGTCAGGGTGGCTCTGTGGCACCCTGCCTCACTTTGTCTTCTTTCTTGGCTCCTTAATGAACTCCACACAGCTCCTCTCTGTACAAATACCCATCCTTAGGGACTGAGTTGACTAGGAATGTTGCAAACAAAACTCCAACTCCCAAAATAAATTCCACAAAGTCCAACTCGAGTCCTTATTTTTAGCAGGGCACATCCAGCACTCCCTGGCTGAAGTCTAATTCCTCCTTGTGTCCAAAATTCTCTTATAGCCATCTGATCTCTGCAACCTGCAAGAGCCTTCTAACTCTTTTCAAAAGATTCACTAAAACATGGGCACATATTTAGAATTGCCCTCCATTTTTACATAAAAGTATTTAGTTGCTAAGCTAATAGCACTGTACACAGCAAAGTTCCCCTGGTTCCCAAATGAATACATTCTGAGGGAATTTTGCATTGTTGCCAAAGTCCCATTCTATTTTCCCTACTGTATTTCAAGTAATGTCATTGTTTCTTCCTTAACATTATTATTTTAGAAGCCTTTGCAACAACGAAACAGTATTAAACAAGACCTAAAACAAGTGTTCATATTTTTTTCTTACCCTGTTATTATATTCATACACCTCTCTATCATCCTTTCTTAATTGGGCTCATTATCCTCATGTTAGAACAATACCAGTTCTGTTAATAACTCAGGCAACAATGAGTTCATTGACACGTGTTTGTAAACACTTATACATGAATCCCCTAGGAATTCACTAGTTCTCAGCAATCGAAAAAAAACACATTTTGCTACATGGCAGGGGAGCTATTGAGCAGTTTCTCGGTTTTGTTTTTTATTTGCTAGAATTACTGAAATTGATGAGCTGAAGAAGTGAAGCTACAGACAGATAAACCACATGTATTGGGGAAAGCATTGTCTCCTAAGACTCCAAACAAACTAAATAAAAATGCTGTAACTACAAGTAACACAGTCCTTTGAGCTTCCAACAATGTTCAAAACCAAGTGATTGCAATTTAATTTCTTTCAATTGACTGTGATGTAATAACTTCACATGAGAGACTCAGAGAAATAGCAGTTAGCAAAGGCAGAGAACAATGGGGTTATCACCCACTTTTCACAAAAGTAAATTTTTGTTTGTGAAAGGTGCCTGCTTTACAGCCTTGGAAAATGAAGTCCTCTGTGAATCCACAGAGAAGGTTCACTGTGGACAATGGTGGCACAAACTTCCCCCCAACACACACACTCACTTGGGCATCAACTCTGATCTGGAGGGACTAGATGCAGCGATTACTAGGTGAGGTTCTATACCTTGTGTTATGCAAGAGGTCACTCCTGATTATCTTTGTCCCTTATAGCCTTAATGATTCTATGAACCTCCAGGGGTGAGAAGATAATGTCAGTTGTGAAGTGAATACTGGGCCATTTAGCAATTAAATGAAACCATTAACTCATTGATCATAGGCCACAAACTAAGATTAAAAGAACCTTATAAAATTGGCAATATGCTTATTTGTTATTTTTCATATTAATATTTTTAGGGACACCTACATGCTTGGTCACCTGACTGCATTATTGCCAAGTGGAGGAGCTCTAAAATTCTTGAGTTCCTGAAGAAAATGACCCAAAACTTGTGCAGAACAATAGGAGATGTGAATGGTTCTGACTGTACAGATATATCATATGTGAATACCTAACAGAATTTGAGTCATATGCATGTAATAAGTAAAAGGAAAGAAGTACTGTGGTAGAATGATAATTACAGTAATGAAAAAACTGATTATGGTATTATTTCTTATGAATCAGTTCCTGATGAGGGCTGACATCAGTTGCAGATGTTCAACATCTCTAAGGATTGAACCCATTCTTTATCATTATTATTATTACACCAATGTCTACTTTGTGCTGTACTACATAACAAGCCAGATCCCTACCTAGAAAAGCTTACACTGAGCAGGCAGAATGCAGAAGGGATGCAAAATAACAGCAGGGATTCCGTTTGTTGTGAAGCCCCAAGTGAAGTCAATTGGAGTTTGGCTATTGACTGCAACAGGGTCAGAATTTCTCCTTTTATTTTTGTTGTATGGGAAGTGTTGGATGTTGTTGTTCTAAATTTTGCTTACGTTGCAATATGAGCTAAGTTAGTGAGATGAGGTGTGAAGACAAGGGGGCATGGTTAGAGGTAGAAGGGCTGCTTGAAGAAGTTAACTGTCAGAGGGACTTGAAGGAGGGCATTATAACAATGCTAATGGAAAATTTTTGGATAAACTAAATTAGTATATTAAAGCAAATGGGGCATTTTCTGCTCTGTTTTACTCTGTGCAACCCTACTGTAGCCAAGGACACTGTGAACCAGCATTTAGAAATAAAGATCATGAATAAGCCATAAAACATAAACCATGATACTTCATTAGTTACATTTAGCATTTTAAAAGTCCATGGACCAATTATTCCTTTCACTCACATGTGTTTTAACTTCATGTAAATCCATTGACTTCAATATAGTTATTCCTTATTTATCTCAGCATACGTACAGAAGTGTTCAGGTCTGTATGTATGTGAATATATATATTATATATAATAAAATTAAAGGTATGGATGGACTCGACCCATCAGCTCTATGGGAGACCTTCTTTTGTTGACTTAAATAATGCATCATTTAATTTTTCCCCTGTAGTACATGCAATTGCATAGATATAAATATCTAAAGCTGGTCAATAGCTATAAAAGACCAACTGGCTTGTCTCTTCAGAAGGGGGACATAGACATGGTTCCCTATGTGATGCCTTCCTATGCCATGCTTACTTATTTCTAGGTTATACCGAAAAAAGATTAGTTCAGTCAATCAAGGATTTTAATAAGTTTATACGGTACAATGGTATATAGGTTTATTGACTATGTTTTCATGATGTGGAATAGGGAGAAAGCTCTCATGGACAAATGTATTGTTATTTTATATGAAATTCATGATGCTATTAAGTTTTTGGTCTCATATACAGTAAAGTGTAGTATTTCAGAGATAAACTATCTTGATGGTTTCATTTCCAGGGCAGGTAATAAGTAGAATACAACAATTTTCTGGAAACCCCAGACAGGAATAATCTGCTTTATGCAACCAGTCACCTTCCTGAGGCTCTTAAAAGAGTTTTGTTTTATAGTCAGTTTGAGAGCCTACAGGATTTGTAATCATGGCAATGGCAGTATGGTAAAGATGGATTATCTAGCTAATAAATACAGAGTGGGACTAGAAAGAGGATTATATCATGGAAGTAAATGGAGGTAGTATTAAGGGAAAAACAGTGGAGAACTGCTATAGAGAAGAATGAGGCATTTTCAGTTTTTTCACCTAGTGAATGGCCCATAATGCTATTGCTTTCGTATCCTTCAAATACATCCTCAAGATCACTT
Source organism: Sternotherus odoratus (assembly GCA_032164245.1). NCBI lineage: Eukaryota > Metazoa > Chordata > Testudines > Kinosternidae > Sternotherus > Sternotherus odoratus. The sequence continues at coordinate 248,148,209 of JAVMKO010000001.1, forward strand.
TCTTCCATAATGTCTACATGAATACTTATGCAGATGGTGTGTGGAGACTGCTGTTTTTCATGCTTAGCAATTTTGTCTGATTGTTACCTTGTCCTCCTCCCTGTCTGTTTGCTATATCTGCTGTCTCTTGTCTTATATTTGGATATTTGCAGCAGGGACTATCTGTGTTCTGTTTCTACAGCGCCAAGCCCAATGGGACCCTGGTCTATGACTGGAGTCCTAGGTTCTACTCAATACAAATAATAAAGAAGAAGAAATCACCCATTTAAGAATGGTTCTGTAAAAGGAAAGTTTATATATATTTTTAATTATTGTACATTTTTATCCCTCTTCCCACTCTTTGTCTGTTGCTTGCCTTCATAGACTGCAAGCTCTTTGGGGCAGGAGCGGTCTCCTTTTATGTGAGTGTACGGCACATGGCATATTTGGAGCATGGCAGTAATGCAATCAATAAGTGTCTATGTTTATTTTTCAGTTTAATAAAAGCATCCGCATACTCTTCACATTTCCAACATACCGAAAAAATGATCCAGAAACAGCGATGTGCCCTTACTGCAAACCAAATGACTGTGGAATTCCTTCCTTCTTCCTCTTATTTTTTAAAAAAGATACAACACCAACTTCTGAAATATAGGATTCTACTCACCCAAAGCTTTACAAATCCAGAGTAATGCCATAAAAATCATTATGGAGTGATTCTGGCGTAACTGAGAGCAGAGTTAGATTGTTAACCTTTATGGCAGTTACACGTTAATTGGCCTCATTTCTGCTGTCATTTACTTTGATGTAAATCTGGAGTGACTTCAATGCAAATGAGTGCACGATTTGACCCTTTGTAATTGAAGGCCATAAAATAATAGATTTTTAAGCAGAACTCTGTGCTGAATGCACAATAGAAGTGGGTCTTGAGGAGGGATTTCAAATTTGGAGAAAGTGATGGCTGGATGGGTAGTTCAGAGATAGCATTCCATGGCTTGGTGGATTCCATGTTAGAAATTCAATGGACCAATGCAACCACTGCTCTGAACATATTAAGGAAGTTGTAGGGAGTAGCAGAAGAGCAATTCCAGACACATTGTAGGACAAGTTACTGAGATATAAACAAAAATTGGACGTGAAGAAAGAACAAAAAGAACAGACTTTAAAAGACTGCACTTAGGACTGGATCCACCACAGTGCACTTCCCTTTAACTTGACTGAGAGACTTGGAATACCTCAGCCTTCAAAGCTGCACAAACAACTCAGTGATGAAGTACTTTTAGAATGATCTTTTCTCCAGATGGAATTAATGAATTATCTCAAGTGATTTAAGAGACTGAGGCAGGCCTGTACCAATCAGAAATAATAGCAAATTTTCCTAGCTCACAACTTCCCACCTGTAACTTTCATGGGTGGATACCAGACTAGAATATTGTAACCCCCCTAGAAATGGTTTCTGACAACTCAACTGCAGGAAGACCATGGAACACCCACTTTGATACTCTGTATGTAAAATGTTTTTCTCACCATCTGTTCTGAATTTGTCACTCTTTAGTTTACATTAAGAGAAATAGTAAGCTATAGTGGCATTATGTATTCAGTTGAAGATTTTATAAGCTTCAATAAATTCCCCCTTTACTATCAGCTTTGCGTCTAGATGGATTCCAGTCTTTCACCTGCTCTGGTTTTCACCCTTTAGTCCCAAGATCAGCTATACTGTTCTGCTCTGTACTTTATATTGAGATATACAATTTTATGACAAGGTAACAGTGCTAAATCCTGAATTCTAAGTGAATTCTTGCAGAAGATTTGTATAATCTCATCAACACTGCCTGAGAGTTATATACTACTATTCTGATCATGGTGTTGACATTCCATTTCTTCTGCTCTATTCAGAGCCTGGGGTAGACAATTATGTGCCCCGCAAATGGACATTCACCATTTTATCACATTTGTGTGTAATGCCTTCTGTGGGCTGCCAAACCCACAAAATGATGCTGCCACTTTCTACTTTTCTCTCCATCATTTTGCAGAGTCCCACCTACTTCACTTGAGTTACATTAGATTTACACCAGTGTAACAAAGAACAGAACTAGGTTCCTTGTTCACAGATAACAGGAACAACATGTAAAAAGATTCTTCTAAAATCAGGAGCATTTTGAATTCTTCTAGTTACACCTTTCTTAGCCCCCCTATTCTGCAGTAAACTCCACATGGGCTGACTTCCATAACTGTCTAGAGCCTCACTGATTTTAACTGGGCTCTTCTTGAGTACAGGGGTTCTCCCTGCATAGAGTACAATGCAGGAGCATGATCTAAATCTGGAATCTTCTCATTTAAGCCAATGGAGCGATTCAGATTTACACTAATGTGACAGCAGGATCTGGCCTTGTGTTTTGTTGACTTTGATTTTCCTGTATCTGCACTGTCACTACAGTCTTTGAATGTATAATAAAAGACAGTACCATTTATATATTTAGTACAGGAGAATTTCTGTTGAAAGACTGTAGCTAAAGAACAAGATGTCTGCTTTCTTGTGTGTTACAAAACCACCCAGGGGCTTGAATGTGCATCTCAGGAAAGTAAATAAAGATTTGACAGAAATATTAAGAATATTTAAAAACAGCTAAATTTTAAGTTAGCTCCAGCTACTGTATAGTCTCAAAAATATTATACAACAACAACAAAAATTGTCCCTTAACAAACCAAATGTTCTGCACTAAATACATATTGCAGAACAAACACAGCTCAGGAGGGAAACATATTTTTAAAGACCCGGTGGTTTCTGATTACAATAAAAATACTGACGGTGGCTGAAGGCACAGAATCAGTGCAGGAATAATTCTGAGTATATTGGTTTCTCAGAGATTTCCAGAAACTTGATCTATGAAAATAATAAGAATAATAAAAAAGGCTTCTAGAACCTTTTGTGCCAAAACAAATTAACTCCTTTGCTTCATGATATTTTTGAATAACTTGCTGTATACAGTATTAATTATTCACTTAGATAGCTACAACTGGCAGATTTTACAGCCATACAGAAATCACATTCTGCTAAAATAATGACTTGAACCCAAGAAGTAGCTTGGAGGTAAGGGGGCATTCCAACGAGTGGGAAGCAGATGGATAACTCCATAAGGATGCCTCTCAGAGCTTTCCCAAGATCATTCCAGTGTGGTATGAGGGACTGTGCCTCCAGTGCCCATCAAACTCACCCTAGATCCCCGCCAATGTAGTTTCACACGGTGCAGAGGGTATGCACCCTGTCCCCAAAGCCTGCCCATGCCCCATCCTGGTGTAGCAGAATCATATAGGCTCTGCTGATGTTCCCTTCTTCCTGGACGAGTGGCAGGTGCACAGGATTTGCCCTGTGTGGATGTTCCTGGGATTAAGACATGGGAAGGGGAGAAGCTAATGACAAAGTTTATTCACATGGATACATCTAATTCCTAAATTACCTTCAAATTCTAAAGTCTCTTCTGTTCATAGGCAAGAATGTTACTTTTCAATCCAAGGTATTCAACAGGGTAGTCCAGGGACTAATGAAAGGGGGTCTGAGGTGACACCTTGTCTCCTTTTTCCTCTGCTAAAAGCAGGATGGAGCACCCAGCTCTTCTCCATGGCTTGGATAAGCAGCACTCCCCTGCAATGCCCGTGCCTCCGTGGCTGGTATGGTGAGAGCTCCCCCGTCCTTTAATCCAACTCTTTGTTGGTACAACTCTTTGATCAGTTTAACGAGAAAGGTGTCAAAGTTATTCCAGGTGTAATGCTTAGAAGTTAATGATTTACACCATGGATGAATGTAACCCAATATGGTTTTTTCCCTTAAGAATGCAGTATTCTTGGAGCTGTGTTGGTCCCAGGCTATTAGAGACAGGGTGGGTGAGATAATATCTTTTATTGGACCAACTTTTGTTCAGAGGTAGACAAGCTTTTCATCTTACACAGGGCTGAAGAAGAGCTTGAAACTTTGTCTCCCTCACCAGCAACAGTTGGTCCAATAAAAGATATTGCCTCACCCACCTTGTTTTTCTGAAAAACAGTATCAGTGTTATCTGCCCTTCATTTTTAAAGCATTTGGTCAAAATTCTGCCCTGATTTTCCCTAGAGCAGGGATCAGCAATCTTTGGAATGTGGCCAATCAGGAAAATCCACAGGCGGGCCGGGACGGTTTGTTTAACTGCAGTGTCCACAGGTTCGGCCGATCACAGCTCCCACTGGTCATGGTTTGCCATTCCAGGCCAATGGGGGCTGTAGGAAATGACGCCGGCCATGGGATGTGTTGGCAGCCATTTCCTGCAGCCCCCATTGTCCTGGAATGGTGAACCACAGCCAATGGGAGCTCAGATCAGCCAAACCTTCGGACCCTGCAGGTAAACAAACTGTCCTGGCCCACCAGCAGATTTCCCTGATGGGCCGCATGCCAAAGGTTGCCAATCCCTGCGCTAGTGACTTTGATAGGGTTTCATATGGGAGATTCAGGACAAAATTTTGTCTTTAAAAACAAATAAAAAAGATCTAAACAAAAAGAACAGTCTGTCGCAGAAAGAACTGATTAGATTGAAGGGTTTGAGCCTTCTGTCAGGTACAGAATGTAGTCACGCAGTGCTGAGTGTCTGAGGACAGCTTTTTATCCTGAGAGTGTGTTGTCCCCAATTTGTCACTTACCTGCTGTTATTTACTTATTTATATTTATAACAGCAGACCAAAATAGATGTCTATTCTAAATGCTAGCCAACCTTCATGATTATTTTAAAATCACAATTAAGCATAAAATCAAAACCAAGATTGACCTCCACCCTAGACAGCAGCCACCAATTAGATCTTACAGCAAAAGAAAGAGTGAGAGAAAAGATCCTATTCTCCTTAATAGCCCCTGTCCCACAAATAACCCTACAGCATGCCCTGGAAGTCAATAATATCAGGCTATTTTTGTCAGGAACCCAGGCACTACCAAGTCTACCTCAGTGATTAGAACCAGACTGAAGGGGGCCAGTCACTAGAGCTGGGGGCCTAGGGTCAGAACCAAAGTCAGGAGCCAGAGCCAAGGGTCAGAGCCGGAACCAGGAATGAGTAGACCAGGGCAACAAGACTAGAACAACAGCAATCATAGCCGTGGCTGCTCAGCTTAAAAGCTGGTCTATTCGCTCTCTTCAGCCCAAATAGGTGGTCCCATCACAACCCAGCTGAGCTCATTAATCAGCTTGGAAGCTGTCCGGGCTAGGGCTCAGGTGTCCCTCCTGAACATTTCGAACCAGGGAGATAGAGCAAGGAGTGAGTGCTGCAGTTAAGGAACTCTCCGAGCCCACTCCCATGCCAGCCCACTCCCTCGCTTATCTGTCAAGAGAACTCCAGATCAAGCGCACCTGCAGCAGGCCAACACTGGAAGACAGGTGGCCTGTCACATAGGCAGGTCCAACGCAATTTAGGGCCGGATTTTCAATGAGAATTAGGGGCAGCATCCACAAAGGTGATTAAGTGGCTAAGGCCAGATTTTTATAAGTATTCAGTCCCCCTCTGTCTGAGGAAGGGATTTATACAAGGATTTGCCACATCCCAGGTGAGTACCCTAACCACTGGGCTTAACGTTATGAGGGAAGTCCTCCTCCCTCCTCCGCATTTTGTGGAGTGAAGGGGCATCTGAGCACACCCATTGGATCAGCCACTCACACAACTTTGGTAGCCAAACTTTTATGTTTGGCCAGTTCATGGACTGTGAGCAGAGATGGGTGCTGAACTCCAGGAAAGGGGCCGCCTTCTTACCAGCACCTCCGATTGGCTAGCTCAGGTGGCTCTCCACCTAGCATGCTGGCTTTTGCGTATGAAATTCTAAAGTACTGATCTCTTCTCATTCACTGTATAGGGAGCCTAGGTGCCTAACTCAGGCTTTGTGGATCACAGTGTTGTTCCGCTGATTTTTCTAGACACCTGAAAGTTAGATGTTGCAACACCTAAGTCCCTTTTGTGGATCTGGAACTAGGGGCCTAATTACCTTTGAGATCTGGACCCTAGTGGGACTTTCAAAAATGCCTAGGATGCCTAACTCTCGTTGTTTTCATCTTTGGAGTTTTGAGTATCTGGCCCTTAGGGCTTTCTAGGTCAGAACCAACACTGTAACTACCACCCTGAAACAAACGGGCCGGCAGTGTAGGTTATGAACCACCAGTTTATTAGATGACAAGGCATGGTAACACCTTTTAACAGCAACATTCGGCACCAGCTCCAGCTTCCGAATTGATTTAAAATACAGCTCCGAAGTAGAGTGCACTGCAGGAATCTAATCCATATGCCTAAAGAGGAAAAGCAATAAACAAATCCTGAAACTGTGGAACAGTTTTGCCTCAATGTTTGCTTCCTAGGGAAGAGGGGGGGAGGGGGAATGGTATGTTTGCCACCTGACTATTTTTGTGGGTAATTAACAGCTTAAATTGAAGGTACTCTGTCTCTTCCAGCTAGTCTAACTAACAGCACACCTCCTTACCACGAGCAGTTAATTATCAAGCATAACCAGTTACAAAGCCATTAAATAATTATAACACTTTTTACACTGTTAAAAATTGATATGAACTTTATATGGTGATATTATCATATCCCTTGTTAATACTCCATAACAGCTTAAGAGAATGACTTATGACAAGGCCAGTAAACACTTTTGTTTTAGTTTTAGCATAATTTTCTCCTATATTTTCTATATATTAAATCAGAGTTCTCAAACTGTGATCCACAGACCACCAATGGTCCGTGAGCTCCATTCAGTGGGTCCAAGGATAGTTCCCTCTAAGGTGCCTGCCAGAGCAGCTGCATCCGAGAGAATGACGGGAGAAGATGCACATGTAAGGTCATGTGCTGGCCTTACGGGGAATATGGGGTAGGGGGAGGAGGCAGTGGGGTGGAGGGGTGGGGAGAATTTGGGAGGTCCAGGACTGCAGTGGCCAGAGAAAGAGGCAACTTTCCCCAGCTCTAGGGCTGCGGCTGCTGGGGAGAGACAGCCCTCCTTCCCAGCCCCAGCTCGGGGGCTGCCATGGCAGGGGAGAGAGGGCACATCCATCACATTAGAAAGGTAAGATTACTGATATTAAAATATGAATTGTGTGCTTTTATTTGTAGAACAAAAAGAGTTAATTATTATTAAGGGTTTTTTTATCCAAAGCACTTTACAATAGTTAGCTAATGGTACAAACAACATTTTGAAAGATCATTAAGTGGTCTGCTGAGACCCTCTGCAATTTTCAAGTGGTCCACACAAAAAAAATGTTTGAGAACCACTGTACTAAATTATTATATCAGAGAGGAGTCAGTGCAAAACATTAAAATGCCAGTCCACCGGGGAAGAGGAAGAGGAGTGGTAGCAACACTGGACTGATTGACTCCCAAGAGGGATTCTGCCTCCCACAATAGTGTTATATGGGGTTCATAAACAGCCCTCAAGGAGGGGAGAATTTCCCTGACACAAGCAATTTGATGGACTTCCAGAGATGGTCCTATGTTGGCCTCTGCTTTCCAGCAGTCCCTGTGCAGGAAGTATGATAGGGGTTCAGAACTTAAGGAGCTGTGCATATGTCCACCAACAGACGTGTAGGCTCCTTGGAGACTTTACTTGCAGAAACGTAAGTGTCTACGGAATTTAGATGCCTACAAGTTTAGGCCGCATCTGTGCACAGGATTTGAGGATCTGAATCTTGGACTTAGGAGTGTACGGTGGCAATTATATTTCTAAATCCATTTGTGGATCTAGCTTTTAACCCAGGGATCAGCAATCTTTGGCACATGAGCCACCAGGTTTGGCCAATCACTCCCACTAGCTGTGATTCACCGCTGCAGGCCAATGGGGGCTGTGGGAAGCAGCGCAGGCCAAGGGATGTGCTAGCAGAGGCAACTGTGGATACTTACCTAGCTCAGAAGGCTGTGAGGATAAAAACATAAGAATGGCTATACTGGGTCAGATCAATGGTCCATCTAGCCCTCCATCCTTTCTTCTGACTCTGACCAGTGCCAGATGCCTCAGAGGGAGTGAACAGGACAAAGGCAATTATCGAGGGATCCCTCCCCTGGCATCCAGTTCCAGCTTCTGGCAGTCAGAGGTTAGGGACACTCAGAGCATGAGGTTGCATCTCTGAACATCTTGGCTAATAGTCATTGATGGACCTATCCTCTATGAACTTAGATAACTCTTTTGTTAATCCATTTACACTTTTGGCCTTCACAACATTCACTGGCAATGAGTTCCACATTTTTTTTAGTATATTGTACTAAGTACTTCCTTAAATTTGTTTTAAACCTGCTGCATATTAATTTCACTGAGTAACCCCCGGTTCTTGAATTACATGAAGGAGTTAATAACACTTTCTTCTTCACTTTCTTTACACCATTCATGATTTTATAGATCTTTTAGTCACAGCAGGTCAGTCCCAGTCTTTTTAATCTCTCCTCATATGGAAGCTATTCCACACCCCTAATCATTTGTATTGCCCTTCTCTGTACTTTTTCCAATTCTAGTAAACCTTTGTTGAGACTGGGGGACCAAACCATGGATTTATATAGTGGCATTATGAGATTTTCACTCTTGTCTCTCCCTTTCTTAATGGTTCTTACCATGCTGTTAGCTTTTCTGACTGCCACTGCATAGCCGGAAGATGTTTTCAGTGGATTCTCCACAATGACTCCAAGATCTCTTCTTGAATGGGAACCATTAATTTAGCCCCTGTCATTTGGTATGGGTAGCTGGACTTTTTTACTCCTCAGTGTGCTTTGATTAGATCAGGGTGGACAAACTGTGGCTCATGAGCCACATGTGGCTCTTTTACTGTTAAAGTGCAGTTCATGGTCCCTGACCCCATTCTCCACCTACCAGATCAGCATGGAGGAGCGGGAGTTTTGGGACCTCTGCCTTGCAGCAGTGTGGTGGGGTAAGGGTTTCTGCCCCGTGGAGAGGAGGTTCTCAGGGTTTGGGGCTTCAGCAGGAGTGGACCTGAATCCCCAAGCCTTGGCAAGCATATCCCATGGGGCTGAAGCCCTGAGCCCTTGAAGGCGCACCCCCGCTCTTGAACTTCTGAAGATTTTGTATGCGGCTCAGAGGGTCAGTAAATCTGGCCACCCTTGGATTAGATCAGTGGTTCTCAAACTTTTGAGAACCGCGACCCCTTTTTCACACATTGGCAGCCGCAGCTATTTTTGGCAGACATGCCAAGCGCTCCCGAAATAGCTCGGCATGTCCGCCGAAAAGCCACCGAATGCAGAAGTAATTCATTCGGCGCCTTTTAAGTGGCGCTGGGAGCTCGCGACCCCCCCCGTTTGAGAAACCCCATATTAGATACTGTTTGTTAACTGGCTTGTCTATGGAAAACCTACACCTTATTATTCAAAGTCCCCTTTAAACTCTACACATGAGGTTGCCAGCACTTTTACAGCAGTTGTACTGTGCAGCCCCCTATTCTGAGTAGACTGAGAAGAGCTGATATACCAATATGTTTATATAAATGCAGATCCACACAAGCATTTTAGTCACAACCTACAGACTGAGAATCATGAATATAAAAGGAGAAGGAACATCCATTGTGTTGTTTAATCAGAAGCAAAGAGAGCATTGACTGGCTCCAGAAAGGATTGTCTAAAATTCCGTGACCAGAATGGTCACTGTTAGTTGGGGACTTTAATGGGAATGAACAAGTAAAGAGGGAAATTCTCTAGACTTCACAGATTAAACTAATCAGGTTCTATAGAAATGTAATAGACTTCTATAGGAATTATTCAAAAAGTCAGTATCATTGAATGATGATTAAGGAAATAATAAAATGCAATAAGTTATTCCTTGTTTTTGAACCATCCATAGCAGGGATAAAGTTTTTTATTACAGGAAGATTAAAAACAATAGCAGGGTTGTGATTTGTCTGTTAAATTCAGCAGGATTTTTTCCTCCGTGTATCCTAGAAAACTCCTTTACTCCTTCTTCAAAAGAAAAAAAGAGACAGATGAAGGACCATCTATGAATTAAATATTTGGCTCTCTGGGTACAAAGAAAAATGCCTAGGATCTGATTCTCCATGGTGTTATTCTAATTATATATCAGTCCAACACCACTGGAATCAATAGCATTTTTACCAGTTTCTAACTAAGTTTTCTCTAAGCTGTATGGCCAGGCAGCCATCCACCAGTCTATCAACTGCCATGCACTTCAGGTGCTCTTCCCTCCACTGCTCTTTCCCTCTTCCCTTGGAGTTCCTGGGCAGCTGCTCCTGGGAGCCTGCTGCTTGCTGTGCAGCGTGAAGGGGGGAAAGGGGATGCTGATGTCAGGGTGTACCCCTTCCCCCTCCCCTGTACCCCATCTCCACAGAGCGGGAGGGCCGGACACAACAGAGCTCCTGAGTGAGAGCTTGCTGGCAGCTGCTGCTGTGTCTGAACAAGCAGGCTGCAGACTGGTGAGTGCTGATCTACTTAAAGGGGCAGCATATGTCTCCCACACAGTGTGTGTCTCTGTCTCTCTCACACACACAGTCTTTCACACTTACCTCCCAACACGTACTTGTCTTTTTGTTGTTGTAGTTACTTCTAGTTACTTCCTGCAGTGCACATATAGTCTCTGTAATTTTATTCTTCCAAAGTGCTGTTATTTGAGTTTTTTGACTAGGCTGTGCATTTCATGATTTTAATTTTTTTCTTATGCTTAAATTTAATACTTTGAGTAGTGAGATCTAAAATGCCTAACCTGTCCTAGCTGGAGTAATTATTCCTATGGTAACTTTTAAAAAGTATATATTACATCTAAGTATTTTGTTTCCACTGGTGGCACACATCTGCACATTATCTCGCTGGTGCACATAACAATATTCATTCCGCACACAGATGGAAAAAATTAGAGGGAACATTGGATATTACTCACAATTCTCAGTGGAATACGTGGGCAAGTTTCCATGGGAGCCTGAATGAAAAAGAGAGAATTCGTTCAACAAGCATCCCCTCATTTCTGGGATTCCCACAGCTACCACACAGTCTGAGCCCACTTTCCCACCCTTGCTATGTAATCACAGTAATTGCAGGCACTCACACTTAGAGTGCCTCCTGGCAAGCTGGTGTGGAACTGTGGTCATGCCTGGGCCTCATTTCTCCTAGTGGGAAATTCAGTGAGGCTTGTATACAGTGAACAATGCCTCTTCGGTGATCTAGTTCATTTAATCAACCACCAAACATTGTATGTAAACACACCTCCTTCTGCTGCAAGTCCCTGAAGTTTTTCACTACCTGAAGCTCTCCTCTCTCTACTTTACTAACTCGGGGTATCTCCAAGGTCTCCCTGCCTGAAATGCATTACAGTCTGTCTCCTGCAGAGCTTCTTCTCTCTAGATTTTGGCCTCCTGCCTGAGTCCTCATAATTCTTCAATAAGGCCCATGTGTTCCTTAATTAATTCGCTACCACCCAGCTACTTATCCAATTATCCACAGGTGGGTCTGGGTTGGCTCATTTCCCTTAGCAGAGCCTGTCACAGGGAGGCTGGATGCCTGACCCCTCAGAAGACCAGCCCCCATGACAATCATCCATCTTTCTTTAATAATAAGGTCAAAGTTTCCAAAGCTACACATGAAAGGGTGCATTGCTGAATACATACACACCAACTGTACCTGCAAAATCCTGACTTTTCACCCCAGACATACTAATTGCACCACTAACTTCCACACACCAATGCGAGTTTGTGCATACAAATGTCCATGTGCCGGCAGGTACCAGGGCTTTGGCTATGCCTCCATTTTTAATGTCTCCTACAGTGCCCAACCTACCGTGTTTCCCCGAAAATAAGACAGTGTCTTATATTAATTTTTGCTCCCAAAATTACATTACATTATATTACAGCGAGAGGCAAAACTGGAAGTACGTCTTATTTTCGGGGGATGTCTTACTTTCGGGGAAACAGGGTAGTGATGCTCATCTATGCCAGTGTCTCTGGTGCTACCAGTTTTAAAAACACCTACCTAGATAACAGATGAATAAATGTCTCGTGGGGTAAGTAAATTATGAAACAGACTCCTCCCTCATCATCTCAAAATCACATTTCATTCTTCTGTCCCAGAGCAACACTTCTGACAAGCGAGCAGTGAGGAAGGTTGTGGTGTAATAGCCATGTAAGTTCAAAGTCAGCTTTGTAGCTTTGTTCCTTCATGTGAGTTTTTAGACCTTGTAATTGACGATTAACATGGCTTCTCCTTTCCCTGGCAATTTTATAAAATCTGTGTTCCCCATGGCTGAAAACTATCAGGAACAACGGTAGGTAGGCAAATCCTGCCCTTCCACTGAGTAGACTTGGGAGACCTACAGTATGTTCAGAGCTACTAGGATTGCTACCAGGAATAATCTTGACATCCCACCTCTGATATATTTAGCACAATTGCAGATTTTCACAAGGGATTCTCTGCTCTTGTCAAAATCTTTACCATAACAGCCTTTGAATTACAATACAGTAGTAAGTGTATCACAGTGTTCAGCAGAGGATGAGATGCAGTAAGAACATCTCTAAATGAAATTAATTAGGCTGGTTAATGTTTATGGAGCACTTTGAAGCTGGAAAGCAGTATAGAGGTGCTAAATTATAATTATTAACATGCCAGATCCTGAAGGTCTTATTCAATTTTTGCCCACTTGCCCAGGAAAGTCTCCCATTGTTTTGGGAGGTTTGGCTGAGCAAGAAGTTAATAAAGATTTCAGAATAAAACAATAAATATAGATTCAACTAATACTGACCCAGATGGGTGTTTAAAAAGAAATTTCACCATCCTCATTACTCAATACTAAGATGAAAAATAATTTGAATATTTTTTCAGACCTATTAATTGTTTACAAATGAAACTAGGGTTTTTTTAAAGAAAAAATAGCTGTATTAAATAGAGCAGGGATGTTCTCTCTGATCCCTTCCCCGCATCCCTCCCCTAACAAAGCTTTAAAAACCAAATCTTACCAAGAAAAATACCACAACTTCTTGGAGCAGATCACCTCTTGCAGTTAGCTGCAGAATTGTGCAAACATGCATGGCTTTTGTTTTACAAAGTAGAACCTAGTGAAGGGATGCCGAAGGATGCTGTGAAAGGATGCCAAAGTGACCTTCCTAGCATTTATCCCTATAGAAGATCCAGTTCTGCCACCTGGAGTAGGCATTTGTTCAGTGGGTGTTCCCCTCAGTTTTGACAGAATATTGAAATACTGGGTCTCAGCGAAGATAGCAGAAACAGTCTCAGAGTAAAAGCCTCAATAAAAGGGCTTGCACGTCACCTCTCTGATGTACAGCAACAGAGGTGTGGAGGGGTGATGTCTAGAAGTGAGAAGTGAATTCAGTCTTTATGCCCATTCACTTTTCTACTAGGGTACACCTGGCAGTAGGTATAAAATGCCTCCAACAACAGGTGGCGCGACGCATCGGTTGGAGTATACCCCAGTCGTATCACTGGTCCTGTCCGAGCTCCGAATGGAGGCGGACATGCTGACCAAAGCGGACCCTGCCATAGTGCAGGACTAACACTAAGAAAAACAACAACTTTTCTACTAGGATGACAACAATAATGCTCCTTCCTGGAAGTTATAGTGCAGGCCATTTAATTACAAAAATAAGGGCTAAATCCTGTTCACCTTAGTCATGAAATGAAGTTAGCAATACTTCTCACATAAAACAGTCGGGATTTCGACTGAGATTTTGTAATTTCCTTTTTCCCTGGAAAAATAATATAGTTTCTACAGACTCCAAAATCTCTATTGTGATCTTGAGAGCAGTGACCTGCAGGGAAAACACTTCATGTTGCAAGCTACAAAGATGTCCAGCCTTTCCAGATTTTTTTTGATAGGCTAGCAATTCTTCCGAGACCCCAAGGATTTGTACAGGTGTAAACAGAAGATGCAGCTATTATCCTGGATGCCGTGAAAAGAAAAGCCAAACTTATAATGAGGTACTTTTGGTTCTGCTTAGAGCCATGTTAAGATTGAAGATCTGTGTGAAATGGAAATCAGCCAGTGCAAGAGGAAACTGTATGCAGATCTCATACAAAGAATTTCGAATATTTGTTAGCGATTGATTGAATAGCAGATTTCAGCTGCATTCTAGTCCTTGCATATTATTATAGGGCCATGATAAAGCAGGGCACCTTAGAGTCAACTGAAAGTTCTGAGCCCTCCTTTGCAAAACATCCAGTCTGCATTTAGACATAAGACAATATGTGAAAGCAGAGTGGGAAGAGAGGACAATAGTTACAACAATAAGATCACATGGTAACTTGGGTTGATTAGAATTATATAGCAGCGACTTTCTAAAGTAGCAGTGTTAAATAGAAATTGGATGCTAGCACCACTGCTATTCACACTTGTGGGTTTGAATTTTTCTTATTAGCCACATTATAAAAAAGCCACATGCATTAGCCACAATTCAATAGCCCATTGAATGTATTGGACACCGTTGTTCTAAAGAGTGTATGGAAACCTATGTGAATGCTTTCTTGTATAACACATATCTACCCCCAAATTCCAGATTATATATTAAAAATAAATAATCCTAGAAAACAGAAACTCCAGCAGTCATCATCATTGTAAGATTTCCCTATTAGGACTGCTTGTCCTGATAGAGTGGCTATGTAATCTGGTCAGTTCGGCCCAAATGTTTTAAAAGGCATTGTTCTTCTCAGAATTGCATTGCCTAACTGATTTAGGAGCCTAAATCTATTTTCAAGAATGAAATAGGCATGTAGGAACCTATGTCTCATTGAAAGTCAAGGGACTTATGCTCCTAAACTCAAGATTTTTTAAAAGGAATTTAATTCCCTTACTCCCACTGGTTCAGTGGGAACCAGACCCCTAAATACCTTTATAAATCTGGATTTAAGTGTCTATATCACTTTTGAAAATGAGATTAGCTTTCTAAATCAGTTAAGCATTGCAATGCCAAGTGGAGCAATGCATAAGTACCCTTAAATATCTGGGCCTTCACTTTTAGCTTCTCCAAACACGTTCTGGAATTGGAATGAGTTATAGGGGGTTAGTTAATTGAAATCAGGTGTTTGTTTCTTTCCTTCTTGATTTTAATACTAAACCTTTTGGGGGCAAGGACCTCAACCGAAATCCTTGCTTCACTGAATTCAATGGCAAAACTTCCCAATCTTCACACTGTTGTATAAAGTTGAGGTAATGGCAATTATTTACAATGGCGCTAGGAACTTCCTAAAAAACCCGAGTGGAATAAAGTTAATAAATTAGACTGTGAACCATCTGTATTATGCACACCACAGTGTTAGTGCTAAACAAATAATAATAAAGCAGCCTCATCTGTTGAGGGGAAAGTGGATTGTTAAAGGGTGACACCAATAAAAATTTCCGGAGAAAAAATGACTAAAGTTTGTAGAGCATTTTTAAGACTTTTGATTGAGAAATGTTTAACTTCTCCAATACAGCTTTATTTGGGCAGAAAGCACCAAAAACTATGCACAATGATATCTTTCTATTTAATAATTAACTATAAAAAGAGGATACAAGGAAATGAACTGTCAAGTATAAAAATCCTTTTAGTATTTTCTTTTCATGTTCAAAATCTTTGTTGTGTTAGAGCATCCATAATACCTTTGTGTCAGGTTCTCTGAGACTTCTCCTATAATCTGTCCATAGCAAATCTGCAAACACAGAGAACACCTCCATAACATGAACAGTGCTCACTGCTAACGAGACCACCATTCTAGCGAGTAAGGACACTTTGGGCAATTGTTGAATCTGTGTCTCCCTCAGTTCTGATCACTTGCATCATTTTTTACCGTAACCGTAGTTGCACATTATCATTCACAGCATTGGTGACGTTTGAAAACTTTGGACAGTCCGGGATGGCATTCCATATATTGCTTCTTCTGTTTATCCAACAAAATAATTTGGGCCTGGTCTAAACGATCAACTTATATTGATATAACTATGTCACTCAGGTGTGTAAAATCCACACCCCTGACCGATGTAGCTACACCAACCTAACCCCTGGTATAGGCAGCACTATGTTGATAGGAGGGCTTCTCCTGTTGACATAGCTACCACCTCTTGGGGAGGAGTACCTACACCAACAGGAGAAGCTCTCCCATCCACATAGGTAGTGTCTTCACTAAGCACTACAGCAGCACAGCTGCAGTGTTATAAGTGTAGACAAGTCCTTTGTTCTGAATCAAACAGCTGAACTGCCTCGAATTCAGGCCCATTGTTCCAGTATTCTTTCTAGTTTTTCACAGTTAATTAACACCACAATGGGATAGATCTACCCAAGTCCTTTTGCAACCAACAGTTAACTTTTGAACGCCAGGGGTCTGAAGTCCATAGCACCACCAGAAAGTGGCAGTCAAAACCAGCTGATGTTGATCCAGTGGCCACTATACATCCAGCTCCTACAGTTTTACATATTGCTTGCAAGATCTCTATCCTTTTTTTTCTTTCAAACTCCTAAAGCACTGAACAGATTTACTTCTACATCTTGAAATGCAGACGCCTTCCTCAGTAGAATGCCTGCTATTTGTTAGGCACGTCACAAAGCCTAGTATAAATTCCTTCCAAGCATCAGACGAGGCATCACGTTTGTTGCAAGACAGGGTGTCAGTTCCTGCTGCTTTTGAAGGCAGGCTTCTTGTGGAAGAAATATATAAATACATATTAAGGAAGAATGGTTTAACATAACATTTTAGGAATAAATATTCATTTCCAGCTGCAGAGTTATATCTGGAAAAGGTATTGCAATACCTTCTTATTGTTCAACGCTTATTTTTTGAATGATTTCTGCTTTTTACCATATTGTTCCTCAATCTCATGCATTCCACCTATGGTAAAATTACCCCTTGCACTGTAAATTATGTGGGATTTACATAGGGAAATAAGCAGGAATGAAATTGACTGTAATAGCGATCACGTCTCCTAACATCCCTATATAACTGTTGCAGAGATTTTAATGCATCCCTCTCTGCCAATATTAAACCCACAACATGATTAAAACCTTTCTGTATCTCTGCTTTTATAAATTCAAGAAATGGATCAGACAAGGAGTAGCTCCTTTCCCTGTCTATTTGTGCAGACAAGAAGATAGGGGTCTGCCAAATGTTCCAAATGAAGTGTCGCACACAAAGGCCACAATTCTGCAAATCCACGCACGGTGCACAGCAGGGGGCAATGAAGTCGCCCTCAGGAGCAAGTATGAGTAGGGAACACGCAAGGTTAAAGAGAGGTACTTATAGAGAGCTGATCAGATCTTAGAGCTGATCAGATATTTCTTGGGAGAAAATCATGTGTGTGCGTGTTTAACTTTTGTAGAATTTTTCCATTATTTTCAATGAAAGGACAGAGCCCAAGTATTCAGCTTCTGATGTATGAAATATGAAATGCATAAATAGTCCATTTTTAATAGAAAAACCTGGGACATTTGAAAAGAAACAAGGCAATTAATAGAAGAAAACACATTTTTTTAAATGTAACCACACTGGTGGGATGTCAGGGGAGAATGAGCATATTTTCAAGTCATGAGCTGCAGCATGTTCCACACCAGGCAAACAAGGCGTTCAGTTTTACATTCCTGTCTCGGTCCATACTCCTGCTGCTAATCAGGAGAGCCTCGCTCCCTGGCCTCCCTCAATGAAGGATGAAATCCCCCTTTATACCCAGTCCTGCTAATCGTAGCTGCAGTATGCAGGAATAAACCTAATCTGAATGAAAACAAGATGGAGACAGAGGAGCAAATAAATATGAGGAAACAAACTCTTAGAACTCAGCTAAAAAAAATGACTTATTTTCTCCCCATGTTTATTTTAAACTGGAAATAGTCAAACATAAATTCACAAGCAGGTAAAGAATGGAGGTCTGACCAATTCCCAACAGAACTGCGCACAGACGAGGGACCAGATCTTCAGCAGATGCAAATCAGCATGCGCCATTTACACCAGCTGAGAAAGTGGCCCGTTGCCACATCTGGAGAAGTGTATGTGGCTGATAAACATCTGTAGCTGCATAATAGGTGCCTATTCACCTAACACACATAACTAGGGAGATAGACCCACCATTGGGGCTCAGTAACTCGATTTAGCTTTATTCTAACTGAATTGTATAGAGAACATACAATGGGATTTTGGCAGTGACATTAACTGACCTCCGCTTTGTGCAGTCAGATTTACATCTAACACTTCTGGGTGTTATTGCCGGCTCTGCTCCTTTTGTCCCAAACAGTCTTTTTGTTGGTTTGTTTGTTTTTATTGCAATCACCGCTAAGCCATACAGCACAGTATTTTCTTGACAGAGTACAAAGTCTGGGAAAGCAATTGAAGGTCTCGTGCATTATAACTAAATAAAAGAATGAAATAGCACATCTATTCTGAAGTTCTCCGATATCCAGCATAGTACAGCTTGGGTGATTTCAGTAAGGATAAGACAAGTTCAAAAGAGAAGGAGGTATCTTAATCCAGCTGCTCCTTTCAGCGAATACAATAACAGGAACGCAGGAGTCCAATTCCCCTTTCTGCCTCAGCCCCCCATATATCACTTCAGCCAGCATAAAGAGCTCAGAAATGGCCTCTGGAGAATACTTCCAGCATGAAAGGGTTTCCTGGGTGGCATATATCTACTGCAATAGGCTCTATGCCACACACCAGCCCCACATAGAGATATCCTGGGAGGACAGGAAGGGGCAACAGGGGGTCTGACTGCGGCATGCTGTGTTCAGGCTATCTGGGTGACTGACAGGCCACAGGCGGCCATTGCAGCCAGACAGAGCTTAGGGTTCTCTAAAACACCATGGTTCTGAGCAGACTCCCATATACATAGCTCAAGTATATGGGGAGCATTACAGTGGCTTAAAGAACCGGATGCAGCACAAACCTGCAGTACAAAGCAGGCAGGACATTGCCCTACATGGGCAGCCAAGGATTTGCCCAACAGAGGGGAATCCTTATGGGACAAAGAGCTGGCACAGTTGGCATTTCTTAGTAATGTGTGTGTAAACTAACACACCCACCTGTTTCATCCCCCACACATCACTAACTCGCTATCTGGATTCTTGTTCAAATTCACCCTCTTCTTGGAGTCTACTTTAGTTCTGCTGCCTGAAAGGCTTAAATTCAACAACAAAGCCCTGAGACAGGACTACACTTACAAACAGTTCAGCATCAACTTTAGTCCCAGTTTTCTCCCAGGTAAATTACTCACTTAAGCCAAACCTATACTACCCACTGGATAGTCGGGTAGAGATCGATCTATCAGGGATCGATTTATTGTGTCTAGTGTAGACGCAATAAATTGATCCCTGAGTGCTCTCCCCATCGACTCTGGAACTCCACCACTACGAGAGGTGAAATCAGAATCAATGGGGGAGCAGTAATGGTCAACTCGCCACCATGAGGACACCCAGGTAAGTCACCCTAAGATAAGTCTCTTAGGTCAACACCCTACCCCCGGCCTTAGGGAGATGGATACTCAATGCCTGATTTTCCATTGCTGTGCACCTTATGTAGTCACATGGTACTTTTGATTAAATATTTTTATTATCTGACCTAGATTCTCAACTTGGTCTTTGGTCTGAATGATTCTCTCTGAAAGAAGTAACTCCATTATCGCCTTAAAAATAAATGAATCTTGTGCTAAATTCTTCCCTCAGCTACTCCAAAGCAGCATCGAAGACAATGGTCTAAATTCACAGTTTCAGTGAAGTATTTATTGTTTGATTCACAAAACAAAACAGATTTTTAGTTACTTTCATAATAGACAATCTTTCTCATCCATATTAAGAGGCAATTCACAGCAATTTTGATAATATCAGTGAAGACAAAATTGTATTTTCTGTCCAGGGAAAAAGATAATGAAGTTTACTCTAGCAAATGATCACAAATATATCAATTAGAATAAAATAGAATTTACCCTTGAGGAAGTAAGGAATCATACTTTTTTTCATAAGAGAAATCTTGGGGGGGGGGGGAGGGGGAAGACAGTTGTAATGAATGTAGAACTGTGACCTATCTTGGTTAGCTGAGCTGAGTAAGTGTGATATACTGATAGGAAAAGTACTTGAAGGTAGCATCTACCACACAGAGAGAGTGGCACCAAATTGTGGAGTGCTGTGAGAGATGATGTTCAAGATACAATATATGGCAAGTCAGAACAGAATGAGGTGACAGCAACTAGACAGCAAACAAAAAAAAAAGAAACGTAGCATGCTGTCTTTGATCTTGTTTACAGGCAGAAAGCAATCCGCAGTAAGGCTTTTGTGATATTACAGAATCTGCAGGGTTTCCATGCAGAGTAGGATAGCTAGTTTTCAAGAGAGGGCTTGAACCTGGAAGAGTTCTGCGTACAGCCCTCCTGTTAACTTCAGCTGGAGTTCTGTGTGCAGAGTGCTTGAAAGACTGGGCACAGGGACAGTAATCATAACTGAGAAAGCAGCACAGTGAAAAAGTCAAATGTATACTGAAAAAAAGTTAATGAATTGTGAACACTACTTCTATCTTCCATACAAATGTTTTTATTGTATTGGTTATAAGCTGTGAAGACCATATACATTTTTAAATGATAGCCATTACATACATAAGAAGCTGTATGCACTTCTGAGAGGAGCCAAAAAAGAGATATAAAAATAGTTTTGAGGGCAGATACTGGCAGGGAAGTCCTGTCAGCACAGCCCTATGAAGAGCCAGGGAAAGTTTACAGGAACTGGGCTGCCACATGAAAGCCATATGCTTCTATCAGAACAAATAGGGATGATGCCTGCTCTAAGGGAATAAAAGCAGAAATTACCTTTTGAGATTTTTTAAATATCATCTTACAAGTATATAGTACCTGGGAAACCCAAAGCATTTTACAAACCATAGGCGTAGATACATCTTTAGGTACCCACGGGAAACTCCCAGTGGTCTGAGAATGGGATAGGCCATGTATCTATAGGAATCATTCCATTCATCTCTAGAATGCAGTTGCCTCTGAACTGGAACACAGCAGCTCTTTAATAGCATACAAGAAGTTAGGTGGAAAGTGAAAGTATAACATCTAATTAAAACTGAAGGGGGGGAGCAGGAATTTGGTCAGGACATCAATGTTAGTACCACTACTCCTGTGTAAACTGCCAGGCTCTTTCATGATCAGCAGTGGTCAACATCCTGGTATTAGTCTCTAACCCAAAGATGGAAGATCCAGTAGAATATACTCTTTGACATGGTTTTGGTTCATTAGTTCTGTTGGGATGCCACTGAAACTAACTAAATATCAATGCCCTAAAGCACAAGCATTTCAAAATTGTAACAGGGAAGATTACTAAACAAGTATTCACAAACTTAACACTTTGGACCTTGAGTAAGAAAAGTGTCTGGAAAAACTCATATTTGCAGATGGTAAAGAAATGTTGACATTAAAGGGTCAAAATGGGTTTTACGATCCCCTCCCCCCCAAATAGAGTAAAGGGTAGTATTACATACTGTAATAATATGCTAACTTATCGGACTGAAAAATAAAGATGATGTCTTGCTGAATGGTAAGATTAAGAGTTTTGTTAATTATAGTTACTAAATTAGAATGATGACTAGTAAATGAGTTTAGTTACAGTAACATTTGGCCCATGGCCTTGCTGGCACGAGTGTGGTTTTGCCAATTCTTCTCCTTTAATATAGGTTTGCAGATTTGCTTAAGATGATGTTATTGCTGATAGGACGAAGTTGCTGGAAGCTCTGTGGTAAACAAATGCACAAACTTCTGACAAGAAGTCCTTTTTTATTGGGAAAAGCCAGGAACAGCATGACATGAAACAGAATGACAAAGAAATTGTTTAAACAGCAAAAATTGAATAAATGGAAGCTTGTGCCTGTGTATTCTAAAGGTTCCATAAAAAATTTTCACTGTGCTTGAAGCTGATTGGAGAAAGGTAAAAAAATGTGTCGAGAGGACCCAGGTGAACAAGGCCTCAAATTAGAGAAGCAATGGACCAGAAATTCAAGGAATAGGACTGAAGGATCAGACCAAGGTTCAGAGGCAGGGATGACCATCACAAGGTATAGGAGAATTTTCCAGTGCTCTAGAATGTGGTAATTTGGCTCCCCTACCAATTCCATCTTATCAGTTTATCGTTTCACATAAATATATGTGCAAACATTATAAGTAACAATGATTCTGCCTGAAATTGTATAAATAAAGGCAAAAAATTGATTAAGCCTAAATTGGGTGGATTTGTGATTCAGTTTCCCACCTTACATTCTCAACGGTTCACTTCTGATTCACTGGGGAAAGAAACACCTAGATAATTGCTTTAAAGCATTTTTTGGTTGGACCTAGTGTTCCAAATTGTTTGCAGCTTTTCTCTCCATATAATGGTTATAGAGTTAAACATCAGTGAGATTGAATCAGTGGAGTAATGACAATGAGCAAGGAATGAAAATGTTAAACTGACAAATAAAGAGGTCAATTATTGAAACAGATGAGAAGACAGAGGGCAAATTCTAATAGCAAGATGTAGCTGGTACAATTATTAGAGCAGTGTTCAGATTCAGAATGCTACAGCAACTATAATGAAAGCAGAGGACAGAGAAGACATCAAGAAGACGGAATGAAAATAGAAAATAACTGGAGGATATAAGGAAAGGAGGAAAACAATTAGTGAACCAATGCAATGTCTTTGAAAAATGGCTTGTTGTTGGAGACAGAAACATGGAGTATATTGTTTTACTTAAGCAGTGATTAAGTGTTGACACAAACAGCTATCCCCATGCAGTCCTACCCACTGTATCAGAAATCAGGGTCCAATCATCCCCCAGACAGGCAGATGTAGCTCCCATTAAATGCAGTTAGATTTGGACCTGCATGTCTGTGAAATTAGGAGCCCTTAAACTCCCTTTAAAATTAATCTCTTCATTAATGTTTATAGCAGAGTCAGAGGAAGCATGAGTTTCCGACATGTAACACACTGTCTCCATTTACAGAGCTTCCAGAATACTCCCTGCTTTTTACTCCCTGCTTTTAACCCCTTCATCCTTGCCCCTGGTTGTTTAAGAGAAGTGATTAGAAAATGAACAAGGAAAAATTGTGTATAAGGAAAAGAATTTCACCTCCCTGGGTCATGTTCTCTCCTATGCAGTTTTTCCCCATCTAGGGAAGGAAACCGTTGAGTTTCCACAGACAGTTACCTCTTCATTACTCCAGTCTTTGCCCCTGCCCTGTCACAGTGGAAATGGGCAATCCCCTTAAACCAACAGATTGCCAAAGGACATCCGTGTTTCTTTCCCTCCCCCTGCTCCTAGCAGGGCTCCAGCAGAAATCATACTGCCATTGGCTGACTTCCCCTTACAGCTACAGAGAGTAGTGTGTTAATGCTGTTTCAAGCCCCGTTAATTCCAGTTCAAATATCCAACTGCAGCGCTGCAGGGTCAGAAGAGGGGCATGCTGCAGAGAGCAAGGCTGAGATCCTGAGAGGTATTTTGGTACCTTACTCCAATTGATTTCATAGACCAAAGTACCTTTTGAGGATCTGGGCCCAGCTGTGTTCCAGCTCTAGCCCCTGCCTCTGTTTCTAATAACCACAGAGGCTTGACCTCACAGACTTCTGTGGAGCAAACAGCACAGGGTGGCATGCGGCAGAACCTGCTCTATTCCTCGCTGACCTCCCACTTGTGTTTCACCTGTTTAGGCTCCCTTCCACACATGAAAATGAAGAGGAGAGTCTGTCCCAGTAAGAACCGAATCTTCTCCGTAGGGAAACAGCTGTAGCTCCATTGTTTGAGCCATTCAATACTAGGCAGGGGAAAGCACCAAAATATACCGAAGAGTGCAAATGTGCATTGGCAGGGGATGGCAATGCTAACCTACCTCTCATTTTGACAATCAATCACCTAGCAAACCTTCTGTTATATTCCTTTTTTGCAGATCTGCTAAGTGAAGACTCTAATTCTGATATAGGTCTCAAACAATTTAATTTTATTCCTAAAAATAATTTAAAAAAAGAAAAGAGAAGAAAGAAACTTCAAAAATGCACTGGACATAAAGACGATTTGCCACATATCCCCTTCTCTCTGAACTAAGCGTAGCTGTTACTGTACCGGATGCAGGATGTGTCTCATGTCAAGCATAAGGGCATGAACTAAGTCGTCAGGAGGCATCACCAGAGGGCCCATGATTTCATTCAGGGTAGAATAAGGAGGGCAGAGAGCAGCTGATGAGCTAGAGTATGGAGACAAATCGTGTCCAGTTGTATATATCATCTAATATCCAAATGCTTCATAATTTCAGTGAGTTCCCCACTGGTTATATAAAATGTTTAGCACTAGACATACACTGGAAGTGTAACTGCAGCTGATATTTCAGACACATGTGGTGTGACTGCTCTAGAGTCTAGGGCCAGATCCTTAGCAGGTGTAAATTGGCCAACTTCCATACAAGTCAATAGAATTAGGCCAGTTTATACCTGTCTCTTCTGGGACCTGCTCTCTTCTGGGACCTGCTCATGAGATAAATCATTCAGATCTGTACATTTTCCTGTACAGAACAACATTTTTTTGCTTTATTTGAGATAGACAGCAAGTTTGTACCAACAAAAGTTGATGCCTTTCATTCTTTGTACTGATCACTACTACTTGGTTTTCAGCAAAGTGTGGCAGATTCTTCTAACAGAAAATGTGCTAATCCGAAACATTGGAAAATTAACCACAATCCTAATGCAGTCTCCTTTATAAAAACTCCAGTTTATTCCCAGTTGGGTTGGGCCTGTACTGATTATATTGTTGAATCAGTTCCTGCAACATACTTGTCAGGGTTCCCTCCAGACTCTGAACTCTAGGATACTGATATGGGGACCTGAATAAAATGACCCCCTAAACTTATTTTACCATCTTGGGCTAAAACTTCCCCAGGCACAAGCTTCTTCTGTACCTGAAGGAACAGTATGCTTCCACCACCAAGCATACACCAAGAATTAGGGACAGGGCCACATGGTAGGGCTACTTGGTAGGGCCACTTATGGGTAGAGGACACAAGGGAGTATGGAGGCTTTGTCCCCCCCTTTATTCTCTGGTATGATCTACAGGATGATAAGCATCCAATATTGAATGTTTTTTGAGAGATCTTTGTCTTCAGAACTGTGGAAAGATCTTTCCATGTATTTATTTCTCTATTATGTTTGTAATGTGAGGCAAGGAAAGATTAAAGAGAGACAGATTAGGTTTTGGTTGGCAGCCTCTCCAGCATTTATACGGTTATCTAAAACAGTTTTACCTACATACCCTGGTGTTCAATTAAACTGGTTTAAGATTTTGTTCAATGATTTTTTTAACTTAATGCACTGGATGTATTCCTGGTTTTCTGCCATATTACTTCAATTTACTGGTTTAATTTAAAAAAGAGAATACTCCAAACTCTTCTATGCTTTATACAACAACTTTTTAAAGCCTGGGCTATGCCAACATCTTAGTCTGAGAAAAAAGCTTTCAGAAGGGAACATTTAAACAGAATGACTAAAAGAGAAGGAAGAGGGAGTATGGTAGATTGGAAAAAAAGAATGTGGTTAGATGGTGTACATAGAGCTGGTTGGGAATTTTGTGATAAAAAATGCCTATTCATTGAAGCCAACACAATATGCAACTGTACTTTTGAAAACAAATTTTAAAAAGGCTTCAAAGAGTCACAGTGACTTGTTTCAGCATTTTTTACAATGCAGAATTCCCATTTTCAGATTGAGACAACTTTTCATTTTGAAATTTAAGATAATTTTTAGAAAAAAATATAAAGTCTGGTTGTAAATGACAGTGTGAACACACAACAGCAGTGTCCCTTCAGTGCTCTCTGAGTGGCAATGTAACTGCCAGCACTGTAACTTTGCCAGTGTAAAGATACCCATGGTCTTGGCCTTCACAACATCCTCCGGCAAGGAGTTGCACGTGTTGACTATGCGTTGTGTGAAAAAAATACTTCCTTTTGGTTTTTTTCAATCTGATGCCTCTTAAGTTCATTTGGTAATCCCTAGTTTGTGTGTTATGAGAAGGAGTAAATAACACTTCCTTATTTGCTTTCTCCACACCAGTCACAATTTTACAAACCTCTATCATAGCCCTCCTTACTCATCTCTTTTCCAAGCTGAAAAGTCCCAATCTTATTAATCTTTCCTCATTGGCAGCTGTTCCATACACTTAATCATTTTTGTTGCCCTTTTCTGAACCTTTTCCAATTCTAATATATCTTTTTTGAAATGGGGTGACCACATGTGGGCATACCATGGATTTATACAGAGGCAATATGATATTTTCTCTCTTATTACCTATCCCTTTCTTATGTAACCCTTCTTCCAGGTGGAATCAACAGCAGTCAGGGCCAGATTCAATATCCAGGGGTTTCTTTCCATTGATAGAACACAGAGCCAGCTCGAGCCCCACCCAGTAACCTGGGAAACTTACACACCACCCATGGGCACCTCTGAGAGGCAATACTTCCCCACTCACAAGCACAGGGTCTCTTTTAACTAAAGGAAGGAAGTAACTCAGCTTTAATTTGCGAAAACACTGCAAACAGGGTTCAAAAACATGACCCATGACCCATAACCCATAACCCATGCCCTTTTCCCCTCCGGTTCTTAAATCCAGAAACCAAAAAGTCTCTTTCACGCAGAGGTGAAAGTAAGCCGGTACGCCCCGGTACGGTGTACCAGCAAGAGCCTTACCAGGGCACCCGGCTTTCCTAGGCTGCAATTTAAAGTGCTTGTGGCTTCCGGAAGTGGCTGGAGCCCTAGGCCATTTAAATTGCTGCCAAAGCCCCACTGCTAGAGCCCTGGAATAGCAGCAGTGGTGCTCTGGGAGCTATTTAAAGGGCCCAGGGCTCCTGTTGCCTCTGACACTTCAGTCCTTTAAATAGACGCCACTTCAGAAAGAATCAGGGTGGCAGAGGCAGGGGAGCCTTGGGCCCTTTAAATAGCCCACCGAGCCCCCGCTTCTGGGGGCTATTTAAGGGGCCCGGGGATCCCCTTTAACTAGCCGCCAGAGCCCTGGGGTAGAGAGGGGACTCTGCCGCTATTTAAAGGGCCCAGAACCCCCCAGGTGCAGGCTGCTACCCACTGTGGGGGGGAAGTGGAGGGACTTACCGGTATAGGGTGGGCTGGGGGCTGGCTCTGACCCCCAGCCCCTCCCCTTATGCCTGAGGTCCTGCCCCTTCCGGGGGCAGAGTCGCCCCCCCAGCCCAGCACCGTACCAGTAAGTGCCTTTAGTTACTTTCACCCCTGATTTCACGTGCCCAACCCTTCTCTGCACCTCTCACAGTTGCTGTCCTTGGTCAGTGCAGACCCAGACTTCAGAGGTGTATCTACAGAGTTCACCTCCCCTGGCTCTGCAGGTGGGGTAAAGAGGAACCTGACTCACTCCACTGTTCAGGCACTTGCTTGCTGCCCTTCTTTGCAAGCCACCCTGCTGGCTGCTGACACTGGTCACTTGATCACCACGCCTCTCTCCCAGCCGCCCTGCTGGCTACCCCTCACACCTCTCCACAGCACCAGCCGCTCATTCACCAATTGACTATCAGTTGCCTTTTGCTGCCACCTGCCTCTCTGCTGTGACCTCTGCACATCAGTCTCTTAGTAATTTTCAGCTCTTTGCAGGATGGGTGGAAATACTGCCCCATCTCAATCAATTTCAGCTCTCAGTGATTGTTAGCTCTTAGCAGGCAGGGCAGAAACAGTTCTACCACAACTTAATTCAGCTCTGATTTGGCATTCAACATAACAAAGAGACCCCTAATGATGTCTATTTAGCTGAAACTATACAGCCTCCTGGCTGAGAATACATGACCCCACCCCTCTTACTTTCACCAAGCGCTGTCATTCAAACCACTGCCTTAATGAGGTTCTTTCAGGTGAGGGTGGCTCCCTCATTTGGGACAGGTTAAGCACAGTCCTGCTTTCCTGTATTCCTACAATAATTACAACACTGGTAAGTATATTTCACTACCCCTGCATTCAGTACTTAGGTGATTTGTACCCAACAACAGCCAAAGTTGATCACTTTTTGCTGAATATGTAAGCGGAACAGGAGCAAACTGTATTTTTGCACCCAGCTAGCTGTCAGGGAAGCATTCATTCAGATCCTGCTTACATCAGTGATTCCCAACATTCTGCTCACTTTTTTGACTGCTACTGCCCATTGAGTGGATGTTTTCAGAGAACTAAAATTTTTATTAAAGCTAATGTTCAACATGAAAACATACACAGATTGAGAGGTAAGGTACTGGACATCTGGAGTCAGGCTGGAGTTATGGGCGATTGTAGGTAGTAGGTATAGGTTTTACAAGGCACATGCATATCACATATCCAGCATAGATCCAGATTGGGGTGTGGGAGTTTTTTAAAGCTTTTTTATATAGGTGTTTTCGGGTACGCCACCCATGGGGTGTAGTGAAAGTCCGAGTCAGTGGTGGTGCAGGCGATAAGTATATGGGTGGGGTGTGTCCCTGTTTCTACAATAGCTCCAAGATCTATTTCTTGAGTGGGAACAGCTAATTTAGACCCCATCATTTTATATGTATAGTTGGGATTATGTTTTCCAGTCATTTGGTACAGAAACTGATTTATAGGATAGGTTCCAAATTACAGTTAGTAGTTCTGCCAGAGTTTATGCTCCACTCTATTTTCCTCACTAGGATTTAACTTCCACATTTTAGAGGATGCCTTTTTGCCTCTGACTGCTTCTTTTACTCTGATGTTTAGCCACAGTGGCACTTTTTTGGTTCTCTTGCTATGTTTTTTTAAAATTTGGGGTATACATTTAAATTGTGGTGTCTTTAAAAAGTTTCCATGCAGCTTGAAGGAATTTCACTTTTTGCGCCGTATTTTCTGTTTAACCAACTTCCTCATTTTTGTGTAGTCCCCCTTTCTGAAACTGAATGCTACATTATTGGGCTACTGTGGTGTTTTCCCCTCCACGGGGATGTTAAATTTAATTATATTATGGTCACTATTACCAAGCAGTCCAGCAATAGTCACCTCTTGGACCAGACACTTAGGACTAAATCAAGAACTGCCTCTCCTCATGTGGGTTCCAGGACTGGCTGCGCCACAAAGCAATCATATAAGGTGTCAAGAAACTATATCTCTGCATCCCACCTTGAGGTGACATGTACCCAGTCAATATGGGGATAGTGGAAATCCCCCATTATTATTGAAGTTTTTTTATTTCAATAGCCTTTCTAATCTCCCAGAGCATTTCACAGTCACTATCACTATCCTGGTCAGGTGGTCGGTAATATATCCCTACTGCTATATTCTTATTATTAGAGCATGGAATTAGTAACCAGCATAGAATTACTATCCAAATCCAATAGCATGTTGGGTTCTTACCCACCTACCTAACAGGGGAATTAATTAACGTTTGTGAAGCATTTTGAAAAAATACCACAGAAGTACTTAGCGCTACTATTTTTTTACCTGTGAATTATGAAACATCCCATCAGTCCAGAAATCCTCATGACAGCTTTAGTGGCTCACCAGCTTGAAATTCTTAACACATGCACTTTGCATGGACTGTGGTATTGACACCGAATCATCATTTCCCCACTCCTAATCACATTTTCACGGCTCATGTCATTCACACCTGTGGCTTCTTCGTAATTCACTCTATCACAAGGTGTAGGAGACTACTGCATTCTAATCAAACTTAGCATGCCGGGTTTCCTCGTGGGAACTATTTCATTTCCCATGGCCTTTATGCAGCTGCTGCATGTCCTTCTGATTATTTCCCCTAGCTAGTAACTGGTCAGAGTGTTTGGACCAAATATTCAGATCTGGGGTAAGCTGGTGGAACTCTGCTGGCTAGTGTTGCCCTTGCTTAATTTGGCCTGATATATTCTAAATTATATGACACCTGGGATTATTAACAGTAAGGCAGTAGGTGAGCTGACCAAATCATAGAAGCAATTAAATGTCTTGTGCCAGAAGGAAGTATAACAGGGAATTAGAATGCTAGGCAACCTATACAGCCTATTGCAGTGTGAGCACTTGATAGGCCAGAAACAACACATTTATAAATGCTACCTTCATGTTAAAAAAAAAACCACCCTACCCTCTTATCTACTTTGCTACATAGCACCTCCCACATTTCCTAGGCTTATGAAGAAACTAGTTGGGAGTGAGGTGCAGGCATCCAAGTGAGAATTTCCTCATGATTATGCAAATTAAACTTATTTCAAAAAAAGACACTTACTTTGATCCACAGTAGTTGTTGATTATTTTAAATTTCGGGATGGCTGCAAGAGGACATCAAGATGGCCTCACAGTGGAAGCACAGGCCAAAGAGTGAGGAGATCTGGGTTGCATTCCCAGAGCTGACAGGGACTTCCCGTGTGACTTAGTTCAAGTCACAGGAATCTTTCTCTGGCTCAATTTCCTCTCCTGTAAAATAGGGGTAATGACATATTCACCAGCAGGGGTGCTGTAAGACTTAGTTCTTTAATGTTGGTACTGTTGGAAGGCAATGCAGAAGTGCCAAGTGTTCCTTTTTTATTTTACATGTATCCATTTGTATATTTCATAAAGACCCAAAGGCTTATCTCCATTATAAATTAATGGACTGCAGCATGTTTTGTTTGCAACTTGAAGCGGTATCTGAATTAGGATGGAAACACTGAAAACACACAAAATCTTCCTTTGGCCCTCCTGGCATTCAGAATGTCCACATTGACTCTGTTTTAAACGTCTCTGTTTCGTTTATCTCATTGGCTAAAGCCAATTTAAAATTTCAGCTCAGGGAACAGAGTTTATTATACCAGAGCTCTTGCAAACATTGAAGTAGAGTGCATCTTCCATCCTCTCCCTGCCACTTCGAGGTGTTTTGCACCCCAGGAAGCTCTAAGGGATCTAGCCCTGCATTCAGGATCCTACAAGCACTACAGTTATGACTGGGTGCTGGGAATGATCTAGTCCATATGGCCTTAATTTAGAAAATAAATGAATATCCTGATATTTGAGATGTATGAAGCTTGATGCTTCAGCCCTTTCTCACATGAGAAGTTCCACTTCAGGTGAACAGCCTGTTTGAGTAAAGGGCTGCAGAATTGGCACCTAGACCAGTTTTAACAAACACATGTACATTGGACCTTGTCGTTTCATGGTACCCACTTTTGGACACTGAAGGCTGTAGCTCCCTAATACTCTGTTTGTAAGTGCTGCTCCCGCACACCCTGCATCACATCTGTACGGCAGCTCTGGTACTCAGAGGGGCCTTCCCATCATGGAAATGAAGGCTCAGAGCTTTAGGGCAGGTCTACACTACCTGTCAGATTGGCGGGTAGTGATCAATATTTCAGGGGTCAATTTATCACGTCTAGTCTAGATGCAATAAATCGATCCCCAAGTGCTCTCCTCTCGACTCAGGTACTCCGCCACCGCAAGAGGCACAGGCGGAGTTGATGGGGGAGCGGCAACAGTCAACTCAGCACCATGAAGACTCCTCAGTAAGTCGACCTAAATATGTCGACTTCAGCTAT
Source organism: Sternotherus odoratus (assembly GCA_032164245.1). Classification (NCBI taxonomy): domain Eukaryota; kingdom Metazoa; phylum Chordata; order Testudines; family Kinosternidae; genus Sternotherus; species Sternotherus odoratus. The sequence goes on from JAVMKO010000001.1 coordinate 248,179,632, forward strand.
GCTAGTCCTGTAGCTGAAGTTGCATATCTTCGGTCGTTCCCTCCCCACCCCCTGCCAGTGTGGACCAAAGCTTAGTGAGTCTAAATTGTGACAGCATTATGTGTGGTCCATCTCAATTCAGGATGGCTAGGGTTGGAGACTTCTGACTGGTGATGCTGGACAGGGGAATCTCCCACCCATACCAAGCATGTCACACAAGCATGTGTGACAATTAGGACCAAACTAAAAGGTGGGTGTGCACATACAGGGTCAGAATTTGGTCCTTGGAGCATAAATTTACAGTTTACTAAACTAGAGGGGTCACACATTTGTTGCTTCTGAAGGCTGAGTGCATCCTCCTATTCCCTCCCAACAAACTCCCTGGGTGCTGCCCTCCCATCCCCGTGCAACTCTCCCCTACCCCTCCCTTCATGCCATGCACTCGGTATGTCCCCACCCCCCTGCTCTCCTGGCAGGGCTCCCATTCTATCTCCCTCCCTTCATCAATAGGTTCTGCCCATTCATGCCTAGAACATGCCTTGAAATTCTGGAATTGACCAGAGACAGTGTTCCAAAGATTTGTTTTACTTCCAAATGGAGAAATGCCACCAAGCCTTGCAAGCTAAGCCAGATATCCCAGTTTTATCAGCCAAAAGTCTAATCACGCTATTCTATATGCAGACAATGACTCTGTGTATCATGCAGTTTCATAACTTGAACTTGAAGACAACTGTGTGGAGTCAAGCTTTCTGTAGCAATATTAATGAACAATGACCTTGCTCTGAAAATATACTTTGTGCATCTCTTTGTCGCCTCTTTATTATCTTTGCTGATTTGCATACTGGCATCAGCAGCCTTTGGAAACGTCTCTATTCTGCCAGTACAGTTGGTGGGCCAGATAGAAAAAGAAAAAAGAAAAAAGCTAGAGCAGCAAAGGCCTATACTTTACGAATTTAGGTGTATTCTTATCACTTAGCTGGTTATAGAGGAACAATACAAGAATCAAAATCACTGTCTGCCTGCTTACAGACCTTCTCTCACTATGATAGTCTAAGGCAATGTAAGAGCTTTGGCTAAGCAACAGAGGTAGCCATAAGCTGGGAAGTGCATGGTCACATCCTTACATTCCAAATTAGTCACACATTGAAATAAGGTGCCATTGGGCTGTTAGGAATACAATCCTGTCCTGATCATTCCTATCACCACCAGAGAAAGGAAAGAGCCTAGAAGATTTAAAGAAAACTTAGTTTGATAGCATCCTGTCTGGCAAGAACTCACTTATCAATAGCAGGGGTGTGAAATCCTCATTTATTTGTTGTTCTATCATTGTAGTCTCCACTTCCCTAGTATTTGTCTGTATAATCTCTGTCTGGTTCTGTGATTGTTTCTGTCTGCTATATAATTAATTTTGTTGGGTGTAAGCCAATTAAGGTGGCGGGACACAATTGGCTAGGTAATCATGTTACAATAGGTTAGATTTGGTTAGTTAAATTTCAGTAAAATGATTGGTTAAGGTATAGCTAAGCAGAACTCAAGTTTTACTGTATAGTCTGCAGTCAATCAGGAAGTAAAGGGGGGGATTAAAACAGGGAAGGGGGTGTGGGAATTAGAATTATGTTTCACTAAGGGTCAAATGGAAATAAGGCCACAGGCCAGGCTCTGTGATATCAGAGCTGGGAAGAGGGACACTAAAGAAGGAAATTGGAATCATTGCTTGCTGGAAGTTCATCCCAATAAACACTAAATTGTATGCACCTTTGGACTTTGGGTATTGTTGCTCTCTGTTCATGCGAGAAGAACCAGGGAAGTTAGTGGGTGAAGGAAATAAGCTCCCTAACAATTTCTCTCACACACACACAAACACACCCATAACAAACTTTGGAACTGTTCTCTAATAAACTTTCCAAGCCATAGAAGATTACCCATGCTTATGAGCACTGCTTACTTTATATACCTAGAAAAACTTTTTGAGGCACAGTTAAGCATGTAAGTACCATGCATATCAATTTATTTTAAATAACACTGTTCAAATGCATAGCTATTTTAAAAAAAAAGAAAGTGACCACAGTTGCTTGCAAAGGTAAAATGGGGGTAGTAACACTTTCCTATCTCACTGAGGTTTTGTGAAGACAATTCATGACTCTTTGTGAGACACTCAGCTACTACAGAGATGACAACCATAGAAAAGCCTATAAATAAACATTTAGGTACATGTTTATCTTTGGTAACAAAGTCCTGTGGCACCTTAAAGACTAACTATAAAGTTTTGAAGCATAAGCTTTCGTGGGCTAATACCCACTTCGTCAGATGCAAGCAGCTTGCATCCGACGAAGTGGGTATTAGCCCACGAAAGCTTATGCTTCAAAACTTTATAGTTAGTCTTTAAGGTGCCACAGGACTTTGTTACCTCTGCTATTCCAGACTAACACGGCTACCTCTCTGATTCATGTTTATCTTTGTGCACAGTAAAGTTACCTATGTAAGTGCTCACTGATCTACGTCAAGGAATAGGAAGTTCAGATTAAAAACAGAATGCATTAGTTCAAAACACCTACAGTTCAGATGCTCAGAAAGCATGCAGTTAAACATTGGGCTATATTTTCAGACCACCCTCTTCCACTTTCAAAATATCAGATCTCAGTGCACTACAACAGCATGGCCTGTGACCTGTTCATGACTTTTACTATATACCCCTGACTAAAACTTAGGGGGAGCTGCCTGGGGGTCACTGCTGATGCTGGGGGAAGGGTGCTGAGCCAGGTGCACTGGGCACTGCAAAAGTCATGGAGGGCATGGAAAGTCACGGAATCCATGACTTCTGTGACCTCTGTGACAAACTCACAGCCTTATTTATAAGTGACAGCAAACTGATCAAAGCAGATTATCTAGAAAATAAACAAAAAACGCAAACTAAACTTAATATACTATTAGATTGGATATGAATAGCAAATTTTCACCCTAGGGTGATACAAGCAGGCTGCAGATTCTTAAGGGGCAACCTGCACTTGCTTTACAGCTTGGAATCCCCAGATGTTTCATTCACAGGCTAAAATCCATTTAGCCTGGGTCCAGCACTTCCCCCAGTTCAGGCTTTGTTCCTCAGGTGTTTCCAGGAGTCTTCTTGGGTGGAGAGTGAACAAGAGTGTCACTCACTGCCTTATATAGCTTTTGCATATGACGGGAATCCTTTGTTCCCAAAGTTTGGTTCCCAGATTAGTCTGCGGAAAAATACAGACATCCCAAGATGGAGTCCAGAGACATCTGGTCACATCACATGTCCTTGTAGAGTCAAAGCAGCCATTAGTTGGAGGCTGTCTGTAGCATTTTCAGGAAATTTCATGAGGTGAGAGATATGCTTCTCCTAAGGCCTATTTTTTTTTCCTAATGGCCCATTACCCTGAATAGGTCATTCCCCACTATCTAGACTGTCAAGTCTATCTAGTCTTGTCTAGTGAGCATTATCCAGGTGTAACTACATTTGAAATACAGATCCATAGTCAATATTCATAACTTCAGATACAAAATGATACATGCATACAAATAGGATAATCATATTCACCAAATCATAACTTTTCCAAAGACATCTCATGTGACTTATTTTTGCATAAAATACAACATAATTATGTCATACTCATACCATAATAATATCACTGTGAATAATATGGGGTCTAGTGTCACAATTGTGTTACAGAAAAAGAGATTTCAAGTACACTCCCTCCTCTTTGGAGCCCTCGATGCTCTTTGTCTGTCCCTTACTGTCTATCTAGGTACATCTACACTGCAGTTGGGAGCAGGCGTCCCATCTTGGGCAGAGAGATTTGCTAACTCGAATAATAGCAGCATAGCCGGGCTATCTCAGGCAAGAGCTCAGCTCCTGAGTACAAAGCCGCCCGGACCCCTGGGGTACATATTTGGATGACTAGCCCAAGCTGCTGCCAGTGCAGCCCCAGCGAAGCTACTATTTTTAGCACACTCACTCAAGCTGAGCTAGCCCATGTCTGTCTATCCAAGCTGTGAAGCATATTGTCTGTCGCCGTGCAGACATACCCTCTGTGCAGGGAACTTATTGGAGAAGCTGGAGAGCCAGGTCTTGGTGCCTAGGTGTGATCTACCCAATAAACTACTTTAATCATTGTTTGGCTTTTCTACTTGGGGGTTAGGGTACTCTGTTGTCTTACTCAGCTGAACAGTGATTCACCCCCTGATTGAGCCACCTGGGGTCTTGGGTTTGGGTCTGCAGCAGAGCGTAGGGCCTATGCTTCCGTGAGCTGAGAGGGACAGGCAGTGGGAAGACACTTGGTTGCACCCTGGCCTATACTCACTGGCCAGAGGAATTGGCTGAATACAAGGTGGGAAGTAAACCGCACCATTTCAAGTGCTCCATTAACTCATTGCCTGCCCTGAAGCAAGGGAGAAGCCATCGAAGAACAGTGACTGACCATCACCAGACTGCTCCGGGGGTAGAGCCCTTTACGAGGACAGAGTCCTGCTACCCCATTAGGAGGTGTTTTGTATGTAGTTCATATTTATGTAAGGCATGTGCTCCAGCAATCTTTGTTACCATGTGGCTTTTCAGAGAAAGAAGAACAAAAGGAAGAACAAAAAGCACATATTGTCAGAGGTGCTGTCACTCGGAACATATTTCTCTTATGCTGTCTCTGAAAAGGAGATAAAATAAAAGATGGTAAAATATTTTGTGTGTGTTTGAATTGAGCTGAACTTGAATTCTGTTGTTTCTCAGCTAAAACACATCATTGACTAATGTAACATAAAGCTCAAAATGCCGTCTTTGAAAATAGTTATATAAACATCAGTGATGAGGGGGAGTTAACTTTGTAGTAACTTGTCAGACTCAGAAACTCTCTCTCTCTTTCTCTCTGCCATTTGTAGACTCCCGCTCTGCACTCTTGCCACTTACACAGGTTTATACAGTTATTGTATGTGCTTTTTGTCTTTTGTGTGTCTCTCTAAAGAGGGAACTGCAGATCAATGAATGTCCACAAATGTTACTGGAATAGCAGCACATGTGTAGGGACTGGTTGACTCACACTATACAGAGCCTCCCACTGAATAAGCCTATACTTGTAGCATGTAAGTGTCTTTTAGGCCTAGTCTGCACCGGGGGTGGGGGAGCAATCGGTCTAAAATACGCAACTTCAGCTATGAGAATAGCGTAGCTGAAGTCAACGTACTTAGATCCACTTACAGCGGCACCTTCACTGTGGTGAATCGATCACTGCCATTCCCCCGTCGACTCTGCCTGTGCCTCTAGTAGCAGTGGAGTACAGGAGTGGACGGGAGAGTGCTCAGAGGTCGATTTATCACATCTAGACTAGACGCAACATATTGACCCCCGATGGTTCAATAGCTACCTGCTGATCCAGCGGGTAGTATAGACATACCCAAAGTCATCAGTTCAAACTCAATACTGCACTATAATGAGGAGTGGATGTCATTAATAGAACTGGTTAAAAAAACATTGTCAATTAAATCAATTTTTTTTTTACAAAATATTGTGTTGAAAACTCTGAAATTCAGAAAATTCCAACAACCAAAAAACCCAATATTTTGAATGAAATTTGACATTTGATTTAAAGTGTCAAAAAATGCAAATTTGGAACGCGTCTGCCAGAACTAATCCTTGCTGTCTGATGGCTTGGTAATCTATGTGCAATGTATTGGTATTTTCAATTCATTGTGTCTTTTTTTAGATTGTGAATCTTTTGGAAAATGAACTATCTTTGATTTGCCTCTTATTCAGCATCAAGCATGATGTCAGTGCTTATACAAATAATAATAATAGTGACTGTGATCTGCTCCCAGCCTGGAGAAAATTCAGTTCCTCAGCTTCGATTCTCTTTTGGGTGGCAAAAAGCAAGTCAGCTAGGATTCACAATGGGGTTGCGCGCACACGTGAAGGGCCAGAGTACAATTTCTAAAATAAAGCATGTGTGAATTCTTCTGTCTGTGCTTATAATGCTTTGCAGACTCCAGGTCAAATCCCAGCTTCAATGACATCAATGACAAAACTGCAACTGACTTCAACAGGGCCCAGCTTTCCCCTCATATCTACTTTTTTACCCCAGCCATGACGTTGCCACACATTATATCTCTGGTAAACAACCAACTTCTATGCCTGAAAAAATCCTGCTGCAATATCTTCACCCCCCCCCCCCACACACACACACACACACACTCAGCCTCAAAGTATTTCACAATATTGGATGAAAAATCATGAATTTTGGAACAGTGCAAAATTTGTGTTGCTTTGTAATGTGCCTAGAAAACTTGCATTCACATTGTAAAATATTCCAATATTTTGCCTAATTTATGAAAGATGGTCTAACAGTGAAAATAGCTATATTCATGCACTGTACCGTGGAAAATGAAACAGATATTAAAAATATTATTTTTATATTAACAAATGATAAAACTAAGTGGGGGAGGAGTGAGTCTGCTCTGTAATCATTTCTGAACAGTGCATTGTGATCCACTTCATGGGATATTTATTGTATAGCTATTTTGATAATATCAACAGGGCAGTTAGGAAACAAACAGGAGGGCAAAGTAATGAGTCGAGATAAGACAGCCTCTTGGGGGCTGTTACAAGACAGTGGGTGAGCAATTGACCTTGAGGCTTAAGCTCCCACAGAGCTTGACCAACTAGTTTGAGGCAGAAGCCCAGAAAACTCACAACACAAAGGGCCATCCCCAAACAGTAAAAAATCAGGAGTTAGTCCCCAGCAAATTAACGAGATTGGCTTAAAAATCATGAGACATTTAAAAACCGCATAAAATGTTGGGGGTCTGTTTGCCTTCTGCACAGTTAGGGTGCACTCAGGTGATATTTCCAAGCATTTCTCCAGAACCACGTGGAGAGGAAACATACTCCTTTTATTTAATGAAAGAGTCTCACCTGATCATACGCCCAGGGCCGGCGACAGAAATTTGGGGGCCCCCTACTCTGATCGTTTGGGGGGCTCCCCAGCCCAGCTGGCACTTCCCCCCCCCCCAGCTGAAAGCCCAGCCGGCCCCCCCCCCCCCAGCCCAGCCGGCGCTCCCCCCCCAGCTGACAGCGGCTGGCGGCAGTGCGGGGTCCTGCGGCGCGAGCCGCACTTGCTGCTCCCTCCCCCCCTGCACTTTCTCCCCCGGACTGCGCCGCTGCCGCCAGCCGGGGACACGCACGCTTATCCGCTCCGGAGGAGAGCCGCGCCGCCTCCCCGCCCCTTCCCCGCTCTCCAGGCCTGGCGACAAGGGGGGATGACTACGGGTACTGCTGTGTACCGGGGCCCCCCTAAAGTCCGGGGCCCGGTACAGCTCTACCCGTAGTACTCCCCTGTCGCCGGCCCTGCATACGCCTCTGGAACTGGGACCTTCTGAAAAACACCAAATAGCATAAGGCTCCCAATAAAAATCACAAACGTTAGCAACACTGTCCTGAAGTGACACAGATGCAGTGAAACTACATCATTAACTCTTGAAATGCCTTGGGGAAGAATCTGGACCCAAATTAATTTGAGGCAGAATCAACAAAATCACAGGAGTTCCAGCTAGTTCCAGCATTAGATTTGGTCCTTCACACTTTCTCTCTCTCCATTTGAATAAAGCACATGCAATCAGCAGGGCATCTTTTCTCAAAAAGAGATCAGACAGCTTTTGGAAACAAAATTATTGCTTGCGACTGTGACAGATACCACAGTGCTGCTTACAAGGATTTTTCCTATTAAGTTTTAACAAGTGCAAGTGCCACAGTAAATAACTTTTCATATATGGAGGCTTTGCAAAGAGCAAATAAGGAATAATGCAAGCAATTCAGGAAGAAGTTTAAAGATAGATTAAATCGCATCAAACTTAAACTAATAGAATGGAAGAAAAGGTAGCTAAACTATACAGAATAACTTGCTGGTATATCCTCATCCATAATCTATAATTTATATGCACATTTATGTTATATTTTTGTAGAAATAATTAGGTGCACTCAGATGCAAAATGAAAAATACAAGATTATATCTTAAGCAGCAGAGAAGCATCTGAGGATAAGTAACAATCCCAGGGAGAGTCCTGTGAAGTTTTCCGTATCCAACAAGTCAATAGGGGATTTCTCTTTCAATTTCCTATTCCTAGTCTTTTTCCTCCAGAGAGAGTTAAATTTTCATGGATGTGAGCAAAGAATTTGGAATTTTTTAAAGTTGCCCTGCATGTTCTCTATACAAGATGAAATGCGCATGCGCCCAAATTTATGGAAGGATTTTATACTATTGACTCACAGAGGGATCAAAAACACTAATAAAGAGGCTCAAGGAGTTTGTGGTGGTATGAGGGGAATCATGCAATCTGATGAAGCTTACCAATTTGTTTGTTTACATATTGTGAAATGAACAATAGCAGAGGAATAGGAATCAAAGCAACAGTGCTGCTGCACCATTTGAGTCTATTATTAGTAGATTGTCCGTATATTTTATAAGGATAAAGAAAAAAAGAATGAAAAATATTTAACTAGTAAGCACTGGTGGCCTGGAACCATCTCTCACTATACATGTATGTCTAGTTCCTAGCACAATGGGAAACTGATCTCAGTTGGGGTTTCTAGGTATTATTGTACTACTAACTGTAGTAATAAATAAATTAAATTATACTAATTAAGAGCTAGTAGACATAACAGAAACTTAGTGTGATGATTACCATACACAGAATATCACTGTAGAAGGATGCAGTCTATGGTATTGTTCTTCATAGCACCATTATCAGAGTATCTAAGCACTAGGGGAGCTAGAAAGGGAAGACGAGGCAAGGGGTGGTGCCGTATGTCAAAGCATTTTACTATCTCAACAAGCTGTGATTCAGCCATGACGATTGTGGTAGTGAAAAATTTAGTTAGGGATACAAAGGATGAAAGAGGGAGAAGAAATGACCACGAATATCTGTTCCAGACCACCAAGACTGAGGAAGAGAAAGAATGAAATATACCGGGACCAGCATTCAGAGGATACTAAATGGAATATAGTAACTATATAATCAGAAACAAATAGAGCCAAACATACATAACCAGAGATTACTAAATTACCTAGACACAATGTTAAGATCTAGCAAGTGGATACCCGTGGCAAAGGGCAAGCCATTCTGAATCCATGATGCTGCTTACTAACAGGAAGAACCTGAGAAGCTGGGAATCAGTGACAGCAGGATACCTGCATTTGACAGAGGAATGAATGAGTTCCTGGAAAACAGCAGTGCAAAGATTTTTGATTTCAGAAAAGTACGTTTTGGAGAAGTCAAACAAGACCTAATGCCTGAGAGTAGAACTTCTAAGGAAGTTAAGGGAACTTTTCATGCAGAAGGATTGCAGGATCAGGTTGTTACAGGAATAGGTGCAACAAGACAAGGTATTAAAATCTATCAGTATCACCATTGTAAAGGCCAGGAATTCCCCAAATTCTATATAATTAAGGCCCAGTAGACCTACAACAAAAAAAAGATGAATGCAAGGAACAAGCAAAAAAGGGACCAATCAATGATCTAAGGTTTAAAAATATAGTACACTAGAGATGGAAAAGCACAAACATGAATACACACAGTCAGTAAGTCCAATAATTAGGCAGAGAAGTAAGAGCAACAAAAAAAAAAAAGCAGGAATAAATGCTAACCAAGGAGTTCAAGGGAATAAGAATGGGTCTTTTACAAATATATTCAGGGGAAAAGATGTACCGGTACTATGGAGAAAGGAGGTACATTAATAAATAAGGAAGGCAAGGTAATAAAATGATGGCTCAAAAACAGCTGAGGTGCTAAACTCCTTTTATACATATAAGAAAGAAAGAAAGAAAGAAAGAAAGAAAGAAAGAAAGAAAGAAAGAAAGAAAGAAAGAAAGAAAGAAAGAAAGAAAGAAAAAGAATTAGAGCTGGGGCAAAGCTCTCTTCACCAAAACTCAGGCAATGCTGCAGACTATTCGAGGAGGCCATGAATGCAAAAGCTGAACAAGAGTGTCACGCAGAAGGATCTATGCTGGTTCCAAACAGGCCAGTATGGGAAGAGGGTGGGATCTTTCTTGTAAGGACCATAAGAGTGTCATGTATTCCACATGAACATGTGGAATACAAAACTCTATACTGGCTGTCTGCTCAGTTCTTATAGATCAGCATAGTTCCATTGAAGTCAATGGAGCTGAGGATCTGTTTCTATATACTTCTATGCTTAAAAGGTCCTCTTCTGTTAAATAAAAGCATGTCTGTTCTTTATATTACATTGAAGAAATATTTACACAATATTTCATCCTTCTAAATAGAGTTTCCTGGATAGGGGAGATTAGTCAAAATTGAAGAAAATATATTCTATTTAGTGCTTATGAATGGGCATAACTTGGTAGTATGTGTCGATTCATTTGCCTTTTCCTCTTTTTCACACCTTTTTGGGTGCATATCAAGGGCTCGTGTTTAATTGCACCTGGAAAGAAAATCTATTGAATAGTCATTTGATGGAATCTGCTTGGAAGATACACATTAAGGAGCCCTACTAAGCCAATTACAGAAAAAGCCTTCTGTAAATGTGTCATAGGGTTTCTATGAAAATAATTCACTAGGCATGAGTATTCCAAAATCGAATCTAATAAAGTTGGATAGAAAAATCTATTATACCAGTCTGGAACTCAAAGTATCATAAACTGGGGAAATGTGCAAGCAACATTAAACAAGACAAGCAAAATGTAATCCGGAGCACTTATAACCAAAACAGAGAATAAGGAATGGAAGAATAAAAGTGGGAAAGCAGTCAGATGCTTCCACAATTAATAGATCTACTTTAAAAAAATCAATTCCATGCAAAGTCAGAAAGATGTCAGAAAGGAGCAATTATTCATGGCTAATTACTTTTTAGAGTGTGATGACAATGGTTTAGTTTTCTCTGTATTGATGAAGAAAAACCTCTGGGGAAATCATCTGCAAAGGTTACCAAGGATATGAATTATTCTCTGGTATGTATGAAGTACAAGAATACGAAAGAATGAGTAAAATACTGGTAGAGTGAAGGTCATCAAGACAACTCAGCTAATAGCATAAATTACCATTCTTAGAAATTCCAACACGCAATCACTATGTCTAACAGTGAATTGTGTCCTGGAATTGTCAATTTGTTATGAACTGTTCAGAGTCTCAGCAGAAGGATGACTAAAAATAATTTGTTTCAAGAGAATAGTGAAAGGAGAAATTACAGAAATGAGCTGTAGTTGCCCCTATGTGTGAATTAGGAGAAAATCCCTTTGGACAGTCCTGAAGTGGGGTCAGTTCTGTTAATAACTTGTAGGGAATTATGTGTGTGTAATCCCTTCTGACGCTTTCCTCTTCGGCATGTGTCTCATAGCTTTAGCCAATCTAGCCTCACTACTGGCCAGACCTGTGCTTCATCACTGGAAGCTCCCCCCTTCAGGTATTTTATTCCTGATCTCACCTACACCCACCTTTTGTTGGCTTGCACACAAATTAAACTGCCACACTGCTTAGAAAATTAGCCTTGTCTTATAGCTCTTTCAAGCAACTTGATCCCAAGAGATGCTCTGCCCTAATTTGCTTTCAATTCCTTATTAGTTGATCATTCCTCTAAGCTCCCTCATGTCCTGTCTGCAATACATTATAACATTTGAAAATCTGATTAGATATTAAACAGGGATGCCTATATTGCTGACCCTGATTGTTGTTTCTCCTCTGACATCTCTTATGCCTGTAAATGTAGCCATTCCCACCGGTGCAACATTGCTTGTCTATTCTTCTGCTTTGTCTCCATCGCAATTGAAAACCCCTTTCCTATTCCCATCTCATTCCACTTTAGCTGTACCAAGTTACATGTCAATATCTATAGCTATCTATGACATTTACTTACAACTTGATTAGGTAGTAAGGAGGTTAGATATCAACTATCAACTCCTTTATAGCTCCTGGATTTATTAAGAAGCTAAGCGTCAATTCCTGTATTGTTTAGCTAATGAATTTATTTGCACTCTGAATCAATTAATGGAGATGCTACCAGATTGCCCACTATTTTATTATAAAGAAGAGAGAACTTTTTATTTGATATGAGAATGGATTTAAGGAAATAACACCAAGCTTATTATCAACTGCTCAGATGTCTGATAGAAGTGGGGTGGTAGGTAAAAATACCTTGATTAGACATTTGAGCAAAGCATGTGATACTGTTCCAAATGAAGGAATTAATATTCAAATTATAAGGTACTAAAATAAACAAAAGGCCCAGACTGCCATCTTCTTGCTACATTTTGATGTTCAGTGCTATTTATCTTACAATAAGCAATTCATTATGGACATGACTTGAATATGCCATCTATTCTTTTCTGAGCTGCTTTGCTACCGGGGGAGCCTCGTCTGCTGTGCCAAAAGGATCGAAAAGGAGAAGAATCGAGGAGGAGCAGGCAGGATGGGAGGTCCAAGGGACTGATGCAAAGCGCAGCTCCTTCTAGGAGTATGTCTATACTGCAATCACAGGATAAGATTGCAGCTCAAGCCAACATACCCAAGCCATCTTGAATCTAGCTATCTTAGATCCTGGAGCACTGCAGCTGCATCAGTGCATGCGTCAGCGGGGGCTGTACAATCCCACCTAGAACCCTGGAACTGCTTGTGGGGGTGGCTAATACTAAAGCTCATGATGCCGCAACTTCCCTGTTCCCATACCTGAGCTCGCTAGATTAACACTAGATCAGATATGCTGGCTTGCACTGCAATCACACCCGGTGACTGCGGTCTAGACGTAGTCTAAGTCTCTCACTAAAGGAGGGTCTGAGGTCAAGGGAATGTTGATCGGCTGGCAGGCAGCATCAGACAAGGAGAGTGTCCCATTAATGGCCCTGCTGACCCCGTGAGCCAATAAAATCAAAGGAAATCAGTAAGGTTAAATCAACAGTAGCTGGTATAAAAGAAGAGAGAATCAGATTCTTTGTATTAGAAATAAAACTGCTTATCTGACTGAAGCTTATACATTTCCTGTGTTCAAGGTATATTTATGGCCTCCCTGATCTTAAACCTGGTGCAAAGAGCAGTGAAAATTTAACTTCAATGGTTTCTATATAAACTATCAGAGTCCAAGTCTGTGGGTGAAAAGGCTGATATCCAAGTATATCTTCAAAGGGTAAAGGTATAACCTGCCTTCCTGGTAATGGAGACTGAGTCCCTTGCACCCAGTGTGGTCATTTACATCCATACAATGTGAATGTAAAATACTACCTAAAGAAAATAGTGCAAGGCAGTGAAGAATCAGGCCCCCAGATTGGCAGTCTGCCACTAGAATATAAATTCCTAGAATATAAATTCCTAGAATATAAATTGTAAGGAACCAAACATTACAAAGTACTAGTTAGTACAAAGGTCAATAATAATGTGAAGCAGAACACTGAGTGGCCATCAGTTTTTAAGCAGTCACACTATTAAAACAATCACATTTGTATCAATTCTTCTTTCAGTTCCTCTCATTCTTCCTGACAGACATTGTTCTTTTGGAATATCATATGGGCTGTGTGTATGTGTGTGTGTGGACATTTAAGCTTCATTTGGTAAGCCAGCGGTGAAAAAATATTGTAACATATCCAGACCATCTGTTAAAATGGTATTAAAAGTTATAAATTCCTAAGCGTAATGTTTGACAGTAAACAGTCATGGAAGCAATAGATTCATTATAAAAATGCTAGAAGTGCATATATCTCATTGACTGTTTATCATTAACTGCATGGGATGCTGAGAGGAAATGTCTGGCTATAATTTATATTTCTGATGGCTCTCAAATCTATTACTCACCTTTCTCTAGTTTATAACTCCTCTGGACAGAATAGAAATTGAACAGCCAGAGTAGCTTCTGGAGGGGATTTTTTTTCTCTATTATCTCATCCTTCCAGACTGAGATGGACCTTACCTGTAATCAGACCTTTTCTGCCAAAGTGTTTCTCAGAAAGTAAAGTTTAAATTAAAAAAAAACCCAAAGTAATATTTCAGTAAGTCAGAATTAAACCTTAAAGTAATTTTAATCTAATATTTAAACAAAAACTGTGGATCAACTCCCAAACTCCCAACTCCCAACTCCCAACCTCCCAACTCCCAAAGTCCTTGGTTCAGTTGTTACTCAGGAAAAATTATCATGGAAGTTATTGGGAGTTTTGAAAGAGTGAGGACTTGAAAATTAAGCCCCTGGAAAATAATGGGAAAATATATTCCAAAGCACTGCAGAAATGAAGGGAATACTGAGGGTTTCAAGAATGCATACAATAAAAAGAAAAGAAAAGAAAATGGTTAGGGCAAGAAACAATGCTGTTTCAGAAGATTCAAGAAAAATTACAACATGGTTGGACACCCAGTGAAGAGTGGACAATTGGATACCATACAAGGCAAGACATACCAGACTGAAAGGAACTAGAAAAAGAGGAAGACAAAGAGTGGATGAAGAAATAGAAAGAAAGAGTGAAGAATACATACAATAAACAGGTTTAAAGATGAATGAAGCTGTGACCCTTATACATGATCAATAGTGGTGGACAGACTTCATTCAAACCCCACTGTCGCTGTTGAGCAAATGGGCGGGAATAAAAAAAAGATATTCAAACTATTAAGTACAACAAAGAGTTTCAGGACTTAGTTCTGCCATTAAGTCACAGACTCAAGTAATTTGTTCCTGCAATCAGCTCCATGTAACCAAAACCCTGTACCCACAAAGGGTTGATTCCAAGATTAGGATTCAAGTTTGCATACAGATCTGGTGAACAGAATAAAAATCTATAGCTTGAAATGTATGCAGTTCAACAAAGAATACAAACTATTTGTTACCAGCATCTGTTGCAGACTTTGGACCAGTTTAATCAATACAGAGAGAAAGAGAAGGAGAGAGACAGAGAAAGAGTCACCATAGAGCCTAAATAAGAGAAAATCTTGGGAAAATTTCAGTAGTAGGACTCCATCTCCATTTCTTGATGCCAGGAGTAGGAGGACATGAAAGGAGGACAGTAGCTGTTCATGAAGCTAACTTTCCAAACAGATTTACGGCAGATGATGATATCTATTGTGAAATGCCTCCTTACTTTACATCAGCTGTTTGTTCATAGGGGAAGTGCATGGAAGTAAGGGTCTATCCAGACAGTTCAAGTTGCAGGAGCAGGTCTCAAATCTTCCAATAATTTGTTTAAAAAATATAAATTAGAAAAAGAAGACTTAGGTGGGCCTGAACTGAAACATGACATTGAACTTTGGAGAAGTTCCAGTGAATCCAGAATTGAATTTTCTGTCTGCAGACCCATTTCTAGGGGAAAAACTGTGAGGAGAAGGTTATTTTTTTCCACTGTGGATATTTGATGTAATCAAAGCTACAAAAAGATCTGATATCGTTGTAGAACTTTTTGTTATCGAGTCTCTAAGGTCAGGCATCTCCTTTGTGCAAATCCATTACCATCATAAAAATAGATTTTCTGTAGGAGACAGAATGTTATCTTGGAAAATCTTGTATCTTTCTCTAACTGAAATACTAAGGGAGACTGTCATTTGTATTGATAGCTTTCCTGTGATTTTGGGTGGAAGTAGGGAAGTGAATCAAGTGACAAGGCACATTATACAGCTGGAAGTCCCTAAGTAATGAAGAATCAAATGTTAAATTACAGTATAACTATCTAAATCAAAGTTATTTTCTTTACAATACAAGAAAGGTTTAAGTGAATGTCAGATGTGATAATTACTAGGCAGGAAATTATTATTCAAAAATTGTGTGGTGATGAATTAAACCACACACTTGAGCTAAGTCATCCATAATAGACTGTGTCTAGGGTGCTGCCATTAAAACCAGAAATTTTGAAGCTACATTATATCTGGAGGTGAGCAATCCAGAGCTGTCACAAGTATTTTGTTATCTTCAATAACTTGTGGGCACTTGAAAAATAATCCTATTATTTTCATTTCCAACAAGCTCAATTATAACGTTGTTGTCTACTACACAATGTCCTATGGAGAGATGCACCATACCAGGCAAGGCCCCTGTCCCTGAAGCTCATGGTTGAAATGCTATGGTCAAAGAAAGTTTTTCCATTTACTCCAGGAGGCTTTGGATTCAATCCAAATGGTGCATGAAATATGAAACATACAGAGCCCTCAGACGGCAAGGCAAAAGAGACCAGTTTCAAGGAAAGATTTGTAGGAGGAGACTGGCCACATGGGAAAAGAGAGATCACTTTAGTCTAGAGAATTGTGCGAGGAAAAAGCATGGAATCAAGAGAGAAGATGAGGAGAAGCTTGAACATGATACAGAAAAAGAAAGGCGGCCCGTGGAAAGATTAGAGCAGGGGAACAATACGGCTGTAGTGGTGAGATAGGAAAATTATTGAATTGTGGTATT
Source organism: Sternotherus odoratus (assembly GCA_032164245.1). Taxonomy (NCBI): domain Eukaryota; kingdom Metazoa; phylum Chordata; order Testudines; family Kinosternidae; genus Sternotherus; species Sternotherus odoratus. The sequence goes on from JAVMKO010000001.1 coordinate 248,195,977, forward strand.
TGGAATACACTGAAATAAATGTAGGCGAAAGGCTGGGAAGGTGAGAGATAACTCAGGGATGTTACCATGGTTTAACTGTTGTGCTTGAGGGGAAGGGTCAAATTTTAGAGCCATAGAAGTGACAGGAACTTGGGAAAGGCCTTAACATGGGGATGACTGACAGAGAAACTCAGAAATGACACACAAGCTGTGAACAGAACTATTCAAGAGTTTTTCAACCAACAAAAACAATTCCCAGTTAACTAAAACTATTTCTCAGGTCCAGGATGAAATTTCTTAGAGAAAAAAGTGATCCATAATAGCAATTAGCCTATTCATTAGGGCATTAGGCTGGGATGTGAAAGACCTCAGTTCACGTGCCTGCTCTGAACCACGCAAGTTATAGAGTCTGTCTCTCTCTCTCTCTCTGGTCCAAGAAGTATTTAATTATATATACAAAATGGAACAGTCCAGCTGGAAAAATTGAAAGACTGACTATATAATCCAGTGATTCGAAGCAAGGATGTGAAATGGGAACCACCACCCCCCCCTCCCATCCCAGGTGAGTGCCCTGGCTATTGGCTATTTTTGTGCCAAAACTATCAAAGGGTCTTGTTTTATTCTGAGAACTAAAATGATTTTCATGACCTCTACATTTGTTGTGAACTGGAATCCCCGTTTTTCAGCCAGCCTTAATTGTGCACCTAGATGTTGGAAAGAACTGTGTTGTTATCGATGGCAGTGATGTGGGGAGAAAGACAAGAAGGCTTCGCGAGGCAGATTTGGTTCTCATTTCTGGGAGCCTTCATGGAGTTTGCTTTTGCCTAAAAAGGAACTTTCTGAGGACCTGGAAGCATTTTTAATAAAGCATGTCATTCCACATGATGATTAGAAATGATCACTTGGGTCAATCAGTCTAATCCGGTATATTTTGCAGGGCTAATCACTACATCATTCCTACATCCTATACTTTAATATGTTTCCAAATATCTGTCATATAACTTAATGCACTGCCATTGTGCATTCAGCTTCTCCACAAACTGCAGCTTTCCTGTCTAACCTGCAGGGAAACAGCAGACTGGCCAGACAATCAAAATACAGGTATTTGAAAAGGTCAAAGGATTCCAGCAAAATACTATATTTCATGTAGTGTATAAAGCATGAAAATGTTGATATTTCACTGGGGGGAGGGGTTGTAACAGAAACTGAACCTGACATAACATTTTTTCTATACTTGTGACAAAGACTATGTCAAAAATGAGAACAGGCAGCAATCTAACATAGTCTGATTATTATTTTTGCTTTTTAATCTTTTGTCTTCTTTGGAAGCCTTTAACCATCCTGAATCTTTAGTTAACTGACATGTCGTGTTGTATATCCCAAAGCAGGGCTATCAGTTGTAAGGAATGTGAAGAACAAATGCCACTTGCCTGTGTAGGTCCCATTCAACCTCAAATGAGTAAAACTACTCAGCTTGTTTATTTCCACACTCTTTTTTGCCAGAGCAGCAATGCACCACAGAAGGCTTTAAGCCTGTTAATCAGAGAAGCTCTTGGAGCCTTCTTGGTTCTAACAGTTCCATTGCAATCAAATAGGCAGCAGAAATTAAATAAGTGCAGGAGCTGAAAGAACACAAGTAGCAGATCTGGATTCAGAGAAAACTAGTCACACAATTGTGTTTTGAGGAAGAAGTGACCTTATCTCTCAAGGGATGTGAGGGGTCATGTCTCCAGCCACACAACACACTGGAGGAGTTTATTTATTAGGGGTATACCAAATATCATTTGACAACACTCAGCCAAATACCTTCTAATGATATCTGGCTAAAGCCAAAAGAGTAGTCAGCAATAAATAATAGTCATGTGTACTATATTTGATTTCTCATTTAATCAGGTTGTTAGTCATAATAAAAACCAAGAGCAACAATTAATGAATCTCATTATCTCGCAAAAGAGAACACATAATTTAGATATTCCTATTCCTATTCCCATTACCAACATTACCAACACACATGAAATTAGCACTGCAGATACAAGTATGGAACCCACACTCTGACTCATTTGAGGTTCATCCATCCCTTTGGCACATGATTTTTAAAGGTCTTACTTCTACTCCGTACACAATAGGCAGCATGTGAATTTGCATGTACAATTCTCATTTTACAATGTATGCAAATGGAATTTATTTATTTTTTGTTAAGTCTAGTCCATGGGCTAGTAAGGCTTCAGATTCACATGTACATTTTTCAGGTTGTTTTTTTTAATTGTATAATTGTTAGTATGTGTGGCAACTGACATTCCAGGCACTGTTGTTCTATCCCAGTCTATTCCACTGTTACAATCAATGTCAGAGAGGGTTCATATGTGCCTTTCACTGCATTAGTTATCAAATGAATATGAAATCAAAATGTTGATACACAGAATATGTTAAACCCTACAATATACTGTGCCCTCTTCACCGCTTCAATATTCTGCAATAGGCCGAAGTCCAATTTCCTACTGGTTTCACAATATTAGTTGGGTTTTCCCTGCTCTAGTCTTTCCTCCTTTTTAATCTTTCTTATCTTTTCCTAATTAGCATTATTTATTTGCTGTGTGTTCAGCAAAGCACCACTATTCACATAATTCTCTGTCACATATTTTATTTTATATGCAGTGTCAATTGTGTGCAGAAGGTTTCAGTATTTAGGCCCTGGCTCCAAAAAACGCTAGCAGCAGGTTGAAGCTACAATTTATTTCTAACCCTGTCTGAATACTACCTTTTTAATGAAGCCATTGCTCTAACTTCCCTATATTTATCTACCTTGTTTCTGACATCTGGCATCTAGTAGTGGCATGAATTCACATTTGAGTTACCTCTCTGAGCGGTTATCACCAATTACTTGGGCAGGGGAGGAGAGGGGGCTTAGATATCAAGGTTACAGAAACTGAAGTAATATCTAAAATAGACCGATTACATTTCTACCGGACTGGCCACACACCAAGACTGGGCTTTTCAGAGCAGCCTGAGGGAGTTAGCCTTTCAGTGGTTTTGGAAGCCTGACTCCTTTGAAAATCCCAACCTAAATCATTTAGCAGGGAGACCACTAAGCTGGATTCCTCAGCCACCCTTCTTCAATTGTCTGATCTCATTCACTTCACACCTCTCTCTATAATATGCTGATTCTCCACTCACTCACCCCAGGTTTAGTCCATTTAAATTAATGGATTAACATTTCATTTCCAGCAAAATAACTGGGAGGTGAGCCCCCTATTTATAGGCTTTTCTGTGCAACAAGCCTCTTTCCTCCCTGTCCCCAGTAGCATTTCTCATCACACTAATCAATATTAAATCACCGTGCTCAATATCCAAGCCTCCGTACAGTTTCTTGCCTCCTAAATGGTGCTGGCTCCTGCTTCCTGGAGCTAGACTTTCCTTGCTTATTATGTGGCCTTTCCTTGTTTCCCTGCCACTAAGCTCCTTCCTGCACTGTGTTGTCATGGAGAACTGTCCCCCTTCTTGGCTTGACCTCACCAGAATGCTGACAGGTCTAATATTATGCCATATTATATTAGTGCTCAGACAAAGATTTATAACTGCTGATTATTTTACTTCTGCTAGGCAAGCCCAACCTTCTCTGTATTCTACCTGCCACAGACCTCACATAAGTAAGATTCCCATTGCTGTCAATAAGAGTTTTTACCTGTGAGATCCAGGGGTACATGTTGTTTAAAAGTGTTAACACCACAAAAAGACACTGGCATGAAGAAAGGCACCAATTAGAATGAAATGTAAACCATTTGTAGGAAGGAACAAAAGAACTCTTTGATCATTCAATACTTTGTTATGGACCTTATATGCCAGAATCTCCGCTCAGCAAAGATCCATTAGTTTCTATGGAGTTATGTTCCCTTACACCAGCTGAGAATCCAGCACTGCATTTTTCTTAACCCACACAGTTTTAGATGGTTTTAAAAGCAATGCTGCCTGCATGAGTCGAAAGCAGCCCTTTCATCTTCTTACTACAGATAAAGGCAAACAAATAAGAAACAGGGAAAAACCTGCATATAAATGGCCACAGAAAACATGGAGAGGACAATCTGAAGGGAATTAATTGTACTAGTCAGGTCTCCAAATAATTCATTAAACAACCACCACTTGTGCTGTCAATGAACCTCTCACTGGAAATGGATAACGGTCTAAATGTAACTGCTTTTGTGGTATATTCTTCTGCTATCACAATTGCTAATACTTGCTATGCACAGAAAGCACTGTCTGGCTCTCGCAGCTGTCCAGCCAATAATACCAGAAACTCAAGGAAGTAGACAAAAACAAAAAACAAAACAAAACAAAAACAGAGCTACAGAAGGTTAGTGTCTAAAACATAATGCTTCTGTCAGCCAGACAAAAATGCTTGCCCTACGATCCACATAGCTGCTAGGAAGAAGAACTTTAATAATCAGGTTGACACTTGCTATTTAGGTTTACAGCAGAACGTCTGTTACATTGTTTGTTAGCATTCTGAATAAATACATAAAAACTGTAATCTGTTTATCATTTATCTTTTAATATAGCATTATTATTTCCGGAAAGCATGCAACAAGACCGAAATGGCCTTATTCCAACATAAAAAAATCAATTCTTTTGTACAGATTTGATATAGGCAGGCTGTGTACCATTTTAGAAAGCTCACTGAACTGTGAAGACTGGCATTTGCACCATAAAATTCAGACTTTATTTGATGAAGTTATTGAACATTGCATTTCCCTCATCTAAAGTTTAAAGCAATCATACATATTTTGACCGTTCTCTCAGGAAGGAAGCTTTGAATATGAGGCCAATCAGATTGCTACTTCTAGGGATTTCAAAGGGATTTGGATAGGACATAGAATGTCTAGACTGTGTTTAATGAAAAATATGTGTTCATTTTGATTGCGATACTAACGGTTCACTGCAATGTAAAAAAGGTGGATGCAATTGGAAAAAAAGCAAAAGCACAAAGATAAAATAAACATAATGTAATAACATGAAAGAATTTTGTTCACAGAGCTACTGATTAAAAGTGGATTTTCATGTCAACTTTAGGACACATTATATACAAAGCTTTTTTATAATAGAGTCTGTGTTAATTTGTCAAAGTCTTATGTTATAAAACTTGGTTACATTAATTGCAAAGATTTCTACTAAGATGTTTCATAGTACTCCTGAAATATAAACAGGGAGAATCAAACCATTCTAGCAGCTCAAAATGTGATAAGCCATTTCTTTTAGTCTAAGTATTGGCCATCATCATTCTGTAGTGACTAAGGCAATGTCTACATTAGCATTTATCTCGGTAAAAATTTTGTTGCTAGGGGGTGTGGAAAAATACACCCGTGAGAGACAAAAGTTTTGCCCGCATAAGTGCTGGTGATCTTCACCTGCCTCATAAGTGCTTTGCCGCATAAGTGCTTCGCCGCATAAGTGCTGGTGATCTTCGCCTGCCAACATAGCTACCACCACTCGCTGAACTGGAGTTATGTCAACAGGAGAGCTCTCTCCCACCAGCATAACCCAGCTACATGAGTGCTCTTACGGTGGCATAGCTGTATCAATACAGTTGTGCTGCTGTAAGCTTGTAAGTGTAGTCATGGCCTAAGACTGACATTTTTTTACTTTTGCTCCTGTGATTGCCAATGTCAATATCTTGGGCCCCAGTTCAGGACAGCACTTAAGCAAGTATTTATCTTGAAATACATGCTGAAGTCTCACTGACTTCAGTTGAAGTCTCATTGAAGTCAATGAAACTTAAGCATTGCTTAAAGTTAAGTATATTCGTGGATCAGGGCCTTGGAGAGAACATGCATTGCCACTGGACCAGCAGCCCCCAACATTTGAAAATAAACCCATGGTAGAGACAGTGGTGAGGGGCAGAGACAGAAACACTGAAACTGATTGTTTTCCTATGGACCTTGGGGTTTAGAGTTGAGTGGTGTGGTTTTTGGACTGGCTTGTCAATGATATTGTATGGTTAGGATGTTTTTTCTTCACTGTGAGTGTCAAATATGAACGATGGAGAGCCCTATGTTCAAAATTAGCTGCTGAAGTTAAGGTGCCTAATCTAGATACTCAAGTCAGCAGCTACGTATCCAAAGCAGGTGATTAAGTTACTTGCATGTGGAAAAAGTAAGGAGTGACTGTGAGTTTTGTGTTGTCAATTGTTCCTATCTGGAAACTCTGGGAAGTTCTTTAGAATGGAGGAATTTACAGTGGGAGTAGCAATCAGTTATCTTGATTCTGTGGTTCTCAAAAACTGATTGTGGGGCATGGCAGTCCATAATGCTGCAAGAAGGGGGTGAGGCCAGGACTTGCCCAGTAGAGACTTTAAGAACTTTCAGCAAGACCCAGAGGAGAGGGATCCCTCTTTACTCATAGTATTGGAAGGCCCTTCACAACATGCCAGTTTGTTACAGTTTTCAGAAAGAGGCCTACAGAGATGAAGCAACCAGTGGAAGTATTTTGTTCCCACTCATTCTGGATTGGGACTACAATGGCTGTGGTTCAACTAAGGCTATGAGTCATAGAAGTTCAGGCAATTGGACAATGGCATTCAAATGCACACAGTACATACATGTTTAAGATTAGCAGCCGTGTTAGTTTGTATCCATAAATAAGACGAGGAAGACTTGTGGCACCTTAGAAACTAACCAGTTTATTTCAGCATAAGCTTTTGTGGGCAATAGCCCACTTCATCGGATGCATAGAATGGAACAGAAGTAAGATGCATTTATACACACACAGAAAGAAAAAAAAAGTTGTACATTACCATACCAATTCTAAGAGGCCATTTAATTTGGATGGTCCATTATCAGCAGGAGAAAAAAAACCTTTAGAAGTGGATCTCTGCCTGACAGGAGATAAGAACTATTGCAGGTAAATTAATAGGGAAATGCAATCAATTGGTGTAATGAGAAAGCCATTCACAATCCCTGTTTAGCCCTTGGTTTATAGCAGGGGTCTCCAAACTTTTCAGCCCGAGGGCCGCATTAGCTATCAAATAGCAGTTCGGGGGCCGACAACACACTCGAGGTCCAAATAAAAAAGAATCAAAACATGGATGTTGTTTTTAATTATTTATTTAATATTATTTTATTCAGTTATTATTTAATAACACATTGATACACTACACATGAACACTACACATGAACACCTGTTCACAACACATGAACACTACACCTGAACACTACACATGAACACTACACCTGAACACTACACATGAACACCTGAACACTACACATGAACACCTGTTCACTACACATGAACACTACACATGAACACCTGTTCACTACACATGAACACTACACATCAACCCCCCAACTGACCCACCCAGGTCTCTCCCCCCAAAACCTCCTTTCCTCCAACCCCCCTCCCCCAAATGACCCACCCAGCCAGGTCTCTCACCCCAAAACCTCCTTCCCTCCCACCCACCCCCCAACTGACCCACCCAGCCAGGTCTCTCACCCCAAAACCTCCTTTCCTCCAACCCCCCCCCCCCAATGACCCACCCAGCCAGGTCTCTCACCCCAAAACCTCCTTTCCTCCAACCCCCCCCCCTCAAATGACCCACCCAGCCAGGTCTCTCACCCCAAAACCTCCTTTCCTCCAACCCCCCCCCCTCAAATGACCCACCCAGCCAGGTCTCTCACCCCAAAACCTCCTTTCCTCCAACCCCCCCCCCCAATGACCCACCCAGCCAGGTCTCTCACCCCAAAACCTCCTTCCCTCCCACCCACCCCCCAACTGACCCACCCAGCCAGGTCTCTCACCCCAAAACCTCCTTCCCTCCAACCCCCCCCCCCAAATGACCCACCCAGCCAGGTCTCTCACCCCAAAACCTCCTTTCCTCCAACCCCCCCCCCCCAAATGACCCACCCAGCCAGGTCTCTCACCCCAAAACCTCCTTTCCTCCAACCCCCCCCCCCAATGACCCACCCAGCCAGGTCTCTCACCCCGCCAACTGACCTGCTCAACCCGGTCTCTCCCCACAGACCGGTTCGCCGCCTGGCAGTGGGTGGCTCCTTGTTTCGCCCCCTGCAACTGCGTGGCGGTGCGGCACGTCCCGGCCCCAGCTCCGAGCCGTCCCTGGCCGGCAGCGGCGGCCGAGCGCGCGGCGCTTCCAGGCCCCGCGGCTGGCGGCGGCGGCCAAGCGCGCGGCACTTCCAGGCCCCGCGGCTGGCGGCGGCGGCCGAGCGCGCGGCGCTTCCAGGCCCCGCGGCTGGCGGCGGCGGCCGAGCGCGCGGCGCTTCCAGGCCCCGCGGCTGGCGGCGGCGGCCGAGCGCGCGGCGCTTCCAGGCCCCGCGGCTGGCAGCGGCGGCCGAGCGCGCGGCGCTTCCAGGCCCCGCGGCTGGCGGCGGCGGCCGAGCGCACGGCGCTTCCAGGCCCCGCGGCTGGCGGCGGCGGCCCGCGCGGCGCTTCCAGGCCCCAGCGCGGAGCCAAAAAGATCTCCGCGGGCCGGATGAGAGGACCTCGCGGGCCGCATCCGGCCCACGGGCCGTAGTTTGGAGACCCCTAGTTTATAGTGTCCAATTTGAAAATTAATTCCAGTTCCTCAGTTTCTCATTGGAGTCTGTTTTGGAAGTTTTTCTCTTTTAAAATTGACACCTTCGAGTCTTTAATGGAATGCCAGGGAGGTTGAAGTGTTCTCCTGCTGGTTTTTTAATGTTAAGATTCCTGATGTCAGATTTGTGTCCATTTATTCTCGTGCGTAGAGACTGCCCGGTTTGGCCAATTGAACCAATTCTATGGTGCTTCCAAGTTCAGAATCATCCAGATGGACCAAGTGAGCAGTGGTGTGGATCTATAGACAGGGTATTGTACACTGGGCACACAAGCAGGCTTTTGGATTGTCTGGAGGATCACAACTGGATCTACGTGTTCAAGCAATCCTCAAGGATTGGCATGGAAGGAGGGGTGTGCTATGGGACCAGGTAAGCTCTTTGGCAACCTGGAAGCAGATACCAAATGAAATTATTGCTCTCCTCAGTGACAAAGGAAGGAATCAGTGGTCATCTGGGAACCCGGTGAGTAGGAGGGAGGCAGCCAAGCATAATTGCTGGCACCTTCTTGTGGCAGATATCCAGTACAGTTCAGCATGGAACGGATATGGTTATCAGATAACATGGATTGGAATGGATTTGAAGGAAAATATCCCTTACGAGAGCTGAGGAAGTGGTGTGGGTTGAGACTCCTACATCTCCTACCTCTGCTTTTATACCCCCCTTGTACCTCATAGAGTAATGAGGTCCCAGCAATGGGACCAGACTGGGGATTATGGGAAATGATTAGGGAAATGATCATGACTTGCACTGCACAATTTGTTGCCAAGTACTCCCAGATGTTTTACATTAATAAGATTGCAGCCTACTTAAACCACATCCCTTGTCTCCTGTCTTTCTTACTGTGTGGCTGGACAATGGAAAATGGAAGGAGTGAGAAAGTTTTGTTTTGCTGTTTGTTCTTATTTTTTATAGGGAGTCACCCCGTTATTATGGTCATTTAACTACCTGTATGGAAATTAATTTATCTGCCCACTCTGTCATCTATCTATTTTTTAGGGATTTGGTTGTATTATAGTACAATGACTGTAGATACACAGCAATTACATGAGATGCCCCCTAAATTTGCTTGTTCTAATACTGTTTTTGCACCTATCACCAAAATGTATGCATGCAAAATTCTTAAATGCTACAAAGTAAATGTGAAAAAAGTTAGTGGCATAAGTATAGACACCCTGGTCTGGAAGCCACTTCTGAACATTATGCTGCAGAATTATTTTTTATCCAAACTGCAGTGGTTAACATTGGTGAGTAATCAGGAGGGTCCAAGCCATCCTATCCTTTTAGAATACCAACAGTAAAGTCACATGTTAAACATTTGTTATGCTGCATCTGCTTCCCAAAAGTACCCATCTTACTTTTATCATAGGGGACCAAACTCTGTTCTCACTGAGCTCCCTCTGAGGTCCTTGGAGTTTAACAGAGAACAGAGCTTAGCCAAATCTCTTTTTCACTGTCAGTTTTTGTTCAGTATGGCCCTCTTCACCAACAGCACACCCTGAACACGATGTATTATAAGATAATGAAACTTAACATGGATGCAGTAATAAAAAGGTTTATTGCCTCTACCACTTTGTAGAAAAATGTGTACAAAAATGCACATAGTAATAATGTACTGAACCCTCATTAAATTACCACATTTTCTTTCTCTGCATTTCTGATTTGACAAGACAGATATAATATCTGCAATGTGCTGTGAAAATGGAAAGGGCTTTAGGGGTGTGTCAGGATGCAAAGGTCCAGTCTGATTATGTGTAGATAATGTAAACTGGATTTTTTGTCTCCAGTTCACTGGAGTAAATAGGGGTAAATCCTGACACTGACTCACCTCACCTCTCTGCCAATCCATTGAAAACTCCGTTGTAGAAGCCTGCAACCTCAGAATCCCTTCACTCACCCCATATTGTCTTTTACATAAAAGTCAGATACCTCATACTCCTCTTTGACGTCCTCTGTAAGGACTTGGGGACTAGAATTCAGGTTCAAAATGCTTGGGATGGCTGATGGTCCCACGGGGCCACCAGATGGTCCTACAGAGATGTATCCAGGAAGCACTGTGGAGAATAAACACCACAGGAAGTACCACTCATGAGACCCAGAGTACCAGTACTCTGCGGCCCTCAGATTGGCCAAGTTCCCCTACTTAACCCCAGGCGTTTCCCCAGCTAGTTGTCTGGACAACCACATATATGTAAGGGGACTGTTAGCCCCTTACTAACACTCAGTGGGGTGTTTTCATTATTAGCTCCCAGGACCTAAAGGGGGAGGGTCAATGGTCAATCAGGACCCTGAGACTGGCGGTCCCCAGGGGCAATGGGGAGAGGCCAGCACTCCTGACTGACAAGGCCGGGGGGGCCAATCAAGGAGTCAGGAGGGCAGGATGGGTCCCGTCCTCCGTGTGTGTGAGCTGGAATTGCCTGGGCCAGAGAGAGAGGAGCCAGAGCTGAGCTGGAGACTAGAGCTGGGCCAGATCCGGAGGGGCCAGGGAAGCAGCCCAGAGAGACAGACCCTGTGCTGGGAGCAGAGCTGCAGCCCCAAAGCCAAAGCTCAGCCCAGAGGGACAGACCTGCCCTGGGAGCAGCTGCAGAAACCAGAGGCAGAGAGGTCAGTGCTGGGGGCAGAGACACAGGGGCTGCCTGCAGAGAAGCTGTGTGCTGGGTGCAGAGCTGGAACAGCCAGAGGGGCTGTTCTGGAGGCAGAGCAGCAGCAGCAGTCGTGCTCAGGCAGTGTGGAGCTGACACAGAGGGTGGAACTGGGCTGGAGCCGTCCAGAGGCTGAGAGCGTGTGGACCCCACCGGAGGAAGCGTCCAAGTCACAGCAACCCTGCAGCACAGCTAAGGAGGAGGCCTGGGCCCTACAAGGAACAGACTGAAGACTGTGCTGACACTCCAGAGACATTATGTGGAATGCTCCCTGCCACGGGGCAGGATTTCCCTAACTGTTCTATTTCTTCTTTGTTAATTTTTAAGATAAATTGTTAATTAAATAATTTGCATTTGCTGTAAGTTTTATGTGGGTCAGTGAAGTGTCCAGTGCAGAGGGAGCACCCCGGAGTGGGGACACCCTAGCCTCTGACCTGGGTAACCACCGCACGGTTTGGGGTTAAGCCCCCCAGAAATCCTGGGCCCAACCTTGTTGGGGTTACGAGGACTCCACCAGACAGGAGAGTGGAAGGGGAGTCCTCAAGGTCAGGAGGCCTCTGGGTAAAGGAAGTGGGAGCGAGGACTCAGATCCTTCCGCTGGCCCATTTCACCGGGGTAGTATAGAAGCCAGGAGAGTTCCCCACAACAGCGGGACTATTCCCCCGCTTACATATAGATCTTGGTCTTCTACTATGCTGGACTTTGCCTCAGCTCCTGATCTCTGACTCCAACCTGACTCTGACACTTGTTTAAAGAACTTGGCCTTCTAATTCATCTAACTCTGGTCCACAACACCTGTCTCTGGTGAGCAGACCTCAGCCCAGCTGTTACTGCTAGGCAGCATTGTCCACATCCCAGCTCCTTACAACTTAGCTCCTGACCTCTTGGTCCTTGCCCTCCTGTTGTCTCACCATGCTTTCTTCACAGTTCAATTTGATCATCTGGACACCCGCTTCATGCCATTTTTACCAATCCTGCCTCTGTGCCTTTCCTTTTTTGCTGTTGCTCCTATTCTTGGAACTCCCTCCCTGAACCCATCGTCCATGCCACCAACCTAACCTCCTTACACTCCCTTCTTAAAACCCACTTAGCCAGGTGACTGAAGAACTGTATTCCTATGTAAAATATAGAATCAAAAAACCCTTGTAACACTCAAGACATGCTTATTAACCTTCCAATTGATCATGCAACCCTATTGTCTTTATCGTCTTCCTCCCTGCTCACTGGCATGTTGTCTACTCCTGTTGACCTCCTCATAACTGTTCTGAGCAGGGTTTAATCAGATAACCAGATACTTTGGCCTGATCGATACTAAGTTGTGCTCATCTTCACGTCACCTGATTCAACTGTTCACAAACACAGTCAAATTCTATAGAGTAACCTAAACCTTGGGGTTTAGTCCTGTGAGGTGCTTACTGTCTCACTCGTAATCTGTAAAATCCTTGTCTTTACACCTTTTGTACAATGCTGCATACATCTATGGCTATGAGGACATGACCGTATGCCCATTGAAGTAGTAGCAAAATTCCCATTTTCTGCCATGGTGCAGCATTAGACTCTTTAGAAATAATAACAGTAAATTAGGCAATAGAAGGATGATTATAAAAATAAATAAACTGAGGTGGGCCTGAAGCAAAACCCTGACACTTTAACTGAATGTGATATCAGGATCTGAATTTTCCCACTTGGACCCATTCACGCTTCATGAAGGTTCCTTTTAAACTCTGATGTCTTGCTAACCAGCTGTACAAAGCAAGGAAACACAGAAAAGGCTTTTGCCCATCAAATGAGAGTTTAGTCTAATATCCTACTTTTTAAAACTTGCCAGGATATGGCAGTGATCCTTTAAAACAAATGTTTGTTTTCTGGCTGTTTTCAGTTTGTGAAACAGTGTTCTGTTGTTGTATCCCCCTGCCCCTACCCACGAATTCAAAGGACACGAATAATTTAAAACCGTAATTAACAATCTCTGGGATGCAATAGCTCACCCTCTTCACATCCCATCCTTTTTATTGAATGTGCTTAAGTATTCATGAACACACGATGGTAATCTTGTTAACACTATGAAAAGCAATGACTTCCTCATTATGAACTGCCTGAAAATGCTCGTGATCCTTTCACCAGAATGAGCTTAGTACAATTAGAAGCCAAGTGTGTCACCAAAAAGCCACAGGTGCACAAGACATGAGGTGATAAAAATGTCACTGTGAGAGATGGGATGGCACTCCTGTGTCCATGACAGTGTGCATTCAACCTAAAATGTAATTTTGCCACAAGGTGGCGTGAACAAGGTAATGAAGTGAGTTCATCATGATTAAAAGGGGTAAGTGGTAATTTTTTAAAAAATACAGAGAATTCCTCTAGGGCCTTATCCTGCACTCTCCAATCAGGCAAAACTCCTTCCAATTTCAGTGTGAGTTTTACCTTAGTGAGAACTGCATACAGTTCTGGGATCTAGGAGTTAAAAAGATTTGATTGCTTTTGCCCTCCTTAACCTCAAATCTCTGATCTACATATTTCTGGGTACCAATGAAGACAAAGGGTTGGATTTTCTATGGCTACAGTATCCAGGAATGGAAGATTATTATATTTGTATTATAAATACATGTACATAGTATATAACAGTAACAATGTCCACAATTTCCGTATATACAATGCAAAAGAACATAAAATGATGACCTTTTAAAAAACCCCACTTACACACACATACATAGATAGATATATACCAGGAAGGGAATGCATTTTGAGAAACACTGAACCAAGACAAAGCTGGAGGTTTGACATTTTGTGATGCAAGTGAAGCTTTGAGATTTGAATTCCATTTATCATGCTGGCCTTTTAAGAGCTGATAGGGACAGAGAGAATTTGAGCCACAAGACAGCTAATCAAACCACCATTAAGTGGGGTAAGTGGCAATGAAGGAAGAAAAGATACAGTGATGCAGTCACATACATTTAAGATTAAATATCTTCACTGCCCTAATTCTAAAAGGGGTAATTAGTAAAGCATTCACTTACCTAGCTATGTTGTCTGTTTAAGAACCTCTGCAGACAGACTGAGTGACAGAGATCTCCAATCTCTTCCCTAAAATGAGTTGTCTGTACAATTTTTTAATGTCTCTAATAAACACTTCAGGGAAGTCTGCCACAAAACTGAAATTCAGAGAAAAAAATAAAGAAAATAAATGTTTGAATGTGTAACTATCTCAGTTCCTGAAACCGGGTCTTCCAAGTCTTTGGAAGTCCAAAGCCTGGTGTTCAGGCCAATTTTCAATCTGGATAATTTTACACCCCTAAGTTTACCTTGTGTTTCACTTACACATGGTCTTCTTAATTTCCTATCACAGGCTCTGAGATATGCTAGTGCAGATCCCTGTGAGGTCCTACTGAATTCAAAGAACTGAACCCATCACAGAGGCCTGGGTTAAAGGAATCCAGTGCAGAACCAGGTCCTTAAACAGTTATGTAGTGTTGCTGTATGCTGTTAAATAGCTGTCGCATTCCACTGCAGAGGTGGCTGCATTTCAGTGATCACTGAAGTGATTTATTTGCTTTCAGATCCGTGTGGATGAAAAGTACAATGTTAGTAAACTGTTAGGCCAATGTTAAGGCCAATGTTAGTAAATGCTAGTAAACTGTTAGGCCATCATTCCATTGAATAATTTAACAATGTCTCTAGTCTGAGGTTGTAATACATCTACCGACACTGTGTCGGTAAACTGTATTTGTATAAAAACGGTATTTAATGTATTTAAATACATTTCTCTAGGTTTTTGGAAAGCAGTTTTTGTAGACTGATGTCACAAATCAGGAAGTAAACCTAGGTGAGTTGAAAGACTAAAAGGAAGTACATTGTAAACATTCTAGCATCACCTTGACCTGTTTTGCCACCACAAGCAAAAAAAAGGGCGGCCGGAGGAGTACTGATGGGGGGGGGGAGAAGGGGGAACAGCACAGCCAGAGGAATGCTGCCCTAAGATTGGCCGGAATGCCGCCCTTTACAGAGTGCAGCCCCAGGCGCGTGCTTCCTATGCTGATGTCTGGAGCTGGCCCTGCACTAGGCAATGGATTGTTTTCATTTCTATCCACAATGCTCTTTGGCCTCCTGCAGGACCCGGTCCTGCAAGGTGTTGAGTGATCCTGAGTGGCCTCAACTCCCATTCATGTGGAGGGTACACAGAGCCCCCCACAAGGTGCTCAGCATCAGGATGGAACGCTTTTCCAGAAGCTACATATCCTCTCAGTGATGTTGCATAGAATGATTCATCTGCTGTAGCTCATTTAAAAAAAAAAAAAGACTGACTTTTGTCTCTTCCCCTTTAAATCAAGTATCTTTCTCTATGTACATCAGGCGTGGAGGACAAGATGCATACTTGATGCGATGAAAACAGTGGGGCTCATTCTCGAGAAGTTTCTAAGGTGAAGAAACCAAATCTATTCACACAAAAAACTTATCCTCCAACGTCAGAGTAATGTATTCTTCAAGTGCTGACCATTATGCATTCCATTTATACCACTTCTTTAATCAAAACTGAACTTGGTGAATTGCAAATAGGAAAAAAAAACACTTAATGTGAAAGGCCAACTCGCTCATCTATATTTTTTGTCAAAATGACAGTTTTAAAATTACAAAGGTAAAATTCTTGGCTAAATAGGGTTATAAATGTGTAATTTATCATTGCAGAACATTTTTATGCATTTTAAAACTACTCCTTTATTTTAAGAGGTGAGGATACAAAATGGTGGACTCATCCTTCACCTTTTTATTTTGCAATTTATTTTTGACACAGCAAAGATGCAATATGCTGAGGAAAAATCTTGGAATTATATTTTCACCCTTCTGCCTATCAGTTATTGGTATGCCATACGATATATTTTAGAAGTTGATCCAGTAAATTATATTGGCACCTTGTCTCTCTAATGGTCGCTGGGCACCATTAGGGAAGAAGAAAAGGATTGGAACTGCAGGTCTAGGTGACTACTTTTGTGGAAGCTCTCAGTGCTTAACTGTGGTTTGCCTGAAATGCTGCTTCATTTTAAGTGTGAATTCATATACTGAGATTGCAACAAAAGACCAAGATAAAACTCCTGTGAGGGAGTGAGGGGAAGTGTCGCATCTTGTAGGGTCACCCAGAGAACAAGATCACTGTATCATGGTAGCCTTCTGTATATGATATGTGTGAGAGGATTACAAGAAAAGGGCTTGAGGCAGGACAAGTGATGGTAACAGAGAGAGAAAAGAGAATGTGATCTGAACCCTGTTTCATCCTGGGGATATCCTCTCCAAATTCCAGACGGAGATGTTGGAGCAATCAAGAAGAGAGTGGGCCTAAATAATCCATCTCAGGTTACCAATGAACTCAGTGTGTGCTTCCTCATAGTTTGGGGTAATTAGTCAATTCACAGTTCAAATATTTATATGGGGCCAGATAGTGTCCCCAGTGAAATCATTTGTAGTTCTCATTAACATTAGTTGGGGCAGGATAGGGCCACAGCTCCTATCCCCATTATGAAGTTGCACTATTTTGATTTAAGAAGCTCCCCATAACACCTTTTAAGAGTTTTGTGGGCTGTTAAGAAAAGAAAAAAACAATCCATGTAACAGAAGACTGGAATTTTTTCAACCCCCTGATCACAGCAATATGGGTCAGGTTGTGTCAATTTCCACTGCCAACCCCCTTATTGGAATGTGACCTAGGTGGGGAAAGCACTGAACTGTGACTCAGGAGACTTGGGGTATATTCCCAGTTCTGCCACCGCCCTGCTGGATGATCTCGGATAAATTGCTTCACTGCTCTGCCTCAGTTTTCCCATCTGTACAATGAGGATAATGATAATATCCTCCTTTGTTAAGTGCTTTGATATCTACTGATGGAAAGCCCTATATAAGAGCTAGACATGATTGGTCTCTAACGATATGTAAAAAGCTCCTCATGGTGGACAGTTCTCTCTCCAGGGAATGGGATTTTTTGATGTAAATGGATTGACATCAGATGTTTTATTATTAACAGAAAACAAGAATAATTCCTAGTATTTTCTGATGCTTTTTTGCTGTGGTAAAAAAAGCAAAACAAGCAGCAATGACTGAGTTGTATAAACCTGTAATTTGGCAGCCAATTAGTCTTTGATTTAGACAGTTGCTTTTTGATGTTTAAAAAAAATGATTTCTTACAGCTGAAAAATTTAGAGCGAATCCCATGTTTGTCAAAGAATTAAACTGAGACCAAATTCTGTTCCTGATAGTGTCATCGATTGGGGCCATTGTAACCATACAGGGGACCTAAAGAGATAGGTCTTCTGCTTGTGATAGGAGTTTGTGGAGGGAGGAAGAAGGACCTTCTTCATCATTGTCCTATAGTCTCTTTGCTACAATGAGGACACACAGCACATGTGACTAACCTCCAGCAACTCTAGGACACCTTCTCAGAAGCCCAAATATGCAGAGTTGGGTATTCTGGGGAAAGCTGAGGGCAGGTCAGAGGAACAGGATTAGGGCCAAGAGGGAGCATGACCAGAAAGAACCTTCCTCCAGTGATTCTGGAACCTTCCTTCCTTGCAATGATCCATATGGGCTACTGAAGCAGGTGTCCAAGTTGAGCTGCACTGGAGGGGAGGGGCTCAAGATGGCTCGACAGCCCCTTCATAGAGGAGGTACAAGTTGCTTCCCCTTTGCTCTGTACCAGTGCGGGGCTGAATCTGCCCCTTGAACGTGGACTAACTGTGCTCAGCTCTCTGAGCTGCTTCTGTATCATCTGCTAAGAATCAACTTCAGCTTGTTTGAGAAGTCCACTTGTTACCACTTGCATCATTTCAAACCTTGACTGATGCAACAACCACGAAAGCTACCATGATAGTGCCAAATGGCCGGGTGCATAATACAAAGGAAAGGAAATAACATGCACATTTCCTCTAGTGAATCCAGGTGTTCTAAGGGGGCTTGATGGCTCTGGTCTCACCCTTAGCAAAACACAAGAAAAATATTGTGCAAGTTAAACTATATGCTTATTTCAGCAAACCTGTCTCAGAATCAAAAATCTACCATTCAGGGCAGTTTCCACATGTTTGTGACTACCCAGATTCAGAGACGGAAAAAAAATCTGGGCTCCATTCTTCTCTTATCTGTTCTGGAGTTGCTTTACAGAAGTCAATGGAGTTAGACTGGTATGACACTAGAGTAGGTGAGAGCAGAATCCAGCTCAGCCGGACCCACATCTTACTTTGATAAAAGTTTCAGACTCAGTGAATCTTTAAGCCTCAGCTGCCTGTGCTGAGGGACTTTTCACAACTCCATTCTCAATGTGTGCAGCCAAAGGTAAGACCGAGCAGCCCATCAACAGCTTTCCCTTTGAGCTTATTGAGCTCCTTGTCCGGGTTGCTACCCTTAGTTGTCTTTTCTATATCTACATATACCCGGTCTCCTCCCTCTGTAAGTGGTTCTCACTGGACAGCACATGGACATGCAAAATATGTTCCAATGAGCCACTGCTACCCTCATGGACATAGGTCAGCTTAAAACCACCGGGAAGATAAATGCAATGTACATTTAAAATGACACCCTAATTGGTCCAAATAACTTAAAAGCTTCACTGATGAAGCCATCAGAGCTGTGCACTCCAAAGACCAAGGATCTTAAACTCCATCAATAAATCAGGCAGCACTGATAACATCCATAGGGTGAATAGCTCCAGATATTTTTTCCCCTTTTATTTTTCACAAGTCTAGGTCTTACTTCATATGAACCCAAATAAACTAGTCAGTGAGTAATTGATCCCTCTCCATGGTGAAGACATGGATCAGAAAACTCCAGGATGCTAATCTTGCAGAATTTCCAAATAATCATCCCACTCCGGTGGGCGAGGTTGGGGCATGGGAGAGCACATGTACCCTTGTTTTCTGCCTTCTGAGAATCCACAGGGAGGGGAACAGGAGTCCTGCAGATTAGATACAGAGAGATTTGCCTAACCACCCTCAGCCACCACTCTTCTGGCTCCCCTTCCTTGCTGGCACCATAACTTCTTCATGAGCCGAGGGGGGGCTAGTGAGAGATAATGCTGCTTGAAGCAGGATTAACTCCAAACTGGACTTCTGAATGAAAATCTGCAGGCTCAGCAAGAATGGCCCTGAAGAAGAGTTTGTTCCCCACATCACCACCACCTCCACCTCCACCAAATGCTGGGAAGACTTGACCAGGTCCAGTGGAGGAAGAGGGCACAATGCTGTAGAGCTGGCACTACTTACGGGGGCAGAGCTAGTAGCTCTGGATTTCCTCTAAATCACAGAAATGGAAGAGATTATCTAGTGCCCTAGTATCAATAGCATGTGTACTGTATCTGTACACATGTTCAATTAATCACATTAATGAATTGATAGGACTAACTTGAGAACAGGACCATAGTCTGCTGAAAGGCAGTATGTGCAAAGACAGCCTAGCTATCCCACTCTGACTGCCTGTGGCAGGAAGGTACAGAACAGAACACAGGCTGAGCCTCCACAATTTGGGACTGGAACATTTGCCTGAAAAGTCAAGGAAAGTGTACACAATGCAGCAGGGATCGGCAACCTTGACATGCCTTACTGGTTCCCCCTCCCCCCCCAGTAAGTACCCTTGGCAGTCCCTGCCAGTTTGTTTGCCTGCCATGCCCGCAGGTTTGGCCGATCACGGCTCCTACTGGCTGCGGGTCGCCACTCTGCTCCAATAGGTCTGCGGGAACCTACCTGGCTTAAAGACTGAGTTTGATAAGTTTATGGAGGGGATAGTATGATGGAACTGCCTACAACAGTATGTGGCCCATTGGTGACTGCCAGGAACAAAAATCCCCAATGGATAGAGATGGGACACTGCATGGGGAGGGCCCTGAGTTATTAAAGAGAATTATTTCCCAGGTATTTGCCTGGAAGGTCTTGCCCATGTGCTCAGAGTCTAACTGATCACCATATTTGGGATCAGGAAGGAATTTTCCCTTTGGTCAGTTTAGCAGAGACCCTGGCGTGGGAGGTTGCCTTCCTCTGCAGCATGGGGCATGGGTCACTTGCAAGTTTAAACTAGACTTACTCCTGGGGAAATTCTGCACTACTGTGCATGCATAAATAAATGAGCCACACATATTTTTAATTTTTTTGCACAGAAAAAAAGCTGCTGAAATGTTGCGGCAGTTCTGCCTTTTGCCCACCAGGGGACTCTGTGTCACAACAACAGCTACAGCTCCCAGCAGAAAATAACTTCTCCAGTTCTGCCTTTTGATCACCAGAGTGTGCTGTGGCCATAGAACAAAGCAGCAGCTCCTGGCCAGCTAGGGAAGAGAAAGAGCCTGCCTTCTATGCAGTGCCTGTCAGGCCAAGTCAGGAGATAGAGGCTCTGGGAAGAGAAATAGTGTAAGGTGCTGCAGGGAGGGCTCAGACTGGGGCTTATAAGGGCTGAGGGGGAGGACAGACTGGGGAAGGGGCTGAATGGTAGTGGAGGCACAGGGCCATAGGGGGAAGGGATGTGCAGAGCCACATGGTGATGGGGTAAGGGTGCAGAGGGACACAGGGTGGTTGAGTGTGGGCAGAGGGACACATGGGGAAAAGGGGAAGGGGACAGGGACACATAGGGGCGTGAGCTGGCTAGGCAGTGGCACAGATACACATGGGGTGGAGGTACAGAGCCACATAAGGACACGGGAGGCTGATTGAGGGCACAGAGACACATGGGGATGGGGGGGTGCAGGGACACATAGGAACAGGGGATGACTGAATGAGGACACAGAGACACATGGGGGTTGGGGCTGCCGAGACATCAGGACACCGGAGTGGCTGGGTTAGGACACAAAAACATGGGGACGGGGGAAGGGGTACACAGCCACATAGGGAGAGGAGGTGCAGGGTCACATGGGGATGGAGGAGTTGGTGTCTGAGTGGGGGTGCAAGGTCACATGGGAGTGCAAGAACACATAGGGACAGGGGCCTGATTGAATGGGAGAGGCTAGGGACAGCCAGGGTCTGCATGGTAGGGAAGCTCCCTAACAATCCCTCCCTGCCCTCCACCCCCACAAAAAAACCTGTTCCATACTTTTCCCATCCATACCCAACAACCCTCCAAGTTTACAGCCAGGCTCCTTCCCAGCAATTTACTTCCCTCTCCCTCAGCTCCTCTGTTACCCCCGACTCCCCAAAGCCTTTTCACTGCTTCTGAGGGATGCAGAAAATACAGTTTTGTATTGTAGTTTAAATGCATTATTACTCAGAGTTCTGTATTAATATGCCTAATAAGGAATCTATTTGTCAAAAAACATTTTCTGAATCCTTTTCGTTGTCTGTATTGTTACAGAGATACTTGCTGACAGGTATTTTGAAATAAATGACAACCAATATTTGAAACTGGTGTGATTATGTTATGTTATTTTGACAAAATATGCAGAAGTTTGTATAATATTAAAATATTGTGCGCAGAATTTTTAGGGGCAGAATTCCCCCAGGAGTAACTAGTGTAAATGGTGAAGTCTCTGTAACTTCAGATCTTTAAGCCATGATTTGAGGACTTCAATAATTCAGCCAGAGGTTAGGGGTCTATTACACGAATGGGTGGGTGAGGTTCTGTGGCCTAAAATATGTAGGAGGTTAGACTAGATGATCACAATGATCCCTTCTGACCTTAAGTATATGAGTCTATGAGTAATTGTGGTCCTAAATTGATCAATTATTCTTTTATTCCCTTTTATTGATGGCTTTAATAGGTTCTCACTCTAGTACACTTTTGATTATTTAAAATATTTCTGTTCCATCTTTTAAAATTATAACAGTCCCTTTTTATTCTGATCATAATCTTTTTGTTTTTCAATTTTTTAACATATAATGCTCTAGAAGGAGAAAGGACAATAATTTTGCAGGAGGCTGCACTGAACTTTAAAGACTTTATTTTTTTCATAGCCCAAATATGCCACCTACTGGTACCAATTTTAATGGAAGAAATTGTGCAGATTTTCCTTTGCAAGATCTAGTTATAGTCCAGATATGCAGACTCATTGCCATCTAGTGACTGTTTCCAAGACTAGCCATGCAGTAGAAAATCACATTCAAATATTTATCAAAATATCTTTTGCTGCTGCCTGCTGGGTGAGATATTTGTCCATTTTGGAATGGATTCAGCAGACCTAGAATCCTGCAACTCTATGCATATCTGGGCAGCTATACTCTGATGAGACATATACATTTTCATGTTCATTTATCTAGAAGTTGATAAATACATTTTCCAAATAGAAAAATCTTTCTAGTAAGACAAAGTGAACATGCAGACTTCCTCTTTGGTACGTATCACAAGTCAGTATCTAGATTGTTCAGCCATATAATTGCTGCATCATTGAGCGTAGCAAGGTGTTGCAGTCCACTCTTCAATCTTCTAACTGTGCACTTCTCCACCACGTTTGATTGTCTATGTGGATTGGTCAAGCCAAATTTAAGCATTGTGGCAGCTGCTCTGCCTGTTCCAGTCAATAGTCTGTTGAACCTAGTCCAGCCTCTGCATCCCACATAGAAATAGGTGGGTGTAAGTTAGGGCTTCTGAAATTCATCAGCATGCCTGTATCTCTATTCCGGTCGCTGCCACTCTGAGAGGACATAGCTGTTGGCATTGATATGCCGATCTTCATCCAAGATTGACCCTGGGCCAGCAGCACTGGACATGACTGCATGAATGGTCATCACAAAAAGATATCGCAAAATCAGTCATCGTGGCAAATCAGCCGGAACTGCAGCAATAGGTGTTTGCAGGCCGATCTTCTGATAGAAAGTGTGTGCTGCTTATTTTCACTCATTGAAACCAGAGTCATCCTTGTGTGCCACGGGTTGTTTTTCATCCATCACTGCCCTCCATGCAGTTTGAAGGGTAATGGCACCTTGTTGGAGTTTTGAGGGAGCTATATGAGCCAACACATGCAAATTAGATGTTAATGTGTGGATCAGGCAGCCACACAACTGTATTCAACTCCGAATCAACAAGTTGCATATACCCACTTCTGCTGCAAACTGCTGTACACTGTTCCAGAGGAGTGAGTATCAGCACCAGGACTGAAGTTCATCAAACAGTTGCCTCTGCTCCCCAGGAGGTTCCTGCTAGATTCTGGATCAAGGCAGTGTGAGAAGTGATTTTTTTCTGAAAGTATTCTACATGGGACCAATATGTTAGACTGAAATTTAGTTTGACTCCTAAATAAGTGTCAACTGTCTAGAAAGGGGATGGACAATCCTGAACACGGATTATAAGGGTTGATTGGCCAGGCAACTGTTCAGATGGAAGGTTGTGGCCACCATCTTAGACTCATTTAATGTAAGTGACTACTGATCAAGGTAAGTGACCAGAGCATTCATATCCTAGCTGAGTCATCATTCAGTGTTGTATAGGTTTTTATTCACCTCAGTGAGACAAATATCATCTGCATATACATATTTAGCAGCCTTGGTTGTTGGAGGGTCATAAGTATGTATGCTCAAGACAAGAAGAGTTAGAATGGACCATTGCAGGAATCCATTATGGAGATGCCTATGCTGGCTGACTTTGTCTACAGCTTGCAAGCTGAATCTCCACTTCATTATCGTTTCCATGATGAACAGCACCATGGGTTTCAGAGGATAATCTGCCTCAATTTAGTCATCAACCACACATGCCAGACGGTATCAAATCCAGCTGCCAGATCCACCAGAACAGCGTTCATTTTCTTGCCCTTCTTGAAAGTATCTTTGGTATATTTACTCTGCAAATAAAAACCCGCAGCTGGGCCATGGACGGCGGGGCTGTTTCATTGCTGTGTAGACTTCCAGGCTTGAGCTGCAGCCCAAATTCTGAGACCCTCCCACCTTGCAGGGTCCCAAAGCTCAGTCACCAGCCCAAACCTGGAAGTCTAAACTGCAGTGAAACAGCCCCTTAGCCAAATCCCCATGAACCCACGTCAGCTGGCATGGGCCAGCCATGGGAGTCTAACTGATGTCTTGTGTGAGGTGAATGACTTGGGGAGACACGTCTACTGCTTTCTCCTGGCATGCCCTATGAGTAGCATAAAAAGGGAAAATGGAAGCAGACAAAGTGCAGAACACAGGCTCATATTCAATAAATCTATCAGCCCCGAAAGAGCCATCTGCCAAGGGGGCCTGTGACGGGGCATACACACCCCACACTGTGACTTCAAGGATTAACTCCTCCTTTGGGCAAAGAAGAAAACACCTCCTTGACCCTGGTGGGCATGCTCCAACTGGAGACAAGGTATAAAATGGAGCATCCCAACTCACTCAGGACTGACCGCCGGAGAGGAAGGAAGTGTGCTGCAGGCTCCTGCAGAAGGACCGCTGTCACTCTGGGATGCGGAGGCCAGCCAGATGGTGATGACCAATGAATCCCAGAATCCGGGCACCCCAAAAGTAGAAGTGACCGTGGGAACCTCAAGATGGCACACCACAGAGAAATAGGTAAGGAGTGACCTAGGGAAACTTTGTGGGAAATTGGTTATAGAACCAGAGACTAGCTTGGCAGGTTCCAGCAGGATCCCCAATGAGCTGGTGGTGGGCAATCCTGCCACCATCAGGGCCCTGGGTTGAGAACCGGTGGAGAGGGAGGGCCCAGGTGCCCCTAACCTGGCAGCTGATGACCCTGGGGCAACAGCCCACCTTACCAATCCTATTGATTCTGGCCACTAGGCCAGACAGCCCTGGCAGAAAGTGTGACTCTACTGACTCTGGCTATTAGGATGCCCTGCCCTGATAGAGTCAGTAGCTATATTGACTCTGGCTATTAGGCAGAGGGGGCAGCTATATTGACTCTAGCTCTTAGGACAGATAGAGATGGCAACTATATTGACCTTGGCCGTTAAGCCATACTACCCCGAGACCAAGAGGGTCATGTAGATTTGGCCATAGGCTATAGCAACCCTTGCCCCCATCTCAAAAAGAGATGGGGCGTGCATGCCCCACAACAGAGTCCCTTTCCGGGCCTTCTCCACCTGATAACCTTGGTAAACCTTGTCCACCTAGAATCAGAGAGGTAGCCGTGTTAGTTTGGAATAGCAGAGGTAACAAAGAGTCCTGTGGCACCTTAAAGACTAACTAAAGTATTGAAGCATAAGCTTTCGTGGGCTAATACCCACTTCGTCGGATGCAAACAGTGGAAGTGTCCAGGGGCAGGTATAGATAAGTAGGCAAGAACCAGGTAGGAGGTGACAACGTTAGTCCAATCAGCCTGAACCATTTGTTATCTCAAATCAGGGAGGGTGAGGTATTCTTCTAGCAGCTGAATTGGAGGTGTGAACTCCGAGAGAGGAGAAGCTGCTTTTGTAATTAGCAAGCCATTCAAAATCTTTGTTCAATCCCAGATTGATTGTGTCAAATTTGAAAATGAATTGCAGCTCTGCAATTTCTCTTTGCTGTCTGACCAGGCTCTTTTCAAAAAAGACAGGCTCTTTTCAAAAGTCAACACTAATTTGGAAGTGTTTTGACATAAAGTTTGCAATGGTCATGTAAGAGTGTCTTCCCTCTCTCTGGACTCTGGGGTACAGAGGAAGGACTCTTTTATGCCAGACCAAATAACTACAAGCTGCTTCGCAGCCTAAGTTAAGTCTTTACACCCCCAAACCCCACACTTTACCAGCTGGGAACTTGGGGAATCGCTGCCACCATCTGGGTGTATCTCCAAAACCCTGGAGGGGGGCACCTGGACTCCCCCAAACTCCGTCTCTCTCTCCTGAGAGCTGGGATACTCAGAGGCTGTTTCCCTTACCCCTTACTCCTCCCGTCTGTTACTGAGAGAGATAAGAAACAGCCCTGAGGCTTTCACACTGTGAGCCTTCCTCATAGACACACAGACTTTCCTGTACCTGGGAACTGGGTTAAATCCAAGCTAGGATTTCTTTATGAGAAGAACCAAACCTTTTTAATAACTAAAAAGATTTAATAAAGAAAAGAAAATACAGCAGACACTTACAATACAACTTCACAATCTAGAGTTCCCTAACTTTCCCTCTGAAAATGTTAGCGACACCCTAAATAGGTACAGAAATTTATGGAAATCAACATATTACTCACAGCACAGCTAGTTATGAATGTAGGCAGAAAAGTAGAAGTTTTCATCCTCCATAGCTAGAGGTGAAAACTGGGTCTCTTGCCAACGCTGGAACGGCAGGAAACTGAAACTCAAAACTCACTCCCTCCCTCTGCCTCGTGGTCCGGGGCTCTTAAGTCACTCCCTCTCAGGTAACATTAACCCCTTACAGGCAGAATAACACTCTCCAGCACTTTACACTTATGACAGGTCCTTATTGTCAAGTGACAACACCACCAACAGATCCAATATAGTAATATTATAGACATTTACTGTTCCAGCCATTTCTGGATGCTTTGTTCAATGACAGAGTTGGAACTTACCTGTAGTTTTACGATAGCACTGCCTGCATTTTAACAGATACAACTATGGTGATCTTATGTGAGCCAGGGGACCCTTGGTGCCAACTGGCCGATGACATAGGGTGACTGGCCGATGACACCTTGATCAGATAGCCGCTACTCTCTGTTTTTACCTGATGATAGGTATCACGGGTGAAATCCTAACCCTATTGAAATCAATGTTTCATTTGTGGATCCCTAAAAAAATTCAAATGGAAGGTACAAACATGTCAAAATTCCCATTGACTTCAGCAGAATCAGGATTTCACCCAATACCTCTGGTATCATCAGTGGGAGGAGGTATTGGCCAGCAAAGTTGGCCATATCTGTTACCACTCTAGTTCATTTGAAATTTTGTAGGGGACCACAAATGAATAAAAGATTGAACACCACTGGTCTAGAGCTATAGGAGGATACTCTTTTTCCAGTTTTCCTTACCTGAACATCTGTTGCCATACCAGGTACAATTGAATGGACTAGCTTTGAGCCTCCATTTATTCACTGAGAGCCAACCCCAAAAAATTAACAAACTTACAGAAAATACAATTGCCTCATTTGCACGAAAGCCAGGATGTCAGCGTGGTGTGTGCATAACACATTATATGCTATGGAATTCATTGTCTTCCATTAAGACGCAGCAATTTTATATAGTATTCATTTACATAATATTGTTTATTTCCATGCTGGTTCCATACATACACCAAAAACTTAAGATGTCAAAAGTATTTGTTGTCACACTCATTTTACATCAAACTACTCAAATGCAAATACTATTCCATAAAAGACACTGCAACTTAGATAAAAACATATCTGAGAAATACAGATCCTAAAACAATAATAAAGACAGTACTAAACTTTAAAAATTCAGTAGGTCTCATATTTTACAAGAATCTACAAATCAGTCCATTTTTAAGTTTCTGACTCCAGTCATTTCTTTGCTAGGGAACTGTTCGATTCACACACAAAAAATCTGCAGGCCATCTAAGACACTTCTTAAGCAATTAACAGAATAACTTGTAAATTCTCAGATAATTCATACTGTACTCTATGAATGTATGCTGTAAATTTGGGGATACACCATAAAAAAAAGACATGTACTCCCTCCTTTATGTCCAAATCTCAGTGCAAGCAGAGCCTGTAAGGTGTCCATAATACAGTCTGTGGGTGTGGGTATGGGTATCTTTATGCTGCAAAAGAAGGTGTGTTCTTCAAGTGGATAAGCTAACCTGAGGTAAAATAACAGTGAAGACACAACTCAGCTTTTAACTAAGGTTCATAACTTGAGTTACACTAAAGGATATAGGTGAGCCTGGAGTAGAACTCAAGATGCTAATCTGAATGAAAAGCAAAGTCACCATGGTTGCTATTTTAATTCAAATGAGCTAGTGCAGATGAGCTAAACTGAGTTAAGAACATGTCTTTTTTTGTATAAACACACCCTATGACACATAACACGGAACCTACAGGGAGAGGGAAGATACAATAGCTTTCAGTCACCTTTGTGTCCTACTGTCCCCAATCTGCTCCTGAGACTGAAGAAGCCCCCAGCATAATTTAGGGAGCTATAGGAGACTATCTAAATTATGGCAGCCCTCGGGGTTATCCTAGGAACTATAATCACTGCAGAAATTCCAAGCAATGCTATAGTGACTATAGCATTGCTTGGAATTTCTGCAGTGATGTTTACAGTGGATCCTGATACCAGGACTTACAATGATAACTTCCACAGTGTCTGTGCTGGGGGGATCCTGCTTCTGGCCACAGATCAGGCTTTTGGAGTCCCTTTACACTGCCCCAGTTCTTTTACCTGGCATACAGGGGTGGGAGCAACAGTGGGGATCTCACCTGCAGTATTTATTTGGGACCAGATGCTATCCCCGCTTGTTCAGTTTGAGTAGGTACTTTACTCCACAGGTAGCCCCACAGAATGTTTGGATCTTGGGTTTGAGTTTCACACTATTATAAAGACATAGCGTTTGAATTTGAGGCTTTTGTTCACTGCCATCGCTACTTTTTAGAATGAATCCACATCTTTTATGAACACTGTATTTTTCATTTACCTTGGAAACTTGTGCCCTTCTTTGAAAAGCACTGTAACTTTCTTCTTGGAATCACTCTGCCATATTTTGATCCATGCTTCTATTAAAGCCTAGCATAACCCATTCATGAAAGAACATCTTCAGCACATCCAAAGTGACTGATACCCAAGGTTGGTTACATTGAGAATGAACAACATGTATTTTCATAGCACTATTTTGAATGAGTTTCCTTTATAACTTTTTAGGCAGCAAGGACAATTCTATTGGTTTTGTTCAGCTGCAGCTCTTTAATACTAGAAAATTAGATTGTGAAATCTATATACTCTGCCATCTCATTGCCAGCCTAAGCATGCTACGTAGCTCCAGTGATTTTCTCTAATGAGGTGGAAATGTATATAATGGCTTTGAATATGCAGGCTAACATTTTATTCAGTCTGTATTGTGCAGATCATTATATAGTTGTCTCTATATGACAGTCAAAGTATCTTATTGAGACCATGTTCACATTCATTGCAATCTTCTACATAGATGGGTATGCTTTGAAAAAAAGTGTAAAACTGATACCATAATTAGTTATGGATTAACACTGCAGTCACGTAACAAGTTATGGGAAGTGGGCCATTGGCAGGAGGCTTGTAATGATGTAACCGGCATTCCAGTTTATCATACAATTGGAGTGCTGTCAAATAATTCTGGGCCATCAGACATATCAGGGAAAGTAAACGGATTGATTCATCAATGCTTCTCACAATAAAAGGATTTATCTATCTATCTACATATATATATATATATACACACACACACACATATTCATTTATCCTTCAACTTCCTGCCTCATTAGCAGTCTTCTTGCTTGTGTGTTAATGACAGAAACTTCTTTATTTTCCAGTTAGAATTCTCAGAAATAATAGTGACCTAGTCATTCAAATATTTTTGATAACCTCCATCTCTATCCATATATTTATTTTATACGTGTAGGAAACATCACAAGTTCACACGTGCACACATGCGCACACACACAAACATGTTTTCATCCATATCATTTCTCCACTCATTTCAATTTTATTTTAACTTGAGTAGCTTGAGAAACTAGACCTGCAGCAAAGTGTTCAAAAGAGTTTCAAACTCAGTTAAAGTAAACTCCCGAACTTGAGGCTGTTACCCTTGGTTTTGACTGCTGCTCTCTGGAATGACTGGTCACGCCTGGAACAAGGAAAAGGCAGTGCCCTAATATATGCAGACGTGGAGAATGTGAAGCAACAATTTGCTGAGATTTTTTTTATAGGAAGTTTCTGTAAAATGGCACCGGGGCCATCAGTCAACATAGGATTCTGCGGCTTAGAGGGAGATCATGTATGAGGTCCATCATTCACTGTATTCTAACAGATCTGTGACCACTTAGGAACTTCACAGCTGTCACTACATTGCACAGTGACCTAGAACTTTCTGGTGGCATCAAGACTAGAACTCAGAGCCACCTTTTCCAGGACCAGAACCAGCTGGTACTAAAGGAAAGTCTCCAGTAAATGTAACTGTCAGAAGAGGTGGAAGGTTTGACCAATTCCCTTGTGCTTTGATTGTCTCACTGAGCATGGGTGCAGTTTATCGAGGAAGGAGGAGTTCAGCAGACAGGATTAGGACACTTTTTAAAACATGTTTTACAGTATGTCTTAGGTTGTGGGAAATTGCTGCATATTCTCTCAAACACCAGAGAGCCAATAATCCTAGCAGTTGAGGTCAGTGATGGTTGCAGGTGTACAATTGCTGGGTTCACTGAGCCCTGCAGGCTGCTGTAGGAAGGGTAGTATATTAGCCTAGTTTAACAAACCGAGACACATTAATCCTTTTACTAAGGAGGGGATCAGTTCTGGGAAGAATGGAGCTGTGATCCCCTGCCGACATGATAACATTGACGCTGCTGCTGGTCTATTTATAAGCCTTGGGGTAGAGAACAATATTTTTTTTTTACCAGCAGCAGGAACATGTGTTTATGGGGAGACGATGAAAAAAGAGTAAAAAAAAATATTAGTCATTTCTGGAAATTGTATACTGTTGTTGACATTTCCACATTTTTTAATTCCCGATTGATTGACATTTTCATTTAAAAAAATGGGAGGAGATCTGTGAAACCAGAATTTTCTAAAAAAAAATGACATTTAATAAAACATTTAAAAGTTTTAAACCATCAATATGGTTGTGTGTTGGTGCTTGTGTAACACGCCCATCCTTTCCTCTACAGCTGAAGAGGATGATGATGCATCTGCTGTTGTCATTTCATAATTTATGGTCCTTATTTTACATATGAAGATTTGGGGCCTCATCCAAAGTCCATTGACATCAGCGGAGGAAGTGGGATTCACCAGCATGGGGAAGCAGGTTCAGGGAACTGGGATAATATTATTTCACAGCGGGTGGGGACATCTGCTGATGGACAAGGATGCAGCCTAGGAAAAGTTGGACTCTTCTCTCTCTCATTCAACCAAACAAGGCCATCACTTTACCAGAAAGTTTCCTCCTTCAGATCTTCTTCACTAGCAGGTCCGTCCTGTCCACCCAGGCTCAGAGCAGAACAGTCCCAGAGATCTTCATGGTGGCTCCTGTGCCTCATCACATCTTGAAATAGGTACTACCCCCTCCTGCTGCTTGAGTTCTGCAAAACTTGTAGGGCACCCCCAACTGTATTAACAGGAGCCTCAGAGCCAAATAGACCACTGCTGTTTGAAGAGGATGAAGATCCTGACTCCCACTCCCCTGTTCCTTTAGTATAGTTCCCTGATTCCCTAACACTGGGACAGGTTGAGGATAGCAGCACCAAGAGCTTGGCAGTTTGCCTTGGGGCTTGTCAAACCTGTCCCAGCTGGCCAGTAAGATCAGTATGACCTTCCTGAGGGCAGCTTCTCTGAAGCCCTCTTGGAGTCTCTCTTGGGAACTATTGAGCATCTGCCAGCTCTCCCCCAGAGCTGCCCAGCAGCTGACTGGAACTTCCTGCTCTTTAAATCCTTGATTCACCCCGGACAAGAATGACAGGATGTGACATGTACCGGCTTGCAACCTGGATTCTGGAATTGCTGCACTTCCTTCGCTCTCTAGCTCAGGGTAGCTCTTATACTGCTTTGCTAGTGACAAGCAGCTTCAGGCTTAGATAACACAGTAAAATAAGTTTATTAACTACAGAAAGATAGGTTCTAAGTGATATAGTCATGGGTCAGAATTTGAATTTCTAAGTGATATAGTCATGGGTCAGAATTTGTTACAAAAACATTAAAAACCCCAAGTTATTTCCTAACCTTTATCAGGCTATGTCAAATTTGAAACAAAATTTACCCAAAATCCTACAGCAGTTTCTCACCAGTTCAAATGTTTCTTTGTCTTTCAAACACTCTTGTTGCCTTCCGTGTAGGTGGTAGAGGAGAGGAGAAGTGGTGATATCATTGTCCCTTATTTATACTCTCCTTGCATTCAGGAATAGCCCCCTCTCCTTGTCCCTGCCTTCCCCACCCCCACTGGGGTGCAGACACTCAGTCTGCGGTGCACCTGAAATTTGTACTGTCTCCGAGGTGAATTTCAAATGTTTTGCTCACACCGTTTGTGTACGTGAGGCTTGACATGTAAGGCTTTTGTTCACTGTCCTTAGTTACCTCTGAGGGGCCAATCTCTGAGCATTCCCCAGACTGACATGTCTCAGTAACAAACATATGGCAAAATGCATAACTTCATATACAATGAGGATGCACACATTTTCACAGGATAGTGATGCCCAGATTAGAACTTTTCCAATGACATCTCACAAGGCACACTTTGCACAAGATTTATCACCATTCTGTAAAAGTGGTTACCATAATAGTACAGACTGCCACCCAGGGCCAGTGGGGTGAGGCCGCCTTACCCACAGAAGCTCTTTAACCCCTTTGTCACCGGCGTGGGATTTATATATCCCATCACAACAGGCTCCTTCGCTTCTGCCTTGCCACTGCTGAGGTGACAATGGGCAGGCTTTAAGAGGCAGGACAAGCAGTCTTATGCTCATGATCTTGACAAAATTGGAGACGTTTTTGGATAAGGAACGAGATTTCCCTTCTGGTAACTCTTTCTACTCTCCAAATCACAGTTATAGCAAAGAGATTCATGCCTAGGCAGGGACCAGTTCCCCACTGTTGGGTAAATATTCCACCCCATGGGTTCTCTAACCCCCCCCCCAGCCCTGCCCCTTTCACCCAAGGCCCCACCCCTTCCGGGGGCCAGAGCTGACCCCAGCCCAGCCCCCATACCGGTAAGAACCTTCAGCTACTTTCACCCCTGGTTCCAGCAGACTCTTTCATGGAGGTAGATGTTGAAAAGAAAGCGCAGCCTTTAGAATGAGCTGAACTTTCTCATTCTGAGAGTCAGGGACTTCACCTCCCTTCAAGCTCCACCTTATTCAATCCACTCTCCATTGTGCTGCTATTACACAGTGTGGCTTTAATACAATATGGCTTGGATACCATTAAAAGCATTATGACAAGGCAGCAATAAGACACTGACCAGCTTATTAAATGATCACAATCCATAAGCAAACAAGGTTCGTTCTGCAAGGAGCCTGACAGTTCTGTCTTAAAAACATGATTGAGAATCACTTATTTGATACAACTCTATTTCAACATTTGGGTTGTGTTGAGCCCCATTAAGTCCCTAGGAAACTTAATCATTCTTTGTTTGCAGTTTTCATTCAGTAGTTAATGAGTCCCCCACTGTGCATGAGAAGCCTCCATTTAAGTGCCCTCCTTGCTGTAAGACTACCAGAGCTAGAAAGCTACTGGTGCAGTTAACTGAAGTCACAGATTCCTGAGAAGTGACAGACTGAAAGAGAGAAAGACTGTGCAGCTCCTGGAGGCAAGTTATTTTAATATAATACAATGGTGATAGCACTGTATATTTAAGCATCAGACACCTGATTTTTTCTCTTTGCCATTTGAATTTCTCACGATTTAGGGGAAATGGTATTTTACATCCACTCTCCCCAGCGCCCACACTCAATGACAGGTTTGTAAATTTCCAAATGATTTTTAACAAAAATCTAAATAATTGTGCGCATGAAAAACAGCCCTCTAAAAGCAGCTTGAATGTGCTTTAAGTGAAGACCCGAAGCCTTGTCATTCTCAAAGGGGTTGAGACACATCAGTTACTCATTTTCATTCTTGCCTATACAATAATATTTATTACTTTTTAACTTACTTCTGTGCTACTTCCCAAATATCACTTTTTTTTGGCTAGATGGTTGCTGCTGTGGCCGAAGGGACGTGGGAATCCAGGGAAACCGGACTTTATTTCTGATGAGTCTTGGTCCAATCACCATACTTTGCTGAGGCTCAGTTATTCCATGCATAAAATGGGGACAACAATACTTACCCACCAGGGTTAATTAATACCAAATAAAACAACATTTTTTGCAAGCTTTATCTAATAGCATGAGAAAGTAACAGACCTTATTTAGCTATCAGCCCAAAAGAACATGGACTTGTCAATCTCGGTGACAAATTTATATTATTTTATTTATTTTCAAGTCAAATAGTTGGTACAGGGAGGATAAATTCATTCGTAGGTTGAAATTGAATATTTAGATTCCAGACAATTAAAGCGGCCTGCCCAACTTATGGATGGTTAGATAGATGACAGCCAATGTCTCCCCACAACATAGGGTTATATGAGACCTTCTAACATAGTTTGGGATACCATAGATTGCTATATTTAACTAGCATACATGAAACTAGATGAAAATAACAGTTTCTGAGGACTTAATCACATCTCTCAACACATAGGTACATGTGATCTTTCAGACAGAATGGCTATTCTCCCACCATTGTATTAGGTGTTTGAAAAGCTAATCTGTATGTTGCATTCTCAGATAACTATTATAAGCTCTACCCACATAGTTCTGTGTGCACACATACTCATTCCCAGTCACCTGTGGACGTTAAAAAAACAAATGCAAGAATGATGAGGCAGGGAAGTCCCTTTACTAATAATAATCGAAAAAAGAAATCAAAAGGTTGATTCTGTTTTTTGAGATTGTGATTCTTGTGGTTTCAATTCAGATTCAAGAAGGTGGATAGAAAGATTAGCCCATGGTTTCCATGTCTCAGCTAGCTAATGCTGGCTGGCTAGTGGCTGTTCGAACGCAGATGCCAACTTTTAAATGCTGAGTGTTGTTGTACTTCTGTGCCTCAGTAGCTGGCAAGGAGGGTGGAGGAAGCAAGTCTCTTTGGCATCATATAATCAGAAAAAAGGAACTCTCTCTTTCTCAAGCCACAAGCATTACCCAACAGTGTCTGATGAGGTACCTTTATGCAAACAACTATCCTCCCCTAAGGAGATATGAGCAGATCTTCTTAGTCAGAGGTCAATGAACGCACATTATATCAACCATTCTACAAAAAGTTCCAACTCAAAAACCCAAAATAATTTGGAAAAAAAGTAGGAATCTAACAAAAAATTGGAACTGAAAGCACATAAAACATAGCACAATCCCAAGTCCTTATCTGAGGCACAGGTCTATGCTAGGAGGGGTTAGCTTAGTGGTTTGTGCATTGGTCTCCTTAAACTCAGGGTTGTGAGTTCAATCGAGGGGGCCATCTAGGGGTATGGGGCAAAAAACTGTTGGGTGATTTAATTGGGGATTGGTCCTGCTTTGAGCAGGGGTTTGGATTAGATCTCCTGAGGTCCCTTCCAAGCCTGATATTCTGCTCAATGATTAAGCAACGTTATGTTCTATAGACAGATGCTTCCCTTGCTATATTTTGGTACTAGCAGCTGAAAGCAGTTCAAATTTGAACAGGAGTTTTAAACACAAAGTCTGCACTAGACTTCAGCTCTGCCAAAGTAAAAAGTCTTTTAAAACCCATGGTTTCCAGTTCAGTTGTCTCTCTCACATAATCCTTGTGTAGTCAGGCCCAGCTCCATTGAAGGTAGCACCCAGTCCTGCAAGTGGTGAGTCTGGCTCCCTGTCATGAGTCAGTCACTCTTCCGTGAGACTCAACAGTTCTAAACAAAACCATGATTCATCGCCATGCAGAGAGAGACACGGCTGTTTGCCAATGGCCTGGCCTAAAGAGAGAGAAACAAATCTAGAAATCCTATTACTAAAATCTTCCATATTTGTACAGCAGATAAAAGAAATATTAGACAAGATGGATGGGTTCTAGCGATCATATTGTTGCCTTGTTGGCCCAAGCAGTTAGCCAGTATTCAGGGGTCTCGCTGGGTTGTTTCCATTACAAGGAGAGATTGATGATAGCCGGGTAGTTCTTTGATGCAATCCTGTTTGTCTGCAAAGGATGTACACAAAATCTTGTTTCCCTGAGCACAGTAGGGACAAATCACAGGAGGCACTTTTCCGTGCTAAAATATCTCAGGCTGTCTTTCCAACCAGTCCTCTGCCCCACAGAGCTCTGCTCCCTCAGTCCACGACTGGTTCTCTGGCTTTCTGACTCTGGCACCCACACAGACAAACAGAGCTGCAACCTAGCAATGCCCCAGCCTCTGCATTTGCAATCAGCCCCCAGGGAAATCCCTCTAATTCTCCCTTTATTAGTTCTTGCTCAGGTCTTCTTATGTGGCCCAATGCACTGGGCAGTGGCTTCTATTATTTCAGCTGTCTTACTCCATAAAGGAGCTTAATTGCTTCTTCCATTTACCCAAGTGATGAATGGTGCCTAGTCTAGCCATCAGCTTGAATTAGGTCTGCAATTGCCTATAGATCAAAGACATTTACTGGCAGCCATGATCACCTTCGAGCATAACAACATATACATAAAACACACACATGCTTTTGAGGATTAACGCATTATGGGCTCATCATTATCACCATCATTGTAGAAATGTAAACTGTTATATGATCACACCCATGCCAATCACTTTTCACCAGCTCATTGCTTCTTAGCAATTATCTTGATTTTAGAGTTAGAGATTGTTTAATTCAATGGTAGCCTTCTATCTTTGATTCAGTGGGTACATTTGTTTTCTCCTAGGCTATACCTACACAAACTGCTACCGTGGTACAGTTACAGCACTGCAGCTGAGCAGCTGTAGTGCTTCATATAGCTTGGGGGATGGGTGGTTCTCCTGTCAGCATAGATAATCCACCTCCCTGAGCTGCAGTAGTAGGTTGTTGGAAGAATTCTTCCATTGACCTACTGCTGTCTACACTGAGGGTTACTGCTTTTTCACCCTCCCTGAAAGATGTAGCTATAATGATGCAAGTTCCAAGTCTAGACCAGCTCCTTGTCTTTTCATGGCTTCTTTGTATACTTATTAACATATGAATAGAATATTTAGATACCCTTTTCAAACATTCTAGATATAAAGGCAGAAAATAGACATTAAGACTTACAGAACCAACCTATAGTGTGTGTGTGTGTATATATATAAATCTCTTTCAAATCCTTGAACCACTGTGCTTATGTTTATTCTACACAGCTCAGTTTGTAACCACTTGACCACCTTACCACAGGATCCAAACGAATGATTGAGAGAGTTAATAAATGCAGGTTTTAGGTTTCCACACTGTACCAGAAGAAAGCGATTTAGCACAGTTGTCTCTGTAATTCTGATACATTAGGAAATTCAGTGTACAATAGCCCTCAACTCTCACTTTCACCTATGTAGTGTGATGGCCTACTGCCAAGGCTGGCTGGCTCATGACCTTTTTCTTACATTGTCTATTTTTCTCTATTTAGCTCAATGGTTTTTAAAAAAAAATATTCCTACATTTCTAAAATGAAGATTAAAAGGAGAGCAACAGAGGTTCTTACCAGGCTAGCTTTGAACTTCTGAGTTGCTTCACTTGAGCATGCATGTGAATCCTTTATATAAATGCACATAGTCTGTTTGGTGCTTTCAACACAACTCGTCACGAATTAATTCTGACACACTAGTGTCTTCCTGGAATTATGAAACATTATTGTAATGTGTATAGTTAAGCAGATAAGGCTTGTAAGTTTTCAGCTAAAATTGCAACACTCAGAACTTGTTCAACTACTGCCTCAACTCATTACCACCTCAGCTCAGAAATGTTATCAGCCAATCAGCATATGCAATTTCTCATCCCCTTTTTAATTGACCAACACCATGCAGGTTTATATTATACATGCATATAGAAATATTAGAGGTACATTATAGGCAGTGCTGGGATCACTCCCTATCATTAAGATTACCTGACACTTTCCATTATATAGCCCTGTTTACAGTTGCTTATAACTTTGTCAAAATTTAACAATTTGAGTTGTAATGTTCCATGCTGAGTGCCTGCTTCAGGATGAATTATTCTGCAAAATTTCAGCCAAAATAGTTCAGGCATTTCTCACACTGAGGTTAGAGAAAAATACCTTTTTGCCTACGTTAAAAACTTCTAGCAAAATTTTCATTGAAAAGCTCTAACATCCCTGTGCTTTGGAGTCAGGGCCGGCGACAGAAATTTGGGGGCCCCCTACTCGAATCATTTGGGGGGGCCCCCAGCCCAGCTGGCACTTCCCCCCCCCAGCTGACAGAGGCTGGGGGCCCCCCAGCCCAGCCGGGCCCCCCCAGCCCAGCCGGCAATCCCCCCCCCAGCTGACAGCGGCTGGGGGGGAAGCCCAGCCGGCCCCCCATCCAGCCCAGCCGCCCCCCCCCCAGCCCAGCCCAGCCGGTGCTCCCCCCCCCCAGCTGACAGCGGCTGGCATCAGCGCGAGCCCGGAAGCGGCGCGAGCCGCCCTTGCTGCTCTCCCCCTCCCTCCCCCCCGTGCACTTTCTCCCCCGGACTGCGCCGCTGCCGCCGGCCAGGCTCACTGCTCCTGCTGGGGACACGCGCGCTCGTCCGGAGGAGAGCCGCGCCGCCTCCCCGCCCCTTCCCCGCTCTCCAGGCCCAGCGACAAGGGGGGATGACTACTACGGGTACAGTGTGTACCGGGGCCCCCCTAAAGTCCAGGGCCCGGTACAGCTCTACCCGTAGTACCCCCCTGTCGCCGGCCCTGTTTGGAGTAGGGAGCTGAAATTCAGCAGAGGGTCGATCTTTCTGGCAGGGGTGTGCCTTTTACCATTCCTGTGAAAATCTGCCCAAATTTGATCACGTTTGAAACCTATAAAAAATCAATGTGTGGATGCTCAATAGAGACGTCTTAGATTTGACCAGCTAAATCCCTCAAAGATCCCATCCACAGTGGGCATTCCCCAGGCCAGGGCTGAGTAGGACTTTCCCATCAAATGCAGTTCTGGACTGATGTCGGCTGGACCAGAGTCAGCTCTAGACTCCTGAACTAAGAGCAGGGAGCCGGTCTTGCCTGTGCTCTCGGTGACCCTCTTCCATTTCTGGGCCCTGGGAATGTGAAGGAGAAAGCTGCCTTGGAAGACAGAGGGGACCAGAGCTGGACATGGATTGGGGAGGGGGATGGAGTGGATTTGGACAA
Source organism: Sternotherus odoratus (assembly GCA_032164245.1). Lineage (NCBI taxonomy): Eukaryota > Metazoa > Chordata > Testudines > Kinosternidae > Sternotherus > Sternotherus odoratus. The sequence continues at coordinate 248,235,023 of JAVMKO010000001.1, forward strand.
GAACCTGAGGAAGAGCAGGCAGAAAACAGAGCTGGTGGATGGTGGGGGGGAGAGGGAAACTGACATTGAAGTTGGAATGGAGGGAGAGTGGGACTGGTTGGGCGAGGACAGGGGGATTGAGAAACAGTAGAGAGGAGGAAAGGAGCGGGAGACAGACCTGACTTGTTGCTGGCATTCAGGGGCAGAACTGGAACCGGCTAGGAAAAGGGGCTTGGATAAGGAGTCGGGGGAACACTGAGATTGGATGACTCCAATGGGAGAGATCGGGTCTGGGAGCCCGTGGGTATGTGGGTGGGGGTAACTGGAAACCAGTGTGACGGAAAGAGACAGATCAGATAGGAAGCCAGGGGGTGGGGGGGTCTTGAACTGGTTGAGCAAGGAGTCCAGAGACAAGAAGCTGGGAGTGGGTAAAACAGGGAATAGCTGAGCTAGGAGACTGGGATTGGACTGGGACAAGGAATCCAGAGGGATGAGACTCATATTTGTTGGGCAAAGACATTGAGATTGGGATAGGAATCATAAGTAGCGGAGAAGCCAAGTTGGGGGAGAGACAGGATTAGGGCATGGACACATTTGAAGGAAGGGGCCAGAACAGGTCAAGGTTGGCAGGGAAACAGACACAAAGGTCTGTGACCCCTAGAGCATGCTTCCCTCCAGAGCATGGAATGCAACCCAAGCTCCCTGAATCTCACCCTTCCTCGGCTACCAGCAAATATCTGTGAAATGCACTAGCAAAGTGTCCCATCCTTCTCTGGTGCTGATCTACCTAAAGGCTAACAACCTGTTACTATTATGCATTACTCCAGGAGTGGCCAACCTGTGACTCTGGAGCCACATGAAGCCCTTCAGAAGTTAATATGCAGCTCCTTCTATAGGCGCTGATTCCGGGGCTGGCGCTATAGGTGCCAACTTTCCAATGTGCCAGTGTGCTCACTGCTCAACCCCTGCCTCTGCCACAGGCTCTGCCCCAACTCCACCCACTCTCACCCTCTCCTCTGAGCCTGCCATGCTCTCGCTTCCCCCAAGAGCCTCCTGCACTCCACAAAACAGCTGATCGGGAGGTGCGGGGAGGGAGGGGTAGGCGCTGATTGGTTGCCGGTGGGCAGGAGGCACTGGGAGGCGGGGTGGGGGAGCTAATGAGGGGCTGCTGATGTATTACTGGTGTATTCCTGTCGCTCTTTGGCAATGTACATTAGTAAATTCTGGCTCCTTCTCAGGCTCAGGTTGGCCACCCCTATTAGTCTGTGAGGTGGATTTAAAGCAGGGATCGGCAACCTTGGCACGCAGCCCTGCAGGGTAAGCACCCTTGGTGGGCCCAGCCGGTTTGTTTACCTGCCGCGTCCGCAGGTTCGGCCGATCGTGGCTCCCACTGGCCGTGGTTTGCCGCTCCTGTCCAATGGGGTCTGAGGGAAGAGGCTAGGACTTTTCAGCTTGGAAAAGATGAGACTAAGGGGGGATATGATAGAGGTATATAAAATCATGAGTGGTGTGGAGAAAGTGAATAAGGAAAAACAATTTACTTGTTCCCATAATAGAAGAACTAGGGGCCACTAAATGAAATTAATGGGCAACAGGTTTAAAACAAATAAAAGGAAGCTCTTCTTCACAAGGCACACAGTCAACCCGTGCAACTCCTTACCTGAAGAGGTTGTGAAGGCTAGGACTATAACAGGGTTTAAAAGAGAACTGGATAAATTCATGGAGTTTAAGTCCATTAACAACTATTAGCCAGGATGGATAAGGAATGGTGTCCTTGGCCTCTGTTTGTCAGAGTGGGGTGATGGATGGCAGGAGAGAGATCACTTGATCATTGCCTGTTAGGTTCACTCACTCTGGGGCAACTGGCATTGGCCACTGTCAGTAGAGAGGATACTAGGCTAGATGGACCTTTGGTCTGACCCAATACAGCCATTCTTATGTTATGTTCATACATTTCACAATGACATTAATCGCCAGGGTGTCAATAGTTTTCTGAAAAGATGTCTCTCTAATACACTTTTATAATACAGTAATATTACGCAATCAGTTGGTTCAATTACTTGTCGCTTGCATTTTGTTCAAATCCCTTGTCTTTGTAGCCCAGATGAAGTTTCTCTCCCCTGCTAGGATGTAGACATCATGTTGCCTTCTCCTCCCTCATGCCTTGATAGCTTTGTTTACTTTATATGTAACCACACCTCATTTTCTCTGCTAGATAAGCAAATACACATTCCTTTGTCTAGGGCAGACTGGGCTTATGTATTTCTTGTCAAACAAATTTACTGACATAATTCTAGCACATATTCATAACTCTTTGCACACACCCCATACATACTGCATGCAAGAATATTAATGATCCGTGAGTTATTAATTTTCCAGTGATGTCTTATAACACCTTTTAGATACAGATTATGATAACAGTGTGTTAGGCACGGTGAGTACTGACAAGAACTGCTGATACAGAACAGTGAGCCACAAAAGGTCCTCTGTGCCACACCTATCCTTCCCTAAATAGTCAATAGTCCCTGGTTGGAATCAGGCATAGTAGTGTGCTGACAACCAGGCTAACAACTTTCTCCGGTGTTCTGTGGGAAACTTCCTAAAATCACAGTTCCATCCTGATATGGGAAGGGAAGGGACATTTTTTGAAATCTAAAAAAGTTTTGCAGAATGGGAAAATCTTTTCCTGATTCAGCTCTAATAAAAACTGTAAAAAATAAAAAATCATATCAAAATGAAAAACTGATGTTATTGGGAATTTTGCAGTTTACCTACATGGGGTGATGATTTCCACAGTGTACATATCACCTACTGGATGGAATATGTTAGACTTGCTCTTGTATACATTAGTCAATTCACTGCAATGGCTAATCTATTGGAGCTGATCCTTTGGCTCACTGGGCAAAGACTTGTGGTTTTGCAGATTCTCCTGTGATTTTGGAGTTCTCTTCACACTGACTGTTCAAGATAATCTGTATTGAAGATGTGGGTATGACGTTTGTTAACTTTGGGAGTGGGGGCACATATAATATGGTGTGTAAGTGTATATATGTAGGTTTCTCTTCCATTGTGCATATTACTTGTTTATGTACCTTTCAAATTCACCGTTGAGCAAAGTAAGAGATAAAAAATACAGCCAAAATGATCTCAGGAGTTAATCGCCTGGATAGAAGAAACTCATCAGGCTATCTTTTGCATTATTCACAGTGTACCAAGATAGTTGTTACATAAACAATTCTTGGTATGTGTTAAGAATAATGAATTCTGGCTCCCCTATTCTCAACCAGGTTATATTTCAAAGTTACAACCAGTATATTTATAATATATATATATATATATTATGCTAGAGGCTACGTGGCTCCCAGCAAGTGTGTCTTTGGTTTATGGGCAAGCACAAATCTCTTGAAACTGATAGGCATGGTAGCCACCTTCCATTCAGACTACATGGGGGAACAATTACCGTATTTTTCGCCCTATAAGACGCACTTTTTCTTCCCCAAAACGGGGGAGGAAAAGTTGGTGCGTCTTATAGGGCGAATGTGCGCCCCGGTTCCCCCCTCCCCGCCGCGGGCGGGCTGCCGGGAGCGTCCCGGTTCCCCCCTCCCCGCCGCGGGCGGGCTGCCGGGAGAGCGAGGCGCTTTTTTATTTTTTTTGGTCTGGCTTTTTTATCGAAAAATGAGGGGGCATCTTATAGGCCGGAGCGTCCTATAGGACGAAAAATACGGTAAATGTCCCTTTATTTAATGATAGCTAACACACCTGAAGGGAGTAATGGCAGGAAGAACACAAAGCCAGTCATGTTGCACTACTGGATTATAGAGGAGTCATGCACAGGAAGGGATACTATTGTAGCCCAAGGTCCAGTGTACAGCAGCCCTGGGAACTACAAGTTGCAGACTACAAACTGCAGTATCTAGGGAAAACCTCCTGGTTCCTGCCAGGTTGTACCCTCTGCTCTAACTGACTGACTGAGCTGGGAGCAGGCCAGCAGAGAGGAGGCTGCTGCACTGTAATCCTGTTCTATGTTCTCTACCAAATAAGCCCTTGTTCCTGGTGGCTTGTTTGAGTGGGTCTGCTTTGCACAAAGGAGCTTCAGGCCCAGCTTCCTAAAGTTGTGTAAAAAGTCCCAAGGCAGACTTCCCCTCCAGTGAACAGGAGTCGGGTTACATTTTTTAATGTTGGGGTGACAATGATCCTCAGAGTCTGGTCCCTCAGTATCCACAGATCCTGGGTCTTTCTGATCACTATAAAGGTAAAGAAAGCTTTCTCTGCAAGAAAAGCCATGGGGGCCAGAGGCTGGGGCGCCTGAGCTGCAATTCAGAGAGAAGAAAAAAACATTTCTATTATTTGCAATCCTAAATCGTTTGGATATTATAATGCGGGGATCCAGCCAATGATTTGCCAGAGACTCAAATAGTAGGTGAAAAGTCCTCTCTAGAATATCTTTTTAAAGTGCTGTGGTAAACCCAGGTCTGGAAGGCTGTGGTGAGAGGGGAAACTGCAGGTTAAATTAGGTCCAGCTGAGGAAGGCTGCTGCAGCCAGAAGCAGGGCCAGCTGGGACCGGTTAAGGAGGCAGCCAGAGTCCTTTAAAGAGACTCCTCCCCAGAGAGGGGTGTGGGAGTGAGGAGTGTGTTTGGAGGCAGGAGGAGTTGGAAGAGTGAGTTCGTGACAGCAGAAGGAGGTAAAGGCGAGCAAGAGGCAGATACAGAGAGGCTGCCAGCAGGCAGGGAGGCAGGAAAGAGCCCCTCCCAGGAGGGAGCTAGCCCTCCCTAACCGGTGGGAAGCCAGACCCAACAAGGGGGGACTGCCCAGAGGACTGGAGCCTGGGGTGCCCGGGGGCCCCCCTTGCCACAAGTGGTGTCAGAGGTGGGATTGTGAGTAGACTTGGTGGCAAGACCCCTCGACCAGGGCGAAAAGCCCCCCCCTTTATTCAAAAACAAAAAAAACAAAAAAAAGAGAGAGAGAAAATGGAGGAGGTGGTGAAGGCACTGGTTCAGGCCACTGCGGCCCAGCAGGAGGCTGTTCGAGTGCAGCAGGAAACCAACCAATTACTGATGTCCCAGGCAGCCCAGGACCGAGCCACATTGCAGGAGTTAGTGAAGCAGGTGAAAGTCCTGGGCACCCTGGCCCGTGGGGGTCCCGACGCCCGGCCGCTGCGGGCAAACAACTATTTACAGAAAATGACTGCGGACGACGATACCGAGGCCTACCTTCTCGCGTTTGAGAGGACAGCCCTGCGAGAAGCCTGGCCCCAGGAGCAGTGGGCAAGCATCCTGGCCCCTTTTCTGTGTGGAGAGGCCCAGAAGGCCTACTTTGATCTTGCAACCGAGGCTGCTACAGATTACCCCCAGCTCAAGGCTGAAATCCTGGCAAGGGCAGGAATGACGCCAGCCCTGAGAGCCCAGCAGTTCCACGACTGGAGGTACAAGTCTGACAAGCCGCCAAGGACCCAGTTGTTTGACTTGATCCACCTCGCCCGGAAGTGGCTGCAGCCTGAGACCCACAGACCAGAGAAAGTGGTGGAAATCCTAGTCCGGGACAGGTATATGCGGGGGTTGCCGCCTGACATAAGGGGGTGGGTCCGTAAGAACGATCCCTCCTCCTATGACGAACTAGTAGCCCTCGTGGAGAGACACCTAGCCTCCCAGGAGCTGCCTCGGACTACCAAGGAGGGAGTACGCCTGAGTAGGAGACTGGGCACAGGGCCAAAACCCCGGAGTACCATGACCCCAAGCCGATACATGGAGGGAGGAAAAGAGGCTGGGGATCAGCCTGAAACCGTGGAGAAGCTTGGGGACTGGGGGAATGAGACTCGGGGGGTAAGGCCTAACAGCCCGAGAACCAGGGTGCTAGCCCGAGCGGGTATACGCTGCTATGCATGTGGGGAAGTAGGGCATATAGCGGCCCAGTGCCCAAATCAGGCAGAGCCCATGCAGTGCGACCTGGGGGGAATAGAAGGTCCATGTGACCTAATAAGTCAGGTGGGGGTCGCGGTGGCCCCCCATAGATACACCCGGCCCGTTAAGATGAACGGCATTAGCACCACCGCATTAGTAGACTCCGGAAGTGCGGTCACGCTGATCTCGGGGAAGCTGGTCGGGCGGGACCAACTCGCCCGGGCCAAGCGCTCAGGAGTATCCTGCGTGCATGGGGATGTTAACTATTACCCCACCATCCCTGTAAGCATAGACCTCCGGGGAAACCCCACGAAGGTAATGGTGAGGGTAGTCCCAAAGCTCCCCTACCCAGTCCTTATTGGCCGAGACTTCCCGGGGTTCGATAGCCTGCTCCCCGGAGGGGAGGCAGAAGGGGCTAGCGCCGAGAGCCAGGAGACGGCACCGAGGGTGCGCGGACCCCCGGCCTTCCGGGAATTTGACCAAGAGCTATTTTCCAAGCCGGGGGGACCCAAGAAGTCTCGGAGGGAGAGAAGGGCAGCGAAGGAGTTGGGGACAAAGATTCTGACCCAGTACCGGAGGGTTGCGCTGGTGGGAGAGCAAGTAAGCCCCAGGGAGGAGAGGGCTCAGCGAGCTGTGGGGGAGCCCGACGCCGGACCTAGTGCCCCTCAGGCTGACACAGAGAGAGAGTCGGGGGAAGATCCCCCAGAGTTGGGGCCCCCTGGCCCATCAATGGAAAATTTTGGGCAGGATCAAGCCAATGATCCAGCCTACCACAATATCCAGAGGGAGGTAGTTGAGGTGAATGGAGTCCCGGTAGAAGGAAAGGTCAAGGGCCGAGAGCCGTACTATATAATAAAAGGGGACCTGTTGTACAGAGTAGCCCGGGTAGCGGACCAGACCGTAGAGCAACTCTTGGTACCACAAAAGCACCAGAGAGGCGTGATGGACCTAGCCCATAGCCACCTCTTCGGGGGCCACCTGGGGGTAGATAAAACCCTCGATCGGGTCTTGAAAAGATTTTTTTGGCCAGGAGTCTACGCGGCTGTCCGGCGGTATTGTGCCTCCTGCCCGGACTGCCAATTGCATGCCCCCCGGCCACACTTACGGGCCCCGTTGGTACCTCTACCCATCATTGAAGTCCCGTTTGAGAGGATCGCAATGGACCTGGTAGGCCCACTAGAGAAATCTGCCCGGGGCCACCAGCACATACTGGTTGTGCTAGATTATGCCACCCGATACCCGGAAGCTGTGCCCCTACGGAACACTATGTCTAAGACCATAGCCCGGGAGTTGGTGCAGATTTTTTCCCGAGTGGGGATTCCCAAGGAGATCCTAACCGATCAAGGGACCCCCTTTGTGTCTAAGCTAATGAAGGACTTGTGCAGCATGCTCCAAGTGAAGGCCCTAAGGACGTCGGTTTATCATCCTCAGACTGACGGTCTGGTCGAGCGCTTCAATAGGACGTTGAAGAGCATGATACGGAAGGTAGTGAGCCGGGACGGGAAGGATTGGGACACCCTGCTCCCCTACCTACTGTTTGCCGTGAGGGAGGTACCGCAGGCCTCAACAGGATTCTCCCCATTCGAGTTGTTATATGGGCGCCACCCTCGGGGCATCCTCGACATAGCCAAAGAGGGTTGGGAAGAACAGCCGAATCCGGGGAGAAATGTCATTGAACATGTGGTACGGATGAGAGAGAGGATAGCTCAGGTCACCCCCATCGTGCGAGAGCACATGAAGAAGGCCCAAGAAGCCCAGCGGACGTACTACGATCGCCGGGCGTTGAGCCGGAAGTTCCAGGTGGGGGACCGGGTAATGGTGCTGGTACCTACGGCGGAAAGTAAACTGTTGGCCCAATGGCAAGGGCCTTACGAGGTGATCGAAGCTGTGGGGAGCGTAGATTATAAGGTCAGACAGCCTGGGCGCCGGAAGCCGGAGCAGATCTACCACGTGAACCTACTGAAGCCTTGGCAGGATAGAGAGGCTCAAGTAGTCGCGCTCGGCACAACCCCCCGGGAAGGGAACCCGCCTAGCCAGGTACGGATATCCCCCGAGCTGACCCCAAACCAGAGGGAAGAAGTGATCAGCATGATCGAACGCCACCCTGACGTGTTCTCAGAGACACCAGGCCGGACCAGAGAAGTATGCCACCACATCCACACAGAGCCTGGGGTAAAGGTATATGTCAAGCCATACCGGATCCCTGAGGCCAAGAGGGAAGTGATTGGGGCAGAAGTCCGGAAAATGTTAAGATTAGGGGTCATAGAGGAGTCCCATAGCCAGTGGTCCAGCCCCGTGGTCTTGGTACCCAAGCCAGATGGCAGTGTGCGGTTCTGCAATGACTTCCGGCGGCTAAACGATGTCTCCCAGTTCGATGCATATCCGTTACCCCGAGTAGACGAGTTGATTGACAGACTAGGAACAGCGCGGTTCCTTTCCACCCTGGACCTGACCAAAGGCTACTGGCAGATCCCCCTGGCCCTGGCGGATAAGGAGAAGACGGCCTTTGCCACTCCAGAGGGTTTGTTCCAATACACGGTCCTCCCCTTTGGGTTGCACGGGACCCCCGCCACCTTCCAGAGGCTTATGGACAAACTGCTGCGGCCGCATCGCAAGTATGCAGCCGCTTACTTAGATGATGTGATTATCCATAGCCCCGACTGGGAGACACACTTAAGGAAGGTGGAGGCAGTGCTAGACACCCTGAGGAAGGCCGGTTTGACTGCGAATCCCGCCAAATGCGCAATTGGACTAGCAGAAGCCAAATACCTCGGGTATGTAGTGGGGAGAGGTCTGGTAAGGCCCCAGCTCAACAAGCTAGAGGCGATCCAGAAGTGGCCACGACCAGTCCGGAAGAAGCAGGTCAGGGCATTCCTGGGGTTGGTCGGGTATTATCGACGGTTTATTCCCCATTTCGCCGCCCGGGCATGCCCACTAACTGACCTGACGAGAGCCCGTGGCCCGGACATCGTGAAATGGTCAAATGCAGCCGAAGAGGCGTTTAGGGATCTGCGGACGGCCCTCTGCACTGACCCCGTACTAATAGCCCCGAATTGGGAGAAAGAGTTTGTATTACAGACGGATGCCTCTGAAGTAGGACTAGGAGCGGTGCTGTCCCAGATGATAGATGGAGAAGACCACCCGATCCTATACCTCAGTCGGAAGCTCCTGCCCAGGGAACAGAAATACGCTGTGGTAGAGAAGGAGTGCCTGGCGGTGAAGTGGGCCATAGAGAGCCTCCGCTACTACCTGCTTGGAAGACGGTTTTCCCTGGTCACGGACCATGCCCTGCTGAGATGGATGCACCAAAATAAGGACAAAAATGCAAGGGTCACCAGATGGTTTCTCTCACTACAACCCTTCCACTTCCGCGTGCAACATAGATCCGGCCTCCTGCACGGGAATGCGGACGGCCTGTCAAGGGTACACTGTGCAGCGACCCAAGTAGCCCAACCCCATGGTGTTGAGCGGGGGGGGGGGATGTGTGGTAAACCCAGGTCTGGAAGGCTGTGGTGAGAGGGGAAACTGCAGGTTAAATTAGGTCCAGCTGAGGAAGGCTGCTGCAGCCAGAAGCAGGGCCAGCTGGGACCGGTTAAGGAGGCAGCCAGAGTCCTTTAAAGAGACTCCTCCCCAGAGAGGGGTGTGGGAGTGAGGAGTGTGTTTGGAGGCAGGAGGAGTTGGAAGAGTGAGTTCGTGACAGCAGAAGGAGGTAAAGGCGAGCAAGAGGCAGATACAGAGAGGCTGCCAGCAGGCAGGGAGGCAGGAAAGAGCCCCTCCCAGGAGGGAGCTAGCCCTCCCTAACCAGTGGGAAGCCAGACCCAACAAGGGGGGACTGCCCAGAGGACTGGAGCCTGGGGTGCCCGGGGGCCCCCCTTGCCACAGTGCCCTTATGCAATACAATTTCCATGTCAGGCTCAGACTGAAAAAAAAGCTTGAAAGCTGCCAATATTTCTAGATTTATATATACCGACTAACAAAGATACCCGGCGTTGCTCGAGTCCGTCGGAGGTGGGGAGGGGGCAGAGAGCTGAGCGAGTGCGGGGTCCGTTGGAGGGGGGAGGGGGCAGAGAGAAAACCTGACACCCCCACCTCACCCCCCAACCAAACCGGACACCCCCACCTCACTTACCCCTCGACCAACCCCGACTCACATTTTCACCCCCCCACCCAAACCCAACACCCCCACATCACCCCCTACCAACCCCAACACCCCCTGACCAACACCCACACCTCACCCCCCATAGACCAAACCTGACACACCCACCTCACTTTCCCCCCCAACCAAACCCGACACCCCTACCTACCACCACAAACCCGACACCCACACCTCACTTACTCCTCGACCAACCCCAACCCCCCTCCTCACCCCCCCAACCAAACCCAACACCACCTTACCCCCCCACCAAACCCAACACCCCCTGACCAACCCCAACACCCACACCTCACCCCCCACCCACCCCGACACCTTCCCACCCCCCCAGACCAAACCCAACACCCCCGGCTCACTTACACCCAACCAAACCCGACACCCCCACCTTACCCCCCGACCAAACCCGACACCCCCACCGCACTTACCCTCCGACCAAACCCAACTTGGGTCCGTCGGAGGTGGGGAGGGGGCAGAGAGCTGAGCAAGTGTGGGGTCCATTGGAGGGGGGAGGGGGCAGAGAGCTGAGCGAGTGCAGGGTCCGTTGGAGGGGGGTATTATGACATCATAACTATGTCACAGAGAACAGCAGCTGCCCAGCTGATATGATTGGCCTTTAAAGAATTTCACCCCTGGGGGGGCGTCAGAGGTGAGATTTGAAACATTTTCGACTCTTACAGTCATTAGGACCCTAAAGCCTATAACTGTACCAAATTTCAAGTCTCTAGCTCAAACGGTGTGGAAGGAGTAAGGCAGCATACATACACGCACACACGCATACACCATTTGACTTTTATATATATAGATTACGTGGGTTGATCTGGATGAAACTCACAAAGTAAAAAGGAAATCTTTCTGAGCCCAGATTTAAAATAGCACATATGAACTCTAGAAGGATTTCTGAGCTTTTTGGGGGGCGGAAAGGTCTTACAAGGGTAAAGAAAGTAAGAATATATAAGAAAGAAAAGCCTGTAACACAAGGTGGAATGCTTGTATAATTTTGCTACATTTAAGCAGAACAGTAAGGGTTGGACTACCTGATAATTACTAAAGGAGAAAAGAATCTCTTTATAGCAGACCTTTGTCTTCCATTCAGCACCCGCATAAGAAGGGCCTGTCTCCCAGACCCTTGCTTTTATAACTGCATTGTGTATAGGGTGACCAGACAGCAAGTATGAAAAATCAGGACAGGAGGAGGGGGGTAATAGGAGCCTATATAAGAAACAGACCCAAAAATCGAGACTGTCCTTATAAAATGGTGACATCTGGTCACCCTGGTTATGTATAAAATCCAAAGGTCCCTTGAGTGACTGACTTTTACAGTTACAAGTTTTAAAGAGGGGCAGAATTAATAAAGCCATTTGATAGAATTTCTCCTCTGAGGAGACTTTAGTTCCCAGTTATTGCTTCAGCCTGGCAGCATAAATAAAGGAATACAACCTAAGACAGACCCTTTGAGGGACTCTGCAGGCAGGGAAGAAGAGATCAGAGGGCCACAATTGTCATAGTTCACAAGACCTGGATCCTCTCACTACACTTTTCTACAGCCTTCCAAGTCTTGAGCTTTTCTAATAGCCCATTGACTGGAATAGTACTTTAAAGAGGAGCAAGAAGCACTCCCACCAAAACAGTAACTCACATTACAGGCAAAACTGAAGGGAAAGAATAAAAAGAAACTTAGGATCTTAGCAGTCCCCTGGTTTTTTTACCAGCAGACTGAAAGGAAGTGCTGGAACTGCTGACAGCCAGCCAAAGCCTTGACGTATCCCTACCTCTTGGCTTCTCACACTGTCCTGGTGCACTGTCTCTCTCTCTCTTCCTCTCTGAAAGTCAGATATCAGAAGGAACATGAAAACATATTGGACTAAGCTGCCACCAAATATCTGCACCACAGCAACATTGCAAAGATGAGCTGAATACACAGTTCAAAGGGTACTTGCATCATCAGGTACATGCATCAAGTGCACCACAGAGAAAAGTTCTGCTAATCAACAGTTAACAAATATTAATTTTTATAAAGCCACATACATAAAAGTTCATCTGTCCTAACAACAGAAGTAAAATTAGATTCAAACCTCAAACAAAACATGAAGAACAGCTTGTTATGATCTTCAATACACTGGAAGATTCCGTTTTTTGAAAATCAAGCCCACACATGCTGTCGCATTAGTCTATATTGTTAATGAGCACTTTCATTCCTCTCTGCATGGCAATATATTTAATCTTTGCTGCATATTTTAAATGATTGATGTTCCCCTAATTACATTTTATGGTATCTTGTGCTACGCCACTTCTAATGAGAGCAAACATCCCATTACCTCTCTAGTGCTCAACCACAAAAATCAATAACTGACATTTATTCAATGAACTGCAAATTGTGACTCATCGGCTTCACTTTGTGTTCAGTAAATGTAAACTGCAATTAATTTTCATGCATATCACAAAACAGCAACTGCAGGCATGGACTGAGTTTTAAAGTGATTTGCTCCCTTCTTGGCTAATTACAATACAGTGAAGCCTGTCTTGAGCCATCATTTAAAGGACTGAGAATAATCAATTGCTTAATGGAAATGATCTTCTCAACAAAGTTCTAGCACAATTATAACTCGCACATTTGGGAATCCTTTGGAGCTATCTCTGAAGACACAAGGTTCTTTAATAAGTGTAGTCTCTTGTAGAGATTATACCGTAAATATGTAGGTGAACTCCCCTTAACTTCGTTCCTATTGTGTATGTTTGAATAAATAAAATATACTGTAAAAGAACTGCAGCCTTGGATTTTTTCAAAGCGGAACTTTGCCAGATGTCATGCAGTACTCATACCATTAGCTTAGCACATTAGCACTTATTTATTTCCAATAAAAAATGCTATCTTGTTTGATATACAACTAGAAAAAGGATGTACCCACAACTTGTTTCTTTCAGAATTCCTACTGTTGGGTAGCTTATATTTTCATTTCAGAAAATTTACACTCATCTACCAAAAGAAGACGTATTTGGGGCGTACCACTGAAGGCCTTAAAATACAGATATATCAGTAAATTAGGGTGATTGGATGTTCCGAGTTTATAGGGACAGTCCCGATTTTGGGGTCTTTTTTAATATAGGCTCCTAATACCTCCCACCCCATGTCCCAATTTGTCACACTTGCTGTCTGGTCACCCTACAGTAAATACAGAAAGGGTGAAATCCTAGCCCCCCTGCAGTGAATGACAGACCTCCTACTGATTTCTCTGGAGCCAAGATTTCACCCTAAACTTCCAAAGCCCCTTTACATTAAGGGCAAATGGTACAGATATGTATTGCAACCATTTGCACCTGAAAAATGCAGAGTTCCCACTAACCACCCTTCAGTGTGTCCCCACTAGCCAGCTTGGTACTGCAGTCTTCAGCATTTTCTCCACTCACTACTGTAGCTGGCAACTATCTCATATATCTCAGCACAGCTCCCTAGCGCATAGCATTGAGCAGGTAGTGTATTGCATGTACTATATATGTCTTATATTTAAGATATATTTGACACAATTAACATAATACAAGGTATCTGCACTTGTTAGCATTATGATCTATTTGGTTTTACATGCTAATTTCCAGCTGTTGCCTCCAGTAAACCAACCAGATCTGTCCATGTGTCTTGAAAGGCAAAAACTATCCCCTCATAAAACTGCATGCAGATATCATAACCAAGGTAGCCAGGAGATGCTGGGCAGGCAGGGGCCTGTGTCTGTACTCCTTGCACCTTATGTAGTTGTTTACAGATGTGCAAAAGGAAAGGAAAGCAGGTGCAAAACTATGCGAGGTCAGAATAGTACCTTTCTATTCCCTCAGTCAACCAACTTTGAGAAGTGTAATTGACTACATAATGTATAAGGAAGAAGGGAATCTATTGTGAAGATATGACAGAGTGCTGAGGCCTACCAGACTGATGAGCACTCTCGTCATTGTGGCATCAATTATCTTCCCCAGTGCTGGCTGATTGGCTAATGCCTCCCTCTTTCCTCAATCAGATGGGGAGGCTGAGTAAATTAAGGAACTAATTGGCCCATCGACTGAGCAGCTTGATAAAAGGCAAGAAGGAAGGATTAAGGGGTTAGGGCTCGCAGTAGCTAGACTGAGAATCCTGGTCCTCCCAAGATCTGAGAGCAATAGGCTAATGTGTTAGAATTGTTGGTAGAGACGACTTGAATAAATTATCCAGTGTGGACACTAAAAGAAGGAAGTCTAATTGGTTTTTGTGGTGACCCAGGATAGCACGGCAGGGGCATTGCCAAATGCTCTGTTACATATGGAGAGATCTAGACTCTATTATGGTGGTCACTCCTCCTAGGAGGTGAGAGTCTGATATTAGTTATTTTTGTCTCTTTTTTTAAAAAAAAGTTACTTTTTATGACTGTGGGCCCATTTCTGAGACCCACACAAAGTTCAGGGATTGAGTGAGGGCTGCAGCCTCAGGCCTGGTTTTGTGGATGAACTAACAGTTTCTTTCTCACCCTCACTAGCACTTCAAGTTCCTAGCTCTGAAAATGGTCCTATAGGAGTTTGTATGAGTCTTTTGGGTAAGCAGAGAGCTAAAATTTATTTGGAGGTGGAATCAGCTCCTTGATTTTTTACACATAATTTCAGTGGCTTTTCATTCATGTCCCTAACTTTTGTTTTCTTGTACAGTTATCTGGAATCAGAGAGATGTACTACAGGCAGCTCCCAACCTGCCTGGTCAATCCCAACAGTTTATATGGGCTCATTAGCTGACAGCAGGAATTACTGTAATAAGATTGGCCTTGTGGGGCTCGGGCTAAAGGGAAAGTTAACTGTGGTGCAGACATTTGGGCTCAAGCTGGAGCCCGAACAGTGGGACCCTACCCCCTTGCAGGGTCCCAAAGCCTAAACTCCAATCCAAGCCAAAATGTCTACACTGCAATTAAATTGCTCATTGCACGAGCCCATCAACTGGCACAGGCCGCTGTGGGTTTTTAATTGTAGTGTAGACATACCCTAGGGCCTAAGGCTTCTATCCTTCCTCATGGATACAAGGGGTCTGCCTGCCTCTTTCCAGTTACAGGACTGCAGCCTACATTTGCATTTATTATTTGACAGCTAACACAAACATAACAGGTGGATGAGCTGAT
The DNA here is from genome assembly GCA_032164245.1 of Sternotherus odoratus. Lineage (NCBI taxonomy): Eukaryota > Metazoa > Chordata > Testudines > Kinosternidae > Sternotherus > Sternotherus odoratus. The sequence goes on from JAVMKO010000001.1 coordinate 248,250,173, forward strand.
CAATCAGGAAATAAGTATTGCATATGAAACAGAACAGACACAGGCACACATTTAGCTTTTAAATGTACATCTAGGTCTACGCTTTTTATTTACATTGTTTCAATATAAAACATAAATCTTTGCTTTCCCCCATCCTCCTTTAGCAGCACTAACTATGTCCTTTAATATGATTTTTTTTTTGACTCTGGCAAATATAAAGGACAAATTTAGAAGGATGATTTGTCTAGACATTGATTGCTTTTGCCATAATTTAAAGTTATATTGGCTTTTTGGGCGGGATTTCATTTACACATCTCAGCTGGTAACATTTACACATAAGCACAAACACATTTAGTCCATTCCTATGACAGTTTTGGATGTCTACATTGCTATGTCAGAATGATGTTGCCACTTCAGAGGCATTTGGGAGTAAAGTGTTCTGTGGAGGGTGATTTAGGCCTTTATACTGTCTTGATAGGGTGGTTGGTGACATTGCTGGCCCACCACTTAGAACTCTTTCATACACACTTTGTAGTTTTTCAGTTTTAGGACTATTAACTTGATAACACTCATTCAGCTTTGGCTGTTGTGGAAGAAAATTGGGTTTCTCAAACTGAAGGATGGGCTGATAAATTGGTGTTGTAGAATATTCAATCATATAATCATTTTCATAATGCAATGGGATGGTTTTGCTTGTTTGGGACTGGTGGATATAAAATCTACCGTATCTTTCTGTGTCCTTATAAGTCCGTCCATCTGTATCGGCTGCAGTACCTGGAAGAGAAGTAATGTTTTAACAATCACATTCTTTTTTTCTGGAATACAGTGGTCTAATGTTCTGCCAGAAGAGAAATATCACATTCCCATAACTTTCACCAGCATTATGCAATTAGATATGTTTATTTCTACTAAAAAGAGTTTTATATATCGAGAAAAACATATCCACACTTCTGTGCTTGGTTAAGGGGCATTTCAATGGGAGCAACATCATATCCTAAAATTAGGCTCAGATCTCACAAAGAAACACTTACACATATGAGTAACTGAACCCAACTTGAGTTCAAGTGTTTCCAAGATCAGGGCTTTAGTAATGGCAAAACCAGGTTGATACACAAGGAATTTGGCAATGAGCAATGTAATTGTCAATATATCTTATTTGTGAACTGCTCAAACATGTAGTAGGCACATTACAGACAAAATAGAAAGACAGAGGCCTAAAAATTTCAGACGTGACAAATGATTTGGGGTATCTGAGTTTTGGGATGCTGAGCTTGAGACACTGTGAAGTGTGGAATCAGCACTTTCTAAAAATCCGACTCCTTTAAAGTGTGCTAAGTTAGGCACCTATAAATTGAAGACCCAGAAATCAGTCACATTTTGGCAACTTAAGGCTAGAAGACCTGATTCACTTGGTCATTTCAGTTTCATGCCTGTGTACCTCCACCGATTCAGAGGTAATGCAGTGGTGATTCAAGCCCATGATTTCTGTCCCAAAACGTTTACAGTCTACTGTTACAGTCTTTGTTAACACTAGATACATTTGAAGAGATAACATTATAATTCAACTATCTTTTTATACGTGTAGTCCTGAAGAGTTTGAAGTAAAATTTATACTTACCAACTTGCTTTCCAGCTATCTGTGAAGGTGACTTCTTTAACCCCTCCCCACTGATATCGGAATCACTATCATTAAACTCGCTATCTCCTTTCCCACTGTCTTTCACACTAAACTGATCAGGAGTTGAATGGGAGCTGAAAGCAGAAAGAAACCATTAGTGTATTGTTTTTTCCATACTGTGTCTGAATATGAAATTCTATAAATGTCCAAAAATATTAAATGTAGGGAAAACACTACTTTACCTTAAACTTGAAGCAGATTCACGTTCCTGCCAAAGACTTGGGGGATGAAAGGAAACAAGAACTTGACCCTGATCAAAGGAAGATATAACTATGTTTAATACTTTTGCATCTCTCAGTTTAAAATGGCTCAACAATAATTTAAGCATGTTTACTTCAAGTGGATGAATAATAGGATTCAAATCAAATCAATAGAAATGAAATAAACCATAGTCAATATGTATCACCAAAAACACATATACATCTCTATAATAAACTTTTTTCATCTGTAGAGCTCAAAGCATTTTATAAAGGTGGGTACACACACTTATTCTCATTCTACAGATAGAGAAACTAATAAGATACAGAGAGGTGAAATATAGGCATTAACCCTGTGGCAGAGTGAGAAATCAGATCCAGATCTTCAGACTCCCAGACCAGTGGTCTACAAGCAAACAGATCTAGTTCTCCTATGACAAAAATGTTCAGATACAAACCAAGCTGAATTGGCTGGATGGGGGTGTTATGTCAAGCACTTACTAAAGATTCTTGGGAGTGGAAAGGATGAACTCCTGGCAGAGCCGCTGGGTGTGCTTACCTGGGAGTCTCTGCTCCTGGCTTTCCTCTCTTGGGCAGGATGACACAAGGCGACTCTGCTGCTGTCCTCGGCCTGGGAAGTGTCACTGGGGGTCTCGGACTGGGTGGTAACAGAGAGCTGGCAGGAGTCCGCCTGGCCCGGGGAGGAGCTCCCTGCCTGGGGGCCGGAGCCCTTCAGCAGCCCGGCTTCCTTGCCGCTCCCCTGCTCGTCGGGCCCACGCTGGAAGTGACTCTTGCTCCTCCGGCAGGTGGAGGCCACGGCGAGGATGGCGACCAGCAGCAAGCCGCAGCCTCCGGCCAGCACCGCGATGAGGACCACGGAGAGGTCCAGGCCGGGCGGCAGCGGCAGCTCCTCGTCCGCGGGCTGCAGGGCCACGATCTCCACGCGAGAGGGGAGCGCGTCGGTGGGGACGAGCCGCACGGCGGCCGTGCAGGACAGCGGCGGCCTCCCGCGGTCGTGGACGGCGACCACCAGCGGCAGGGCCGCCGCCGAGGCCTCTGCGCTCAGCCGCCTCCGCAGGGCCAGCTCCCCCGTGTCCCGGTTGAGGGCGACCAGCGGGTGGGCGCCGCCCAGCAGGGAGTAGGCGAGCTCGGCGTTGGCGCCTTGGTCCGCGTCGCGGGCGGCGAAGCGGGCGAGGAGGAACCCGGCGGGGGCGCCGGCGGGCAGCGGCAGCTCGGCGGAGCCGTTGGCCAGCGGCGGGGCGGTGAGGACCGGGGCGTTGTCGTTCTGATCCACCACCCGCAGCCGCAGGCGGGCCCGCTGGCAGCGCTGGGGGGCGCCCCCGTCGCAGGCTTCCAGCTCCAGCTCCGCCAGCGGCAGCTGCTCGCAGTCCAGGGGCTGCCGGGCGTGGACCGCCCCGCTGTGGGGATCCACGGAGACCAGGCCGGCCCCGGGGCCCTCCGCCTCCAGCAGCCTGTACAGGACCCGCCCGTTGGGGCCCAGGTCGGGGTCCCGGGCCAGCACGGTGGCGAGGTAGGCGCCCGGCGGGTTGTTCTCCAGAACCGCCACCTCGTAGACGGGCCGGGAGAAGCGCGGCGCGTTGTCGTTCTCGTCGCGCACGCGCACCGTGTAGGGCCGGACGGTCTTGAGGGGCGGCGAGCCCAGGTCCTCGGCCACCAGGGTGAGGTTGTACTCGGGGACGCGCTCGCGGTCCAGCGGCGCGGCGGTGACGAGCACGTAGCTGTCGGCGTAGGCGCGCTGCAGCGCGAAGTGCTCGTGCCCGTAGAGGGCGCAGCGCACCTGGCCGTTGGCGCCCGAGTCCCTGTCCGAGGTGCTGACCAGCGCCACGAAGCTGTCGCGCGCCGCCGCCTCGCTGACGTAGGCCACCCCGGCGCCGGCGGGGGCGCCGCTCAGGGCGCTGACGCTGATGCCCGGCGCGTTGTCGTTCACGTCGGCCAGGCGCACGATGACTTTGCACGTGGCCGCCAGGGGGCTGGCGCCCCGGTCCTGCGCCTGCACGTCCAGCTCGTAGGTCCGCTGCCGCTCGTAGTCCACCGGCCCCTCCAGCGTCAGGCGGCCCGAGCGCGGGTCCAGCCGGAAGAGCCGCCGCGCCTCGGCCGGCACCTGGCTGCCGAAGCCGTAGACGATCTCCCCGTTGGGCCCCTCGTCGGGGTCGGCCGCCTCCAGCTCCAGCAGCAGCGAGCCCCGCGGCGCGTCCTCGCCCAGCTCCACCGTGACCGCGCCCCGCGGGAAGGCCGGGCTGTTGTCGTTGGCGTCCAGCACCCGGACGCTCACCGTGGCCGTGCCCGCGCGGGCCGGGCTGCCGCCGTCCAGCGCCACCAGCTCCAGCGTGTAGGCGGCCTGGGTCTCGCGGTCCAGCTCCTGCAGCAGCACCAGCGCGGCGCCTTTCCCGCCGTCCGCCCGCGGCTGCGCCTCCACGCCGAAGTGGCTGTTGCGCGAGAGCTGGAAGCTCTGCACCGAGTTGGAGCCCGCGTCCGGGTCCGCGGCGATCTCCAGCGGCAGGCGGGTGCCGGGCGCGGCGCTCTCGGACACCTCGAGCGGGATGTGCGCCTGGGGGAAGCGCGGCGCGTTGTCGTTGATGTCCCGCACCTCCAGCTCCACGTGCACCAGCCGGTACTGCTCCCGCCACAGGCTCACCACGTCGAAAGCCAGGACGCACTGGGGGGCCTGGCCGCACAGCCGCTCCCGGTCCAGCCCGTCCTCGCCGATGCTCAGCTGCCCGTCGCCCTCCCGCACCCGGACCAGCGAGCTGTTGCTGAACTGCTCCATCAGCCGGAAACTGCCGAGGGGTCCGTCTCCGGAGCGGGACTGCAAATCGTCCCACAGCACCCCAATGACTGTTCCGGGGGCGCCTTCCTCGTCCGTGTGGTACCTGACCGTCTCACCCAGGCACCCTGCGAGCAGGAGACACAGCAGCACAGAGCTTGGTCCCGCTCTGGACAGTGTGAGACCAGGAGACATCGCCGCTGAGATCCTAGCAACCGCCCTCAAATAAGCCACTGGCACTTTGTGTTGTCGAAGCTTTAAAGATGCCAGATTAGAAACAGACCCAGATCCCTCACTCCTGAATGCACAGACTGATCAGTGTCCCCCCTTTAAACACATCCAATCAAAACCGCTCAGCTGTGTAATTGGTGCCAGGAGTCTTTAAGTAGCTCCGCGTGCCCCAGGCTACAGCTCGCCTTTTTGCTCTCTGCGCCCGCCCCCAGCGGTTATATAGATAAGGGTATGCAAATCAGCATCTTCCCTGACCAATCCTCTGATCCCTGGGGACACCAGTGTCATAGTGTCCCCTGCATGGACTCAGTGGGACAGCTCCCCAAGAAATCAACTATCTGTCAGTTACACATGTGCAAACACATTGCTCTGTTCTCTAGCAAACTTGGCGACTCAAGTTTTCCCACTAACTTGCGCTCCAGATGTACAAAAGCAGAGGACTTTTCCCTACAGCGCATTTAAGAATATGCTTATACAAACACTATATTAAAAAACCAAACACATAAACATAGACATAAAGCGGGGTGGCCTGGTAAGAGTAAGCTAAGGGGAAGAATGATGCTGACAGGAATTCTCACATTAGCAGTTACTTATGGTGTATCCGTGTAGGCAACATAATTAGTCCTTACCATATTCGTTATGCGTTAAGGAACATGAATTAGCACTATCCTTTTTCTTTCACCTCCCTTAATATTTTCTTCACTGCTGATCAGTGACACACCTCTGGTATTGATCCTTCATGAAACCAGGCAGGAAGGTACCAATACTGTCTCCTCAGGTGGTGGAAGAAAGAAAGAAGGAGGTTTCCACTGATGTTTTGGGTGTATGGTTTATGATTAAGGTGTGAGTGTATGCGCGTGTGCACGCCCATAAAAATATTGCCGTGGGAATATTCATGTTGAAAGTCCTTGCACAGAGAAAGCTGCGAGTGGTTTGAAAAGTGGGAGGCTCAAAGGGAATGAACCCATCTGCCCAAATGCGGGGTGGCAACAAATCGTCCTGTGTCAAGTTCCCTGACTGTGCCAAAGTGTCACCTTGTTGACAGTTCTAACCTTTGTTTACAAAGTGGCGATGAAAAACTGTATGGTTTTCTGATGTATAAGCAAAGGAGACCAAAAAAATCAGGGAGAAATTTCAAATAAATAACTGAAACCAAGTGACGCCGTGAAGGCGTTGTGCCTTATTCCTAGAATTCGTTTGTGTCCAAGGTTGGTTGATTTTGTGTATGTGTGTGGGGCGAGGGTTACTTGGGGGGGGTTTCTGCTTGTATGTTTCTGATCAGCTCAACGTTGTCAACGTTATTTTTGAACACTCTTTTTATAGGAATAATGAATTCTCCTTTTCTACCGTAAGTTCCATACCAGGCATCTCTCACCGGCTGATGAGCTGAAGGTTCAATGTTTTTCTTTTATCTTATAGAAAATAAAATTCTGCTAACCCACTATTGACCCAAGTACTATAGTTTCATTTTCAAGATGTGCTTTTGGTTATTATGCTTTAGCATCTGGGGTGCTAAAGTATCTCGGCCTTATTTTTCATAAATTTAGTATATCAAGCCGAAGTCCATATTATTTTTGTTAGCCGCTACTGGACCGATTTTATAATCGCACCAGCCCTCTATAATGTGATGATGATCACACACTTGACCTAAGGAAGGGCGAGTGCTATGTTGCTTTCTGTTGGGATTTTGTTAGTATTTAGGACTACTGCTATAATAAACAATCGTATTAAAAAAAAACAAAGCATTCTGTAGTATCGAAGGGCGTTTGGAGTTGAAGGAAAGAGACATTTTCTGAGGCAAGATCCACGCTGCTCCCGTTGAGTGACTGGCGAGCTAACAGAGAAACTGTCTGATGTGTCCCTTTTAGGCATCTGGCTTTAACAAGCTGTGTTTACAACCCTGAGCTGCTGAAACTCACACGTTGCATTCTGTTAGGCTCGGGTTAGGTTAAAAACATCGATCTTCGCATCCAAAGTTTTGTGGGAGAGACCCGCTTGCTTTCAAGTTTGCCAGCGCACCCTCTGACAAACGGTGAGTCTAGGAACCTCACGGGGACCTCGGTAGGGGCTTTAAAAAAAATCAAAATTAGTAAAAACAATGCTGGAGAGAGGGCGACGTGTGAGTTGAATGCCGGCGAGGAAAGCAGCAATTTGTTCCTCTTGCTCCGTTTAGTAAAACCACATGATGGCGTTTTGGAGAGAGAAAACAAGTCAAAACAAAACCCTTCTGCCCAGAGAGTTCACTTTTGTTTCTGAAACAAAAGCCCCACGACACACTCATTTTCGCCAAATTGTGGGGGCATCAAATCCGTTAAACAGGATTTTAAACTTTGCAAGCGAAAAACAAAATAATGAGAGGGAAGGGGTGGTTTAAATGGAAGCGATGCATCAACGTGGAGCGGCCAAATACGCTCTAATAGCATCGCAACTCCCACTTCTGCTTGACATCATAGGATCAAGAGATAAGAGTGGTGAGTAGCCGTTTGCTCCTAGAGTCCACCCATTTCTTCGCGCCTGCTCACAGTGTAAATTGCTACTCAAGGTGAGTAAAGGCATCGGAATCTGGCTGTGCACCCTTGGCTATGCTGGCATTTCAGCCCAGAGGGGAGTAGCTGCTCTGATGCAAATTCCTTAGGCTGCTATTCTCACTGCACTCTCCCTTCGTGCAAATCTGCTCTTAAAGCCCCGGATCTGGCGTGGAGGGGGGCGGGAGGGGCTTTCCACCACCGGAGGAACTGAGCAAGACAGCCTCTAACGACCCCCTCTCAAAATATGGTGCGGAGACTGACGCTAGGGGGCAGCACAGAATCTCCTCCCTAGCTCTATGGAGCTCACGTCGATTCAGTACCCCAATTTCAAAGCGGGGTAAGCTGCACATATGGCACAGCATCATTTGAAATTGGTTATACGCCAGGGTTTTGCCCAAGTACTAGCCCAGCTGCTGCACCAGTGGTTGAAATACAAGGTTGAAATACAAGGTAGACAAGGTTTAAACCTCCAAGATCATGAAACTGCTTCCCTTTCCTTCCTGTTCTAACTCCCACTCAGAGAAAGTTACAAAAGCAATAACACTGGTGTGAATTATTTGGCTATACAATTTAGAATTTCGTTGCCCTCTAAAGCCTATTCCAGATCTCATTCTATACACTCCATAATCACAAACACTAATCATGAAAGCACCATTAGCACGTTTCCCGACCAAATGAAACCACAGGGAAGCTGCTTCAAACTCCCCAAATGTAATGCGGCAAGTGGTGATAAGGTTTGTTCTAATGGGAACATAAACTTTTACAAGACCTTGAAAAGTTTTTCTCCTTCAAATTTGTTTTCCCTGTGCAATAAACAATTTCTGCCTGGTTTTATCCTTAGTGCAGATTCCTATCAAGGCTGGAAACAATTTGCATTTCTCAAATGCATGCACATTCTGGAGGTTTAACGAGAGCATGTTAACAAGTACAATAGCTTCAAGATTTAAACACCAGGAACTCAAGCCATTAAGAAGAGACGGATATATTGGTTTCAAAAATGAATCTGAAGGGCAGGGATTATTTTTCTTATTTAGTTTTATAATCATTCCTTTAAAAGAGAACCAAAGTTAATCAGGTGAGCCAAAGCATACAAATGAGATATGTTTTAATGTCAGGTTAGCACATATTATTATTAGACCATTGGCGATTAAATTATTTTGTGATTAGAACCAGAGGGCTTGGTTTGTTACAAAGATATCAGTCAAAATACTCATCTCTGTAATAAAGTATATTTTGAGAGGATAATTCAGGATCACACAGAGCTAAACATGTGTATATCCAGTACCCTAGTGGCAGGTTAAAATATAGTTGAGAATTACTAAAGCACAGCAGTGTAGAATTCAATCATCTTTATCAAATTCAAAGCCATCTTTTCTTTAACCTAGTGGAAATTAAGGAAGAATCAGAACTAATTGGTATCCAGCCTGAATACAGAAGAGGAATTTATTGAATTACATCACCTCAGCTTATCTCTAATCTTTTAAGCCTTTTTTCCCCAAAAGTACCTACTGTATTGAGAAATATGTTTATACAGAGAATGCTGTAATAATATAAGAAAAAATCAGTCTAATAATTTAAATACAATTTTGTTATTTGTTGTTAACAAAAGTTTAGATCAGGAAGTCCTTGTACCGGCAAAACTCTCCTTTGGATCTGGAGCATTTTGCTTACTTAATAATAACACCTAGCTCTCACATAGCATTTTTTATCTATAGATCATAAAGGGCTTTACAGAAGAAGATAGGTCCCCTTATCCCCTATCTCTAGATGGGGAAACTGAGGTATCAGGAGGTGAAATGTTTTGCCCAGTCACATAGCAGGTCAGTGGCAGAGCCGGGCATGGAGACTAGCATTTCTGACTCCTGAGTTAGTGTTTGTTCACTGGATCACACTTATTCCCCAGGTGCCAGGTGTCTTAGACATACCAGAGAAAGGGAGAGTGTCCTTCATTTACCACATAACCAAATCTTGCATTCTTTAGCAGGCAAAGCTCCTAGTAATATCACCTATCTATTGTGTTTTAAAGTTACCCATCATGTGTGTGAGTGTGTGTGTGTGTGTGTGTGTGTGTGTGTGTGTGTGCATATAAATGCCAGACATCACTTTTGAGCACACATCAGTGGAGCTATGATGATTTTCCAGGAGAAGGGTCTGTCCCATTTACTCTTAAATGCTCCTAGGACCCTGTTCCCAGTGTGTCTGATGTGTGGGAGGAGAGGGGAAGAAGGATGTCTTCTCCTACTGGCTTTGTCTGTTTCTTCCCCAGCTTCCTCTACTCCACTGTTTTTCTGGGGGTTCTTTATTTTTTTGTACAACCACTTTTTTAGTAATGGCAACCATACATTTTACAGAACATTACTGACCTAGGGCAATTCTACATGTAAATGTTGGTATTTCATCAAACTCCACCTAATTTTCTTCCACCCCTGACCTATTAATTTGAAAGGGTCCGCAGCTTTCAACAGTGGAGTATTGTCTTTAATGTCAATGCCATGGGCTAAGTCTTTTACTTATTGATCCTTTATGAAATTATAGAAATTAGAGCTGATAAAAGACATAGGAGGTGATCCAGTCTATCTCACTGCCAACGCGAGCTTACTTCTACAGTGTATGTTCTAGTGCAGTGGTCCTCCAACTGCAGCCCTTGGAGCGGCTTCTGTCACAATGGTGAAGCATCAGTTAGTCTTCAAGCAGTGACACTTCCTGCTACTTGTAGCCCAGCGCAGGACTCTTTTGAGAGTTCCAGGGGGTATTTTGATCAACTAAGCTCAGAATAACAAGTATGTATCTGCATCCTGCACAGCTGCTTCGTGTCTTTCTTTGTCGAGTGTTTCTTTGGTGTAAATCCAACCATGATCAAAACTGGGGGATTAGCAAACACTGGAGGACAGAATCAAACTGCAAAAAGACACAGAACGGCATCAGAGGAAAATTCAGTACTAATAAAATTGCTTAGCCAGAGAGAGTAAATAAACAGCACAGACACAAAATGGCAGGACAGTTGACTTTTCTGCTGTCCTAAAATTTCTAATGAGTGCAGCTAAAGTGCTATGGAAAGGTATGAGGTAAGTAAAGATCAGAGGATAATACAAAAGTGGATTTGTATATACTTTCATGATTAAACATAGCCAGTTTGATGTGCCTTTATTCACAGAATTAGTGTATTGGTGGATTGTAAGTATTTGGATGGCTGCTGGTTTATTTTTGAAAAATCTTGTGCATTCTGAACTTCATTCTATTGTCATTTGTTACTCACTATTCATTATTTGTCATTCACCAATCATCGTGTTCCTATTGTGCTGGCATTTAAAAGTATCAGTCATTTCAATAGCATGTGATTGAAATAACCAATCACAAGTTATGTGTGAGGGACTCCAAGCATCACACCCGGCCCTTGAGCTTCCCAGGAAGGGCTCAGACCATGGCCACCACCCTTCACTGTGGAAGAGGAAGTGGTGAAGATCTAGCTCTGCCCATGAAGCTCCTGATTGGGGTAGATGTCCAACCCCACCAATTGGCTGGGACATACTGTTTAAATGAGAAAGTGGCACAGGAAGTTGTCTGAGTAGCTAATTTAATCTCTTTCTGGCTGCTACTATGGGCCCTGCCTGCCTCCTGAGCATTGCCTGTTCCTGGCTCCTGGCTCTCAGCCTGTTCCTGCCTTCTTTATCCCAGACCCGCTCTGTTCACAGTTCCCGCTTCCCTACTTCACTTCAGGTCCCTGCTCCTACATTCTAGCCCTGGCTTGACTCCTGATTTTGCCACCAACTGTGACCTTTACTCGGCACCTGACTCTGACCCCGGCTTTGGTTCCAGGCTCCTGACTCTAACACTTAGATCTGAACGCCCATTCCCAACATTATGAGTATTAAATAGGCAAAGTAAACAGTTCAGGAACAAGTGTAGCTTGTTATTTTTTCTCAGAAACTATTTGGTGAATACTTACATGTAACAAATCATTCATACAAAGCAAGATTGGCTTTGAGTATGACTCACAAACAGGAAAAAAAGGATAATGAATTTGATAACTTACTTGCAACAAATAATTTGACCAAATGTAAATATTAAGCTAGAGAACAGGGGAAGAGACAAGGCTCTTTTAAAGAAGACCTCTGTCTAAAGAAGTAGTGTATAATAGAAATGAGTTGGAAAATACTGTTATTGCTTTATCCCATGAAAATGTAAAATATGTCAAGTGATGAGATTTTTATTACTTCCCAAGGGAGTCTGTTCCATAATCTAATAGATCTCGTTGTCAGAAAGTATTATCCTAAATAGCCCACTTTTCCTTACACCTTGCTAACTAATTTTTCTCTGTTTCCTGGTGTTTGCATCGTTGAATTATTTGTAACCTCTTATTTTGCTTCCCCACAGTAAACTATCGTTTTGCTAAGCCATGTATTCCTTCCCCATAAATCAATCCTTTCCCCACTTCAATCTTTCTTGTTCCTCTTTGAATTCCCTCTAATTTTTCAGTGTTTCTAGAAATCCTGGCCCTGCTGAAGTTATTTAAGGACTGAGCACAATATTAAAAGAACTGTGGCAACCAGAGCCAGATGTAGACTATTATTATTTTCATGGCTTGATATTTCTTCACATGCAATCCAAATTGCATTACAGCTTTGCTGCTCGACATCTCTCCATTTCTTCTCCCCATTGATCCGTGTTTTAATTCTTTTCCCCAGATGTAGCAGCTCACACTTTTTATTTTTCAAAGATCACATCTCTCCTTTATTTATTTATTTATTTTTAGTTTCCGGCCCATATTTCTAACCTTTCTGGGTCAGTTTTTTACTCACAACTTTGCAGAGCTTCCCAATTTAGTACCACTTTTGAATTGTGCTGACTTGTTGCTTACCCAGTCTCCTAGGACCTTAAAGAAGATGTTAAGTAAGATTGGATATAACACCTTATCATGTGGCACCCCTGTGTACACCTCCCCCAGTTCAATGTATTTCCATCTATCTCCTTCTTTGTTAGCATTCATCTAGCATTCTCCATGAGATTGTTCACAGCCAAGCCAATTGGAAGTCATACTGAAAATAAGATTTTTGTGAGATAGTGTATCCAATCATAAATGTTTGCTTCAGTGAGGCTTTTGTCCTATCACCTTATCAGCCCAAGCGGACCATTTTATTTGCATGTAACACTGGGACTACATATGAACTCGAGAGTCCACCCAAGTACGTCAGATTTCAGAATCTGACCCTAATTTTGTAATTACATATTTTGAAAAACCAAGTTTGTCTTGCAAAACTTGATGTTTACAAACAGATTATATTATCATCTGATATTTAGTGATATTTCTCAGAGTGTTGGTTCATTATTTTACCAAGGACAGCAATTAGACTCCCCCAACAGCAATTGCCAAAACCAGCTGTCTCTCGTTTTTGAGGATTGGTACATTATACTACCTCCTCAGTCCTCCGTGACTTTTCAGAACTGTCAGACGACCAGTAAGCTCAGATGTTTCAAGTATTTCCTGAGGCTGCTGGGTTCTGTTCTGCTGAATTTGGATAATATTGACATAAATCATTTCATAGCATGGACTTGAGGGAAATATATTTATATGGATGAAATACCGCACAAAACCTAAGATCATCATAGCCCCTAACACTGTAGGAAGGGAGGTACAGATGGAGAGTTCATATGGTGGCCATATAGGAATTGTTCTGCAGATCCTGGGAGTGTAATGGGATGGTTTCTATCCCCTATTATTATTTTTTTATTATTAAACCCCCCAAAGAGTACTGTGCTTAAATTTCAATTATCCAGGCTTTGTGCTGGGTATTGGGTGAGTTGATTTTTACACAATACAATAAATGCGGTGCTTACACTTAATGACTAAAATCCTGCTTGTGCTCAGCTAAAATATAAAATCAGTAGTTTGGAAGAGCAGGCTTGGAGCAAAATAAAATTGCTTTGGGAAACTGAAGAACTCAGGGAGTTGGTAATGGGATATGCAGACTTTCACCTCGACCATAGGTCGTTAATTGGAATCTAGGCCAGGTTAGTAGTAGTGACCTGAATGTTGGAACTAAAGTTGAGATGTCTGTTGTGTGGCCTTTAGGAAATACGCTGGTGGTCTAAGGCCAGTTCCTAGTGCCCACATAGCTCTCAGCTGCATCTGGCACCATTGCTGGTAGTTTCTGGTGAGAGTGTATCTTTTCCTTGCACCCGGAGACTGAAATACCCTCTCGCCTTTAGAGGTGGGCTCTCTGTGAAGGTATAGGCAAATTGGCCAGGTAGGTACTGAGGGGAAGTTTGCACATGCCAAGAGTTGTGTGCCTGAATTTTTAGTGTTGCCAATTTGGCAACTTTCTCAAGTACCTAACAATTTAAAAAGCAAATCTCACAGGTGGTGCATGAACTGCTGGCATAGGGAGACTAGCCCCTGACCCTGAACCTTATGCCCAAGACTCCTCCCCTGCTAGAGCCCAGAGCTCCACCACTGCGGCCACCACAGAGCACCAGGTGGATGGGCTGCCAATCCCCCAGTAACCTCAGCCCTGAAATGCCAGGTGGGATGCCCAGTGCCCTGAGCCCCAGAGCACTGGGTGGGCAGAAGGTGAGGCTCCCAGTGCCCCCAGCCTTGGAGCACTGGGCAGGTGGGAAACATGGCGTCCCCAGCTCTGGAGCAGGCAGGAAGCATGGCCCAGCCACTTGGAATCCCAAGCCACAGACTGGACCCCTCTACCCTTAGTCCCAGCTCCAGCCTGGCCATGAAGGACGAGCGTGGGTGGGAAGCAGGAGGGAGCCTGGGGGCGGAGCATGGGTGGGGCCACGCAGGACTGTTTGGGGAGGCTCAGCCTCTCCTGGCCTGTGATATCCGCCACTCATGAAACTATTCATGGCTTAAGCTCATTCATATGCTTAAGAAATATACACTGACTATATATATATAGACATACACACACCAAATCATTAAATTAGAGCCTGATACAAGGTCCACTGGAGACAATAGGAATCTTCCCATTGAATTCAGTGAATGCTGGATCAGTCTCTAAATGAGTCATGTGCCATTTAAACAGCAATTAATATTAGACGGAAGCAATACAACATGAGGAACTGCAGCAAAAACAATGAAGAAAGCAGTGTAGACATGACAGACAGCCATGACCTTAATATTTTGACATTTGTCAGCTGTTCCGATATTTAGACAGTTTGTCTTCAAAATAGAAGGATCATTTTTAATCACCTTTGTATTTTTTTATTTCCCTAGAATATTTATTGACATATTTTATTTTGATGGCAATCTTTGTCTTTAGCCACGCAGAAGAAAATCCAATAATCATGTGCCAAATAAACCTGTTCCAAAGACAGATTATTTTGAGTTATTGTTATTATTACCTATCATTGCCAACCCCAGACACTGTGCTTTGACTGATAGATAAGCAGAAGTAAGTCATGCTTACCCAAATTCTTTTCTACCCAAATTCTGCCTTCAGCTACATTTCAAAACTCTATTGACTTCGGGTGTAAAGGAGGGGAGAATTTGTCCCTCCGAATATTAGAAATGCAGTTATGGCAAAGGAGAAAGAGAAGGGAGTTAGATTGTACAGTCAACCATTAATAGTGAGGAGTTTATTACTTTTCTATCTACATTTTATCAGCTAATGTGTCCTATTTTCCTCTTTCAATGTGATGCAAACTCGTGAGTCAAGAAGAGACCTGCAGGGCTATGTTATCCCAAGGGAATGTAAGGATTTCATATCACATTTATCCAGGCTCCCTTTGATTCTAATTGCCTTGTGATTTAATGCAAAACTCCATCTATTCTCTATGTTTCTCACATGCTCTTTTGCTGTAACTAACCAGAGTGCTTTCTCAACTACAGCCATAGATCGCTTTATTTTAAAGTCTAACCCACACCCTCTTGCACATATACATGCATCCTTGAATTCTGTACTTTGATGAAGAGGTTCACTGGGTAATCTGAGCATTCCAGGATAGGAAGGAGGCTGATAGCTATTCAATGATGCTTGAGTGAAAAACCTTTGGTCAATGACTTGTTTCCTCTCCACAGTCTCAGCCTGTTGGTTTTTTTCCCCCTGCCAGATGGTGTGGGAAATCTATTTCTGAACCCCTAGACTGAGATAAAGAATTAGAGTCGCTTTGAGGGCATGCCTCCTTTCCAAACTCTTCCAAGCGAGGATTTCAGCACTCTCTATTGTAAACTTTGTCGCTGAACTCTTTCAGAATTCTGTTTACTTCTTCACTTAGCCACAGAGAGATTTTACAGCCCTGTTCCCAAAGGAAATAGCTTAAAGGCACACACACGGAGAAGCTATATAGTGCACAACACACCCACACTTGGCGTGGTATTTGGATTGCTGGAGAGACATTGCATATTTCACTTTTGATTGAGGAAGTCCATCTGTCCAATATGGACAGTGCGTTACTATGTGTAAATACAGCGTGAGAACACAGCGAAACACAAACATGTCAAACTTTCCTCAGAACGTATGACAGCAGGAAGCCAATTACTTTGAAAAGAATTGGTTCTGTTGTTTGACTGCAGGAACACAAACATACCCTTCCCCCCCCCCCCCTTGCTCCGAACATCAAGGTAGAGCTTTGCATTTCCAATACTTCAATTCAATACAAGGTGGCATTTTAATGTATTTTATTTTTATTGCCGGGGGTAGAGTGTTGAGTTTCTCTGGAAGGGGTGTATCAATGACAGGGCTGGAGGATGTTAATAAATAATAGATGGATTCTCTCACTTAAAGACAATGATCTGCAGATTCTTATTGTCAATTTAATTTAGGAAGGGAAACTAATTTAAATAATGATGGAATCTTCCTAATCAAATTAGAGGAGAATATGGCATCCAGCAGAACAATGACTAATGCCACAGCAGGACTATCTGACAGGCTTGAAAAACCACTGTAAAGTTGCCAACACAACAAGGCTTTTATCTTTTACACTAGCATTTGAAGCCTCTGATTTCCATCCAAGGAATAGGAGGAGGAACATGTAATCCTCCCACTACCTCATTAATTACTGCTTTAATTATCATTATTTTAAAAATGTAAATAATCACCGAGACATAACTTTATGAAAACTGATACAAGAGAATTAGAACATTTTCACAACTTGGCTTTATTCCTAACATAGTAGCACATCTCTCTTTTTATTTTTATTTCCCTTTATAGTCATACTGGGCAAATAAATGACATATGTAATTAATTTATCTTATAAGATTAGTTTTAGGCATGGTATACTTGAGTAGATTAGCTATATGCTGTTAATATTGCTGTGGACTTTCTAGCCAGGAGGGCAACCATGCCCTCCTGAACAGTCTGGAGACCTATGCAACTCAGTTGGACACTTTCTAGACCTGATCTAGACACTTGGCATAGATAGACTCATAGAGTTCAAGGTCAGAAGGGACCATTATGATCATCTAGTCTGACATCTTGCACAATGCAGGCCATAGAATCTTACCCACCCACTTCTGCAATAAACATCTAACCTATGTTTGAGCCATTAAAGTCCTCAAATTATGGTTTAAAGACTTCTAGATGCAGAGAATCCTCTAGCCAGTTACCCATGCCCTATGCCTCAGAGGAAGGCGAAAACCCCCCAGGGCCTCTGCCAATCTGCCCTGGAGGAAAATTCCTTCCCGACCCCAAATATGGCGATTAGCTAAATCCTGAGCATGTGGGCAAGACTCACCAGCCAGACACCCAGGAAAGAATTCTCTGTAGTAACTCAGATTCCACCCCATCTAACATTCCATCACAGGCCACTGGGCATATTTACAGCTAATAGTCAAAGATCAATTAATTGCCAGAATTAGGCTATCCCATCATACCATCTCCATAAACTCATCAAGCTTAGTCTTGAAACCAGATAGGTCTTTTACCCCTCATGTTCCCCTTGGAAGGCTGTTCCAGAACTTCACTCCTCTAATGGTTAGAAACCTTCATCTAATTTCAAGTCTCAACTTCCCGCTGGCCAGTTTATATCCATTTATTCTTGTGTCCACATTGGTACTGATCTTAAATAATTCCTCTCCCTCCCTGGTATTTATCTCTCTGACGTATTTATAGGGAGCAATCATATCTCCCCTCAGCCTTCTTTTGGTTAGGCTAAACAAGCCAACTCTTTGAGTCTCCTTTCATAAGCCAGATTTTCCATTCCTTGGATCATCCTAGTAGCCTTTCGCTGTAACCTGTTCCAGTGTGAATTCAATCTTCTTAAACATGGGAGACCAGAACTTCACACAGTATTCCAGATGAGGTCTCACCAGTGCCTTGTATAACGGTACTAACACCTCCTTATCTCTACTGGAAATACCTCTCCTGATGCATCCCAAGATCACATTAGCTTTTTTTGTGGTCATATCACACTGGCGGCTCATAGTCATCCTGTGATCAACCAATACTCTGAGGTCCTTCTCCTCCTCCATTACTTCCAATTGATGCGTCCCCAGCTTATAACTAGAATTCTTGTTATTAAGTCCTAAATACATGACCGTGGCATATTGGAGGTACAGTAACTGGACCCTCCTGGTCCAGTCATCACCCCATATAGCTAGAGGATAATTAACATGCTCTTGCTCTGTATCTGAGACCCACTAGGATTGTCTGCCATTGTATACCATTGGGCCCAGTGAGATTCCACATCTTCCTGGTAGAAAATATTGTCTACCCGCCAGCTCATTCTGTATCTAGACAGGTTACTAAACAATGCAAGAAACTTTTTTCAGAGAGCTGCCCTTTATTAGGCCTTAATTACAGTGTCCCAGCCTTTTGCCTCACCGGTGAATTTTTATACTGCCTCTGGCTTCACCTTAATCACTAAGAAACTGATTTTCCAAGTTAGCTATGCAATGGTAGATATATGCTTGTGTGTGCCTAACTCAGGGGTGGGCAAACTTTTTGGCCTTATGGCCACATTGGGGTTCAAAATTGTGCGGAGGGCTGGGTAGGGAAGGCCCCACCCCCTATCAGACCCTCACCCACTTCCCGCTCTCTGACTGCCCCCCTCAGAACTTTTTCAGAACCCGCAACCCATCCAACCCCCCTTCCTTATCCCCTGATCGCCCCCTGCAGAGACTCCCCCCCAGTCTAACTGCCCCCACAACCCTGCACAAATCAGCTATTGTATTTGCACCGTGCTCAGCTAGGCATGTAGGCTAGGATTTTCAAAATGAGCCTAAAGAAATTAGACACCTTTGGGTGCCTAAATCTTTACAGGTCCTTTGTAAATCCCAGTCTCAATTACCACATGCATGCAGAGGAGACTGCCATTCTACTTACAACAGACATCCTGTCACATCTCTGCAAGATCGTAATCACCTCAATTTATACTAGTTTTAATTCCTCTCCTTTGTTTCCCTTGTTCTTACATTTGTTTACAGATATTTTAGTTGGCTCATATTATTCCTCATATTTTCTTCAAATCATTTCCATTGTCTGCTTTTCTTTGTGGTCCTGATTCTTTTCTTGCACACAGGCACAACAGGATTATTTTAGTGTAAAGTTAGCATAAGGTGACCCAAGCACAGAATCAGTATGGTAACAAACTTATTTGATTATGTAGTGTGGCGGCTGCCCCACTCCAGGAAAAAGGGCTTAAAACAGCCCAGGAAAGGATTGTGGCTGGGAGCAAGCAGGCTCCCAGGCTGACTGGGAAGGCAGCCACAGCTGGGGCCAGGCCCAATTAAGAGGCAGCTGACCCTGATAAAAGGGCTGCTGGTTTGGTGCTCAGTCAAAACCAGTCTCCTCCTCTAGCTGTAGAGGCAGACAGGCCTGGCTGCTGGGGAGCTTGACAAGGTACCTAGAGTGGAGCAGGGTTGGGGCAAGGCAAAAGGAGCTGGGGGAGCTCCGGCCTGGAAACCCCCAGGCTGCAGGGCCTAGGGGATGGCCCAACAAAAGGGTACTGAGGTTGCTGGGGGGCAGCCCAGGAAGCAGCAGGCCAAACCCTCCTTGCCAGTGATGAGTGGCAATTGTACTGCAGTCTGCCCCAGTGAACAGGGGTAAGGGGTGACTGTTAGTTGCCTAGACTGAGACAAGGTGGGGATAGTGAGTGGGGGTTCCCTGGGAGGGGAGACCCTGAGACTGTGGGGGTACTGCCGGGGTGCAGCACTGGGAAGAGGGCACTGGGGTCCAGGGAGGGACACAGGGCCAGTGGCAAGCAGGACTACAGCCTGCAGAGGGCACTCAGGATGCTGGAAAGAGCTAATTCCCTGAACGACTAGCAGGAGGCGCCACAGGGTGAGGCACCGCACCCTTACAGAGCATAACATTAGCCACTTCTATTCTTAAAACCTGACCTATGGGGGAAGGGTAATGAAACTGGGCATGTTTCATCTTGAAAAAAGAAGACTAAGCTATTACTCCCCACCCCATTCCGATTTTTCACACTTGCTGTCTGGTCACCCTAAGTGTGTTCTCCATGTCCACTGAAGATAGGACGGAAGAAATAATTGGATCAATCTACAGCAGAGGAGAAATTAGGTTAGTTACTAGGTAAACTGTAAGGATAGTTAAGCACTGGAATAGTCTTCCAAGGGAGGATGTGGAATCTGTCACTGGATGTTTTTTAAAACAGGTCAGACAAACACTAGGCTGGTCTGGGATCGATATTCTGGCGATCGATTTATCGTGTCTTGTTAAGACGTGATAATCAATCGCCCGCGGCTCCCCCGTCGACTCCAGAACTCCAGCTTGCCTGGAGGCGCAAGCTGGAGTCGACGGGGGAGCGCGCCACCGACTGCCGCCGCCGTGGGGACGGCAGGTAAGTCGGCAGCAGATACGCAAACTTCAGCTACGTGATTCACGTAGCTGAATTTGTGTATCTGCTGTCGATCCCACCCCCTAGTGAGGACAAGCCCTAGGTGTACTTAGTGCTGGGCAGTGGGCTGGCCAAATGACTCCTGACGTCTGTTCCAGCTTAACATCCTATGAAATATGAGTCCATACATATGCACTGAATTTCTAATGTGCCAAGGGGTGCTCCACGCTGGCTCTGCCCCAGATCTCCCCCCCCCCAACTCCTTCACCCCAGGCCTCATCCCCACTCTGCCTCTTCCCCCGCCCGATCCACCTCTAGCCTGCCTCTTCCCACCCTGTTGCACCCCTTCACCTGAGTGTGCCCAGCCCTCACTCCTCCCCTACCCGCTAGTGCCTCCTGCATGCTGCGGAACAGCTGACTGTGGGGCTGATCAGTGGGGCTGCCGTGGTACCAGCTGACTGAGTACTGTCTGGCTGTAGTGCCACTGGACACATGGTCAGTGTGTTGTGGGTGGATTCCCTGCTGATCCAGTGACAAACCACTCTGCCACTGTTAGGGCCCTGGGCTGGGACATGGTGGAGTTGGGCAGGCCCACGTCCCCCCTGCCACCCTTCCCCTGTGGTGGCAGTATTCCCCACCTCCTTCAGTCAAGAGACCTGCACTTGCTGGAGTGCTCACCCTTTGCCAGAGCCCCCTAGTCTGTGTTGGGGGCACCCCAGCCTGAAGGCTGAGCTCCTAGACCCTTACCTGCTCTACCCTGCTTGAGGGTTAGAGCTCTATTGCCCTTTAAGGGCCTGAGCCCCTGAACTGCTCACTGCTCCACCCTGCCTGAGGGCTTGAGCCCTCGAGACAGCTAATTTCCCCCTGTACAGACTGTCGTTCCAGGTGTGTGACAGTGAAGAGGCATGGTCACCCTCAGAGACTGACAGTGGGGGGTGACCACACAAGCCTACATGCCTACAGGGAGTTTTCTCATCCCTTGTTATCAAGGCAACACCAGTTTTTTAGCTCTATGAATGGAGGGAGGGAACCAGGGGTGGAACACAGAAGTAACCAGCAGCCAGCTTCCTATCTGTGAAGGGGACATTTTCTCCTCCCTTGGTGGTGCTACTGTAGTCCTCTCCAGCTGGATTGCTTTCTCAACCTTATAGGTCTCTCTATGCATATTGTCAATGAATTCCCATAGAGATGAACACCACACAAAAGCCCATGGGGAAATTAAGAATCCTGTCTTACGAGCAGGATGTGAAAAGTGTGCAGTAAATGTAACCTTGTGCCATACCTGGAGCAATAAGAGGGAATTAAATATTCAGTAAATGTTCATTAAGTGAGAACCATCGATCCCGTGCACTGAATGAGGCACATTGCATATGGACAAAGGGGCCAAATTAAGGCAACATTAATTATGGCATGTCCTAATTAATGTGTTTTTAACAAAGATGGGCAGGGGGAACGTTGGGTGTGTTTGTAAGGTAAATATAGTGTATATATTCTGTGCTCATACCCTATTTTGTGTGTGTGTATGGTAATACCTTTTACTGGTGGAAGAGACAAGTTTCTATTGGTGGAAGAGAGCTACACAGAGTTCTTCATCAGGTCTGTAAAATATAACCAGCTCATCACAGCTAATTACAAGTTAGACAGGTAAAAATCTTCTCTCCATTTTTTCTTGGTGGCCGGGGAAGGGGATATTTTTGTGTCACATGTGAACATAAGGGCATTACCAATAACAAAGCTACAAATGGGAGATCCAGAAAGGCTATTATATATATCCTTCCCGTTATGAATGAACCTGAACCCCTGAATCCAAATCCTCCTGAACTGGGACTTTGGGAAATTTTGGGTGCTGCTTGAGATTCAAACTGTGCTGCTGATATTCACCTCTCTGCTTAATGCTACCATATGTCAGCACAGAAGCCAGATGTTCTGGATCCGATATTATCAGGCCAGTTTGTTTCTGTGAAGTAAGAATAAACACAAACACATCCATTTGGACTGAGCCGTGACGTTTGCCACATTGAGTCTATGCAGTCATTGTCATTAGTAGCATCCTGCAGTTTATACAGCATTTGGTCTCCTCCTGCCTCTTTGCTTCTGAGCAAATGGAAGGGCTTTTGGGTGAGTGGAGCAAATGGGAAGAGGATCAGTGTCCATTTTAGCACCTTCCTGGAAACACCGTGCAGCCTTTCTGCACTCTCAGCTTAAAGCAGTGAAAATGTCACACCGCCCATCCCCGGTGATTCAACAGGTTGAAGCAGTGATGTGGGACCGGAAATGGCTGTCCGCATGGCCCTACAGCCGTGCCCAACTGCTCTCCCCTCAGCCCACTCAGCTCTCTCTGACTGACATGCTCTGGCCATTGCTTGCCACTTCAGCACCTTTGGGTTTCAAGTTTGACAGATTTAAACCACCAACAAATAGTTGGAAAGAGCCTGTTTCTGCCCTTAAGAGAGCACCTGTGAGCTGCTGCTGCGTCTCTGGACCAGTCCCCAGGCTGGCAGGGGGGAGCTGGAATCTAAGTACCATTGGCATTAGAACAAGAAAAGTGGAAAAGGTTTAAATAAATCCATAGGATCAAGATCTATGGCTGCTGCCTCGTTCATGGTGAATTTGGCATGAAGTGCCTGGTGTGACACTACCAACCTTCCCTCTACACTAAGTCTAAGGCAGGGTCTCTCAAACTGGGGGTCGTGACCCCCCGGGGGGTCGCCGAGTGCTCCCTGGGGGGTCGCGAGCTCCTGCTGCCACCGAAAAGCCGCCAAATTGCCAAATTGATTTGGCAGCTTTTCGGTGGACATACCGAGCGCTCTCGGAAGTATTCAATTCGGCGGCTTTTCGGCGGACATGCAAGAGTCGCGAAGGGTCGCGGTCTCAACAAGTTTGAGAACCGCTGGACTCTAAAACAAGTAGCCATCCCACTTCAAGCCCCCCCTCGCCATCCAGCAAAATAAAACAATCGTATCCTATCATCCCTTCACTGCATAATGTTGATGGGAGGTAAGGAAGAGAAAATACAGATCAGTGACCCAAGCCATTGGGGAGTGAGGGGAACAAAGCCAAAAGGATGTTTCCACCAGGAACACAGAAGTCTTTCCACAAGCTGGGACTCTGCAGAGGTTCCGGGTGCAGGATAGACCTGTTTAGTCATAATAAGCAGGACCAGTGGCAACCTGTGGGGTACACTGGAAGCCAGTGGCAACATCTCTTGGGAGCGATCCATGTTGTCCGTGTGGAATAGGACATGGACAGCAGTGTACAAGGGGAGGTCATCTATGAGCTAAGGGGTCGAGGAGAGGGATGATGAACTTTTAAGTGTGAAATTTATCAAAACAAACATTATCACCAGTTCACTTGGTGTGGCTTTTGGAACTTAGAATGTTATTTTCTGCAAAATTCCCAAGTTCCCCAACATTTTCACAGAGCAGATTGTAAAAATCCCTGCTAACCTGAAATGCCATGATTTCCCATGATTTCTCTTAGAAGAGGTGGCTTCAATTCCCTCCTTTACCATAGACTTCCTGGATGATCCCTAGCAAGTCATTTAACCCCTGCAGTGTCTCAGTCTCCACCTGTAAAATGGGGTAATAGCACTACTTTACCTCACAGGGGTGTTTTGAGGATACATACATCATGGTATGTGAGTTGCTCAGATAACTAGTAAAGCAGAGCATATAAGTATCTTAGGCTCTGTCTACACCCCCCTGTCTGACATACGTTTCACGGGCAAAAGCGCTGTGTGGATAGCGCTATGTCAGCAGGAGACACTCTTCTACCACCATAGCTACCACCACTCGAATGCCAGCGGGAGAGCTCTGTCCCCTCAGCACAGAGCAGCTACCTGGGAGACATTACAGCGGTGCAGCTGGAGAGGTACAGCTGTGCTGCTGTAAGGTCGGTAGCATAGACGAAGGGCTGGTCTTCACTGGGGGGGAGATCGGCTGTAGATACCGATGAATAACGTAGCTGAATTCGGCGTATCTCCAGCTGACTTACCTGCCGTCCTCACGGCGGCGGCAGTCGGCGGCGCGCTCCCCCGTCGACTCCATCTTGCACCCTTTGGCAAGCTGGACTTCTGGAGTCTTGACGAGACGCGATAAATCGATTGCCCAAAGATCAATCCCTCCCCGCTTTAGTGAAGACAAGCCTGTAGTCTTAGATACTAAGGGCTGGTCTTCACTACCTGCCGGATCGGTGGGTAGCAATCGATCGGTTAGCGATCGATTTCTCGCAACTGGTGAAGACGCGAGAAATAGATCGCCCGCGGCGCCCCCATCAACTCCAGAAGTCCAGCTTGCCGAGAGGCGCAAGCTGGAGTCAAGGGGGGAGCGCGCCGCCGACTGCCGCCGCCGTGAGGACAGCAGGTAAGTCGGCTGGAGATACGCAGACTTCAGCTACGTGATTCACGTAGCTGAAGTTGTGTATCTGCAGTCGATCCCCCCACCCCCGTAGTGAAGACCAGCCCTAATTAATAAATAGACTAAAGGAGAAGAGAGAGGGACCTGGCCAGGACAGGTTGAAAAGAAAAGACAGCTCTTGAGTCCCATTGCTGGAATTCACTGAAAGCGTAATTCTTGCCATCCTTTTTTCCCCAAAGGGGAGAGAGAAACCAGGTGAGTGGGGTCTACGACCAGGTATTGGAGAAATCTCAGGGGTCTCAATTTCCCATTGTACCACAGAAAGGTCTGAGCTGAAGGAGAGTGAGCTACTAAGTACTCTGGAAAGGACTGCGAGGGCGGGGAAAGCCCCCGCTCAGAAAACATGCAGAGTCTCTGGTCCCACTTGGGGGGTTAAAAAGTTCCACTTCTTACAGCGCTACTGCGGAAATCAGGAAGAAGGAGCTTCCCTCCCAAAGACTCAAGTTTCACATGGTCCATGGTCAAGGTTGTAATGGGAACTTTAGTGGCTACATGAAGTGTCAGAGAGGTAGCTGTATTAGTCTGGATCTGCAAAAGCAACAAAGAGTCCTGTGGCACCTTATAGACTAACAGACGTATTGGAGCATAAGCTTTCATGGATGAATACCCACTTCATCAGATGCAATGTGGCTACATTGATACATCTTATTATGGACATGGTGATGCAGAAGAAGATTGCCACATTGGTCAAGGAATCAGCTCCTCAGGAAAACCCTGCGCTAGAGAATGCTGAAAGACGGCAAAAGACAAACAGTCAAAAGAAAGGGGGGGGAGGTCAAGTATAGAGACAAAGAGAAGAAGAAAGAAAATAGCCAGTCCAGAGCCAGCAAAGATAAATGGGAGAGTTAAGGTTAAAATTAAAGAAAGAAGCAAAGAACCAGAAAAGAAAGAAACGCAGTGTGTTAATAGAGGTGGCTGGATAGGAAGTATAATGCTGCCAGCAAGCTCAGAGATTCAGGTATTATACATGAGCTGGTTAAAGATAACATTTAATATTAACTCCATGGGCATTTTGACAATGAGCCTTGTTTAGAATCAGATTTTGATTTATGTCAGTGTTTCCCAGCCCTCCCAGATTGGCAACCCTTATTTAACATCAACATTTTTCATGCCCCCCCTTCCATTTGCTATAAAAGTCAGAGTAAAAACTTGTATCAGTGATAAGAACAATTTAATCAGGGACAGACAGAGGAATTTAAATGTGACCGCTCTTGGAGGGACACGTTAAACACTCGCCTATTGTACACACCAAACAACAGCCACACACACGCATACATCACATGCACAGAAATAAGCAGCAGTACACTCATCATTTCAATGAAAACCCATAGGCTGTGGAACCATCTGAACAAGTGTATCCGCAATTACTTGGCTTCAGAAGGTTCACAGAGCTCCTCCAGCCTTGGGGACAATGCAGGGAGAACAAGCGCCTCACGGCTGGGGTGGGGAGAGGTAGAGAGATCCTCCAGCCCAACCAGAGCAGAGCTGGGGCCGGAAGAGCACTCCCTGTCAGCTCCAATGGTGGCCCTGGGGCTGGAGAAGCTCACTCTCCCCTCTTCAGCCCTGGGGCCAGAGAATTCTTCTGCCCCTACCATTTATTGGGGGTGCCATGCCCCTGCATGCCCCCCTCCTTGTACACCCCCAGGCCTTGAAGAGTAAGAGTGTGTGCAAAGCAGGAGAGCAAGATATTATTTTCTTTAGATTGTAATATAATTTTCAGTGCTGTTGTGTCACACACACAAACACACACACACACACACACACACCAACCCCTGCAGGTGGAGAAAGACTGCGTTAAAGACTGAAGTCATGAGGACACCAGAAAGGATGTTCCTGTGGAAGACATGCTTGGAGGCATTTACAGTTCACAGGGTAAGTCTCACTGCAGCAGGACAGCTGATTCTTCTGTGTCATTTCATAATAAAACTCTCATCTGCTGTCATCTTACGTACCTCTCTGGGCCCCTTAGCCTTGTCCAAAACACAATATTACAGGGGAAATGGGTGATGTGATGTCTGTGGCTAACAATGCCCAAATGCCAATGCTGGGGTAAGCTCAATAAAAAAACCCACGCTGCTGGCACTTTTGCACTCCACTTACTCAGATTTTGTGCTACTATTTCCTGTGTAAAAGGTCTGAGCAGAATATATAATACAGGAGCCTTAGCGGTACACACTACTATTACATCTACTAAAGAAGGACACAATTTCCAATGGATCTTTGAGCTCCACATGACCAGGAAGCCAGATCTCTAACCCATTCTTTAGCCTATCCCTTCACACACATGATCGGTAACTAACACAAATGGCTGCAGGAAACTAGCTAGGAAACTGCAGTTAGATGTTCTAGTAAATTCTCTACTCCCACACATTTTCCTATGGGAATGTAGGGTCATGCTCAGAGAAACTGTATATGGAAAATATCTAACAGCTCATCTATCCCTCTGCGATTGCAGGACAGTAGATCTGTTCCAACTCCCTCAATGGCCTAGTTTTACTGCAGTTTTTAAAGTATCTCACTGAAACAGGAAGGATTTTGCTATAGCTGTGGCACTGAGAGATTGAAAACCTCATACACATTTTCTCCTGAGCATGACAGCCCTGCATATGTATGCCCAGCACTGTTCCCTCTAAGCAGTGCGCGTGTGTGTGTGCACACCGATTCTAAACCCCGCGCACATGGCAAAACACCGCACACACAAATATTTGCACAGAAGCACAAAAATTTGCACAGAAGAAATTTTTGGCGTACATGGCTTATGAAAAATTAGAGGGAACATTGATGCCCAGTCTCCTTCAAATGTCCCAAGCAATACAACTTTCACCACTTTCATTGGAAGGCTATTCTGCAATCCAGTGCTCAAGGGGTTCCTTTGATAGTCATCCTATTTCCTAGGCATCCATCCTATATTTCATTACTGTGACTACTGAAAATACAGGAAGTGAACTGGAAAAAGAAAGAGGCTTACGGCATATGCATGAGTTTTAAATGTGAAGAAAAAGTTAAGTTACTGAAGGTAATTTTCAGTTTAAAATTTTTGCATTTTTTGTTCTCAGAGGTTTCCTCTTCAATATTCCGAATATAAATGGTGGTGGGATTATTCAGAAGCAGAGTACATTATAACTAAAGCCTATAGCAACCTCATTCAGCAGTGAAATTGTTGTCTCCCTCTGATCCTGAGATTATGGAGATGAGGGGATGAATGTACATCAGTAAGATTCCCTACCGAGATAGCTTTTCACTCTTTTCAGTAAGAAAAAGATCAAAGGGAAGATGGCTAATTAACATACCAAAGGAGACAAAACCCCTAGAGCTTTATCGTTGTTGCAATCCAATAATAAACAGCCAAGTACAAAAAAGATTATTTGATAATGACACACAGAACTGAAAGCCTTTGAAATGTCAGCTTCTTAAAAAAATATTTTTGAAGGAAAAAATATCCATAATTATAAAGAATAATGCTTAAGCATTGGGGAATAACTCTTCAATCCTGAGAGAGTTTCCTCATAAAACTACTTTGCCTAAGAACAGCAGTGTGGCTTCCCTTTATCTAAAAGAAAAAAAAACATAAAATAAAAAGCACACAAAGGGCCCCAAATTCCTTCTTGAGTAAACATTGGATTCTTTTATATATGAAAAATTAAACACAGTTCTTCTTGTTTTTAAAAAGTCACCAGTCTCCTTTCCTAGACTAGTTTCCAACTCATGCCTCTAAGTGAAAATGGAGAGTTATCCAGAGACTCCATGTCCCTTCAAGTTGGATAACTGCTGTGCAATATTAAAAACTGGCTATTTTTATAATGGCAGAAGCAAAGGGATATAATCTAGGCGTAGAAACAATGCAAAACCCTGTTCCAGTAAAAGCAAATGGCTCAGGTGTTCTTGATGTAAGATGGATAAGTATTTTCCTCTAGGTTATCAGTTCAAATTCAGCATATGCTGATGGCAGGTAGACACCAGTGCCCTTATATGAATCCCCAATAACTAGGGGAAGTTATTTGATTATTTCAGCTTACTTCCAGCCATTGAATCTTGTTACACCTTCCTATTCTAGACGGAAAAGCCCATTGTTAAATATGTGTTCCCAATGTAGGTTCTTATAAACTAAGATCAATTTGCTCCTTAACCTTCTCTTTTTTTAAGCGAAATAGATTGACCTCCTTGAGTCCATCACTATGAAGGCATGTTTTCCAATCCCTTAATCATTCTCATCACTCTTCTCGCAACTCTACCAATTTATCAACATCCTTGTAGAACTGTGGGCACCAGAACTGGACACAATGTTCCAGCAGTGGTCACACCATTGCCAAATTCAGAGGTGATATAACTTTCCTACTCTTACCTCCCTGTGCCTTAGTTTCCTCCATCTGAAAAATGGGAATAATGATACTGACCTCTTTTGTAAAGTATTTTGAGATCTAGTGATAAAAACACTATGTAAGAGCTAGGCATTGTCTCAGGGGAGTTCTCCCTTGGTCAGGACTGTGGGCATTGTGGGGAAACCTGCCCTTCTTCTGCTTATGCTCTATCTGTCCTCTGAGTAAAAAGACCATTTCCATTTCCATTTTGGTCACTGCCTTTAAAAATATTTCCCTCTCCATTCCACAGCCCATAAACACACTCTCCATACTTACTATTAGATGTTTAAGTAGCTACAAAATGGAAACATGAAAGCATTACAAATCCCCTCGAAGGATGTATAGGAGTTGTCCCATGTTCCTGCTCATAAATATAGCAGCAGAGACAGAGTGGCTGTGAATAGAGAAAAAGCTTCAGGCAATGAGCCCAATTGTTGGATCCTCTCTAGCTGTTTTATGCCACTCCAATGGCATAAAGGAGTCAGAAAGCCAGTGCAGCCAGCTGCCTGATGATTCTGCTTGTATAAATAGAATCCCCAGGTGTCAGGGAAGAGACTCTATGCCACACATCTCTAGGTCCCAACACATTGGTCAATTCTGGAGGAAAGGGTGCATGGTCAGGACATATCTACTCCCAGTTCAAACAGTTCTTTGGGGCCATGGGCTAACTAGAGCATCCTCAGGGGCCAGCCAGACTCATGCTTGGGAAGAATGCAAAGTTGGCTAACAGTCACTTCTCCCACCCTACCAACACACACCTCAGCTGTGCCAAGCATATCTTTCACCCTTATACGCTAATGCCAATCACTTTATTTGTAACAGATCGGCTTCTCGCCCCACGTCACAAACAGGCAGGAGACTCTTCTGTGACTCACAGTGCTCTTTATTCACAGTGCAGCTTAGTGCAAACCCCACCACCTACTATATACAGCTCTACACAGTTTAGCTCAGTAGCTTGTAGCTCAGGGAGACAGGCCACAGCTCAGGAAGGTACTCCCTCCTTCCTGGCTCACAGGGATCCAAAGTCTAAATACTTCTCCCTATCCTGCTTCCCTAGCCGCCTTCTCTCTCTCTATCACTCTACCACACCACCACCCCAGGCTTCCTTCCTGGCAGGCTTTTATCCCCTGAGGAGGCTGACAGGTGCAACTCATAACCCTGAGCCCTCTGCAGCCCAGGTGGCTGATTAGCCTCCCCTTGCAGGGAGGTTTGCAGAGGCTTCCCTGCACTCTTAAAGGGGCGGCAGGGCTGGGTCAGGCCAACCCTGCCACAACGTGTAACAATAGTTTCCCACTATAAAGGCTTAATTATGGCCCATAAACAGGGCCCTACCAAATTCATGACCATGAAAAATGTGTCATGAACTGTGAAATCTGGTCTCTGCCCGTGAAATCTGGTCTTTTGTGTGCTTTTATTCTGTACTGTACAGATTTCACAGGGGAGACCAGTGTTTCTCAAATTGAGGGGCCTGACCCAAAAGGGAGCTGCAAGGGGGTCACAAGGCTATTTTAGGGGGGGCCCCCTTACTTTTGCACTGCCTTCAGATCTGGGCAGCTGGAGAGCGTCGGCTGTTAGCCAGACTCTGAAGGCAGCACCCTGCCAGCAGTAGAGCAGAAGGAAGGCTGGCAATACCATACCATGCCACCCTTACTTCTGCACTGCTGCCTTCAGAGCTGGGTGGCCAGAAAATGGTGACTACTGACTGAGAGCCCAGCTCTGCAGGAAGCAGCGCAGAATTAAGGGTGATAATGCCTTCAGAGCTGGGCTCCCAGGCAGCAGCCGCCGCTCTCCAGCTGCCCAGCTCTGAAGGCAGCGCCACTGCCAGCAGCAGCACAGAAGTAAAGGCAGCAGTACTGCCATCCCCCCCTACAATAACCTCGCAACCTCCCCCCCAATTCCTTCACGGGTTAGGACCCTTAAAATGACAACACCACGACATTTCAGATCTAAATAGCTGAAATCATGAAATTTACTATTTTTAAACCCTTATGACTATGAAATTGACCAAAATGGTCCATGCATTTGGCAGGGTCCTATCCTAAAACTGAGCAATGCTGGGGAGGTAGCCGTAGATGCACTACCTCAGAAAAAGTGCCTGGAAAAATTATGCCTTTAAAAGACAGAGCATCCTGGGGCTGGGGAGACATCCTAGCAAAAGGGACCCACTTCAGCTCTGTAAAGATGTAGCCGGCACTATCCTCAGTGCAGCTATCCTGGGGCAATAGGAAGATGAGATAAGGCTCCACCCATTTCATGCCCCTGCAGCCATGCCCCATGGCCACATGCAGTCACCTGCTTTGCAGGGCCTAGGAGCAAAGGGTTTCTTCTGCTCCTTCCCTCTTATCACGCCCTCTGCAAGTGATGTCATTTGGCCTTAAATTTCTACCCCAGTAAATATTTACTTTCTACATTGAAATGGGAATTTTTTTTCCCCATCCATGCTATTATTTTTAACACATATTGATATAAACCTCTACACATTTTCACCTGCATCATTTCTTTAAAACCCTAACTCCCAAACCTCACAACTGTGCTTTAGCTATGGCTAAGACACAGGAGGAAGGCCAACCAGCCTTTCTCACAGCCCAGAGTCAACTGTTTCCTTTCAAAATAGCCCAATGAAGAAGTGAGCATTTCTCCAAAAGGAAGGCCAGGAAAAAATGTGGTGAATCCAAACCTTCAGCTCAGGCCACTGAAATTAACCCATGTCTGTGGTTTCTTCCATGCAGGCTATTGGAAGCACGCATTTACACCTCATGTTGTCAGCTCTTTGTTCTTCCAGAGTAAGTCTTTTTAGATGTGAATCAATGAAGATAAAAAAAATCCCATTCTGCCTACCATTGTTCTTATTTATGTACAAGCCTTAAAAAATGGTCACAGAACAGCAAAGGTTCCTAAGGATATTAAACTGAGTGTCCTGATTCAATCAAAAGGTTGTATTCAGAAGTACTTTTGCTAAAATGGGTAAAAAATGTATATTGAAAACCATAAGAATTATTATGCCATGCTGACTCCTTGGCAAACCATGTAAAGACCTTTCAACAAATCAGTATAAAAGGCATTTTATAAAGCATAACAGTTGCTTTAGCTATCTGCAAGACAGTTTTTATATCTCCTTTACCTCTTCAATGTAAAACCATGACAGAATTTAGTAGCATCGTGTGGGTGTTTTCTTGTCTGACTGTTCTCATATGTTTCACTAAATGGAATCTTTTCCTCGCTCATTAATTATTGGTGCTGGGCAAATATGGCAAAGAAAATTGAGACACAATCTTGTGGATTGTTAAATAAGTTCACTTCAATTGCGTTTGCGTCCCTATTGTGTTTGTTTTCTCTGCTTATTTTAGTGAATGTTTCCTGGTGTCTTCCCCCTCCCCCGAAAAAATGCAGAAACAATTAATGCAATGTGAATATTGGAAACTATTCACAGAAAGGCAGTTTGTGTGATATTGGTACTACAAACCTGGTTCAAAGAGTCATGTAAATGTAGTCATGGAATGGATACATGCATGTTAATTATAAGGTCAATCAAAACAGTTCACATAGTTGAATTACAAATACAAAGAACTGCTGACGAGCAAGATGAAGAATTATTTGAATAAATTAACTGGGACCAGGTTTTACCACTCTTCCATGCACAAGGCAATAGCTTACTCCCGATAGAGAGTGGGACACACTTCAATATGAGTAAGCATGAAAGAATCCAACTCTTGCTGAATGATTTTGAATAATGAATGACTTTCTTGATGAATGATTTTGAATAATGAATACATTTTAAAAACACTGAAATCTCTTCATGGAAAATTCACCAGCAGAAAAGGAGGCAAAACTTGTCAAATGCACTCTTTTCAATTGATTAATTATTCAGCCATCTATAATTATTATTGCATATTTGAAACCACCCCCACCGCCGCAACCCGTCCACTTCAGTCCGATGAGTTTTTGAATAATTCTTCTACATGAAATGTGTTATGTCGTTCTAAGGTTAGGACTCTGGAAGTTAGGAAATGAGACGTGCGTGCAATGAAAATGAGCGGAAATATTATGCATAAAGGGAACATGAAAACGAAGGGCTTGACTACACGGTGCTTTAGTACACACCAGAGGGGTGTAATTCTAGTGCCCACTAGCACATCATACACTAAGGGTACATCTACACAGCCCACAGCAGTGAGACTCCCCACCCGGTTTGGCAGCCTTCGGCTTGTGGAGCTCCGGCTCGTGCTCTAAAAATAGGTCTGTACACATTGCTTTGAAGTTGCAGCTGGGGCGGGAGCTCAGGCTCCGAAGCCTAGGGGATGGGGATGGAACTACATAAACGTGCACTAGGAAACTTTTATGCTCACCAGCAGAGCCCACATGCTGCTGCACTATGTAGACAAGTGCTTGGCCTAGTCAATAGTGGTTAATAATGTATAGGTAGGATCCTCATTCAGCTAGAGCAGGGATTGTTAGCCTTTGGCACGCGGCCCATCAGGGAAATCCACTAACGGGCCAGTACTGTTTGTTTAGCTGCAGCATCCGCAGGTTTGGCCAATCACAGCTCCTATTGGCTGTGGTTCACTGCTTCAGGCCAATGGGGGCTGCGGGAAGCGACGTGGGCTGAGGAATGCATTGGCCTCCACTACCCTCGTCTCCCATTGGCCTGGAGCAGCAAATCACAGTCAGTGAGAGCTGTGATTGGCTGAACCTGCGGACACTGCAGGTAAACAAATCGGCCTGCCAGTGGATTTCCCTGACGGGCCACATGCCAAAGGTTGACGATCCCTGAGCTAGAGAAACCATTCTCCCTTGAGTCATGGACAATTACAATTTTTTGTAGCACGTTGGAAAAGCAGAGGAAGCATATTTTTGAGGGTTTCTCCAGTGCTGTTGTTCCCTCAAATTTGAGGCATATAAAAATTACGCAAATAAATCATGTTGCAGCATCAAACGCTCTCAAGTTAGGAAATGGCAGACTTAAAGTTGCCTGTGAAATGTTAATCTGCCCCCTTATGTGTATGCATTATGCTATAGTCTTTAAATGCATGATCACATACTATTTTTCAAAAGGACCCCTAGGTCATTCAGTGCACAGAATAGACTAGCTCTGAGGGTGAATTGTTATTTGTAGGTCCCCTGCCTCATTTGTTGCAGAAGTTGGAAGATGTATAGTGAATGAGGCATGGGATTGCAAGGAGAGAAAGGAAGGTCTCCTGGGTAAGGCAACTGCCAGGGAGAAATTGTCTAGGACCTACAAGAGGCTCAAGCATGCTCAGTGACAAAATCTCTGGAGATTGTAGCTGTTAAGATCATCAAGTCTTTCTTCTGCACTTGCAAACTGTGATATTTTTCAAAGGCTTATAACTTGCCCAAACTTGGGGTGGATTTTCACAGTGGTAGCAGAAAGCACACCCCTAACACAAAGACCACGCACGTGACAAATTTCAAATCCCTGCTACAAAGCCTGGGGGTGCTAGATCTGCTCAAAGAACAGGTTAACAGATTTTTTAATATTAGCAAAACAACCTAATTTTTCCGTGCTTTATATTTGGAAACAGCTGAACCATTTTGTCTGAAATTTTCCAGAACCATTCAGCCTGAGGCAGACAGCCAAGTGCCTCACAAACTTTAATGTTTTTATCCTCCCAACTCCCCTGTGAGTGGGCAAATACTATTATCCTCAAGTTACACTTAAGAAACTGAGGGACAGAGTGGCTAAGTGGGTTGCCCAAGGTCACACAGGAAGTCTGTGGCAGAGCAGGAAGTTGAATCAATGCCTCCCAAGTAGAGCTGGTCAGAAGTTTTATGACAAAACACAGTTTCCTTGGAAAATGCCTGTTTGTCAAACCTGACACTTCTCACAAAAGTGAGTCAGGTTTGTGGAACTTTCACCAGATTGCAGGCAGGGTTCCAGCTGTCGGGCAGTCCTGCCATGTGTCCTGTCCCAGTGCTTTTAGGGAAACAAAAAGCCAAAATTTCTCAAGAACCAGAAATCACAAGTTTCAGCCAGCCCTACTCCCACGTCTTAGCCCAAAGCATTGGACCATCCTGCCTCTCCTGGCTGCCCAGGCACCTCTATATCATTGTCCACACACCTCCTTGGCTGACAGTTTTTAATCCAGGGGCTACCTATCATTTCAAAATTTCAAGCAGTTGCCACTTGCTTTGTAATTTAACTTCTTCCTCCCCCTAATCACCATCAATTCTCAGTCAATTCCTTGTCTAAGCAGTTCTTGAGATGGACTGAATGGCAGCAGCATTTATAATGCACATTGTTCTTTGCTAGATTAGCTCTTGTTGAAGGTACCTGCCATTAATTTTGAAACTCTTTGTTGGCCATAGGAAACTTAGGTGCCAGTTTTCACAATCAGAGGAGATTATCGGCACCTTTTCAACTTTCATAGAATCATAGAAAGGTAGAACTAGAAGTGATCTCAATAGGTCATCTAGTCCAGTCCCCTGCATTCAAGGCAGGACTAAGTAATAACTAGATCATTTCTGACAGATGTTTGTCTAACCTGTTCTTAAAAACCTCCAATGATGGAGATTACCTCCCTAAGTAATTCGTTTCAATGCTTATCTATCCGGACAGTTAGGAAGTTTTTCTAAATGTCCAACCTAAGCCTTCCTTGCTGCAATTTAAGCCCATTGCTTCTTGTCCTAGCCTCAGAGGTTAAGTAGAACAATTTTTCACCCTCCTCCTTGTAACTACCTTTTATGTACTTGAAAACTGTTATCATGTCCCCCCCTCAATCTTCTCTCCAAACTAAGCCCAATTTTTTTTTTCAGTCTTTCCTCATTGGTCATATTTTCTATACCTTTTTTATTGCTCTCCTCTGGACTTTCTCCAATTTGTCCACATTATTCCTGAAATGTGGCACCCAGAACTGGACACAATATTTCAGCGGAGGCCTTATCAGTGCTGAGTAGAGCGGTAGAATTACTCCTCATGTCTTGCTTACAGCACTCCTGATAATGCATCCCTGAATGATGTTCTCTTTTTCTGCAACAATGTTACTCTGTTCACTCATATTTAGCTTGTGATCCACTATAACTCCCAGATCTCTGTCTGCAGTCCTCCTTCCTAGGCAATCATTTCCCATTTTGTCTGTGTGCACCTGACTGTTCCTTCCTAAGTGGAGTACTTTGCATTGGTCTGTATTAAATTTCAACCTATTTACTTCAGACCATTTCTCCAGTTTGCCTAGATCATTTTGAATTTTAATCCTATCTTCCAAAGTGCTTGCAACCCCTTCCACCTTGGTATCATCTGCAAACATTATAAGTGTACTCTCTATGCTATTATCTAAATCACTGGTGAAGATATTGAACAGAACAGGACCCAGAACTGATGCCTGCTGGACCCCCACTCTGTATGCCCTTCCTGCTTTATTTTGAACCAAGGACAACTCCTCTCTGGAAACAGTTTTGCAAGTTATGCACTCACTTTATAGTAGCTCCATCTAGCCTATATTTTCCTATGTTTGTTTATGATAAGATCATGCAAGACAGTATCAAAAGCCCTACTTAAAGTCAAGATATACCACATGTACCATTTCCCCCCTATTCACAAGGCTTGTTATCCTGTCAAAGAAAGCTACTAGGTTGGTTGACATGATTTGTTCTTGACAAATCCATGTTGACTGTTACTTATAATCTTATTATCTTCTAGGTGTTTGCAAACTGATTGCTTGACTATTTGCTCCATATGTTTCTGAGTACTGACGTTAAGATGCCCGGTCTATAATTCCCCAGGTTGTCCATATTTCCTTGTAAATAAATTGCCACTATATTTGCCCTCTTTCAGTCCTCTGGAATCTCTCCTGTCTTCCATGAGCTTTCAAAGATAATTGCTAATGGCTCAGATATCTCCTCAGTCAGCTCCATGAGTATTCTCTGATGTATTTCATCAGGCCCTGCTGACTTGAAGACATCTAACTTGTCTAAGTAATTTTTAACTTATTCTTTTCCTATTTCAGCCTCAAAACCAGTCTCATTTTCACTGACGCTTCACTATATTAGATTGTATTATTTGTTCCTTATTCAAATAAAAATGAATTATTTATTTTTAGAGAGCTTCATGTCTTGCCTCTTCATTGAGGTACCTTGTTTGCTTTTTTTACAATTTGGAATTCAAATAATTCATATAATATCCTTGTGCTGCTGAAGACTTTATCACACTTGTCAAATGCCTTCAATTAGTCTCTCCTTTTTTAAAGTCCCCATGTCTGTAATCTTTACAGAATGTGAAAGCAGTAGAGTCCTTACAATCCAAAACTTTACAGCACAGCACTAATCCACCAACCACCCAACAAGTTTTGTTAACACTTTAGTTCAGTCTCATTTAACTAATGATCTCCTGTAAAGTTTGCTTTCGATTTTTAGAACAGTTTTTGTGTGTTAATGAAATACCAGTAAGATTCATAATATTTATTGAGCGTTACATTTCTTCAATACATCTACAGTGGCCTCTTAATCATTTTCATTTCTTGAGGACAGATTCTCTGGGCAGTCTTTGCTGTGCTCAGTAAAGGACCAGAGTTGGGAGGGGACATAGGCTTTAATATACCTTTGTGTTCCCCCCAATCCTAAGGTCAACTAGAGATCAAAAGGCTGCTCTGATTTATATCCAGCTGCCTATGGTCCCAGTGGACCACTCTGACCACTGGGGAGCAGCCAGACACATGCTGGCCCCACCCTCTTTTGTGTGGCCATTATTTAATTTTAGCATAAACCTAATATTTGTTCATACATAGATTCATAGATTTTAAGTCCAGAGGGGGACCTGTATTGGTCTGTGACAGTCCCTCCCCATATGTTTTAGAGGTATACCATGCCCCCTCACTATAATGTATCTATAAGTGCAATGCTCAATAGGGGAATTAGCAGTCTAAGGGCTTAGTGGGATGGATTCAGTGAAGTGGGGCATAATCTGTGGTCACTAGGATTTAGTGGAACCTGATGATCCTTGTGGCAAGCCCCTCCTCCCCCAAGGTTTATTGTGATCCTCTTAAAAGGGGTCCCAACAACTGGCATGGGGACCAGGAGAACCTTCTGAACTTCCTGTAGTGCCACAAGCTGACACTCCAGACATGAGGTAGAGTCGTCTTTCACATCTCGATGCACCCCTGGTCAGAAGAACTGGACCAAAACCCAACCCAGTGCCTTTTCCTACCCCAGATGGCCAGCCACAGGGACATCATGAGCCAATTTCAGAACAGCCACTGGTGACACAGGGGCATGACCAGTTGGATCAGGGCTTTCGGGTTTGGGGGTCTCGGTCGACCCAATAGAGGGGGTCCCTGGTCAGTTCAAACCATGGCCACTGCGCTGCTCGCTGAAGTTCCATTGCCTTCCCTATTGACATATGCCAGCAGTTATAGGCTTAGCAGAGG
This sequence comes from Sternotherus odoratus, assembly GCA_032164245.1. Taxonomy (NCBI): domain Eukaryota; kingdom Metazoa; phylum Chordata; order Testudines; family Kinosternidae; genus Sternotherus; species Sternotherus odoratus. Next base: position 248,288,468 of record JAVMKO010000001.1, read on the forward strand.
GTGTGGTCCTCCCTCTGGTCTCTTCTGAAATTGGCCACTATGTATACGGGCGCTTCCTCCGCTGGCAAAGTGTGCCGAGCATCTCCCTCTGGGCTACCTGGGCCTAGAGGTTGAGCTGGCGGGTCACCCGGATTGGCCCTCCTGAGTCCTTCATCCTCATCCTTCAGTGGGTCTCCCTCGAGGGCCATCTGTGCCTGTGGGACTCAGAGGATTTTGGCCTACAGGATTCTGGTGAACCCTGGCCAGTCTCACCCGAGAATTATGGGCTAGGTCAATTTCAGGGATAGCCCCTCTGTCATTACTCTGGTCATTCCATAGACAGTTATTGAAACTCAGGGGTTGGCATAGGACTTCATGTTGCCATGGATACATAGGAGTCAGATCTTGCCTGGCCCAGGGTCTGCTGCACACCTGGCACACCAGGGTCTGCCCGCAACCCTAGTCTACCAGGGCAGGGACCTGCTTCCCACTTAGGACCACCAGGACTGTAACCTTTGCAGTGGGATATTGGCAGACGCGGGACTCCTTCACAGAAACCTGGCCAAGGTTCAACCTGGCCATTGCTGGACATTCTCACTGAAAATGTCTGAAGCAGCTGCAGGGAAAACAGGGCCCAAACTCTGAGGGACCAGGCTGGGTTTTTAGGTTCTATGGGTGATATGTGGGCTCAAATTTGCAGCCCTCTCTCCTCAGTTGTATCCTTCAAGGGCTCCCCAAGCCAGTGGGGCAGTCTGTGGAAGGTGGCCGCTGCTGCCATTCCAGTCTGGGACAGGTTGAGCATCAGCCTGAGGGCTAGAGTTTTTGTCCAGGACTAGTGTTTTCCTGGCCAGCTTCATGGCCCAGACCCCTTGCATGACTGGGGCCTCTTTGGCCATAAAGTCTTCCATCAAGCCCTCTTCCACACCCAGGTTTGTGGGCTGATACCAGAGAAACCAGGCCCTCCCTTGAATAAACTGCTTGACAATGAGCTTCTTAGCCATGTCGGTTGCAGAGTGCTGCTTGGGCTAAAGCCACCCCTAGCAGGAATCCTTAAGTTCCTGAGTCACAACCCACAACCTGAGTTAGGCCTATGACGTGAATGTCTTCCCCCGGAATCATCATTGAAGGGTCTCGGGGTAATGTCCAAGATGTCGAGTATGGCCAGCTTTACTCACCCATAGTCTCATGTCTCATCATTTGGCAGCCCGCAATAGGCTACCTGGGCTGTCCCCATCAGATATGGGGCCAAAAGAGTAGCCCACCGGGCAGGGGACCACTTGGCCACTGAGGCGATCCATTCGAAAGTGACCAAGAAGGCTTCCCAGTCATCCTCGGGCCCCATCTCCGTGAGCCACATGGGCATCGTGGGGACAGCCAGGGTCATTGCTCCTCCAGAAATGGATTCAGCAGAGTTGGGCAGCAGGGCTGCAAGCTGCTGGAAGCACTGCCACTGCTCTTCTTGCTGTTTGGCCCCAGGCTCCCAGATCAGCTGCTGCTGCTGGGCTCCTAATTGCTGCACCAGCTGTTGCTGCTGTTCAAGCTGGGCTACCTCATGCTGCTGCTGGCTCTCTGCCCACCACTTCATCAGCTTGCCTACTTCCATTCTGTTAGTCTGAGCCAGTGTCAGGCTGATAGCACAGCAACACCTATTTTCGCAGGGGTGGGGGCACTGCCCGCATTCTCCAGCAAGGGCAGTGGTCCGTTGCCATCCCTCCCCATCAGTCTCGGAGGGAGGCCACACACCCCACTATGTGTACCTGCAAGCACAATGCTCAACATGGGAATTATCAGTCTAAGGGCACTGGGTCTCTGTGCAGGGCAGAGCAGTAAGCAGCCTAAGGACTCAGGGAGTAGGCCTGCTGGTCTCGGGTGAGTAGGTCCCTAGCCCCCAAAAGGTGAGGTAGCAGGGGGGCATTGGGACCCCGGCCCACCCTACTCCATCGGGTGCCAGCCCAGGGTCCTGACGATGGTGGAGAGTTCCGCCACTGGGTCAGAAGTTAAGTCTTGGTGCAGGAACCTCCTTTTCAAATTTCCTAGTACAATGCTTTTTCGATGCCTCCGGTGAGACATCCTGGCTTAAAATGAAAGAACAGTTTCATTCATTTGACAGAAGTAGGGTAGGTCTGTCAAAGTTCAATCGTTATCTCTGGATGGCAGAACTCTGGGATATTACTAATAGTTTCTGACCTAGGGCCACCCAGCATGGATTACTTTGGCGACATTTTATCTTACTGCAACAATTATAGTAGTTAATAGGATAAGGGATATGTAAAACTTCTGGAAATGCTTTCACAAGTTCTTCATTCCTTATTTGAGATGAAGGGCACAGCTATTTAAGGATTAGCTCTCCCCTCTCTCAATGCATGCCTCTTTGATGATACCACATCATGCTATCTTCCCACGTGGCATGGGAATGGAAATGTGATATGCTAGGAGAGTTATTAGAATTAGGCCCTTTTTTTACCTTTAAGGCAATTACAAGCCAAGACAAGAGTATCTAATGTGCAGCATTTTCAGCATTTGTAACTTAGGCATTTTTATCTTGGCAACCCATGAAAACACCCAGATATGTCTCTGTTTTTAAAAAGTGTCCGGTATTCTAAACCTCAAGTGAGATTTAGCTCAAGTTTATTTTTTACGCTTTCAAAATGGAAAATGTTTTCTGAGAAATTAATGGATGTTTTGACTCAGGAGCTGCGAATTACCCTTCTTGTCTTTTTTGGGGGGGGGGATAGAAATAAAGGTAGAATCTTGTGGTGACCGAATATAGTGTGATACAGTCATTTTTTATTTAAATATTTGAATTTAACTCCCAAATGGCTTTGATACCTGAACAAGGAAAACAAAAGAGTCTTGTTGCACCTTATAGACTAACAGATTTTAGGGATCATGAGCTTTCATCAGATGAATGTTGTGGAAATCTCCAGAGGCAAGTATAAATATGTAGGCAAGAAAGCAAGGTAAATTCAATCAAGGAGGGTGGTGAAGCCCACTTCCAGCAGGTGATCTGGAGGGTGAAGGAAAACAAACAAAGTCATCATCCTTTTACGATCCAATACGATCCTTTTACGATCCAATACGATTTTCAAAGAACATAGGTAGATCTGCCAGGGTATTAGGTTTAATAAAGAATCTGTAAACAAATATCCCTTACTCCATGCCCTGGAGCCCAAAGCTGTGTCAGATCACCAGGGCCAGTAAGTTCCACAGAGGATACCCTTCCACTAGCTCCAGATAATATAACTCCAGTATCCATCACCCAGCATGTCTTAACCACTGCAGTCTCAAAGGTCTTATTCAATCCAGGCAGAGCTGGTTGAAAATTTACTATCAAAGTGGAGGGTTATTTTTTTCCCATGGAGAAAGGCTTTTTAGCTGACTGGAAAATTTTGTGGAAACAAATCTGTCAAAACTTAGGAGGGTTCATCAAAACAATGTAAACTGAAAACTTTCAGCTTTAAATAAAAATAATCCAGTTTCAGTGGCTGCTTCGATTTCAACAGAATTCTTCATGGGAAAAATATAATTTCCCAATGAATTCTCCATCTCGGGCTTTAAAGGTCATAATTAATGCCCTGAATTGCGCCCCAAAGTAAATAAGAAGCCAGAGCAGAACACGGAGCAATGCTATAATGTATATCTAGTGGCCTCCCCAAATAGAAAGGGAGCTGCTGTCCTCTGCACTAGCAGACATTTCCAAATCCCTTTAAAGCAGAACATGTTGTGGTAATCTTGTCTGGAAGTGACAAAGACATGAATAACTGTGACAAGGTCCTCATCAAACGGGAGACGCTGCAGTCCTCTGTCGAAACAGATTTTAAAAGGTACTAGGAGCCACCCCGCTGTCTGGAAATTGATATGAAGAGACAGATTGAGCATGGCTCTCTTTGACTGAAGACCATTTCAGCAGAGGGTGGACAAATGCCTCCAAAACATTAGTGCCAGCAGAGTCACTACCCATCTCTCCTGATCCTCCTCCTTACCAACCAGTGACAGTTCCAGCTTTTCTGGGTTAAGTGTCACTAGTTCTTTCTCAACCACATCCATACTCAGCCAGGGACTGGGAAACTACAGAAACTGAGTTTGACAAGTGGAGATGTAGAGCAGAGGAGCCTCCACATAATGGTGGCAGTGCAGCCCATAGTATTTCTCGGTCTCCTCTCGTGGCCTGCCATATGCATTGAAGAAGAGTGTGACACACTGAAACCCTGTAGGGCTCCACAAGTGCGCGGCCGGAGGGAGGGATTTTAGGCTCTCTCCAAGAAGAAGTGGGCCCAGTTTAAGGCCATCCCACTCACTCCTGCCTGATTAGTTCCGTGTGCAGTGCAATAAGATCTGATGCCACTCCAATCTACCTCTCGTATTGCATCTGTTGGATAGCGCAGTCACACAGTCCTTCCAATGTCTGGGCACCAGCAATGTTTAGATGCGGGCTAGCTAATGGAAGTTCAGTGCTTATTAAGACAGAGAAAATGTTGGTGGGCTGAGGGATGCAGCTGGAGATGATTATTCTACTGAAGGAGCAAGGTCTGCCTTTTGTTACTAGGGCTATGCCTACATTATGAACCTTACAGCGGCACAGCTGTATTGCTACAGCTGTGCCACTCTAAAGTCTCCTGTGTAGCCGCTCTCTCCTGCTGGCATCATTAAACCACCCCCAACAAGCAGCGTTAGCTATGTCAGCAGGAGAGCCTCTCCTGCCAACATAGCACTGACCACACCAGCACTTTTGTCAGAGAACCGTATGTCGGTCAGGTGGGTGTTTTTTTCACACCCCTGACTGACAAAAAATTTTCCGACAAAAGTGCTAAAGCCTAAGACTTTCCACCCTAGGAATCCTATTAGGTCCTTAGATGGTTAACGTGCTCTTCATGGAGCTACCAATGAAGATTATTTTTAACTTCAACTATTGCACAAAATGTAGCTGCCCATTTATTTAATGGTGATATAAAGCACAGTTCCCTGGTGCTCTATATATACAATTGGCTCACTAATAATTTCCAGCTTCAATTCAATACCTCGGTAGAGAAACTCTTTGTATATCACAGACACTTTCTGCTCTTATCTGGCTGTTGAAAAAGCTGAGCTGCATGATTTAGAAGTCACTAAATTGGTTTCCAGTGGAAGGCCCTCAACTCTGGAACTTAATTCCCATTGGTGTAAAAGGGCCTGAGTAGATTAGTACCATATTAGAAGATTACATGGGCAGGTTTCAGGGCTTGTTTAGTTTTTATGGAGTTTCAGGCCAGATGGAAGTATTAAAAACATCTAGTCTGCCTTCTTGTAATGCACAGGCCATAGAATTTCACCCAGTAATTCTTGCAGTGGAGCAAATTAGTCCTCCCTACTACACAACAGATTTTAACAAACCAGAGAACTAATAAGTAAGGTCCCATGGGAAGAAAATCTAAGGGGACAAGGAGTTTAGGAGAGCTGGCAGTTTCTCAAAAAGATAAAAAGTAAGGCACAATAACAAACTATCCCAATGCCAAGGCGTCACTGCATCAGTGAGTCACAGCCATGAATACCAGACTCAAGACAAACTGCTGATAAGTGGGGCAGACGCACCTCAAACTGGTGGTTATTCTTCCATAAAAATATATCAAGCCAGTATCAAAAGTAAACTTGTATCTCACCACACCAGTTAACAAGAAGGCAGAAATGCAATATTCTTAATACCCAGCCCTTGTTTCACCACCCAGACACTAGAATGAATGATGAGTGGTTATTTAAAACCAGTTTAATCAAACAAAGGGTTCTTCTAATCCCAAGAGATCAACCCATAGCCAGGTCAATATATACCTCAGATTTTACCCAATATTCATGCTCGTCAGTCCATTAGTACCTAATATCTAAAGGTTTATTTATAAGAGAAAAGAAAGAGGGGAGAGTTAAAATGTTCAAGGAAAACAAATACATACATGCATTGTTTTTGGATCAGATTTGTAGCAGTGATGAATAAACTGCTGGCTTCTACTCTATGGTAACTTCCAAAAGATTGGAAGGTCCTCAGTCCATTGGTTGAAATGCTCCTTTTACTGTAAGGCCATAGTACAGAGATCAGAGCAGGAAAGAGACAAAATGGGGATGCTTCCTGGGCCTTTTATACTTTCTCCCACATGGAGGAAAAGCTTTCAGGGTTTGTCTATACTACCGGCTGGATCGACAGGCAGTGATCGATCCAGCAGGAGTTGATTTATCATGTCTGGTATAGAAGACCGTCGATTGCTCTAGCATCGACTCCAGTACTTCACCTCAACAAGAAGTGCAAGGGGAATCTATGGGAGAGCATCTCCCGTTGACACACTGGAGTGGAAGACATCATGGTAAGTAGATCTAAGTACGTAGCTGAAGTTGCATAACTTAGATCAATCCCTCCCTCCCCCTGGAGTATAGACAAGCCCTTAGTCAGGCTTTGTCTACACTAGCACTTTTGTCAGCAAAATTTTTGTCAGTCGGGGGTGTGAAAAAACACACCCCTGACTGACATAAGTTTCACTGACAAAAGTGCTGCTGTGGACAGTGCAACATCAGCAGGAGAGGCTTTCCTGCTGACATAGCTAGAGCTGCTCATTGGGTATGGTTTAATTATGCCCGCAGGAGAGCTTTCTCCTGCTGGCAAAGAGCGGCTACACAGGATACCTTACAGTGGCACAGCTGTAGTGGTACAGCTGTGCCACTGTAAGGACCGTACCATAGGCAAAGCCTTAGTTTGTGGGAAATTGCAGGCATAAGATGAAGGCCAGGGTCACACGTTTCGTTGCCCTGCCCAGCTGTTCAGGAATCCTGAATGCTTGGGCCGCCCTGACATGGAGTTGTCCAAGCTACTGCTGGGCTGAGGGTACATTGCTTGGCGCATCGTGCCGTGGAAGAGGCAGCAGAGCCAAGTGCTCTTGCAGTCGTTCTAGGCAGGAGTTGATGGAGCAGTTCTCTCTGTTGAGCTCTGTCCTCCTTCCTTAACTGCCGTTCCTATTCCAGGAACAGCTCTGCAAGTGCCAGCTCCCTCACTGAAACACTCTCCTCCACTTGAGCCCAGCTTCTACACCTGGATGTCAGCATGCCATTGTACCAGTCTTTTGTCCCTCTTCTTCTGGCACTGGACCTGCTGGTCTGCCCTCTCAAGAACATCCACCATAACTTTGTCACGGAAACGCTTCCTTTCGGAACAGTCCATGAGGATACCCAGGACCACGGATGGAGTTCTTGAAGAGCAGTCTAGGTTGAGGGGCCTGAAACAGGACAAGAAACAGAGGACTGTTGTTTAAAGGAGCTTTGTGAAGGAGCACAGAATTAATAACCATGGAATCTCAAGGACATAAATGGCAACAGTTCCAAAGTGAACCTACACATACTGAGAAGGGGATGTTCCAGTCCCGCGCTGTCTCTTGACACAGCCTTGTTAACCATAGTCACAGAAGTGCGGAGGCAATGGGAAGTCTGAAATTTAAAACTTTACTCTGCACCATACAAATTTCATAACTAATTGCCATATGGACGGGAGGAAGGGGGCGGAACGGGTGTGTATAGCACCCTGGCTTCAAAATGGTTTATTTGCCATTTCACATCTTTTATATTTTGGAAGACATAACACTTCTTGTGGTGCGCTACTGGCAGGGGGAGATGTTATTCCAAGCTGCTGGAGGGAAACCTGCAGTGTATGCAGCCCATTCGTGTGCGGAGTGGGCGAGTCAGTGATGCGGGGGGGCCTGGAAAATACATTCTTCCCCGCAGTGTGACTGACTATCTGGAGTTCCTGCTTCAGTAAAAGTTTGCAGCTGTAAACAGCCAGGATTGGGTCAGAGTCCATGAAGGAATAAACATGCTGCGGTCTTAGCTCACACACGGCTTTCCCTATTATTCCTGCCCACAGAACTCTCTGAAATCCACAACTTTATTCCACCCCAGCATGTGTCTATACCCAGATAGCTTAAGGCTGCTCAAAAAGCTACATTTCCTGCAGCGAAAGGAACTGACATGTCCATTAAAATGCATTGAGCAGGCCGCAGACACTGAAGCACAAGTAACTAACTTCATGGAAGCTAGTTAGAGGTACTGTGTCTATGTTATTTTTAAAGCGAATATGGTGCTCATGAAAGGTGCCAGGCGGATAGGCCCAGAGAAGATCATCCTCTCGTTTATTCACAGAAGGACAATATGGGCAGCAGTGAGCAATCTCCCTTTAACTCCCCATCTGGCCTCCTTCAACCCTAACCTGGAGGGATCACTCCCAGGTGAAAGAGTGGGTTCAAGGTACACCTACACTGCAAAACATTCCACACTGCAGGGAGTCTCAGAGCCTAGGGCAGCTGACTTGGGCTCACAAGGCTTGTGCTATGCAGGGGAAGATTAAGGTTTTGTGGGGGGCCAGGACCACAACAAGTTGGGGCAGGAGCACCAGGCAGGTAGAGCAGAGTGGGACGGGGCCCATATTTCCAGGGGGCCCCAACTGGCTGGGGCCCTGGGCATGGGTCCCATTGGCCCAGTGGCTAATCCGCCACTCGTGCGACAGGGCTACAAATAGCAATGTAGATGTTCTGGCTTAGCCTGGAACCCAGGTTCCAAGACCCTCCCCCGTTGCCGAATGTCAGAGGACAAGTTCCAACCAGATGCCGAAGGTCTATACTATTGTTAGCCCTGTCGCGCAAGCTCTGAGACTTGCTGCTCCAGGTCTTGTTTTGCAGTGTAGATGTACGCTCAGTCTCCAAATTCAGTCAGTCCCTAGCTCCTCTGGGCTTGTCTACAGGAGGAAACCACATTGTGTGGTAATACATAACTAACACCTGTTAAGAAATATGTTAAACATGATTTGCATATAAAGTAAACAAAGACTCATGTTTAAAATCATGTCCGCTGGGTGTGGTTCAACTATGACCACTCGACATGATTTTAATCATGAGAGTCCCTGTCTAAACTAAGCGCTCAACATTCTGTTAGATAACGCAGAGCAAAATTTTTAGAACCACATAAAGGTCTAAGGAGCCTGTGTCCCACTGAAAGTGCTTCAGAAAATGTTACCCGCAGTGTCATTTCCCAGTACAGGAGACTCTCGATTATCCAGGATTGGATTAACCAGGATGTCAAAAAAAAATATGCGCAACTCTTAGGGCTGGCTCTGGCTTTGCTGCCGCCACAAGCACACACAAACCCCACCACCACCAGGGCACAGGACAGCCAGTGAACCAACACCCTCTCCCCCTGGTTCAGGGTGGCTGGTGAACCAACCCCCGCTCCCCATATTTCCTATGGATGGTGATTATCCAGGATTTTATTAACCAGAATTAATTTTTTCCCTATCATCCTGGATAATCGAGAGTCTATTGTATAGACAAGACTCACACTGCCAGTTTCTTTCTGTGATCTAGAGATGTGCACACTAGGAAAGGGACTAAAACCACCCACTTAGTTCACACAGGGCTCCAAACAGCCAGTAGATGGTAGCAACTGTCGGTCACTACCAACCTGAGCTGTATTCACACTTGCAACCAAGATGCAAAAATCTGCACATCTCATTGTCAGTGCACTGAGTCCCACATGAAAGCAGAAATGCCTTCACTATTCTGCCATAGGTAATTACAATCAATAGATGAAAAATTAATCAGAAACAATACTGGCCTATATACAGAGGTATGTTTAATACCTGTGCTGTCTATTCAAGGAAATGTTCAGCTGAAAAAGTGACATTGTGGTAAAAATGGATCTGATACTGTGAGTGCATAACAGTTGCCCCCTAAAGAATAACAAAATGAGCAGAGAGACTCTATTGTCTGTCCATCTGACCCTGTGGCTGTGGTATTAGGGCAGTTTATATGACAGACCAACATAAGGACTGTTACGTGTGTGTAAAAGCTTTTTGGAATCAGAACCTAAAGTCCTGTGCTTAAGACGTGCTGTTAAATGAGACAAATGTTATAAACAAGGCAGCCATTATAATATGAGAAATGGATGAAAAAAGAAAATGCCATACTGTGAGAAATAATAATGCAAAGTACTCTTATTTGGGGAATAGTTTCCAGCCCATCATAACCACAACTGACAGCAAATTATTAGCATGAAATTACAGGATGTGCCTTATAAAAGGAATTTGTAAAAGTAACCACATCATTTCTGCATAAATTAAAATATTTTAATAGAAAGCGCTTGCTGCAGAGTTGAAAAAATGCTAATTGAGGAAAACGTGCTCTGAACATGAGCATTTACCACAGGGCAAAATAGTTGCCTGCAATGGCAATTTGCATGAGGAGAAGCAAGGTGCTGAGCCTTCCAGTGTGTTTCTACTCTGAAAGCAGCTTTAAAAAAATGGCATTTGGGATTCGACATTTATTGTGTCTCTTTGATTTCCATGCAACATGTGCTGAGTTTACAAGTGTCAAGATGTTTTTTTCCTACAGTCACTGCCAGTCCTGAAAACTCAGACTGTGATCTTTAAGTCAAGCTGTGCTCTGTCTGGCTCTTGATCACCACTGGTAATACATATTCTGCAGCCCATAAGTTGCTTTCGGTTACATCCGTGCATCCTTATTGTCCTCAGCAACACCTGTGCAAGCCCATTACTTTCTCTGGGATACATATATGTAAATGAGGGCATCATCTGAAGACAATGCGATTGCACAGGTGGCCCTGAAAAATGGACTTTAGTCAATGATTCTGTTGGTGATGCAAGTGGAGGAAGAGAATTCCAGACAATCTTCCGGAGCTGGGTTGGTTCTGCAGAGCTGACAGGTCCTTTTTTCAGAAAATCAGTATATATGACCCTGAACATACACATGGAACAGATCTACTGAGTAAGAAACTACTGTTTTTAAATAATGCTTCTTTAGAATAGAAAACACAGCTGAAGCTAGAGTAGGTTTAAATCATTCGTTATTTTTATTTAACATTTATCATTTGTATAGCTCTGACAATGCTTTATGAGCTACCCAAATAAGCCCTTGCTCTGAAAAGATTGCAGTCTATAATATGATATACAGCAGCAGAATGCACTGGAGAATTAAAAGGTGCAGTGTGAAAGAACCAAGGGTCTCCTATTTAGTCGGCTATGAACATTTTGTAATCACTTAAGATAAGGTAATATCAGGCAGATCTCAGAGCGCACATTTGAGAAACTGGCTCTGGGTTTGCAGGTATAATTTAAAACAATGACAGTTGCCTCCTTAATGACCTGTTTGTACTCACAAACCAGTTATTTAAACGTTAACAATATTGTCCCTACAATTAACTGTGGGCACAAAAAATGTGCCTGCAGTTTTCTACAGAAGCAAAATTGTGCCCACAAAATTGTCCATTTGAAACCCGACTGAAAATCAGTGTTTCTATTACTCTTTTTTTCTCTAAAACAAATTTAAACCCTATCCATGCTACCAGCTTTAAAATTGTGTAGCATTCTTTGCATCCAGAGAACACAATTTGTTATTGTGCCATAAGCAAATTCCATGATAACAATGAAACACCTCTGGAGGTATATTCGTGAACATAGCTCCGAGAAACACAGCCACTCTAGGAACCATGTTGATTTCATGGAAAAAATTGCCAGCCCTCTGAAAACAGCAAAATTGTTCTCTGGCTGTAATGTCACTAATTCAGTACTTCCGGAACCAGTAGCCTCACCTCTTTAATTATGCAAATAAAGAGATGTACTGCTGGTCTGGAATTAAGCTTCTGAGTATGTCCAATGGGAACTAGATAATTTACAAGACCCTGAGTAGATTCCCACTGAGCTAAGAGTTAATATAGTTAATAAAAGCTCTGAGCCTTCTAAGTAAACAAAGCTGGTAATTTGAGTTCTTAATAAGCATTACAATTAACTTTTGATAGCTGCTCAGAGGTCTACATAAAATGAGCTGGTTGTCTGAGTACAGTTCTTAGTGGTTAGGTATTGCATCACAAAATCCCTATTACAATTGACACACTTCTTGGAAATCTCAGCAGAGAAGCTAACAACTGAATTGATTGAGAAACTGAACATTTCCATCAAACTGGTTCCCTCCAGGCCATAATAGCAACCAAATAGGATAAAGGGGTATGAAAGCAGAGAACAGGATGATGTTGAAGATCTTGCTATCCAGGCTGTATTTGTCTTGAAGATAAAGAGAATTCTTCTTTCCCCTTAGCTATCAAATTGATACTGCACTTTTCACCAGACCTAAATACTTAGAGCAAGTTTTTGCAACATCAGCTCCAACAACCCTTCTCCCAATGTCTGCAATCTCTCAATCCAAAAAAATTGCCTCCCTTGACATTTTGATTTATTTTTTCTGATGAGGTAAAATGGTGGCATTGCTGAAAAGAGTGAAAATTTTCAAACCACCCCACGGCAACACTCTAGCTGATCCTTCCCTTCCATCGTAAGATTATATTGGAACTAAAATATTTTCTGTATTAAGTATCATATTCCCAGCAGGACATGTTCTGTTTTGTAAAGGACAGAGACTGTAACATAGGATCTATGTCATATTGCCTCTATATCAGGGGTTCTCAAACTTCATTGCACTGTGACTCCCCTGTGACAACAAAAATTGCTACGTGACCCAAGGAAGGGGGAACTGAAGCCTGAGCCCGCCTGAGACCTGCTCTAGGTGGGGAAGCTAAATCCAAAGCCTGAGCCCCACTTCCCTGGGTGGGAGGGTGTCACGTTACTGAAATAATTTGGGACCATATAGATCATTGGTGCAACCAGGATCCTATAGTGGCACCAAATCTTATGTACAGGGGGTCATAATGGGTGTCTACGACCAGGTTATGAATTGCTAATTATGAATATGCCATTGATATGTGTGTATCTTTTTTGGAACTAAAGTTATGAATATTGGATATAGGGTGCCTGTACTTCAAACTTATGCTTGGCTTCTGGGGGAAATCTCAGGCAAGCTGGTGTTAACTTGAATGGCATGCCTGATGGCCCATTAAAGGGCCATCAACTGCACAATGAACTCTGTCTACACCTGAGGAGCTTCGCCAGGAATGTGACATGCCTGGGCAGAAACTGAATCCTGGAGAGTCTAGTGATTGGACCATGTGGCTATGAACCTCCATTTTGCAACCGGACTCTAGGAGGGAGTCTATAAAGCCTGGGAGACATGGCTCCATTTGGTCTTCTACTTTCAGCCTGCAGCCTGTCTTGCTTCCAGCTCTGAATGGACTTTGCTACACAGGCAAACTCTGGACTAAGGTGCTGACCCATCCCTAAATGGGAGGCTTTCTAAAGACTTTGATTTAAACCTGCAGTTATTCTACCTTTGCTGCAAGCCTGGACCAAGATGTTTGCCATTGCTGCATGTTACTGATTTCTTTTAACCATTCCTAACCCTCACCTATACTTTTTTCCTTGTATAATAAACCTTTAGTTATAGATTCTAAAGGATTGGCAACGGCGTGATTTGTGGGAAGATTTGATTTGTATATTGACCTGGGTCTGGGGCCTGATTCTTTAGAATTGGGGAGAACCGTTTTCTTTATTTGGGGTACTGGTTTTCATAACCATTGATCCCCAGGACAGGTGGCTGCTGGTGGTGATACTGGGAACCTGGAGTGTCTAAGGGAATTGCTTGTGTGACTTGTGGTTAGCCAGTGGGGTGAAACCAAAGTCTTTTCTGTTTGGCTGGTTTGGTTTGCCTTAGTGTGGAAAAGCCCCAGCTTTGGGCTGTAGTTGCCCCTTTGGAAGCAATCTGTCCTGATCTGACACTCACAGTTGGATCGCACCAGGAACAGCACCATCACAGAGGGCCAAAGCCAAAGGCTTCAGTCCCAGGTACGGGGCCTGTAACCTGAGCCCTACTGCCCAGGCTTCAGCCCCTGACCCCAACTAGTCTATGCCAGCCCTAGTGATCCCACTGAAATGGGGTCATGACCCACAGTTTGAGAACCACCGCTCTATATAAACCCCCAGTACGCCCACATTGTAAAAAAGATATTTTGGAATTGGAAAGGGTACAGAAAAGGGCAACAAAAATGATCAGGGGTATGGACCAGCTTCCATGTAAGATGAGATTTCTGTGCAGTCTAGACTGTGACTTTCCATCTTGGAAAAGAGATGACTAAGGTGGGATATGATGGAGGTCTATAAAATCATGACTGGTGTGAAGAAAATAATTAAGGAAGTATTATTTACTTCTTCTCATAACAGAAGAACTAGGGATCACCAAATTAAGTTAATAGGCAGCAGGTTTAAAGCTAACAGAAGGAAGCATTTCTCCACACAATGCACAGTCAACCTATGGAACTCCTTGCCAGAGGGTGTTGTGAAGGCCAAGACTACAACAGGATTCCAAAAAAAACTAGATAAATTCATGAAGGATAGATTAATCAGTGGCTATTAGCCAGGATGGACAGGGATGGTGTCTCTAGCCTCTGTTTGCCAGAACCTGGGAATAGGGGACAGGGGATGGATCACTTGATGATTACCTGTTCTGTTCATTCCCTCTGAAGCACCTGGCCACTGTCGGAAGACACATACCGGTACTAGACTAGCTGGACCTGTGGTCTGAGTCAGTATGGCGTTCTTATCTGGCTGCAGTTAAACACCTAAATTTTCTTTTAAGGATATTTTATGCAGCTGGAAAATATATATGCACTGGATCAGCTATATTTAAAGTAGGTTTTTTTTTTCATTTCTTCTTTCCATTATTATATTATCCTGTAATGCCAGCCATAATCCTGGACTTCTATTCTCAGAAATCGACAGCTACTGAATTATTTTTTCTCTCTTTCAGCTGAGAATATATCTTTTTGTTTATCTTAAATCTAATCATTCTTTTCCTTCCCATTAAGGAGATTTACTCTTTTACACAAAGATTCGCAATACAAAAGAATGTGTAGATAGTTGCAGAGCTTTTTTGAAGACTTGTGGTGCATAGTTCAAAGTTTAATTCTATTAAAGATATAACTGACTAATTTGTTGTCTCGACCTGGCAGGTCAAACTCATTCCCACTATTTCACAAGCTTGAGCGTCAAGGTATCAAGCTGAACATGATCATGAAAAGGGTGAAGGGCTTCCTATGTGAGTTTCATTAATTCCTTAAAGATTCTCCTCCACATATAAATGCATAGCAGTACATAGGGACAGCTTTTTAACTGATGCAAATCGTGATGAAGTCATTGGTTTCAGCTGACCTATGATGATTTATACCAGCTGTGTTCCTGGCCCACCATTCAAATAATGCAGATTCAATACTCTGACATTCCAGTGATGCAGGGACCTCTAATAGAACATAATAATGCTGGCGTGCCTGCTCTGAATTATAATGTAATAACAGTCACAAGCTGAGCTCTGTTATGAGGTAATAACAGGCTTGTATGCCAGCTCCTCAGATGGCTGCAGTCAATGCAGATTTACACAAGCTGAGAATCTGGCTTTTATGTTTGCATCCTTATCCTGGATGCTGGTTAGCAGTGCACTCAGCCTCCGTGGCTGTTGTCGATGTGTATTAGCGTATACAGGAAACCTGCTCAGTGGCTTTCTTAACAAGACAGGGTTCCATTATTTTGAGTTTCTACTGAAGCAAGCTGGCAATGATGAGGAGCTCCAGGCTTCTTGTAAATTTCAGTCCCTGGGGGAAAATCTCCTCTGTGTGGCTGCCTTCCCCACTCCTACCCAGCTCCTTCTCCCAGGCACACAGAGGAGATTGTATGTATGGGAGAGGGAGCAGCTGACACCATACTCACAGGAGGTGAGCGGCAGAGAGGAAGCAGAAAGAGCCTAGCAGCCCAGGGCAGCTTTGCTCCCTCCTGTCCCCACCCCTCCAGTGAAGAAAGGGTCAGTCTGCTCGCTGTTCCTCTCCTCGCCCTCCCATCAAACAGTAGCTCTGGGAAGGGGAAGAAGGAGATGAAGAACCTCTAGAGCTGTCCCTTCCCTCAAAACCTGGAGAAATGGAGAACAGGACTCCACTGCAGCTGCCCTTTTCCTTCGGCTGAGAGGGGGATGAAGAACCATAGAAGCTTCTGGAGACGCAGAGAAGAGGCTGGAGGGACAGGCAGACATGGGGGCTGATGAGAAAAGGCAGAGGTGGGAGCCAGGCATGGGTGCATAATTAATTGGCATGAGGATGGGATGGGACACACAACTAAGGGATTAGAATGTTGGTTTGGAGGAGAGGCTAGAAGCTCCTCTAGGCTGTCAGTGGAGCTCCTACGCGGGAAACCAGAATCACCTCACACCATGAATTTGGGAATATTGGTGTGTGGGGTCATGGGGATGGGCACAGGGAGGTCAAAATTCCAAAGCTGGGCCGTAAAATCTTTTTAAAACAAAAAAAATCTTGATTTGGGGGGTTATCTCATGATTTCAAAGGGGTTGACTCATGATTTTCGATGTCTTGGGCTTAGCAATACTGATATAGGGTTATAACAGGCTCAGGCTTACACATCTTGATGTATTTATTGTGTGCCAAGAAGCAACCTCTAGCTGGGTCCCATCCCAATGATGTCTAAACTGTCTGTAGCCAGCCAGTCATTTATTACCTACTAGTGAAAATACCTGGCGTTGCTCGGGTCCGTCGGAGGTGGGAAGGGGGCAGAGAGCAAACCTGACACCCCCACCTCACGCCCCCGACCAAACCCGACACCCCCACCTCACTTACCCCTCGACCAACCCTGACTCACATTTTCACCACCCCACCCAAACCCAACACCCCCACGTCACCCCCCCTACCAACACCCACATCTCACCCCCCATAGACCAAACCTGACACACCCACCTCACTTCCCCCCCAACCAAACCCGACACCCCTACCTACCACCAAAACCAAACCCGACACCCACACCTCACTTACCCCTCGACCAACCCCGACCCCTCTCCTCACCCCCCCAACCAAACCCAACACCCCCACCTTACCCCCCCACCAAACCCAGCACCCCCTGACCAACTCCCACACCTCACCCCCCACCCACCCTGACACCTTCCCACCCCCCCAGACCAAACCCAACACCCCCGTTTCACTTACCCCCCGACCAAACCCGACACCTCCACCTCACCCCCCCGACCAAACCCGACAGCCCTACCTCACCCTCCGACCAAACCCAACTCGGGTCCGTCGGAGGTGGGGAGGGGGCAGAGAGCTGAGTGAGTGCGGGGTCCGTTGGAGGGGGGAGGGGGCAGAGAGCTGAGCGAATGCGAGGTCCGTTGGAGGGGGTATTATGACATCAT
Organism: Sternotherus odoratus; assembly: GCA_032164245.1. Classification (NCBI taxonomy): domain Eukaryota; kingdom Metazoa; phylum Chordata; order Testudines; family Kinosternidae; genus Sternotherus; species Sternotherus odoratus. The sequence continues at coordinate 248,305,585 of JAVMKO010000001.1, forward strand.
AACTATGTCACAGAGAACAGCAGCTGCCCAGCTGATGTGAATGGGCTTTAAAGAATTTCACCCCTGGGGGGCGTCAGAGGTGAGATTTGAAAAATTTTCGACTCTTACCCTGATTAGGACCCTAAGACCTATAACTGTACCAAATTTCAAGTCTCTAGCTCAAAGGGTGTGGAAGTAGTAAGTGCACATACATACTGTGATAGAGGAAGGCCAGGGAGCTGTGGCAGAGTGTTTGAGGGGAGATATATCAGCTCCAGGTTCATTAGGGCGTGGCTCCCTGTAGACTAGGGAAGCAGGCAGCAGGTTAATTAGGAGCACTGCTGCCAATTAAGGCCTTAATAAAAACCCCTGCCTCAGGCAGACAGGTGTGGGTGTTTGGAAGGAGTTTGGAGAAGTTGGAGCAGAGAGCAGTTTGGAGAAGTTGGAGCAGAGAGCAGTTTGGAGAAGTTGGAGCAGAGAGCAGTTTGGAGAAGTGCTGTGGTGAGCTAAGAAAGACCCAGACCTTAAGTAAAGGAACACCTGGCTTGTGTAGAGAGAGGGCAGGAAGCCCCCCACAAGCTGAAGAGTAGGAGAGGGAAGTAGTCCAGGGGAAGGAGTAGCTAATCCCAGTGGTTTACCGCTATCCTCAGGGCCCCTGGGCTGGGACCCGGAGTAGAGGGCGGGCCCGGGTCCCTCCCTCTCCCCTTCTCCCCTCTAGGATACTTGTGGGACAATCAATACCCTGTTCAGAGGCAAGAAAAAGGCTCCCTGAATTCCCCCACAAGAAGAGAAAGCACAGGACCCATCAATATCGTGGGAGTAATTTGCCACAATACATACATGCATACATACACCATTTGACTTTTATATATATAGATAATTCCCTCATTCCCAAATGGATTCTGAACATTTTTTATCCGTTATCCATTCAACACGGTGTGTAAAATCACAGCGCACAGATTCATTCAGCTGATTCAAGTTTCTCAACAGCCACTTTTTCAAAAAGGCTCTGTGATGGTGGCATAGACTCCCATCCTAACCACAGCCACTAAGGGGTTTACAGGTAGACAAGCTATCTCAGCTGTGATTAATTGCTGGGCTATTGATAGCTGAGATAAGAAGGCTGCGGATCAGATAGACTGGCTGGCTTCCAGAGAGAATTACCAAGAGGTGGTTCCTCAGAAAGCAGACTGGTAGGAAGCCACATAAGGAGTTGGACTTCCAAGGGGGGTTATGAGGGTTTTGTCCTAACAAAGGATGGACAGACTGTGAATGGACAGATGTAGGGAGCATTCTAACAAAGCAGCAAGGAATGGTAAGGAGAAGTTTCTAATTGCTTAAACCACAGGGTCTCTGGGCTAGAACCCAGAAGGAAGTACAGATCTAGATTCCCCTACCAACCCCAGAGAAGATGATAGGAAATTCTCCCTGAGGAAGAAGAGGCAAGGAGTAAAGAGCCCAGATTGAGGCATAAAGTCACTGGATTCTTTGTCTGTGGAACTCTTTATTACCCCCTAAGGGGTGAGATTATAAATGACCTGGCTTCAGTTATGAGAAGAGGCCAACCATGGCAGAGCCAAACAGCTGTCTGTTGAGGGAAAATGAGAAGGAGTTGCTGCAATGCTGCACCCAGTTGTGAGGGGATGAGCTTTTTGGTAAGTGACCTGTGACAGCCTCCAAAATATGGGGGGCAATATTTGCATACACACATCCATTTTAAGTATGTGCAAAGCATATTTGTACAGACAAGTAAGAGAACTATGCAGTTGAGAACTCAAGCTATAATCATAACTAAAACACCACATCCTGACACCCTGAGCTTTGGGAAAGTGTTTTTTCTGGATCCAAATTTCACTGCACTTCCTTGGGAGGATAAACCAAAACCATGGTATCAAGTACCTTCCGATACTGGAAATGTTTGGATCTAAACTTGGCAATTCAGGCCTATCTGCAATAAATCTTTGATTTGCATGTGCAAATGTGGATCCTATATATGCAAATTGATAGGATAAATTTTGAGTGTATACAATTTGGAAACTTTTTGACCCTTCATTTTATTACTTTGTTTGGTCACCTTTTTTCCTCTGTAACCGAGAGAAAGTAAAAATGATGTGTCAGTCAAGGCTGTTAGAACTTCTTCCCTTCTCTACCTTTATATCCTCCCTAAAGGTTTAGGTGAAAGCATGTGCAACATGCAAATTATTTATTTACTAAGTTCCCTGAATGCTTGAGACTATGTTTTGTCATGCACATTCTTAGAAATTTGCCTGTTAGTTGATTTTTAGAATTGTTTAAACACATTGAACTCACGGTGTTTCTGCTAAAATGATTAGCAGTGAAACATTAACAAAGCTGATGCTTGAAGTGTCACCATTAGGCTTCAGAATTAACATCATATAGTGATGAACCATGTCGTTTCTAACCCCACTGAGATCTTTTGTTTCTGAGCCAGATCCCCAGCCCTGATACAGTTCCCTTTGTGCCTCCAGAGCAGTGCAAAGGGAACTTTAAAATGCCCTCATTTACTTCCCTTTACACCATTACTCGGCTGCCCCTCTCTATGTAACAAGTTTGCCTCTCATCCCCCTGATCTCTTTGCTTGTATGTCACCTTCCCTTTTCCTGTCTTGTGTTAGTTGTCATCATTTTAAAACTGTAATTTGTGAAGGATAGGAACAGTGTCTTCCTCTGCCTATCACACTTTGGGTGCTACCAGAATCTAAATAATAAATAGGAACTTGTTTAGAATAATTAATTATTTTAAATCCAGACAATCTAGTTAATATTTAAGCAGTTTCTCTAAGGTATTTGCTTCATTTACTATTAATCTCAGCTCTGAATGGCTTCCATCAAAGTCTATAGACCCCCATACTCTATGTACTAACTTATTCTTCAGTAAATCACAATATCAAGTTAATTTAACAGTAAGAAAGAAGTGCCTTTAGGACATGAAACAAGTCTGCTTTTTTTAGGTTCTCAAGCTCTATTTTATGAGGTTGATAGTATTATTTCAACATTCCAGTACCCATGGGCTGTTCAATTTATTCTTGTACCTTTGATATTGTAACCAGATTTGCAGTCATGACACCAAGGACTTAAATGTCTATAGGGCCTTCTTTTGGGGAAAATTTACCAAGAAGAAAGGTCTTTTGTGGAAGATTCTTAGACTTTTCTAACTACAAAAGCATTGTAACATGTTTATCTTAAAGCGGGATTGGACTGACAATTCTTTTCACTTTGATGAAATAATCTTGCTATCCTGTCATACTAAACTTCCTAATCTTCCACTTGCTCCTGTGTATCTACACTTAACTCACCAGCACCACTGAAGAAGCAGCAGAAACAATGGTTAATATTTAGCAAGATAGAAAGATATTACCTAAAATGAAAATCTTATACATACCTGGGTCTGGGTCATTGGTTTTTCTGACTGTGGCTTTTTAAGCATCTATATTGTCATGTTAGAAACCTTGATTATGTTTCCATCCATATATCCCTTGCATTTAATCTAGAAGCTGGCTTTTAAGACAATAAGGCAGGATTGAATCATAGCAGCAGTCTAACAATAGACATTTGCTGAGGCAAACTGTCACTAAGAGGCTAGTTCTTTGCCTAGGGATGTCAAGGGAAGGATCCGAGGGATGTCAGTGAGTGCTGGAATGGGGCCAAAAACCAAAACATATGATTGCCATAAGCCTTGAATTCAGTTCATTCTGCAAATCTGCCACAATTCTTTGTTATTAGTCTATCTCAGTTTTATCAAAGAGACCCAAAACTGCCAGCTTCTTGCTTCAGTGGATAGAAAAAGCTGGTCCAGATAACTTGCATCCAAAAGTTTTAGAAGAGCTGGCTGAGGAACTCACTAGACAGTTAAATTTTTTTTCAATAAGTCTTGAAGTATAGGGGAATTTTCGTAAGATTGGAAGAAAGTTAATGAATCAATTTTTAAAGGGTTAACGGGATGACCTGTCAGCCTAACATCAATCCTGGGGAATATAATGGAGTGAATCATATGGGACTCTATTAATAGAGAATTAAAGGGGAGCAATATAATTAATGCAAGTCAGCATGGGTTTATGGGAAATGGATCCTGTCAAACTAACTTTCTTTCCATGAGATTGCAAGTTTGGTTGATAAAGGTAATAGTGTTGACCTAATATTCTTAGACTTCTCTAAGACATTTGACTTGGTGCCACACATTTTGATTAAAAAATAGAATATAAAATTTACATAGCATTGTTGTAGGAGATGGTGTGGCAGGTGCGCCGTTCCCCCTTCCGAGCTGGACCAAGACATTCCGGTGACACATGCTTATATACAGATACAGAACAAGTTACACATCACTCCTGACGTATTCAGGTGTAACCCTTCCACGTAGCAAGGTACAACCCTCCTACGTAGTAAGGTGCAGCCCATTTACATCGTTAGGTGCCGCCTCGCCCCTTGCACCTGTTGTTTTGATCAAAACAACTCTATCCATCATTTTACCCTGTCATTGGGATGGGTCAGCCTGTTCCTTGTTATCTGAGGAATGTTCTTGGTTTCTAATGTACCTTGGTACAGTGTATATGTGTTTATACTAAAACTTATAATGAGTATGAATTCTTGCGTTATCAGCCCTGTCCCGGCCAAGTTCTATATGCTGAACCAGCCTTTTTACTCACAGCTAAACTTTGCTTTATATTAGCAGAGGCTTGACCATACTTTAGTTCAGGCCTCAGACTGGGCCCTCAAGTAGGCCTTTAGCCTTTACTTACATTGCCTTTACTTACTACAAGCATATATTAAATGGATTAAAAACTGGCTAATTGATAGGTCTCAGAATGTAATTGTAAACAGAATAGTCACGAAGCAGGTGTGTTTCCAATGAGGCTCCATGTGGATCAGTTCTTGGCCCTGCTCTGTTTAACATTTTTATCAAGGTGGCCAAAAGAGCTAAAGTGATCCTAGATGCATAAACAGAGGCATCTAGAGTAAGAGCAAAGAGGCTGTTTTATCTCTGTATTGGTCATTTGTGTGACCACTGCTGGAATGCTGTGTCCAGTTCTGGTGCCCACAATTCAAGAAGAATGTTGATAAGTTAGAGAGGTTTCAGAGAAGATCTACAAGAATGAGTAAAGGATTTGAAAACCTCCCTTATAGTGACAGACTCAAAAACCTCAATTTAGTCAATTAACAAAGAGAAAGTTAAGGGGTGACTTGATTATAATCTATAAATACCTACATAGGAATAGCTATCTAATAATGGGGTCTTCAATCTATCAGAGAAAGGTATAACACACACACAAGCACAATGGAAGTTGGACAAATTCAAATGGAAAATAAGGTGTAAGGTTTTTTTACAGTGAGAGTAGTTAACCATTGGAAAAATTTACCCAAAGCTGTGGTAAAATCTCCATGACTGACAAATTTTAAGTCCAGGTTAGGCAACTTTCTAAAGAGATGTTGTAGGAATTATTGTTGGAAAGTTCTGTTGCCTGTGTTATACAGGAAATCAGAGTCGATGATTGCAATGGTCCGGTCTGGCCTTGGAATCTGTGAACCTGAGCATCATTGTAGACAGTTCAGTGAAGACCTCTTCATGATGTGCAACAGCAGTCAATAAAAGCAGACAAGATGTTAAGATGTATAAGGAATGGGATGGAGAACAATGTGGAGAATGTTACAAAGCCTTTATCCAAATCAATGTTGCAGCGTCATCTGAAATAGCATCCTACTGGAAGGGATGTCAAGACGTCATCTAGTTCAGTCCCTTTCACTCATGCCTGGACTATTATCTAGGCCACCTCTGAGGGCAATTTATTCCAGTGCTTAACCACCCTGGCAGTCAGGACATTTTTCCTAATGTCCAACCTAAACCCCCCTCCCCTCCCCGGTGCAGTTTAAGCCCATTGTTTCTTGTCCCATCCTCAGAGGTTAAGAACAACAATTTTTCCTCCCTCCTCCTTGTAACAAGTGTTCTCCCTGGGACAGAGCCATATCCTCCTCCCCTGGTATTGTGACAGCAGTCCTCTGTACCTGGTTAGCTTCCTCAGTCTTGGACATCTCTTATGAATATTCTGAAGGAATTTCTCATGGGCATGGATACTCCTCAGCCTAGCCACTTCCTCCTGTAGCTCTCTCCCCTTCTTCCTGAGAGATTCCACCAGCAGGCACCTTTCACACTGGATGGTCCCCCCTGAGGCTTTCTGAGAGTAGGAATTACAGGCCCGAATCTCTGCAAATCCACACCAGGATCTGGGTAGAGGCATCCATGGTTAGGTTCTGTGTCTGGATACAGGTGCAGGTGGAAGAGAGAAGAGCAGTGTTGGCACTAGCAATGTGGCCCTTTCTAACCATAGCAATTATATTACATCTCCCTCCCATCAACTCCCTCTCAAAGCCCCCTGTTCACTAGCTCCCCTTGGTCACTTAGCCTCTGGCTTTTAAGGCCTTCTGTCCTAGATCAGCCCTACCCGCTCATTAACCACACAGTGGGAGGCTGATCAAAGACGACCAAGGATGATCCAGGGGACAAAGTCTCAAACAGTCCCCAGATATACAATCCCAACTAACCCTGTAACTGAAATAACCTTGAGGTTAAAACTCGCACCTTGTTCATTCAGGAGGGGCATCTGCTTCTCCCCCTCTCAAATTCCCCTGCTTGTGGTCCTGTGTGCTGAACTGGTTACCCCATCTCAAAAAGGCTATTGCACAATTAGAAGAGGTTCAGCAGTTCAGAGAAGGGCGGCAAGAAAGATCAAGATTTTGGGGATAAGGAAACCATTTCCTGTCTGACTCTAAAAATGACTGGTCTAGAGAAGGTAAATGGGAAACTCTTATTCTGTCTCTGAACACAAGGACATGGAGACATTCAATTAAATTAAAAGGTAGAACATTCAACCCTAATAAAAGAGAAATTTTTCACACAACACATAATTGAACTGCAGAACTCCTTGTCACAGAAATTTATTTGAGGCCAAGAATTTATCAAGATTAAAAAAGAAACTAGACATTTGTATAGATATCTGGATACCAAGAATATCCAGTGTTATCATATAAAGTGTTGGAAAGGACATTTAACCCATGGTTCATAACTTATACCAATTTCCATTAGAGATCAGGATAGACTTTATGGGGGGCAGATTATCCCACATCTGCCTGCTACAGGGTTTTTACACCTTCCTCTAAAGTACATGGTGGTGCCACTGTCAGAGACAGTTCCAGAACTAAATGGAGCCCAGATCAGATCCAATATAGCAATTCCTTAGCTTGTAATTTCTTGCAAACAATGTAGACAAGACAAAGAGTGGGATAAATTAAATAATATTATCTCCAGTTTAGAAGTGGACAACTGAGGCCCTGAGAGATTAAAGGTCCATTTGGGACACCCCAATCTGGTGGAATAGTACCTTACTCCAGAAGTAGCTCCTATTTACACCAGTATAGCTGGCTTCAGAGTCAAGCCCTAATTCAGTTACATAGACAGATAAGGTAACAAAGAGTCCTGTGGCACCCAGGGCTGGCGACAGAAATTTAGGGGCCCCATACTCTGATCGTTTGGGGGCCCCCCAGCCCGGCCAGCGCTCCTCCCCCAGCTGACAGCGGCTGGCGGCATGCGGGGTCCTGCGGGAGCGCCGCGAGCCCGGGATCGGCGCGAGCCGCCCTTGCTGCTCTCCCCTCCTCCCCCCCCCCACTTTCTCCCCCGGACTGCGCTGCTGCCGCTGGGCCGGGCTCACTGCTCCTGCCGGGGACACATGCGCTCGTCCGGAGGAGAGCCGCGCCGCCTCCCCGCCCCTTCCCCGCTCTCCAGTCCCGGCGACAAGGGGGGACGACAACGGGTACATCTGTGTACCGGGCCCCCCCTAAAGTCCGGGGCCTGGTACAGCTGTACCCGTAGTACCCCCCTGTCGCCGGCCCTGGTGGCACCTTAAAGACTAACTAAAGTATTGAAGCATAAGCTTTCATGGGTTAATACCCACTTCGTCGGATGCAAGCAGTGGAAGTGTCCAGGGGCAGGTATACCTTTTTTATCCCTGCCCCTGGACACTTCCACTGCTTGCATCCGATGAAGTGGGTATTAGCCCACGAAAGCTTATGCTTCAATACTTTAGTTAGTCTTTAAGGTGCCACAGGACTCTTTGTCACTTCTGCTATTCCAGACTAACACGGCTACCTTTCTGATTCTTAGCATGCAACAGTAATTAGAGGTTGTCTACATGAAATCTGCAAAAGCAAAATCTGACAACCTCAGAATTAAAGGCTTTTGCCTTTCTCTTACAACTTGCAAAATAGCCTACTTTTGTGAAAACCTCACAAAATGTTTTTCTTTGCACCATACATAGGATTATATCTGAGCATATAAAGATGCAGCCATAACAGAAAATTGCTCAGGAAGTTATGAGAATCTAAAAACAGAGTGTTAGAGCAGAAACCATTCTGCAGACTTAATTAAAGCTAGCAGCAAAAGCTATAATGCAACATGACAGTTATTTGAATTATTTTTCTTTAAAATGAATACTGCTGTTCATTATCTAATTTGACATTGTTTGGTGCTATGTGTCTAGCCTGCAAAACGAAAATAAAAGTTCATAAAACACATGCTAGAAATAGAAAATAAGCTTAGAGGGAATGCTGTAGCTAGAAGACCTTTCTCAGAATGTGAGTAGAAACACACTACCGTACCCTTGTCCTAAATTTTTCTACTGTGCTCTAGAAAAGGCCTTATGGCTAATATGTCACATCTAATATTATTTACTGTTTCTGTCTTGCGCTTTATTGAACCTTACTCTTTTTTGTTATTGTAGCAGAGCTGCCGAAAGTGCTGGAGATAAGGTTGTGTCCACATTCCATTGTTAACCCCTATTTTTTTTTCAGCGCTTTTCACCTCAGATTCTGTCTTAAAACTGGTGGATCTAGTTCGCTTCAAACTGAATTCCTTTTTAGACACTAAAAAGAAATAGGTTTGACCATTTCTTAATATAGAGGATCAGATTGTGCCCCGGAGCCCAGTGCATGGGCAGGGTAAGGTAGGAGCCTCCTGGCCCATTGGGTCCTATGTACAGGCTCAATGTACAACTGCAGTCCCTTGTGTATCTCCATGTGACACTAGACACCCCAAGAAAAAACTATTAGTAGAAAAAACACATGCATTCAGTTGTTAGTGCAGACCTAACTCACCGTTATCATTTGAAAGGAGGTTGCTTGGACACACTAGGCCAGGTATCTGCCTTCTCCCTCTTCATGGTCTTTTGTGGCCAGCAGTCAGTGGTCCCAGCTTTAGGGCTCCTGATAAGGGCTAGGTTGGTGTGACTAATGTTGATGGGTATTAATCTTTCTTTCATTTTAGCTTCTTTTTTTTTTAATGAGTAGGTTTTATTTAAAAAAACTTTTTTAAAAAAAATCAGTGCTAGTCACTCTGAAAAATTAACATTCATTAATTTCCCCCTTCTTGTCACTTCACTTTTTCCCATTCTCCCCACACACCATATCATGATATTTGGCTCTTCTTTTATTGCTCTCATGCACATTGACCTCTGAACCATCCTGTAGCAGTCGCTTTGACTACAAACTCCTTAGGTAGGGACCTTTGACTCCCTCAGGGAACTGATGGGCAAGGTTCCCTGGGAGAAAAACATGAGGGGGAAAGGAATCCGGGAGAGCTGGCTGTATTTTAAATAAACCTTATTGAGGTTGCAGGAATAAACCATCCCAATGTGTAGAAAGAATAGTAAATATGGCAGGTGACCACCTTGGCTTACCAGTGAAATCCTTGCTGATCTTAAACACAAAAAAAGAAGCTTACAAGAAGTGGAAGATTGGACAAATGACCAGGGAAGAGTATAAAAATATTGCTCAGGCATGCAGGAGTGAAATCAGGAAGGCCAAATCACACTTGGAGTTGCAGCTAGCAAGGGTTGTTAAGTGTAACAAGAAGGGTTTCTTCAGGTATGTTAGCAACAAGAAGAAAGTCAAGGAAAGTGTGGGCCCCTTGCTAAATGAGGGAGGTAAACTAGTGACAGAGGATGTGAAGAAAGCTAATGTACTCAATGCTTTTTCTGCCTTTGTCTTCACAGACAAGGTTAGTTCCCAGACTACTGCAGCATGGTATGGGAAGGAGGTGACAAGCCCTCTGTGGAGAAAGAAGTGGTTCAGGACTATTTAGAAAAGTTGGACAAGCACAAGTCCATGGGGCCAGATGTGCTGCATTCGAGGGTGCTAAAGAAGATGGCAGATGTGATTGCAGAGCCATTGGCCATTATCTTTGAAAACTTATGTTGGTCGGGGGAGGTTCTGGAGGACTTTTCTGGAGGAAAAAAGCTAATGTAGTGCCCATCTTTAAAAAAGGAAAGAAAGAAGATCCGGGAATTACAGGCCAGTCAGCCTCACCTCAGTCCCTGGAAAAATCATGGAGCAGGTCCTCCATGATTCAATTTTGAGTCACTTAAAGGAGAGGAAAGTGATCAGGAACAGTCAGCATAGATTCATCAAGGGCAAGTCATTACTGACTAACGTAATTGCCTTCTTTGGCAAGATAACTGGTTCTGTGGATGAGGCGAAAGCAGTGGATGTGATATATGTTGACTTTAGCAAAGCTTTTGATATGGTCTCGCACTGTAATCTTGCCAGCAAGTTAAAGAAGTATGGGCTGGATGAAGAGACTAATTGGATAGAAAGCTGGCTAGATCATCAGGCTCAACAGGTAATAATCAATGGCTCCATGTCTAGTTGGCAGCTGGTATCCAGCAGAGTGCCCCAAGGGCTGGTCCTGGGGATGATTTTGTTCAATATCTTCATTAATGATCTGGTGCAGGGATCAGCAACATTGGCACGCGGGACCACAGGGTAAGCATCGTTAGCGGGCCCCGCCACTTTATTTACCTGCCGTTTCGCCGACTGCGGCTCCCACTGGCCGCGGTTTGCAGTCTAGGTCCAATGGTGTCTGCAGAAAGCAGCCCTGTTCTGGCCGCCGCTTCCTGCAGCCCCCACTGGACCAGGACAGTGAACCGCAGCCAGTGGGAGCTGCAGTCTGCGAAACAGCAAGTAAATAAAGTGGCGGGGACCACTAAGGCTGCTTACCCTGCAGTCCCGCGTGCCAGTGTTGCCGATCCCTGATCTGGAGGATGGTGTGGACTGCACCCTCAGCAAGTTTTCAGATGACATTAAACTGGGAGGAGTGGTAGATACGCTGGAGAGTAGGGATAGGATACAGAGGGACCTGGACAAATTAGAGGATTGGGCCAAAAGAAATCTGATGAGGTTCAACAAGGACAAGTGTAGAGTCCTGCACTTAGAATGGACAAATCCCATGCACTGCTACAGACTAGGGACCGAATGACTAGACAGCAGTTCTGCACAAAAGGACCTATGGGTTACAGTGAACGAGAAGCTGGATATGAGTCAAGTGTGCCCTTGTTGCCAAGAAAGCTAATAGCATTTTGGATTGTGTAAGTAGGGGCATTTCCCACAGATCTAGGGATGTGATCATTCCCCTCTATTCAGCATTGGTGAGGCCCCATATGGAGTACCGTGTCCAGTTTTGGGGCCCACACTACAAGGAGGATGTGGAAAAATTGGAAAGAGTCCAGCAGAGGGCAACAAAAATGATTGGGGACCTGGAGCACATGGACTTATGAGGAGAGGCTGAGAGAACTGTGATTGTTTAGTCTACAGAAGAGAAGAACTGGGATTGTATAGCCTACACAAGAGGGGAGATTTGATAGCTGCTCTCAAGTACCTGAAAGGGGGTTCCAAAGAGGATGGATCTAGACTGTTCTCAGTAGTACCAAATGACAGAACAAGGAGTAATAGTTTCAAGTTGCAGAGGGAAAGGTTTATGTTGGATATTAGGAAAATCTTTTTCATTAGGAGGGTGGTGAAGCACTGGAATGGGTTGCCTAGGGAGGTGATGGAATCTCCTTCCTTAGAGGTTTTTAAGGTCAGGCTAGACAAATCCCTGGCTGGCATGATTTGGTTGGATATTGGTCCTGCTTTGAGCAAGGGGTTGGACTAGATGACCTTCTGAGGTCCCTTCCAACCCTGATATTCTATGATTCTACATCAATAGATTTATACAGGTGTAAAACCACTGAAATCAGAATGTAAATGCAATGGTGACTTACTGGAAAATTATTACAGTACATACATGCTCATTCCTGAAGTTTTCACACAAACCAAACTCCCACTGAAGTCAAGAGAGGTTTTGCCTCCATAGGAATACAAAATTAAGCCCCATGCGGGGATTCACTTTCAGTAGTAGGGAAGCAAAAAGAGTAATTCTCCCTTGAAGTATCAAATATCTAAACTGGTTAAATATAAAACCTCCCTGAGAACTATCTGCATGAAGAAAATTAAATAGGAAAGGCTGTTTAATGATAAATAAAATCTTGTCTACACAGCATGCTCTTTGCTAGAGCAATGTGGATGTTGAACTGGAATATTGATTGATAGGTAATTACCAAAACCCATCTAATTTATCTGATGATTAAACATCTAAGCATCTCTTTCAAGTGGATTAAAAGTAATTCAAATAGAAGTATTGTGTTTGCATGTGAAATTGTATTGCTTAACTAATTCTGTATTAATTACTTGCAAATGTGGTATTTTTGTCTCAGATGTCTTAAACCTCAACAAATACTCTTAATGAATTAACTGATGAATGTATTTTGAAAAGCCAATCAGATACTAATTTGTGGTACTTTAATAGTTTGTTACTGCTGATATTCTTCTATACTGCTGGCATAAGCAGAAAGAAAATGTTTGCTGTGTGTGTGTGTGTGTGTCGTTTTTGTAGCAGTACAAGAATGTTAACTTATGCAAACTTATACTGGTGAATAAGATTCTCTGGTTCCAATAGGAAACTATAGAAAATCTGTGATAGCACTGATGGTAGCTCAGTCAGTGGTAGCATTACTGGGACTCCAAGTACAAACAAGTAACCATGAAAATAAATGCTTCATTTGCTTGTGTTTGGTAGCCAAACTGGGTTAAAATACTGGCCTTCCTTGGCTGAAGTTTGAACCAGAAAAACCTGTACAATATCATGGAGCATAAAAAGGTATTCTGATTTCTTTCTTCTCCTGCCACTGTAGCCATGTAACTTGCCTCTCCCTCTTGACTCCCTTCACTGGCTCTCCCTTGCCTTCTGCATCCATTTCAAACTCCTCATCCTCAATTTCAAGGCTCTTCAAAACTCTCTCCCTGCAACAACACCTTTGTTCCCTCCCCCCCCCCCCCCAGCCCCTTCATCTATCTCATTATGCTCTTCTCTATTGTCCTGCCTACCCTCCAGCGGCAGCTCTACATTTTTTGCCACCCCAAGCGCAGCAGTCAGGCAGCCTTTGGCCCTCAGGAGGTCCCCGGCAATTCTGAGGGAGGTCCGCCGGTCCCTCAGCTCCACAGGGCCAATGGACCTCCCGCAGAAACACCGCCGAAGGCAGGCTGACTGCTACCCTGACAATGACCGGTGCGCTGGTACCTGGAGCCACTCCTGCTACCTGCTCATTATCTTCTTCTTGTACTCACCGGCCCAGACTCTCAAGTAATATGAATTGTAAATGTAGCTTCATTAGCTAGCTGGGGGGCCCTCTGTTTCTGTGCAATTTTTCATGCCTACATTTAGACCAATGTCACACTAACCCCATGTAAACTTTTGTGATGCCATCGAAGAATGATCTTAACAACCAGGTCTCTACCCCCTTCTTATTTTTGAACTCCTGTGGTAAGCTCTGTTTAGAGAATCAGTCAGAAAATGAATTGGTTGCTTGTTTTGTTTGTTTTGTGTGTTCCTAAGCAATACTGCAACTTTCTGAGGAAAAATCTGAAATATTTTGGCAAAAAAATAAACTATTTTGATTCCGAACGTTGACCTGGTACCTCCTTGGGAACTGTAGTTTTAAATGCTTCCAATGCCTTTTGTGGGCTGGGCTCCCTGATGAAACTACATCTCACATGGTGTGTCACCACCTTGTAATTGTTTTCCCATCTTGTTACCAGCTTTAATACGTTGCCCAGTTTTGAACTGTGTTTTTGTAGATCTTCACCCTTTTGTAAAATGTAATGAGCAAATTCATTGCCCGGAGGAAAAAACCTCTCATTTTGAATTTTATGATTATTTTTGGGAGGCCAGAGGTGCGTATAGAATCCCAGCAAAGAGCATGTCATTGTTCTTTCTTAGAGCTGAGTGAAAACTGCATGAATAATTGATTTGACAAATGTTGCCTCCTTTTTTTCCCCCTCTGTTTGCAAGCATTGTGAGCAGATTGTGATTTTTCTCTTGTATTCATTATTCTGAGTTATTCACTGCATAACTTTGGAGAATAATGCTTCATCTCTATCCTGGCCACAAGCTGTTTGCTTCACGTATTCAGAATTCAAGTTGTTTTTGTCTGCAGACTGACTGGGCCTATCTTAGACTCCTGTTTCCAGAAATTTCTGACTACCGTAAATACAACTCCTCTGATAGTAGCAATAGTAGAAATACCAGTGCTCCAGGAAGCCAGCAACATGTTGTCCAACCCTCCTCCTCAGACAGGTCTAGACAGCCTGGTGGTTAATATAGCAGCAGCAAGTTTCCACAGTTGCTACCATAACAGGAGCATGTATCTGCTCATTGAGTGAGTGAATATAACTATTTAATCAGGTTTTCAATGCAAATGCCTGTGATTACTAATTCAAAATTCATTGACTAAGGTGGGTGCAATATAAGGGGAAGGTAGAAGCAAGGACAAAATAGAGAAGGTTGGGGAAGAGGGAAGGCAAAAGGGACAGAGGAGAAGGAAGGAGATGCTAATTCAGAAGAGAGGTGTTGATATGAGAGAAAACAAAGAGTAAAGGCAAACCATGACTGGGCCAAGTTTCTGATGGGTGTGTATGGAGGATTTGCAAGAAAGCTAATGTCTGACGGGTTATGATTGAGCCATGAGAGAGGGACTGGGGAAGCAGAAAATAAAACACAGTTAAGTAAGCAGAGTTATCCTATGCTTTTGTTGTTATGTAGCTACTAGAGGTCTCCCTCAGGATCCTCATTGTGTTTGGGATTTTTTGTTTTTTGTTTTCAAAATACAAATATAGTTGTTCAGCACAAAGGATTGTGGGGATGAGGCAAAACTCATCACTGAGCTTATTAGATTTGTATGGAGATACATTTGTAACAGGCTGGAACAGAAACAAGGAGCTTTGATTGTCATTGGCATGGAGGGGGCTTATCCTAGCGGGCCCGTCTGACTTGGCTGACATTTCTGTCTCAGACTTTCCAGCTCTGGGGCACTGCTGTCACTTGTCATGCCCAACCCATACTGCTTTGCCTGATGTCACTCCCCAATGCCTTAGGTGCTATTTATATCTATGAAGGCATGAAAGCATGGATTTAGCTGACTGGCCACCTGGCCTCCTCTTCATTTTGCCTTCACAGCCACTGAACCCCGGTGGGCTAAAGAAGTCCTTGGAGTGCTGGAGACCATGTAAGAACCCAGAAAAGAATGCAAATGAAAGCCAGTGTGGTCCAGTGCCTACAGCATTGGACTGGGAGTCCATATGAAGAATTTGGTTCTATTCCAAGCTCTGCCTGTGCCCTGGGACAAATCACTTAACCTCTCTGTGCCTTGTTTCTTTTCCCAACCTTTACCTGTTTTCTCTATTTAGAAGGTAAGCTCTTCAGGGCCGGGACTGTTTCTCACTATGCATTTGTGCAGTTCCTAGAACAAATGGACAATCCCAGTTCAGGGTCCGTATTGCAGAAAAGTACATGAGGATTTGATCCCCTGAAAACTAGGTCAAAATTAGGAGAATAGGATGAGGAGGGGAAAAGGGAAGATCAGTTCCCCTTGTTTAATATAAATGCCAGTTCTCCTCGTTCAGTGTTTGCAAACTGAGCTCTGCCTGGTCTGGGAAGATTCCTTCAAGCTTTGGATAATCTCTTATGCAAATTGTCAAACTAAAAGCTGCTGCTTTTAGATGGCTGATTTTTAACTGCATTATTGATTATAAAGCAGACAGAAGCCCTTATGAGGTTGATCTTCTCATGACCTAACTGAGGTCTAAAGGTATTTTAATTGAAATGTTAGACTTTTTTAAAGTAGAACTGCCCCTTTTTTAAGCAAGACAATTTCGGTTTTATGCTTTTAATCACCATCTGTTGTTCAATAAATGTCAAATTGCTCTTAATGGTCTTTCCTGGCATAGGGTTTTTTAATTTGCTTTTCTATTCTATGTTCATTTTTGCCAATTGAGCACTTGTCGTAGAAGATTTTCATTTCTTATAGTGTCTTTGTTCCTTTAGAGGGAGATATTGGTTGGAAGTATAACAAAAAAAAATCCACACATACACAAGCCTGCACACTTTTCATTCTTTAAGTCAGCAGTGGGAATGGGAAAGCTTATAAATGTTCTCTCAGCAGTATCGGTGACTGCAGTCCCCATACACAGCATAAAAGATAGCGAGATAATAGACCTCCAGAAAGCCTTTGAGAGTCATTGGGATTTTCAGACTATAATAGAATCTGAAATATGAAAAGAAATTAACTGTAAAAATCCACTGGATATAATTGCAAGGTTCCTAAGGCAGTGGGGAAAGCTCCGTGTCAGGTGCTAAAAGGAGTAAACTACCCGCTGATTCTGAAAGTGCTTTGGATATGACAACGGGGATTAAACAAATCCAAAAACATCAAATGAGTCCAGAACTGAATGGTTCTACAGATGAGAGAAGGGAAGTTTTAAAGTGAGTCATAGTGGAGAAAGATGAGAAATTATTCCAGTTGAGGCTTCTCTGAAAATATCAGCCAAGGAAACAAATTCTCTCCTGTTTTCTGCTACTGAATGAAAGGTCATCTGCCTGTGCACGGTTGAATAATAGAAGCACACTTGTCTTGTAGGAGTTTACAAATTACTTCAGGCTGAATTTTCTCCAGAATTTTCTTTTTGATCATCAGACAGAAGATTTTTATTTATTTATTTTCACTTTTCAGCTGCCAATATACTGTTTAGAATCCAAGATGTAGGCACCATGTTTGACTGCTTGGGTCAGATTTTGAAGTATTCTCCAAAACCTTTGGAAACCAGATCTTAAAGGGTAACTAGAAGCAGGGTGACCAGCCAGCAAGTGTGAAAAATCAGGACGGGGGTAATAGGAACCTATATAAGAAAAAGACCCAAAAAATCAGGACAGACCCTATGAAATCGGGACATCTGGTCACCTTAACCTGAAGGGACTGAAGATACAGGGGCTAGAAATGTGAATTAACATTGTAGGCCAGCATAAAAGGCATTTTAATCAGTTAGGCCGGTGCAGCTTAGACCCTCAAGTGGTGTAACTGGTTGGAAAATGGGAACAGAGAAGCCCCATGAACTTGTGGTGAGGTAAAATAGGCTAAATAACTTTAATTGCCACAAATAAGTAGCCAAAAGGAAGGTAAGTGAGGTATAAATGGGGGGGATAAGGGCGCCTAAGTCAATGCTGTGATGTAGGGTAATCTCACTGCCTGCCATAAGATAGTTACTTCTCAGACATCCAACACAACAGTAAAAACACTCAGTGAAACAGTGCTGGCTGACTCCAAACACCTCTCCAATGAGCTCATACCCTGCTGTGACCTTTGCTGAGGTTTGCCCCATCGTACTCAGTATCCAAAGCATGCTCATGGACAGCTGTGGAAATGTGCCTACTGCAGGGCCAAGACAATAGCTAGTCACTACAAAGAGGAGGCTGACTGCCAAGGCTAACTCTATAAGACCGATGGAGCCGGAGCCTGAAGTTGGTTTTTAATGATTATCTTTATTGGTAATGTGGTAGCATTTACAAACTGTAGCCCCATTGTGCTAGGCACCATATACATAACAGAAACAGTCCCTGCCCTAAGGAGTTCTCAGTCTAACTATAAGATGAGACAACAGGTGGATACAACAGGTCGATTTGGGAAGCAAAAGGTAATAATGAGAAGGATCTGATCAGTGTGATAGGCAGCGATCACAGCACACCAGATGCTTAACTGTTGTCCAGTGTCTTGTAGACATCACATGAGAGGAGAGATTTGAAGGTAGACAATGGGATTGTCAACTTGGCAGATGTTTGAGAGGCGCTTTCCATGCACGAGGCATGGCCTGAGAGAAGGTAAAGCACATGTTGCGGACAAATGTGACAAATGGACAATGAAGACTAGCATGACTGGCAGAGCAGAGGAGGGAGGTATCCTCTTCTATTTGTTAGAGGAGAGTTGGGATAGGCTTTAAAAGAGTGAAAACAAATAGCTTGTTTGTGTTGTGATGGAGAAGGGAGAGCCACTGGAGGGATGCAAAGAGGGAGGTGATATTGTCAAAGAAGCAAGCTAAGATAAAAAAATCTTTGCAGCAGCATCGATTGAATGGATACAAGGGCATAAGAACATAAGAAAGGCCGTACTGGGTCAGACCAAAGGTCCATCTAGCCCAGTATCCTGTCTACCGACAGTGGCAAATGCCAGTTGCCCTGGAGTGAGTGAACCTAACAGGTAAGATGGCAGCTAGATGGCATTTGTCAAGGCCAGAAAGGAGCAGGTTGCAGGGCTGAAGATATGCAATGATGAGGGCCTCGATGAGAGTTTTAGCTGCGTGGATGGAGAGGAAAGGTCCTCCTGTGTCATTCATAGTTAGGGGAAAATATTAAGAGCTCTATTTTGTCTCGAGCTTATGCTGATGGCTTAAATAGTCAAATTATTCACTGAATGTTTTATCTGATGCAGTTAGCCTTTTTTTTTTCTACTGACAAATAATTCACAAGCCAGGCCTGACTTCTGAAAATGTATTCATTTGAAGCATAGGAATAGATCTACGCAGCACTTCACCATTAAAACAACACCTCCGCTCGTTCAGACACATCAGTAGGTCTGATGTATCTTGCTCTAGAGGGCAGTCTCACTCACTCTGTGTGTGTGTGTGTGTGTGTGTGTGTGTGTGTATCACACACACACCAGTATGTACCATGCAGTCTTTATAATGTGGCAGCTCCCTGAAAGTCTCTTAGCTCACTAGATCAATTGCCATGGAGATGTTGTGACAATCCCCTTGAGGCACATGAGTGGTCTACATAACAGCATTTCTGAGCCCTAAAAGTCCCTTTTCAAGCCTACATTGAATTAAGTAAGTCACACCATTACCGAGGCGCACTCAGGACTGGTGATGCAAAACTTCAGTAGCTATTTGCCAGCCTTAATTGCTTTTCAAATGTATTCAGAGCAGCCCTATGGAAGTCCCGAGACCTGCTTTCCCAACACTTGTGCAGTAGAACTGAAGCCTCCATTGTTAGGAATCTGTTTTCAATTTTCTTAGCAATCTCTTTTGTTGCGGGGGCTGCTTTTTAGTGAGGGCTAGAACTCCTAGAGTGTCAAAAGGAACACAGGCTCCAAGCAGAACTCGACTGCCTATTGAAAATAATTAAGTACTGTATTTGTGTAGCTAACATGATGCCATTTCTGCCTCCTGTCTTTTTCAACCGCATAGAGAGTGCAAAGGGCTCACAAGTATGGTAGGGGGTTGTGTCTAAAGCCTTGAGGTATGCTCTAAAGCTTCCTTTTGCCATTTATTTAATTCTTTCCCCCACTTCATCCCTCCGCATCGTCTGTCTGTCTTTTTTCCATGGCTTCTTCCCTATACCATTCATTTGCTATAGGAAGCAGCCCAAAACAGGGGGCAGATCCAATTGTCATGACTCCACTGACTTCAAGGGAACTATTACAGCTTACTGCAGCTGAGGGTTGGCCCCTATCCATCTGTGTTTTAAGCAGAGATGGCACAAGCCACCAAATCCAGACGTGAATCCAAATTTTCAGCACCTGAGATTGAGGGGTTGTTCATCTCTGAGGTTTTGTTTTGACCTGTTATAAAGGCAGCTGCAAAATGACAGGTCAAGGCTCAATGCAATGCACATTCCTCCCCCAGAGTAGAGGAGTGTCCAGATCTTGGGGTTTTGGCTCTGTATCCTCTCTACTTTTAAAGGGAATTTGCCACTTATGAAAAGTGCCAGAGTGCAAGACCTGGAAACTTTAAGTCCTCCGCTTAGCCACAGAAATTATACAGCCTGGGCAGGAATCAGAGAGGGAGCCGTGTTAGTCTGGAATAGCAGAGGTAACAGCCTGGGCAGGAACAGCAAAAGGGACAACCCACCCCAAGATGTGACTCAACCTTGACCAGGAGGGATCATCCCTCGTGATCACATTCAAATGTGACCTTTATGAAAGTTCTATATCCCAGTCCCTGGATCTATTCAGTCCACACGAGTACACAATGATTCCTTCTTCTTCTATTCTCCATGTCTCATTCTCCTTCAGAGACTCACCGCTAATATTACAAGCCACAATAACAAATAAGTCTACAGAATGCCCTTATTTAATACTAGGGATGTTACAATTCAATTACTTATCTCTTTCCTCCCTCTTCCTTAATGCTGCACATTTTTATTTTTGAAAACAAACTTATTTTCCAGTCTATTATATTGACTCTGAGCTCTACAGAATGTGGTTTGTAGTGAATGGCAAAACTGCAATGAATGAATAATGATACAGTAATGATGATTTATTTGCACTTCTATTGTGCCTGCCTTCCATCTGCAGATCTTAATACACTTTGCAATTATCAGTGAATTTAGAATGTAAGAACTGCCATACTGGGTCATACCAATAGTCCATCTAGCCCAGTATCCTGTTTTCTGTCATTGGCCAAAGCCAAGTTCTTCAGAAGGAATGAATAACACAGACAATCAAGTGATCCATCCCCTGTTGTCCACTCCCAGCTTCTGGCAAACAGAGGCTAGAGACACTCAGTATTGTGTAGCATCCCTGCCTGCCTTATTAAAAGCCATTAATAGGCCTGTCCTCCAAGAACTTTAGTTCTTTTTTGAATGCAGTTATAGTTTTGGCCTTCACAACATCTCCTGGCAATGAGTTCCACAGGTTGACTGTATCGTGTGAAGAAAATACTTCCTCTTGTTTATTTTAAACTTGCTGCGTATTAATTTCATTGGGTTACCCCTGGTTCTTGTGTTATGTGAAGAAGTAAACAACATTTCCTTATTCACTTTCTCCACACCAGTCAATATTTCATAGACCTCCATCATGTCCCTCCCGCTTAGTTGTAACTTTTCCAAGCTGAAAAGTACCAGTCTTTTTAATCTCTCCTCGCACAGAAGCTGTTCCATACCCCTAATAATTTTTGTTGCCCTTCTTTGTATCTTTTCCAATTCTAATATAACATTTTGAGATGTGGTGACCTGCACACAATATTCAAGATGTGGGTGTAGCCATATCTAGACTTGCATCACCCTTGCACTATTGTCCCCACTCTACAGATGGGGAAACAGAGGCACAAAGGATGACTTACCCAAAGTCATACAGAGAATTGAATAAAATCTTGCTACCTTCATTCCAAGCCCTGTACTTTAACCACAATTCACTTCCCTTGCAGAAGTTCTATGACAAAGATGGATAAAATTTCTACATGTCAATAGCAACTTTTTACCTAAATTCAACTTGCCTCCTACATCTTGACAATGTCCTATGGTTGTACAACAGTTGGCCTATACCCTGTAAACCTGGTGACAACCTCCAGACCAAGATCTGTAAATGCATGCCAGAGTACGATGGGAGACCGGGGGAAATGTCATGGAAGAATCAATTACAGATATGAAAATGCATTCTTATTTACATATTCATATTGATATCTTTCCATGCCTAGCACTGATCAAGGGGGTAGAACCAATGTATGTTAAGATAGCTGCTAGCAATCTAAGTTACTTCTTGTTTTCATTACATTCTTTATTAAAAACTAAAGGTGCACAAAGAGTGCGAAGAATGTTTCACCACTATGCATTTGCAATTGAAAATTCTATTCACCAATATTCACAACCCTTCTTGTGTTTGCTTTCAGGGGATAGTTGGGTGATCAATCTTCTGTAGCATGCATACTTGTGGAAGTGGATTTTAAACTTGAAGGATGAAATATTCACTGAAAGTGATTTTACAATAATATATCTAACATATTTGTATCTCGTAACTAACCAACATCATGCTAAGTGTGAAGTTTAAGTATTCACAGCAAACTTGTCAAAGGTGAAAAACATATGAAGGAATACAAATGAATAAATGTGATAATCTCACAAATAGGGAAAAGGATGAAAATCTACAAATTATTCAAGGCAAATCATTTGCTCAGCAAAAAAAATAAAAATACTATTTGAATGGACTTCATGTCCTATTTTATATTCCTCCCCCTCCTCCCAGTGAAGTCAGTGGAAATGGATCAGGCCCTAAGTGAACTGAGTGCTAGAAAAAGATGCTGATGGACTGATCCTGAGACTGGCATCTATTGGACAATGCTGTGTTGGGGCAACTCAGGCAAGTATAACATCACCAGGGACAGAGGGAGAGCACATTGGCTGCACTAGTGAAATACATGCTTTTTACATGGAAAGACCCAACTCCACTTTGCCCTGCCCTTTCTTGACTCCTTTAAGAAGTTTAGTGGCACTAGACTTGAGTAACATTTACCCTCAGGCTGATGGACTATGATTATGCCTAGCACATGCACAGGGATATAGAGAGAGATCCGTGTGCCCCACAAACCTGGGCAGGGACTGAAAACAATTATGCCCTCTTGTAGCAAGGTGCTGCTGTAGGAAGCACCTAATCAGCCCCTGCTCAGCCAGCCCCAATCAGGGGAGATGGATTGGGGCTGGGGAGAGCCTGATGCCTGGCCTGTGGATTGGCCACACCTGCTGGCCTTTTAGGCTATAAAGGCTGGAAGGAGCCAGAAGGTAGGGGGAATGGCCAGAGTAAGGTCAGTCTCCTGGCTGCTGTGTTTGGGAGGAGCCAAGTAAGCCTCTCTTGTATATAGTTGACACTGGTGGTGGGCACTGTATCTGTGAATAATAAAGGACACAGGTGTTGCACAGAAAAGCCTTGCAGAGCTTTTATTTGGGCGGCCAGCGGGCTGCAGAAAGCCGAGAGAGACCGTGTTACACCTCTGCTTTCAGGTTCAGTTTAATTTAATGCTTGGAAGAGATTCCACTTTGACAGCAGGGAAACCTGAACCCTTCTAGTTATACACAGGACATGATTGTTATCATCAATAGCAGGGCAAGCTTCCTCCATAATCCCCCAGCAATGCAAGGAACACCATTCAGATTGATCTTGTAGTTTGTAAGGACTAGGAGAAGCTACCAGTCCACCTTGATCTGGGCCTGGCAGCGAATCCCTGGGAATCCAACATCAGGTGTGACTGAGATTAGTTTTTGCTTGCAATGGGAAAGGGTCATGTTAATTTTTCCTTTTGAAAATGGAAAAACAGATTCATGTTGTTGGATTTGGGCACTTCTAGCCACCATTGCATCCCCCAGGCCTGGGATGAACAATCCCCCTCATATGACTGTGGAGGTCCTTGAGGGGTACACCATATTTGAGAAGGAATAATACATTTATAATGTAAATTACCTTGAAAAGATGCCTCTGTTGTGCAGGCTATGCTTTGAGATCCCTCCACTCAGAAAAAGTGTATTGTAATGCAGATCTCCTCAATTTCCTTCGGAATCCCTTAGATAATGCAGGACAACATTTTTTCAAGGGTTCCCACTGTATGCACTGCGTGTCTAAAATGGGAACGTGGTACACGTCAGAAGTCATTGTGAAGAATTACTGTTTATCTGGATAAGGAGAATAGTCTTGAGAGAGGATCGTGCCTAATGATCTCAATACAGTTAAAACCTCTGTCCCTTTCCCACATTCCTAGAGCAGCAAAACTTGACATCTGTGCAAAAATGGTCTTGCTGAACAGGAAATATGGCTGGGTGTGCAGCTAAGGGGACAGTTTGCATCCCTCTTTCAGAGGCATTTGTGGCTATGGTATTTATTAAGTTCCCACAGGAAATTTCCACTGTTTTTTGATCTGCACTTTACGGGACACGTCAAAGATCGAAGCTGAGTTGTGCGTTCAAGAAATGACTCCGAATGTAGATCTGTATGGAAGAATGGCTAATTTTTGTCAGAATCACTGCAATGGTGCATAAAAACTAGGTAGCAAAGTAGATGACTGGGTCATTAGAACCCAACCCTTTGAGGAGCCGAGCAGCCCCTGTGAGGTGCTGATCACCCACAACTCCTGTTCAGTGAAGTTAATGAGTGATGATGACTCAGCATCTTGCAGGATCTGGCTTTGAGGTACCTCAGCAGCTGTTTGGTATGTGCAATCTTCTGATTCTATAATTGTTCCCGAGAAGATGGGGCCATGGATGCCCTTGCTCTCCTTGCACATGACAGAGGTGCCGGGGCTCAGCCCTGGCAAACCCTGGCCCCAATTAAGCACTAGTCCTCTGGCCTAGGGTTTAAATATTTGGCTCGGAGTCTCATTTGGTTGCTGTTGGGGTGGGGGTGGAGGGTATTTTCATTTAACACCAGAACTGCCACAGCTACAGTTTCACTGTTGGTCTTGACCGTATCCTGGCAACTGGCTTTTGTAAAAGAAGCAGCAGTAGTGAATTTTCCTAAATGGTTTGTCTTTCCTGCCTAACCTACACGTATCCACATGCACATAATTGTGATCTCACGGAGAGATTTTTGTCTGCTTCTTGTTGATAAATTCTAAAGTCGCTCATTTGGTCATTTGAGTAACAAAATCTATTGTCCACTGTAGTATAAAGCAGCATATGAACCACATTGTAAACAGTAGGCACAAAGCACCGTGACATTATGAAGCATTCAGCTCTATTTCCTTCAGATTCCCCACTGCACAAAGCAGAGTAATATATTTTTAAGAATGAAAGGGTACATTTTCAAAGTGCTTAGCTCAGCACTTTATTCTCCTGACTCCTATTAAAGTTAATGGGCGTTGTGCTGCTGAAACCCCATGGAATGCACATGGATTGATAGCACAATATAGCTGCAAATGAATGATGGATTGTGGAAGCGTCAGGTACAAAATGGCAATTTTTGCTTGGTTTAGCCATAGTCTGCTTTCCAATTCTCTGCACATTAACCTCTTTGTTGCTGATTTCATCTGCAATTTCTGTGCTGAGACTGTGCTCTTTGAAGTGTCAGAATTTCACTGACAATGCTGGAACCTTGGTGACATACCTGATGGACCAAATCTGTGTTTGTCCCACATACCAGGTGTGTTTCACAGCACTATCTGTATTGATACATTTGCTCTGATCCTATCACAGATTGCTAGCATTCTCTCACTTAGATGCATACAAGATTAAATCCTTGGAAAATGTGTTAGAGATTTAGCCCTCAAAGTCTATTCAATGTACTGTTTATGTTAAAAAAAATTGCTGTATAGCATAAGCATAGAAATGCAAAATTTAAAAACAAATAGAAATAGGAGTGCAAAGTTTAAGAACAAAAATACTCAAGATTTTATAGGTGTAAATGTGCATCATTTAATTAAGAAAAATGTGCTAAAATGTGGCATCTATAGATAGGCAAGGAAGAATTAGTTATCAGTAAAAGTTGATATCAATTTCACCATACACACAAATCAATACAGTATTTCCATCCACAATAATCAAAATGTATGGATAAGTAATAAAAAGGCTGTCTGAGAACTTATTGGAGTTGGATTTAAGGATATTTATTTTGCATATGTTGATATGTGGTGATGACAATTTGTTTTAATAGTTATAAAGCAAACTTTTTGATTTGCAACATTTACTGACATTCTATAATCTGATCTCACCACCACCACACCGTTGTCTGACACTCCTATAATTTCCCAGGACTGAAAATTTAAATTAATTTAAAAATATTTTAAAATGCTCTAAAATAAATATTGATATCCATCAAAATTATATTTAAAAATTGAATTATCACAAACCTATTTTCTTAACAATCTGCAAGTTGGGCAATTCTAA
The DNA here is from genome assembly GCA_032164245.1 of Sternotherus odoratus. Taxonomy (NCBI): domain Eukaryota; kingdom Metazoa; phylum Chordata; order Testudines; family Kinosternidae; genus Sternotherus; species Sternotherus odoratus. The sequence continues at coordinate 248,331,409 of JAVMKO010000001.1, forward strand.
GTTAAGATTCCACAAACATCCTTAACTCTGCCCTCTCCTCCTTATCTACCCACCAACGATCCCATGAAATCTACCCACCGTTCTTCTGTCATTGTACCTCTTTTACAATAATGGAGGCCACAAACCTTCTCCTCAGTACTGTAAACATCGTTGCCCATTTTCAACTTGAGCAGCTAGTCAGTTTTGAGACCCCATGGGGAGCAGAAATTCACGGTAGTCAAGTATTTTTGATACAATTTTATTTACAAAAGAATGTACAAAGTCCAGTGTCCAGCAAATGCAAAAGGAATCAGATAATAGGAAACGACTTCTTTGGATCACAATCCCAAGAGCACTCTTTTCAGCCCGCACTCCAACCCAAAAGCTCTTCACTGGTTTCTTCCAGAGTCAGCCACATACATTTAGCTGCTCTTCAGGCCGTTTTTCTCTCTCCAAATGTTCTTGTCTGACATCAGTTTCTGTGAGATCTCTCTTCCCATGCATACCTACCAAAACACAAGACTCAGCCAAAAGCTCCTGTGTAGGTTCACACACCACTTTTGTTTTAGATGGTGCTTCTGCCTATATTTATATTAATTGAAAGTGAGTTCACACCCATCAATCTCTTGACTCACCCAATAACAAAGTTTCACCCAGCTCATAGCAATACCAATCTTCAATTGTTTCCCTTCAATCACATAGGATGCACTGATCCAAACTCCCTTCCACTGCACCTGCCCACACACTGACTGTGAGAAAAATGGAAAACTCATCGCTTATCCTCCGGATGAATGTCTCAGAGATGCAAAGAAAATATTCATGAACTGCTTGTGAATCATAACATGGTTCCAATGCTGATTGGGGGCTGTATATACTTAAAAACCAAATTATGCTACTGATCTCTCCAAATGGAAATGTAATGATTTAACACTGAATAAAATTAAAAATCAACACAAAGTGGCACTCTGTCTTTCTAGGCTTGTACTCTGTGGCGATTATCATTGAATCTGAATGAACATTCGTTCAAAGAGATCAGAACTAAAAGAAATGTTTGAAGTAATTCCTGGGATTGATTCCTGGGTCTTCCAGTGATGGGCTCTCTCCGATCTGCCCTTGGGCATGTTTCTAAATCCCTGTGTCACTTTATCCTCTCCTATTAAAAAAGGGAGAAAGAAGAGCACTCCTATGGAGCACAGAGGAGAGAGACACTGTTTCCCATCTCCCTCTGGACATATCTATCTGGGGATAAAAAACCTCAGGCTGGCCTGGGTCAACTGATTTGACCTTGAGGGGCTGAAAAATTGTAGTATAGAGATTTTGGGCTTGGGCTGCAGCATGAGCTCTGGAACCTTGCAAGGGTGGAACATTCTATCTTCTCTGTAGGCTACCGCCATAGGGGAGAATCAAAAACTCTTAAATCAGAGCACAATGGTATCACTCAAGACTTTTTATTGAGTTCCAAAAAGTCTGAGCCTTTATCTCTACTATGTCTTCCAGGCGGGCTGTCACAGTAAGAAGAATAAGCAAAAAATGCTTCCATTCAAACTGTATAAAATTGCTTTACTGTTGAATGTATTAAATGTCCCCCATCCTGCATAAAAAGGATTTGCACTTCTACTTTTCTGCTTTAAACAGTATTTCCATATGTATACAACAAATAGAACAGTTTAAGGCTCTGGGTTCTGTTCAGGCGATGGTGACAATCCGTGCTGCTTAAATATTCATTTTCAACATTCATAGGGAGACTTGAGTCTTAAATCTCTGTCTTTAACACAGCTGTAAGATTGATATGCTCTTGTGCAATGATTGGCTCATTTTTTCATGATTCTTATTTTGATCAATCAGCCCTGATTCCAGATCAGAAGCAAGGCACTAGTCTGATTAACTGGAAATTGGAATTTTTCTGAAGATGTACCTATGGACTTAAAATGAGCTGAGAACCAAAGTACCAAAACTAAGACTTAAGATTGCAAAATGCCCCTCACTTCAAGGGACTGCATGCATTCTATTCCCAGAGTCACTTATATTCCACACAAATCTAGTGTCCTCTTCTTTCTAGTAGGTTATAAAAAGTTATTTACACTAAGAGAAAGATGAATCCCTCATCTTTTAAATTCTTTTATGCATGAATGCATTTTTGGTGCCCCTCAGTTTGGTTCTTTTAAATATTATTAAATAAATAATTATGTGGGTCACCAGTAAACTTCCACTCCTCTTTTCCCACCTCTCAAATTTAGTACAGTAAAATAGCTCAGTTCTGACACTTGTGCTTGCAAACAGCACATGAATAGTTCACTTTCTCCTTTAAATCTGGACCTCTATCACATTTCCCTCTCAAACTCCTTCACTGTTTGCTTCATGAACAGCATGAATAAGATTTGAGGCCTAAAGTCAATGGAAGTGTTGCCAATCAATTTTGTGGGAGCAGGATTGAGCCCTAAGAACCAAATGGTGGACCCAGTTTTCCAGTGACTTCTGGCAGCTCTGCACCACTCTAGCTGCACGAAGAGGCTGTAACCCAGCTCAAATCCTAGCACAGGAGATTGGGCCCGGGGAAAGGTGTGAGATCAGGATATTGCCACATTCAGCTGACTCCCAGCTTCTGGAGTGACTCGTGGGGGCCATTAGCAGCCAGCATAAGATAAAAGAGACTTAAAGCTGCTCTGACTTCCGCCAAGGCAGCACCCTCCAGCCTCATTACTGGGATGATAGCTGCAAGTCACCTTTGACTCCTCCACATGCCGGACCTGAGCCAAGCACAACTCCGCTAGTCCAGAGAAACCAGGCCACCGGCTGTAGCTGTTCCCCATGGAGTTCCTAGGAATGGTTGCCCATTCATCCTTCCTCATTCCATTTGCAGCCCTGTGCACAAAAAACAGCTTGCTTACTGTCTGCACTCCAGAGGGGAGGAGAAAGGGACTTCTTGCTACACACACACTATTTTCTACAAATCACAATGTGCTTTTTTTTTTAAGTCTGATATCTCAAACCCTGGATAGACTAGGAACAAGTGTGGTAGCCCCTTGGAAAGAGGAGCCTCTCGGCTCCTCAGTGAGATTAAATATTAATTCCCAGCCCCAGTGGTTTACAAGCTACTGGATATGGTTCCTCTCACTGGTGCAAGACTGCATATTTCCCATCCTAAACCTTGCCTCTATGTCATTCAGAGGAGAAATTCCATATTTTAGAGAACGGGGAGGAAGAGAGAACTTTATTTTTTCATTGATTTTTTTTTTAATAGATGGCTCTTTGAAGCAGTTTTGAACATCATTGGACTTAGGCAGGGATCGGCAACATTGGCACGCGGAACCGCAGGGTAAGCACCCTTAGCGAGCCCCGCCACTTTATTTACCTGCCGTTTCACTGACCGCGGCTCCCACTGGCCGCGGTTTGCCGTCCTGGTCCAATGGAGGCTACGGGAAGCGGCACAGTGCTGGTCTGGGACCTGCATGGCTATACTAAGCTGCATGCTGATACCAGTATAATTGTTCTTTCTGTATAAGAATAGCTGAAACAGCATAAATAAGAGGTGGGGAAACAACGGCCTGTTGGCCACAACCGGCCCCTCCTAGCCCAGGAGGCTAACCCCCCGGCACCTCCCCTGCTGTTCTCCCTCCCTTGCAGCCCCATCTCACTGCACTGCCAGTGCAATGCTCTGGGCAGCAGGGCTGTGAGCGCTTGCTGGGCAGCGCAGCTGCAGAGCCGCAGCCTAACCTGATACTTTGTGGCAACAGGTGCCGCGGAGGCGTAGCTGGCTTCATCCAGGTGGCATTGCTGCCTGTCCTGGTGCTCTGGGCGGTGCGGCTGTAATGCCACCAGCCACTGGTGCTCCAGGCAGCGCAGTAAGGGGGCAGGGAGCAGGGTGCTTTGGATAGAGGGCAGGAGAGTTCGGGGGGGTGGTCAGGGGGCAGAGGTGTGGATAGGGATCGGGGCAGTCAGAGGGCAGAGAACAGGAGGGTTGAATGGGGGTAGTCAGGAATGAGAGGACGGGTTGGATGGGGCAGGAGGTTCCGGGGGCAGTCACGGAACTGGGTAAGTGGAAGGGGCAGGAGTACCGGGGGGGCTGTCCGGGGGCAAGAAGCAGGGGAGATTGAATAGAGGGCAGGGGCTGGGCCATGCCTCGAAGTTTGGGAAGGCACAGCCTCCCCTAACCAATCCTCCATACAATTTTGGAAACCTGGCATGGCCCTCAGGCCAAAACATTTATGTACCCCCAGTATAAAGGACATAAATTATACAAGAGCAGATGGAAGGGCTCAAGAAGATTAACAGCAGTCTTGAGGGAAACTTTGCTGTTTTCTGGATGGGATGAAGATGTTGCCATCCTTTTGAAAAAAGAAGTAGAGCATTCCCTTCTTGAATAGAAATCCATCAGCAGCAGATTTATGAGAGCCAGAGTGAAAAGGAAACACAATATCACCCTCATTCAGTGTATACTCCTAACAGAATCAAAATTAGCTCTTTACACAGTGGAGATCAAAATGGCATTAGATTGCTCAGAACAGATCCATACTGCCAAGTACAAACACCTACACTTATCCTCTCTCATTTCACTAGGCTTTGGAACCCAAGTCCCTTGCCTAGTGAGTGCTACTTAGTTGAGGGTGAGTCCTTCCATCATTAAATTCCAAGTACAGTTCTCCTGTCCTTGAGCCACATAACCAAAATAACAACATTTTATTACTCCAGCCCAAATAACAGAGAGACTGGGGATCCCACAGCAGCCAAAGTGACCATTTGGGCAAGCAGTCCTATCATGCTACTGAGCAGTCTAATGCCTGCTTGGCCAATGCAAACAAAATTGGCCCCTGAAGTCCTTTTCCACAGATCACCACTAGATGTCAGGGTTGAGTTCATCCTGACTGTTTATCAGTGTCTGTTTAAGAATGTAAGTCATTACCAGTACAATGACAATTGCTAGCTCAATTGGAACTGAAAACTGAAGGTGGAGATAAAGCCAAAAGAAAGTATAATTGAGGAAACTATTTTAACTTGCTAATGTAATTTTAGTGTCCTTGTGGCCAAGAAGGAGTTTGCTTTGCACGCAGCTCTGCCCAAGAAAAGCCAAGTGCAGTAATGCAGCAGGGAAACCTCCTTCCAACCCTGGAGTACCTGTTCCACATCCTCAGGAGTAAACACACACACAAACACACACACACACACACACCTGACTAGTACAAGGAATATAGGAAAGGAACATACTTCCTCACAGTGGGATGAATGGAGAAAACCAACCCAGGAAGGGGGGGAGTAGGAAGAGCAATAAAACAGGCCCCAGTGGTACCACAGATTGAAAGGGACAGACACTGAGCAATGAGTCTACACTCAGACTTCAGGAGTCCACAGCAAAGTTCCAGTCTGGCAATGAGTCTTTGGTGCTCCTGGTCATCTTCGGTGCCAATAAACTTAACCCAGCAAACCCCTCCGGTGCCCTCTACTGCTGCTCACCTACAGCAACAACCTCCCCACTTAAGTAGCTCCATGCAAGGTCACAAGCCCCAGTACTCACAGCCCATAGAGGTCTGGGTCAGGCTCTGGTTTGTCCTTCTCGGGTGATACCTTCAAGGCACAGCGCTCCTGGCTGGCTCCAGTCCTGGAGTGGCCCCAGTCAGATGCTTTGTTCCTCCCAGGCTCCAGTGTTCTCCACGGCTTCATTACATGAGGACCTGCTCGGGGTCGCCCTCTTGTCTGAGCTACAGACACACCCGCCCTATCGGTCTCCCATTCCCCAGGCCTCTGAAACAACATGCACTGGCAGGGATGATTTAGCTGGGGATTGGTCCTGCTTTGAGCAGGGGGTTGGACTAGAACACCTCCTGAGGTCCCTTCCAACCCTGATATTCTATGATTCTATGATTCTTCTGCCTCAGAACAAGGTTTTAAAGGGGCCATGCTCCCTGAACTCCAAGGGTATTACATTAGCAAATAACTAACTAAAGAGTGTTAATTACTTAATACTAGAACTATTTGTTAGCGTTTGAAAACAGACTAAGAACAAATAGGAACAGAATTCCTCAACAATCTTCAGCAGAGACTGCAATTCATGATTTTTCAATCTATTCTCAAGAGACATGCTAAATGTTGTTTTTATTACTGAGTCCCACCAATAGTGCAAAAGACTTCCCATTGGCTTTGTGCTGTGCTCTGTGATTGCCTCTGACTAGTGTTGTTAGTCTCTAACTTTCAGGAGTGCTAATATTCAATCACAAAAAAAAATGTTACATCTATAGGAGAAAGAGATCCCCGTCTCTTACACCTTACAAATTTAGGGATGAATTCATGAAATTTAAACGTCATTATGTGCAGATAACTGTTGAAACACTCTTTCCAACATAATGTTTATACAGTTGTCTGGAAACATATTGTTTGCCTACTTTTCAAAGCCAATTTATATTCAATCCACATAGCTGCACACATGAAATTTCAGACAAAAACACAGATGCACAAAAAAATCCCAGGCATGCTATTATTTATTGTTTGTATCCCAGAAATCTAGAGGCCACAATTGGTGCTCGATATTGTTATAACACAGAGCAAAAAGATAGTTCCTCCCTAGAAGAGCGAACAGCAAAATTTAAGCTAACACGCAACAAGTAATTGTAACAAAATTGAAAAGAATGAGGGATAAACAATGAGGGTAAATGTAACAAGATCACGAGTTTGCAGAGGCCAGCTATGCGCATGGATAGACAGTTTTGAGTTGGTTCGTGTCTTTAATATAATTAAATATGATAAATATCAGAAGTTCCTACTGGAGACATCGGCTTAGTTGTAATCAGTTGGCAACTTACCACAGGCATCTGGAAGAAGTCGGTCTTAAGGAGCTATTTGGAGGAGCACAGTGTAATGAATTTATGGATTAGTTGAGAGGGAGTGACCATGCATAAGAGTCAGAATGGAAGAAAATGGGAAGGTGTTTGGGTGACAGGTGAACTAATGGATTGGGGCTGACAGCACTGGCAAAGCAGAAGAGGCAGGGTTGGATACAAGAGCAGACAAGTGGGGAAGGGTTAGGTTGTGAAAGGCCATAAAGGAGGAACGAAAAGCTTCCATATGATATGTTCTACTAGATTTGAGAAAGGGACTGACTGTAACAGGTCACTTTAACAGGTCAAAAAGGTAATTTTGCAACATCATTTTGACTAGACAGGAGAGTGAGGAGGGTGCCAGGAAGGTCAGAGAGGAAGCAGATAAGCACCAGTGAGAGTTTTAGTCATGTAGACTGAGGGAATAGGCCCGGTAGTGGAAATGCTAGTGAGAAGAAAGTGGCAAGGCTTGGATACAGCTTGGATTTATGGCTCTAGAGTGGGTGAAGAGTCAAAGATGACTCTCGCGATGAGTCTGAGTGACAGGAAGGATGGTAGTACTGTCAATGGTGACAGAGAATGCAATGGAGATCTTGAGAGGAAGGAAAGGAGCTCAATTTTATCAAGTTACAATAAAATAGGTAGCAAAATATCCACAAGGAGGTGACAGAGAGACAGGCCAAGATGCAAGACTGTGGAGAGGAATCAGGTCAGGAATGGAGCTCCAAACGACCAAATTTGTGAATTTGTGGCCAGGTTTCGGTTCATTGTAATCTCACTCCCCTTGAAGAAAAAGGAAGTTTTGTCATTTGCTTCAATGGAAGGCGCTTGCTTTCCCATTGCATTGCCGTTCAATTTGGCAAGCCTGTGCAGGGATTGGGGCCACTGTGCTAGTCTTTGTAAATTGGAGAGTACCATGTCAGAAACTCATGTACAGTATGAGGCCACATGGGACCTACCCCAAACTAGGCACCTCCATGACTGTGAAGAGCCACTCTCTTTTTGGACATGGAGCTGTCCAGCTGATGTGATGTGCAAGTGGGAAATGCACAAAATCAGCTAGACTTGCTCTTTGCTTTTGTCTTTCTGATATGACATACAGAATGAGCTGGCCTTGCACAGCCTATGTGGTAAATAGGAATCTCCTACTAAAGAAAGTCAACTAGTTTGGCCCTGCCTGCTACTAGCAAGTTTGTTGCTAATCACAAGATTTCTCACCATAACCATAAGAAGATGCTGTAACAGCTTAGAATTGAGTCATGGTCCAGGTTTAAACAGTTATTGGTGCAGGACTAGAACTTGAGGCTGTAAACTAGATACTGTAAAATCCATCTGCAACAGAGTCATTCTGACTGCTCTTTGGCCCACTGTCTATTTATGTATTTCATGCAAAGTGAAGCAGCTTCAATAAGTGAGATTGTGAAATCTCCCACTTCAGAATTCCCTGTAGCCCAGTGCTTAGAATACTCACTTGGGCAGTGAAAGACCTGGGGTTCAAGGGCTTGTTCTGACACAAGAGTGGGGATTTGAACCCTCATCTCCCACATCCAAGCTGAATGCTTTAAATACTGTGCATAAGAGAGCATCACAGCCTCCAATTTCCCTCTTTCAGACAGGGCTGACCTAGGTTAAACACCTAATTCCAGGAGAGGGTTCACAGTGGTGAATCCCAAGTGGCATTAAGTAGACTCAAACCCAACCCTCTACTCAGCATTTGCTACTGGCTAGCTTAAGCAGCATCCCACTCAGCTTCTGTGAATCCCATTCTTAAGTGCCTAAATCTCCACATACATTTTGGGGAGCTTGTGTACCTGAGTCAGGGCTGAAAATTCCAGTAAGTGGCAGGGAACCTAAAGTTAGGTGTTGCAACACTGAACCTAAGGCCTCTTTGTGGATCTAACCCCAAATTGATCCTTTAAATGTGGTGCCATATAGAGCTGTCTTTTATGCCTGCAGATAGGACAACCCTTGGGAATTATTTGGTTCACCACCCTCAAAAAATGTGAAGCAAGAAATATTCTGCTGTCTATTAGCTTTTTTATTTTTAAACAAACCCTCGGTTGGGCTATTGTGAATTCCTTACAGGCCCATGCTCATGGATCAGATTACTGTGCCAATGCTGGCTGGCTTTCAAATTTATTTCATACATTATCAGGAAACAGCTGCAGATACCCGGTAAATGGCAGCACCTCAGACCTCTCAAGTAACATCTCAGCTTGATGGAGAATGTTCATCTAACCGATGAACATATTTCAATGGGTGGGAAAAAAAGTCCCTCATCTACTTATTGATTCACACCTTTGTGACATATTGATTCACACCTTTGTGCTTTTCCAGGAGCTACTTAAACATTCTAAGACCAAAGGAGTATGATGATCTCTGTTTCCAATATTGTTTGGTCAAGCTGGCTTTTTGCTGCATCCCAAAAGTTTCCCAGCTGCCACATAATGACTTAAATAACTATAGGGTTTGGATTTTTTAGAACACTTTATTAAACAAAAATTAACCATTCACATCTACTGATCCAAATTATAAGAAAACATAGGATTAATAAAATAAAACCAGCAAACATTCACTGAATTTTCATGGTATTTCTGCCATGATTACAATACAGATATCGATTACAAAATATTATGTTGCATTTTGAAAATAAAGAGCATGTGACTGATTTTGTCCCAACTCCAGTATTCTGTAACTGACAGATCATGTTCCAGATTCACCCCCCAATGTCAAATAATTGAAGCCAATGGAGTTATTCTGGAAATGAATTTTGGCTCCTTGTTTTCAGAGTGTTTTAGAAAGATGCTAATGGAGGTCACAGCAAATTGCAGAATGCCAAATGGCTAAATGGAAGTATGCAGGGTAGCACAGTTTCTGCTCTACTGCAGCATATGGCCTACACCAAGAGACTGCCAGAGACTAATAAAGACAATGGAACACTTTCTATTGCTTTCAGTGGGCTATGGCTCAGGCTCCCAGGACACAGAAAGAAAGAAAATGCAACCGTCCAAAAATGGGTAAGGTTTTTTTTCCCCCTGGAGTGCAACATTAGGAAAGTAGTGCATTGGAGCCCTGCCATCTAAAATACATTGATGGGCTGCAAGGGAGGCGCCATGGCAACTGTTTCCATAGCTTCACCTTACCCAATGGTCTGCTCTCTAAAGATCAAGTCTTAATTCTCCTAATTTTAATCTTTTAGTAATTATTTGAGGCCAGTGTTTAATATATTTATGGCCTTCCGTACTTTGAGCAATGATGACAAAACAGCAGTTCAGTTGCCATGTTTCATCCAAATACAGACATTCCTCCAAATGCCCAGCAGTGTGTGAGCTTATTGGTATGCATGTTCTGTCCATCAAAAAGTCATCTATTTGTCTTTATAGCAGAGACATTTCCAGTACACCTGTCACCATTGTATCTAAACACCAGTTAAAAAGCTAAGAACCCAATTTTGCAACTAGTTATTACCAGGCATAGAGGTTATTAGTGTAAGTAATCCCTTCGATGGGACAGCTCATAGTAATAAACCCTATGCCCAGTAGCTACTCTTGGTAGGATTAGGACATTAACATTGTCCACAGGGATACAAAATCAGACTTTCTATGATCTTTAGCTGTTATGTATATTCATATCAGTGTAAAACAGGTTGAAAAATCAGATTGTATCTAACAAGGTAGCCATCATTGTAAACATACAGCATGTGGTCTGAGGGGTTATAGTTGATACTCTGAACTGTTTCTAACATTTTGTCCATAATTATGCTAATTTTACCTTCCTGTTCAGTGTTGGTGTCATATGTGTAAAATATTTCCTCTTTCCTAGTGTTGACAGGTCTTGTGGCATATAGAACACCACATATGATGAAAGCGTTGGAAACAGATGGCTTGTACTGCCTTGTTTTCCAAGTATGGCGCACATCAAGTGTGGTCTCATTGAGTTTGCTAATCACAATGTTACCCGTGCTTTCCTCAGTTGAATAAATTACCCATAATCCACTCTCATCCACAGCAAAGTCCATATCTTGCCATGCCACACCAGCATAAGAGAAACGGTTACCAGAAGCAGCATTGGGCAGAGTTTTCCTCAAAACTAATGTGTTTGTGTTTAAATCGAGCTTGCCCATATCTCTTGTGTTATATATATTATAATACATGGAATTATTATAAACTGCAGTGCCACTGCCTTCCCCGTACACAATTCTATACTCTCTGGCATTTTTGAATAGCAGCAAATCATCATAGGAATTATGAAGTCGGTAATATTCCAAGATTCTTCCATCTGGGTTCAAAGGTGCAACCCAGTATAGGTCCTTCTGTGGGGTCTGAAGAGAATCCCGACCCCAGGCACCATATTTGTAACCAAATCCTCTCCAGTTCAGCTGTACAATATAGGGCTGGCTGATATTCAGAATTCCACCATGACCACAACTACCTGTAAGCAAAAAGAAAATGCGGGCTTTTCAAATGGCATGATTAGGGGAGAAGATTTACAGTGGGTACTTTATAAGAATCAGCTTTGTTGAAAGAACAGGAATACATACATATCTTTGTCAAAGATTTGCTTTGCACCATGTAAACAGCACATTGATTTCCTTACTGTAGCTGTTCCAGGCTGACTGCGATACAGCGGTCAAAGATCCATACCACTAGAACAGGGATCATACTGAAAAAACAGCCAACAATCCAGCAACAAATTATAGGGACCTCTGTTTTCAGTCAGTACTCACTTGCAGTAAATAAGTGATCAGCTTCTGTTTCAGATAAGTGATCAGTTTTCTGCTCCACCTATTCTATGCATTCCAACCCAAAAGGCTGTTGTATACATAGACAATATGAAAAGGACAAGGAGTACTTGTGGCACCCTAGAGGCTAACTAATTTATTTGGGCATAAGCTTTCATCAGCTAAAACCCATTTAATCAGATACAGAGTGGAACATACATTAGATAGATACATTAGATAGATAGCTACAAAGAATGTGGAAAGATGGGGATTGCCATACCAAATCTAAGAGACTAATCAATTAAGGTGAGCTATTATCAGCAGGAGAAAAAAAAACTTTTGTAGTGATAATCAGTATGGCCCATTTCAAACAGTTGACAAGAAGGTGTGAGTAACAGTAGGGAAAAGCTTAGCATGGAGAAATAGATTTCAGTTTGTATAATGACCCAGCCACTCCCACTCTTTATTCAAGCCTAATTTAATGGTACCCAGTTTGCAAATTAATTCCAGTTCAGCAGTTTCCCATTGGAGTCTGATTTTGAAGATTGTTTTGTTGAATTGCCACTTTTAGGCCTGTTACTGAGTGACCAGAGAGATCAGAAGCATTTTAGGTCATTTGCTCCTGCAGTGGAGCATAGTTCTGGGAATATGGGAAACAAGAAAAAGGAACATCTTGTCTCACTGTACAACAGTGAATTTTAGAAGTCGGGGGAGAATTAGCAGCATTAGTTCTAAAGGCTCATTTCAGATTAGCATGCTGCTGGCAAAAATCACCGCTTTAAAACAATACTTCACAGTACCGTCCATCTAAGGCTCTCAAAAAAAATCAGACATTAATGAGCATGGCCTTACAACAGCTCTGTGAGCTGGAGTTAAGTCTCCCCAGTTTACATGTGAGGTAACTATGAAGTGACCTTACATCCTCGTTTAAACAGGACAGTCCTGGTGTTTCTTATGATGTCCCAGGAGCTTTAGGAGGACTGAAATATTCTATTTTCTTCATTTCATCAGCCAAAATGTTTGTTTTTTATAGCTACACAATGTTTGTTTGAGATGTAGTGCTATGCTGAGTAGCATTTTCACTGTTTACTGAGAACAGTGGAATGAGCATTCAGTGGATAGAAAGAAGGATGCACCACCCTAGAGGCAGGACTGTATCTTTGTGGCCTTTCAGTCTAACTATTGGTAATGTCTGCAGAATCCAATTATTAATGTGCATTTAACTGTAATTATAACATTTGTTGCAGTCTATGAAACATGGGTTTGCAGTGAAACTCACCATATGTCCCTTGCTTTTGTCTTTCCACCTTTCCTAAGCTCCACTGTCTCCTTTGTTCTGTTGTATATCTGTTCCCACACTTCCCTATCCCAGCCTGATCCCTGGTGCCAAAGCATGTGGGGATCAGGAATTCACTCGCTGCCCTGACTGTTAGGGATGGGAAGCAGATTTCATTTCTTCGTGGGACTTCTGTGGAGCACTGCTGATGGAAGTTGCAGTGAGGCTGTGTTGAACTGTTGCCTCCCCATGTCCCTTTTTGATCGGCACCAGGTACGTGGGGCTTGGTTGGCCAGAGCAGAGGTTACAGCCATTTTATGCCACTGTAATTTCCCCCCCGATCGATTTTCTGCCCTGACAACACACTGCTAGAAGATGGCGTAGCCCTGGGTTTTGCTCCCTTGTTGAAAAACACTACCAAATAATGCTCCAATTACAACAAATCAGCATTCTAGGCTCAGATTCAGCACAGCATTTAAACACGTGCTTAAGTGCTTCACTGACTGGGAATGGACCGCTGAGACCTCATTTCCAGATATAGCACACAGTGCAGGCACTGTCTGGCCAGGCAGGCTGTAGCTCTGCAAGTGGCAATTAGCATGGCTAATAACATGGCCTCAGTACTTGGCACACATACTGATGTTTGGAGGTGCTCATACCTCAGCTAATGCCGTGCAAGGAAGATAACGCAGACGATGATGCACAGTGACTTGCAGCCTGCCAACTGCATAAATCAATTTGAGCCATTTGCCTTAAACCTCTATTGTGTATCACTACCTCTGGCACTATGGTTTGTTCTTAACTGTCGACATTGAATCTATTACTGAAGTTAACTCACAGCAATCTTATTTCAAAATTAAATGGTTATTAAGTGCTTCCATAAATCTGTGATTTATTCCAAATAATATTGCTGGTACTGAGGTACTACTAGACTCATATATATGCAACCGCAAATAATTTTTCATGTCATTAAACTGAACCCTATCCAGCTTTATTTTAATAATTCATGTGCTGTTTCATAAATAAAAAACAAACCTGTGTTCAGCAGAGAGACCTTTTCTTACAAAAGAAATAATAAATTATTATTTCTTCCCTTAAAGAGAGCTCTCTGCTGAACACTTGTTTGTTTCTTATTTATGAAACCCTGCATGAATTATTAAAATAAAGTTGGGAGCATGTTCAGTTTAATGACATGAGAAATTGGGTGAGGTCCCATACACTGGCTGTTTGATTTTTGAAAATTCTCCTCGACACAGTTTTTTTTTTTAAATGAACTCCATGGTAGTCAGGGTGGGTTATCTGTCTCCTGCATAGGTTCAGAGGATCTCGTTGTTGTTTGTTTAATCTTAACTTGCCTTCCTGCCTGGATCTTGTGGGAAAAGATACACAAAAGAAACAAAGTGTCATGTCATTTTGTAAATATTGGGCAGCACTTGAAATGAATCCATATGAATTATTCAGACTTTAGCATTTTTAACTCCTTTTTTACTGTGTTAGGCCTCTGATCATTGAAGTCCCAGGGCTAAAGCTGTGTCTTGTCTCTTTTTAACAGGTGGGCTGCATGTTTTTGTGGGGGGAATAAGATAGAGGGAGCTAAGAAAATACATACGCTTTATTCCCCCATGCAGGCTACCCAGACTTTGAGTCAGGATGCCCATTGAGAAGTGCTGTTGCATGTCTGCTTGCTAACCCACTTCTGAGGGACAGAGAAGTGAGCATGGAAAGGCAGGAAGCCATAGCTACATAGCCCCAGTGTGCCAGTCCCCACAGCTAAGCTGGCAGGTTGGGGGTTGTGACAGCAGTGAATTGATATCCTTGTGCCCATAGTTCCCTCTAAGCTGCATGACCAGGCGACTGCCCAGCAATCTATCAAGTTCCACACACTTCAGGTGCCACCTCCCACCACTGCTATGCTGCTTCTACCCTCTTCCTGGGAGACCCGGGCCAGCTGCTCCCGGGAGCCTCCTACTTGCTGTGAAGATCAGGGTGAGGGAAGGTGAATGATGTCAAGGTGTCCCCCTACCCACCATACCGCTATCCCATCTCTGCAGAGCAGGGAGGGGAGACATGACAGAGCTCAGAAGTGGTACAGAGCTTGATGGTGGCTGCTGCTGTATCTGAACATGCAATCTTCAGACTGATGAGTGCCAATCTACTTAAAGGGGCAGCACATGTGTGTGTGTGTGTGTGTGTGTGTGTGTGTGTGTGTGTGTGTGTGTGTGTGTGTGTGTCAGACACACATGCTGTGTTTGTCTCTGTCTCTCTCTCACACACACACACACACACTGTTTTTCACACTCACCTCCCAACACATACTTGTGTTGTGTTATTACTTCTTAATACTTAATACTTAATACTGCCTGCAATGCACATATAGTCTCTGTAACTTTATTCTTTCAAAGTGCTGTTATTTGAGTTTTTTGACTGGTCTGTGCATTTCATAATTTTTATTTCTCTCCTACATTTAAATTTAATTCTTTAAGTTGTGAATTCTAAAATGCCTAACCTGCCCTGGCTGGCATAATTATCCCTAGGATAACTTTTTAAAAATATATATTATATCTAAGTATTTTATTTCTACTGGTAGCGCACATCCATACATTACCTCGATAATTCAGTGCACATAACTAAATTCATTCCACACTTGATGGAAACCATTAGTGGGAACATTGCCTGTGCTCCCTGAAGAACAAGGCAGAAGAGGAAAATGTGGCTTCTTGCACCACAATTTTCCCTCTGTTGCTCCAGAGGCAGCCTGGCAATACGCTGTCTCTTCCAAAGGGCTGGGACACCATCTACCCCAGAAATAGTAAGTTCCCTGGGGAAAGGAACATATTACATTTCTGTCCTACTCCAGTGCTCTAGCCCATGCAGGCAGACCCTTATGCCCACATTGATTCCCATTGATATCAGGGGCACAGGGATCCACCCACCCACATCAGATTGCTGGGGTGGTCCTGTGTTTGTACAAACACCATGGAAATGTCCAGCTCTAAATTCACATATCCACAACTAAGGCATTACAGTAAAACCCCGATTTAACGGACCCCGATTTAACGGACTTCGGATGCAACGGACAAAATTTCCGATGCATCTGAAATCCGTTTTTCGCGGATCCCACCTGCTGGCGGGCTGGCTGCTCCCGGATCCCGCCTGCAGGCGGGCGGGCTGCCTGCTCCCGGATCCCGCCTGCAGGCGGGCTGTCGGCTTCCACCTGGGTCCCGGCAGCGGGAGAACTGGCTGACGGCTCCCGCCCGCGGGCGGGCTGACGGCTCCCGCCCGGGTCCCAGCAGCCGGGACCCGGGCGGGCAGGTTGAGGGCTCCCGGCCGTAAAACCTCGATATAATTGACTAATTCGGGCGAGGGGGTGTCCATTGTCAGCCGAAAGTCCGTTATTTAATAATTTTAAAAAATTATTAAATAACAGACTTTCGGCTTTAACGGACACCCCCTCGCCCGAATTAGTCCGTTATATCGAGGTTTCACTGTAACATTTCCAGTGATAAACTACCACTACGTTACCTCAAAAAACAACCAGACTATAGGGATTTCTTTTCCTACATCCCAGCTTTACTTAGATGAGGGGGGTGCATGAAATCAGTGTGACCCTCATACCAAGATGCCTGAGCTTCCATGGAGGATAATTCCATGTCCCCACCCTGGTGAAAGCTGTTTGCCAACAACTTGAAGTCTGGTATATTAGTCCATGAAGGCACCAGGGGGGGGGGGACAGCTTTGCCTTTCTATTTGTCTGTTAGTGTCTCATTTGGCTCATGACTCTCTGACAACTACCAGATAATTTTAGTCCAGTGTGACAAAGAGCCTGCTGCTGAGCCCTCCCTGAACTCCTGTCTCTGTCCTCCTGCCTGGATGCAATCAGTTGAAATCAACACACCAGAGAGAGTCATTCAGTTTGTCAAAAGGGATGGGAAGAGGTTGGAAAAGTTTCTACTGATTTGGGGCAGTAAATAGGGACAGGGGTGCTGGAAACTGCTGCAGGCCTAGTAAAAGTAATGAGTTTTTATTATCCACACATTTACTGAATCCCATCTTGGACTGGGCCATGCATTAGAAAACTGCAGTCGGAGAGCAGGCCAGATGGAGAACAGTACTTTCTTTCTGATAGGTTGCTTGAGAATAGGCCTGTTCTCTCCACACAGCCTGTCAGTGAGCAGTACCTTGGGATGCAGTGTTGGGATGTATTACAAAGTACTGCAAGACCGAGTAACTTCAATTAAACCCTCCCTAGATAAGGTTTTTCAGGCTCTCCCAAGTCCACTTTACCCAACTAAAATACGAAGGGGGGGGGGGGGCAGGAAACAGATCTGAAAACAGGACAAAGGGCCAGTGTCATACAAATATTCTAAATATAGTATGAGCCAAAAGCAAAGGAAGTTGTTTGACAGGAATCAAGGTTGTGGAGGAAATGTATGGAAATGTGTGTGTAACTGCTTGAAGGCTTGTTAGGGAGTTTTGACAGTCTAGTGGGAGCAACCATTCACATCCTCCAAAGGAACCCATTCAGGAAATCCAAGAAAGTCACTTATTCACCCCCTGTTCCCAAACGGCAACCTCTCCCTCCCACTTTCTCTCTGTTAAGGAAATGGACTGTGCTGTGTGCAAACACTATAGAAAGTTCTGAACAATATGACATGAAATGAAAGCTTGCACCCACGGAAAAGAGCGTTTCAATTCATCTGTTCCCCTGCCTTCCTTCCCTCCCCACCAGGAACACAAAGTCAGTCTAAGCAGGCTTTGTGTGGGCAATTATACAGCAGGTTAGAGATCTGAATCTTTGCCTCTATCTAGATATTTACACAGTAGTAGCTGCACAGCTCCACTTCCTAACAGACGGGCAAATTCCCAAGCTCTCCACAGTTGCTATTTCAGTCGTGGGCTAGAGTAGGAACCATGGCACAGATATACTCCCCTTTGGCCTGGTTTATTATCACTGGATCTCCCGCTAATGGCACACCCAGAAATCACAATCCCAGCCCGCTCCCAAACTCCCACCAAACCTTGGTTTGAGCTATTTGAAGTTGATGGCAACTTACCTCTACCATGCACAAGACATACAGAGTCCCTCCCTATGGCCTCTCCACAGCTCCACACACCCCTCAAACAAGGGAACCACTGAGGTTTCATTGCAGTAGGGGCTTTCTGAAGTCTCCATGCCAATGGGGGAATTGCACCCAGAAACCATCCAAGAAGTCATCAGTCACCAGGACCCTCAGCTGGTATAAACTATCATCGTCCAGCCAAAGTCGATGGAGCTATGGCAACTTATGCCTCCTGAGGCTTTGGCCTGTCATGTCATTGCTGGTGCTAAGAAAGCTGCTATGCCCTGCAGGCAGGTCACATTGAAGTCAACCAGAAAGAGGTCCGCCAACCCTGAACCGAGCCCCTCCTCCTCTGACATACACCTGCTGAACACAGCGCTATGGTTAAAGGTTTTAGCACTTTCCAACTACAAGAAAGACCTGTTCTCAGGCTTGAGGAGAAAGAGGCAGCCTCTCTCTACACACCATCACCCTCAATAAATCAATGAAATGCCCTTCAAATGCTCTTTAAACCCTACACTTTCCACAGAACAATTGGTAAGCCTTTCCTAAGGATTAGCAAAGGACTTTAGAGTGTATTTCCCTCCCCTCTGCCCCCGCATCGTCTGACCCAACAGAGAAAGTGCTGTTCATTTTTCCTATAAGAGACAAACTCCACTGGCTGCCTGCAGTGCTGGCAAGCCCTGAGGGGGCCACAGAGGGAAAACTTTTACTTCTACCAGTTCCTCTCTCCTGCTAATGGGAAACTTGAAATAACTGACCTGAAGGTGGTAGGAGGCAAGTGCTGGCAGGTAATGTATGTGCACTATCTGTACAGTGGAAAGTGCTTCTGCTTTGTTCAAAGGTTTCTCCAAGCTTTTCGTTATTAGTCTGGCTCACCTCTGGTTTGCTAGCCCAATTGTTAGGTACAGGTGAAAAAGTAATCTTCTTCCCCAATTGTATTATGAACATTTTAATACCTTCTGCTTTCGAATCATTTGGCCAAAAAGAAATAATAAAAATGCATACAAGGGAGTAGTAGACTGCTTGAAAAATCCTCTTGCCTGCTCATTAGTGACTGTGAAGCTTTCCTTTAGGGAAAGATCATATTGCCTCTATATAAATCCATGGTACGTCCACATCTTGAATACTGCATGCAGATGTGGTCGCCCCATCTCAAAAAAGAGATATTGGAATTGGGAAAGGTTCAGAAAAGGGCAACAAAAATGATTAGGGATCTGGGGTGTCTGCCATATGAGGAAAGATTAATAAGGCTAGGACTTTTCAGCTTGGAAAAAAGACAAAGACAACATAAGGGTGGGATGTAATAGAGGTCTATAAAATCATGACTGGTGTGGGAAAAGTAAATAAGGAATTTTTTTTTACTCCTTCTCATAACACAAGAATTAGGGTCACCAAATGAAATTAATAGGCAGCAGGTTTCACACAACACACAGTCAACCTGTGGAACTCCTTGCCAGAGGATGTTGTGAAGGCCAGGACTATAACAGGGTTTAAAACAGAACTAGATAAATCAATGGAGGATAGGTTCATCAATGACTAGTAGCCAGGATGGGCAGGGATGGAGAGATAACTTGATTACCTGTTCTGTTCGTTCCCTCTGGGGCACCTGGCATCAGGGGCAGTTCTAAGGTATTTGCTGCCCCAAGCATGCCTGTGGCATGCCTGCAGGGGCTCCGCGGCTACCATGGATTCGGCGGCGTTTCTGCGGGAGGTCCACGGGTCTTGCAGCCACATCGTCCCCGCTGCCAAAATGCCACCGAATCCACAGCAGCAGCGGACCTCTGGCTGAAATGTCGCTGAAAGGCAGCCTGACTACTGCCCTGATGGCAAACATCAGGCTGCCCCCCGCAGCTTGCTGCCCCAGGCACGCGCTTAGAGCGCTGGTGCCTGGAGTCAGCCCTGCCTGGCATTGGCCACTGTTGGAAGGCAGGATACTGGGCTAGATGGTCTGGCTCAATATGGCCGTTCTTATGTTCTTAGATTTTACCACAAAAATAGAGTTTTGAAGAAGGGCAAAACATTACTGTTCATACTTTTATACTGTTCTCCAACTTTTTTCACTTGAAAAACAGTATAAGAGTATGTGAAAGTGTTTGTTTCCTGCTCTCATCTTTCATACCAGCCTATTGCTGAAAGGTTAGTACATGTTAGCAAATTTTCCAGGACCTGTGCTTTCCATTTAATTTAACTCGGTCTTCTTCCTCCTTCTACCATCCCTTCTCATGTGATTTATACATGGAATTCTTACCTGGTGGGAAATAGGAGGGTGTAGTGGTTTGATTTTTCTCCTTTTCACATTCCTTCAATCGATTCTGCAGAGTCACAATTTCTCGACGGATTGCAAGTATATTGTGTTGGTCCAATGATTCCAGATCATTTACCATGATAGTCAGATTCCTAATCTGGAGGGGAAAAAATTAAGCATGAATTTAAATTACAGTCAACTTTATTTCACAAACATTGTAGGCTGGATTTATCATTTCACAAAAGGTGCCACGAAACAAGTTTTAGAAAATGTTCCCAAGAATATGTTTTATCATACACATCAGGTCTCATGCGGATGTGTGTAACCACAAGAAAATGTTTGTGATTTTAGCCCTCAATCATATACCATAATGCTAAAGATCACCCAAAAATGTCCAAGAAGGCTTACTCAGTTATCAACTGTTACCTATAAATGATTTCAGCCTTGCAGACGTGTCTTGAAAATTTACCTGCCCAGATAAATAATCTACTCACACACTCATATAATGTTTAAGAAGACAGTGAAGAAACTAATAATATTTTACTTACCATCAAAAGCCATTATTCACTCCAGGTGAGTGAGTGATAATTTTGAAAATTGGATTTATTGAATATTGGGAAGGTGTGGGTCTTTTCCAGTTCTTGATTTTATATTAATCAGGTCACTACCCTAATACGGTTTTAATTATATTTGTTAGAGCACAGAAGCTTTCAGGCGTAGGTGCCCACAAATTAATATTTATCATAGTAATTTAGACAGAGTAACTCCACTGACAGTAGTAGAGACATTCCAAACTTCACTGGTGTAACAGAGAACTGAATGTTTCTGAAAGGCAGAATAACCCTCATCATACTCTACCTCCACATATAGTTGTTCAACAATCACATTGCTTCCAACAAGTGTGGATTTCAGCTGAGTGACCAGTCTCTCCATTTCACTGATTTCCAGTTTCAGGAACTGAAAGTCCAACTCAGTGTAAGAAACACTGGTCGACTCCATATGTTCCACCTTGATGGTTAGGTTTCGGATTTTCTGTTCATAGATTTCAATTGCTTTGGTATATTGGCTAACCTAAAAAAAAAAACCAAACACATTTTCAAGTTCAGTTAGCAAATATAACAGGCATGTTTGACATCTTTATTACATCTTTATTTATTACATGGCATCTTTATTACACACATTTCTATACACATTTGTCAAATTCTGCCTTCATTTACAGCTATGCATTACTGAGGGCAGAATTTCATTCATAATCTTCACTTTTTTATTCCTCACTATAACAAGAGCAACCACATTGTGAGCAACTTCTTACGGCCAGAGGTCACCCTGCAGCACCTGCCTGTTTCCCCCTCAAGGGCCCCTTATGCAGACGCCACATTCTTTTTCTGAGGTCAAAATATCCCTCGTTGGGACCTAGATTTACTCACAAAACAAACACAAAATAAAACTCAGAGTCCCAAATTAAAGTCCAACAAGCAAACATTTCTCTTCCTGCTCCCAAGCCTCACTGCTTGGAGAGCTTTGGCTGTCTTTCCCCTGCTCTCTCAGGGTCTTCCCTGCCTTAGCAGGTTACTGCCGGCACTTCCCAGCTGGAATCTTAGGCTACATCTATACTGCCCTGTGTACAAAGTGTTTCTCTGTAACTCCCCTGGATGGATGCCGGGGGTGTGAACTAAAAGGTTCCTTCTCATTAATGTAGTCCTGTTTGAAGAGGAGTACATGAAGGCAAACTAGGAACCTTCTGGATTGCACCCGCAGCATCCACATGAGTGAGTTACAGTCTAGAGTCTTGGTGCGCATTGCTATTCACACCTCGTGGCCCAAACTGCTGGACCGTGTAGATCGGGGTGCCCATCCTATGGCCTGTGGGCTGTACACAGCCCACCAGAGTATTTCATAAGGCAGGGGTGGGCAAACCTTTTGGTCCAAGGGCCACATCGGGGTTTCAAAATTGTATGGAGGGCCAGGTAGGGAAGGCTGTGCCTCCCAAACAGCCTGATCCCGCCCCCTATCTGACCGCTCCCACTTCCAACCCCTGAGTGCCCCCCCTCAGAATCCTTGACCCATCCAACTCCCCCGCTCCTTGTCCCCTGAATGCCCCCTCCAGAGACTTCCACCCTCCAGAGACAACCACCCTGCTCCTTGTCCCCTGAATGCCCCCTCCAGAGACTTCCACCCTCCAGAGACAACCACCCCCAGGACCCCACCCTCTATCTAAGCCTCCCTCCTCCTTGTCCCCTGATTGTCCCGTCCCAAGACCCTGGCCCGTAACTGCCCCCCCAGAACCCTACACCTATCTAAGCCCCCTGCTCTCATCCCCTGACCGCCCCTCTCCTGAGACCCCCCCCCCCTCTAACTGCCCCCCAGGACACCAACCCCTACTCAACTCCCTCTGCTCCCTGACTCCTATCCTATCCATCCGGCCTCCTTACCATGCCATGCATGGCCCGGCTGGAGCTAGATGCACTGCTTCACATGTGCTCACAGCCCCGTCCCCCAGAGCGCTGCCCTCGTGGCGCACTGAAGCTCCAGGGGAGCAGAGTAGAAGGTGGAGGAGGGGCCAGGAGTAGCCTCCAAGGCTGGAAGCTCAGAGGCCAGGCAAGATGAGCCTGCGGGCCGGACATGGCCCGCGGGCCGTAGTTTACCCACCCCTGTAATAAGGCCTGCAGCCTACTTCAACACAATATACTAACGGCCAATTCATTAGCATTTAGTCATCACATTTACATCATTTTAAGCTTACACAAGTGTGTAAAAACACATAGAAACGATCTATCCAAATACATATAAAACAAGCTGAATTTCAAATACAACTCAATACAGGTGACTTTAAATCTTATTAAAATAGATAGAATCTGTTTGGCCCACATAAGGTTTATGTGGCACTCCTGTGTAATAAAATTGGGCACCTCTGGTGTAGATAAACCATAATCACAAAACCCAGGACTCTGCTGAAGCCTCCTCACTCCCAACAGTCTTTGCTCTCCCTGAGTTTTCCCCTCACTTCAGCTTCCAGCTACTCTTTGTAGGGGAATCACCTGATCCCTGTCAGGTGTGCCTCTTTCAGTAACCAGGGTTGGCTAGCCCCAGCAATACCAGGTTTACAATGGTGCCAAGGTGCTGGGCCCACACTAAGAAGGGGCCCCGGCTTGGCCTGCTCCATTTGCATTGTGCCCGAAGACCCCGCCAGCCTGCTGGCTCCTCTCTGTCCCCTCAGTCTCAGTCTGATCACGCTGCTCCCAAGGGGTCAGAGCAATTCCCCACCCCAGGAACGGGGCCAGCCCCAGCTACACTTCCAGCTTAGCTCAGCCGACAGAGTCACCTCCCAGCAGCAGTGAGGTGAATCTGCGGTGATTCTTTCAGATAACTCATGTACATGAAGAATTTGGGGGTCTGTCTACACAGCCCTCAGCTGTGAGTCTCTGAGCCCGTCAACAGACACAGGCTCTTGCTACCGTGCTAAAAATAGCAGTGCTAAAAATAGCCCCCTCCTTAGGCCTCAGAGCCTGCACTCTAGCCTGAGCCGTAATACCTACACTGCTATTTTTAGGGTGTAGTGCAAGCCCGAGTCTGTTGACCTGGGCTCAGAGACTCACTGTTGCGTCCTGCCACTTACTGTGTAGATGTACTCTCTGGGGCTGAAAAAGGTAACGAAAGACCCACCAATTTCTCCAAGATGACTTTCTGTTGACTTCCGTGGGCACTGGTCAGGCCACCACTCTGCAAATAGTATTCAGTCTTTTCTGCATTAGAACTAACTGAGTCTCCTGAAGAAGGGGATATTTTAGCACATTGCACTATTCAAATCCGATCCAACCATCCTGAAACTGACTTAAATGAAGGCCAGTTGAGGTGAAATAGTTATTTTAGCCTTTAGGTAGCATAACTGGTGCACAGCAGCCTCTTCAGATGGGGAACCACTAAACAGATGGCTGGATAAATATATTTTTGCACATGTATCTACTAATGTAAAGGTCACGGTGCAAACATTGTGAAGAAGAATGTCAAGAACGTTATGTGGATTTGGAGCAATCTCTGAAAAATTTGAGTTCCATACAAATGGAACATCTTGGGAAAGATACAATCTTTAGCACTCCCACATGACTTAACACTGTACCCATTTTCCCTTAATGGCATCCAAAAGGTAAGAAGTATCTCTCATCAGAAATAAATAGAATTATATTATTGTGTCAAATTAGCAACTCTGAAGTTACAAACTCAGAAGGCAATTCCATTATAAGCCCCAATTTGCAGGTGTTTATCACTTCCCTAAATATTACCTTCTGGGCTGAAATTGCTCATGCATATTCTCTGACTTAAAATGAATTTGTTGGATTAAAAATCAATTTGGCAACTTTTGCATTATCTTAACATGAATTAAGAGTGTTTTGCATGAGTCACAAATTTTTCAGATCTATTTTAATCAAGAGGACAGCTCCAAAATGAACTTTTAAAAATTTGACCTGGGTACAGTTTTTCATTAAGACTAGTTCTACTGTCCTGGTAATAAAGAATCCTGTGGCACCTTAAAGACTAACTAAGGTATTGAAGCATAAGCTTTCGTGGCCTAATACCCACTTCGTCGGATGTACTTCGGTGGGTATTAGCCCACGAAAGCTTATGCTTCAATGCTTTAGTTAGTCTTTAAGGTATCACAGAACTCTTTGTCACTTCTGCAATTCCAGACTAACAGACTAATTCCAGACTAACACAGCTACCTCTCTGATTCTTGTCTTGGTGCCTACTGATTCCTGACCAGGGCTTTGTAACAACCAGAGAAGAGACTTCCTAATAATTCTTTCCAAGATTCGCACTGAACCTCAGTACATGCTGGGCCCGGTCTTTGAGAGTTTAGTCAATGGTTCATCAATGCTCATGCAGGGCAAATATGATCGATTAAACACATAATGTGTCTGACTATAGAATCTCAGTGATTTAGTTTAAGGAGACAAACCAAAGATAAGAGGACTCTCTTTTCAGAGTTACAATTTTTTATGCAACTGGGACTGAACTACTTTTTGAGTCTGAGGGAAGCCATTAAGCATAAACTCCTAGAAATGTAGGATTAGAAGGGACCTCAATATGTCATCAGCCCAGAACCCTGCCCTGAGGCAGGACTAAGTATTATCTTGACCATGTCTGGAAGGTGTTTGTCTAATCTGTTCTTAAAAACTTCCAGTGATAGAGATTCCACAATCTCCCTAGGCAATTTATTCCAGTGCTTAACTACCTTTATAGTAGGAAGTTTTTCCTAAAGTCTAACCTAAATCTCCCTTGCTGCAAATTAATCCCATTACTTCTTGCCCTTTCCTCAGTGGTTAAGAAGAACAATGTATTACCCTCTTCTTTATAACAACCCTTTAGGTATCTGAAAACTGTTTTCACCTCCCCGCCTCAGTCTACTCTTCTCCTGACTAAACAAACCCAATCTTTTCAATCTTTCCTCGTAGGTCATATTTTCTAGATCTTTAATCATTTTTTACTCTTCTCTGAACTTCCTCCAAGTTGTCTTTATCTTTTCAGAATGTGGTGCTCAGAACTGGACACCATACTTCATCTAAAGCCTTATCAGTGCTGAGTAGAATGGAAGAATTACTTCCTATGTCTTGCTTACTGTACAACACTCCTGCTAATACATCCCAGCATGATGTTCAGGTTTTCTGCAACAGTATTACATAGTTCACTTATATTTCATTTGTGATGCCACATAATTCCTAGGTCCTTTTCTGCTCTACGTGTTCCTACACAGTCATATCCATTTTGTATTTGTGCAATTGATTATTCCTTCCTAAAGGTAGTACTTTGCATATGTCTTTATTGAATTTCATCCTATTTATTTCAGACCATATCTCCAGTTTGTCAAGATCATTTTGAATTCTAATCCAGTCCTCCAAAAACCTTGCAATCCCTCCCAGCTTGGTATTGTAAACAAATTTTATAAATGTGCTCTCTGTGCTATTATCCAAATCATTTATTAAGGTATTGAATAAAACTGGACCCAGAACAGATTCCTGCAGGATCCCATTCAATATGCCCTTGCAGCTCACGTGTGAACTATTGATAAATACTCTCTGTATACACTTTTCCAACCAGTTGTGCACTCACCATATAGTAGGTTCATCTAGGCTATATTTCTCTACTTTTCTTATGAGAAGGTCATGTGAGACATTATTGAAAGCCTTACTAAAATCAAGATATATCACATCTGCTGTGTCCACACTAGCCACAAAGGTTGTTACCTTGTCAAAAAAAGGATATTAGGTTGACATAATTTTTTCTTCTCAAATTCAGATTGACTTCTACTTATCACCTTATTTTTTCTAGGTGCTTGCAAATTGTTTCATGATTTGCTCCATTGTCTTTCCAGGTACCAAAGTTAAGATGATTGGTCTATAATTCCCTGGGTTGTCCTTATTCCCCTTTTTATAGATAGGTACTATATTTGTCCTTTTCCAGGCCTCTGGGATCTCTCCATCCTCCATGAGTTCTCAAAGATAATTGCTAATGGCTCAGCGATATTGTCAGCCAGTTCCTTAAGTTGTATTTCATCAGGCCCTACCAGCTTGAAGACATTTAACTTGCCTAAGTAATTCTTAACTTTTCCTTCCTTATTTTAGCCTCATAGCCTACCTCATTTACACAGATATTCATAGTCATCCAATCACTGCTAATTTTTTTGGTGAAAATATAAACATAAAAGGCAGTTTACACTTCAGACATTACTGCATTTTCTGTTATTGTCTTTCCCTCGTCATTGAGTAATGGGCCTCCCCTGTCCTTGGTTGTCTTTTTGCTTCTCATATATTTGTAAAATGAAAATGTTTTCTTCTTACTCTTTATGTCTCTAGCTAGATTAGTCTTGGGGGGTTTTGCCTTGGCCTTTCAAACTTTGTCCCTTCATGCTCCTGTTGGGTTTTTTAATATTCATTCTCTGTAATTTCACTTAATTTCCACTTTTGTATGACTCTTTTTTGAGTTTCAGGTCTATGAATATCGCCTGGTTACACCAACTGCGTCCCTGACTTACACCAACTGAGGATCTCATCGTTTTAGTCCTGTGTAAAATCAAGCTAAGGAATAATTAAATTTAGTGTACTTGGCAATCAAAACAAATAGTGTCTGTTTAAATTTGTCTCCATATATGGAGCTAATTTATAAAACATTCACCATAGGTATGTCTACAGTTCCCTACCTTCACCCTAACATGGACCAGTCCATAGATTAGAGCAAGATCCATGTTGTCCGAAGAGAGGATTTAGATGGATTCTGACTACCTTGCTACTCACAAAAATCCAATGAGAGCTGGGAGATTTCCGCAGTGATCTCTGTGACGAAGATGTTTAAAAGTTGGTGTGTAAACTGTGCCTGTAAAATTTGCTCATGAACCCACCACGTGCACAAAAATGCATTTGCATTTGCAAACTGATAAGCACAAAGTAGGCAACCATATGGAGAAAACAAAATGGGCAATTGCACACAAAACAACTGATGTGTGCAATTGCCTATACCACAGGCACAAACATTCAGAAATATGGGTATTTCTTCCGATGCTAATAATATGAAAATACTTAAAGAAAACAAATGCTTTAAAAGAAAAGGTAGTTGCCAAAAATATGGCTAATCTGCAATCCATTGAAGTCAGAGCTACTTTCATAAGTAAGCGCTTCAGGCCTGAGCCCAGGAGTTATGGTTTTCTCAGATGTATTGATCCGTTTTTTTCAATTTGGGCAAAATCCAGTGGGCCAGCACCAGGCAGAGGCACTAATAAACCCTATTTAGAGTGTGTTACGCAGCCCAGGCTTCCATCTGCCTCAGACTGTTTTTTCCCAGTAGCCCAGCCAGGCCGTCTAGGAGAATGCCTCCCATGGTGGCTGCTCTATTGCTTGGCAGATAGATCCATTTTGCCTTAATAGCTTGTGATTGTATCTACCTATGTGGGATTGTGTTGAAACCATCTGCTGCTTTCTAACAGGCCAACACACCATCTCAGAAATCTAGTACATAAACTACATTTTGGAGTACGGATCAATATTCACCATGCATCTTACATTCATCACAGAGCTTTGCAGTGGTGTTTGATCATGGGATAGGCCTTGTAGTGGCAGGGCCGGCGACAGAAATTTGGGGGCCCCCTACTCTGATAGTTTGGGCCCCCCCAGCCCAGCCGGGGCCCCCCCGCCCAGCCCAGCCGACAGCGGTAGGGGGCCCCCCAGCCCAGCCGGGGCCCCCCCCAGCCCAGCCGACAGCGGCTGGGGGCCCCCCAGCCCAGCCGGGCCCCCCCCCCAGCCCAGCCGGGCCCCCCCCAACCCAGCCGGCGCTCCCCCCCCAGCTGACAGCGGCTGGGGGCCCCCAGCCCAGCCGCCCCCCCCCCAGCCCAGCCGGCGCTCCCCCCCCAGCTGACAGTGGCTGGGGGCCCCCCAGCCCAGCCGGCCACCCCCCTAGCCCCGCCGCCCCCCCCCCAGCTGACAGCGGCTGGGGGCTCCCCAGCCCAGCCGCCCCCCCTCCCCAGCCCAGCCCAGCCCAGTCGGCGCTCCCCCCCCCCCCCAGCTGGCGGCAGCGAGAGCCGAGAGCCGGGGAGCAGCGTGAGCCTCCCTCGCTGCTCTCTCCTCCCCCCCTCCCCCGGACTGAGCCGCCGCCACTGGCCGGGCTCTCTGCTCCGGCCGGGGCAGGCGTGCTCGTCCGGGGGAGAGCCGCGCCGAATGACTACAGGTAGAGCTGTACGGGGCCCCCTAAAGTCGGGGGGCCCGGTACAGCTCTACCCGTAGTACCCCCCTGTTGCTGGCCCTGTGTAGTGGACCTCTGCAGGGGGGTGAATTTCACCCTTAACGAAATAAAAAAATCATCTATTTTGGCATGCGTAAGAATAATTCCTAGCTAGTTTTTCCTGCTTTGCAAGCAGGGCAGGGAGAAAATCTGTAATGTTCATTGATTGTGTCAGTTACCCAAAACTGGTATTTATCAACACAGGTTTCTCAGCATGCAAGCAGACACTCCTCCAGCATGCAGGTGGAGGGTGGGAGTGAAGGAATGAGGAAGCATAAGGAAGGCACAGAATGAAAAGGGATGGAGAGGGAGGGAAAGGGGGATAGAAATGACATGAGCAAGCAATTCTGAGAAGTTACATGTGCAAGTGCATTGGCCACAGGCAAGTCTGACCTCCATGGTCACATGGTGAGCATGCCATCTGCATGTCATATAACCCAGCCTGGGATCAAGAGGAATATTTCCAACAGAATAATCTGTCTTGAATATAGTTTTCATCTCTGTTGGGCAGGTGTGTTTGCTCTTCCTGCTTTTATTGCCCAAGCATGTTCTGGGCATTGTGATCAAAGTACATTCTCCTATGGGGTTAAAGTTGCTATTCTTCTTTTTTAATGAGGTGCACAAAGAGAGCCATACTCCTCTTCACAGTTGCTAACAAAAGCTGATTCCTGCATTAGTCAAACAGATTAATTTTTTCATCATGATAATTATGCTGGCAAAGTTTCGAATTACAGGTGGAAAAATTAGTCCAACATTTTCAGGCTACAGTTTTTTACTGATTTGGAATATCAGAATATCTCTTTGTCTGTGAAATTCACTGCCTGCTGATTTTATAAAAGGGCTTCCTTTGCTTGTTGAATTAGCAGCCTACAATCAGACAAAAGCTTAGAGATTCAATCAGGTTATATATCTGGGACTTCTAATACATGCATAGCATCTCTTAAAGGGCTGGATCCTGAATCCGTACTAAGGAAACTCTCCCATTAACTTCAAATGGAGTTTTGACTAAGCAAGTAAGGCAAGATTGAACACAACCACAATGGGGTGGTGAAATGCAGTTATGGCATTTGGGTCACATCCTCAGATGGTGTAAATTAGCACGTTGCAAACTAAATTCCACAGGGATACATCCATTTAAATTAGTTGAGGACCTGTTGGTTATTCAACCCTCTTTGTAAAGTGGTTCTCACATTCAAGACCAAAATCCAAGTGTTTATGATTTGCCCAGTTGTTTCAAATTTTACACTAGTTCAGTATACTCTTCCACTCCATAATGTGTAAAGATGATTCTGGGCTGCAAAATTAGATCTGGATCTGAATGTCCCCAAAGTTTGGGGGGTGCTTGGAACCCAGAGTTTTGGTTCAGACCCCTCTATCGGGAGGATGAATTGGGAGATCTTTTGGTTTTATTGTTTTATTTTATTGTTTTATTGTCCATAAGTATTTTCAGAAAACAACAGCAAGCAGTACCCTGAGCAGTATCTTTACAACTAGAAAGATGATAAACTAATTTCAAGAGAGTCTGAGAATAGGTTTACATGAGACAAGTAAATATTCACATAGATTCAAACATCTTCTGCCCCTATCGAGACATTTCAATTTTACTTCAACTCAGAGGCGAATAGGTCAACATCCGGTATCTTTTTCATTCTATAGTCAAGCAACATAATAACTAACAACAAAATTGTAACACCCCCATAGTTAAACAAAAATACAGTTTGTTTGTTTGTTTTCATTTCTGACCTGATATCTCTTTGCCTGGGATCACATTGGAAGATCTGTCACACTATATCTAACTTGATGAATTGTAACAGTTTGGCTTATCAGACTCAACATGATAAAGTGCAATGAAACTCAAACTAGATCAAGTTGTGGTTGGTTTTTTTTGGTATCTAGCACTGGAGTTGAAAAGTGAGAGCCAACTCCTGAACTGGTGTACACTGCCACAGCTCCATTGACTTCAAGAAAATAACATCAGCTGAGGACCTGGTCACTAGAGTCCGGCCATTTTTTTAATAGAGAATGGCTACAGGGTTTCCAAAAAAAATCAGCTAATTCCTGCCATCTATACTTGGTCCTTACTCAGGCAAAACTCCCAATGCAGAGTTTCACTTCAATAGGAGATTGGCTTCAGTTGGGTCTCATTTCACTCCTCTGATTTGGGAGGGCCTTCCAGAATTAGACCAGGTTTCAGGATGGGAATTTTAGACCTGATCCTGTCTTACATCTGAAATTTTGACACTGACAACAATGGGAGCACTTTGAGGCTTCTAAATACCTAGTGTTTTCCTGAATCATTAATGTCAAGTTCTATGTTTCTCCTAAAGTGATCAGGTAACTCTTGTCCTGAGAGGCACTGAGCTTTGTCTCATTGCCCTTCATATCTCCACTGACAACGGAATGTATGCCATCGTTAGCACTAGTTATTTCAAAGCAAATTATTTTAAATGAAAAGACTTTCTATAGGATTATTCCCCTCCCCCCGCATTGTTATGTTTTTATGCATAACTTTTTATCTATTCTTGATTATACTAGAAGAGAGTTATGAATATTTATGGTTAGAATATATAATTTACTGCTGTGCCTTTTCTACTGATTAATTCAAGGACACTTCATTTCTTAAGATGTCTGGCTCCTAGAGAAGTCAAATACTTTCTCCTGGACACCTAATTTAAACCCTGAATATTCATCTACCTGCAAAAATCAAATGTGGGTTCTCCTTCTCTCAAGAAACCACAGTTGTCCGTAGTTTTGCCTGATTTTTTCTAGAAAAATTAGATCTGATCCTTGTAACGAACAAGCAAAGTAGTGCAAGGGTAAGAAGTTTGTCTTTAACTCGAATGCATAATTCACGAGTCATTGCTAGAGCATCAGATGTTGACAGAGAAAATAACTGATTTTTTTTTCAACTGTTAAGGGAACGGAGGGGGTCAGGAGGTGGATTTTTGCCCAGGCTTCAGCCTGCACTGAGCTGACTTTTTCTCTCTTTTTCCTCATTCTCTCCCATAAGCTGGTTACATACAAATAATAACACAGGAGGGAACAGGAATCACGGCTTCCTCTGTGATTGTATATAGCAATTACAAGCCAACAAAACCATCCCATGGTCCATAAAGAGTAGCATAGCCCTTCCTCCATCCCTCCAAGTGCCTATAGGCAGAGCCATCCCTTGGGTAGGGCAGATCGGGGTGACTGCTCCACGCGCTTTGTGGGTCCCCGTGGGCCGTCACTTCCGCCCTTGGCCCCGCACGCCCCTAGGGATGGCCCTGCCTTTAGGCCCAGGAATGAAGCTTAAGCTATTTGAAACTCATGTTATTATAAGGCCCTGCATGCTACAGTATTGAACATTTTATGTTCAATCACCCATTTTCTTGTAATTTTTACAAGCCCCTTGCTGTAGTGCCTTGGAAGGCAGGCCCTGCAAAGTTCTAACTGATGGGCCGTTTCACATTCACTAAAAATAGGACTGGTAGATTTTAAAAAAATAAAACCCAAAATCCTTACTTTAGTAAATTCTCTTTCAAATTTCTCAGAAAGCACTCGGGCTGTGATTTCCAGCGTCTCGACCTTCTTCACAGGAAACGTGGTGTCTGGCAGGTACACTGAGCATTGGCACACTCCATTGCTATTCAGTGAGCCGGTCACATTGGCAAATGGCTGTAAGAACAAGTTTGTTTCAGAAAATAAATAAAAAATTGTCAATATGCTACTAGGAACCAACAGTAAAGGACTAACAACAGTCCCCAAGCAGGGGAAAAGTTGAGCTGCAATAATTAATAATAACAGTGACCCTGAAAGCATTTATTAATTATTATTATTACAACTTTCTTCCAATAAACTCAATTTATTTTCCTATATTAATTCAGTAAGCTTCACCACGCCTCTAGAGAGGTAGTTAAATTCTATTATAACCATTTTTAACACTGGCAAAACTGAGGTACAGAAAGTTAAGTGATTTTTCTAAGATCAGACAGTGAGTGAATGACAGAGCAGGAAATAATAATATTAAATCTTATAGGGAGTCTTTCCATTGCTTTTAATGGTCTTTGCATTAGGTCCACTTAGTGCTTTCAGTCCATTAGTTTCAAAGCAATTTACAAAGTTTTATTTGGATTTTACTGATCTATTTTCATGGAAATTTTTGATTTTGACTAAACCCTATTTTCCCCACTGATAATATGTTTCATTTGATACTTTTCAGCCAGCCCTGGTAAGCAGGTTGTATACTCAACCACATGAACATGAGAGCCGGCATGCCTGCTACTGCAGCATACTGAGTGGAGTAATGGCCGTTTATCAGTGCTCCATCAGTGCACAGGGGTATAAACAAGTTTTTTAATTGGGGCATTTAGAGTTAAAAAATAATAAAGTATTGGCAGTTGAATATCACTTTTATGAGTAGTTTTGTACCATGACTTACATTTGCACACTTCCAGTAAAGTGAGATAAACAGGCTTCTGTTCCACATTCAGTGCTTCCTTTATTGATTAACACAATCCCTAAATTTGGGCTCCTAAATCCCTTTTGAAAATGAAATTGAGACACCAAAATTGGTTAGGCATTGCAACACTGAGTGCAACAACACTTAAATAGCTTTTAAATAGCCTTGGGCTCCTAAATCCCTTAGGTGCTTTTGGAATGGTCACCCACAGACTCTCCACATTACTGGAGTCGCATTCAGCTCAGCAGGAATGGTGAAAAAAGGAGCAGAAAGGAAAACATCCAATGAACAGACAAATATACCGTATTTTTCGCCCTATAAGACGCACTTTTTCTTCCCCAAAACGGGGGGGGGAAAGTTGGTGCGTCTTATAGGGCGAATGTGCGCCCCGGTTCCCCCCTCCCCGCCGCGGGCGGGCTGCCGGGAGCGTCCCGGTTCCCCCCTCCCCGCCGCGGGCGGGCTGCCGGGAGCGTCCCGGTTCCCCCCTCCCCGCCGCGGGCGGGCTGCCGGGAGCGTCCCGGTTCCCCCCTCCCCGCCGCGGGCGGGCTGCGGCAGCCCACGGCGGGGAGGGGGGAACCGGGATGCTCCCGGCAGCCCGCCCGCGGCGGGGAGGGGGGAACCGGGATGCTCCCGGCAGCCCGCCCGCGGCAGGGAGGGGGGAACCGGGGCGCACGCGCGGTTTTTTTTTTTGTTTTTTTTTTGTGACCGCGGGCGATTCTTTCCTAAATCATTTTAACTCTGCACTAAGAGGCTGGTCTCCATTCTCCATAGCAATACGATCAGCTTCTGTTGGCTCAGGTTCTGGAATTTCAAACCTTTCTATCAGAAGACTCAATAGTTCTTGAGGTTTGCAAAAGGATCTATATGTTGTGAGAAACGTCCGAACAAAATTTGGGTCTGCATACATGTGGTAGGTCAGTCTCTCAATGAGTTTGACAACAGTTCCTGCCTTGAGGATGGGGATTCCAGATTTGGGCTGCATGTTTTCTTCAAATACAATATTCTCTTCAGAGTCTGGTTCTGCAAACCTATAAAGCTCCCGGCAGCCCGCCCGCGGCGGGGAGGGGGGAACCGGGACGCTCCCGGCAGCCCGCCCGCGGCGGAGATGGGGGAGGGGCGGCGGCGCAGACGGCGGGGGGGGGTAGGCGGACCCGGCAGCCTGCCCGCAGCGGGGAGGGGGGGGGTGCAGCTGCGGGGACTAGGGCAGGGGTGCAGCCGGCGGGGGGGGGGGGTCGGCGCTTAAATCTGCGGCTTTTCGGCGGAGGGGGTACAGAATCTTTTTTTTCTAGATTTTCCGCCTTTAAAATTAGGTGCGTCTTATATGCCGGAGCGTCTTATATGGCGAAAAATACGGTAATTGTTGTACTTACCTTTAACAAGGCCTCCATTTGTGCTAGCCTGTGGGAAGGGGGCACTATTTTATCCCTGATGCAGATTACAAACTGCCCTTTATCTACATTTATTTAATAAATTAAATACCTCTTTTAAAAGTGGATTTAAACTATCAAAAACCCACCAAACTTCAATGGATGGATTCATCTACTTTTTAAAAATTATTATTTGTATTGCACGAGTGTCTAGTTACCCCCTCCGAGGTTCGGCCTCCTGCTAGAAGATGAACATATACGTAGTAAGAGACAGCCCCTGCCTTAGAGACATTAAAGTCTAAATAGACAAGATAGCTAAACGGTGGGAGGAAGAAATATTGTTGTCCCTGTTTTACCAATGAGGAGTCCCATTGAAGGCAATGGGAATTTTGCCATTGACTTCAACAGGAGCCAGCCTTTGACCCAGAAAGATTAAGTAACTTGGCCAAGATCACACATGAAATTTATGGCAGGGACAAGATTTCTGTCTTTTATGGCATCATTGCCCTATTATCTGTGCACCTCAGAATCTTTACAACACCTCTGTGAAGTAGGGAAGGGCTATTATCCCCATTGTACAGATGGGGAAATGAGGCACAGAGAAGTTAATGACTTGCCCAAGGTCACACAAGAAGTCTGGGGCAGAGCAGTGATCTGAATCCAGCTCCCCAAAGTCCCAGGCCAATCCCCTAACCACTGGACCATCCCAAATTCCCTGAGTCCCGGGCTAGTGCCTTAACTATAAGACTATCCTTAAAAAACAAATGATCTCAATAAATGCTATCAATAGGTTGAGTCAGTCATTCAACTCCTGTAAAAACGAAGAATTACAGGTATCTGATGTTTGGCAGGAATTTAGAGGTGCAGATTTCAGTAGATCTAGTCAGCGTGAACGATGGCTGCAGATTTCAAGGCCTTTGAACATTAATATCACATCAAGTTCATAGCTTCCGCAGACTTAATAGGATGTTGACAGAATTGTTTCATTTCTTCCATTGACATTATTGTATGCTGGGTTCTTGATACTGATGAAATCATAAGCAGTATTATTATTATTTATTCTTATTATCATTTTATTAAGATTTTCCTGGGTCCCTGACTCCTTTGAGCACAGTGCAATGTCAACAGAATTATTAATTTTCATCATAATATCTTTCCAAGCCCTGCATAAAAATATGCTGAAGCTCAGCTCTTTTTGGTTGGTATTTTTAAAAGCTAAATAGGGTTCATTTAGTATTTAACAGCGAGCAAACTGTCCTAGCC
This sequence comes from Sternotherus odoratus, assembly GCA_032164245.1. Lineage (NCBI taxonomy): Eukaryota > Metazoa > Chordata > Testudines > Kinosternidae > Sternotherus > Sternotherus odoratus. Next base: position 248,367,332 of record JAVMKO010000001.1, read on the forward strand.
TGCAGCAAGGACTTGACTGCAAAAGTTCCGTCTGTAAAATTAAATCATGGATTACATAAAAGAATCTGACTCTAAAAGAAATATTATTCAGCCTGCTCCAAACATTTGTAGCTTAATAAAGTAAATAAGAGCTGCTGGGTTCTGAGCATTTCTGAAAACCAGGCCGTTTATTTGGGTGACTAAATATGGATTTGGGAGCCTAAGTTTAGGAAATTCATTTTGAAAATCCTGGGCTCAAGTTTCAACCTAAGCGATTTGGCATAGGGCCCAGAGACCTGTGATGGCCGGGCTTAGACCTCTAAACTAGCTCATTTCCAGACCTGCGCTTAATACGCTAGACCACACATCTCTCTCATCTTAATGATAATGTTTACTATAGGTCTCCAAGAACAGTAAACAATGGTATACCTCTGGCATAAACTGAGGCTTGTTGCGTGTGGTCTGAGGTTCAGTCAGATATTCCACCAGGGTGGGAAGAGGTGTGGACTGGAAAGGAAACAAAAACACCTGTTAGAATGCAACACGCTATGTGTCCCTATTGAAATCATGACCCACCCCCACCCCCCGCTCCCAAAAGACAATCAGCATTCCAGATTCCTCAGTATTGCGAAACACATTGATATTGTTAAGGGAGCCATCACCAGCAGCTCTAAGGTTGATTGCGGTTCCTGACTGAGATGGTTAATGTTCCTTTTGGCACAACGCTGTTTCAGGGAGTCCTTCCATTGAAAAAAGTTTCATGTCATCAATGAAAGGCTGCAATTGCTCAGTCAGTCCAAAACAATGTGCATTATTTATGCTAAAGTACTATATACCCTCTCACTGCCATGACATCTGATCGAACACGATGTCAGGTCCTACCCTCCGTAGCACTGGCGAGACTGGACGTCACTCTTGAATCTTAACATGCATCCTTGGGAGTCTACAGTAATCAAAGGCCTGTGTACTGCACAAAACACTGTACCGCAAGGCCGCAGCCCACCAATGTATGCAGCTGAGCTCCACCGAATGGGAACCGTGGCAATCCCCAATGCTTGCGAAACCATTTGATAAAGTGTGCATCAGATGACGTGATTAAACTAAAGGAGTGTGGGGCAGGAAGGGGCTTGCACAAGGAGGCAGCTGCTAGCCAGCCATACAAGAGCAATGTGCCATTCCTGCAGGAGCTCCACGTGGCAGGTCTCATCCCGAGCTGCCGAATTTCAAAGCCACGCTGCAGCAGAACTCTATTCTGACAGCACTCTGGAGCCCCAGTTTTAGCCAGCTTCCCCTGAAGGCCTCCCACCACTTCATCCAAGAACCCGTCCAGCGCCTCAGGCCGCTGCATCCTCGTCACCTGCTCCCTCAGCCAGTCAGATGGCCCCACTCCCATGGATCCTCTAAACAGACAGCTGGACAGCTGAGGAACTGGAAGATAGTAGGAAAAGGGCCACTTGTTTAAACTGATTCAGAGAAAACAGGGGGTTTTGGTGCCAGCTTGTCAAAAAGATAATGTATGCAGTCGTTTGTCTGGCCGCCTGATAGTGTTGGGGGGGGGGGGTCTGATAGTGATTAACAGCACAGTTACAAGGAGCATCATCAATGTTACAAATGTCTGCACAAATTATGGTTTACCCAAGAGTGAGCATAATGAGGAGATATTTCTGACATACTAAATTCCCCCGTCCTCAGCTTATCATTATATATTTATGCTTCAGCCTTGATTTTTACCGCCAAGAATTGCCACTGCTTAATCATGCTGCAGTGAAAAACATTCCCTCCCCTTAGCTGCTGAGTTCACTACCTGAGTCCACAGCACTTTCAAGGCCTACTAGACCAAGAGACTGCATTAATAGCTTCTCCTAGAACTTATATAGTGCATTACGTTTTCAAAGTGCCGGGCAAATGAATCTGAGACACTGAGATCTAGGGTATGTCTTTACTACCCACCAGATGGGCAGATAGTGATCGATCTAATGGCAATCGATTTATCACATCTCATCAAGACACAATAAATCAGTCGCCAAAGGCACTCCCGTCAACTCCAGAACTGCAGCTTACCAAAAGGTACAAGCTGGAGTCGATGGGGGAGCCCACTGCCGACCGCTGCCGCTGTGAGGACAGCAGGTAAATCGGCCTAAGATGCGCCGACTTCAGGTATGTTATTTGCATAGCTGAAGTTGCGTATCTTAGACTGACTCCTCCCTAGATCCAGATCTTCAACACTGCCAAGGCTGAGGGTGTTTGCATCTGTGGTTTTGGATTGAGCTCATCTCAGGTACAAACCATAGGTAATTAACTACAACCTGCATTTTGCATTTAAACTCTATTCAGATGCTCAATGGGAGTTGCATTCACCTCACTGAAGACAGAATTTTGGCTTTTTAAAACAATGTACAGTAGACTCTCGATTATCCAGGATGTGGATTAACCAGGATGTCAAAAAAAAAATATGCACAACTCGCAGGGCTGGCTCTGGCGTTGTTGCTGCCCCAAGCACACACACACAAAACCCCTACCAGGGTGCAGGGCAGCCAGTGAACCAACACCCCCTCCCCCCGGCGCAGGGTGGCTGGTGAACCAACCCTCACTCCCCATATTTCCTATGGATGGTGATTATCTGGGATTTTATTAACCAGAATTATTTTTTCCCTATCATCCTGGATAATCGAGAGTCTACTGTAATTTGTTTTCAGATTTATAATTAAATCCCAGCACATTCGTTAAAGGCGATTATTTTACACTTGCTACCTGCAGAGAGCCCACAGAATAAGTGGAGATCTGAAAATCTGCCTGAAATAGTTTTAAAAGATGTTCCTAGTAATCTGAATAGTGAGAGGGGGAAAAGAACACATTAGAGCTGTGAAAATCATAATGCACATCTTACCACATCTGGGAGCGTGATGGTGGTTAAATTCAATGCAATGGCAGTTTGTAGAAAAACCAGCAGCACAGCCAAGTTTGCACACTTCATCTTCTCAGCAAACAGGTATGATGGAGAAAGGAGTGCGGGAGCCCTTTTATAGTGTGCGCTGGGAATTCCCCCAGGAGGAGTTTGGTGCTTAGAAAGAGGAGCTTGTGTAATATTTATTGACACTTCTCATAAAGGTGAGTGGATCACGGCACAGAAAGTGACTGAACAACTATTGTACAAACATAATAACTTTTTCATTGCCTGCTGTCAAAAATTAACCACCCTGCCCTTTCGTAACACAAAGCCCTTCCTCATTCCCAATATCTAATCTTGTTCTCTGAGAGCCACAAAGGAAGTACATAATAGACAGATCAATTAATTTGATAGGACCGCAATAATTAAAATGCATTCTTGGTTGGCAAGTATCAGAGAGGTAGCCATGTTAGTCTGGCTCTGCAGAAGCGACAAAGAGTCCTGTGGTACCTTGTAGACTAACAGACGTATTGGAACATAAGCTTTCATGGGTGAATACCCACTTCGTCGGATGCATGCAGTGGAAAGTTCCAGAGGCAGGTATAAATATGTAGGCAAGAATCAGGCTAGAGATAACAAGGTTAGTTCAGTCAGGGAGGATGAGGCCCTCTTCTACCAGTTGATCTGGAGGTGTGAACACAAAGGGAGGAGAAACTGCTTTTGTAGTTGGCTTCTAAACTCAGGTGGGGTGAAAGCAGCTCAGGTGAGGTCATACAATGTCAAAAGAGCATCCCTCCCTTCCTCTAAGCCCCTGGATGCCTTTTAACATGAGCATAGTGCACATGTGGGGCTCTACATCTTTGAGCTAAAGACCAACCATTGGAGAGGGGAGGGGACCAACCTAAAGAACTGCCACAGCAAAGCGGCAAGATAATGCTAAGACAGTCAGCGCTAATGCCCATCCTACAGCTTTGGTACCCTGGCTCCTGAAGCAGGAGAGATCAGGAAACAGCACCCTGTGGAACGGCCCTGTGCGTGGGAGCACCGAGATCTGCATGTCAAGAATCAGAGAGGTAGCCGTGTTAGTCTGGAATAGCAGAGGTAACAAAGAGTCCTGTGGCACCTTAAAGACTAACTATAAAGTATGGAAGCATAAGCTTCCGTGGGCTAATACCCACTTCGTCGGATGTTTGCCAGCAGATTTTGAGACATTCATGCAATTGCTGGTACTCTCTGCTTCTGATGAGCTGGTCTCATGGCATTTAGGCACTTCCACTTCCAGTGCTCACTGAAGCCAGGTATACAGACAAGCAAGAATGAAAATTACCATCCAGGTGTTTCTAAACTGGCAGGAAGGCGAGGTGTGAGTTTGGGCGGAAGTTCAGGTCAGTTCCCCTCCCTGTAATTAGTGTGTGTAGTTGTATATTTAAATAATACCTATGTATTGTGGAGAATGCAGCTTGGGCTCCGTTTTCTGAGTACTGCTTCTTTAAGTCTAAGAAAATGTGGAAGGGGGAGGCTTCTGAGACCTTACACAAAGGGAACGCAATGCCTGAGTGCCACAGAGCTGTGTTCCACACGTGCTCCCCCAGCATGCCGGTGCAGCAGGGGTGTCACAGCCTGAAGGAAGCCACTGTGGCAGCTGTAGGCTCTTTGGGGATTTCCCTTACATATGAGAAATCCCATCTGGCCAGTTCTGTCAAATTACTGGCCTGTTTGTGCTGGAGTAGCAGTGCAAAGGGGCCCCATGTGGGAACATAATATTCTACCCCACCTAATTCCTGTCTTACAAAACAAGTTAGAAACTTTGTGTCCCTCCAGATATGAGGTTATTCCAGTTCCTCTGAGTAATAACAGCACATGTACCACCTCTTCCTTCTAACGAATGTAAAGAGCTTTTCAGAAGTGGATTAATATTATTATCATCTCCATTTTACAGAGGGGATAGCTAAGACTTAGACCTGGTCTACACTAGAACCGTTTGCAGGTATAATAATGTTAATTAGGGGTGTGATTTTTTTACAACACTTCTATTGGGAGGACTGGTAAAAATCCTAGTGCAGGTGCAGTTATACCAGCATAAAAGTCCTTATTTTGTTTGGGGAACTGGTATAAGCTATACCAGTAAAAGCATATTTTTGCTGGTAGATGCTGAATGTACGCCAGAAGGGTTTGGAATAACTAGACTATAGCTATATCAACAAACCCTTTTCTGCTGTAGCATAGACCCTGAGAGAGGAAGCCAGTGTGACAAAGTCAAGAATAGAATCCAAGTCTCCGAAATTCCAGCCCCTTTGTTTTATAGGTATGATCCTAGGCTCACTGGCGTTAATGGAAAGACTCCCACTGATATAAATGAGCTTTGGATCTGACCCTCCATTAGGGCTGAGGTGTTGTCTAGATAACCACAAGATGTGCTATGTTCTGTGGACAGCACATATTGTTTCTCATCAATTTTTGGGACACACGGTTCTCAAAATCTCTCAGATTTCTATGTTTAGCTTGGATTGTTGACTTTGAATAAGCACACCGATTTGTAATTTTTTAATCAGTTTGCTCTATTGCAAATTTAGAGCTACACTGTTGGTTTAACAGTGTGCAAAACATTATACATCCGACCAGTGACAGCAGTTGGAACACAAACAAACTGGCAGCAAGGGAATTGGAGGACAAGGTAACTGAAATATTTGCTTGTCTGGTACATTTCTAATCACAAACAGGCCACCCAAGGTGTTTCAAATGTCCTGCTTAATATCCGGGATTCTATTTTAATTGAGAAAATTATGGGCCCTATTGTCCCATTGTCTTTGTGGGCAGAAGGGATGAAAACTTGGTGGCTCTCTTGCTGAGAAGAGCAGAACAGGGTAGTGCTTCCTCTGTGGCCTTGTCGCTTCCCTTCTCCCGGCCTCCGTACGGGTACGTAGATCCATGTTGTTGTCAGGGGCAGCCATAAGGGAGCAGGGCTGGGGGAAGGGTGGGAAAATCATGCTGTCTATGCACCATCCCCCACACCCGCACTCAGAAGAATCCTCACCAAAGTGAACATTGACCTATGGCCTGATCCAAACCCTCATCCAAACACTCTCGTTGACTTCAGCAGGCCTTGAATCAGGCTCCTGGGGAGTATGAACTTTTGCACGCACCCTCTTTAGTCTGTGGAATGTCCCCAAGGGAATCTGGCATCTAGGGGAGGCAGACGCTCCCTGTGAATGGGACAGGGGTGAAGGGATAGGAGGGGGAGTGAGGAGTGCTGCTGAGACTCATCATAGGGAAGGGAGAGGTAGGCGGCTCCAGGCTGGGATGGAAGGTTCCAAGTGTTCCCAGCTGCTCCTGGGCCCGTTCCAGCTCCTCTGGGTCCCAGCTCCCTGGGCCCATGGCAGCCACTCTGCATCCTGCTCTCGCCTCCCTCCCTCTGTCCCTGTCTCTTCCCCCCCCCCCCCCAAGACGTGTAAGTTTAACTGGGGGCAGAGCCTCCCACAATATTTCCATTGTAGGGACACCAGCGCCGGCCCCCACTCCCACCCCCACCCTGGTTCCACCACCCCTGTTGCCACCAGCAGGTGAAGGAAAACCCTGACAAGAAAGCAAGGTTTTATTTGAAGGTGAAATACATTGTTTTTAAGTGACTCCTAAGCACAGGTGCAAAAGCATTTTTAATCTAGTGACAAGCCAGTGTGCAGGTTAGCCTGACACTAAGGTTAATTGTTTAATATTTACACAGCAGCTCATATATATAACCCCACTAAAATGAAATAAATTACAATAAGAAGCTTTGTTGCCAGCTTTCCTTGGACCAGAAGGCTGGAATGCACACTGGAGTTACCAAAAAGAAGACCAAAGCCCCTATAAGACAGCCACAAATACAAGGACCACAAACTACCAAGCAGCCACAACTGTAAAAGTGACAGACCATCAGAAGTCTCAAACTATGAGCTCAAGGAAACAAAATAATTAAAAGCAGAGTGAATGGGATTTAAGCACAGGGCCGGCTCCAGGTACCAGCCGAGGAAGCATGTGTTTGGGGGTTTTAAGGGGCAGCATTCCGGCCAATCTTGGGGTGGCACATTCCGGCTGCTCCCCCCCCCTTTTTTTTTTTTTGCTTGTGGCGGCAAAAAAGTTAGAGCCGGCCCCGCTTAAGCATATGCTTAAAATCAATACAAGCTTAAGAGCTTTTCTGTAGCAGGCCTGGAGATGTCTGGAAAGATGAGAGAGGAGGAAGAAAGGGGTAGAAAATACATTGAGAAGGATTAATTGAAGGAAAAGGGACCTGTGCTAATTTAATTCATTATACTTCATTATTATGACTAGATAAAGATCTTAATCTTCCTGTGTAAGGATAAGTAATATCCCCCAAGCTTCACTGGACATCTAGCATTTGATCTAACACAGGCTATAACCAGGTTTCTGGGCAGATAAGCCTCTGTGGATGTCCTAGGGCTGGTCTTCACTACGGGGGGGGATCGACTGCAGATATGCAACTTCAGCTACGTGAATCACGTAGCTGAAGTTTGCGTATCTCCAGCCGACTTACCTGCCATCCTGACGGCGGCAGCAGTCGGCAGGGCGCTCCCCCGTCGACTCCAGCTTGCGCCTCCCGGCAAGCTGGAGTTCCGGAGTCAACGGGGGCGCCGCGGGTGATCAATTTCTCGCGTCTTCACCAGATGCGAGAAATCGATCACTAACAGATCAATTGCTACCCGCCGATCCAGCGGGTAGTGAAGACCAGCCCCTAGTCCAATGTTCTGGCCACCCTATTGGTCTTGTTGTGTGCCTGAGTAGTAGAGCTAGCTGAAAGCTGTAGAAAAAAAATCATGAAAAGATGTCCCTTTTTCATTAAAAAAATATGTATTTTGAAATGTTTTGACCAGTTCCACTGGTGAATCACAAAGGCAGTGACAGATCCAACCCATCCACTGCATGTAACATCCTTCTGCCGGATCCTCTTGAGAGCTATGGGAAGGCATTCATTAAAGTCACCGCTCCAGACCCCTTTCCTATCTAGTCACTCCTGCCAATGAGGTGTTATTTGCAAATCCCAAGAATTTTCCAGCTTAAGATAAAGGCCATTGAAACATATTTTGTCCATCTCAGTATTCAGGGCCCCATTTTACTTAGCAGGCCTCTTGGACCTTTCTACCCCCTTTGCTTGATGTGGCTTGCTTTCTTCATGAGGATGATGATTTTATCCAGGGGAATTCTCTCATAGTTATCATGCCCCGTTTTAACCCTTAAATAGACAGATGGTTCCTCAAGGTCTAACTGCCCTGGAATAGTATGGTCATCATTACCACTGCTTTCTATGGTGGTAAAACAGATTCCATAGTTCAGTGTTCTTACTTTGCTCAAAGCCTACCTAAAAATTAAGGCCTAACATTATATCCATGTAGTGTCTGATTAATTCCTGTTATGTCTTATTAATTTCTTCAGCTAAGTTTGAGAGTGACATTTTTGCGCAGAATCAGTATTATAAATTCCTGGACCAGTGCCTTCTTTTGGGAGTGTTAATACTTCTTCAATTTGTTGGCATCAAGAGACAATTCCCTTCGACCAGAGACCAGAGAATCAGCCTCTTGAGTTTATATATTGCTCAGCCTCTGTGGATTTTGAAATTTCAATTAATTTCATAGGGTTTGGTTTTCGGATTCTAGATTCTGGGTAGCATTTCCCAGATCTTCCATTATAATTTATGGTCTGTGAATAAATTAATGACCATGCTAACTATTTTCTCAGAGCTAATCTTTCCCAGTTTTTTTCTGGCAAAACCACTGGCCTTTCTGTTATTACCTGTAATTGTGTCTCTCCCTCTAAAATCTGTCTTTAGAAGATCTTTCAGGTGCCAAATCAAAGAGGGCAATAAAGGTATAAAACACACATTGGTTAAGTAGTTTTAATTAAGCAATTACCTATGCCACCTTTCTCACGGTTCTTGTACCTCTGTTCATTAGCTAAAATACAGACTGGAGGAGGATTGTAAATGTACAAGATTCATTAGAAAAAATAATTTGAGAGAATTACAGAAAACAAAATAAAGAAGGTTTATTTTGTAGGGTCTTTTTACAAATTAAAAAGAATGAATTTGACAGGAAAAGTTAAAATTTGTCAATAGGCAATAGACCAAATCAGTTACTCCAAGTTTAACAGTCTTGTTACATAAATAAACTATCCTATTCTGTATAAATCTGGGCTGGCAATTTTTGTTCCACCCGAGAATTAGGGACTCCCTTAGATTCCCAGACCCTTGTTGATTTACCAATTAAGTTTGCATGCCAATTATATTATGGGAACATCCATAACAGTGCAAACGGATGTAATGCTAAAGTTAAAGCTTAGATTTTAGTCAATTATCTAATTACTAAAAATGTCAATTCTGTTCAGAATCATCCTTCCAAAGGTAATACTCATAGCTAAGACCTTCACTCTCACTCACACACAAAACTACTGTTCATTAAACCCCCAAATATAGTATACAAGCAATGATTTAAACAGTGGTAAGAGGTGAAATTTTCAAAAATACTGACGAGAGTTATATGCCAATCTCCAAGTGACTTAGATCCTTTTGAAAATCCAACCAAAATCTCTAGCTTAAAGATCAGTTCAAGCTCCACCTTCTCTAAGATGTAATGCTGTCACTTTTTGCGACCACAAAGTATGTCACTCTTAGGCTGTTTCCCTTAAACTAGGGTAGTTAACTCACCCTGATGTAATTCTGATTAACCGCACTTTTAATCTCACTGTTAAACAGTAGAATACCAATTGAAATGTATTAAATATTTTTGGATGTTTTTCTAATTTTCAAATATATTGATTTCAATTACAACATAGAACATAAAAGTACAGCACTCATTTTATATTATTATTTTATTACAAATATTTACACTATAAAAATGATAAAGAAATAGTATTTTTCAATTCACTGCATATAAGTACTGTAATTTAATCTCTTTATTGTGAAAGTGCAATTTACAAATGTAGATTTTTTTTTGTTACATAACTGCACTCGAAACCCAAAACTGTAAAATTTTAGAACCTACATGTCAACTCAGTCTTACTTCTTGTTCAGCCAATCTCTAAGATAAACAAGTTTGTTTACATTTACACGACATTGTCACCTGAAAGTGAGAACAGGCATTTGCTTGCTACTTTTGTAGCCAGCATTGCAGGGTATTTATGTGCCAAATATACTAAACATTCATATGCCCCTTCATGCTTCGGCCACCAGTTCAGATGACATGCTTCCATGCTGATGATGCTCGATAAAAAAAAATGGGTTAAATAAATTTGTGACCGAATTCCTTGAGGGAGAATTGTATGTCCCCTACTCTGTTTTACCCACATTGTGCCATATATTTCATGTTATAACAGTCTTAGATGATGACCCAGCATGTTGTTTGTTTTAAGAACACTTTCACTGCAGATTTGACAAAATGCAAAGAAGGTATCAATGTGAGATTTCTAAAGATAGCTACAGCACTTGACCCAAGTTTTAAGAATCTGAAGTGCCTTCCAAAATCTGAGAGGGACCAGGTGCGGGGCATGCTTTCAGAGGTCTTAAAAGAGCAACACTCTGATGCAGGAAACTACAGCTCCAAACCACTAAAAAAGAAAATCAACCTTCTGCTGGTGGCATCTGACTCAGATGATGAAAATGAGCATGCATTGGTCTGCTGTGCTTTAGATCATTATTGAGAAGAACCCATCGTTGGCTTGGACGCATGTCCTCTGGAGTGGTGATTAAAGCATGAAGGGACATATGAATTCTGAGCATATCTGGCATGTAAATAGCTTGCGATACCAGCTAACAAAGTGCAATGAAAATGTCTCTTCTTATTTTCAGGTGAATTTGTAAACAAAAAGGGAACAGAATTATCTCCAGCAAATGTAAACAACTTGTTTGTCTCTGAGTGATTTTCTGAACAAGAAGTAGGACTGAGTGGACTTGTAGGCTCTAAAGCTTTCCCTTGTTTTACTTTGGAGTGCATTTATTTTTTCATATTTAATTCTACATTTTTAAATTGCAGTTTTATGATGAAGATATTGCACTTCAGAATTTGTATTAGGTGAATTGAAAAATACTGTTTCTTTTGTTTTTATCATGCAAATTGTAATAAAAAATCATAATATAAAGTTATCACTGTACACGTTGTATTCTGTGTGGTAATTGAAATCCATTTATTTGAAAATGTAGAAAACATCCAAAAATATTCAAATAAATGGTATTCCATTATTCCTTAATCACAATTTTTTTAATCATGCGATTAATTGTGATTAAGTTTTTTAATGGCTTGACAGCCCTACTTTAAATCCTCAGGATCTTTCTGTGTTTGAGAGCTGGCCTTTACCGTAAGTACAGTTTCCTGCTACAGATTGTTGGCTAAGTTAGTGTGATGAGTTCTTCAAACTTCACCATTCTCATTGCCAAATCTTCTTTATATATAAAAGTCAAGTGGTGTATGTATGTATGTATGTATGTATGTATGTATGTATGTATGTATGTATGTATGTATGACAGCGAACTCCTCCCGCACCGTGTGAGCCAGAGACTTGAAATTTGGTACAGTTAGGGGTCTTGGGGTCTAGATGCTGGTAAGGGTCGAAAAATTTTCGGATCTCACCTCTGACGCCCCCCCAGGGGTGAAAGTCTTTCAGGGCCAATCACATCGGCTGGGCGGTTAGGTGGTGATGATGTCATAATACCCCCTCCAACAGACACCTCACTCGCTCAGCTCACTGCCCCTCCCTCTTCCAATGGAACCCCGGAGATCCCTCAGTTCTCTGCCCCTCCCCCCTCCCAACGGAACCCCGGAATCCATCAGCCCTGTGCCCCCCCCACCTGCGAAGGTCCCCGGAATCCCTTGGCTCTGCCTCTCCCCCCCCCGCGACGGATCCAAGTTGGGTTTGGTGGGATGGTGAGTGAGGTGGGGGTGTTGGGTTCGGTCGGGGGGTCAGGTGGGGGTGTCGGGTTCGGTCGGGGGGTAAGTGAGCCGGGGGGTGTCGGGGTTGGTCTGGGGGGGGTGGGAAGGTGTCGGGGTGGGTGAGGGGTGAGGGGTGGGTGTTGGGTTTGGTCTGGGGGGGGGAAGGTGTCGGGGTGGGTGCCCAGACCAAACCCGACACCCCCCCATCTCACCCCCCCACCAAACCCGACACCGCCACCTCACCCCCCCACCAACCGCAACACCCCCTGACCAACCCCAACACCCACCCCTCACCCCTCACCCACCCCGACACCTTCCCACCCCCCCAGACCAAACATGACACCCCTACCTCACCCCCCCACCACCACCAATCGCAACACCCCCAGACCAAACCCGACACCCTCCGGCTCACTTACCCCCGGACCGAACCCGACACCCCCACCTCACCCCCCCCCAAGCAAACCTGACACCCCCACCTCACACCCCCACCAACCGCTACACCCCCTGACCAACCCCAACACCCACACCTCACCCCTCACCCACTCCGACACCTTCCCACCCCCCCAGACCAAACCCGACACCCCCTGGCTCACTTACCCCCCGACCGAATCCGACACCCCCACCTCACCCCCACAAGCAAACACAACACCCCCTGACCAACCCCAACACCCACACCTCACCCCTCACCCACCCCGACAACTTCCCACCCCCCCAGACCAAACCCGACACCCCCTGGCTCACTTACCCCCCGACTGAACCCGACACCCCCACCTCACCCCCCCAAGCAAACCCGACACTCCCACCTCACCCCCCCACCAACCGCAACACCCCCTGACCAACTGCAACACCCACACCTCACCCCTCACCCACCCCGACACCTTCCCACCCCCCCAGACCAAACCCGACACCCCTGGCTCACTTACCTCCCGGCCGAACCCGACACCCCCACCTCACCCCCCCACTAACCGCAAAACCCCCTGACCAACCCCAACACCCACACCTCACCCCTCACCCACCCCGACAACTTCCCACCCCCCAGACCAAACCTGACACCCCCCCAGCTCACGGTGCACTGTGTAGCACACAGATTATTAAATACACTGTTCGGTCGGGGGGTGAGGTGGGGGTGTCGGATTTGCTCAGGGGGTCAGGTGGGGGTGTCGGGTTCGGTCGGGGGTGAGGTGGGGGTGTTGGGTTTGCTTGGGGGGGTCAGGTGGGGTTGTCGGGTTTGGTCAGGGGGTAAGTGAGCCGGGGGGTGTTGGGGTTGGTCGGGGGGGTGGGAAGGTGTTGGGGTGGGTGAGGGGTGAGGTGGGGTGTTGGGGTTGGTCAGGGGGTGTCAGCTGTCTGCCCCCTCCCCACCTCCGACTGACCCGAGCAACGCCGGGCACTTATGCTAGTATTGAATAATGGAGAGACATAATGCTTATATTATTAAAACATTCCACAACAGCCAACATCCTTACACTGAATAGGGATGGTTCGAAGCACATCTAATGGGCTTTCCAATACTAGGAACTCAGTGACCTCACTGGAAATCTAAAAACACGGCCTTCGGAGGCTCACATAAGAGACCGGAAGAAGAATTGGAATCTGGGGGGAGCATGGTCTGAAATAAGGGAGCATAGCAGAAATAAAGGAGGGACAAGACAAAACTGGGGGGGGGGGGGGGGATCAAACAGAAATAAGGAAGAGATAAGACGGAATGAGGGGGAATCAAACAGTATTTTAGATATCTGTATGTAAGGAGCATGGAAAATAAGCAGGAATAACTTAAAATGCTAGTAAATAAACACAACTATGATATAGTTGGCATCACAGAGATTTGGTGGGATAATACACATGACTGAAATATTGGTATAGAAGAGACAGCTTGATCAGGAAGGACAGGTAAGGAAAAAAGGAAGGAGGTGTTGCCTTATATATTAAAAATGTAGACACTTGGATTGAGGTCGAGATAGAAATAGGAGACAGACTTGTTAAAAGTCTCTGAGTAAGGATAAAACCGGTAAAAAACATGGGTGATGTCATGATAGGGGTCTACTACAGACTACCAAACCAGGAGGAAGAGGTGGATGTGGCTTTTTTTAAACAACTAACAAAATCATCCAGAGCACAGGACTTGGTGGTGATGGGGGACTTCAGCTACCCAGACATCTGTTGGGGAAATAACACAGCAAGGCACAGATTATCCATCAAGTTCTTGGAATGTATTGGAGACCATTTTTTATTTCAGAAGTTGGAGAAAACTACTGGGGGGAGGCTGTTCTAGGTTAATTTTGACAAATAGGGAGGTACTGGCTGAAAATTTGAAAGTGGAAGGCAACTTGGATGAAAGTGACCATGAAATGGTAGAGTTCATGATTCTAAGGAATGGTAGGAGGGAGAACAGCATAATAAAGACAATGGATTTCAAAAAGGCAGACTTTAGCAAACTTAGGGAGTTGGTAGGTAAAATCCCATGGGAAGCAATTCTAAGGGGGGAAACAATTGAAGGAAGTTGGCAATTTTTCAAGGAGACATTATTAAGGGCACAAGAGCAAACTATCCCACTGCATAAGAAAAATAAGAAGTATAGCAAGAGATACCCTGGCTTAACCAGGCGATCTTCAATGATCTAAAACTCCAAAAAGGGTCCTACAAAAAGTGGAAACTCAGTCAAATTACAAAGGATGAATAAAACCAAACAACACAAGCATGTAGGGACAAAATTAGATAGGCCAAGGCTCAAAACGAGATCAAACTAGCTAGGGACATAAAAGGTAAGAAGAAAACATTCTACAAATACATTAGAAACAAAAGGAAGACCAAGGACAGAGTAGGCCAATTACTCAATGAGAGGGGAAAGTCAATAACAGAAAATGTGAAAATGGCAGAGGTGCTTAATGGCTTCTATGTTTCGGTTTTCACCAAGAAGGTTGGTGGCGATTGGACGTCTAACATAGTGAGTAATGATTCTAACAAAAATTGTTAAATGTCTAGAAAACATGACCTATGAGGGAAGATGGAAAAAAGTGGGTTTGTTTATTCTGGAGAAGAGAAGACTGAGTGGGGACATGATAACAGTTTTCAAGTACATAAAAGGTTGTTACAAGGAGGAGGAAGAAAAATTGTTCTTCTTAACCTCTGAGGATAGGGCAAGAAGCAATGGGCTTAAATTGCATAAAGGTCTTTTTAGATTGGGCATTAGGAAAAACTTCCTAACTGTCAGAGTATTGGGCAAAAGCGGGGCTCAGATACACTCAGTAAAGCCACACCAGATGTATAAGTATAACCAGTTTTATTGCCCAAGTATAATAAGCTTCCCAGCCTTCATGCTTTACTAAATACATACTTCCTAGCATCCAAGCAGGCAAGCAAGAATCAATGCTTACGCCCCTTCTGCTATGGACAGTCCTGGGCCCTCCAGCCTTGTCTTTGAGGGCTCGTAGCAGGCACTGCTCCAGCAGAGGGAATTTCTGGGCACCCACAAGGCCCAAGTCCACAGGTGAGACTGTTCGCCTAAAGCAATTTTCATGGCCGTTTTTATCACCATCTCTTTCTCAGGGGGTGTATACATCCATAAGCAGGCTCTGGTAGGAAACACTATTGCTTTCTCTTTCCACACTTAATGCTCTCGGGCCCTCCTTATCTCTTTACATGTTTATCCAGTCGGAGTGGCTGCAAGCCAGCCCAGCCGGTCAAAGCGAGTTCGCCACTAGTTCTACCCGGGTCATTCTGTAACAATAGACCAAGATAACTTGTGGTCAGCCCCAACACAGGGTGGCTGAGCACTAGAATAAATTGCCTAGGGAAGTAGTGGAAGCTCCATCATCCAGGATTTTTAAGAGCAGGTTGGGCAAACACCTGTCAGGGATGGTCTAGATAATACTTAGTCCTGCCTTGAGTGCAGGGGATTGGACTAGATGACCTCTCGAGGTCCCTTCCAGTTCTATGATTCTGTGATTCCCATGGATATTGCAAAGATTCTGTCTCTTGCCCTGGGAAGCTAGGGCTGGTTGCCTCCCAAGGAGGGGAAACTCCTGGTGGGATTTCCAATTCCCTATGTGGGCTATTCCCACATGTCTCGAAGCCTCAGAGCCCCAGCTCTGGTGTTGACTTGGTCCCTGCTGCAGAGCAGGGAGCCTAGGCAGCACAGAGAGTCCCAGCTCCAGGCAGGGCTCTGTGGGGCTGGGAAGCTGCCTACTGTGGAATGACAGTCCTAAGAGCTCCTAGAGATTAGGCTCCAGCTAAGGCTCCCTTGGCTGCCAGACTGTCTGCTCTTGGGTGGCCCACCCTGGAACAGCGGGACCAAGTTTAGTCAGAAAACTTCTCACCAGCTCTAGCCCAAGGACATATAGCAGGCTAGTGGCAGAATGAAGAGCAGACAGAGCCCTCCAGAGCAGAGCTCCTGTAAATATTTTCAAACCCACAGGGCAGGAGCCCCAAGCCCCAGCAAGCCCCACGAGGCAGAAGCCCCTGAATCCTGGTGCACCCTGAGAAGCAGAAGCTCTAAGCCCCAGTGTGCCCTGTGAGGCAGAAGCCCCGAGGCTCCAGGAAATACTGTGTGAGAATTTAAGCCCTGAGAATGTAGGTCCCATAATTTCTAAGCCTCGGCTCTACCTGCTAGACAATGTCGAACGACATTTGATCTGAGATTTCCAAATGGTTTGTGAAATGTTCACAGTCCAGCTGCAGCTCAGGTTTATGACTTGGCCTTTTTTTTAAATAAATATCCCGAACCAGGATGTAATATTTAATAGTGTTAACCTGACAGAATAGTTCAGCGTGAGAATACATTGCATTGCACTTCACATTTTGCAATACTAATGTAAAAGAGGCCCTGCTGTTTTGCCAGTAGAAGAGATAAGCCCCAGAAACATAAATTTAACTGTCCAATGTGTTTTGTCCGGTACATTGCACATTGTGGATTTAACAAAGCTTGTCTAAAGCTTGTGATATAGGCCCCCAAAAAAAATATATTTTTGACCCAAAGCTGAAAAAAGAATGAGCAAACATTATTCCTAAATCATATTGACTAAAAATCATATAAGGGTTTTGGCAAGGACATTTCCTTATTCAACATGATTGCAAAATGGTTTCTTTTGAAGCTAATCAGGTCAGTGTCTTTTATTATAGAATCTGTGTATAACAAGGATCCATGTGTTGCAAAATAAGAAATTTCCAGGAGGCAGGATGTCCTCAGTAAGACGTGAGTCAAGAATTCACACCAGAGTTACTACATTATTTCACAACATGACTTACAGAAGGCACATTGTTCTGCTAGTTTATCTGCTTACTTGGTTATTTAGTTACTCTCTGAGTACTCTAGTAGAGAGAGAGAGAGCCCAGAGCACTGGACCTGGTGCAAGACCTGAGGCCTGAACCAAAGTCAGCAAAAGCCATGCTATGAGCAAAAGTCAGGCCTTGTCGTAAAGCAGAAGTTTGCTTACAAGTTAACTCCGGTACATGAACTTGGCAAAAGCAAGGCTGGCATTGCTAAAACACAACACTTCTGAGAAGTACTAGGAACTAGGTATTCATGTAAACAAACGCCAGAAGCACAGGTGCCGACTTGCCAGTATGCTGGGGATACTCGACCCCCAGCTCTACCCCAGGCTCCGCCCCAACTCCACCCCTTCCCCCAAGGCCACACACCCCTTCTCTTTCTGACTCCTCCCCCAAGTATACTACGTTTTAGCTCCTTTCCCTTCCTTCCCCAGAGCCTCCTGCAGGCCACGAGGTGCTGATCAGTGGGGTCCACTGGTGGATGGGAGACGCTCGACGGAGAAGGGAGAGCTGATAGGGGGCTGCTGGTGGGTGTGCAGCACCCACTTTTTTTTCCCAGTGGGTGCTCCAGCCCACAGAGTCAACGCTTATGGCCAGAAGGCCAATACAGCTACACCCCAACATAGAGTTCTGACATAAACACAATCCTGGGATATGGAACAGGAACCCTGAGTAAGACAAGGATAGGAGGACAGGACGATGGATGGAGATAGTTGTTTGAACCACCAGGTAGAATGTGTAGTAACTTAAAATGTCAGTAGTGTTATACGTAACTTGTTTGTATCAATGGATAAAAGAGGGAGCATAGAAGGATCACCTTTGACCAGCTTAAGGGGCAGCAGAAAGTCCTGCTGCTGACTCAGGGCCGGCGACAGAAATTTGGGGGCCCCCTACTCTGATAGTTTGGGCCCCCCCCCCAGCCGGGCCCCCTCCAGCCCAGCCGCCCCCGCCCAGCCGGCGCTCCCCCCCAGCTGACAGCTGGCCGCAGCGGGAGCAAGAGCCTGGGAGCGGCGTGAGCCGCCCTTGCTGCTCACCCCTCCTCCCCGCCCTTTCTTCCCCCGGACTGCGCCGCTGCCGCTGGCCGGGCTCACTGCTCCTGCCGGGGACACGTGCGTTTGTCCGGAGGAGAGCCGCGCCGGATGACTACGGTTAGAGCTGTACCGGGGCCCCCTAAAGTGCGGGGCCCAGTACAGCTCTACCCGTAGTACCCCCCTGTCGCCGGCCCTGTGCTGACTGAGCTGAGTCCATTGTCACAGGCATGTGTGTGAGTGTACCTGTAACCACAGAGCCAGGGTAGTAGGATCAGGCTCGGTCAACCATAAACCTAGACAAGTGCCTTCACCACCGAGCCTGTGGTCTTTCCGGGTAGTACTACTGAGGTCTGCTGAACCAGCTTTCTGCTCAGAGCTGGGACAGAGAGAAAACACACAGACCTGCACGCCAACTGACCCCAAATACCTTTTCCTTTGTGTAAGCTCAAAAGGTTCTCTCTTTCATCAACAGACGTTGGTCCAATAAAACATATTACCCCACCCACCTTGTCTATACTTAGTTACTTCTCTTTTTCTCTCACCAAGTGATTGAAATGTTTGTGAAATACACTGCGGTGTCAATTACCATGAAGCCAGTCTTTTGAAAAACAAAATTTCAGAGGGAAAAAAAGGTTAAGCAAATGCTTTTGCTCAATCCCTTTGTCACCATAATGTTGCCAGACCCAGGATGAGAGCAGAAATGTTAATGCCCGACAAAATAACTGGTCCAGCAAAGAAGGATTTAGCTTCCAGAGTCTGTGGGAAGCAGGAAGTTTTTACAATAGGAGGGGCCTAATGCAGGCAGAATGAGCTGAAACTGAGCACAGAGAACACCATTGTATTTGCAAAAAGGGCACAACTCTCTTCTCAGCCTTAACAATGTAACCCCAACAATGTAATGGATTGAACTGCCACAACTGAAAGGAAAAATTAGTCCATGGTGTTTACACTAATGATTATCATAGGTAGGGCCCTACCAAATTCAGGGTCCATTTTGGTCAATTTCATGATCATAGGATTTTAAAAACTCTAAATTTCATTTTGGATATTTAAATCTGAAATTTCACGATGTTGTAAGTGGAGGGGGTCCTGACCCAAAAGAGGGTTGTGGGGAGGGGGGGCTGCAAGGTTACGGTGGGGTGGTCGTGGTATTTCCACTTCACTCTACACTTCTGCTGGCGGTGGCGCTGCGTTCAGAGCTGGGCAGACCAAGAGCATTGGCTGCAGGCCAAGACCCCAGGTCTGAAGGCAGCGCCACTGCTAGCAGCAGCGCAGAAGTAAGGATGGCATGGTATGGTACTTCTGAACTGCTGCTGCTCGCGGGGTGCTTCCTTCAGAGTTGGATGCCCAGCCAGTAGTCACCACTCTCCGGCCACCCAGCTCTGAAGGCAGCACAGAAATAAGAGTAGTAATACCATGACCCCCCACACACAATAACTTTGGGACCCCTTTTGGGTTGGGACCCACAGTTTGAGAAACACTGGTCTCCCTTGTGAAATCTGTATAGACCAGATTTCATGGGGGAGACCAGATTTTATGGTCCATGCCGCATTTTTCATGGCTCTGAATTTGGTAGGGCCCTAATTATCAGGAAAGAGGCAGGTGAAAAGGATGGATGCATAGAGAACATCATAGGAAAGAGAGGGATTGATACACATGCCATCAAGCATAGCAAAGAGAAGTGATTCAAGCGCTTAGAAAAATAACCTGCTATCTGTTACAATTAAGGAAACTGGAGAGCACTGGATCCATCTATGGCAGGGGTAGGCATCCTATGGCACGGGTGCCAAAGGCGGCACGCGAGCTGATTTTCAGTGGCACTCACACTGTCTGGGTCCTGGCCACCAATCCAGGGAGCTCAGCATTTTAATTTAATTTAAATGAAGCTTTTTAAATATTTTAAAAAACTTATTTACTTTACATACAACAATAGTTTAGTTCTATATTATAGACTTATAGAAAAAGACATTCTAAAAATGTTAAAATGTGTTACTGGCACCCAAAATCTTAAGTTAGAGTGAATAAATGAAGACTCGGCACACCACTTCTGAAAGGTTGCCGACCCCTGATCTATAGGAACCAGCCTTGATCTGTTAACAGTGTCAGAGACAAAGGAAAACAGATAACCCACAGAGAGATGAAGATAATAGGCAGGAGAGCTATATGAAGATCAGGAATGACAGCATGGAAGATAACTGGTACACATTGTAAGGAGGCATTAAAATGCATGAAGAGCATTAATAGAGGAACTGTAAGTGCATGCATGGAACAATGACAATAATGTCACAGGCTTTAATGAAACATGCTAGGAGTGTGCGAATTAATTCCAACTGAGAGGACACTTACGAAAAAGAAATAACTAGCTAGTTAAAAGAAGCCGGAGTGAAAGCAGGGAGCGAAATACCTTTGCACAGCATGACAAAGGAAGGCAGAAGACAAATCTAAGAACATGAGGATTAAAAGGATTCTCCACTGCTAGAAAACAAATAAACGTGTAATAGGAATATGCTACATTCACCATGTGGGACTAGAGCAAGTGGATAAGGAGGTGAGAAGCAAAATGAAAATGTCCTTAAAGAAGGAAGGATAACCTGCTCATCAATAACTTGGGACATAGCAAAGGCAGGTGGCATACTAGTGGGTAAAATACATAATGGATATAGTGCACAAGCCATCTTGAAAAGGAACAAGGATGGAGTTAACAAGGCATTAAGGGTTTTATGTTATAGAGGTAAGTCTATTCACATAAGCTAATGGCCATCCTCTACATATATTAGCCATAGTGTGTATAGCAGTGTGCTGTAGTGCGGATTTCAGGCTGCCAGGAGTCCTAGTTTCATTTTCTGTCTCTTCCACTGACTCACAGCATGGCTTTGGATAACACCATTAGCCTCTCTGAGCCTCCTTTTCTACATCTGGAAAATGGGGACATGAGTTATCTCCCAAGGGAGTTGCAATACAAACAGTTTAAAGCATAAGATAATAATAATGATGGTGGTGATGATAAGGATGATGTATGAGAAAAACCTGCCACCTCTACGGCTGTGCCTATGGCTTGTGAATATAAATACCCACCTTGATCACACTGAAGGCTCCGGGCTACTTGTATCATTTCATATACTCCAGGTAAACAGCTACCTTTATCATCTCGCTGTCCCTTGCGGAGTGGTAGGAGTTTCACCCTAATAGTGCCACACAACCTCAGCTCCACGGTTCTCAATATTTCCACTTGCTTTGAGCACCATCCGCAAGGCTATCTTGATGATCCAAAAGTGGAACCTAGAGAAGCAAGTTGTAACAGCAGCAGCAGCACAAGTTCTGACCTTAGGGCTAGAAAAAGACTCTTCTCCAGCATACGTTGGGGAGGCAAGCTAAAGGACAATGAGTTCATTGGCACAAGAAGCACTAGTGACCTCTTGCCAGTGGTATTCTCTTCCCAATGCATTCCCTCTTCTTGAAATTACCATGAAGGGCAATAGATCATTTTGCAGATCCTCCTCATCAAAAAGGAAATTGAAACAACTGAGCTGGGCAAGGGGTGTGACCCAGTGACACGTGAATAGAACTAAACCCACTACTCTATACCTCAGAAACAAATATATCAAACAGACATTTCACAACATCCCTGCATGCCACAAAGGATCAGTCTGGCAATTCCTTCCTCCTGTTGTTCTACAGCAAGGTTAAAGCTCACCTGTGCAAGAAACAGAGCCTTCTTAGGGGCAGTCAGAGAATGTAAAACAAACTCTCACAGGAACCATCCCAGTGCACTACCTTCTACTACCTTCTACTCCAAATGCAAAGTGCATTCCTTCAGCCTTTCCAATATAAACACATAGTCCAGTGTACATATAACATCCTAAACCATTTTGTTAAAAGAAGACATTTTAAATCTCCTCTCCCCACAATTTCCCTCTGGAGAGTGGAGGGGAAAAGAATGACCCACATGTGACAGACATTAATCACAACACTTAATGCACTCAGTGATGAGGGCTGTCTAAGAACCAGAATAGACCAGAAAAAGTGAACAGCTACTCACATGAGTAATCTCATTGACTTCATCCTTGGTTTCAGTCACTGCTGGAGAGGTCATAGAAGAGATTGGTGAAAAGAAAGCTCCCAGCCCCCTGCCCCTTTCCCACCCTCCCCCTCGCTATTTAAACTAAAGGAAGAAATCCCTACCCATTTATTAAAAAAAACAAACTATTCAACTACAAAGTTCATTATTGTGGCTAGATTGTGCAGGATTTTGGTTTACCTGTAGAGCCTGGAATATACGTGCTTCCAGTCCAATAACGAGCACAATGATCCATTCTGACCGGTAATGTGTTTTGCATAATGGCACCTGCAGGTGACACTGAACTAGCCTATTCTACTGAAGTTATGCATACAACAGGGAGACATATAATTAAGATGGAACGGGGGTATGGTCAGTGGGACTCTGATTTTTTTTCTGATTTATTTGAGTTGTTATTGGAGCACCAGTCAGGCTCCTGAAAATCTTGGTATGGGATAAACTGGACGTCACCCTGTGGTATGCAGAATTCCAGTAGAACAGGCTGGCTCCATGTCCCCTGCAGTGGCCATTATGCAAATTATGTTACTGTTCAGAATGAATTATCAGGCCAGTTTTCAAACTCTGTGATAACTGAAGAAACCGAGGCAAAAGAAAACAGAGTGGCCCAGCAGCCCCAGGAGGCTCTTGAGAAAAGAAACTTCTCTTAGAATAGTACCCACATTACAACCTGACTTTTCACTGGCTCCCTAAGGAAATGTTATGGTTACAGCTGTAGACATTATGAGCCCGATTCTATAGCCTCCAGATTTTATTAACTCAATTCAACCTCCATTTTGGAGAAGATACACCAAGGAGGAATTTAACCCTACAATATGGGAGGCACAGCTAAGATTACCTAACACTTCCCATTACAGAGGCCGTGTTTTCAATTGCTTATAATTTTGCCAAACTTTAACCATCTGGGATGAAATTTTTCTTGCTCAGTCTCTGCCTCAGGTTAATTTCATTTTTTAAAGATTGATCAAAAACAGAATAACCATTTTTGAGAATAAAATTAGGGAGAAATAGGTCGTTTTTCCAGTGTTATTTTTTATCTGGCAGATTTTAGACAAGCTCCGTAGGTTAGAGCAGTAACTTGGAATGTGGTAGAGGCAGAGTTCTAGGATCTTATGCTGTCTCCAGGACGATCCAGTCAGATTTAACCGAGTTATAAGCTTAAATTTTACAGAAAAAATATTGGAAGGATTACACAAGGTCAGTCTTGCAGAGCTGAGAAACAGAAGCCAGGTTTCTAATATGCAGATTGTTGATAATTGTATAGTCAATTGCTTGATTACACTTTGGTTATTTGGTTTTTTGAGTATATTTGTCATATTGTTGTACTGAGTGTAAAGTCCATCAGGTTTCTTTTTATAACGCAAACAGAATATCATATGGGGAAAAGGGTTGTATATGATACCAATCTCTGGGAAGCCATATGATGCAGCATTGTTACTTTCACCTTTCACAGAAGGTGTACTCCTAAAACCATCATTTTATACCTTACCTGCTTACAAGTAAAAGGTACTGAGTGCATCATCTGAAACTAGATTTAACCAGCCGGCTTTCTACCTTGTTTTTCTGGTACCGCAAGGTACATGTTATCTCCTTTATCTGAACATACACATTTCAGGTGCCAAAGGGCATGAAAGCACTTCCTATGTTTGTAGTAGAGTACAATAATTATATATCCTGTTCTCTTCCTTTGGGACATTTTTATACAGGCTTGTGAGAATAACTCCCTTTCTATTTCGATGGTAAAGCATTTATCTGTCCTGATCTTGACAGCATCCCTTTTCGCTCAGGCCAAAACTTCCTTCAGTGAATGCAAGGGGTTATGGGCTACTTCGCATAAGTGAGCTGGGCCAATATAGACTATATGTTGTGTTATGACATTTGTGCTGAATGCATATTAATCTAAATGTGGTGCAGATAATACATATTATTAATATGATATGTATCTATGATAGCCAGCATATATTAGTCAACAGGCCCCCCCACCTTGTCACCGTGATGATTATTATAACTTAAGTGACACCTTTGCCAAACTAATATATGGAGCAGCAGTGAGGCCTGTCACAGGATAGCTGGTCTCTGTGGATAGGCTGCGCCCAGTTCCCCTGAACTGGAGCAGGTGAGGTGAACCTAATCCCGCCAATTCAACAGGGCTGGTCTACACCTGGGCCTATAAAGCACAGCTAGTAGGCAGCTGAAGAGGAAGAACTGAGATAGGCTGAACCCTGGGCAGCAAAGGCCACACTGGAGTGGAGCTAATTCCTGTGGTGGGTCCCAGGAGCAAGGGGGCTAAGGGCTCAAAGAAGCAACCCTATGACTGCAGTTCCAAGAGTGGAGCAGAGCAAGGAAGCTACCAGGACCTGGTGTGCCAGGGACTCCTGGGAAGAGTGGCCCTGAAGTCTGAGGTCCAGTTTGTCATCAAACTTGAAATCTCCTTGACTGAGACTGGGCGTGGCAGCAAATGCTTGGAGCTGGGGAGCAGCAGTGGCCCCTGTGACAGGACCTTTATATGTCATTTAAAGTGTTTTACCAAACTGCATGAGCCCTACATAATTAACACAGCTAAAATTAATTCACCTTGTAACACAGCAAAGCTTAAATGCAACTTCTATCCAAGTGTGGGAAATCTGTATTTTAAGTTCCCCATCGTGGATCAGTTCAGTCAAGGCTAGTTTTGCTTTCTGGGAGTCATTGCTAATTTGACTAACACGTGTGTCTTTCCAATCTAGTAATGTTTTTAAATGTAAAGTAAGTGGACTAATAAGGACGTTAAAACCTGGTAAGTTTCAACTTCCCCCTGACATTGGGAGTCCCTTTGGACAATAGATTCATGTAGAAAAACTGGGATGGCATGAATTATAGTGTATCCTACCATGCTACGTACATGAGGAGGAAAACAGAAAATTGGAGTAGTGGCATTACAAGTGAGATCTCCATAATCAGTAATTAGTTACTACACCGTACTGTCCACTCATATCATGTTACCCTTGCTGCTGGCTGTCACCATGTGGTAAGCTTCACCAGGCAGGAGACAGGTGCAGCTAGCTTCTCTGTCTCATTGTACTGGAACATTGTACTCATTGTGGCCAGTGAAGTTATAATGTTAGAAGTGTTTCCAGCACAAGAAGGCACATGCAGAGCTCTTTAGCTTTGCATTGCTGCATGAGACACCAGTAGCTGAGGTAGATCCAGCTGTTCCTTGTTGATTATGTCTTCCAGATAACCTACTTAATAGACATTAGCTAACTTGTTAAATATCATTGTGTCAGGATCAAATATTGGTTTATATGGAACTAAACCGAGCAAGATTCTTTTGACTAGTTTGCCTCAATTACGATGAGGTGCCACTGACCCCAGATAATGAATGGTACCAAAAAGGGATCTATCCACACAATTTAACACTTTTCCAGTTTACCATTGTTTTTGTTATACACTAAGGACAATACCACTTAGTTAAATATTCATTGCTAATAAGGTTAGGCTATTTTCCTTTCTTAATATCCCCTAATGGATTGATCATAGTACTTTACGCAACTCCCATAAATAGAACAAATTTCTCTTCCAACACAAATTCCTCTTGCCTTCATATTATGTACTGCAATTAATTTATTACATTTTGCTTGTATTTAGTTAAACAGCTTAACATCAATGTTAAGTCTATTATATACTACACTGTGTTGTTGCTGGGGCTATTTTTGGTAGCTAAATCCTCAGTGCCAGGAATTATGGATTTAGAAACGGTTTCAGTTGCATGATGCTCAGATGCTAGCTCAGGGATCAGCAACCTTTGGCACACAGCCCATCAGGGAAATCCACTGGTGGACCAGGATGGTTTGTTTACCTGTAGCATATGCAGGTTCAGCCGATCTCAGTGCCCACTGACTGCAATTTGCCATTCCAGGCCAATAGGGGCCTCGCAAAGCAGCAGCCAGCACATCCCTTGGCCCGCACCGCTTCCCACAGCCCCCATTGGCCTGAAAAGGCGAACCCCAGCCAATGGGAGCTGTGATTGGCCGAACCTGTGGATGCTGCAGGTAACTAAACCATCCCAGCCCACCAGTGGATTTCCCTTACAGGCCACATGCCAAAGGTTGCCGATCCGTGTGCTAGATTCACAGCTTTTAAGGCCAGAATGGAACATTAAGATCTCCTGTAGAGCAAGGCTATAGAATTTCACCCAGCAGTCCTTGTGTCAAGTCCGATAGCTTCTGGTTGACCTACAGCATATCTTTTAGAAAGACATCTAATCTTGACTTTTGAAATCCACTTCAAATCCGCCCCTCCCCCCCAAAGTTATTTTATTAGTTACTTAACCTCACTGATAAAAATCTGAACCTTATTTGCAGTTTGAATTTGTCTAACTTCCTGCTGTTGGACCTTGCTATGCCTTTGTCTGCTAGATTGAACAGCCCTCTACTATCAGAAATCTTCGCCCTGTATGAGTATTTATAGACTATGATCAGGTCACCTCTTAGCTTTCTCTTTTATAAATAAAAGAGATTGAGCTTCTTAAATCTCTTACATTTAGCAACGATTACTGTTATATTAAATAGGATAAAAAGTAAAACTCACCAGACTTAGGATATAAATGTACGCTGACTTATTATTTAAGGATGAACTATACTATAAATAAAACCCAGATCACTGGTATGGCAGAACAAAGTTGTAGCCTCTTAGCCACATTGCTTCTCAGCAAAATCCTGACAAATCTATATGCTTGTCTAATATAACAATAGCATGGAAAGGTTCTTAAAAACATTTGGTCATTTACTGAGCAGTCTCTAGAAAACCAGACTGAATATAGGTAAGAAGTTGCCAACAAAGTGTTAAGAGAATCAAAGGAGTCCCATGTAAGAAACTGGGTAAACAGAAACTGTGTGAGTAGCCAGCTACGTATAGATAACACTATGGAAAAACAAGTGAGTTAGGGTGACAGGTCAAATGAATAAGGCCACAAAGATGGATAAAATAGAGAAAAACAGGAAAACACGTAGGCCAAAGAAGAAATACATGGAGATAACAATATGAGTAGGGGGAATTATGAAATGGCATGCTAAGAAAGTGTGACTCTGTCACAGCGTCTCAACGTGTCAAGCGGAGTCACCCTTGTTTGCCCAGTGCAGGGTTGATACACCCTGTAGCATGGTTGTCAAGATTCCCTGTTGAGTCAAGCAGTCACAGTCAGGGGACCCAGAACTCCAATGGGACAGAGCAATCAAGTAGTCTGTAGCCCCGGGGCAGGGCGGAGTAAGGCAAATACTCAGTCTATGGCCCCTGAGCCTTCTGGCTGGGGCAGACAATAGCAGTTGAGAGGGCTCTGACCTCAGGACAGGGCAGAGCAAACAAACAGTCTGTAGCCCCTGGGTCAGGGCAGGGCATATTAATTTATTACAGTCTATAGCTAGAACTCCCGGTAGTAAAGCCTGGTGATAAGTATGGAAGCAGTGGAGGGGAACCCATCATACGCCACCGAGTTCTGACCCAGAGCCCTATGAAGCCAGAAAATTTCTGATTAAGGATTCAGACATCAACTCCTAACACAAGCCCTGGGTCACTTCCTACCAAAAAGCCCATCTCTGGCATCCCCTCAGCTGACAGCAGGTTGGCATCCCAGTCAGTCTCTGCAGTTGGCTGATCATCCACAGCGTAATCTGGATCCATTGTCCGTACAGCCTGGAGAGTCAACAGTTCCCTGGCAGGAGCCTGCATCACACATCCTTCCTCCTGCTCTGCCAGATCTGACTGAGCTGGGCTGCCTCCTTTTATCTGTCTCTGCCATCTGGGCCATGCACAGCGGGGGCAAGAGGGTGTGTGGTCTTCTGGGCCCACAGTGATTGGTCAGCCCCCAGTGGCCCAGTGTTGTGTTGATACACTTTGTCATACACCTTCCCCCTCAAGTGAGGACCTAATGGTGGTCCTCCCTTGTCTTCCTCCACTTCCACTTGGGAAAAGAAGTCGGCATTCGTGTGGGCTCGGCCCGGGCGATGACAGATCCACTACTCCCCCTCAGGAAAACTTCCAGAATTATGGCCTCCATCATTTGGGCTCCCTTTAGCTTCTCAGGGTCCAACCACCACCAACAGTAATCCAGGACTTGCTGAGCCCGAGGTTGAGCTCCAGGGTGGGTATTTCTCCCATCAAAATCACCATCAGAATGTCTCAGGTTAACCCAAGCATGGTTCAAGATGACAGCTTTGGCATAATCAAGTGTGTCGGTAGCGTCTAGGTTCCGGTAGGCAGTCTGTGTGAACCCAGTCAAGTATAGGGCCATTAGAGCAGCCCAGTGTTCCAGAAGCCAGTGAGCTACAGTGGCGACTCGCTTGAATGTGACTGTCATAAGTGTAAAGTGCTGGAGAGGGTTAATGTTACCTGAGAACAAGTGACGTAAGAGCTTCCCTGCCACGAGGCAAGGAGGGAGTGTTGGTTTCAGTTTGAGTTGGGCTGGCCATGTAGCTTGGCAAGGGTCACGGAGCATCTCTGGCTATTGAGAATGACTCTACTTCCTTCTTATATTCCTACTTAGCTGACTGTAAGTGATCTTTTGATTTCATAAGTTCTGTGCCTATTTGGGGTGTCTCTATCCTTTTCAGAGGGGGACTTAGTGAACTCTAAATTGTAAGTTGTACTGTCCCTATGTTCTAATCTCTTTTCTTTATTAAATCTTTAAGTTATAAAAAGTGTTTGGTTTATTTCCCTTAAAGTTTTCTCTGCTTCCAGACTGGGAAGAGAGGAGGGAGGGAAGTAAGTAAAAGGACCAGCTCAGGGTAGGAGCTGAGGAGCGGAGTCTGTCTCTACCTTCAGCTGAGAAGTGGGAGGGGGGAGGCTGACAGAGGTAGGGTTTTGGGGAGTCTGAGTACCCCACTCCAGGGCTTTGGAGATCTACTCAGATGGTGGCAGCCAGGGGTCCCCAAGTTCCCAGCTGGTAAAGTGTGGGAGTCTGGGAGTGTAGAGAATTAACTTAAGCTGGGGAGCAGTTAAAGTTATTTGGTCTGGCATACAAGAGTCCTTTCTCTGTACCCAGGGTTCAGAGAAGGGGAGTAACACTCTTACAGTGACCAAGAAGGTCTCTGGGTCATCCCCAGGCCACATCTTTTCTAGTCTCACCGGTAACCCTGTCAAAGTGTCCTCTGTCCTCTGGTCCATCCTGTCAGCACCAGGCAGACCAGAGGGTAGGAGGAGGACCTGCATCTGCTGAACCAGGCGCTCCTCTTGGACTTGGTGCTATGCTGCTAACTCCCTGATCAACTGCTATTGTTGTTCCTGATATTGGGTTGTCTGTTGTTGTTGTGCAGCCATTTGCTGTAGCAGTTGGGCTTGTTGTTGTATTTGTTGGGTCTCCTGCTGTGCTGGATTTCCAGCATCCACTTTAGTACCTTTTCATTATCCATACTGGCTGTGGAGTTTAATCATATCGTTCTCCCCATGTTGAGCCTCTTAACAGGAACCGACCATTGCCCGCATTCTCCACTACATGTCCTGGGGACAACGCCCATTTGTCAGGATTCCTTGTTGAGTAAAAAAAACATGATCATAGGATACAGGAGCCACCAAGTGGTCTGTAGCCCATGGGGTGGGCCAGAGGAAACACTCAGTCTATTGCCCCTCATCCTCCTGTCTGGAGCAGACAATAACAGTTAAAGGGCTCTGACCTTCTGTGCAGGGCAGAGAAAACAATCAGTTTGTAGCCCCTGGGGAAGAGTTAGCACTCAGTCTATAGCTGGAGCCCCTGGTTGCCATGCCTAGAGGCAAGTGAGAGGGTGGTGAGGTGAGGGAACCCAGGCCCACGCTACTTCACAGGGTTCCAACCCAGGGCCCTATGGAGCCAGTAAACTCCCTATCAAGAGTCCAGGCGTCAGCTCCTAACACATCCCCTTGGTCAGTTCATACCAAAAAGTCCATCTCAGCCTCTCCTCAGCTGGCAGCGACTCAGGATCCTAGTCAGTCTCCACGGTCAGCCGGTCATCCACAACACAGTTTAGATCCACGGTCCCTACAACCTGGAGAGTCAATGGTTTCTCTGCAGGAGACTCCAGCATACATCCTTCCTCTTCCTCTGCCAGCTCCAGCTGCCTCCTTTTATCTGTCTCCTTCATCTGGAGCATGTGCAGCAGGGCAAGGGAGCGTGGTCTCCTGGACCCACAGTGATTGGTCAGCCTCCATTGGCCCAGTGCAGGGTCGATACATCCATCATACACCCATTCAGGAAATGAGCATTGCATGAAAAATATAGGCTATAGCATGGAATATAACATGGAATATACTAAATACGGATAAGAGTGATGAGTGATCAGTTAGGTAACACAGGCAAGAAAAAGGATGATGTATGCAAGATGTACGGGTTGTATAAGTGTATAAAAGGAGGGCTAGTTACAAACCCTATGGAGAGCAACACAAGATCTACACAGCAAAATCAGTATGGATCTGATAATTACAGGCTCAGCCTACCTGTGCCCAGAGGTGCTGGAACTAAGGGTGCAGGGGAAGCTGCGGCACTCCCTGACTTGAAGTGGTTTCCATTATATACAGGGTGTACAGTTTGGTCAATGACTTTCAGCACCCCTACTATAAAAATTGTTCCAGCACCCCTGCCTGTGCCCAAAGACTTGGGAACTGATCATTATCCTATCCTGCGCTGTTTGCTTTATTTATGCTTTATGCTTGATTAAGATGGTGATATCTTGTCCTAAAAATGTCTCCATAAATCTTTAAAATTGATTAAGATGAATAATTGGGTATGAACTGTGCTTTCACCCAACCACAGCAAATAGCCCCCAAAAAAGGTATATAGGAAGAAAACATGCACCTGAATTGTCATGTGTGCCTTTTGCTAATAATTCTGCATGGGCTTCCTTACCTGTATTTGTGTGAAATCTCAACTAACGGCTCTATAAATGCATGAAACCTGCTGAACCTGTTTTTTTTCTTCTCTGTTACATCACAACCTCATTCTTATATATACATAGTTCTATCTATTTTATATTGAAGCTTGCCAATTATGAACTTGGCACAGGAGCCCCCTTTGCGTCTCCATGTCATTAAGAAATAATCCTCTTTGGTTAAAACATCGTCTCAGCCAGTGTTTTAATGGAACATGAATTCATTTCCCATAACCAGTGGATGTTAATTCTTGCTATCGAATTTCCTGTCAGTCTGGTTTCAGCCTGATCAAACATCTGAAAATGACACCAATTGCACTTGTTTTGATTTGTGCTATTGTTAAGAAGTCACTTTAAGCCTGAATTAATGAGAAGTGGTATTTACATTAAAACAAAACTTGGTCCTAAATAAATTCACTAGATAGGGACAATCAGCTTCATCCAGTTTTTAAACAAAGAAATGAATAAGTCCATTGTAGAGATTGATTTAACACATTCATTTATAATAATCATACATTGTTCTTCTGGTTTTATTAAGCTTTATGAGTACTTTCAATATTGGTGCATTGCCATCCTAGTCAAAGATGATCTCTCCCTTCCACCCCATCTAATATTTCTATTTAATTCTCTCTTCAAGTCACCTCTCTAATGTGGAAGAAAAACTGAGTCCTAACTCTCAGGTTGGATACAACAAGTCAGAGACAGCTTTATTTCAAGCAATTGCACAGGAAAAACACAGCTGGCAGAGAGCATCTCTGCCTCAGTTTCTTCAAAGTACAAGCAGTGTCATTTAAGTATTTATACTCTTTAATGACATACACTAATTAATAACAATCTGCATTATGTTTATATTATGTCCTGCCCATCCTGGTAGTTTCGCATTTCTGTTCTCAAACATCCTTATCATACTAACTCTGTTCTGTGTTTCCCTCTCGCTGTAGACACAAAGGCTGCTTTTCCAAATCTCACATCATGAGAGTTGGGAGTTAGCCTTACTGTGCTCTGTCTTGACATGACTTACTGGCCTATAATCAAATCCTTTAACCCTTGTTTCCACACTAATATATTATATTATATAAATCACAATGAAAACTTAGGGTCTAAGTCTGTTCCCATTAAAAGGCAATGCAAGTTTTGAGTCATGAGTTCTGACTTCAGTGGGAGAAAGATTGGGCACTGGGTCAGCTAACAAAGGGGATGAACCATTTGTCTCTGACACCTTTCATTTAGTACCTTGCCAGACAGACTCTCCTCTCACTGATGCCAGTCTATATCAGAGTAATTCCAAGTAGGTAAATGGAATTAAACTAGTGTGAATTTGGTGTGAGTGAGAATCAGGCCCACTGTCTACAACAGGGATCGGCAACCTTTGGCATGCGACCCGTCAGGAAAATCCACTGGCAGGCTGGAATGGTTTGTTTACCTGCAGCATCTGCAGGTTCAGCCGATCACAGCTCCCACTGGCTACGATTCACCATTCCAGGCCAATGGGGGCTGCGGGAAGCGGCATAGACTGAAGAATCTGCTGGCCACTGCTTCCCACAGCCCCCATTGGCTTGGAATGGCGAACCGCGGCCAGTGGGCACCGTGATTGGCCGAATCTGCAGACACTTCAGGTAAACAAACCGTCCAGGCTGCCAGAAGATTTCCTGATGGGCTGTGTGCAAAGGTTGCGGATACCTGATCTACAACATGAAACACAATAAGTCATTTTTAGAAATACAAATAGTGCAGTCCTAAGGCAGCAATGTTCTACTCGGTGTCTATTTACATGCCCCTCTGTTCGTCCTAGTAACTAACAAATGCAGATTGTAGTCTTTGAAGAGGTTTATACGTTTAGCAGGTATTTGCTCTAGTGCAAACTCACCGTGTGTTGCTTATTCTGTAACCAAACGTTGTGCAATTTAAGGACCAGATGCTGGAAGAATAGTACTCTTAAACTAAACACGTCAGTGGATTTCTGCACACTATTGATCAGGCCATGTCTATCCTTACAAGCTGGCAGCAGTACAGTTGTGCCGCTGTAAGAGCACTTGTGGAGCTGTGTTATGCTGATGTGAGAGAGCTCTCCCATCAACATAATTAAACCAGCTCAACAAGCGGTGATAACTACGTTGGCAGGAGAGTGTCTCCCACCAACATAGGAATGTGCACACAAGCACTTATGCCAACAAAATGTATGTCGCTCACTGAGGTGTTTTTTCACATCCCTGAGCAACTAAAGGTTTGCCAACATACCATACGTGCTAGTGTGGACTTGGCCTCAGTCTCTGCATTCCCTTTTTCACCAAAGTCTCTCACTGCGTTGGTCTAAGCCAGGGGTCTCCAAACTACGGCCCGCGGGCCGGATGCGGCCCGCGAGGCCCTCTCATCCGGCCCGTGGAGATCTTTTTGGCTCTTTGGAATTTTTGGCTCTTTTGAGCTTTTCGCTGGGACGGCTCCGCGCTGGGGCCTGGTAGCGCCGCGCGGGCCGCCAGCCGCGGGGCCGGGACGCGCCGCGTGCTCGGCTGCCGCCGCGGGGCCGGGACGCGCCGCGTGCTCGGCTGCCGCCCCCGGCCGGGACACACCGCGTGCTCGGCTGCCGCCGCCGGCCAGGGACGGCTCAGAGCTGGGGCCGGGACGCGCCGCACCGCCACCCAGTTACAGGGGGCGAAACAAGGAGCCACCCACTGCCAGGCGGCGAACCGGTCTGTGGGGAGAGACCGGGTTGAGCGGGTCAGTTGGGGGGTGGGTGGGAGGAAAGGAGGTTTTGGGGTGAGAGACCTGGCTGGGTGGGTCATTGGGGGCGGGGGGGTTGGAGGAAAGGAGGTTTTGGGGTGAGAGACCTGGCTGGGTGGGTCATTTGGGGGGGGGGGGTTGGAGGAAAGGAGGTTTTGGGGTGAGAGACCTGGCTGGGTGGGTCATTTGGGGGAGGGGTTGGAGGAAAGGAGGGTTTGGGGTGAGAGACCTGGCTGGGTGGGTCAGTTGGGGGGGGGTTGGAAGAAAGGAGGTTTTGGGGTGAGAGACCGGGCTGGGTGGGTCACTTGGGGGGGGGTTGGAGGAAAGGAGGTTTTGGGGTGAGAGACTTGGCTGGGTGGGTCATTTGGGGGGGGGGGTTGGAGGAAAGGAGGTTTTGGGGTGAGACCTGGCTGGGTGGGTCAGTTGGGGGGTGGGTGGGAGGGAAGGAGGTTTTGGGGTGAGAGACCTGGCTGGGTGGGTCATTTGGGGGAGGGGGGTTGGAGGAAAGGAGGTTTTGGGGGGAGAGACCTGGCTGGGTGGGTCAGTTGGGGGGTTGATGTGTAGTGTTCATGTGTAGTGTTCATGTGTAGTGTTCATGTGTAGTGAACAGGTGTTCATGTGTAGTGTTCATGTGTAGTGACCAGGTGTAGTGTATCAATGTGTTATTAAATAATAACTGAATAAAATCTATATATATAAAAGTCAAGTGGTGTATGTATGTGTGTATGTATGTATGTATGTATGTACGTATGACTGCGAACTCCTCCCGCACCGTTTGAGCCAGAGACTTGAAATTTGGTACAGTGAGGGGTCTTGGGGTCTAGATGCTGGTAAGGGTCGAAAAATTTTCGGATCTCACCTCTGACGCCCCCCAGGGGTGAAAGTCTTTCAGGGCCAATCACATCGGCTGGGCGGTTAGGTGGTGATGATGTCATAATACCCCCCTCCAACAGACACCTCACTCGCTCAGCTTATCCCTCCCTCCTCCAACGGAACCCCGGAGATCCCTCTGTTCTCTGCCCCTCCCCCCTCCCAACGGAACCCCGGAGATCCCTCAGTTCTCTGCCCCTCCCCCCTCCCAACGGAACCCCGGAGATCACTCAGTTCTCTGCCCCTCCCCCCTCCCAACAGAACCCCGGAGATCCCTCAGTTCTCTGCCCCTCCTGCCTCCCAACGGAACCCCGGAGATCCCTCAGTTCTCTGCCCCTCCCCCCTCCCAACGGAACCCCGGATATCCCTCAGTTCTCTGCCCCTCCCCCCTCCCAACGGAACCCCGGAGATCCCTCAGTTCTCTGCCCCTCCCGCCTCCCAACGGAACCCCGGAGATCCCTCAGTTCTCTGCCCCTCCCCCCTCCCCAACAGAACCCCGGAGATCCCTCAGTTCTCTGCCCCTCCCCCCTCCCAACGGAACCCCGGAGATCCCTCAGTTCTTTGCCCCTCCCCCCTCCCAACGGAACCCCGGAGATCCCTCAGTTCTCTACCCCTCCCCCCTCCCAACGGAACCCCGGAGATCCCTCCGTTCTCTGCCCTCCCACCTCAACCCCGGACTCCATCAGCTCTGTGCCCCCCCCCACCTGCGAAGGTCCCCGGAATCCCTCGGCTCTGGGCCCCCTCCCTCCCTGCGACAGATCTGAGTTGGGTTTGGTGGGACGGTAAGTGAGGTGGGGGTGTCGGGTTCGGTCGGGGGGTGAGGTGGGGGTGTTGGGGTTGGTCAGGGGGTGTTGCGGTTGGTGGGGGGGTGAGGTGGGGGTGTTGGGTTTGCTTGGGGGGGTGAGGTGGGGGTGTCGGGTTTGGTCGGGGGGTAAGTGAGCCGGGGGGGTGTCGGGGTTGGTCTGGGGGGGTGGGAAGGTGTCGGGGGGGTGAGGGGTGTGGTGTGGGTGTTGGGTTTGGTCTGGGGGGGGGAAGGTGTTGGGGTGGGTGCCCAGACCAAACCCGACACCCCCCCCCGGCTCACTTACCCCCCGACCAAACCCGACACCGCCACCTCACCCCCACCACCAACCGCAACACCCCCTGACCAACCCCAACACCCACCCCTCACCCACCCCAACACCTTCCCACCCCCCCAGACCAAACCCTACACCCCCCGGCTCACTTACCCCCCCCGACCAAACCCGACAACCCCACCTGACCCCCCCAAGCAAACCCAACACCCCCACCTGACCCCCCGACCAAACCCGACACACACACACCCCCCCCGGCTCATGGTGCACTGTGTAGCACACAGATTATTAAATACACTGTTCGGTCGGGGGGGGTGAGGTGAGGGTGTCGGGTTTGCTCAGGGGGTGAGGTGGGGGTGTCGGGTTTGGTTGGGGGGTGAGGTGGGGGTGTTGGGTTTGTTTTGGGGGGTCAGGTGGGGTTGTCGGGTTTGGTCGGGGGGTAAGTGAGCCAGGGGGTCTTGGGGTTGGTCGGGGGGGTGGGAAGGTGTCAGGGTGGGTGAAGGGTGGGTGTTGGGGTTGGTCAGGGGGTGTCAACTGTCTGCCCCCTCCCCACCTCCGACTGACCCGAGCAACGCCGGGCACTTATGCTAGTATTAAATAAATAATTAAAAACAACATCCATGTTTTGATTCTTTTTTATTTGGACCTCAAGTGTGTTGTCGGCCCCCGAACTGCTATTTGATAGCTAATGCGGCCCTCGGGCTGAAAAGTTTGGAGACCCCTGGTCTAAGCCCTATAAGAGCATCAGATCTTCTATCAGCTTTGACCCTTTCATAAATACAGATCTCAGTTTGTACCTCCAGATGTGAATCAAAAGAAGGTGATCACACAGCTGCATTTCAGAAACACATGATCATTTTTCTTCTAATAATTATCTATCTGTCCAGCCATTCAACATGCTCATCATCACCATATCTGGGTGCTAGATTTAAACTTGAATTGTAATGCACTGTAACTCGTTTTTAAGCTCCTTTATCTAGATTTAAGTGACTGGGCTGCCTGGCAATTTTCTTACCAGAGGGTAGACTGATCATCTTCCTAATAGAGAATAGCATTTGCTAAAGTGCATTTGTGTTTATGTTGAAAGACTAGATTCCTGACTGAAAACCTGAAAGATTGTTCCATGATGGATCATGCCTGACAGAATTTAGCAAATATGTCACATATCACACATATGGGCCAAAAATATGTCATGGAAAAGCCTGTGGCAACAAAATACTCTGGACATCATGAAGTTGTTTACCTCGGGCTGCCACAGACTTGCACAGACTTTTTTTCCTAAAAGCAATTGAGTGCTCATTCAGTCTTTTCAACCTCAGATAATTAGGATGATTCCAAACAGTGAATTATATAGTTCACTGACCTAACTTCTGACAGCAGCCTAACAAGACCTGTCATGTATAAACACTAGGAGCCTGACCATGGCCCCCACTCTAGCCCCTTTGTGCTACCGCAGAGTTGTAAAGGAGACACATATGAGGTATAAAGTTGTCCTAAGTGAACAGGTGAAGGTTCTCGTGGCTGGGGCGGTGAGTGAATCCAAACTATAAAGCTAATCTACCCAGCTCTATGCCACTCCCTCCTGATCTATCTGATGTAAGGTGTGTATTCATATGCATATCTTGGGAAGGGAGATTGGTTGGAATTCTGCTTTGTTCCAGTGATTCCTGGTACAAATTAGAGCAGTTCTGATGGTGTTCTAAGTTCCACTGGGGACCAAACCCAACTGAACTGTGAGTTCAGCCAGATCCAATGATTTCCGTGGCAGTTTACTCCTGAGGGTATTCTGTGCCAAAAAATGAAAAAGTCTGCACCAAAAAATGAAAAATTCTGTGCACAATATTTTAAGAATCACTGTGTAGCTCCCACCCATTTTGCTGCAAAACAAATTTTTGTTTCCAAATGACATTCAAAGTGTTTCATTTGACCCAAACAATTTTTTTCTATTTTTTGTTTGGGCAAGAAAAGTCAAAAGAATTCAGTTGTGATACAAAACAAACCAGGTTGGGTTTGGGTTTTATTTTATTTTTTTCAGACTTTCTGGTTCAGCCACCAAACCAAAAAATATAAATTATTCATTCATCTGTAAATGGGTACAGTTTTTCAGTACACAACTTGAAGAACAATGGAGCAAGATTATATCTACCACAAATTGCTTCATGGACCCCAAGTCTGCCAGGGACTATGTATTTCAACTGTCATAAATCCATATAATGTTCCTGTGTGCTACATTGTTCATTTGGATCTCTGATTTAGTTAAGTTGACGGCGTGAAAAAACACATGTAACCAGACAACACCCTAGTGACTACACAGCTGCTGATGTTGAAGAGAGCATGTTTTACCCAGCTAAAGGCAGCATGAATTTATACTCAGAAATTTCCCTCCAGATTCACCTTCTTCTGTTGATGCAATACCATGTGGCATTGCATGATGCTGATTCAACCCACTTCTGGTCAACTAATTCTGAAGGACTCTTTCAGTACAAATTCTATGTACGTGTAAATCTAGGGTGTGATCCCACTCCCACTGAAGTTCATGGGAGTCTTTCCACTATTGGATCAAGGCCTTTAAAATCAGTCCTTTTAAGATACTGAAACCTTAACAGTGGATCCTCAGTGTAAAGTGATACTCCGCCTCCCATTTTTTGTGTGGCTCTCTCATTGGTCTCAGTAGACATTCTATGTAAAAATACAGGGTGGAACAGATCTGATGCCATTTTTAAGTCTGGATTATTCCATTCTTACTTAAATTCAATAGCCCTTTATTCTCCAAGTCGACCTACTGAAGTCAAAGTAAGGTTCTACTCAGGTAGGTTAGGTGTAATAGAATCTGGCTATTATGCCTGTATTCAGGAAAGCATTCAAGCACATGCTTAACATTGAGCATGTGCTTAAGCCCAATTTGCTTAAGTGCATTGATGTATCAGGTCCTTAAAGTATAAATGTACCCATGTTTCGAAGAAGCACAGTACACTGCTAACGTCAGCATATAATTCTTAATGTTTTCTGAGAAGCATCTTTTACAATGAACAGCAATGTAATGTGTAGTTTTCAGTTTCTAAAAAACAGCTGCAAAAGAACCCAAAACTGGGTTTTGTTTCTTAAAAGATCTAAATGTCTTTAGATTCAAAAAACAGACTCCTTCACACAGTTTGTGCATGAAATAATCATACCCCATCATGTAAGCAGAATAAACTGTTCAATGTAATGTTATCGAAACAATTCATTGGTAATTCCATTCCCCAGGCAATGCGATGGCCAGGTTGTGCATAGAAAAAAATTATTCACATTTTCAAATTTGAGCATCTTCAGAAGCACTTAAATCCCTATTTATGCACCAAAATAAGTGACTAGAACCTCTCCGGTAATTTAATTTCATTCCTAAATATAGATTTAGATGTCTAACTTTAGGCATCCAGCTTTGAAAATGCTGGTCTAAAAGTATCACCAGGGAGGCTTGGATAGATTTGTAGTAGAAAAACAAGAAAGAAGGTTTCTAAGCAGCAGCAATTTAGATGATAAACCGTATTATCATTTATTATTTACATAGTTCTATTGGTATACATGGCGCTTTAAAGGCAAGAAAAAAGAGATGGTGCTTTCTGGATAAGTGAGAAGACAAGAAAGAAAAAGGCTCTACTTTAAAAAAGAAAAGAAAGATAATTGAAAAAGTTGAATGATAGGCTATATCGCCATAGAACAAAGACAGGAGGACCTTGACTTCAGTAAAAGGGATGTTAAAAATATATAGCACTCAGGAGCCCAGCTGGCTATCAGTGGGTACCGGGGGAAATGAATTCAATCTATTGCTGGATAAACTGCTGGCCTTGTAAAATGGAATCCATTGGTATGTGGGGTCAGATTTATGTCTTTCTAAATCTTTACGTCCTTTTCTCCATCACCACTAGGGCAAATGAGATTCCATGGCCCGGCTGTGTTTGCTGCCAAACAGCTTACCCAGATTCAGAAGCCAAATCAACAGTGGCTTTTGAACATTTTCTACTGAACTCAATCCTAAAAATTGTATTATCCTTTTTTTGTATAGCATTATATACTTTCAATAGTTAGTGTCTAGCAACTTGCATCAAGTCTGGGAAATAGTCTTCCTTCTTTTCTTCTCTTCTTTTTCTCCAGCAGTTCATTACATCCTAAATATATTAAAGACTAGAACAGATGTTAAAATACAAGTTACTCGCACTGAGTTGCTCTTTGTGGTTCTCCAGTGGAGATTTTTCAAGACAATTTTTTTTCCCTTTTACCCTCTGAAAGGAAGGAAGATAACCCTTGTGGCCCTATAGCCAGATGTGAACATACTTGCCAAAATTTTATGGTTTAAAGAGCTTAAAGTTAGATAGATAGTGCAATCAGTGGCTTGACATTCAAATATAACCCCACAGACTATAACCCCAATTGACTTCAAAGGGAGCTGCGCTGCTCAGCCATTGATTTACGTGCCTAAAGATAGATCTAGACACCTAACATTAGCACCCCCATTTTACAAACTCCTTTTTCCTACTCTGACTGAAGTCACCAACAAGTCACCAACTTCCACTGGACTCAGTAGAAGTGGAAGAGAGACCCTGAGAAAGGAAGTCACTGCAACTTAATAAATATGTTTAGCAATTCATAAATTCATGTTGAATCCCTCTCCTTTAATGTTCCGTAGTAAATAGTAAATGACCAGTTGTGTTCCATGCTGTGCCACCTTCTCTATTTGGCATCCCACTTGACACCTGCAATCCATTCTTCTCCCTCAGGATCTAATAGCACTAATGGAAAGCTATTGATCAAGTTTAGTGAGATGCTGCAAAGGTTATGGTAGGTGCCTTTGAGAAATAGCTGGCTAATAACAGCACATTTTGCAAAGAGGAAGATGGACACCAACACGCAGGGCTTTTCCTCAATAAAACATTCATCTATGTCCTCCAAGAAAAAAAGGCATCATTAAATATTACAGAGACACCATTCTCTTTGTGCCTATGGCGAATGCAACTGCAGCGTGGAAGCAACAATACCATCTTGTGTTTAACACGAGCGTCCCAGGAATGCAGTACTGACGGCAGCATCTGGTAAATACTTTAACCCCACAAATGTAGCTTCCATTTAAACAATAGAAAGTAAGTGTGCATGTTTTAAATATGGGTTTCAATGGTATAACACAAACATGAAACTAGAGTAACTGTGATGAATCAGGATATCTCCAATAGTGCCATGTGGAGCTTTGTTCAGTCCTGTGTCCCCAAGCACCCCCATCTGGCCAAGGCAGAGGGCAAAGATGAGGCTCCAGCATGCTGGCAATGAGTGGAGCAGCTACCAGATCTTTCCACTAAGGGTATGTCTACACTGCAATAAAATTACCACAGCTGGTCTGTGTCAGCTGACTCAGGCTCGCAGGGGCTATAAAATTCCAATGTAGACATTCAGGACTGGGCTGGAGCCCAAGCTCTGTGACCTTCCCCCATCAAGAGGTCTCGGGGCTCAGACTCCAGCTAGAGCCTGAATGTCTGTGCTGTTATTTTATGCAGCCTGATCCCCACAAGCCTGAGTCAGCCAACATGGGCCAGCTATGGGTGTTTTATTGTAGTGTAGACGTACCCTATGTGGGAGCAACGATGACCCAGAGGAGAGCCAACTCATGTTGCATTGAGGCTTCTCTCACTCAATGTGACTAGATACATGAACAGGTCCTAGGTGATCTGAGTCTATGGCTAGTGGATCAACTCTAGACCATCAGGATCTAGATGATGTGCAGAAAGTGGACATGAAGCTGGCTGGAGTTCACATGATGTGGAGGCAGCTGATATGTGCGTCTCCATGTTATCTCACCCTCCCAGAGCCCTACAACTGGTCTTCTTTTCTCCCGCCTCTTCAGTCCATGAGTATGTATCAGGCTCCAAAAAAAGGGAGGTCAGTCAAGGGGATACGTAACTTCAACTGGAGTTTGGGGAAGCCAGGGTAAAAGAGGCACATTTGGGGTGACAGCCATAATGGTGGTTGTTATGGGATTATGCTGTTCCCCAAGGGTACCCAGGTTTGTCAGGCATCTCACCACTACCTGCTCTTAGCATGGGGAAGTCTTGTCTGGGACTGCTGTGGATCAGCTCCCTCAAACCACCAGCCTCTGGCAACATGAACACTATCTTCCAGGCTTTCACAGGGCTTGCTCTCACAGATTAGAGAAAGGCATACACCAACCCCCAACTCCTCCAAGCATTCCCTGTATTGTCCAGTCCCTTATCCACTGAACACTCACAGCGTTGCTAGGCCTGCCTTTCCAAAAGGAACAGTACACATCAGCTTGTAAGATTCAGCTCAGGACCATCATGGTACTTAGAGTACATCTGTACTACAATAAAAGACCCACGGCATGGTCGTAGCTGACCCAGACTGGCTCACGCTATAAAATTGTAGTGTAGATGTTTGGACTTGGACTGGAACCCAGACTCTGAAAGCCAGCAAGACTCCAACCTGGATCCTTGAGACTCAGTGCTGTGGTGTTTTTATCGCAGTGTAGACATACCCTTCAATATATTTATAGTGAAAATAAAAATACAGTTATAGAGATTGTGAGTGAGAATACTGAAAACAAATGTTTATGTGTACAACAAAATCATAATGTGCTTTCTAGAGACCAAACTCACCACAGAGGTTAACCTCTGGTCTAAGGAAAGCTTATCTCAACCAAAGTTCTCTTCAGTGTTCTCAGTCAAGCCTGGCTCACGCCCCTCTTTCATGAAACAAACTTGCTCTTCATTTAATTCCTAGGCAAAGGATGACAAGGTGTCTTCTTTGTCACCCAAATATACTAGAGCAAATCTTTCCTGTGCCTCCAACCCTGAAACTTATTTTCTCCTGGTACTTTTCTCTCTTCATTAGCATTCAGGTCATGCTGGTGAGAAAAGACCCACTTTGAATCATACAATACTTAATTTACCTGTAAACTGCCAGATAGATAAATATTTCTTGTCTGACAGAAAACCCATTTTTCACCTTTGCTAGTGACCAGTCCCTAAACACAGACCTTAAGAATATAATTTTCAGTGTACAGACATAACTCCTTACACAACATCTGTACATGTGTTTTGCAATTATATTGATGGCCAGTGTGACACCACCATTTATTTGACACTTCACACAACACTTTGGTGAACTACAACGTACATACCACACCCAGGAGATCCCTGTAACTCTTATGCATTCCCCTTGGTGCCCTTGCCAATTGGCACTAAGAGGTTACTGAGGCACAGATTTAGCAGCAGATAAGCTCCCACAACATTTGAAAGGCATCTCTCATTTAAATGATCTGTACACTTTAACTACAGGGGCAATAAAATAAACGTGAACTAATTCAACAGAATTAATTCAGCAGATCTACATATAAGATCACACAGTGAGCTCATCTCTCTGTAGTAAAACTACATGTAAACACATGCTGTGAAGCAGATTCCTCACAGCAATACATCACACAAATCAATTTATAAGGGAACCTCAGAAATTCAGAGATTAGATGCTTATCTAAAATATCCGAACCAGTGGAGGACCACTCCATGTCAAACATCCCTCCATTTTTATACAGCTCAATTCCCTCCAACAAGCTGTTTAACAGAACAGTTCTGGGAGACTGAGCTGGATTCTATTCTGGCTGCACATCATCCACAAAATTAATTAACTTCCAATTACTCCCTGACAACCATTCATCATGAGCTGTCAATATCTACCTTTTGTTGTCTTCTTGCTAGGAAGGATCAGTGACCTGTTTTCTCTCCAAGACATCTTTGGTAGATGCTTTCCAGTGTATTCAGAGCATCATCAGTTAGGACCACTGACCCTTCAAACTCTGGATGGTATTTGATGGGGAATCATAAGCAGCCTTCTCCCACCATTGCAGTATGGAGAAATAACAAATAACCAGAATCACTCCCTCCTGCTGCTATTAACACTTACTCTTTGGACTGTCTCAGAGAAAGCACAAAATACATCCACTTCCTGTGGAAATATTATTCAGCATAGCTTCTATTAACCATCTTGAGCTGGCTCTGCCAATTAGTGAATCAGCATCAATCCATTGTGGATTATGTAACAAGAACCAGTTTC
Organism: Sternotherus odoratus; assembly: GCA_032164245.1. NCBI lineage: Eukaryota > Metazoa > Chordata > Testudines > Kinosternidae > Sternotherus > Sternotherus odoratus. The sequence goes on from JAVMKO010000001.1 coordinate 248,411,109, forward strand.
TATGTGACCAAACCAAACAACAGCCTATCTCAAAATCAGAAAAGGGAAATAACAAAAAATTGCAGTGATATGTTTGCCATCATCTGAATGCAATCAACTACAACAAAAATCACATGAAATTGTGTTGAAAGTCTTGCAAATGTTGACAAACTGCTCTAATTTTGTGGATGTGAAACAGGCAATATTTCTGACCACTTCTAAGAATGAACACTCTTTCATTTCACTCTTTCTGAACTTATTTCAGTGAACTTATTTCAGTGGTTGACAGGGAAACAGAATGAAAGGCATGATTATAGTTTATGCTTAAATCTAGTGAGTGTCCAGTTCACCACCCAAACTGATATTTTTTATTGAGTGCCATCTAACATCAGATAAATACAATGCCAGTGGTTCTTATATCTTATATCTGTGGGCTTGAACCTGCATTTTTGAAATCAGTGTTTTATATTTAGTTCTTCTTGCCTTTTCAGCCTTTTGAAAACAAAATTGCAAATGTATGGCAACAATGGGGGATTCCACTGTCAACGAGTAGGATGAAAAAGAAGAGGTCTTCATATTCTACATTCATATGGCCCTTGCATACTTAGAGCCTGTAACCTCAGTGACCTGCAACTTCAAATAAGAAAAGCCAAAGCTTATTCTTTCAGTTTTGAGATCTAAGTACTTTGAAACTACAATGAAGTCAGTTCTGAGCATCTGGTCTATTTAACCCCCTTACACTCAAAGGTCATTTGATCTTGTAGAGGGTCAAGCTTCGTTCATTTTTGTACTTGTTGGGGCCAGGAGTCAGGTTGTCAGATGGGAAATCTACTACAGTGTTTGAGGACCACTCCCAGTACTCACAGTTTTATGTGGATAATGTAGAATAAAAATAAGAATAATTCCAACAACCATTTGTATGATGCCTCTTATGGCTAATGGGAAGTAATGAAAAGTAATTCCAACTACATAGGACAATGTATATGGCTCATCCACTCTTATATCATGTCTTTGTTTTGTTTGAATTTTCTCTTGAAGGTAGGAATCGGTGCTTTCTTTTGGTTGATGCTATTATTATTTTGAAATTCAGTTAGGTTGTAGAGGTAACAGGAATGTCATCTTTGTCATGTTGACTTTTGCTTTCTTAGTTAAGATTATTTAAAAATAAAAGACTACAAAATATACCACCATTGGAAAAATACATTAATTCTAAACCCAGGTATTGATAATTGTGGCATGATCTTTCTCTCACTGAAGTCACTAGCAAAGTACCTAAGGTCAGATCTTCTGCTGGTTTAATTCACCGGATCTGGCCACAATTCAGTAAGCTGGTGCTGGACCTGGAAACTAATGTGCTAAAAAAACATCGGACCAGTTTTGCTCTCAGTTACATCGATTCGTCTCCCATTTAAGCCCAGACTATTTGAGAGCAGAATCTGGTTAACGACCTGTGACATTTTCCGAAAATTGCTTTTTTTCAGCAATTGCCTCACAGACAAGAGAGAAGTATGTTTACATCTTTGCTTCTGTGCTGCACTTACTTGCATTCATCACTAGCATAAAATCCTTCCTTTTATAAAGTATGACAATGTGGTTCACTAGTTGTGACGGTGCTGTTCCTGGTGGGATCCCACTGTGAGTGTCAGATCAGGACAGATTGCTTCCAAAAGGGCATCTACAGCCCAAAGCTGGGGTTTTTCCACACTAAGGCAAACCAAACCAGCCAAACAGAAAAGACTTTGGTCTCACCCCACTGGCTAACCACAAGTCACACAAGCAATCCCCTTAAGACACTCCAGCTTCCCAGTATCACCACCAGCAGCCACCTGTCCTGGGGATCAATGGTTATGAAAACCAATCCCCCAAATAAAGAAAACGGTTCTCCCCAATTCCAAAGAATCAGGCCCCAGACCCAGGTCAATATACAAATGAGATCTTACCACAAATCACGCTGTTGCCAATCCTTTAGAATCTAAAATCTAAAGGTTTATTATAAAAGGAAAAAGGTCTAGGTGAGGGTTAAGAATGGTTAAAAGAAATCAATTACACGCAGTAATGGCACATCTCTTAGCTTAGGCTTGCAGCAAAGGTAGAATAAACTGCAGGTTCAAATCAAAGTCTTTGGATGCATCCCATTTGGGGGATGGGTCAGTACCATTGTCCAGAGTTCCCAGAGTAGCAAAGTTCCATCCAAAGCTGAAAACAAAGCAGGCTGAAGACTGGAGGTGAAAGACAAAATGGGGAATGTTCTTCCAGGCTTTATAGACTTTTTCTTCTGGGCCAAGACCCCTCCTCCTTCTTCTGCAGAGTCCGGTTGCAAAATGGAGGCTCACAGTCACAAGGTCCAATCACCAGACTTTCCAGGATTCATTTTCTGACCAGGCAGTGACATTCCTAGAGCAGCTCGGGTGTGGACAGGCATATACAAAGTCCATTGTGTGGTTGATGTCCCTTAATGGGCCATCAGGCAGCCCCAGCATGTCTGAGCCTTCACAGGAGCCAAGCTTGAAGTACAGCTTGAAGCTTTAACTTTAGTTACAAAATAGATACACACATATGGAATAGATACACACATATGGAATAGATACATACATAAGACACCTGTTATGACCCCCTTCCCATAATATTTCGTGCACCCATTGATCTACACGGTACCAAACTATTTCAGTACCGTGACACCCCCAACGCAAAATTGATGCAGGAAGGGATGACAAAACAGCCCTGATTGCATCCCAAAAGCTCCCCCGTCCGTGGGTTTGCGTTATGTGATCTTGGCCAAGAGCTAAAGAAAACAGCTACTTTATACATACGAGCTCTGGCAAATATTTGGAACCCCAGTACCATCAAATTAATATAGACATAAACGTTGTCAATAGCACAGAAATCTTGGCATTTAGCCATGGAAACAATAGGGTACTGTGCCTCAATTTCCCTTCTTACACTGCACATGTGGTGCGGAATGTCCTTTTCCCTTTGGAAAGTTTCACCACTGTTCACAGGCCTTAACTGTGACACATCAGTAGAACAAGACCCCTTTACATAAAGTGGGTTCCCCTGTATTTCTCTTGACCTGTCCAAAGGATTTTTCACAAGACTAGGCCCATTGTACAATTTTACAGTTTCAGGTAACAACACAGTAGTTACACAAATTGCCATTAGTAACAACAACAATTCCATTGTAAGTGTCCATTTACAATTAGGTTTGTCAATCCATGCCTTTGGGTCAATACCATTAGAATTTTGGCCTTTTAGGGTCACCTTGTGGCTTTTCTTTGCAAAGTCAAATTCTCTCTTTCCTCCTTGCCCTGAAGGATCAAATTTGGCTCCCTCTGGCTTAACAGAACTTCCTGGCTGATCTGGAGGTACATTTACCCAGTCATCTTTCTGAGCCTGAGACACAGACTGTTCACCTGCAGACTCAGCATGGAGACTTTTTCCTGTGAACAACCTTGCCTCCCCAACAAGCTGGTTCAACACAGCCACTTGGTTATAGGGCTGTTCTAATTCCTCCTTGCTTTCTATTGTCAAGCTGGTGGCAGGTAACACACCCAAATCACCTTTCTGCTCTCCTTGTGCCCTGGCTAGGATATTCCTCTGATTAGACAGAGTTTCTACACCCTTTTCCAGCCACACACTAGTAGCAACAGGCAAAATACAAGCACCAGAATTGTCTGCTCTCTGGGATCTTGCTAAGACATTAACCAGATCACCCCTAGTTATAGAGCCTTCCTTCCCAGCAGACACAGACTCAGGACCATTTCCTTTCTGAGCTTTAGCTGAATCCACAACCAACTCTGAAACAAATGCCCCACTCTCAACCCTTCCAGGCTGACAGGCATTTTCTGTCTGCTTTACAGACAAAGAAGAGTTAGAGACACACTCTCCTTCACTAGACCCACAGCTTGGGATCTCACTTCCCTTGTCCCAGCACACAGACAACTGCTTGGAGATTGAGGTAGCTCCCTCCACAGGCAAGTCAATACCCCTGACAGACACAGGCACACTCCCTTCACTGTCACACTTCTCCACACAGGACACAGGTAAGGCATAGGGACACTTCTCTTCCACTATCCTAGCCTTCCCAAACTGCTGCCTAGTTTTATTTAAACCTTCCTCACCAGGCCCATGGCCACTGCCAACAGATACACTGCGGCTTTTCGCAGGTTCACTCTCACAAGCTGTACCAGCCAAAACTATTTCACCCTTTCCTTTCTCAGTTAGGGCTTTAACCTGACTATTCACTGCAACCTGTTCCAGAGAAACCCTTTCCTGATCCATAAGTTTTTCCTGCACTGTACCTAATTCCAGACTCACTTCTGAGACATTAGATAGACATTTAGAAACTTCATCCACAGGCAAACTGCTTTCTTGCACAGGCAAACACTTGGAGAAATTACTCTCATAAGCTGCACCAGCCAAAACTATTTCACCCTTTCCTTCCTCAGTTAGGGCTTTAACCTGACCATTCACTGCAACCTGTTCCAGAGAAACCCTTTCCTGATCCATAAGTTCTTCCTGCACTGTACCTAACTCCAGACTCACTTCTGAGACATTAGACAGACATTTAGAAACTTCATCCACAGGCAAACTGCTTTCTTGCACAGACAAACACTTGGAGAAACCCTCCCCAGACAAACAGCTATTTCCCCCCAGGTGAGAATCCCCCTCCCCCTGGTCATAGCATAATGGGCTAAACACAGAAAACTGCACAGGGTAATACCGCCCCCCAATACTGTTATAAAATGAACTTTCAAGAGGATATAATTTCTGGTTTTCTTCCTTTGCTTTTTTGACTTGGAGCTGAAGTCTGGCAGTTTCTTGTTCCATCTTTCGAAGTCTCTCCCGTCTCTCCAACGTTTCCTTCTCTCTCTCCCATGCTTCCCTCTGTAACTGAGCGTTCCTTTCCCTGGCTTTTTTCTCAATTTTAGCATTTTGTTGCTCTTCCCACAACCTCAGCTTTGCTAGTTCCTGTTCAAACTCATGCTGCAGGCTGTTTTTTAGGGCTTGCAGTTTCATTGCCTTGGTTTTCTGATTACTCATTGCCACTGCTCTTTAACCATCCAAACTCTCTACACCCAAAACTTAAATTTGGACAGCGTGGGGTTCAGACCCAAAGCTCAATTGACCTGGTTCTGTGGATCCTAGCACGACTACGCCACTGTGACGGTGCTGTTCCTGGTGGGATCCCACTGTGAGTGTCAGATCAGGACAGATTGCTTCCAAAAGGGCATCTACAGCCCAAAGCTGGGGTTTTTCCACACTAAGGCAAACCAAACCAGCCAAACAGAAAAGACTTTGGTCTCACCCCACTGGCTAACCACAAGTCACACAAGCAATCCCCTTAAGACACTCCAGCTTCCCAGTATCACCACCAGCAGCCACCTGTCCTGGGGATCAATGGTTATGAAAACCAATCCCCCAAATAAAGAAAACGGTTCTCCCCAATTCCAAAGAATCAGGCCCCAGACCCAGGTCAATATACAAATGAGATCTTACCACAAATCACGCTGTTGCCAATCCTTTAGAATCTAAAATCTAAAGGTTTATTATAAAAGGAAAAAGGTCTAGGTGAGGGTTAAGAATGGTTAAAAGAAATCAATTACACGCAGTAATGGCACATCTCTTAGCTTAGGCTTGCAGCAAAGGTAGAATAAACTGCAGGTTCAAATCAAAGTCTTTGGATGCATCCCATTTGGGGGATGGGTCAGTACCATTGTCCAGAGTTCCCAGAGTAGCAAAGTTCCATCCAAAGCTGAAAACAAAGCAGGCTGAAGACTGGAGGTGAAAGACAAAATGGGGAATGTTCTTCCAGGCTTTATAGACTTTTTCTTCTGGGCCAAGACCCCTCCTCCTTCTTCTGCAGAGTCCGGTTGCAAAATGGAGGCTCACAGTCACAAGGTCCAATCACCAGACTTTCCAGGATTCATTTTCTGACCAGGCAGTGACATTCCTAGAGCAGCTCGGGTGTGGACAGGCATATACAAAGTCCATTGTGTGGTTGATGTCCCTTAATGGGCCATCAGGCAGCCCCAGCATGTCTGAGCCTTCACAGGAGCCAAGCTTGAAGTACAGCTTGAAGCTTTAACTTTAGTTACAAAATAGATACACACATATGGAATAGATACACACATATGGAATAGATACATACATAAGACACCTGTTATGACCCCCTTCCCATAATATTTCGTGCACCCATTGATCTACACGGTACCAAACTATTTCAGTACCGTGACACTAGTGTTTTCATCTAGAGATCTATGTCCAAGGTCAGTTAGGTTACAAGTGCAATGATAGTAATTCTCTGGACTTAAATGACTCTTCACCCTATTCCCAAGTGGGAATATGTTCGGGACACAAAACCATCACACACTTGGGCACAATTGGTGATCTGTACTCAGAAGATACAGACCTCGGGTGAAATCCTGACCCCATTGAAATCAATTGTAAAGCTCTTGTTGAGTTAAACGGGGCCAGAATTTCACTCTTGGAACCCAAACCTGCTCCCTTTGAAGACAGTGAGGGTTTTTCTTTGATTCTTTGGAATACACTCAAGCTTTTCATAGTACAGGTGCTGCAGTATCAGGATTGAGATGTATTAGTAGATGGGTATGGAGAAACCGACACAGAGTCTGCCTTTATTATTTCTGTCTCTGTTCTAGACTATTTTATCAGACCTTTGCTTTTACAGACACAAATTATCCACAAATATTTTTTACACGTTAAAAAGAAAAAAGAATCAGCTACACCTAATATCTCTATGGCAAGGTATATGGCAGTGCTGCTCTTAAATATCTTCTTGACTGTATTGGAAATTATGAACCTTAATTTCAGTCTAAACGTTATGCTTTCCTGGACCAAAATCCCAAGTTTTATATAGTTCTATCAAATTTTATATCAACGTTCTGTGCAGGGGTGAGCCCACATCTCAAAATTCGTACCCAGATCCAAATTTCCCAAAATTCACTGGAATCTGGTTCTATGGTTTTGGTTGGCCTTATGCTTGTGCTAGGGACGAGCTGAAATTTTCCAATTTCCAAAATTCCCCAATTAAAAATTCCTCAAAGTTGCCACTCTTACTATCCTTGAAACAATAAATATGTTCTTGCACTTAAATGGTGTGACTTTATCTGATTAAAAAATGACCATGTACATCATTATTGCTACCACTGTTATATAATTGCAACAAATCTTGTAATATGTATGTCAAGTAAGGTGTCTACAGAAAGGTTATGATTTGCAGAATATGATTATTCTATTTGTATGCATGATTCACTTTTGTATCTGGAGTTATAAATATTAGCTATGTACTTGTATTTCAAATGTTTGCTCCTGTGATAACACCCACAAGATATTTAGCCTGCACATCTTGAAAGGACTATTCAAGTTACATGGCCCATTGAGGAACACTTATCTCACAATGGACCATGGACCTGACGGACTTTCATGTGAAAGTTCTGACTAGAGTATGGCCTCTACTATGACTAAGCAAAGCATGCATGGACATGTGACTTGGCCATGTGACTCCAAACACCATCTTGTTACCTGTAATTTTCCACAAACGAGAACAGGGATCGGCAACGTTGGCACGCGGGACCGCAGGGTAAGCACCCTTAGTGGGCCCCGCCGTTTTGTTTACCTGGTGTTTCGCCGACAGCAGCTCCCACTGGCTGCAGTTCGCCATCTCAGTCCAATGGGGGCTGTGCGAAGTGGCACAGTGCTGATCCCTGAACTAGAACAATGAGTTTCCCTTCACTTGACAGAAGCCATAAAAGGCCCTGGAAACATCTCCATTTTGCCTCTTTCCTGCTCATACCTGTGAACTATGAATCTATACTAATAGGAGCATTCTAAGCAAGTGACTGAGGACCTTCCAATTATTTGGAAGCAACCAAAGACAGCAGTTTATCCCATCACTGCTGCTGATCCAAGAACTTTGCAATTGTTGTACGTATTTGATTCCTTTAGCCAGCTTTTTCTTTCTTTCTTTCTTTCTTTCTTTCTTTCTTTCTTTCTTTCTTTCTTTCTCTTTAAGATCTGAGTTATATATTGACTTGAATATGTGGCTGGTCCTTTGGGATCAGAAGAACCCTTTGGTTGACGAAATTGGTTTTAAATAACCACTCATCATGAAGTTTAGTGGTTTTGGTGGTGATACAAGAATTGGAATACCTAAGGTGGCTGCATTTCTGACTTTTTATTAGGCAGTGTGGTGAGACAGAAGTTTACTTTTGTTGTTGGATTGGTATATCTTATGGGAGAATTACCACCAGCTTTGGGGACCAGCTGCAGATTCCCAATATCCAGAGTTTCCCAAATCCAAAATCAAGTTGCTATTCTAGCTATCATTAAAACAATAAACATGCTCTTTCACTTAAATGGTCAATCTGGTCATACATTAAATCTTACCCCTGATGTTATATTAGGCCTTTTCTACACTGGCAAGTTTTTTTTTGCAGTAAAGCAGCTTTGAGCGCTGTAACTCCTGAGGTGTACACACTACCAAGCCACTTAGTGCACACTGCAGTTGTAGTGCTTTAATAGATGTTTAAGGCCAGATGGGACCACTATGATCATCTAGTCTGATCTCCTGTGTAACACAGGCCACAGAATTTCACCAAGTGATTCCTCCTTCAAGCCCAGTAACTTGTGGATGAACTCAAATAATTGTCTATGCTCATTTGGGAGGAAGGAACAAAAGGCAAGTCCTAGAAATAAATGTACTGTTGTTTAAGATTAATAACTGTACACCATAGATCCGCAACAATCTACCACAATGGAAAAACCTGGTGATGCTTCTCAAAAGCAAATATAGGATTTTCTGAACATCGAAAGCGGTACAGTTATGGTCTCACTCAGACATATAAAATTAATGTGCTGTATTTAGCTTTTAAGTATCAGTGGTGTATAAAAGTTTTATTGCTACTACAGCTACAAACATCAGTTTAGGAATCACGAACCCCACATAAAACCGTTATGAAAGGCATTTCTCTTAATCACTTTAGCAAACCCTCCTCTGGATATCCCTTCTCTCATTAAAAGACTTAAATATTTTACAGATGTTGTGTGCAGGCTTCCGTCCAGATTATCCTTCATTAAATGACTTCTATGGTAGCTGGGTACAAGCAATTCTATTATTGCACACTAGCTAATTATGTCTCCTTTGTTTTCATTTCATCATTTGAAACAAAGCTTTTAGGGACTCAACCACTCAGTAAGAGGTGATGCCAGACCAAATATATTTTCAACAAATCCCAGCTGGGCTGCACTAGTGACAGGACTTATAACACAGAGGAGCTATTTGCAAAAAAATACAATAGATAATACACGAACTCTAGAGTGTATACACAGGGACCCTATTTCACTACATAGCAGTCTAGCAGTGCATCAGCTAGATGTGGAAATGTGATGAATACTCACTCCCAGAGTCACAAATAAGCTGTGTGCATTATCAGATACACCAGCATTGCTGTTTTCATATTAGCCTGACAGTGTTTCCAATGTATATTAATATACTAGTGGCAAGAAGGGGGAGAGGTTGCAAATTGCTTCCCTCCTGGTGCTGGATTGTTGTTAGGCTGTGTCTGCTCTTTACATTGCTTAGGAAGCCAAAGGAGCTGACACGATGACATGATTTTCCCAGAGGGAAGGCCAGGGAAATGATCAGGCACTTGAAGTTTCCCCCTGGTGCAAACACTTTGCCAAGGAAAGCGATTTCTCAGTATCTGTTTGGCTAAAATCCAGACAAATTTTTATTTCACTGTCATGTGGTCCCATCTAGGACACATTGAAGAATTATTGTTATCACTTAAAAGTGTGCAAAGCACTTCACAAACATAGAAGAAGACAGGTCCTTTTCCCCAAAAAGAATTTATAGTCTCAAGAGACAGCAAGGCAAAGGACAACTGTGGGAGAGAAAGGTGAGAGAAAGAGACAATATCACCTAATAAGATACTTTTTATTTATTTTCTTTTTCTCATGTACAATTTGTAACCCTTACTTATACACCTCAGCCTCACTTGGAAAGGGTTAATGTGGGCCTGAGAGGCCAATTAACCCAACTGACTGCACCTGGAAGGTGGGCTAGGCTTAATGAAAGATGAAGCCCATCTGGGGAAGGATCTGTGGGGGTGGGAGGGTGACTATAAAGAAAGGAAGCACAGATTTGAAGGGGGCTGCAGGGAGAGATGGAAAGAATGCTGTAGTCTTTGTTTTGGTGTTAAAGAGTTGAGAGCCTGGCAGGGTCAAAGAGGAAGTCCTGGGGGACAGTTGGCCCTGGGATCCTCTCCTGAGTAGCTAATTGTGGCAGGATGCATAGCCAACTAGGTGAAACAAGCTCTGGTGAGGAAGCCAGATAAAGAGCTGGCTCTGGACTTCCAGAGAGAGACAGTTGTGGGAAGGGGTTCTACTGAGGGGGGGAGGGTGAAAGGTCAGTTCTGAGGAGGGCAGCAGTAGGTTTGATTGTACTTTTAATTTGGGATTTTATTGAGAGGATTTCCATGAGAGCGCCCTTCAAGTCCTATCCCTGATAAAATGGTGGACCTAGAGAGGTTGTAGGAAGAAGGCCTGAAAAAGAGGTTATGATAGAAAGAAATCTGGGGAAGAAGCAGCAAGGAGTCTGACAGGGAAGATATTGGGTGCCAGTTATTGGGTCCCTGGACTGGAATCCTGTGTAGTGGAATCCCCTGCCAGCCCCTGGGGACTGGGGATAAAGGGGATAAAGATGACTGAGAGCCCCTCAGAGAAGCATGTGGGAACCAGAGTTGGAGCCAAAGGCCTTGTGTAAGGGTATTCGACAAAGCTTGCTCTTACCCTGGAGAGTGTGGGATTAAAATGGGACCTGGCCAGGCGGCTGAGACTTGAAAAGAGACAGAGCACTGCAGGACTGAGCATCTGTCAGCAGGGGGCTCAAGAGGGAGAGGGTAGCTACTCCATGCCCAGCCACAAGAGGCACGTCCATCTTGAGTTCTCCTGTAGTTTGCTCTTATCCTCTTCAATTATTTAAATGTGCCTTTTGACTGTTCTTTAAGTCTTGATAGTTTTCTGTGGCTATTTAGCTATTTTCCCTTTGTTTAACCTAATGTAAGCTAAGGAATTGCAAGCCTGCTTGCTGCTAGGGTAGGTTCTCCATTCCCCTCCTTGTTGCAGTCCAAGAACTGTGGACTTGTGGAGACCTCCTCCTCTTTTTCAATGCCTCCCTACCGTTTCCATATCCAGACCCCCTATAAGGGGAAAAAGCAAGGGCCTATAAAGTTTTAAGAGTATCTATAGACATTATTCTAAAAGCCTTCAGGATTTAAGAAAACATGGTATCTTTAGTATAGGGATTCGAAGCATCCTATAGAATTTAATCAAGAATTATATCATTGCTCTGAAATTTGATAGGATGTTTCCAAAGACCTATAAAATGGCTATAATTCTTTATTAAATTACATCAGTTGGTTCATCAGTTACATCAGTTACATCAGTTGGTTCATCTATCAGTTGGTTCATCAGTTGGTTCATCTATTCAATTCATAGGATTTTTCCATAGATGTTACCTACTGCATATGTAACTTAATTGCAATCAAGTACTAGAGGAAACACATTTCTTCCTTATGCCCTGTTGCTAAGGGAGTATAAGATGGCAAAGAGTCCCAGAAAAAAATGCTCTCCTTCAGCCTTGTTAGACTGCAGGGATGCCTGCCTGTCCCACACCCAACTCCTGCAAGAGCTAGATAAAACCTGGGCTGATCCTTTTGTCTCCATACTCAAATTCCATTGGTAAAAGGGGCCCACTCTTCTCTTCAATCTAGACACTGCCAGAGCAACTAACCAGATGCATGTGTAACAAGCATAGCTCATGCTCTCCACTGCTAGCCCTCATCTGCCCATCCCATCTCACCGAGCTTTTGCTTACTGTCCTAGTGCTTACGAAGTCTTGTGAGATGACGAGAACTTTCACCTCTCAGCGCATCCAGGGTGGGAACCTGATTGGCTTTGTGTAGAAAGTGCCATACACACATCATGCTGGATTAATAAATCCACTCCCTTCATCATCATGTCTCCTATGCCCTGGCCACAGACTGAAATACAAGAAGGAAGAAATAAACCGGCAGAAGAATGTCCACTAGAACTCCTAAATTAATCATTGCAAATATCATTTTTTCCAATATGTAATCAGACAGTATAATCATAGGAAAATAATAAAGGCCTTGCTTTTCATCCTGCATGGTTGTTTTCCCTCACATTCATTCATTTTTAAACATTTCTGTAGTCCTGTACAGTGAGAGAAATCTAGCTAGTTAATCAAACACTGATAACCTAAAGAACACAGTCCTTATCACTTTGCTGTAGAATCTGCTCTTGCAGTTGTACAGCAGGGGTCACCATAGCTGTTGGAGATCCTGAACTTTTCACACTGCTTTTTCCTCTGATTTCCACTATATATTGCAGTAGATTCTACTGAGTAGAAGTACAAAAAGAAGAAGAAAAACCCTAGCAAGCAAACCATTTCCTATTATTTGGAAATTAGCAACCCCTGGACTGTTTCTAAAACAAATTGTTTCCATTATGAGGACATTACAATGCTATACACATCCACAAGTAATCACTGTGCAAATACATTGCTGGTTTTAATATGCCGATTTATTCTGCATATATGTGTGTGCATAATTTGACTCTACTTCTCCAAAATTCAGATCACAAGAAACAAATTCACTGCTTGTATTTTCCTCTACCCTAGAGTACAAACAGAATATTTTGGACTCTTTAATGTTAAAATAGCATCGTGATTAATTAAACTAATAAGAATTGCAGAAAATAAGAAACTGCATTTCAAGGGACTGATGATTTGCACATAATATTTACTATTTTAGGACCTGATCCTGCAAACAGGCATACATCTTAGCTTTATTTTCATGTGTGTTTCTACTAAGTCAGTTGGACTACTTGTGCTTAAATGGGTGTTTGTAGGATCACAGCCTTAGTAAATATGGGGTTTAAACTTCAGATTTATTATTTGATGTGAGCATTAGTTTGTGAAATTGAATGTTAAGGGAGGACATTATAACCAAGCTGGGAATCAGGGTCTAACAACCGGACTCCAAATTGCAGGCTGGCCAAATGTATGTATGTTTGATATCAACACACAAACAGAGAAGCTTTGGCTCTTGCTTCCCTAATGAGAAGGTGTGCACTTAGGGGGGCAGATAGTCCCCTTGGCCAAAAAATACTTGCAAAGAAAAGGAAACCCATCAAACAACATATTAAAAGAGAGTAATGCTCCTTGCAGCTGGCTATTCCCCCAAACTATGTTTTTCTTAGATTATATTTGAAGGCTTCCTTGGGCATGTTTAAGAGCAAGTCTCTGGCTGGTGACTGCTCTCACACTTTCACCTAAAACACTTAATTAGCTTTAGGAAAAACAAATATGCACATATACACATCCAGATCATTGTCATTAATTTATTGCTCACTAGTAAGTCTGTTGTGAAAAGTGCTATCAACAAACATACGAGTATCACTTTTCACAGCAGACTTACTCTTCCCTGCCAAGCCTGGGGACAAAGTAAACCCTTGATGGGGGGCCAGAAGAGGCATCAGGGGGGCTAAGCCTGAAGTCCCAGTGCCTGGGGCCTCTTGCCAGGCAACTGGAGCCTGGAACTGGAGCCCAAAGCCCCACAGCCAGAGCCTGCCACCCTGCTGACCCAGCGCTGAACCCCAAAGCCTGAGCCCCACTACCCTGGGAAGGTGGGGAACTCACTGGGTGCCTGCTGCTCCAGCGTTGTGTCCAAAGGGTCTCCAAAGGGGGAGCATGGCCCAACCCTTGCTGGCAGCACCCCAGCAACCAACACCAAGGTGGGGCCTCCAGGAGCAACAGCGAGGGGGAGTAACCACTACTTCCCTGCGCCCCCCCCAAGCCCAGGAGGCTGTGGCCGCAAGAAAAGGTCCTGGTGGCTGCATGCAGCCACAGTAGCCACATTTGAGAAACGCTGGCTGCCAGAGGTTCCATTTCTACCTCAAAATAATGGTAGACGTGAGATATAAGGAGATACACACAGACTTTGCATGATCCTTCACCTGAGGAGACAAGGAAAACCAGTTTGCCTTGAATTCTGTGGGGATCCCAGCTAAGAGTTAGCCAGCTAACGCTGGGAAAGGAAGATTGGTGAGATATCTTTAAACAAAGACAGTAGCTTGTTAAGTTAGGTGTTAGCCATTAGAAAGTATATATATACTTCTGTGTGTTTGTAACCAATTCTTATCTTTATTCCTTCTACTCGGTATCACTCATCCTATGACCTTTTGTTAATAAACTGGCTTTATTGTTACTGCAAAGTGCTCAGGGATGGGTTTGAGGGGAAGGGTGTGTTTACCCCGGTTACATAAATAGTCTGTAATGTGCTGAGTTTTTAAAAGAGCAACAAACTTGGTATCTCCTGTGAATGTACAGTACTAAGTGTTTGCATTGCAGAGAAACATCTCTGAGGAGCTTGGAGGATGCAGATCACAGCATTTGCTGGTGAGGAAGGCAGACTGGCGTGGCCAGGAGATGAGACACAGTCGAATCTGCATCAAAGCTCACTCTTGTTAAGGCAAAGGTAACACACTGACTGACTCACCATTCTGGGTATCCCCAGCAGCATGTGACATAACTAACATTGGTCTTTATGTTGATTTAGCTCTACGATTGTGAAGCCTTACGTCAGTTTACAAGTGACTTGTCTCAATTTGGCTTCCCCCCGTAGCTAACTGAATGGATATAAGCCAGTTGTAAACCAATTTAAGTATGTCCATATGGGGTGGCACCAACATTTAACTGAATCCAGTTTTAGTAAGACCAGTCCTAAGAGAGCAAAATGCACGATAGCCCCTCTCCTCCTGACTATGCCTCTGTTTTTCAAAACCATGCCCCGCTTCCCGAGAGGGCACAAAACATCAGTGCATGCCATGTGTAACAGGGAGTACTCATCCCCGCTTTCAAAAGGAGCATAACAACACTCCCATTCAGCTTCCTTTTTATGGTTTTGTATGGCATTTTATACAACTTAAACTCTTTTCCTCTCCAGTGCACTATGCAGTGGACCTGAAAATCAGGCCCATGATTAATATCAATGGCTGATGAGGCTGAATAGGAATTCTAATTATGAGCTGACACACCGTGAATGGGTTAATTTCACTGCACTCCCTGAAGCATTTCAACAGAAGGTGAATGAGATGCAAGAGAAGGGAGACAACGCTACAGTTATTGAGTGCCTCCAAAATGAGAAATCTTGAAATGATTTCTTTTTTGCTTTGCATTCTGCTACCCTCCACTTAAGGGACAGTGATGGAAGCAAAGTAAACAGTGCAAACGTACTTCTATATTTCCTTTTAATTTAATTTCACAGAAGAAAGGGAAAGCATTTCATTTTGCACTTTGCCAAACACTTCTGTGTCTGAAGTCAAGTCACATCCCCCTCTATCCACTCCACCGAAATTATCCAGAAAACCATTATTTTCTATGTTTGCAACTATTTTTTACCTTTTTGTTCCCAATGGATACAGTAAGCAGCACACCAAGAAATACGGTGAGGCTGTGTATTCTAGAGTTACAAAACCCATCTAGTAAACAAGAATAAATTAAAGATTTAAATATGCTAGAGTTGGGATCTTAATAGGTTAGTAAAAGTCAACAGAAGCTTTCATCATATAGAACTAGCCATACAAATAACTACAGCCCAGCTCCTACAAACATTAACGGTATGCATAAGTTTATTCATGTACGTAGGCCCCATGCGAGTGGTTGAAATCATGTCCCTGTTGAAAACAATGACAAAACTTCCATTGATTTTGGTAGGACCAAGAGCTCAGAGACTAGTAACTTGAATTGAGTTATCCACATATTCAATGTTTTCAGAATTTGGGCCTATTCATGGGAAAGCTGTCCAGGAGAAGTCAAAAGGGTCTGTCTGTTATGACTGATTCACACAGAGCTGGTCAAATTGTTCATCGTTCCTCAAAATCTGAGGAATTTAGTTCTTTTTCTGGTTATAAATTATCCA
Organism: Sternotherus odoratus; assembly: GCA_032164245.1. Taxonomy (NCBI): domain Eukaryota; kingdom Metazoa; phylum Chordata; order Testudines; family Kinosternidae; genus Sternotherus; species Sternotherus odoratus. The sequence goes on from JAVMKO010000001.1 coordinate 248,427,110, forward strand.
TAGGCAGAGTGTTGTTTTACAGGTTTGTTCTTTATTTGTAATTGTTCAAAAAATAGTGCAAACAAATATCAGTTTGTAATTTGTTCCCAAACCAATTATGTGCACCATTTGCTACGTATATTTGTGCTTCACAACATATAATATGAAGGGCCAAAATCCATTTGCTGTGGATGTAAGATTTTAACTGCAGTTTCAGCTAAAAAACTTTTCATATAGGCCCAGAGTCCACACCTTGGCCTGGGCATAAGATCTAGCTAACAGAAAACAATACATGCCTAAGAGAAATCTGGGGTAAGCAGATAACCTTGTGTGTGTTTCCTGTCAGTGAGCAGAGTCAACATAACTCCAAATGTAGTAGGGCATCCTTCTCGTGAGTAATAGACACATGAAGTGCTGAGAAAGGCCTCAAAGTTAACTCTCTAATGCGGGGAGGAGATAAGAACATAACATAAGAACATAAGAACGGCCATACTGGGTCAGACCAAAGGTCCATCTAGCCCAGCATCCTGTCTACCGACAGTGGCCAATGGATAGTTGTACAATACCCCTCAGATCCCAGACAGGGTTTGGGGAGAGGCCTAATATGATTGACATGAGTGATGACGCCCTCCCCTCCCAGATGAATGCTAATCCTAGACCACCGAAATGCAAGGGTAAATTTACAAACAAATGTTATTGTTAAGTACTAATTACTGCCTTCTTGCTTTAAATCTCCAGGAATGCACCTATGGGTCAACTGAGACAGCTGCTACCTCATTGCCCTGGACCCAAAAATTAGAATTTAACCTGTACATTTTAATAGACATAGTTTGGGGGTAATTACCTGTGTGTCAGAAATATGTTAATATGGGCCATGAGCAGAGCCATTATGTAATTTTTTAGACCATTGGCTTACTGTGCTTACCTTGTCTTCCTGCTAGAACCTATCCCAGGGTGTGGGAAAAACCACCTCCATTTCTCCTCTCCACCCAATAAACACCATATGTAACCTATTGTAATTAATTGTTATGCAGTGTCTCTGAGCCTAACAAGCAAAGTAACACTCCACCAGCGCTGTGCGTAATAAACTACTGTGCTTGACTCTACACCAGGGTTTCTCAAACTGGAGGTCACAACCCCCCCCAGGGGGTAGCCGAGTGCTCCCAGGGTGGTCACGAGCTCCTACCACCGCCAAAAAGCTGCCAAGTTGATTAGTTCCGCATTCAGAGGCTTTTCAGCAGACATACCGAGCGCTCTCAGAAGTGCTCGGCATGTCCACCGAAAATAGCTGCCGAATGTGGAAGTATTCAATTCGGCAGCTTTTCGGCGGACATACAAGGGTCGCGCCGCACTGCCGGAGAAGAAAAAAGGGTTGCGGTCTCAGAAAGTTTGAGAGCCGCTGCTCTACACGGTGTGGAATCCATTTCCTTCAATAGGTCATCTGCGTCACATGATATTGTTTCTGTTCCCTGACTGGATGCCCTACATTTCATAAACAGGAGACCTCCTTTTTATGGTGAACATTCTGAATTGGTCCGTAAATCTAAGTGCAAATAATAAAAAGAGCTTTATCAAAATGGCCATGAAAATCCTTCCAATGCAAATACTGTATCAGAATATTTGCACTAGCAATCTTTTGCTTTTTTTGAATATTCTTACAAATAAGTGAATGAAAGGAATCACAAAAACCAGCTAAGTGAATCAGTAGGTTTTAGCTGCAAGAATGTTAGGTTTTTTGCCCATCTCTACATGAAAAAGCCCCATGCACCTTTCTGCCATTATCCTAGTGACCTAGTTACAGTTTTCCAAAACACCTAAGTCCCATTGACTTTCAATGGGATTTAGATTTCTAAGTCTCTGAGGTGCTTTTGAAAATATGACTGCAAAAAAGCATTTTGACCCTTGCTACGTCACATTACAGACAAAAATGTCCAAAATTTCTTGGTCTATTTTTTACTTCTGACCTATCACTATCTTCCCTAACTTTTTTCCCCTTACTTGTCTTTCAAAGATTTCAGGAACAAAAATTTTTTTTAAATTATGCTGAGGCATTTTCAAATGAAGGATTAACACACACCCTCACACAAATGCAGATTATTCTTGTGGGCACTTTATATATTTATTTGTAATTGCTCTTAAAAATCTCCAATGATGGAGATTCCACAATCTCCCTAGGCCAAGGATCGGCAACCTTGGCATGCGGGACCACAGGGTAAGCACCCTTAGCAGGCCCTGCCGGTTTGTTTACCTGCTGTTTCACTGACTGCAGCTCCCACTGGCCGCGGTTCGGAAGTGGGAAGCTCCCACTTCCCGCAGCCCCCATTGGACCGGGATAGAGAACCACGCCCAGTGGGAGCCACAGTCAGCAAAACATCAAGTAAACAAACCAGCGGGGCCCGCTAAGGGTACTTACCCTGTGGTCCCACGTGCCAAGGTTGCCAAACCCTGCCCTAGGCAATTTATTCCAGTGCTTAACCACCCTGACAATTTGAATGTTTTTCCTAATATCCAACCCAAACCACCCTTGCTGCAATTGAAACTCATTGTTTCTTGTCCTATCCTCATAGGTTAAGGAGAACAATTTACCTCCCCTCCTCCTTGTAACAACCTTTTATGTTCTTGAAAACTGTTATCATGTCCCCCCCTCAGTCTTCTCTTCTCTAGACTAAACAAACCCAGTTTTTTCAATCTTCCCTTAGAGGTCATGTTTTCTAAACCTTAAATCATTTTTGTTGCTCTTCTCTGGACTTCCTCCAATTTGTCTAAATCTTTCCTGAAATGTGATGCCCAGAATTGGACACAATACTCCAGTTGAGGCCTAATCATCATGGAGTAAAGTGGAAGAATTACTTCTTGTGTTTTACTTACAACATTCCTAATAATACAGCCCAGAATGATGTTTTCTCTTTTTGCAACAGTGTTACACTGTTGCCTCATTTTTAGCTTACTATGACCCCTAGATCTCTTTCTGAAGCACTCCTTCCTATGCAGTCATTTCCCATTTTGTATATGTGCAGCTGATTGTTCCTGCCTATGTGGAGTACTTTCCATTTCTCCTTATTCAATTTCATCCTATTTACTTCAGACTATTTCTGCAGTTTGTCCAGATATTTTGAATTTTAATCCTGCCCTCAAACCACATGCAAGCCCTCCCAGCTTGGTATCATCTACAAACTTTAAGTGAAGAATCAGAGAGGTAGCCGTGTTAGTCTGGAATAGCAGAGGTAACAAAGTCCTGTGGCACCTTAAAGACTAACTATAAAGTTTTGAAGCATAAGCTTTCGTGGGCTAATACCCACTTCGTCGGATGCAAGCAGTGGAAGTGTCCAGAGGCAGGTATAGATAAATAGTCAGGAATCAGGTAGGAGGTAACAAGGTTAGTCCAATCAGGCTGAACCAGCTTGTTGTCTCCAATCAGGGAGGGTGAGATATTCTTCTAGCAGCTGAATTGAAGGTGTGAACGTGGAGGGAGGAGAAGCTGTTTTTGTAATTAGCAAGCCACTCAAGGTCTTTGTTCAGTCCCAGATTGATTGTGTTAAATTTGCAAATGAATTGCAGCTCTGCAGTCTCTCTTTGCAGTCTGGTCTTGAAGTTTTTTTGCTGCAGTATGGTGACTTTTAAATCTGTAATTGTGTGTCCAGGCAGGTTTCGTAAGGACTGTCCAGTTTGGCCGATGTACATAGCAGAGGGACATTGGTGGCATATAATGGCATATATGACATTGGTTGATGTGCAGGTGAATGAACCAGTGATGGTATGGCTGATCTGGTTAGGTCCTGTGATGGTGTTGCTGGTCTAGATATGTGGGCAGAGTTGGCATCGAGGTTTGTTGCATGAGGACAGTCCCTACGAAAAAGGATAAATGGACACAAATCAGATATCAGGAATGGCAATATACAAAAACCTGTAGGAGAACACTTCAACCTGCCTGGACACACAATTACAGATTTAAAAGTCACCATACTGCAGCAAAAAAACTTCACTGTGAGCCTGACCATGCACCTACTAAAGACAAAGGGAACAAAAGCAAGAACTATGTCTGAGTCCTGAATCACCACTACCCAGTGCCAGACAATGAAAATCACTAGCATTAACCCAACATAAAAGTGGAGTAATGCAGTGATGAATCAAGTCCATAGTCTTCCGGGAGTTCTTACACACCTTTCAGCTTTATCAAAAATCTCAACGCAAAATCTGACACACAGAAACATTCTGTGGATTGGCAATACTCCCTGAAGGGCTCTGGGTACCAAAACCAGTGACTGGCTTAAACTGAACTGACCCGTAAGTGTCGTTTTTCATCTGTGACAAATAAAATATTGATAGTGGTCTTTATTTTGCTTAACCCCTCCAAAACACACTGGGTAGTAGACCATAACAGAATGGAAATTGCTTATAAAAATGTGAGAGGGGACGGCAGCATTTCAGTGTGAGCAACAGTGATTTTCACTTCACTGAGAGACATGCTCCCTCCCATGAAATGCAGCAGTATGGACTGCAAGATGCTGCAGTATATGTTGGTCCAGTTTATAGTATTGATGGGTTATATGTAGTTTGCAATTGTAACATTCACAATTCACTGACGACTATGCTACCTGTATATGATCTATTTACTTATCTGGACCCCATAGTCATTATAATGGAATACCCATAGTAATGCTCAGTATTGTTATCTTCATTTTACAGATAGGAAAACGAGGACTAAATACCTTTATAAATCTAGCCCTAAGCGACTTGACCAGGGTCCCTAAGAAATCTGTGGCAGAGCCATGAATCAAAGCCAAATTCCTGAGGGCCAGTCCAGTGCTTTAACTGTAAGCCCATCCTCATTATATCCCTTGAGCATATGAAGGCTTCATGAACACTGCTGTTTCCGACAAGCCTTGTCTTTTCACTGTATAAAACTAATCACAATCGCTATGCTCTTCTACTTTATCTCCAGCAAATAAATGATTAGTAGGACCCTACCAAATTCACATCCAAGAAAAATGTGTCGCAGACTGTGAAATCTGGTCTTCCCCCATGAAATCTGGTCTCTTGTTTGTTTTTACCTTATACTATACAGATTTCACAGGGGAGACCAGCGTTTCTCAAATTGGGGGTTCTGACCCAAAAGGGAGTTTCAGGGGGGTCATGATATTGCCACCTTTACTTCTGCGCTGCCTTCAGAGCTGGCTGGCAGAAAGTGACAGCTATTCACCAGGTGCCCAGCTTTGAAGTGCCCCCGCCAGCAGTAGTGCAGAAGTAAGGGTGGCAATGCCATACTGTGCTATCCTTACTTCTGCAGTGAAGCCTTCAGAGCTGGGTGGCCGGAGAGTGGCTGCTGCTGACTGAGGGCCCAGCTCTGCAGGCAGCAGCGCAGACGTAAGGGTGGCAATACCATCCCATGCCAACCTCACTTCTGCACTGCTGCTGGAGGCGGCTCTGCCTTCAGAGCTGGGATCCTGGCCAGCAGCCGCCATGGGCGGCAACGTCTATGGGCCCATGGTGCCTGGGCACCAGGAATATTCCTGGCCCGGGGCCCGGCTCCAGCAATGTTTGAGGCTGGGTCTCTCCCTTGGCCCCACCTTCCGCCCCAGGACGTTCCTCCCACCCATGTATCCCCCGGGTGATTTAAAATGGCCTGGGGGCCCCACCCACCACTAGCAGTGCCGTGGAGCTGAGAGGCTTCCTGCCTGCTCACTCCACGTGTCTGTCGGCCCCTCGCTGCAGCCCCTGGGCAGGTGGGGATGGGGTCTGCGTCTATGTGCACTGCTCCTGCAGCCAATAGGAAGCTGTGGGGGCAGTGCCTGGGGGTAGCAGCACGTGGAGATCACGGTCCGTCCTTCCTAGGAGCCCAAGGTAAGCGCTACACCCCCCACCTACTCCCAAAGCATGCACCCCCAATTTCCCACAACCCCCAAACTCCCTCCCAGAGCCTGCACCTCCTCCCATCCCCAAACTCCTTCCTAGAACCTTCATCCTCACCCACAGCCCACATCCTGCACCCAAACTCTGTCCCATAGCTGCACCCCTCGCCCCCTCTTGCACCCACACCCCTTGCCCCACCTTGAAGCCTGCACCCAGCACCCAAACTCCATTCCAGAGCCCGCACCCCAGACCCCCTCCCCCACTCAAACTCCCTCCCAGAGCCCAACCTTTCATCCCTTCTGCACCCAAACTCCCTCCCAGATCCTGCACCCTGCACCGCAGTCCCCTGCCCCTGCCCAGGACCTGCGCCCCAGACCTCCCCCCCTGACCCAAACTCCCTCCCAGACCCTTAGGGGGGGTGGAGCTTGGGGGGGACAGGCTCGGGGCATTCTGGGGACCACAGAAATTTCTACAAACCTGCCGCCCCTGTCAACCACCACTCTCCGGCTGCCCAGCTCTGAAGGCAGCGCTGCTACCAGCAACAGCACAGAAGAAAGGGTAGCAGTACCGCAAATCCACACACACAACAACCTTGCAACCACCTCACAACTCCTTTTTGGGTCAGGACCCCGACAAGTACAACACTGTGCCATTTCAGAGAGCTAAAATTTTCTATTTTTAAAATCCTATAGCCCTGAAGTTGACCAAAATGGACCATGAATTTGGTAGGACCCTAATGATTAGGAAGCCTGCTCTGCAATGGCAAGGCAGAAGTTGGATACAATAACACTTAAACACAGACCATATATGGACATTGGCTTGGGTTAAACAATAACCACATCTGGCAGAGATTAGCTCTGGAAACCGCACCCACGGTCAGATCCACAGCTATCCTTTCAGGGAAATCATATGGCAGCAACTGGGGTCAATTCCACTGCCTGGGTCACTAGGAGAAATGTAGTGACATTTGCAAGTTAACAAGGCATAGCTTCAAAAAAAGCAGAATTGTGTCTTTTCTATTCTGAATTACTGGGTTGTTACAAAATTAGAGCCGTGATTTACAAGTGACCCAAGCAGGAAAAATGAATTAGGGAATTAGGATAAAGCAATAATGACAAATAAAATACATTTTGATCAGTATTAGATACATTCTATACTCTTAGCCCTAACTTGTATAATGGAGTTTCCTCTGTATCTCTGCACACCATAAAAGGAAAAAAACAGCAGTCGTGTAGCAGCATATGCAAATTGACTAAACAGTGGAAAAGATGCATGTTCTGAGCTGCTATTACGTTCTCCACTTGGATCTTTTTTTAATTGGCTTTCCAAATGTCTCTGTGGAAGATACACAAGGAGGCAGCCATCGGGACTGAGAGCAGTGAAATGAGCTTCTTGGACCCTCCTTTTTTACTTGCCTGGGCTTAAATAGAACAGTTTGCCCCACCATATGGCAAAGGTGGAGGTCAGACAGATAAAACGTTTCATTGCGCTGAAGAATGGTTAACAACCCGGGAATGTAAATTCTAACACATCGTAAAACTGTTGCAAAGCAGGCTGAAAGGACACTTTAGTGATGGCAGGAAATCTGTTTCCCAACTCCACCCCATCCCTTCCAGTTCATTACAGGTATTGTGGAAAGCAAAGGGAGGTTTGAGTCATCCCTTGGCAATCTGTGCCCTGCTCCTCAAGCAGATTTCTAATGACTTTTCAATGATGATTTAAGAGGGTCTGTGTCTTGAAGTTGTAAAGGATTTCAGCTCTGCCCCCTCCTCACATACAAACCCAGGGAGATGCACACTCACAATCTCTCAACAGCAGCATTAGCATTTGCCACTTTTGTCCCATTTTCGCTTCAGCGCTCGCTCTCTGCTGCACAATTCTCCTCAGGGTCACTGGATCAACCTAGCGGAAAGAGAAACCCCCCGAACCTCAATGGTTTACACTGGAATAGGATTCATGGCAATTTGTAGCCGTGTTGGTGGCAGGACCACCCCACCACCCAAATGAATCTCACAATAACCTTGCAAGGAACTGGGGCTGAAAATGCGGTGCCCCCACCCCACTTCACCTATCAGTCATCGCTCACTAGGATTTGCGCTAACCCGGCCTGAAATCTCCTTCACGCCCCTTCAACTCCCTAGGGGAGCACAGCGGTGTGAATTGGAGTGGATGGTGAGGGAACCCCAGGCTGTGTGAGAGGAAATGGAGCCTGAAGAGATACCGAACTGCAGAACTGAGGGAGAAAAACTTTTCTGCTTTATATCAATCATTTCCCAGGTGCTAGATTCCACTTCCCTCCCAGCTCATGCAATGCCTTGGCCGCTGTGCCCTTCAGAATACCCAGCATCTCGCTGGGTCTTCTGGGGGTTCATGCTGATGCTTTAGTCATCCCATCTCTGTTAGTGTTAGGGACGAATCTGGACGTTTTTGTTCAGTACCTTGACTTTAATGCCAGAGTGAGACCAGCAGGATCTCTGACCCAGAGAGGTCAAGCTGAGCTGCCCAAATGAGACACAAATGATCCCTGTCAAAATAACATCACCATCGTCCACAGCGAATGGATTGCTTTCCTGGCCCTCCATCTAGCATCCATTTTATCCCCCTTTCAGCGCCATAAATACTTCAGAGCCAGTGTTCAGACCTCCCCCTGCACCTGCAGCAAAAAGAGTCTTGCTAACCGTGTGCTCAGAGAAACGTGCATTTGCTTCCCGTGTTATTTAGCAGGGAAACAGAGGATTTAGTCTATTTCCATCACCCCCTCAGGATGCTGCTCAGTGCTGCCAGAGCTTGCACTGAATGACGGAGATTCACCTCAGTCTCTGGAAGGAGAGGCTGGTTTCACATGCCCCCATTTCTTGAGGCACTGCAGTTATACCAGCTAATTTTGCCCTCAGCCGTGAACCATCTAGAAATAACTGATCATCACTGCCCCAGCATGAATAGCCCCTTTCATAACGCACCAGTGCTTGCACAAAGGGTCCTTCCCTCGACAGGCCCCACAGAGCCTTAGGTACAGGAATGAACTGAGCCCCCAAAGGCACGGCCAGCTGGGGGTCACTGTTACTATCCTAGGGGACCAGCCGAATGTTTAATACTTTGTCAGCTGCCCGAGAACAGGCCCGTCTCCTATTTGGTGCAGGAAGCCAGCCGGCAACATCGGAGTTTTGTGGTGGGTGTTGATCTCTTTTCCTGGAAGCGTGTAAAAAAAAAAGGAGGGGGAGGAATCAATCCAAAGTCTTTGCCAGGCGGAATTACAATGTTAAACCAGGGAGAAGTGTCTGGAAAGGCCACGTGTGCACCGTTGGGAGGGTAGCTAGTGGCTGGCCCTCTCTAAAACTCCAGACAAACCCTGGGAAACTCTGGCAGGAATCATTTTACATTGGTTGCAATAATCCCAAATCCTCCAAGATTGGTGGAGCCAGGCTACCCAATCAAGGGTGGCTGGAGAGAGAAGGAGCCGGGGAGGGCTGCCGCATGGCGCAGGGTTTAGGTGGCCAAGCACTCATGCTAGCTGAACAGGAGTGGGGAACTGGCCAACTCCAATGGGCAGCCCCAGGCGCGGGTCTCTGCTGATCGAGAGTGGTGGTTTATCGCCTCAAACCTGGCTTTTTCTGCTCCAGCTCCTGCTGCCATTTCCCCCTCTCCCCCAAGGGGGAATATAACAGGGAGGGGGCACTTTGCTTTTAACTTGAAGCTGTAGAGAGGATCTTTCTCCATGGAGATGAGGCATTTCTCCACAGGGCTCATCAGAAAGGGCTGCCTTTGCCTCACCCACTGCTGCTGGGTACCTGGCTCCTTGTCTCACATCCCCCATGAGGGGAAGGGACTCATGGCCCCACCACTCCTTTACCCCCACACCCAGGAAAAGGAGACAGGCATAGGGCAAGGATCACCCTTCCCCACTCCTCAGGATCCCGGCTCGCTGCTTCCTTCTTCCTCATCCCCACCCCTGTCCAAGCAGGGAGAGCAGGCCAAGGATGGGCAGGCAGTAGCTGGTTCCTGTTTGACTCCCTCCCCTTATGGGCCACCCCAACTCTCAGGTTCATCCCACCACTGTCCCAGGCAGATGGAAGGGCTGGGGTCCCAGCACGCTGCTCCTTCCTAGCCACTGTTCCCTCTACGCTGTGCTCATGTGCGCGCCCACACAGATCCTAAACCCTGCGCACATGGCAAAACACCACGTGCACAAAAATTTGCACAAAAGTTTGCACAGAAGAAATTTTTTGCAACACAGCCTGTCAAAAATTAGAAGGAACATTGCTCCTAGCCCAAATATTGCCCCAGTAAGGAGGTTAGACCCCCGGGATGAGAACTGCCATGATTTAAGTGGGACTCCCTATCTTCCACACCAACTCCCACCCCTATCCCAGGGAGGTGCTCAAAGGTGGAAAGGCTCTGCGATCACATAGGTGCTAATGAGGAAATTAATAATCATTCGCATCTTGAACTTCTGGACACAGTTGTCTTTAAAAACCCACACCAGCCAGGCAAAAACCGAGGGCCATTTCTCTCCTCCTTGATGTTAATGCTTCTTCTGGTGCATTTTTTCCCATTCCTACATTTTGCCATCGTTACAATAAATACAAAGGTTTTGCACACAATAGCAACTACAAAACCATAAGCACATATATAAATACATAAGATTCAAGTGACATCTTTATGTCACCTATTTGTGCCATCTCTTAGCGTCTTGTGTTCATCATTCATTCCACGATGCTGTATCCAAAAATATAGAAACCTTTCTAGTTAATAAGCAAGACAAACCTGTATAAATAACAAGCAAGCACCCCGCTAAACAGCAGCTGATTTCCTGTCTCTAGGGGTAAATTGCAAGAGCGTGGTACTCGGGTACGTTCCACGATCTCTCTGCCTGTTTTAACGAGGCAACAGGAGACCGTATACATTTCCGCAATGTTTGAACATTGGTGCCTGCAGGTTATTCCCTTCTCCACCCCCTTTTCTATGCACTTTATCACCTAGTTCTGCTAGGCCTCCTAGAATCTGTGAGTTGTGTCCTCTCCCTTCTTCGCAGCATCGCTTTGAGGCATGGGTGATGAATGTCCTTTTTTAATCTAGGAAGATGTTAAAAGCGTGGGGGGCACCGAGTTCAATTATGAAATATGAAGTGCTGCAAGGTCAAGTCTTTGTGGAGCCCCACAAAGGAAGAAATGCTCCCAGGAGGCTCTGATTCCCAGTCAGATGAGTGATCATCATGTCCTCGGAAAGACTTTGATTTTATTACCAGCTTTTTGGCAGTGTTTATAGTTTCACGTGGCTGGAATTAGAGAGCACTTTCCGAGTCTGATTTCTGCTCCCCCATCCCTTTTCTTCAAAAGATGCTCCAAATTCTCATGGAATTGGAGGTGCCCGCTGGAGAATGCAGGTGCTAAGATATGTCCGGAGGGGCTGTCTTGCCAGGATGCTATTCACAGCCTCTATTTGCATAATCTCTTGCTCCTTCTTAAATCTTCTGTCTCTCTCGCTCTCTCTCTTTTCCTGCTCCCCCAAGATACCTTCTAACAGTCTGGCCTGGTTTTCATCCGTGTGCCTTGATAATGCTGATTGCTTTTATCCAGGGGTTGCAAAGTGGAGATCAGTCACACCTTCCTCCCCTACAGAGAGGCCACAAACGCTGGGGAATGTGTTTACTCTTCACATCTGCCAAGACTTTTAACGTCACAGCGCGAGGAGAGCCCCAAAGACAAATCCTGAAATGAGCAAATTAATAATGGTTGGCAACTGGGATCCTGCAGCAAACCAGTCCTTTACCTTTTGGTGCTGTTTGCCCTTCCTTAAAGTTCTCTCTTGTCCTATATTCAAAAGTGACTTCTTCTTTTTGGCAAAGAAGAAACTAACTGGTGTCGTTGGGCTACATTGCAGTGAGTCTTAAAGGTCCCAGTTTACTCTGCTTGGAATGTCAGTACAAACCAGAGGAGGAATCAGAGCCTTAAGCTTTGGATTTGCAGGCAGAATGTATGTAATACAAGTGTGTTTATAGTATTTGGAAAGGGAAGTTAATGTTACTTGAATTTGCTTTGGTTTTTGGAACATTCAAAACTGGATCAAGGCTTTGGATCAGACCCTAATAGCATAAGCCTGAGACAGGAATAGTTCAGGCTTAATCTTCCATACCCTGTCATCTACATCTACAATACAAGCTCGGGCTGTGAGTCCCCTGCTTGTGTACACAGACTCACACTAACCCCCATCAAGCTAACCTGAGTATAAATCGCAATGTCGCTGCAGTAGCGTGGGTAGTGGCAACAGAGGCACGATTGAGCTACGTCATCAAACTAGCTCAAGTATGGGTTCACAAGCTGGGGACTCACAACTAGGGTCCAGACAGCAAATGTGAAAAATCAGGACCAGGGGTTGGGGGGTAATAGAAAAAAACCCCAAAATTGGGACTGTCCCTATAAAACTGGGACATCTGGTCTCCCAGCTCACAACCCTAGCTTGTATTATAGATTCTGACATACCCCAGGGTATAATCTGGACAGTTGAGCAGCTGTGTCCCCTTCATTCTCTATCCTGCGGGGCCTTTTACACTCCTTTGCTATCAGACCATCCACACCTGGCCTGTTCACACAGCCTGCAGCTTGCAAATTCACTCCCAACTAAATACATAAGCGCTCTGACCAGACACTCATGAACTACACACTAGTCAACATCCACAAATTCTTCCCCAGAAACATGCATCTTGTACTGCTCAGTATCCTTCTGAATAGTGTGGCTGATATGTGTTCAACAGAGATGATAATACTTACTTACCTTACTTGGGTATTGTTCATGAAATCAGCAGAGATACTCACATGAGAAAATGCTCAACAGTGTGAGCATCATGGGATGCTACCTATCCAGTTGCCTGAAAATTAAGATCAAGAATCTTTTCTTATATTCTTGGTTGGATTCAACTGGCACCCCTTAGTAACTAATTTATTTCTAATTAACTCGGTGAACAAATGGACATGCTGGTTTATGTTTGTGATGGGCCAACTCCAAATGGTTTGGGGTTCAGTTCAGATCTGAAATCTGGATGCCTTTCCAAGCTTATCCGCACTATCTACATTTATATAAACCATTTCACATCTTCACTGGAAATCTTGCAAGAGCGTTAATAGCGTTATTATTTGTATTCCGATAATCCCCAGAGATCCCGCTCAGGATCAGGGTTCTGGACAAACACAGAAAAGAGGCAGTCCCTACCCCAATCCAAAGTAAGACAAGATACAGCACTGGATGTAACACGCTTTTAAAGAGATAGAGGAACTGGAACAATAGTAAGAGGACGTACGTGGCTGCATAGACTAGCTAGGTGCGCAATCAGCAAGTTTCAAGGTTTCAAGAGCAGGCTATCTCCTGAGATTTACTGCCCTTCTGGCTTTCTGTTAGGATGAAAGTACCGTGAGAACAGCTTTTTTTTTTTTCTCCCTTTATCTTTGTGTTCAGCTATCTATTTCCTATACTGGCCACAATGCAGAAGTGCAGAAACACACGGAAAACAAAAAAAGGGAAGTTGGCTGAGCATTTCAGAACCATCAGGAATACTGGTTGGGATTATGCTCTGGAACCAAGCAAAGGAGCAGTGGATGAAAGGGGTGTCTTTTTTCTTCCCAAATCAATTTGCCCATTTCTATCATTTAAACCTAAACCAATCCTGATACTACTACTTACACTTATATGGCACTTTAGATCTTCAAGGTAGGGTATAAAAATGAATTAGACAATCCTCACAATACCCTAGGAGGGTAGGTGTTATTATCCCCTCTTTATACACCAGGAAAATGAGGCCAAGAGGTGCCTTTATACACCAGGAAAATGAGGCAGAGAGGCAAAATTCCTATTGACTGCAATGGGGCAGGAATTCATCTCATGACTCCCAGTCTGATGCTCCAGACCACACTCCTTATAATGAGATAATTTAGACTCATAGACTTTAAGGTCAGAAGGGACCATTATGATCATCTAGTCTGACCTCTTGTACAACGCAGGCCACAGAATTTTACTCACCCATTCCTGCAATATACCTCTCACCTATATCTGAGCTATTGAAGTCCTCAAATCTTGGTTTAAGGACTTCAAGGTACAGAGAATCCTCAAGCAAGTGACCCATGTCCCCTGCTGTAGAGGAAGGCAAAAAACTTCCAGGGCCTCTGCCAATCTGCCCTGGAGGAAAATTCCTTCCCGACCTCAAATATGCCGATCAGCTGAACCCTGAGCATGTGGGCAAGACTCACCAGCCAGACACCCAGGAAAGAATTCTCTGTAGTAACTTAGAGCCCATCCCCTCAACTTTCCATCATATACCACCAGGCCCTTTTATTACCATAGTCGAAGATCAATTGGCAAAATTATGTTTTCCCATCACACCATCTCCTCCATAAACTTATCAAGCTTAGTCTTGAAGCCATAGAGGTCTTTTGCCCCCACTGCTTCCCTTGGAAGGCTGTTCCAGAATTTCACTCCTCTGATGGTTAAAAACCTTTATATAATTTTGAGTCTAAACTTCCTGTTGGTCAGCTTAGTCTCCTTTCATAAGACAGGTTTTCCATTCCTCGGATCATCTAGTAGCCCTTCTCTGCACCTGTTCTAGTTTGAATTCATCCTTCTTAAACGTGGGAGACCAGAACTTCACACAGTATTCCAGATGAGGTCTCACCATTGCCTTATATAACAGTACTAACACCTCCTTATCTCTACTAGAAATACGTCGACTAATGCAACCCAAGACCGCATTAGCTTTTTTCACGGCCATATCACATTGGCGGCTCATAGTTCATCCTGTGATTAACTAATACTCCAACCTTCTCCTCCTCTATTACTTCCAATTGATGTGTCTCCAGTTTATAACTAAAATTATTGTTATTAATTCCTAAATGCATGACCTTACACTTCTCACTATTGAATTTCATCCTATTCCTATCACTCCAGTTTACAAGGTCATCCAGGTCTTCCTGTATGATATCCCAGTCCTTATCTGAATTGGCAATACCTCCCAGCTTTGTGTCATCTACGAACTTTATTAACACATTCCCACTTTTTGTGACTAGGTACGTAATAAAAAGATTAAATACAATTGGTCCCAAAACCAATCCCTGCGGAAGTCCATTGGTAACCTCCCTTCAGCCTGACAGTTTGCCTTTCAGTATGACCCTCTGTTGTCTCCCCTTTAACCAGTTCCTTATCCACCTTTCAATTTTCATATTGATCCCCATCTTTTCCAATTTAACTAATAATTCCCCATGTGGCACCGTATCAAACGCCTTACTGAAGTCGAGGTAAATTAGATCCACTGCGTTTCCTTTATCTAAAAAATCTGTTACTTTCTCAAAGAAGATCAGGTTGGTTTGGCACGATCTACCCTGTGTAAAACCATGTTGTATTTTGTCCCATTTGCCATTGACCTCAATGTCCTTACAGAGTCTATCCCACTAAAAATCGATTCATCTTACTTAAGTGCCACCTTTCAAGACAGGTAATTGATATTTCAGCTAATAGCCTGTGTCGAAATATTAGTTCAATCATTTTTCTAAATAGAATTTTGCAAATATACATGCACATTCCTAACTGTACACTGAGAATAATCTCCTCCTGCCCCAGGTTGTATACGGAGGAGTACCCCTCCCACCCCAGTTCAATGAAGAGTTATATGTCCTCTCTACCTAGGCCATGTCATATACACCACTCCAGAATGCCAAGGAGCATGGGCCTAATCATTCATTTCTTGACAGCAGTTGAATCCCAAGAAATTCAAGATCAAGTCCAAGTGCACATAGATCCCATTAACATTCATAGGTGTGGTTTCCTATATGCATAAAGAAAAGAAAAGGCCTGCAAGTGAATAATGCTGCTACCATAACAGCAGGCATATTTACTTTTATATGTTTGTCATTAACTTACTGATGGTCCAAAGTAGAGCTGCAATCTGTGTGAGCCGACATCTAGAGTTTATTTATTAATAGCGCTTTCAATGACTAATTTACAGCTTGATATTTTTAGCCATCTACAGAGTATATATTTCATTATTTAGGGTACTTAATTATGTACCTGTCTAATTAGTATCTGTAGAAAACAGGTTTCTTTGTTACAGTGTATCTTTCACAGCATCAGCAAATATTCTTCTTAACCCCACCATATCCTGGTGTTCACAATCTTTAGGTTGCAAAGTTTTAGGATGTTTGCATGCAATAGAATTTGGGAGGCTCGTAATTCCAGCAGCGCTATGGTTGCAGAAACAAGTGCCAACTATAGTAAGGAGGTCGACAAGAACAAAAGAGTGAACAGAAATGGAACGGCTTGTTCCCTATATTAGATCTGCACCTGAACTAGTTGACGAAAGATGGGTCACGTCGGATGAAATGATAAAAAAAAAATCATTAATCTAGCCTTTAAAATAATACTGGGTGAAATTCTGTGCTGAGCTTCTAATAGGCTCAGGGGTGGGAAAAACTGTGGGTCTTTAAGACACCTTTGTTGACCACCCAATCCTGGGTTGTTTTAGAGGCTGCAGAGACCCTCAGCATAATGTAGAGATTATTGAGTGCCCATGTCCATTATAGGAGACTCCCTAGACTGCCCTATGAGCCACAGCACAGCTGGGAACCTCTCGAGCACTGCATGTGGCAGCTTCCCCTCCAGACATCCCTTCCTGCTCCCACAACCTTGGCAGGCAGTCTGCACCACTCTCAGTGCCTGCACTGGGGGACGCCTCTTGACCAGGGCCCCTTTACGCCACTCTGGTGCTTTTACTCAGTGCAAAGGGGTGTTGCCTTGTTACTGCCCCAGGTTATTCAATATTCTGAATCCAATTTGTGGGCAGTCACCTAAGATTATGTCTACAGTACGGACCCTACAGTGGCACAGTGCTACCGCTACAGCTGTGCCACTGTAAGGTCTCCACTGTAGCCACCCTTTCCAGCAGGAGAGAGCTCTCCTGCTGGCATAATTAAACCACCCTGAACGTTAGCGGCGTTAACTATGTTGGCAGGAACACTTCACCTGCTGACAGCACCAGGTTTACAATGGCGCCAGGGGGCCTCTCCAGGCAAGTGAGTCCTGAGGGAGCCCGGCCAGGGTAGGCACTGGCCTGGCTGATCGCACCACTCCCAAGGGGCTGGGGCAATTCCCAGCCCTGGGACCAGCTCTGGTTGCACTGATGGCTCAGCCTGGTAGACAGTCGCCTCCCAGAGGGCCGGTGAATGCAGCCGGACTGCAGACCTTGAGGAAGTGGGTCTCTGGAGGACCTGTGAGGAGGGGTGCTGGGCTGTGAGGGGGTGGGAAACATCTCTGTGTGATGGGGAGTGGGGGGTTCTGTGTTGGGTGGTGGGCAGTAGTAGTGGGGCAGGGGGTGCTGGGCAGGGATGGTGGTGTGTAGAGCACTGTGCATTTGTGGCAGGGTCTTGGGGGGGGGGGGCTCTGTCCATAGGGAATTGGGGGGGATTCCGGTGTTGGGTGGGGAAGATGTGTGATGCGGCAAGGGGCATGCTGGCAGCACAGGGCTGGGCGGACCATTGCGTGTCTGGCAACAGCTGGTTTGTTACTAGTGCCCTCGCACTGGGCTGGGTGGAGCACGGCTGCCCTTACCATGTCACGCCCCTGGCCGGCCCCTTGCTCCAGGGATCAGCCCCCCCTGCGCAATGCTCCATTGCCTCCATTGGGGTCCACAGATATGTTTGGCACTGGACCCACAAAAGGTTAATCCAGCCCTGGACATAATGCTGTCCGCACCAACACTTTTGTTGGAGAAAATTATGTCGGTCAAGGGGTGTGTTTTTCACACCCCTGACTGACAAAAGTTTTGTTGACAAAAGTGCTAGTGTAAACAAAGCCTTAGTCACTTAGTGTGGTTTGTGTTCCTTAATTGGATGGCCTAATTTATCTAAATAAGAAGATTGTCTGAAAAAAATCACAATGAGAGAGAGAGAGAGAGGAACGGAGGGGGAGAGAAAGAGAGAGAGAGAAATCTAGGAAATTTTAAGACATTTAAGATCATTTTCTTGTCTATTTTTGCAAAAACAAAGACATGATATTTGGCTACTTGAGTGGATTCAAGATTTTAAAACAGATGGACTCCTTTCTGAATAAAGGAAAGGCAAATATAAAGGCCGGATTTACTGTCTGGCTATCTATCTAGGATTGCCAACTCTCCAGGATTGTCCTAGAGTCTCCAAGAATTAGAGATTAATCTTTAATCAAAGATTATGCCACGTGATTAAATCTCCAGGAATACATTCAACCAAAATTGGCAACCCTATGTCTATCGGACTTTTCATGCTAACTTCTTGTATCACATTCAAAAGTTTATCACATTCCAACATTTGGCATGTGTGTGTGATCAACAATACTGGGGCCAGATCTTTGTCCAGCTTATCTAATTCTATGAATGCCAGGATTCGGGCCAGGGGGTTTGAGACACTGTTGTATATTTCCCCCATCACATTCACACTGCACACTATTTCAGCCAGCTGCACTGGCTGAAAACACCAGGCTCCATTTTGTGTTACAATATGATTCACCAGGCTCCATTTTGTGTTACAATATGATTCAGCTGCCATTGCCCTCCTCATCATTTACTTGCGAGTACGCAATGCTACTTGCTAAGGGTATGATCATCACTTCTGGTGCATCTCATTTGATTCATGGCACGCATGCCCAGCTGGGTAATGTTTGAGAACCGCTGTGTTAAGTGCCTTTAATGCTTCACCAAAATAGAAGTTACTGGTTTTCACTTCAGTGAGAGTTGTGGTTGCTCAGCACCTCTGCCGATTGTTGTCCCCACACCCGTAATCTCTGGTTCCCTTCCTCTGTCTATAAAATGGAGATAATAGTACTTTCTTTCCTACCTCATTGCGATGATTAATTACTGTTTACAGAGCACTTTGTGAATGCTTTGTGTTAAAATATATTGATGAAACCTCACACGAAAGAGGACAAAGTCCTATTTAATGCTCTGTGTAGGTGCACAAACAATTCAAAATACACCACGTATCTAAAGTTTCTTAAGAAATAAAGCCACTGAGTGCTGAAACAGCAGATCAAACCAAACCAAAACACACTCCATTTCAAACCCTACCAACAGAGCCATATGAATAGCCCTGTGTGCACATGGTCATTGAATCTGTGTTACGTGACTTCTCTGCATGGTTCTTAGTGCTCTGACTGTGTATTTCAGCAGTGACAGGCAAGCCATTTGAACCGAACAGGAACTTGAGGATAAAACATTCCTCACTGATCAGCAGGGTCAGGCTTACATGGTTGTAGAGGAAGTCTGAGTTGCACTGGGCCATTAGTTTCCTCAGCCGTCCTCCCGCAGCCTCAGTGGGGTTCCTCTCACTCCTTCCCCCGTATTCCCGCCTCTCATGGCTTCCTATGTTTAAAACAAAGAAAACTTTATCACTGCCACATTGATGCCCCGTGCTTTGGCAGCCATTGTGCAGGGCACACCATGTGTAAGAATACAACTTGTGCCGCCGGTGAAAAGCACCATTTCTAACAGACACCCTTGGTCTCTCATCTCATAGAGCTGGATCCTGAGCCTACCGAAGTCAGAGGGAGTTTTCCCAATGACTTCAACAGGAGCAGAATTGGACTCTATCACTATAATTATTTCAGACTGGTGTTTACTATACAAATCCTTAGGAACATGCATCTAGGGCACATTCTTGTACCCCGGCTGCAATATCGGGCTCAACAAAAATGCTATTTACACACATAAATGAACAGAAAGGAGTAGAAAGCCGCAGCCTTTTTCTCGCCTTTCAATGGGGACTGATGTGTCCTAGCCAGGTGGAACACAACTCTTTAACTATGCAGTAGAAAACAACCCGAAGGGGCCTCTCCCCCTTCCTCTGACTACGCATTCAGACAAGCTCCCAGAGCAGCCCCAGAGCCTGTTTCATATTCGCTGGCTCGTGACCTTTACAGACCACTATGGGTTTAGAGGAATGTTGAATTTTTCAGCAGTATGGGTGTGCTAGGTTCAGTAGCCACGAAAGAAAAGAGGAGCACTGAAAACCCTTTTAACTTCCGAAGGAGGGGGGGACGGGATGACTCCAGCTGCAGTGGTTTAAATCTATTTTAATAATGTCCACAGGCCTTTCAAAGTACATGAAAGACAATAGGTGGGTGCAATTAATAACGATTGGTTTGCCATTACAGTGATAAATAACTTTCAATAGCTCTTTAGAGCACCGTTTAGGTCCTTCCTTTCCCTCTCTTTTTGTGGCAGATGGTTTGAAATCCCCAGGCTCCCTGTGCTTTGACCTCCTGCAGATGTGGGGAATGGGACAAAATGGCCCTCAGGACCATGGAAAAAAAAGAAAGAAAACCCTCCTAATGTACCGTATCAGGGCTAGCAGTGGGGTGGACCACTAACTGCTTTTTTATTACTGTCACTTACCAGCTCCAATTCTTCTGTACTTAAAGAGTTATGTCAGTAATTGTGAGGCGGCTGAAAGGGAGACTGGATGCATGTGGTGGTGAAGTATTATTGGAAACCAGGCCAATAGGAGATGAATGAAAGATTATGAGAAGGGCAAACTACCATAGTTAGCAGCTCTCTAACAAATAGACATTGATATATTGTCCTCGTGGAGATATTCTGACAGGCTATTATAGGTCTCCTAATGAGGTTGTCATGCATTTCTCTTCATGTAGCCATTAAAATCTTGTCTACATCTGCTTCGAGGCGCCTTGGAAGGGGAGGAGCAGGGAACCCTCAATATTTTCTCTGTTCTGCAATCTGCCCTTTTTTCAGAGCGAGTGTCCTATCTGACCTAACAATACAGAGGCATATTTAAGATTGTACAATATGAGCAAGTTCAGCAGCTTTACAAGAGGGAATCACGTCCATGGTGGAAGAAACATTTTAATGTGATCTGTGGAGTGGCGGCTGCGATTACGACTAATGGGAAAGACTTTATGTCACCATTTCTTGATCTGTCCAGGTGGTGAGATAATGCAGGGTCTCGCCACATATAGAGAGCCAGCACATCCCCCTTGAGTTAGAAAGAGACCCCAGGATTTTGACTGATATACTCATTGGCTGCCACCTGTAGTCTGAATTCAGGTGTGTGTGCAAGCATGAGTCGATGTTTAACTAGGGGTCGGTCATCTTGAATCATTAAAGCAAAATCCTGCTTGCCTTACTCAAGCAAAACTTCTGTTGAAGTGCACGGCTGTCTTGCATGAGTAAAGGGAGCAGGATTTGTGGAATGAAACTTCCCTCGCTGAACTTCCAGTTCTGCCATTGGGCCTCAGTGGAAGTAGGCTCTGATCCTATGCCCTTACAGTGAGCCTCCCTGATGATACTGGCCCACACTCACAGCTGTGGCTGAGAAATGCATAAGGAAGCTCAAAGGAGTAGGGGGCTTGCAAACAGGATTCAAGCTACATTTCTCTCTCTCTCACACACACAGAGCACCATTTCTAGGCTGTGCATTAAGTCAGTTCCCTGCTGCAACTTCAGCACCCAGAAGGGGGGAGTGTAAGAGGTGCTGTGGTGATTTGCCTGAAGCTGAATAAACGAGCTGAATCCTCCAACAGTGTGACACAGGGCAGCCACACCACATTCCAGGGTCTGTGCCTTAATATTTAACATGCAGGAAATTTCAACTCCATTTTGAATGACTCACCTTTGCCCAATGTACATTTTCAACTAAACCATGAAATGTTTAGAAGGATTGAAATCAGATGCATCAGGCTAATTTTACACTATTGTAATAAAGCAGCCTGCACCGGTCTGAGACATTTGTTCACGGTTTCTAAAGTCTCTTGGGAAAAAATCCTGGTGCAATCAGTTTGTGCATCTTTATATAGTTTAACAAAGAGGAAGCATGTGCATAACTGTTGTAATGGAAAACCAGAAACCAGCATATAAAATCATTTGGGAGTTGATGTTTGAATCATCCTTAAACTAGGGTTTGCATTGGACATGTCAGATGTCTGAGCATTGCTCCACAAGAGATAAGAAAAGAAGTCCCCTCGGCTCTAATGAGGCAGATCGAAATGGGTGAATACATTTTGATACACAATGCATCAGTGTCTGGTTTGTTTTAGTGTGAAACAGTAACCTCTCTCCCTTTTTCTGGGTAAATGTGGTACAATAGACCAACACCGCATGAATCTATTATGTGTTATAGGGCTTTTAGCCGGAGTATGACTGTTTAACCAGGCAGTGACACGAGAAGAATTACTATCCGCCACTCCAGCTGAAAGTAGAGATTGTATTGATTCACCACACCAGCCTGCCATTTTAGCTTTGATTGAGAGGCTTTCACGAATCCAGAAAGGTAGCACTCCTTCACTGAAAACAACAGCAGGCGGTACAGACGATTGAAACCATCTGCCAGTTTCAAAGAAAGATGAAGGTGTTTCCCAAAGTATCGCTCTAGCCCTGGGTCTATCCAGTAGATCTATCGATCCAGCCCCTGCATATCTGTGGCTGAAGTACAAGAAACACTTTTAAAGGCTTGATTTGAGGTTTTAAGAAGAGCACATTATGAAAGACCTTGATGTAATCTGAAAACTAATTCCACCCAGTGCCGCAGTAGTCACAGCCTCTCTCATGTAATAGGTTATTTCTGCACACTCCAGAAAAATAAGGGCTTATCCTTTTTTCAAGATCTCAGCAGAGGAACTTTTGAATTTGTGGCTCTGTTTACTCACTCCCAGACACGGTGTACAAACATCTTTCAATTAGACGTTATCTTACGAGCAGTGCTCTCTATTTCAAATAGCACCAATTTGCATTCCTGGGCAAATTAGAATTCAGAAAGGCGTGTGAGCAATGTGCTTGTTTACACTTCAGTAAATATTCATAAAGTACTGATTACCCTTGCGCCATTCCCAGAGAAACTGAACTCACACTATGGACTCTGTTTGGTAGGGAAGGTTGCCCCTACCCAGACTCCACCCCATTCATGTTTAAAACTCACATTTACAAAGAGTGAAAATAACAGATAGCAAATATTATAAAACAGAAAATAGTCATGAAATGTAATAGTGACTATTTGTGAGTTCTACAGTCATCTGATCACCAACCCAAAGTGGGTTCAAAATAAGAGCCTGATGCTTCCACAGCGTAATCTTTATTAAAGGCAGTAGTCCCTTTAATCCCTTTGAAGTCTGCAACGCAACCAGTCAAAGGAAAACATGTGTATTATGATTGTGATAGAAACAGAGCTAAAATATACAATCCCTACCCCAGAGAGATTATAGTCCAAATAACACACAACATAAGTGGAAGAAGCCACAACACTTACAGAAGAATTGATGGGTCAGGTTCTTAGTCATTGAAAGCAGCAGAAGTAGGAAGCTTTGGACCTAATTTTCCTCTTGCACCACTTTTACACTGGTGAAATTCGTTGCCTTCAGTTAAATCATTCCTGATTTACACAGAAGGAGAATCCAGGCTTCGATTGTCAGGGAAAATAAATATTTGGGGGCCAATTCTGCAAATCAAAAAAGAATTGGAGCTTTCAGAACACTGAACATTGGAGCCACTGAGAACTCTGCCGGAGTGTAAGGAGCACAAATTAATGTCTCTCTCCTGTCGGTGAGTTACACAGCTGCAGAAGTTTACAATGCAAATGCTCAGATATTATCTTTCTATATGGAATATAGATGTTATAAGTGAGATTAATGCAGGCAGCAACTTACAAGCATTCGATAAAGTCTAAACACTAAGCACATTTTTATAACTCCAATATCTGTTGTAACAATAGTGACACACAGGTGATCCAGACTACGTGTTTGTCAGTATACAAGTGAGGCCTGGGGACCCTGGCAGAAACTGACACCTGGTTTGCCAGCATCATACCCAGTTCTGCAGATTTCTGCTGAAAGACTCAGGAGTACAACATTCATCTATTTTCCAAGATACCGTGCACCCAATTCAACAACTAAATGACGTATTAAAGGTATGATTGTTGTATTCACCACCACCAAATGGCTCTGAGCTGTGCACCCAGCCAGTCCATGCTAAGACACTTTGGGTGAATGGGGCTTTACACATCTGAGGTTCTGGCCTCCTATTATCTTTGTCATTCCATTCCCTCCTCCCCTCCCCCGCCCCGTCCCGCAACTCATTGTACGCTTCCAGCTAGTATGCCTTGTGATTTAGACTGTACATTTTTTGGAGCAGAAGCTGACATTTATTATATGTTCTACAGTGCCTAACACAATGGGTTGAGGTCTGCAAGTGCTACCTCAATATAAATGATAAATAACAATAATAACAAAGCTAGCACCATTTCTCCCTCTGTGATTTCACTATTCTGTGAAAGCCTGGGATATAAATATTCCTATGCAGCACAGCATTATAGAAATAGGATTCTCTTGTTGTAGCTAAATTTGTTCACATTCATTTCACTTACAAAAGGTACTTCGTTCAGCAGTAGCCTCACTTTCAATAATCACCCTCTGATTCGGACTTTATTTTGTACACTCAATTAGTCAATTTTGCACTGGTAATAGCTAATGTGCTGTTACAGAAGGAGAGAAGCAAAACGTTTCAGCACGATCTTTCCATTTCTAATGGCTTCTCTATTTATTTATATTATACTGTAATAACTACTGATCTTCACAAGATTATGGAATCCAGAAAGCATTATAAAATTCATTAATGATGACTATAGAGGTTCTAACCCCCATTTAAAATGTTCTTTACATTCAGGCTGTTGTAAATGAATGACAACATCTATTATGAACAAAGGCACTGTAACCACCCCTAATTTGCAAAGCATATTATCCATGATCAATAGCAGATGATGGAGCCCAGCTGACTGAAAAGACTAATTTTGGAATTCAAATGACATATGGTTTAAATCCCACAGTACGCACCCTTCCCTAACTAAACAATGAGGACATACAATTTCCAGGATTTCTGATGCAATGCTCCACAATTAACAAAGCTCTTCCCTTGGGAATAGTAAACCACTATTTACATTTTAAGTTCTCCTGGAGAGCGCAAGACTTTTCTGATTCCTCCACAGGATGTGACACAGAGCAATACTTAATGAATAAAATGTAATAATAGCTCAGTAAAGGCACTTAGTTAAACATACAGAATAAATAACTTTAAAAGAAAACCCTAAATGAAGATGTAATCCTACAGGGAAAATGCCTTCCGATTTTTGACGAAGCAAAATGTTCCGAATTTCAATTGTTTCACAGGGGTTCACCCAGCAGCAGTAGTCTAGCACACATTAATAATAATTTCGAGAAAGTCTATTTATTTTAGCTCTAGCCTACTTTAGGTAGTGGGTAATGTGGGGACCACAAGTGCATAGCTTATTGCTTCATTTAGATTCTAACACCGTAGCCTTAACTCTATCTCAAGTTGTGTATTAATGACAAGGAGTTCCAAAGGGATTTTCTCAGACATTAAGTGCTTTGGAAATGTAGGCAAAAGCCTAAACTGCTGTAACATACACATTGAATTACATATTCTACTTTTGAAAACAAAGTATTTAAGAATTACTGCATTATGTTATTCTGCTCCCTAGAAAATTCTGGGACAAATTCATCCCAAGTGTAACTCCACTGCTTGCATCCAACGAAGTGGGTATTAGCCCACGAAAGCTTATGCTTCAATACGTTAATTAGTCTTTAAGGTGCCAAAGGACTCTTTGTCACCTCATTTATGAGAGGGATAAGTCTGATTCACAACGTTTACTCTTAGGTAGTCCAAGGAATAAGTTTACTTTTAAGCAATAGATATATTCTTCAACAAGCCACAGACAGACCTGGGCCACACACTTCACATTTCAATTCCAGTCCAAACTCCTCTCAGAGGAAGAGGTTGTTTGGATATCCGGTTTTGATCTGGGCCCTTTTTTACTTACAATAACATGCAGTACATTCTCGGAAAACCTTCTCTCTAGACCTACTGTATCTGCACTGCTTCTGTCTTCCAAATCTTATGGACTGTCACTTACCATACATCAGTACAGTTCCCGGAACAATGTGGACCAGAGCTGTTTGAGGTCTGTAGGTGTTTCCAAAATATAAATGTTAATAACTGTTGTTTTCCATATACCACAATCCATGCAGAAAACCCTTAGAGCTGATGTAATGGCAAAAGCATGGGGCTGGGAGTCAACAGACCTGAATTCTAGTGCCAACTCTTAAAATGACTTGCTGCTGACCTTTGATTAGTCACTTATCCTCTCTGGGCCTCAATTTACTCATATATATAATGGGGATAAAATACTACCCCCTATCATAAAGCACTTTGACTTCTATGGATAAAAGGCCTTATAAATGTAAAGTGGCAGTAGGCACTCAGATATGGCAGAACTGAGACTTGAATAAATGCCTAGATAGAAAGATAGATTATTTTATCAATTACCACAAAAGACTGAATATAATATCTAATTTAAGAACAAATCTGTAAACTTACACATTAGATAGATAGATAGATAGATAGATAGATAGATAGATAGATAGATAGATAGATAGATAGATAGATAGATAGATAATCACAAGTGATAATCTTCCATATATTCCCTATATATATATACACAATTATTTTATTTTTATTTCTTTTTGTAGAGCTCAGCATCATGTATCTGGGTGCTGTACAAAAGATAAATGCAATAATTATTAAATTTAATTAAATCCAAGTTTAATGGCCCAGAAAAAAGTGCCCAAGAAAGAACTTTGCCCCAGAGCTGAGCGAATTGTTACTTACTTCAGTGGAGCTAGGGTTCCGACTCTATGTACAATCAAAGCAACTCAAATAGCATATCCTTTTACATCAAATACCTGAAGTGATACTGCCAGAAAATAGTTCATGAGCTAGCCAAAGACTAAAATATATTCACACTGAGCATTCATCTAATAATTCAAAGCAATTCATAAAAATTCCAGTCTACTTGAGGATAATTCACCTACAGAAAAAAGGGCAAAATCCATTGAATAAATTATTCATAACAAATGATTTTCCCAACTCTATTCTGTCAAAAGAAGAGCAAAGAAAAATTAATGCCACAGATAGTAGTGAAAAGAGAGGACAAAAAAGATCAATGCCGAATTGATCTGAATAGAAAGACTTTCCTCAAAATGTGAAGAAAGCTACAAAAAGACAAAGATCATCCTCAGGGAAGGAATTCTCTAGATGAGGTCCTAGAACCTAGGAGGCCCTTCCCCTATTAGGGCTATCCAATCTAGATGAAAGTCTGTTGTGAAGACTAAAGACCACCCAACCAACCTTTCCTAGAAGGGAAAGAGAGGGGAAGACAGGCATTCAAGAATCTTAATCCTAATATAATGTTGACCATTCAGTCAACTATAACCATCAACTGCCTTGATGTTCATGTTAGGTCAGTAAGTAGAGAAATTCATACACAGTGCCTCTAATAAGAGGTTGATCTTTCTATGCAATATTATGGAAATTATTATAATAGAACTTTACTAAAAGTTTCCTCAGTGTACAAATCACTCTTTCTGTCTTCCTGGATATCATGTCTCTCTCTCTCCCTGCCCATCACCCCCCAGCCGGGGTATGGGCCACCAACTGGTGTTGGTGTTTCAGTAGCAATTGGTTCCCTTACGGGGTGGAGTTGCTAGCCCCACGCTCATGTTAAGCCTACAGCACCTGGTATTCCCAGCAGGTCTCCCATCCCAGTACTAGCCAGGCCCAACCCTGCTTAGCTTCTGAGATCAGACAGGATCGGGCGTGTTCAGGGTGGTTTAGCCACATTGGATATCATGTAAAAGATGATATTTTTAAAAACTCCTCCAGTGGCTTTAAAATTAGTGAAAATTGGATTGCTTAATTGCCTACATAGCTGTGAAAAATCTCAGCCAAAATGTATAAAATGCATATAAATTGGTCAATTGTAAAACATTTACAATTTTGCCTTTCTTACATTACATTCTTCTTGCACCAGTAACAGAGCAGAGGATGGAAACTAATCTC
The DNA here is from genome assembly GCA_032164245.1 of Sternotherus odoratus. Classification (NCBI taxonomy): domain Eukaryota; kingdom Metazoa; phylum Chordata; order Testudines; family Kinosternidae; genus Sternotherus; species Sternotherus odoratus. Next base: position 248,454,861 of record JAVMKO010000001.1, read on the forward strand.
TTCCATTCCTTTCTGGCATTTGCTGCTGCTTCTCTGATGCTGAGATGGACTGTTCTGCTAAGAGCTTTTCTCCAAGGTTACTATAGGTGTTTCCAAAATATAAATGTTAATAACTATCGCTATCCGTATACCACAATTCATGTAACTTTGCATCCGGTTCTTGCTCTGTCTATGATGCTTTCCAGCTGTGACTGCTGCAGCTTGAATCACATTATCTTTGGACCTTACCCATTTTTCTTCAGGTCTAGTCTGTGTCCCACCTTACTCTGCCTCTGGTAGTGCCTCAGATCTGTTCCTTAGTTCAAGTTGCAACTTCTCACAGTGCTCTTTTGTTTTCAGTTCTGTACTGTTGTTTTTCTTTACTGCTTTCTGTTTAAAGTTGATCTTTCTCAATTTTAATTTCAGTTTAGCAATGCAAAGATTACGGTCACTGCTGACATCTGCTGGCCAATATGCCCTTGTATCTTGGACGGATGACCTGAATCTCAAGCCTATGTAGATGTGGTTGATCTGGTTTTTCATTTTGCCATCTGGCAAATTCCATGATTCTTTGTGTATGTCTCTGTGAGGGAACAGAGTGTTTGCAAGAACTGGGCTAGACATCCAGCACAATTCAATGAATCTCTCCCTGTTTTGGTTGATGATTCCCTATCCATGCTTCCCATTGCTCTTTCCATTCTTTGGTTGTCACATCGTACTTTAGCATTAAAGTCACCCATCACAAGGAGTAAGTCGTGCTTTGGTATTCTGTCAATCATACTTTGGAGCCAATTGTAGAACTCATCTTTATCCTCATTGCTATGTTCCTGTGTCAGAGCCTGGCACTGTATGATTGATATCTTTAGAGATCTGGTTTCGAGTAGGATGTATACAATGCATTGATTAATAGGTTCCCAAAATCTGTCATAATGAGCACTACTGTTCTGAGAGTTTGTAGTCACTATGACCTGAATAAACAAGCTGTTTCTTCTCTTGCTTAAAGTGCTTCTTATCCAAGGATGCTGGAACTAAGGAATTAGGTTAGAAATTAGCAGAAGCTAAAGCAAAAAAAAATTGCTCTTAAACCAAAATAATTTAACTTAAATTAGTTAAACCATTTAACTTAAATAGATTAAAAACCAAGCTAAGTTAAACCAGTGCAACATACTCACTCAGAGAAGGCTTCACTTACAAAGCAACTTCAGAGTACATTGGAGTTATTCTGGCTTTTCACCTAAGTAACTAACAATCGGACTTGGCCTGGTAGCTTTAAAAGAGAGATGATCCACCCCATTCATACCAATGGGATATTAAAGCTGAAGCCTTATGAACATGTTAAATGTCAGCATTCTTAGCTATTCCACTGTTAAATGTCGCAGCGGAAATGTGATTTGATGGGGCTGTGAGTGGAGATTATGAAAAGTACCACTGCTTCCTCCCCATAGGGTTACCATATGTCCCAATTTTATAGGGACAGTCCTGATATTCAGGGCTTTGTCGTAGATAGATGCCTATTACTTTCCATCCCTGCACTGATTTTTCACACTTACTATCTGGTCACCCTACCTCCCCACCTCCTGATTCTGACCCCTACAATAGTCTCCTTACCACTCACTGCCAGGGCAGTTAGCAAATGTATTAATCAGAAGAAGTTATAAGAGGGATGAGATGCGAATAGAATAGAATTTGGTTCCATCTAGCTCTTTCCATACCTACAGCATTCTAGATCTTTACCAAGAGCTAGTCTGTGACTTAGACTAAATGCCCATGCAGGGGCATAAAGGAGAATAAGAACCCTATCCACTCTTTTGCTCCTGTGTGGATTACCCAGGTCTCAGGTCTGATCCCACAGGCATAAGGGGGCACTGCACCCTCCATCTGCCTCCAAAGCAAGTGGGCAGGGATTGGCCAAAGAGGGGTGGAGAATAGAGAGAGGTTTGGCTCTGCTCCCAAACACCTTGATCAGCATAGCTGAGATGGATCAGGACATGCTGTAATTCACTGCCAGCATAGGTTAACAGTAAATTAGCATCTCCAGGAGCAAGGATGAAGCAGGGAAGTGTGTCTCAGAGGCACAGTGTCTCCCACGGATATCCTGGGGACGGGGGATGCAGCTACTCCTCACCCTCATTGCTTGGGGTGGTACCTACAGATACGCAGTAGCCTGGTAATAAAGTGACTATGGTAGTAAAATGCAACAGCCATTATGCACTTGGCACTAGTTCTAGCTTTGATATAATAAGCTGTTTAATTGAGCCTGGGAATTTCTCCAGTTGTGTATTATTTATGAGTCTGTCGTGTATTAATAAAAATTACATGTCTTGGCAAAAACAATGAGCAAAAGTCATCTGCAAGAACACTCTTCTGTATGGATATTTTTCTAGGGAGGGTATTAATTTATTTTAAGTACGGTTGTGCTCCATTACACGACATGCATACAGATAGCAGAATATTGGGAGATCCTTTACAAACATAGACAGAGCTCCTTTTCCCACATAGGTTTACAATTGCAGTCCTAGGCCACTGTGTTTGCGTAGTGAAGTTCACATAGCTTCCGATCACTACATTTTCATAGATTTACTGACCTCTACCAGCCCTGTACTTGAGCACAGATGCCAGCTAAGGCAGTGGTCAAAAGGAAACAAGCACTGTGCTATGGCTTTAAAGTGAATATTGCTCCCAATTTCTTTTTATGCTTCAATGTACTAAGAACAGGCCCAAGTTCTATTAAAATTATGGAAAAATAGATGTGTCTGCTTCATCCATTTTTAATTGGTAGAGATTGTAAAGTCATTCTTTGGAAAATAAATACTTTACTACCTTCCTTGTACATTTTCAGTGCAACAGTGGATTTGGTTACAAGCTGCTGTTTATTAATAGCTTCTTTTTCAGACTGGATTTTTGTTGTGGGGGAAGGGGTTCGTCGCTTTTTTAAAATTTTTGTTCCAATATTCTAGCACTGAATTGCTCATGGGAAAACTTGAGAAAATGGGTTTTGTGTGAGTGCATGTGTGTGTACAGAAAAAGAAAGAGAAAAAGATACATCACTTAAATGCCAGCAATGCCCCTCTGCCATGTACATTGGCCAAAGTGGACAGTCTCTGCACAAAAGAATAAATGGACACAAATCAGACGTCAAGAATTATAACATTCAAAAACCAGTCAGAGAATGCTTCAACCTCCCTGGACATTCAATAACAGACTTAAAAGTGGCAATTCTTCAACACAAAAACTTCAAAACCAGGCTCCAACAAGAAACTGCAGAATTTTAATTAATTTGTAAACTGGACCGAATCAATTAGTCCTGAATAAAGACTGGGAGTGGATGGGTCACTACAAAAACTAAAAGCTAATTTTCCCCTACTGTTACTCACACCTTTTGTCAACTGTTTGAAATGGACCACCCTGATGACACTGGCCTCATTACCACTACTAAAGTGATTTTTCCTCCTGTTCATAATAGTCCACTTCCACTTTAATTGAATTGTGTCATTGTCTCATTAGCACTGACCCCACACACACACTTGGTAAGGCAACTCCCATCTTTTCATATACTACGTGTATATATATCTGCCTACTGCATTTTCCACGCCATGCATCTGATGAAGTGAGTTTTAGCCCATGAAATCTTATGCCCAAATAAATTTTTTAGTCTCTAAGGTGTCACAAGTACTCCTCGTTGTTTTTGTTATCACTTAAATGATGAGTCAAACCTTTAAAAACCCTGTAGTTTCTTCATGTGATGGGGTTTTTACCCACCATGCTTGTGTCACAAATATGCTGTTTAACACATTGTGTATGACTCTACCAGCTGAAATGTAGGGCTGTGTGTGAACAGATTACTTTAGAATTTGTCTATAACCAACAGGTCTTACATTTGAAATGGGAACAAGGCTACCTTCATCTACCGCAGTCTGACAACTGACCTAATCTTTTTACATGTATTTGGGCCTGTAAACCAAACATTGACAGAATTAGAAGAAAAAAGATGAGAATGTTGCATTCAACCTAATTAGAATAACTGAAAAATTGTGGCCAGAAGAAACCATGTTTCTCTGTAAGTGGTTTTGAATAGTACCAAAGACAAATATGATAAGGCTGACAAATACACCTTGGAGGGCTCCTGCAAGAATAAAATCGATTTATTTAATAATTTAAAAATAGCTTCCAGCCATATCTCCCATTAAAATCTGAAGGCCATTGTATTCTATATTTCTTAGGTCTTTTTTCTTCCTTTTAGTTATGCTCCACCAGCTTTAATAAATAAGTAATACAGAGAGGAAAAAACACTTATCTCAAGTGCTTTGCCACAACCCTGTAGGGCTCTTTGATTCTTTCTAACTCTAAATAGATCAAGTCAGAAACAATCATCTCCCCAAAGACGAATGATGTTTCCGGGTGGGTTAATACTCCTAAATATAATCAAGGGTGTCCAAGAATTGAAACTGTTGCACACATTAGTGATTATAAATGATCTTAGCAAGTAAATACCATATTAAGAGACACTCAGAGCAATTTTTAGTTCCAAAGGAAAAAATGATTCATCAGCACAAATGAGTCCCCAGCATGTAAACAGCTTCAAGAGGTTATGCACTTTGTGTAGAAATTGGTGAAGGTGAATTATAATAATAATATTTAGTCCTGAGATCGTGTTTTTCATTGACTTATTTGTTAGAAGTTTGCTTCTAATAAGTGTAACTGTCCTGCAATTCTTTTCCTGAAGGTACTTTGAAGGTAAATGTTAAAGTCTCTTGTTTTTATACTGTATTTTTCAGAAAGCAAATACATTGGACAACCTAGCACTAATAATCAATTAAACATTAGGTTCTCACCCTCCTTTTCATGAAAAAGCAAATGCAGGCCAGTTATATTTCTTCCGCAACTATTTTATGCAAAATTCATAGTGTGAAATCTATAAACTATTCATAAAGTCAAATATAAGTTTGAGATGGGCGCATACCAGCAATGTAGGCCAGCTTCATTTACACAAGAAAATGAAATGTAAACATGGAATACACCTTTTCGTCCACACGAGTTTGATAAGGCCAATAGCATGGTCAGGGGGGTTCTTTTCCAATATCTCTACAATGTGTTGCTTTCACTGACCAGAACAACTGAGTGATATAATACTATAGCAGACAGCACGCATTAAGTCTTTGCAGCCATGGTTTCTATTTTCCCTTAGTATTGTTCTTTTTAATCATTCTAAAAGTAAATAGGCAACAACCAAAGAGTGCGCAGCAAAACAATTACGGAAGAGTGCATTGGATGGAAATCATCCCAGAGACTTAAATGTACTTTGGATTAGGCCCCAAATGAAAAATTATACCAGTTCTTAAAATATACTGCTCCAAAAAGATGTAATGTTTAAGAGTTTACATAACATTGCTACGTGAGTTTCCCGTCACGGCTCTACCTCGGGTAGCACTTTACATGTTAGCTGTTCCAGCGAGTACAAGTATGGCCCTTGATCCTGTAATCTTTACTCCCAGCAAAACTCCCATTTGATTTCAATGGAACTTCAGCCTGCGTAAAGTCAGGAGGGTCAAGACTATGGCACTGTAAAGCATATCTGGAGATACAACATCCTTTTTAGAGAGTTCTGCTTATTTACCATGTACTTTCTACAATTCATAGACCCTGCTCTATATTACTACAGTTATTTGAATGGAAACTGGTGTTTGTACCTTTGGAAGGTGATTCCAATGCTGATTCCTTACCAGAAGTCATGGGGCCAATCATTGAGGCCAATGGTAAAACTCCATTACTTCAATGGTACCTGGACAGGGCCCAGTGGCTTCATTTCCTGAATCCACGATCTCTTGTTTTCACATAGTGTTGTCACAGTGTCTAATTTCAAGTGCAGAAGGTAGCAGCGGGAGCACCAACCTAAAACATTTTTCTGTGCCTTTTTTCCCCCACACGCGAGTAACCCCGCTGAATGGGTGAGCGGGTCTATTCCTATGAGTGAGACTTTGCAGCGTGGGCCCTGAAGAGCAGAGGAACTCCTCAGCAACAGAAGTCCCTTGGTAATCCAGCTAAAATGTGTGAAGGAAACCAGAACAGATTCCTACTCACACCAAACTGCAGACCCAGACCCCCGGCGTGAGGGCAGAATTGTTTCCCATGAGATATTTTAAAGCTCTCCACGAATCAACAGCAGCTCTTTAGGGTTAACAACAAGGCCCACTATTGCCAGGATGCTGTGCTGGACTAATGATAACATTTTGCACTTATTTAGGGCTTGATCTTGCACAGTGCAGCTGCAGAGTGCTGCACGAATAAGAACAAAGTCATTGAAGAAGGTGGACAAGGAGTGCTGAGGAAATGACCCTACTTTAATTAGAGCATCTTTAAGTGGCTCTCATCTGCTCCTGTTTGGCAGCAAAAGTGTAGCCAAAAAAGGGGAGTGCATATCTAAGAGACCGGATCACACTTAATCCCATCTCTCTTCAGATATGTCCATTCCCTTCCCGCTTTTTATGCTGCATTCTTGTGAGGCATGCAAAGGGATTGCTAGTTCCTACTGCTCCGTTCGAAGGACCATGCCTAATGCTTACCTACCTTGTGCCCACATGGACCCTCTAATTATTCTTGCACTGGGGAGCAGCAACCTCACACTCCCTGCCATGGGAAGACTTTCAGGTTCAAGACCAGAGCACTTTTCACTAGAGGATCTTTATGGAGCTTTTGGGGGCGCATCGGAAGATTACTCAGGTCTAGCGGCAGATCTTATGGGGCCCTGTACAATCATCTCAAAGAGGGGCCCCGCACCCTCTAGCCAGTTACGAGAAGTCGTGAAGCCTTTCGTCCATCAAGCCCTTGAGAACATGATGCCGAGGGCCAGCCCCATAGACCTATAAGCAAACACTGAAACCAATCACTGTCTGTCTATTTTCAGGCCCCAGCAGGGAATGCAGAGAATTTAGCCCTGAAGAGAGAAATAAAATGCAGGGCTCTGTGTGTGCGGCTAGAAATCTGGCTTGACCTCCTCTTCCTCTCAAGTGCCCCGCTGGTTTCTCTGGCCTTCTACCGGAGAGTGGTACAGTGCTGCTGACAGGCACCGCCAGCCCGACATATTTCAACACCAAGCCTCTCCTCTAATCCTGATTATCCTCAGAGCTGAAAAAGAGGAGGTGGGATTTTGCGCTGTGTGTCTGTGTAAGGTTGTTTCTTCTCCCTCGGCTCCTGAGGGGCCAGCTTGCTGCTCCTGTGTGTGACCTGCAGGAGCTCAGAAAGAGGGAGGAGGAGGCACCACTGAAGCGAGCAGGGGACAAAAGTGGGTCTGCTGCTACTGCTGTCGGAGCTGCTAGGCCGAAGAGTCACATAGCCACCCCCCTTCCCCCAACCCAGGCATTACCATTGAAAAGCCATTAGGAATCTGGCCGGCATGTCCCCGGCACAGATTGCAACCCCCCCTTCCTCCACACACACAACTGCATGGGGGGGATGGGGGGGACTTCCGTCCCACATAATGATGGAAATGAACTGGCAAGGCGGTGGATGGAGCACAAGGCCGGCAGGCCTGGGGCGGGGGGGCTATGGGAGGGGGAGTTGGTGACAAAGTTTGCCCTTTCCTTCGGGTCTTGTTTTGGGGGGGTAGGTTTTATTCATGAGTTGTTAACCATTTTGTTTAGCAAATCGGTTTATTCCAATGACCTTTCCCTGCTTTAATTTTCACGATGGCAGATGGCACCTAAGAAAACCCCCTAAATGCGGACCCAGCCCCAGTCTGTTTGCTCACACACTGGACAGGCATCAACATGCCAAGCACAGCTCTGCAGAGAGGACAAAACTGCCAAGAAGGGAGGGGCGAAAAAGACTGGGCAAACTCTATGTTTGGCTCTTTTTTAAAAATTTTCAAGAGTAACAGCCTTTTCTCTGCTGCTGTCAGCAAACCCCCAGTCAGTGCTATGCACACACAGCCAGCTCTCTGGGAAGGAAGCCCTTTCACATTCGTGCCCTCAGGTCTCCATTTTGATAGGCAAAGATATGAACACATGAGAGAGGCAAAACACCACCAAGCGATGGAGCGAGAGGGGCAACTGCAGAAATGGGGTTGGGGGGGGAGGATCAGAGCTCACAATAACCAGGCTGATCGTGTGCACCTGTATGAAAATACAAATGGGAACAGCGTGTGAAAGGGAAGAAAGCTCTATAACTTTTAACACCCTGTTCAGCCAATAAGCCTATAATGTCATCTAACACCATCTGGTCCACATACTATATAGCAAAAGAGGGCTAGACTTTCCAAAGCTGCCCTAGCCCAGACCCCCGTAAAAAGGTTTTGAACACGAGAACACAGTATGAAACATTACCCAAGAGAGTCTTCCCTTTTTTTTTCCTTTGAAATTAGTGCCTGAGATCTAGTCCATGAAGATCAGGGAAGTGACCTCTTTGCTGGATAAATGAAATATCACGTCACTCTTCTATTTACTGACAGTTACTACATTATTTGGTAAAGTCAGGAGGAAGTGTGAAGCTACGTTTCATATCTTCTATGTAATAATATTTAGACTTTCCTTGATGCAAAATATATACTGTAACTTAATTCATTTTATTCTGCTGTAATTTTTGGTCTGCCCACATATCTACACCAGCAACACCAGCACAGGACCTAACCAGATCAGCCATACCATCACTGGTTCATTCACCTGTACATCTACCAATGTCATATATGCCATTATATGCCACCAATGTCCCTCTGCTATGTACATCGGCCAAACTGGACAGTCCCTACGAAAAAGGATAAATTGACACAAATCAGATATCAGGAATGGCAATATACAAAAACCTGTAGGAGAACACTTCAATCTGCCTGGACACACAATTACAGATTTAAAAGTCACCATACTGCAGCAAAAAAACTTCAAGACCAGACTGCAAAGAGAAACTGCAGAGCTGCAATTCATTTGCAAGTTTGATACACTCAATCTAGGATTGAACAAGGATCTTGAATGGCTTGCTAATTACAAAAACAGCTTCTCCTCTCTCCGAGTTCACACCTCCAATTCAGCTGCTAGAAGAATACCCCACCCTCCCTGATTTGAGTTAACAAGCTGGTTCAGCCTGATTGGACTAACCTTGTTACCTCCTACCTGGTTCTTGCCTACTTATCAATACCTGTCCCTGGACACTTCCACTGCTTGCATCCGACGAAGTGGGTATTAGCCCACGAAAGCTTATGCTTCAAAACTTTATAGTTAGTCTTTAAGGTGCCACAGGACTTTGTTACCTCTGTATGACCATAGTTCAGGAAAGCATTTAAGCACATGCTTAACTTTAAGCACACAAATGATCTCATTGGCTTAAATGGGACTGCACATGTGCGTAAAGTTAAGCACGTGCTTTTGTGCTTTGCTGAATCAGGGCCTATATAAATAAGCTTTGGCCACTTTGGTCTATGCCTATTGCTAGATTTTAGTAAATGAATTATATTCTATGGGACTAGTTTTCTAGCTAGATAAAAGATCAATGGAGCTAGGTATGGAGAGCTCCTGACTGGTGTTGATCAGCCTCAATCCCCTTGGAAGTCAATAGATTTGTGTCTACACTGGAGGATTGCCTCACTGCAAATTGGACCACAGAATCATAGAAGATTAGGGTTGGAAGAGACTTCAGGAGGTCATCTAGTCCAACCCCCTGCTCAAAGCAGAACCAACCCCAACTCAATCATCCCAGACAGGGCTTTGTCAAGCTGTATGATGAGTGTCGGGACACAGAGAGTCAACAGCTCACTCAACTAGTCACCAACTCTGTCGCTGGTGGCCCAGGGTCCACTGATACTGGCAAACTGAAGGGGCTCAGAATGTGGGAGCTGCTCAGAAAATATTGCTCCGGCTGCTTGCACCCTCTCATCCAGTCTTCTCCATGATCTCCACCACAGGATTCTGCTCCTGCCTTCTAAACCACTTGTCATAAGTATGAAGTACCTTAGACTTACTGTTTTACCTGTGAAGAGTTAACCTGAAACAGGAGGGGGGATGACGTATCGGAGCTGCTAATACCTGGCAGACAAAGGGAGTTATTTTCACTTTTGTTCCCGGGTTTTTCTGTCTGTCTCTTTCCTCTGCAGCTGCTCAGAGTCCGTCTGCATTCCCTGGCTATGGGGAGGAATCACATCTATGTTTCTATTCATCATTTCAATAATCTGTTAAGGAAGCCAAAAGCCTGGCAGTAAGTATATTCTTGAATTGTATCACTTGGAAATTGATTCACGGTGTCCTTAGACTGTTAAGTTTAGCAGAGAGAGAAATTCCAAGGGAGGGGGCTCCATGAGGGCTGGTTAATGCTAGGGGGCTTAGTATCTATGGATTTCTGTGCAAGGAGTTTGTGCTTTTCTCTTTTGCTTTTATTAAAATCTTTCTTGTAAGAACTGTCTGTTTATTTCCATTGGAGTGATCCTAGTTTGGATCAGGCTCGTCTCACAGCTAGTGAGGGTTTGTGGTCATTGTTCTCAAATCTCTCCCAGGTAAAAAGGGGGGGGTGTTACTATCGGGGTTCCAATTTGCCCCACCCCATAGTTTTGGGGACTCCGATTGGTGGTGGCAGCGATTTCCAAGCCCCAACTGGAGAAGTTTGGGTTTTGGGGGAAAAGATTTAACCTAAACTGGTAAAATAAGCTTGGGGGGTGATTTGTCTTTCATGCGGGGTCCCCACATCTTTACCCTAGAGTTCAGAGTGGGGAAATAGAACCTTGACACCAATGCTTCTGATTTCCAGTGCCTCCAGAGTTCCCACCCACTTTTCCTAAGTAACATGTCATTGCAGCCATTGCCTACACCCCAGTTTATTTGCCCACTGGGCTGTAGTCCTCAACTCTATCCCCTGCTAACAGACTAGTCAATGAGAGTTCAACCCTGCAAATGCTACGATGCCTGAGGCCAGACTGTCAAAAGAGATAAGCCCCCCCATATGAACACACATATTAAGGAGAGATTTTCAAGAGAGCACAACACTCAACATGCTGAATTCTTCTGACTATATGGCTCCAATATGGATGCCGAGCTGTTTTGAAAATTCTAGCCCTAGTGCTTATTGCCTAGGGTAGCCCCTTTGAACTAAATGGGAGTCACTCCTGGCAGAAAGCATTACACCTAATAGCATTTGTAGGATCAGACTCCAAATGGTTCTCCTTGTCAATAGTCAATGCAGAGACAACAGCATGAATGACTTTTAGGACGTGTAGTACCTGATGCACGTATGCCATCTGACAGCACCAGCTACCTGAGGAGGAAGTACTCCTCAAACAGTGTGTAGTTGCAGTAAGGTGCCACTTGGCAGAAAGGCTGCTATATGGCTTTGGGTATGTCTTCACTACAGGAGTAGGTCGATTTCCCTTAGTGGTCGACACTGTCTGTCCTTCAACTTTTGCAGGGGTCGACATAGCCCGCATTGCACTGTGGGTAGGTAGCCCACAGTGCCGGGAGTGCCGGACCCCCCCACCCGCCCAAGCAGCCCCGCGAACCCCCCCGCCCGCCCGAGCAGCCCCACGCCGGACCCCCCCCCACCCGCCCGAGCAGCCCCGCGAACCCTCCCGTGAACCCCCCCACTCGCCCAAGCAGCCCCGTGCCAGACCCCCCCACCCGCCCGATCAGCTCCGCGAACCCCCCCGCCCACCCGAGCAGCCCCACGCCGGACCCCCCACCCGCCTGAGCAGCCCTGCGAACCCCCCCCCCGCTCGCCCAAGCAGCCCCGCGAACCCCCCAGCCCACCCAAGCAGCCCCGCGAACGCCCCCGCCCACCCGAGCAGCCCCGCGCCGGACCCCCCGTGCCCGCCCAAGCAGCTCCGCGAACCCCCCCCCGCCCGCCCGAGCAGCCTGGCACCGGCTCCCCCCCCCTTGGGCAGGGGGGGGGGTTTGTGGGGCTGCTCGGGCGGGCGGTGGGGTCCGGCGCAGGGCTACTCGGGCGGGGGGGGGTCTGCGGAGCTGCTCGGAGGTCAGAGGCTTAAAGTCGTTTGCCTCCTCACTAGATAACAATCGACCTAGAGAGGTCGATTTTAGCGCTACTCCTCTCGTTTTGGAGGAGTACAAAAGTCGATTTTAAGAGCCCTTTAAATCGACTTTAATGGCATGGATGTGAGGACGGGTACATGTTTATTTCGACTTAACGTCATTAAAGTCGACGTTAAGTCGTAGTGAAGACGTGCCCTGTGTGACAGGATTATGAACTATGAGGGGGTCTACCACCTGAGGCTAGCACTCCAGTGCTGAAATAAAGAAGTGAGGTTTTATTATGATGGGAAATCCCATGAGGCCTTTATTTCATGTCATGCATCCTGAAAACATTATGCTGATCATTCCATTTGCAACACTCCAGCAGATACATTCTATATGATCAGAGAGGTAGCTGTGTTAGTCTGGAATAGCAGAGGTAACAAAGAGTCCTGTGGCACCTTAAAGACTAACTAAAAAACTTTTAAAAAGTTAAAAAACTTGAGTTAGTCTTTAAGGTGCCACAGGACTCTTTGTTACCTCTGCTATTCCAGACTAACACGGCTACCTCTCTGATTCTTTGACATCATGCAAGGCACTGCATTTAGTATGGAGAGGAAATCCACCAACCTCATGAATAAACTTGCAAAAGTCCAGACAGATATCATCTTTCTCCTTTAGTTAGATTCTATACGATGACTCCAGTCAAAATAAAAATCTTCCAATAAGCACAATGCTGGTCAACCTCCATGGAGCCCGACATATAGGTTTGTCATCTTGCCTCAAGCCTTGACCAAATTTTAATCTCTGTTCATGGCCTCAAGTCAACTCCATTGGCTACTGCTAATGCAAATCTCAAAAATCAGTTTGTCTTGTCTCTCAGATGGAAAGTTGCTTCCATCTCCCAGGGTTAATTTTGTTTTTAAAATGTTGGATAGAAAAATCTTGCCATTCTCTATTTGGACACATTTTCCAAACATCTCGAAGCCTAAACCACATTTATGTAATATTAGACTCTTCAGATTATGGTTTCAGGTCTATTTGTATCAAAGTTGTCTTCATTTTATTAAATATAAATAGGCTAAGGCATTTGTAGAACTTGTATTAGACATACATATTTAGTACAATTGCATATTGCCAGACTCCACTCACTGTACTGGGGCTGCATTCTTAGGCCATGTACACTCACCTAGTTCCACTAAGTGTCTGGCCAAAAGGGACATGTGACGTTAGAGCTTTTTGTACTCTGATCTCAGATGGAAACTGGTTGAGATAGAGTCATCTTTAAAGTTGTAGTAGTGGTGGTGGTGATGATTATAATAGTGTAACACTTCTGACCATCAGAGTTGGCAGCAACAAGGGCTGTGTTCTGTCAGCTGCCCAGGAACTGCTCTTCTTCACCAGCCGCTCTGCTCTGTCAGCTGCACATCACCAGCCACTCCGCTAGTGGTCACCCGAACTGCTCCACTCCATCCACCGCCACCTTCGCTTCACACCACCAGCCACTCCACTAGCAATCACCCAAACTGCTCCGCTCCATCCACTGCTGCTGCCAGCAGCTCAATACTGCTCCACCAGCTGTCTCACAAACAGCTCTGCTGGTTGCTCTGCTAGCCGCTCTGCTAGCCGACACACAAACTGCTCTGCTCAGGGGCCCCGCACTTAAGATAGCACTCAGTGATTTCAGCTTATAGTATGGAGCCTTAGTGCAGATGTCTTACACAGCCCAAAGTGACTTCAGTTTAGCAGACTGAACCTAGATTCCTCACAGAATCAAACATTAGCTCTGACATTCCACACTGGAGAGAGACAGGGTACAATAGGCTTTTGTAGGGCCCTCAGACAAGGCCCTCACCAAACAGCATAGAAACCTATCCATTGTCTCTCTCAATTCAGTGGGTTTTGGAACCCCTACCCCTTGGCCAGTGAGTGCTACCTACATGATGGTGAGTTCCTCCATCATGACAAAGGCCAAGTACATGTCCCAGTCCCTCATTCACATAAATAGGTTAACAACATTTTATCATTCCTGCCCCAGTAACAGAGAACCTGGGGATCCCACAGCAGCCAAAGTGACCATTTGGCTTCTGTAAGCTCAGACTAGGCGCGGTGGGTGTGTCTATGCAAATAACATCAGCTGAAGTTATTTTCCACAGCTCACCACAATTCCCACCATTCCCCACCAGATATCAGGGTGGAGCTCATCCTGACACTGCTTACAGTAGCATTTGTATTACTGTAGCACCCAGGGGCGGCTCTAAGGTTTTTGCCGCCCCAAGCATGGAAGATCCACAGCACACCTGCGGGAAGTCCGCGGCTGCCGTGGATTTGGCGGCATTTCTGCTGGAGGTCCACCGGTCCTGCGGCCTTGTCATCCCGGCCACCGACATGCCGCGGAATCTGCGGCAGCCGCAAACCTCCTGCCGAAATGCTGCCGAAGACAGCCTGACTTTGATGGCGAACGTCAGGCCACCCTCCGCAGCTTGCTGCCCCAGGCATGCGCTTGGAGCACTGGCGCCTGGAGCCGGCCCTGGTAGCACTTAGGAGCCTCACCTATGCACCAGGACCCATTGTGGTAGGGGCTGTACAAACACAGAACTAAAAGATGATCCTTGCCCTACAGAGCTTACAATATAAGCTTAAACCAAGAGGCAACAGATGGATACAAAACAGCTGAACAGAGGTGGTCAAGGAAACAATGAGAACATATTGGTCACATGATAGGAAGTGGTCACAATACACCAGTAGTCTAACCACTATCAAGTTTTTTGTTGGCATTCTGGCAAAGGAGAAGTTTGAGGACGTATCTGAAGGTTTATATATTCATATTCATAGATTCATAGATTCCAAGGATAGGAGGACCATTATAATTATCTAGTCTGACCTCCTATATAACACATGCCATAAAACTTCCCCAAAATAATTTCTAGAGAATATCTATTAAACAAACATCCAATCTCAATTTAATAATTGTCAGTGATGAAGAGTTCACAATGACCCTTGGCAAGCTATTGCAATGGTTAATTACTCTCACAGTTAAAAATGTACTCCTTATTCCCAGTCTGAATTTGTCTAGCTTCAACTTCCAGCCACTGGACTGTGTTATACCTCTCTTTGCTAGATTGAAGCACCCATTATTAAATATTTGTTCACCATGTAGATACGTATATAGATGGTAATCAAGTAACCTCTTAACCATCTCTTTGTTAAGCTAAATAAATTGAGCTCTGTGAGTCTATCACTGTAAGGCTTGTTTTCTAATCCTTTAATCATTCTCATGGCTTTTCTCTGAACCCTCTCCAATTTGTGAACAGGTATATAATGAAGTAGCTTTGCAGATGTTTACAGAGAACACTCCCCAAGCGTGAGGGAGAAAGCACAAAGGTGCCTGTTTGAAAACTTACTAGGCTGGTGACTGAGGCTGACATCATGGAAGGAGCAGAGGCAAAGTCGTCAGTCAGAATAGGAAAGTTTCAACACAGAGAATTCACAATTTTCTGCACCCCACCTATTCTTAGAGTATGTCTACACTTGAGGAGTCATACCCATGCTAGCTCTGATTAAGCTAGACTGCTAAAAAGAGCCTGTACACATGGCAGCCCGAGAAACAGGAGGGGCTAACCACCAAAGTACTTGCCTACTGTCTCAGATATGCTCACACCTGGGATGGTTAGCCTCTCCCATGGCTCGCACTGCCATGGCTGAACTCTGGTTTTAGTGCACTAACTCAGTGACAGCTAGTGTGGATATGTCTCTTTGAACTGGAATTTACACTTCCAGCTCGAAGTGTAGCCCTGCCCTTTGTTAGAATTCTCTTTTGCTTGACCCTCAACCATGGATGCTGCAAATCTGTCAGGGGAGAGGGGAAATTGGAGATCTCTATTCCTTGGGGGATCAGTGTGCGGTGTGCCCTGTCCACAACAGTGGCATACTTACATGTGAGAACACATCTCACAACCCTGATACTATTAGATATGAGTCATGAATTTTCAGCAAATAATTTACTCACAGAATGTAGTCAATTTTACTGCTCCCCCAAGCAGATTGTAATTTCCTCAGATGGGTCCATTATTCTGCTTTACTCAACACTTTTTTTTCAAATGCTTTAATTTTGGGCAGTGATGGTTAGCTGTGATTGGTCACATCAATCATATGCAGTTATTTCTGTCCTGTGATTGGACAGAGATAAAGCTTATAATCAGAGGGAAGACTTGAACAAGCCAGTGGGACTTTGAATCTCTCAGGGAGAGGTAGCAGTTAAGCTACATTAGGAAATGTCATTAAATATTAAACTTCCTACTTTCTGGGCCACACAGTCCTTGCCTGAGGCATCATTCCTATAAAAATTAAGCTACTACAAGATTTATTGCCTGGGTGCAAAGTTTAAATCTAATTTTCCTTCCTCACACCAAAACACAATAGTTGTGTGTGAGCATGTGTGTGGGAGGTCCTAGTTTCGAGAGGTAAAATCAGACACTTATCTGGCTTCTTTCGGTGCTTCTGTGCTACAAATCTAGAGAGGAGGCTGGAGACTTCCCTCCCGCCCCCCAATCCCATCCTTCTGCTGTGTCAAGTACTGCCCCTTCCCCTGGAAAATATCCAAGAGTACTGGATTGTACAAACTTACCATTCACTTTTTCTGGGTTTTCGTGTGCATTAGACTCGACCACTCAAACTGTCATGTAAATAAATAAACAAAAAAGGGGTGTGAATCTGACCAATGTGAATTAATTTTAAAAATCAAGGTAATACTTGCAAAACAGCTTTTGTACTATTTGCCCAGTTCCAATGATTATATACCAGGTGGCTTGTTGGCTCCATCAGTTCATATTCTGCATGATTAAAAGGTGATCATCTAAAAGGAGCCCTCAGAGTGCAAATTGAAGCCTCAGACAGGCTGGAACTCAGAAAGAATATCCTTCTGATAGCTCCAGGAAGGTCCTGGAAGCAGGCAGAGAGACAAACACAATGGTCCTGGCAACCCAGACTGTGCCAAAATAAAAACCAGCACCAACATGTAAACACTCATGCAATATAAATACCCCTTCACATAACACAGGAACTAGGGGTCACCCAATGATATTAATAGGCAGCAGGATTAAAACAAATAAAAGGAAGTACTTCTTTATACACAGTCAACCTGTGGCACTTGTTGGCAGGGGATTTTGTGAAGACTAAAAGTATAACTGTATTCAAAAAAGAATTTGATAAGTTCATAGCAGATAAATCCATCCTGCTATTAGCCAAGATGATCAAGGTCACAAATCCGTACTCTGGACATTCTTAAACCTATGACTGCCGGAAGCTGGGATTGGATGACAGGGGATGGATGACTCAAAATTGCCCTGTTCTATTCACTCCCTCTGAAGCAACTGCCCACTATCAGAAGAAAGGATACTTGGCTAGATGGGCTATTGGTCTGACACAGTATGGCCATTCTCATGTTCTTATAATGTATCCACGTGAAAAAAGGACAGCGTAATCTACAGTCCACACCTATTGTTCTGCTTCATCAATGCAAAAGATTATGATTACCACTTTTTAATGGATCATTCATCAAAGTAAGGAACCATTACCGAAAAACATGGAATAGTGATCCAAGGATAGACCATCATCACTCACTGACAATGCCTTCAGCGGCCATAAGTTTAACACTGTCGTAACATATTGTGCTCCAGATGGGAAAGGAGTATGTGATGCTTGGGATGGAAAAGTGTCATTTGATATGATTCACACCAACTGTACTCAGTGAAGATACACAGACCACTTTTCTCAAATGATTCCTCAGCAAGATGGGCATTACCAAGAGCCGGTGCTAGTCGCTTTTCCTCTGCGTGTCTCAATGTCTTCATGTAGACAGATGATTATTCCCAACATGCACATGTGGGAAACATGAGTGCATGGGAATGTGGAATCATGGGTCCCTTTCCATGTGCTTTTATGAGACATATGAAAGCCAGATTGAATGTTTTTCCATAACCCTTGTGAGACTCACTCTGTCATAGTTGTTTCACACTAGTTGTTTCTCCTTAGGATATGCCTATGCTGTAGCCGGGAGTGCGCGTCCCAGGACTGTAGACAGACATGCACTAGTTCTGCTCAAGCTAGCATGCTAAATATAGCAGTGTAGTCACATAAATTCAGTTATGTGATTATGTCTCATAAAACCCAGCCAGCAGCCCTCCCGCCGGCGCGCACGGCCCCCGGCTGCGGCTCCGGACAGCTCCGCTCCGCCGTCGGCTTCAGCCTGCCGCCCGCTGCCTCCTCTTCTCACTATTCCTCCTTCTTCCTTCCTTCTCTCCATCCCTCCCTTCTCTCCATCCCCCTTCTCCATCCCTCCCTTCTCTCCATCCCCCTTCTCCATCCCTCCTTACCTCCCTGCTCTCTCCCTCCGTCCGCTGCCTCTTCTCGCTCCCTCCATCCCTTCTCTCTATCCCCTTCTCCATCCCTCCATCCCTTCCTTCCTCCCTTCTCTCTATCCCTCCATCCCTCTCTTCCTTCTCTCTATCTCCCTTCTCCATCCCTCCCTTCCTCCCTTCTCTCTCTCCTTCCGTCCACTGCCTCCTCTTCCATCTCCCTTCTCTCCATCCCTCCTTCTCGCTGTCCCTTGCCTCCTCCATCCCCCCTACTCCCTACCCCCATCTCTTCTCTCATCCATCCATCCTCTCCCTTCTCACCTTCCTGCCTTCTCTCCCTCTGTCCCCTCCATCCTCTTCATCCCCCATCCCCCCTTCTCTCTCTCCCTCCATCCTCTTCATCCCCCATCCCTGTTCTGCTTATTCCTCCATCCATCCCCCCCGACCTCCTTCTGCCTCCCCCCACGCCCGGCGCTGGGGGGCCAGGTGGGGCCATGGCGCTGGTCACCTCGCCCACCGAGCTGGAGTGCCTGGCCAAGCCGCTGTTCTGCCACAAGGGGGCGCTGCGCCAGAAGGTGATCCACGTGGGCAAGAGCCACAAAGTCACCGCACGCTTGTGCAAGCAGCTCATGTTCTGCAGCCACTGCACCAACCTCATCCAGTGAGACCCCCTGGGCCCTAGATCCCCCCCCAGAGCCCCAACCACCCCCCCCCAGCGCCCCCCAGAGCCCCCAACCACCCCCCAGCGCCCCTCAGCCCAGGTTCTGCAGCCACTGCACTGACTTCATCTGGTGAGACCCCCACCCCCACCCCGTCCCGTTTTTGCCATCCCAATGTCCCGTTTTTGTCTCAAGAAAATATGGTCAGCCTACTCCTCCAACTTCAATTTTACAACAGTTGGTTTGAAGCACATTTCTTTGCTATTTGGCTGCTTTTTTAGACTAGCCAGACACACAGTGGGGAAGCAAGGCTTGTGAAAATGCTACTGTAATCTACTGCTATGGCTACAGGAGAGTGGTAGGCTGTAACTGTTGCAGTGTGTTTTGCATGATTGTTGTGGGACATGACGGCATGTTTTTCTGAGGAAAAATAAGGGGAGTGGGGTGAACAAATGAAGCAAAAATCAGACAGAATTGAAAATAAATTGAATATTTTAAATGCTCCAGGGATATCAGAAGTTGTACCAAAAAATGGTCTGAGTAAAAATAAATTTTCTACATTAAGGTGAATCACAGAAGCTGTAAAAATCAAGGAGAACATTTACTTCTCTTAATAAAACAATGGCTGCTGTAATTACTGGTAATAACAAAAAGCTTTCTTGTGTATATTTCAATTCACAGACGCACTCCTCATTGACGGTAGTCATCTCACTGCCTTCCCTGGGACTGTCTGTGGAGGTAGGTTTTGCAGGATCAGGCCCAAAATAAATAATAAGAAGAGCATTTATACAGAGCTTTACATGTGTACAAACACTGACTATTGAATTACTGATGGAATTCTGCTGTTGATTGAGCAGGTCACATGAGAATCTCAGCAGCAAATGAGGCAACAACACATTTAGGGCAAAAAGCTTGTACGGAGCATACACTAAAATACACGGGGGTACGTTAATTCCTGGTATTACTCCTTTGAAATCATTGGACTCTTCTTTGTATCTTGGAAGTTTTACTTTACTGTGAAAACTATTGCCCTTTGGATTGAAATACCCTCGGTTATTTTAACCAATAGGACAATAGTAGTTGAGTGTGTTTGATTTTTCTCAGTCCAAACCTCAGCTCCACTTAATGGACCAAATTTAACCCTGGTGTAATGCCTCTGATTAAGCAAAACAACTGAGTGCACTCTGGCTGAGTGCAATGCTTGAACTGAACTGCTGTGGCAAGCTGCTACCTCATTTTCATTGTGATCCAATGCTTATCCAGGGCTCCCAGGACTCCGCTGTAGTTGCAGTGGCTATGTATTTTGATGACCTCCTGAGTCAAAACCTCCACCATACCATCACCTTGTTTTATTCTTCATCAGGCTGCACCCACAAGAATGGAGAGAGAGGGGCTGGATTTGTTCTTAACATGAGCAATTTTTATAATGTTTTTTTTTAAATCTGTTGGAGGGTGAGCATGCCTTTCCAATGAGAAGGGAAACCAAAGTCCTGATCGCTCATGGTTATCAAAAATCCCTTGGTACTTTAAGCAAGTTATGACTGGTAGACCCAGTGACCTGGTTCATTTCCAACCTGGGTAATTGCATTCTGCCTGTATGAAGAAATATTCGCTGGCTACTTTCTACTAAATATAGCATTACTCTTCACTGCTTCTCCTAACCTGTTGGGCAGTTGTAATGAATGTCATCTTGGTCATCACTAGGGCTTGAACCTCCATGGCTAAAAGAAGGAGCTTGTACAGTTAAACATCCTAGCCGGGAACCTTACCATAGTCACATCCTTTATTACTCCAGCACAGAGGAGGATGTATTAAAATACTGTACAGTGGGCTCCATAGCATTATTATGTGCTGATAAAAAGTTGCCATATTTCACCCTAATGATGGCTGCATTTCAGGGGTGAAGGAAGTGATCCCTCACTGCAGATGATGTCAAAAATAAAGTTCTGGGATCCTTTTGAACGAAAGGTGCTCTATCAAGCTAAATGTCAGACTGTGATTTATAGATGTGCTCTGATAAGTCATCACCAAACAAGGGAAGGTCTATCTATACTGGGAAAGCTAGAATTCGTGTAGATACAGTGCTGATTTTCCATGCATCTGTTCTTTGTGTGAGCCAGTCCCACTGTGTCTTGCTGCCCTTCTGGCTGTGTCTCTTGACTTCTCATGCCCTGTGTCTCAGATTCCCCCACCTTGTGCTTTTTTTAGCTCTCTAAAATGCCCTCACAACTTGTGTCTCACAGATCCACCTGGCCGCACGCTCTCAAAGCCCCAGGCACCCGAGTGTACTGAAACACAACATGTTGCAATTATCTCTAGGAGTCTCCTTTTTAATTAGGAGACTATACCACTCATCCCTGTTGTGCCTATATGGATGTATAGATGTATGCTTTTAAATGTGATTTATTGATCAGTTGTCCAGTGCACCAGTGCCTCTCTCCCCTCCTTTCTTAAGCACAGATTTTCACTTACCTACCGCTCTCTAGCACTTAATGAAAGAGAACGGATTAGGTGAGCCTGATAACAGCATCACAGCATTGCTCTGTGCCATGGAAAGGTGCAGCTGTTTCTTCTTTTCATAAATAGAGTTTTGTCCTTTACTAGTCCTAGAATGACAGAGGGCCAGAAACAGATACCCCGGCTCATGTTAAAGAGCCTCTTACCCCACAAAAAGTCCCAGTGGGACTACATGTGGAATGAGATACTGCTCAGTGTGAGTAAGGGTGTCATCATCAGGCTGCTGTGTAAAAATGTTGAATCCCTCCCTCCCTGCTCCATAATAATGCTACAACTTGCCAGGGGGGAAAGGTTAATCACGCTACTCCATTACACAGGAAAACACCCATTACAGGATTGTGTGCAGAACTGGGAATAAATTAGGCTTTAGGAACCTGAATGTCACATTTTAAATAGTAATATCTTTTATTGGACCAACTTCTGTTTTTCATTTTAAAATTGCATCGAGGGATGGCCTAAGCTCCAATCTCTTTGCACTGCTCAAGCATGACAGAACCTCCACTGCCCTAAAACCAGTGTAACCTGTCTAGAGACTGGTCACCAGCAAAGGTGAAAAACTTTCTGTCAGATGAGAAATGTTCATCTCGCTGTCACTTTACATGAACATTCCATATTGCTTAGTTCACAATAGGTCCTCACAGTCTGAACTGAGTATTAATGAAGGATTGTAAAATGTCAAAGGGAGAAAAGTATCAAGAAGAAGAAAACAGAGTATGTATACGAGGAGAAACTTATCTTGAGATGCACGTCAACTGTTTGCTGTACTGTACTTGGGGAGAACACCCTACCACCCTTCAATGAGGAAGTAAATGGATAGTGTGTGTGCTTCCTGAAAGCAGGCTCTCAACCAGGCTTGGCTGAAAATGCTGGAGCGAACCTCAGGTGAGATAAACTTCTTTAGACAGGAGTCAAACCTGTTAGTTAAGTTTAGTCAATAGAAAGCACGTAATGATTTTGTTTAATCTGTAGTCATTTGTGTCCAGTGTTCTTACTCACTGTAACATGAATCTCCATTCTCTGATAAAAACATCCTTTGTTCACTGTACATATATCTAAGTGCTGTGGTGTTTAGCAAAGGGGTGGTCCTGAGCTGACTCTTTCAAGCTGGTGTGTACTGTTCATTTGGGAACAGCAGGCCTGGCAATCCTGTGAGTGTTCAGGGGATAAGGGGCTGAACACTACAGGGAACATTTGGCGGGCTTATTGGTTGGTATGTATCTACCACTAACATGCACCAAGGGAGCGAGGCCTGCAGGGGCCTGGAAGGTAGAGCTTATGTTGCCAGAAGCTGGTGATTTCAGGTTGCTGATCCACATCAGCCCTTAACTCTAAGGACAAGTGGTGTGGAGGTGTCACACCACCCTGGACACCCCAGAGAAGGGTCCCAGGATATACATATTGCCCTTTCTAGGGTCAAAGCTATCTCCCTTAAGAACAGTTCATGGATTTTTTTATTGTTACACCTAAGGACAATCTAGTCTTTAATGAGCTAGTCCAGCGATCAGCAACCTTTGGCATGTGGCCTATCAGGGAAATCTGCTGGCAGTCCGGGATGGTTTTTTTACCTGCAGTGTCTGCATGTTTGGCTAATCGCAGCTCTCATTGGCCACGGTTCGCTGTTTCAGGCCAATGGGGGTTGCAGGAAACAGCACGGGCCGAGGGATGTGCTAGCCACTGCTCCCCACAGCCCCCATTGGCTTGGAATGGCAAATTGCAGCCAGTGGGAGCTGAGATCGGCCGAACCTACAGATGCCGCAGGTAAACAAACCATTCTGGCCCACCAGCGGAGAGCCCAGACATACCTTGTGCCAATGGTTGCCAGTCTCTGAGCTAGTCTTTTAATATTCCATGTTCACAAAGCTGAACTTCTTAGTTTTAAGTCTGTGACAAACTCTTCTCTGTGTTTTCCCTTCATTCTCTGTTCTCATCCTGAACACACAAGTCTCATGGGTAACATTTTTTCGAGGGACACAATGATCCCCAAACATTTTTATGCAGAAAGCTTTGTGCAGAGCTTTCTTCTCTCTCCACACCATCATCTGTATGGAATACATTGTATACAGCTAGGGGTTCCATGCCAGCCACTCTAAAGAGCAGAGCAATCTTTTGCTCATCCTCCACATTATTTGCCCAGTGGCTTTCCTATGCAGCGCAAATTGCTGTCTGAACCTTTTCCAGGCATATTCAGCTTTTCCCCTGAGGCTCAGGGCTGGTGGGAGGGTAACTCACAGATGCACAGGCTCTGTAGCCACTATTGCAATGTTACCTCTCTCACCACATCTTCCAGCATGCTGGTACAACGTTGTATCTTGCTGACTAGCAGATTGGTGTCAAGAGAAACCCTTCATTGTGACCAGAACTCTGTACCGAAATGAGGTAACAGACTTTCTATTGCTCTGTGCATCCCTGTCCTGGGCGTCTTTGTGTCTGCCCCAGCAAGACGTGTCACAGAGAAACCAAAGATGGCATCTAGAGTGTGCAGAAAGCATGGCATCTCTACCTGTCCTGAAACACATACTCCATAGCACGCCCTCTGCCTGCGAGGACCTGCTCATGGAACGGGACACATTTCAGAGAAAGCTTCCACTGAAGCCCCGAGAACCTCAGCCTTCCACCTAGTGACCTAAATTTAGCTTCCAGGACCTCTCTCCTACACCTCCCACTATGCCACTGGTACAAACATGCACCTCAACCACAGCCTCCTCCCCTGCACTTAGCAGCATTCCATCTAATGGTCCGTATGCCAGCTGGGGAACCACATGGAGCACTCCAGCCTCACCCCCTTGACCACTGATACGCCTTCTACCCCAGTGGAGAATGGGCAGGAGGGAGTGGCATAATGCTGACTAGACCTTACAAACCTATATTCAGTATATGTACATAACTCCTTAGACAGATATAATACATATATTTCACAATGCTATTGATGACCATCGTGACACAGACTGCTATCAGAGACTTCATGTGACACACTTTTGGTGAGTTAGAACATAACTACAAGACTCAGGACATTTCTGTGCTACCGATGCACCCCCTCTGTGCCCCTTGCCCATTGGCACTAGGAGGTTCCGGCATATCCCAAGCAGAAGAACAAACAGAAACACAAATAAAAAGCCTAAAGAGAGGCACAGAGCGTATGTAGTTAAGCCAGTAAGAGAAAAGTTCATAGAAATTAAATTGGCCAGGACAGACACAATGGAAAGCAGGAAACAATGCCAGTGTATAAAATGCCCAACATTCAGGCAAATACGTAAAAACTATAATAAACCCAGCCATTATGCTAAATGTGTAGAGAATGCCTGGATTAAGTGTAAAAATGGATCCTAAAGTGAAGAGGAAGAGCTGTTCTTAAATACAATAATGGAGGAGGGGGATGGAAAAGATTGATTAACGAAAATGTGCTCAAATGGCACATGTGTGACATATAAGATAGACACCGGGGCACAAATAAATGGAATAACAGAAACCGAAATAGCGGGATACAGAGGACATAGAAGTGGAAGAGTCAAAAATGTCTTTGAAAGTGTACAGTGGAGGTACAATCCCAGTGTTGGGAGAGTCCACCCTGATCTTTAAGTACAAAGGGGAAATGCTAAAACAAGAGTTTGTGATGGGACACACACTGGCAAGCAGCCCGTCTTGGGCCTCCACACATGTGAGGTGCTTGGTCTTACTGAGAACACGTACCTCATGGAGAGGCAGAAGGACAACACAGAACCAGTATGAAAGTATTAATAGCATCACATGAAGATCCATTCACAGAAGATGGTAATCTCCCAATAACATAAAAGATATGGTTGAGAGAAGATGCAGAACTTGTAATACATGCTACATGAAAAGCTCCGCAGACCCTAAAGAAAGAGGCTAAAAGGAGAGCATCAAAATATGACAGCAAATGGTGTATTTTAGAGACTAGAAGAATAAGCAGAGTGAGAGCACTCCTTAGTAATTGTAGAGAAAAAAGAAAGGAGGGGCGAGTGAGGGCTGTGTATGGAACCTGCGGAACTGACCACAAATATAAAAGTGAACTGCAAAGTGAAATATAAACACTAGTCATGAACTGTTTTCTGAGATGGCAGGAACCAAATTCGTCAGCGAATTAAATGCATCGGCTGTATTTTCACAGCTCCCCTTGGACACCAAGAGCTCCAAGATCTGCACTTTCACCCCACTATTTGGCACATACTGTGTCCTAAAACCATATTTCAGCATATGCCCGGCTCCAGATGCATATCACTATACAATGAGCCAGATGCTAGAGGGTCTAGCAGGCGTGAAAATGTACATCAATGACATAATCATTTGGGGCAGTGCTACCACTGAACATCTGGAAGAACTGAGGAGAATACTGGAAATTGCGCTAGCTAATAATCTTAAACTAAATAAGGCCAAATATCAATTTCAAACAGAAATAATATAGTTGGGAGAGAATCTGACCTCAAAAGGAATCTTGCCCAATGAATCAAAGCTTCTGGCAATACTGAACCTGAAGATAAAAGGGAATTCAAAGGCTGGTAGGCATGTTGAATTATGTCTGCAAATTTATACCTAATTATACAGCTCACACAACTCACCTAAGGCATCGCCGCACAAGGACATGGAATAGGCATGGAAGCAGAACATGAAAGGGAGTTCAATGATTTAAGCACATTCTGACATCAGCTCCGATGCTGCAATTTTTTGGCCCTTTGAAAGACTTCAAATTCTCCACAGATGCCTCATAAGGAGGGCTCCAAGTTGCACTATTACAGTGTCATGGAACTGATTCTTCTAGGGTTATGACAAACCACAGAAAAGATATACACACAAATTGAAAAAGAGACTCTAGGTCTGGTACATGGACATTTAAGATTTTGTTTCTTTCTCTCTAGTCATAGCTTTAAAGCAGAAAACTATTGATTGCAATACACAGAAATTGACTTGGAGAACCACTAAGTTCATGTCAACAACTTTTGAAAATACAGAAATATGCTGTGAACCTAGATTTCCAACTTGCATGTCACTTAGTAATGGCAGACACACTCTCAGGAGCATATGCTCCATCTGATAATACACAGCCTGATGATCTGGAACAAGCAGTAAACAAACATGTGAACATGATAAAAGCATCTTGTGCTGTATCTCCAGGCATATGGGATGATTCGGAGACAGAATCAACTCAAGATGAAATGCTGCAAGCAGTGACAGAAGCAATAAGGAGGAAAAACTCAGCATTTCCCAACTGTGTATTCCCACAGTAAAAATGAGTTGTGGGTGACGTAAGGAGAAGTCGTAAAAGGGACACAAGTTGTAGTTCCTACAGTGAGGAGAAAGAAAATATTGGAACAATACATATGTAAGGATGACGAAATCAAAACAGAACGGCAGAGAAGTTATATCATGGCCACAGTTGTACAGTGACCTTGAAAAAATGATGAACAGGTTTGGAAGTGTCAGCTGGTGTCAGAAGCACTGAGATTCCTAGCAGAAGGAACTAATAATACCGCACAAACAACTTACAATTCCATAGGACAAAATCAGAACAGACCCATTCAGGCTGAGAAGACACGATCACCTGGTTATAACAGACTACTTTACCAATAGCACTCACATCTGAAGATACCACAGCAGCAATAGTCATTAGGCATGTTAAATCTGTAGTTCTACACCAGGGGAATTCCAAGAAGAATAATACAAGACAAATCATAGTTCAGAAATAGGGAATTCCTGGACTACGTCAGAATATATGTATGATAGGGTCTACAGATCCCACAATGAACCTGGGCAAGGAGTAAAGCAATACTGGGCTAAGATGGCCCCAGCCTTCAACAGGTCCAAAGCATGTTACCGGTGGAGGAATAGCTTAAAAGGATACTGGTAGCCCAGAAAAAGCAGGGAAAGATCTGCAGGCTGCATCAGGAAGCAAAGCTGATGCCAGGTGTGGTGCTAGGAGTGGCTACAGCTTTGTTAAGGTTGCTCCAGCAGCAGGGATCTGGGTTAGCCCCCAAACAAACACCTTTAGGAGACTGTTTTGAACAGTTGTTGCAGTGTTATGGTCAGCCTGTTAGTCCTGAGATATTAGAGAGCCCAGGGTGGGTGAGGAAATATTTTTTATTGGGCCAACTTCTGTTTCAAGCTTTTGAGCTACACCGAGCTGTTCTTCTTTGAACAGGACATAAAGAGAGCAAGTGGAGTCTTCTGAAACAGTGACCACGCCCCAGACTGAAGAGCTCCAGTCTGGTAGGAAGTGACTTAGGGGAAAGTGTAACTTGGGGTAGATCAAGAACTGGACCGGACACTTTTACAAACTCCCTAAGGCCTTGGGTCAGTACCCGGTGGAGTGGTGATCCCAGGTCCCCCTACCTTGCCCCTGCTCCTCTGTAGCAGCAGAACCCCAAGGGAACACAGAAGAACTTGGGAAAGATTGAGGCCCACTGCATACAACTTTTTATTACTGACCTCGGCACAAAAAGTGGGAGTGTTCTAATAAAGTCTGCGGATGACAAAGCTGAGGGTATTGCCAATTCAGAGAAGGACCAAGATATCATACAGGAAGATCTGGATGACCTTGTAAACTGGAGTAATAGTAACAGGATGAAATTTAATAGTGAAAAGTGAAAGGTCATGCATTTAGGGATTAATAAAAAGATTTTTTGTTATAAGATGGACATGCATCAGTTGGAAGTAACAGAGGAGAAGAAGGACCTCAGAGGATTGGTTGATCACAGGATAACCATGAGCCGCCAATGTGATATGACCATGGAAAAAGCTAATGCGGTCTTGGGATGCATCAGGCGAGGTATTTCCAGTAGAGATAAGGAGGTGTTAGTACCGTTATACAAGATACTGGTGAGACCTCATCTGGAATACTGTGTGAAGTTTTGGTCTCCCATGTTTAAGAAGGATGAATTCCAACTGAAACAGATACAGAGAAGGGCTACTAGGATGATCCAAAGAATGGAAAACCTGTCCTATGAAAAGAGACTCAAAGAGCCTGGCTTCTTTAGCCTAACCAAAAGAAGGCTGATGGGAGATATGATTGTTCTCTATAAATATATCAGAGGGATAAATACCAGGGAGGGAGAGGAATTACTTAAGATCAGTACCAATATGGACACAAGAACAAATGGATATAAACTGGCCATCAGGAAGTTTAGACTTGAAATTAGATGAAATTTTCTAACCCTCAGAGGAGTGAAATTCTGGAACAACTTTCCAAGGGAAACAGTGGGGACAAAAGACATATCTGGCTTCAAGATTAAATTGATAAGTTTATGGAGGGTATGGTATGATGGGATAGCCTAATTTTGGCAATTAATTGATCTTTGACTATTAGCTGTAAATATGCCCAGTGGCCTGTGATGGGATGTTAGATGGGGTGGAATCTGAGTTACTACAAAGAATTCTTTCCTGGGTGTCTGGCTGGTGAGTCTTGCCCACATACTCTGGATTTAGCTGATCACCATATTTGGGGTCGGGAAGGAATTTGCCTCCAGGGCAGGTTGGCAGAGGCATTGTGGGTTTTTCGCCTTCCTCTGCAACATGGGGCATGGGTCACTTGCTTGAGGATTCTCTGTACCTTGAAGTCTGTAAACCATGATTTGAGGACTTCAATAGCTCAGACATAGGTTAGGGATTTACTACAGGAGTGGGAGGGTAAAATTCTGTGGCCTGCATTGTGAAGGAGGTCAGACCAGACGATCATAATGGTCCTTTCTGACCTTAAAGTCTATGAGAGAAAAATTCTGACTGGAGAAGATCACAAAGTTGAATGTCTATGGATACAAATCCCAAGCTATAAGAATGTAAATATATTAGTAGGACTATACTAACAGCTTCTGGGTCAAGAAAAGGAAATAGAGTACATAGTGTGGAAAGAGACCAAAGAGGCAACAACATCAAACAAAATTATGCTAATGGGGGACTTCACCTACTCCTATATAAACTGGTCAAATAGCCTAGCGGGACAAAGCCTCGAGAAATAATTTCTCAACACTCAACAAGTGATTGGTTCTTGGAACGGCTAGTTCTAAAGCACACAAAAGGGGAAACTATTCCTGACTTACTTTTAAGTAACACATAGGAGGTAATTCAAGAAGTGACATTGGCTGAGCCACTAAGTAATAGCAACCACAATATATTTGGGTTCAACATCCAAAAAAGTGTCTGTGGCCTTGTCGACACTACAAGCTAACCTCGACTTTCTAGAGTTCGAATTAAGAAAGCCGATGGTATACATTCGATTGTGTGTGTCACCAGTAAGCGGGCTAATTCAGTGGATCGCATTCATGATTCTGTGGCTAGTGTCAACCCTCAGGTATTTGTAGGTATCCCATAGTGTCCACAGTCCCCGCGGCCCCTTGGAATTCTGGGTAAAGCCGGCATTGCATGATGGGGGCAAAAACAGTCTCACAGGTTTTTCGTTCGCGCTTCCCATCACTCGCCCGTCCCTCCGTGCAAGGTGTGGCAGAGAGCCATTTTGCGCCTTTCAGGCTGGCAGACGCCATACTGCTTTCGGCAGACAGAGCGGTGGTCAGCCAACGATCGCTCCTGCTAGAACTCTGCTCTCAAGTCACCTGCTATCCTATTGTACTCCAGGCAGTCCTGAAAATACATCAAGTCGCCTGCTATTCTGCCATGCTCCAGGTGCTCCAGAAAAGTATGTGAAGGCTGGTGGCCGCGTGGCATCATCTCTTCTCTTGTCTTTCAACTTTCTTCCTTTGTCAAACAGGGTATCAGAAGGGGTATGCATAACTCTGAACAAAAAGGGAACTAGGAAGGAAAGGAACAGACAAACATGGCTACATGGCAAGATCTGAGAGGCTGTTTGATCCACATAGAAATCCTTCCAAGTTTTGAAATCTGACTCTAGGGAGCCCAACAAACAAGAGCACAAATTACAGCAGGCAATACATAAGAGGGAAATTAGAAGAGCCAAAATTGATCTCAAAGAACAAATAGCTAAAGGTATAACACAAACAACAAGGATTCTTTAAGGATCAGGAAACCTGTGAAAGAATCAATAGATCCGCTGGGTCCCCAGGGGTTGAAAGGAGTAAATAAGGAGCCAGGACAGTCAGTGGGAGATAGGGTACGTCTTCACTATCCGCCGGATCGGCAGGTAGCAATCGATCTTTTAGCAATCGATTTCTCGCATCTCGTTAAGACACGAGAAATCGATCGCCAGCGGCACCCACATTGACTCGGTAACTCCAGCTTGCCACAAGGCACAAGCTGGAGTCGATGGGGGAAGGCGCCGCCAACCGCCCCCGCTGGCATGAGGATGGCAGGTAAGTCAGCTGAAGATACACCGAGTTCAGCTACGTTATTCACATCTTCAGTCGATCCTCCTTCCCCCCCCAGTGAAGACCAGCCCTTACAGCAGCACGAAATTATGCCAATGGTTAACTTGGCAGTTGATATTTTGTTAACATTTAAGAGAATAATCTGTCATTATAATATTTGCAGTGTGTTTTATGATTATTTTCAGTGCTCCAAATGAATGGACAGGCTTTATAAAAACCAATTATTAAGTATTATTATTATTGTTACATACATGTGTCATTGCCAAACCACTGTGTCGTTATCCTAATGCTTCTATGCTCAACATTTCTTAACAATCAAAAAACATTGTGGTATACTGAACAGGGAAACATGTTAATTATATCTAGGTCGAATTGCATTCACGGCTTGAAATGATTGAATATTTAAAATATTACTATAAAAATAGCAATCCATTATTGTACATTATCATCTCCCATAGTGAAACTAAAGGTTATAAAACCTTTTACTTTCCTCTGTGCTGACGCTGCTAGAAACCATGCTAATAGCTTCATTGTTACTGCAACACTGCTGCAAGGTTTTACAAATATCTACAATTTAGATATTAACCCTGGCTCATAACATTAGTTCACCAGCATATGGCTATGAACCTTTCCCTTTATCACTTGAGTTTAAGCTGTCTGGCCCAAAATAAAAGATGTTTGCCAGTTTCTTGTTGAAACAGAAGAGCTCTTTATCGAAAGCATATTAGCATATTTTGCCTCATTAATAACTTCACTGCAGCATTAATTTGCTTAATTATCAGATTTGGAATTCAACATGATAGCTAATTAATTCAAAGGCTGAAAAACAAATCCAGCCTTATAAAACACACAAACATATTCCTGTCTAAGCATTGCTTAGTGTGTTTGTGTTTGCTTTATAAAATAATTCTTTGTTCTGGTCCCATGCAGCGCCGACTAAGTCTATGCACACAGTAAGGCTAAGAGTTATCTTTTCGATATTTCATTGTAATGCACCGTCTAAGGTTTGCCTTTTTATGCCTCTTTCCTGATGAATCTTTCTCAGGATAAGTAAGATTAATGCATTCGTAACAGCCTAGTATCCGGACTTCTACTGCCATTACCTACTATTAAGATCTTGTAACCTTCTTTTACCAGCTAATATTTTGGTTCCATTTACTGGTAATGGTCGACAGGCATTTTAAAACCGCATCCCTGTTCACCTAAAACATGGATCCAAACTGTACTTCTGATTTACCCAGGCCAAAAAGAAACAGAAAAATATCCAGACAAAATGCTCTACTTTTTCTAAGGCCTTTATTTTTAAAAGAGAAAGAGATCTGGCTTTGGGGTGAGATATGCAAACCCCACACTAGGTAAGAAGGGGTTAAAGAGCCCTGACTGCCCCTGGAAGGCATGCCACGGTTAGGGCTTGGCTACACTTGCAGCAGTAGAGCACTTTAGGTTAAACCAGCCTTTGGAGAGCACACTAGGAACAGTGCTCCAGTCTGTCCACACTGACAGCTGACAACACATTGGGTGTGGCCCATTTGCGGCACTTGCAGCAGCATTGGGAGCAGTGCATTATGGGCAGTTATCCCAGCATTCAAGTGGCTGCAACATGCTTTTCAAATGAGAGGGGTGGGGTGGAGTGTGTTGGGTGTATGTGGGGGGAGAGAGAGAGAGTGGGTTTTTGGAGTGCTGTGTGCGTGTCAGCTCACTATCTTCTAAGTTCAGACCCCCCTACCTCTCACTCACTCACTCAGTAAATGTTTGCTTTGCCCCACTGCAGATAAGCAGCCGCTGTCTGAAAGGGAGCTCTGAAAAGGCACTTCCGCATTCCTGCAGCGATTTCACAACAAAGGGAAGAGTGACCACTTGACTTAGGGGGATTATGGGGCATTTCCAGAGGTCAGTCAGAGTGCAGTAACGTAACTCCTCGTCCACACCGACCCTGAAGCATCTCAATATGCAGAAGCTGTTAATCCTCTCGGGAAGGAGGAGTACCAGGAGTGCTCCGGCCGGGGAGTCAGAGCGCTATACGTGCCTTGCCCGCGTGGACGGGGAGTAAGGTAGAGCGCACGGGGAGGTTTTATTGCAGTATAAAGTGCCAGTGTAGCCAAGCCCTTAGAGGCAGAGCTTTTAAAGGAAGAAGCTCAGTTCAGAAGGCCCCAGCCTGGGGAAGTGGACAGATCTGTCATTCTCAGCTCCCACAAAGGAGCATGGCTGAGAGCTAAGCTACTTTCAGTTACCTGGAAGCACAGAATGAACTGGGGCTTGACCCTGGGACTCATGCTCACACACGCACATAGACACATGCACTGTTGAGAATGCAAGGCCCCTAAGGAGAAGGCCAGTGTAGAAAGTAGCCGAGGGAGGAAGCAAGATATCTGACCAGATAGATCTTAATCATTTGCTGCGAGGGTTTCTGGGCTGGAACCCAGAGTAAAGGAAGAGATGGGGTTTCCCTGCAGCCTCAGTGGGAAGATCCAAAACACAAGGGCCCAGAAGGACTATTGGGACTGGAGCTGGTATGAGGTCCTGGGAGTAACGGGTAAAAACTCAGGGTTACCGAAAGAGGTGAGGTCAAAGATGACCTGGCCAGTGGGCCAAGGCCAAAGGGGACCTGCTCAGCAGGAGTACAGACAACCCCACACCTAGACACAAGGTAGTGCACCAGCTGGGGAGTCACTTGGCCAAAAATCTCCAGAGGGGTTTTTTTTGGTCCCCAAAAATCAAGACCCATCCTGTAGCCAGAATTGAGAGGAACCTTTCCATCACAGCATCTTTCTCACCATTAATTTACTTGCCTTATATCTCAGCAAATAAACTTACTAACAGTAAGGTATAAAAACCAATCCATCACAAGCTGCCTGGTATGACAGTACTGTCCCAAGCTGCCTTTCAGTCAGTATTGGAAAAACTGCCTGACAACACTAGGGAAATGCAATGAGGCCGTAGACCGTAGAATGAATGAATTAAAGAAACATGAAGTGATGCAGTAGCTTACGGTTGCAGGGCCCAGTCATGCCAGACTTTACTTATGTGTGTGGTCTTTACTCATTAAAAATAGCTCACTTCAGTGGAGTCACATGAGTAAAGGTTTTCAGGATCTGGAAACCCAATAGCCTTTAATCTCTGGAAAGCAAGAGTCACATCTTAGAACAGGCCACAACTGAAATAAATGTAGTCGGTCTCTCATCTCAGTCTCAAGGATCCACATGATACAACTGCCACTTGTTCGCATATCTAAGGACCTGTGAAGTCTGTGAGAAGCTGGCCTTTAATTCAGTGGTAAGGCTCTGGCTTCTGTAACACTGAGGTGCAGTAGTCTGAAAAATGTGTGGCAGCTCACTATTCATTACAAAATGGAGGTTTGTTGAATTAACTGAGCATCAATAATGCAAACATTACAGTACATCCTGTGTTATTTATATGGATATTTACATTTCGTTTATGTTGTACCAGCCCCTGCATTTTCAATGTGCCATCTATTTATATTATTGATAATGCATAATTGCATCATCAGTGTTGCCAGGGGAAGATTGGAGGTTTTGGCAAGCAAGAAGAGAAAGAGATTGGAACTGTGGAATAAACCCCCTGACTGAATGTTTTTGCTAAAATGATCAGCAGTCCATTAGTGAACAATGTAAACCAGTTGGATGAATGGGGCAGTTCACACCTTTCCAAACTATTTTAGGCTGCTTGCAAACTTCACCAGTTTAAATTCAGTTCACATTTTTCTGTTATCTTCATAGCAGTAGAGGTGGGAACCTTGTTTTTAAATGAAAATTTGAGATTCTGGAACCCGTCTGGCAGAATCTCCAGCAAATTCTGCAGCAGCCGCAGATCACATAATAGACATAGCTTTGTCCTTACACAAGAGAGACAGAGGCCAAGCAGAGAGCTAGAGCTGAGTTCAATTAGCAAAGAGATATTTACGATTTGCTGGTGCTGTAGCCCATGCTGTGGAAGTTTCATGAGCACAGCATTCACACAAACATTCTGAAATACACACACACACACAAATCACAGAACCCAGAGACGATTTGTTATTTTCCTCATTTGTAATTCTTTAAGAAATACAACCCTATAGTTTAAATTTTCCACACTGGTCAAATAAAATAAACAAAGGTACAACGGTGATTATCTGGACATCATGGATCCATTTGGATTACTGAGGGACTTTCAAAGGAATTAATAGACACCAAGAGACAGGCCCTTATTTCAAATGACTGAAGCCTGGATAACTGAGGATGGAATGTACTACATTATACATGAAAACACATGTTGAAATGCTGCTAATAATGACACAATCTAACAAGACAGGCGATTCTATCCTTGGGCTAGTCATCCCAGCAGGCAAACTGCACCTCCTCGCACCAGCGAGGCCGGCTGTGCTCCAGGCAAGACAGCAGGGTGACAGTCGTCTCCACCACCATCCTCCCTCACGAGTTCCACCGGGGGGCACACAGCTGTAGTCAGGGCCCATTCGACCAAATCTAGGGCCTCCTACTGATCCTTTCCATCTGGGGCTTCCTTCCCATGTACTCACTCCTGTAACCGCTTGGACTGGGGAGAGGCGAAGAGCAGCCTCCTGGCCCCACTTTCCCGGGTTCTAGCTCCTCTTCTAAAGCCTGCTTAGAATTACAATTGTTAGAGGGGCTTCAGGGGCAGCAACTGACCAGGGTGGGAATGGAAGGGATCATAGAATATCAGGGTTGGAAGGGACCTCAGGAGATCATCTAGTCCGACCCCCTGCTCAAAGCAAGACCAATCCCCAACTAAATCATCCAACAGATTTTTATCCCTAAATTCCCCCCTCAAGACTGAGTTCACAAGCCTGGGTTTATCAGGCCAATGTTCAAACCACTGAGCTATCCTCCCCCCACAGAGGGGAGGAGAGAAAGTGAGCAACATCCCCGCAGTAGCCATGGGGCCGTAACACAGCGTCAGTCACAGGCAGCATCTGCAGCATCCAAGCCACAACAGCTGGACCCCTGAAACTGAGAACGCCACCAACAGGTAAATCACTAGTGAGGGGAAAACCCTGACCACCCCTCGGACCAAATAGCAAATCCCCTCTCCCCCCTGCCCTCACATCTCTCCCAGCATGAGTGTGGGCCAGAAGGCTGCTCTAAAGCATCTGGGTGGGGCCTTGGGATAGTCGGGGGGGTGAGTTCTCCTCAGGATTCACTGGCTACAGCTTAGCCTGTCGCTATTTCTGTGCTCTGGCAGCAGGGTGAAAAGCAACGTCTTAAAATGTTTCCCCATCAACTACACACCCAAGCACTGACCCTGCAACCCCAAGTGAAAAGTAATGAGATTGCCACAAAATCCCCACCCCCAACTCCATCTGTTCTATCCCCTGTCTCTTGCCGGGCTCCTTGCTTCTGTTCCTGCCCCACCCCGTTAGAGCCCCTGCTTCTCCGCCTGCGCCTGAGCCCTCTGTTCTTCGCTCTTCAACTCTTAAAGAAGCAGCAGCTCGCAGGCTGCACCTTCCTTCCACAGTCCTCCCAGGGAGCTAGTGGCGGCACTTATATCACTCTAGCTTTTCTCCCTGTCCCCTCCACAGGAACCAGTGACTCCCTGGTCCCACTAAGCTCATCCCCCTCACTTCTCCCTCCCTCCCCCCATGCACAGTCCAATGTCCACTTGCCTTGGGTAAGTGGTTAGATTTCTCAAGCCTTGTTGAGGAGCAGGCACATGACTCTATCGTCTACTGAGGGCTCAGCCTAACCTGGCTCCCCTGCCATGGCTGGCTTTTCTCATAGAGTTGCCAAGTGTCTGGTTTTTGACTAGAACGCCCAGTTGAAAAGGGACCCTGGTGGCTCCGTTCCTGTTGGTGGTGCAACGGGGCTAAAGCAGGCTCCCTGCCTGCCGTGGCTCCTTGTGGCTCCTGGAAGCAGCAGCATGTCCCCACTCCAGCTCCTATGCATAGGGGCACCTAGGGGTCTTCGCACGCTGCGCCCGCCCCAAGTGCTGGCTCTGCAGTTCCCATTGGCCAGGAATGGGAGCTGCAGGGGAAGCACCTGTGGATGGGGCAGCAAGCAGAGCCGCCTGGCCACATGTCCACACAGGAGCTGGAGGGGGGACGTGCCGCTGCTTCCAGGAGTTGCTTGAGGTAAGCGCTGCCTGGAGCCTGCACTCCTGACCTCCTCCCGTGCCCCAACCCCATGCCCCAGCACTGAGCCCCCTCCTGAACCCTAAATCACTCATCCCTGGCCCCACACCAGAGCCTGCACCCACAGAGCCCTCCTCCCCACACTCCCAACCCCCAGCCACCTCCTGCACCCCAAACCCCGCATTTTTGGCCCCACCCTGGCACCCGCACCCTCAGTCCAGAATCCATGCCCCCTCACACCCCAACCCTCTGCCTCAGCCCAGAGCACCCTCCCATACTCCAAACCCATCAGCTCCTCCCCCAACACAGAGCCCCCTGCTGCACCCCAAACCCTCATCCCTCACCCCACCCCAGAACCCACACTCCCAGCCAGAGCTCTCACCTCCTCTCCCATCCCAATCCCCTGCCTCAGCCCGGAGCCCGCTCCTGCACCCTGAACTCCCCATTTCTGGCCCCACCCCAGAGCCCACGCCCTGAGCCAGAGTCCTCACCCACTCCCCCACCCAAACCCCCTGAGCCAGCCCAGTGAAAATGAGCAAGTGAGTGAGGATGGGGAGAGTGAGCAACAGAGGGAGAGGAGGATGGAGTGAGTGGGGACGGGGCCTCGGAGAAGGGGAAGGGCAGGATGGGTCCTCAGAGGAGGGGGAGGGGGTGGGACAAGGGTGTTGGGTTTTGTGTAAGCAGAAAGTTGGCAACCCTATTCTCTCGCCCTACAATATTCCTAGGCTTCTGCTGACAAAGGCTGCAATGAGGATACACTTGCATGGTACAGTCCTTGAGTGCTCTGGCCATACCAGTGCCCCAGCCAGCTCTGCTCACTCTTCAGGCTGCAGTGGCCCCTCTCGGCTACCACAGCCTTCCCCCTGCCTGCCTGCCTACCTGCAGATGGTTCTGTAGCCCTGGGGCCCACCACTGACATCAGGAGTACTGGTAACCAGGGACAGATTAATTGGGCCCTAGGCAAGTGCCGTTCCCAGCCAATGGGAGTGGCGGGAAGCAGCAGCTGGAGTATGCCGCTTCTCGCAGCTCCTGTTGGCTGGGAACGGTGAACCGCGGCCACTGGGAGCTGCAGGTGGCCAGGCCTGTGGACGGTCGATGTAAATAAACTGTCTCATGGCACCGTGCTACAGGCATGGGGAGCTGTGGTGAGTGCCCACACAGGGGACTAAGCCAAGAGATGGGCTAAGGGGATCCCTGGAGGGTGGACATGATGGAGCAGGCTGTGTCCATGCATCAGGAGCCAGTCACTGACGGGCCTGGATAGGAGAGGGTTAAGTAGACTACATGCGTGCAGCAGGAGCTGGGTGTACGTGGGGTAATATATCACTAGTGCAGCTGTGCTGGCCAGGAGAGGGTTAATATAATATAAATCCATCTGTATGAGAGCATCTAGTTTAGCTGCCCAGGAGAGGGATCCAGAAGTATATGTTTACCTAATGCCCAGTGAGGGGTTAATCCGGCCCTGCGTGTAACCTGGGGCTCTGAACTACATATATCTGAGGTCTGGGTGGGTAAGAGTTTTCAGAACCTAGCCCCTATACTCTCTTACCCCTGGAAACCTGAGGTTACATCCTAAGCTCTGGACACATCACTCCCCTCCCTTGAATCCTTCCACTGGCTTCACCTCCAGCTTCTTGTCCTCACCTTAAAAGTTCGCCTCCTGCTTACATCTCAGTCCCTATTGCCTCCTACTCCCTTTGCCTGCAGCTGTGCAGGTAACTCCTAATGTGGATGTTTTCATTCTTCTTCATTCCTTCTCCTCATGCCACCTTCTCTTCAGTCAAACCTCTCCAAGGAAACGCAGCAATGTTAATCCATCAGACAAGGCAGAGAGGGTGGTTCAAATAAATATCTGATCCTGCTTGAGAATAGCTCCATCTTCTAATAATCAAATACATGATGGGTCTTATTCAGAGCCCAATGAAGTCAGTGGAATGTTACCTATTGATTTCAGTGGCCTTCAGGCCAGACCTTAAGTGTCTTTGGACCACACTGGAGATCTAATTTTTGGGGTAGGATCCACATTTTCCTGTGCCTGTCTATCTGGATATACACACCATGCTCATCAGTAAGGTATCTAAGCATCTTACAAGTCACTAAAACTGGAGTCTCATTGCCAAGTGTTTCTCCCTCTGAGTGGTAGTTTGACTTATATGTCAGCAAGCAAACTGACGACTCGCAGTAATAAGTAATAACGATGAATGTCCTGACTGTTGCTTGACAACCTCAGCCTTCTTTAAATGCTGGCTTTTCTCTTTAAAAGCCATGAAAAACTACTCTGGATAAAATATTTTAATCTGTGTATTATTTCCACCAGAGAAGAGAGCTTTAAAAAACAAACCAAACACACCACTAATATTAAAATCTACCCAACCTGATAGAACAGAATGTCACCTCTGGAATTGTTTCAGTCTTTTAAAATAAGGCCCAGCCCACAAAAGCCCTCTACATTTCCAGTCTGAGCATCAAAGCTTCCCCTTCTGCCCAATAATAGAGAGTACAAAATCCTTGTCCAGAAAGGACTGGCAGATTTTGGCACCATTGTAACTCCACACAGGACTTAACATTTTTCCATTTGGGGGGCGGGGAGGCAGGATGGAATTGTTCCTAGAGCCATACGCTGAGTTGCATCTTGGATCCCATTTTAAGCGCTGGGGTTTTTTAAAGAGGTACTAATAGAACCTTAAATTAATGGGGTGGCTCTGATTTACCAAAATTATCAACTGCTCCTCATCCTCTTTTTTAGTCTCTTTGTTTATCTGCCGAGCAATGACTTCCAACTCCCATAGCCAGAGAACAAGCCAAGAATAGCCAGATTCAGAGCTGTGAAAGATATTCTTCCAGCATCATCTGGCTCCTTGGCAGTCTCTGCAGGCAGCTGTAGTTGCCTCTGGGTATGTCATGTGGTCACGCTATAGTGGTACTGGCTGAACATCTTTGTCCTCCTGGACATAATTTTCCTTTGATTCACCTTGAATCTGAGGAATCCGTTATCTGACTGAAAATAAGTTTTTGTCCGATGTTTTTTTAAAGGAGTTCTCTTACGATGATCTCTGCTAAAACACAACGATGTTCTATTTGTGCTGCCAGTGTGTATAAATCTACATATTATCTGTAAGGATCATTCACCTCACAGTATAGGAAACCCTTGTACTGCACTTTTCCACAACCCATGAACAGGAATAATTTATAGCTGATCTGCACTAAACTATAACAACTTTAATTTTAAAAAAATATTTCCTATATTATTTTTAGAGAGAAATACAAAAAAACAAACAAACAAGCAAAAATGTAACAAGCAGAACATACTATTAACATAAAGAATGCAGACATGCAAATCCAAATGCTTGGTAGTTTACCATAAAATAAAGACCCAGCAAAGGATCATAAGATCAGCATATATTACTTACAAATGCAATCTATAAAAATGTTGTTGTTAAATATAATAATTTTCATCATGTTTCATCATATACAGCACATTTCTGAGGAAATATGCCAATGAATGCAACGTACATTACATTAGCATTATGTTTTCAGCCGAGATTATATGAACTAAACAAAATCTGTCTTTGCTTCTACTAGTCTGGTCAACCTTCCTGATTTTTTAAGATACTGTAGGTAATCTTTAAACATAAGTTTGTCCTTTCAGTTGCTCTTTAAAGTTAAATTTTTTTAATAATTCATGGCATAACAAGCATTAAAATATAAGCATTTTCTACCTAAGGAAGTAACAATTTGTCAACCTCAGCAATAGATGTGACACAGCTGAGCACTTGAATAAAAAAGGAGCATATTTCCATGCACTGTGACTGATGCAATTGTATACAGGCATTTATTTGTCTGCTCCACGTTTCAACCCAAATCCCTTTTTCCTTCTTATTGTATTTGTCTGAATTCAATTGTAAGCTCTTCAGGGCAGCGATCTGTCTCCTTACATGTTTGTAAAGTGCCATGTACACCTATGGCAATCTGCAATAAGCAATTTCCTCTCTGTTTATGAATAAAAAGGGGTTTAAGAGAAAAGCACTGAAATTGAAATGGACGGGCTCAGGGCCTGCTCAGGTTACAAATGTTATTGAATGAGGCTCTGGGTATAACAAGGTGGGGTTGTCAATATGTTGATACACAATTTGATCTTGCCAAGTGGTGTTATAGCCACATTAGAGAACCATTCTGATGCCATTACCCATATTTTATTAATAAGATGCGGAATACTTGAGGCACCTTAGAGACTAATATGGCTGCTAATCTTAAATATATTTTATTAGTGTCCCAAACAATCCAATATGTGGTATTGATAGGCCCTGCGTTAAATACAGTGTAGAAGATTATGCTTTTGCCTGTAAGAGTATCTAGCATGTTTTCCATATTATTATTTCACGCCATTCAAAAGTGAGCCAGACCTATTACAAAGCAAGTGAAAGACAACGCCCTTGCCCCGAACAGTTCACGATCTGGATTTGAGTCGGAGCACAGGAAGTGAGGATTACACACAAATGCCGGGGAGCAGGGAAATAAGGCAAGAGCTACAAGAATAAGATATACACCGTAGGCACATGCCCCTCTTGATGGCTCTGCTGGCTACTTCATTTTAATTGATTTGTGAAGGAGGCAGAGGAAGGGGGAGCCCAATTGCACCCTCTTCATCCAGACACAGAGAGAAGTCTCTCCACATTGATCTCTCCCCCGCCTGCGGAGAAACCACCTCTGTGACAGTTTTCCTCTGTCCTCAGAGGACACAAGGATGGAAAAGGCACTGAGCCAGAGAAGAAGCAGGCAGGCACAGAGCTCTTTATCTTCTTATTGGCCCCAGGGGGTCTGGGGTAGAAAAGTAATACAGACTAGGGCTATAGTAATAATGAGAAATGATACAATACTTCATGCTTCTATAGCATTTGCCACACAGCCCAAGGTCACATGGCATGTCTGTGGCAGAACTGGGCATAGACCCGATCTATTGAGACATGCTGTCTCCGCTTCTGATTTCCCATGGCTCCACTCTATGGTGGAGCTTTCCTTTTTAAAGGAGTTAGTCTGGCAATTAGCCACCAGGGAAGCCCTGACAATGCAGCTGCAGTGGCCACTCTCCTGCAGTTGTCCCTGGGATCCGGGGGCAATCCCAAGAAGTCCATGAGGTTTGGAGGCCAGCCCCATGGCCTGTCCCACCAGGTGAGACCCTAATGCTCCTCCTTCTCCCCTCATCCACCTGAAAGGGCAGTCCAGAAGGAACCCCTATGGGAAGAAACTTCCTTCCCACCCCCTTCCTGTTGTCGGACCTTGAGATTTCTGGGAGGAGATCAATGCAAAGCAGCTGGTAACTGGGAAAATATGTTGTAAAGTCAGTATTTGTAAAACACTGTCAGTAAAAGAAGACCTGCCCTTTACCTATGGGACATGAGCACTCTGAAGACACAAATCTTCTTGATCCGCTGTGATTATTCTAATCATTCCCATTTCACCTATGGGGAAAGAGAATGAGATTAATGCATGTGGCCCGGGCCAGAGCTGGGAAAAGACCTTACATCTCCTAGCTACCTGTCCCATGCTTTGACATTAAGACCAATGTCAAATTTTAACTGAGCTGTGACTGGGGATGCTTTGGGCTGCCTTGGGCAGCCCCCTGACTTGACTGCTATAAAGCTGAGCTCAGCTTTGCCTCAGGGCTAGTTTGAGTCCTCGGTGTTTGAATATTGTAGAAGGTGGGTGGGGGTGCTGTGTTTGTTAAGGGAAGCTGCTGTCGCCCTTTTCACTGGGTTTAAGAGCAGTTCAAGGAGATTTCTGAGCTGTGGTGTTTTCAAACACCTCCCTGCTGGGACAGCAACACAATGGAGCCCAGCACGGAGGTTCGGTCATCACTGAGGGAAGAGGGGAGAGCAGGGGCAGCAGGTTTGTAGGATTTTTGGTGGTGCCCAGAAACGGGTCCAAATTTCACACACACACACACACACACACACACCTGCCTAAGACTCTGGGAGGGAGCTTGGGTGTGGGAGGGGTCCAGCTCTGGGCTGGGGCAGGGAGTTGGGGGGCAGGAGGGAGTGAGGAGTGCAGGCTCTGGGAAGGAGTTTGGGTGGAGATGGGGTGAGGGGTCAGGCTTGGGGAGGGAGTTTGGGTGTGGGATGTGGGCTCTGGGCTGGGGCAAGGGGTTGGGGTGCAAGAGAGGGTGCAGGGGGTGGGCTTCAGGAGGGAGTTTGGGTGCAGGCTCTAAGCGGGGGCAGAGGCTTGGGGTGCGGGATAGGGTGAGAGGTGTGGCACTCATCTTGGGCAGCTCCCGAAAGTGACCTGCACACCCCTCTGGCAGCGGCTCCTAGATGGGGGAGTCCGGAAGTCTCCGCACACCGCTGCCCGCAGGCACCACCCCCACAGCTACCATTGGCCACAGTTTCTGGCCAATGGGAGCTGCAGAGTTGGCACTCAGGCAGGGGCAGCGTGTGGAGACACACACACCCCAGGGACATACGTCTGTTCCAGCCACTTCTGAGAGTGGCACAGAGCAAGACCGGGCAGGAAACCACCTTAGCTTCACTGTGCTGCCAGTGGTGGTGGTAGCAGCCAAGGGCCCGGGTCCTTTAAAATCACCGAAGGGCAGCAGGCAGGGCCAGGAGATGCTCCAGGCTCCTTGTTCCATTCTATTCTTCCCACCACCTTTGCAGGGTTCCTCCCGCATTCAAATCAGACAGTTTCATTTTCACACTGCCTGGGCCCAGCATGGAGAGTCACTGACAGCACAGGAGAGAAGCATCAACTCTCTGCTCTCAGTTCAGATGCCTGAACCTAACATGGAGTGCAGCAGCAGCACAGAGCGGCAATTGCAGGGAAAGTCCTGCTCAACCCTGGGCTGGAGCATGCCCAGTGCATAAAGAATCTTCCAGAAATTTAGCTGTTAAAATCTGTCTTTGCTGAGCATGTGCAAACTGCTTTTTCAAAGGCCTCTAACTTGGCCAAATTTGGATGGATTTTCACTTGGCAAAAGGCACATCCCTGACCCAAAGGCACATCCCTGACCCAAAGGCCAAAGACCCTCTGTGGCAAATTTCAAAACCCTGCTCCACAGGCTTTTCAAAGAAAAGGTCACCAGAGTTTTTTAACGTGGGCAAAACAATGTCTTTTTCCCGAGCCTCGTTCTTGGAAAAGGCTGAACTGTCTTGGATAGAAATTTCTAAAAATTCAGCCTGAGGCAGACAGCCGGCACGGCCAATTTCAACCCAAATGGTTAAAGTTTGACAAAGTTAGAAGCTATTGAAAACCAGGGTCTTACAATGGGAAGTGTCGGGCAA
This sequence comes from Sternotherus odoratus, assembly GCA_032164245.1. Lineage (NCBI taxonomy): Eukaryota > Metazoa > Chordata > Testudines > Kinosternidae > Sternotherus > Sternotherus odoratus. The sequence goes on from JAVMKO010000001.1 coordinate 248,498,969, forward strand.
TCTTAATAACGGGCGGTGCTAGAAAAACCAACCAAATAGTGGAGCAGCTATCCTAGCTAATGTCTCTGTAAATGTAGGTGTTCAGGGAAACTTCAAATCAGGTATTTTTTTGGTTTTAACTTTTGTGTGTTTTTATCCGTAAATCACTTTTCTCCTAAGAGCCATGTCTGACAGCACCATTCTCCACCTCTCAACCCGCAGCCTCTTTGCCATCACACTAGCTTTTCAGATCAGCTTGCTGCAGACAAGTATTCATTTAGACAGAAACATGTACTCAGTCCATAGCACAGAAGCAGACATGAAAGTCACTTGAGCCTTCAGCCCTCATTTTCTTGGCTAATACAGATATTATGCCAGTCTTTCCTCTAAAAGCCAATGTGTTTCTTGAGGAGGCCTCCCTCTGAGCCTTGGGTTCTTCTGCTAAGTCACTCCATGCATCTATTACTGCATATAAAATGTGAGCAGATTTTTCTCAAAGGGGGTTTCGGCGGACATTGTGGCTAACTGGTTTTTCCAGCGATCTGGAAAGCTTTATATTTGCCATCCAGTGAATGTAAACGTACAAGACTTCACTTTCCCTGCGTGTCATTTATAGAATCACAGGCCTCAAAAAAAGGCAGAAACACACGTTGGGAGTCAAATTGGCCACCTCTGTTAGAAGGATGTAGAATAAATAAATGAGTCAGTTGACCAAACCTAAAAACCAACAGGCAATTCCTGCCACACTTGATGGGCCACATCATCATAAAACCTGTGGGTGGTTTCAAGCCCATATCTATGCCATAGCACAGCCCCACTGGTGTGATCTCTTGCGTACTTGCAAAGTAAACAGGTGCCACAGGTGTTTCTTTGGAGCTGATTGACTATAGCCTAAAAATGGCCCAACATACTACACTGGGCCTTTGTACAGATGTGCCCCACAATCACTGCTCATTTCCCAACATGCTCATAACACCTGTGGCTCTGTATTAGGCAATGATGCAATCTAATCCCATGCTTCAGGGCTTCATCCAGTTGCCTGCAGGGGTCAGGAAGGAACTGCTCCACCCAATGCATAATCATAATCTGGAGCGAGTTTTTTGCCATCCTCTGAAGCATTAGAGATTTGCCACAATTGGAGACAGGATACCAGTTATCATAATACCTGCTAAAATTGGCCAGACCAATGATCCATTTAGCCCAGTATCTTATCTTCTAACAGTGGCCAGTGTCACGTGCTTCAGAGGGAATTAACTGAACGTAGCAATTTCAAGTCATCCATCCCCTGTTGTCCAATCCCAGCTCCCGGCAGTTGGAGATTAAGAGATGCCCGGCGCATGAGACTGCGTCCCTGATGATCTTGGCTAATGGCCATTGATGGCCCTACCCTCCATGAACTTATTTAATTCTTTTTTGAACCTAGTTATACTTTTGGCCTTCACAAATCCCCTGGCAACAAGTTCCACAGGTTGACTGTGCCTTACGTGAAGCAGTGCTTCCTTATGTTTGTTTTAAACCTGCTGCCAGGTTTGGGTCACCCCTAGTTTTTGTGTTATGTGAAAGGATAAATAGCACTTGCCTATTCACTTTCTCCACATCATTCATGATTTTATAGACTCCTAACATATTACCTCCTCCCCCTTAGTCCTCTCTTTTCTAAGATGAAGAGTCCCAATCTTCTTAAGATCTCCTCATATGGAAGCTATTCCATATCTCTAATCATTTTTGTTGGCCTTCTTTGTAGCTTAGATGTAGCTTTAATACCTGCCTGCCTGCCTATTAAAGGGCCTAACCCCACCCATGTTCCACCCCAAGGCCCCACCTCCCTTCCCTTCTCCCTTAAGGCAGCGGGGATTTAGCTCCAGCTGGGCTGGGATGGGTGGACCAGGGTTCCTCCAGTGGTCGGGGGGGCTCTCAGGGCTCCTCCGGCGGCATGGCCTTAGGGTTCCTCCAGTGGTCGGGGGGGCTCTCAGGGCTCCTCCAGCGGCATGGCCTTAGGGTTTCTCCAGTGGTGGGGCGGGACACAGGCAGAAGGGGCGGTGATAGCAGATTAGCCTCCCAAAAGTGGGAGTTCACCCACCGCCTATGCCTGGCTGGTGTGTCTTTCTCATATGTTCAGGGTCTAACTGATCACCAGATCTGAATTTGAGAAATGATTGTTCCCTGGTCTGATTGGCACTGACTTTGAGTTTCCTCTGCAGCATGGGACAGGGTTCTCCCACTAGGCTCATTTGGCCATGTCTGTCCCAATCAATTCCCTGATACTGCAGGCTCTGGTGCCTGTCCTGCTCTCTGCCTGTAGCACGCAACAGTTTAGTCTGTTTTGGACTAAAATGCTTCATTTAACTGAAGTTGGTGTGGGCTCAACATAGGGGCATTTGGGGAGAATGTCATGGCCTGTGTTAGGCAGGATGACTGAGTAGAAGATCTAATGGTCCCATCTGCCATTAAACTCTATGAAATTGACAATAGCAAACTCTTACCCATACTGCTACTAGTTCCAAGTTCCATCCCTGCACACACACAAGTTGGAGGGCAGCTTCTTCTCTGGATCCTGCTTTTTTCTAATAGGGCCATTTGCTACATTATAAACTGAGAATATGTGAAGTCCAAATGTGAAAGATTAGCAATGTACATGTGAGTGTTCAGAGCCTCTGGATCGCCAAGGAAAGAGAGAGACAGAGATAGAGATAGCAAGTTGAAAAGTCACAAGGGGGTACCAATTCTTTGACTCATTAAGGTAATCTGAGCACACTATGCTAAATTCATGAAACACAGCACAGTCTGTGGGTCCTTAAACCAAAGGTCTGGGGTAACATTTTCAAAAGTACCTAAATAATTTAGGAACCTAAGTCTATTGACCCCTTAAGTCACATGGGTGCTTTTGAAAATTTTACCCCTTGCCTACTTGCATGACTATTAAAAGAGCAGTTTTCTCTTTTAGCCAAACTTGACCCTTCTTCCACTACTATGTACCAGCTGGTTCCCCTAGTTGCATGCAGGTAGGTTATGAAGCTTTTTGATCACTGTGGAAGAAAGACACTACATAAGTGTTAAATATAGGACATCAAAATCAAACAGCAGATGAACAACATATATGGAACCCTTTCACATTAAAGACTGAATTAGTAAGAGGGGTTCTACATGGAAATCCAGCACGTGGATGGAAAAGGGAGGCAGAACCAGGCGTTGAATTAGGGGAGAGGACACTCCTTTCTTACCAGACCCAGGGGAGTTCCATGCCAGGCAGATATTAGATCTGGGCCCAGCCAATCCAGTTCTGTAGTATAAAACAGGCCAGAAATTAAACTCTGACAACAATAATAACTGAGGACCTGAACCAAAGTCAGTTGAAGTCAGTGAAAAAACTTCAGTTGACATCAGTGGGCTTTGGATCAGATCTATAATGCTGTCGGCACAGATGTACACTTCATCTGACCTTGAAGCAAAAGGAGGCTACAGAGAAAGCAGGACTACGGTAGCCAAGAAAAACAGGTTAATGATATAACTGAAGGGACCAGCCCTTGCTCCTTCAGGGTCCGAAGCTACAAGCTGTTCCTTGGAAGGGACATGCTTATGATCAGGCCCTTACTTAGTGCTTGAAACAGAAAGACTCTCATCTCCAAATTTCCCTGATTGCCTGTCTCAGGAAGCCCAGCTTGTGAGGCAGATGTGGCTGCCCCGAGCCATAAGGAACAGGTGCCAAACTCCTTCTGGTGTAAGCTGCAAAAACAGAGCAAGGAGTGAAAGTTTATAAAGAGCTAGTAATGCAGGCTTCCCGGCCCTGGGAAGAATCAGAAGGCCAGCAACCCCAAACCCATGGATTCCTACTCCTTCCTAGGGAACCAGGGACCTCAGCCAGAATTAGTTTGGGAAGTTCCAAATGGAACTCAGCACTCCTGATGTATTAATAGGGCCCATACCCAGTTCAATCAAACTACCCTCCACAACAAATCAAAGTGCTCCTGGCACTCTGGGATCTCTGCCAATGCTACTTCCCATTCTCCAGTTTCCATCAAGAACCCCAACACTTTTTGGTGGGTGCCCCACCAAGGAATCCTTGAATCCAAACTTTGAGGGGTCAATGAGTCCCCCTTCCAGCCCATGGCCTGGATCAGCCAGTCAATGAATTTTTGCCTTCATCCATCCCTCCTCTGCACTCACCTGAAAGAGTCTGCAATTGCCACATTCCAGAAGGCCTGGATGACCCTGGGTGCTAGTATGTGTGATCATCTCCCACACAAAGATAGCCAACAAGAAGGCACTGTGTGACAGTGGGCACTTGAATCTCTGAATACACGGCCGTAGGAGAAGCCTACTCATTGTTAAATTGCTCATCCTGAAACATATTATTTATTTATTTATTTATTTTTATTTATACCTTCCCATGGGTAGCATGAGGAGAACTTGCTACAAGTATCCTGCCTGGGAGCAGGAAGATACTCGTACCAGGCAGGAGACAACTGTCAACAAGACCAAATTCTGAGAAAAATTGAGCATGGGATCTCCATGGTGGAGCCACTCTGCCTAGAAACTGTGTTAGACTTCCTGGAGCGCTCACAACTTCATCAATCCTGCCCCATAGTGCATCCAGAACCTCTGTTTAGCCCATAACAGCACAGTATGGAGAAGAAAAAAAAACGACTTGGCCACTCCTCAGTGAGGAATAACATACATCCTCTGGCAAGGGCAGCAGCAGCCTGTCTGGTCAGTTCCATTGCTCTCATTGCCTCCTGAGCAGCAAGGCCATGAGGCAGAGCCAGACTCTTTACTGACTCTCCAGCTGCTTGGGAGGCTGTGCGCGGTAGGTACTCAGTCCTTCCCAGCCGGAGGCGCTGTCACGGTACTGGAATAATTGGGTACCATATAGATCATTGGGGTACGAAATAGTATGTACAGGGGGTCATAATGGGTGTCTATGACCAGGTTATGGATTGCTAATTGTAAATATGGCATTGGTATGTGTGTATCAATTTGGCAGTTGAAGTTATGAATATTGGCTCTGGACTGTCTGTCTTTCCAAATATTGTGCTCTGCTGGGGAAGAAGATTCCTGAATACTGGGCGTCAGCTTGGCTTGGGCTGCCTGATGGCCCATTGAGGGACTATCAGCAACACAATGGACTCTGGGAGCTTGGAATGCTCCAATCCAGACAAAAAGTCTACGAGAGAAAGCCTGGGCATAATGGCTGCTGCCTGCAAATATGAGTCATGCATGGTCATGTGATCTGCCCATGTGGCTCCAGAACTACAGGGGCTGGACTTTTCACAGCAGGAAGAGAAAAAACTATAAAGGAAGCTGCTACAGCCCTCCATTTTTCATCTTTTACCTCCAGTCTTCAGCCTGCCTTGTTTCCAGCTTTGGATGGAACTTTGCTTCTCAGGGAACTCTGGACAAAGGTACTGACCCATCTCTGCAGGAGATGCTCTCCAAAGACTTTGATTAAAACCTACAGTTTATTCTACAGCTGCAAGACTGAACCAAGCAATGTACCATTACTGCATGTAATTGATTTCTTTTAACCATTCTTAACCCTCACCTATACCTTTTTCCTTGTATAATAAACCTTTAGATTTTAGATTCTAAAGGATTGGCAACAGCGTGATTTGTGGTAAGATCTGATTGGTATATTTACCTGGGTCTGGGGCCTGATTCTTTGGAATTGGGGAGAACCGTTTTCTTTATTTGGGGGATTGGTTTTCATAACCATTGATCCCCAGGACAGGTGGCTGCTGGTGGTGATACTGGGAAGCTGGAGTGTCTAAGGGGATTGCTTGTGTGACTTGTGGTTAGCCAGTGGGGCGAAACCAAAGTCTTTTCTGTTTAGCTGGTTTGGTTTGCCTTAGTGTGAAGAAACCCCAGCTTTGGGCTGTAGTTGCCCCTTTGGAAGCAATCTGTCCTGATCTGACACTCACAGTTGGATCCCACCAGGAACAGCACCGTCACAGGTGCTCTGCAAGAAGAGACAAATGCAGGAAGAAATGAAGAGATGGAGGAAGAGACTCCTCTTCCCTAGAGATATTAGACTGAGCACCTCCCTCTGCTTCCCATAGGATTCTAGCTTAGGGATTTATACTGGGAGCAATGGCAGACTCATCTTTAGCTGTGGGGGAGAGCATGTGACAGTAGGATCTGCTGAGGGGAGACAGAGGTGCAGTGACACTATGATTAGACTACTCACAATATATTTGTGCGCAGACATGATCATTCCATTTAAATAAATAGATTACACCCAACTGTATACGAGCTTAGAAATGCAGGAAGGCTGTAACCGTCTGGCAGGCAGAGTGGTGCTAGGTGGTACTATAATTAGCAGTACATGAAATGAAATGAAGAAGGGGAAAGTGAGTACTGAATATCCTGGTGAGATTTACTAGTCAGTGGAATAATCTCCCCAGGGGGGTGATGGAAGACTCTTACAATGGGCATTTAAAAGTACACAGAGCAATGCACTAGCACTGCACATTTGCAAGGGGGAACAATCTGCAGTGGCAGGAGAGGTCTAATCCTGAGAAGTCTTTTCCTTCTCTTGACTATGTTTCTAAATTCTCCTTCAGAGAGGGAGAGACTAGAGAAGGCAGCAGAGAGGGAGGGGAGAATGCAACGTTATCCCACAAGCCAAGAAGCTGGTGGGGGGACTCCAAATATATCAGCCATTAGCACACTAAGGTCAGTGCAAAAGACGAAGCACACCCCCAACCAGTCTTCAGGAACATCAGTGTAGTGCCATACCCAGTGACTCTGCCCCACTCCCAGCAACCAGGCTGAGAGGTAATGCAGGACACTTCACCAGGGAACTCTCCCTGGATCTTGCCAGGCCTTCTCCAATGAGTTATTATATCAGGTCTTGGCTAATATGTTTGGCTACTGGATGGTAGTTGGCTCATATTTCTTTCCTGCATCAAGGACTGGTATGAGTGACTGGTTCACCTATTGTGTGAGCTCCCCAAAACCCTATGTAGCAAGCCAAAAAAGCTTAGAATAGGCTGCTTAAAAAGCACTTATCCCTGAAGGATGCCTCTGATCCAGCCATTTCCAGCAACTGGGGCAGGCATCTATCTACGGTATTCACAGTCTATAATCAGAGAGGTAGCCGTGTTAGTCTGGAATAGCAGAGGTAACAAAGAGTCCTGTGGCACCTTAAAGACTAACTAAAGTATTGAAGCAAGCATCCGACGAAGTGGGTATTAGTTGCAGTCTATAATGTATCTAACCTTGTAGCTCTCCTGTGAGGTCCTATTATCCACGTTATACAGAGGGGAAACTAAGGCAGGGAGACTCTAAGTGACTCACACAGAAAGTCTGCAGCACAGCAGGGCATTAAACTTGGGACCCCAGCTAGTCCTGTAATGCTGGACCATACCTACCCTCTGCTCCTCTGTGAAAGAAAAGGAGACAATAAAGAGAAGAGTTGGAGTTGATCAAAAGGGGCAGAAGAGAGGTGGGGGAACATAAGCAAGGCATAGATGAGAGAGAGAAACAGAGAAATGATCGCCTCCCTGCCGGGGAAGGGGTAAAGTGGGGGAGTAAAGAACAGTGATCAGGGAGAGTGAGTGGCAAGACTTAAGAGGAGATTTTATGAGTGAGGGGGCAGGGATGGGGCGTGGGATGGGAGGGAAGGAGGGAAACACAAACATTGTTGACTTCTAATAAGGCCACTTTTGGTTTGTGCCTGGGATAGTCAAATCTCATGAGCACTCAGCACCTCACCCTGGGGAGGCGAGATGAACTGGGAAACTGTGAGAACCTCACTGAGATCCCAGGTCTGCTAGCAACTCTCACTGGGGTCTGGGACCCACCTCTGGAATGTCTCGTTCTGGGGATCTGATGGAGTGATCCCTTCAGGGCATGCTGCATGTACTTTGCTTAGCATTTCATTCGCTGCAATGTGATTTTGTTCTCCTTTAGTTTTCTCCTCTTGAATCCCAGCCCCAGGTGCCACTCCAACAGGGGCTAGAAATTAATCCAATAAAAATCTTGCCTTGTGGAATCCAAACGGCCGGCTGACGTTTATGTGATTTATTTATTCCAGCCTAGAAACTCATTTTGCATAGTCTCCATTTCATGTAGCAAAGAATAACAGCCCAATAACCAGGGTGATTTATAACCCTGCTCCAAAATTGCAATTCACGTGACCGTCCACGGCCTCTGCAATCTACAGAGTACAGGGCCAAAGGCAGGAGCGCAACACTGTACAACACACTGCTCCAGTGCAAACACCGATAGAACAACGCCAACCTCCCTCCAGTTAGTTCCAGTCTTTGTTTTCATCGGGTTTTGATCAGCCTCGTCTTGTGGGGTTTGACAGGGTAACCCCCGCACATCGTGGGCTGTGGGCGACATGATTAAACAGGGCGATTGTTTCGGTCGCCACGTCTTTTGTTTTTGGAGATCACTGAAGGCAGATCGGAACCCCCCGGGAAGCTGCCGAGGGAGGAGGGACCCGTGGAGCATTTCAATAGAAGGAGAGGCCAGGCCATCCCCCTCCCCCAACCGGGCTGGGGTTGTTTTCTGGAGCTGTGTGCGCCGCTCGCCCCTGAACACAGACAGCAGTGGGGTCCCTCCCCACGGCTTGCAGTCAGCTGGCTCTGCTCTGACCCCCCTCTAAAGAAATCGGACCGATGCTTGCAGGGTCTGGAAGCGATGCCATGCACCGTGTCTCTGCTGCCTGCTCCCTGGTCTAAACCCCTCCGGAGTCCCGCTTTGCTTCCCACTGGTGTTCCCAGGGCAGCCACCGGCTCTGGTTAACTCCGGGCAGACTCGGTCCACGGCGCACTGCTCACGAGACCCCCCTCTGACAAACTAGCCCATTTCCCCTCCATCGGGAGCGCCATAGGGTGCAAAAGGCGCGGGGTGAAGCAGCGCATGCGCCAGGAACACTGGCCAGTGTGTCTTTCACGTGGGGGTTTAGGTCCCTGCTAAACCAGGTCGCGTGAGCTTGTGGGTGAGGAAATCGCTGTTGTGTTATTAACAGGACTGGTAAAGCAGGGTGGGTCGTTCAACCAATCCCAGGTGTCCTCGCCTTTTTTCAGCTCCGAAGCCCATGGTTTTGCGACACACAAACGTTTATGTAGCGGGACTGGATCAAAAACGGGGGGTGACTGAAGACCTGGGTGTCTTCCGCAGTGTCTGTGAGAAACAGGGTCATGGTGTGGACAGAGAATGAGCCTTTCACCGACCAACCCCACTAGTTTTCTCTGTGACCAGATCTACCGTAGCTGTATCTAGACACACAGACTGTCGCTGGGCAATTTACCGGTCTTCAGTCCAACTTGATTGGTGGTGACACCACATTAATGGTATAAAAGTGTTTTCACTTCTTCGGAGAACTTTCTAACACCCGACCTCAGTTTGCAGAATCCTGGTCCTAAAGTGTAGTGGCACCGAGCAGGCTTGATTTCCAAATCAAAAGTGGAGCGTGGAGGGTCTGGAAGCAGAAAGCTCAAGCCACCGGACACGAAGAAATGCCTGCTTCTAAAGTGCTCTGCGACTCCACAATAAAGACTTTATGCAAGAAAACCAGTAAATTATTAATATCCCGCACAGCTATGGGGGAAAAAACCTCCAGTTGTCTGCTTCAAAGAAATTATGCGGTGTGAGAATCTCTATTAGTAACAGTACGAACAATTTGCAAGAACATATGTCCCCGCGTGAGGCAATCAGCCGATCTGGGCTGTTTAACTAATATTTCACAGACGGGTTTTTAAAAACAGTTTCCGTATGTTTCATTTTTTGTAGCTGTACAAAGAATTCTTCTGTCGTCTTTTAGAACCTTGTGAATGGACTATCTCCAAACTACGAGACAGTGCGTTTTCTGGGAAGGTTTCTACCATCAAGTGATTGATATATGTTGCCCAAACTCAAAACTGGTAGGAACAGACAGAAAGACCTACAGAAAGGAAGGATATTCCGTCTTGCTCTGGTTCTAAGGGGTCAAGTGGAACAAACACCCCCCCCCCCTTGGAACTCAGAAAAAACGATCGAATTCTATATTAGACATAAAAATAATGCCTCTCAAAGCCTCTTTTGATTTATTCTTGATTATGCATTTAAAATACACTTCTTTCCAGCGTTTCTCTTGTGAAGTGCGTGGGAGGCAAAACATGGTCCCGTTTTATTGACTGATTGATTTATTTATTTGTAAAGAAGAACGCCTCTCCTGCTCTTAGAGTAGCGCTGCCTTCTCAGCAAAGTCTAGTTCCCTTTCCTGGCAGAGCTAATCCTAATTAAAAATAAATTACATGCTGTATAGAACTTGAAATGGAAAAGATAATCCTATTACAGATGAGAATATATCCTGCTTCTCTTTCCCTCTAAACTGTGGGAGATATCAGATCAAGCTGAGCCACCCATTGTAAACTCTTTGAAAACTTTCCTATAGATCTAATCCATCACGTGACGGCCATGTCAATCTCGCTGTCTGCACGCGAGTTTCACAATGCTGGCATTAGGCAGAGTCAGAGAAATCCAGCTTTTCGGAGCCCGCCGCATTTGCATGCCGAGAAAATGCCAACCATTGTGGCCATGTTTGTTCTCAGGATCGCGAGACAGTTGTCTGCTAAGTTGCTGCGATAAAGAGAAAGGGGCTCCTTTGAGCCGGCCAAAGCCTTTTGGTATGATAACAAGGCGATTTGGGGCGCTTTTGTTGGAGCAGATCAGCGCTGCGCGGATCCCCCCTCCCCCCCTAGTCCCCCGGGTGGGGATTTGAGAGCGGCGCTGATGCGCTGTTTTAAATCCCATTTCCATAATCGGGCGGCTGCCCGCCCGGCCGGAGAATGCCGGCGATCCGCAGGCACCCGAGCTCACTTCGCTCGCGTGCCATCACACCACTCGGGGTAATTACTCCTCGCACAGCTCCGCGGCCGGCAGTAGGGAGCGGGGCTCACGCCCTGCTGCTGAACGGCAGCAAAGCGCCTTCCTCGCTCCGTCCCCACTCGTCTGAGATCGGGGCGGTTCGCCACAGCCTGGAGGGAGATGAGATGCCGGGGTGCCACTAAGGCATTTCTTGGTGCCACTAAGAATTAGGACCACTGCAGCTACGAGCCGATATGAGAGTAAAGCCAATGTCATCCGTTGGCCAAGCGCACCCCGATTTCCGGATCGCTGTGACTATCAGGGGTGGGGCCAAATTACCCTCCCATTTACACCTCCGAAGCCCTATTGATTTCAAAGACCTTACTCCGGATTTACACCGTAATTACTCCGGATTGGTAGCTGTTAAATTGAAATCACAATCCGGACTAGCCGGGACAGATTTTGAACCATTGTCTTCGATTCCCTTCAAAATAAGCCAACTTTGGTCAATTTCCCTCTGGTCTTGTTTGCTCCAGCGAGGTCCTTTGTGTCCTCGGTTGAGGTTATGCAAAGGCAGTGAACATTGAGAAGTCGGTAGTATTAAGGCGAACTGGTAAATTAACTCGGCGATCAGACCCGGATGTCAGGAGAGGGCCTTTGTTGCTCACATGGAGCCCGATCCAACTTCCCTTGAAATCTGTGGGAGTCTTTCCACTAAGTTCAGCGGGATCCGATCGGGCCCAGGGAGTGGCTCATGCCCACAGCTGGAACAAACGGACAGATGTTTCTATTCACTGTAAAACTTGCCTTACGAATACAAGGCAGATTTGGCTGCATTTGTAACCAGCCTTTAAAAGCTCATCGGATGCCTGTTGTGACTAGGGCTCTATACAGATGTACATGTAAGTACTGGCCAGTGACAAGGTCGTTGTCCCGCAGGGGTCCCATTAAGGCAGGATCAACCCCAAGGAGGAAGCCTCTGGTGACAGAGGGATTAGGGAGGGCTCCAGCTACTCGAATCGGACTTTCTAGTCAGCGGGGCGGAGGGGATCGATATGTGTGGAGCCTGGGGCAAGGAGAACTATTGCAACCAGCGTGAGGGGAAGGTTTACTAGAGAGGATGCCACTGTGGTGGTGAGGTAGATGCTTTGTATTCCCCATACACAATGCCTGCTGCAGCTGCTAGGGCAATTGCTCTTTTTCATCCCTGAAATACACACAAGGGATACAACTATGGGGAAGAGCGCCAGGAGGCAGAGCGCTTCTGAGCAGCATTAACTCGAGTAGCCTTGTGTCGGTAGATGTCTTTACTCGAGGAAGGGCTCTCTTTCTTGCACATTGTAGGAAGCTTGGAGCGTACTTCTCCTGCCTCCCCTCCTCCCCCCCCCCCCCCCCCCCCAGTCTTGCAGATTGATTCTGCTATTTCGTACTGGCGTGGTAACCGCTTGAAGTGCTCAACAGGGCGGATACCTTTTACACTAAGTTTACAGATCAAACCAGCACTCCGTTCAATGTGAAGTGCAGTGTCTCTTTCTTTCCCCCTCGCGGTACACAAAATCTCGGTGTACCAGTGGCAACATATACGTCTGTTTCAGAATGTGACCTAACACGTGGGGTCCATTTCAGGGTCGGTCCCTGAGGAGAGGCTGTTGATCCAATGTTCTCTCTTCGCCCACTGAGTTTACTTTCATGGTCTCTTTCACCAGGACCGTATCTGGGATCAGATCCGCATTCTCTTAGCCCCGCTATTCTCCCTTAAAGCTAATGGGGGGGGGGGGCGGATGAATGCACGTGCATGCGCTGTCTCCTTAGCCCCTCGGACCGAGGACTAGTAAAACTTGGTGACTCGCTGCTATGTCTTCATACTTTCCTAGGCAGATGGTTTAGTTCCCCAAGGTTCGTGCCAGGTTTCAACCTCATGCTGTTATTTTGTTCTTCTGGAACGAGACTAGTGTTGCTTCCCAGAGAGGCCCTATTAGAACAAAAAGAAAATCCTCTAAATAGGCGTAACAGGGCATCAGGAGGGATAGATCTTAAATGTATTTTAATATGAGCTGGTCATTGTGTGTAATTCAGCGCCCATCATCGTTTAGTCAAAGAGTTATGGCAGTGATTGGGAATGAATAGAGGGACATAATGGATACATGTGGCGTTTGCTCATTATATTCAACTTAGCCCAACTCCTCTGTGGAAACTGTTCAACTTTCTTTCCCTTTAGCTTGTCATAGTGAAATAATACAGACATTGGTGCCTCAAATGGGATAGCCTGCCATGCTATTATATGGCTACAGCTAACGAGAGCTTCATAAGCCTTTGATACAGTCTGATCTTTGAAATCTTTCCAAATCTCCCCAAGCTTATGCTAAATCCTATTTGGAACTTTTTTTTTTTTTTTGCCTGCTAGTGCCCAAGGCTTAAGAAAGCCTCTTGGGCAGTGACATGCATACTAAAGCATCCTAGGAATATCTCCTGAAAGGCAAATTACAGGTTTGATCACAGGATCTCACGCGAGTAAAGCACAATTATGTGCACACATTTGAATAAAATCAATTTTCAGTTAATCCTTCAGTCTCGTTTAGAGGCTTGCTTTGATGATCAATAGAGAAATCAACGGAAAGAAAATCAACCCCGGCTATATATGCATTGCGCAGCACTTTATTAATCCATAATCAGAGGCAGACACACATAAATACACATTCATTCACATACAGCCCAAGTAAGCGATTTCTCTGCGTTTTGAAGTGACTACCCCAGAAGAGCAGATATTGGCACACCAGGCACCTGTTCAACAGCAGGGTGCTGTAGTGGTACAATTAACAAAACACTCCGCGCATTTTACTCCACGCTCCCTGTGCCAACTCATTTGCAGCTCGCCTTCAAAAAAAAAAGAGTTAAAGAAAACAAAGAAGAGATTCCCTAATTTTCCTTTCTTGTTTTCCTCTCTAAGCCTTTTCCACATTAAAGGGATTTTCTGGGAGGCATTCAGGAAAGCGGTGAGAAAAGAGCGCTTGCCATTGGCTGCTCGGCTCCGTGCAATTTGCATAACCGCGTCTATTAAAGACCCTCAGGAGACGCAGTCCGCTTTAGAAGCTGGATAAACCGAGCCTGGCGCACCGGCATCGCCGGCACCTCTCGGGTTAGGGCAACTCTAAGCAATCGGTTCGTTTGCCTTGCAGTGCAGAGCAGAGCAGAGCATGCATGATCTGCACCTGGGAGCAGGAGAGTTACCCTCCCGTCTCCTCCCGCTTTAGGGGCAGACTCACTCCCTAGCAGCTGGACAACCGTTTCTCCGCACCCTCAGCCCCGTCCCGGTTCGCAACTCAGTGCAGGTGACATGGGTCTTGCTAGGGACGGGCGCAGCCTCTCCTCTCCGCCGCGCCTCGTCTACCTCTGCTGCCTGCTCTCGGTCACCCTCGGCAAGACGGTGAGGTACCGCACTTACGAGGAGGACCCGCCGGGCACGGTCATCGGCACTTTGGCAGAAGAGATGCACCTGACAGCGCCCGGAGAGATCAGTTTCCGGCTGATGGAGCAGTTCAGCAACAGCTCGCTGGTCCGGGTGCGGGAGGGCGACGGGCAGCTGAGCATCGGCGAGGACGGGCTGGACCGGGAGCGGCTGTGCGGCCAGGCCCCCCAGTGCGTCCTGGCTTTCGACGTGGTGAGCCTGTGGCGGGAGCAGTACCGGCTGGTGCACGTGGAGCTGGAGGTGCGGGACATCAACGACAACGCGCCGCGCTTCCCCCAGGCGCACATCCCGCTCGAGGTGTCCGAGAGCGCCGCGCCCGGCACCCGCCTGCCGCTGGAGATCGCCGCGGACCCGGACGCGGGCTCCAACTCGGTGCAGAGCTTCCAGCTCTCGCGCAACAGCCACTTCGGCGTGGAGGCGCAGCCGCGGGCGGACGGCGGGAAAGGCGCCGCGCTGGTGCTGCTGCAGGAGCTGGACCGCGAGACCCAGGCCGCCTACACGCTGGAGCTGGTGGCGCTGGACGGCGGCAGCCCGGCCCGCGCGGGCACGGCCACGGTGAGCGTCCGGGTGCTGGACGCCAACGACAACAGCCCGGCCTTCCCGCGGGGCGCGGTCACGGTGGAGCTGGGCGAGGACGCGCCGCGGGGCTCGCTGCTGCTGGAGCTGGAGGCGGCCGACCCCGACGAGGGGCCCAACGGGGAGATCGTCTACGGCTTCGGCAGCCAGGTGCCGGCCGAGGCGCGGCGGCTCTTCCGGCTGGACCCGCGCTCGGGCCGCCTGACGCTGGAGGGGCCGGTGGACTACGAGCGGCAGCGGACCTACGAGCTGGACGTGCAGGCGCAGGACCGGGGCGCCAGCCCCCTGGCGGCCACGTGCAAAGTCATCGTGCGCCTGGCCGACGTGAACGACAACGCGCCGGGCATCAGCGTCAGCGCCCTGAGCGGCGCCCCCGCCGGCGCCGGGGTGGCCTACGTCAGCGAGGCGGCGGCGCGCGACAGCTTCGTGGCGCTGGTCAGCACCTCGGACAGGGACTCGGGCGCCAACGGCCAGGTGCGCTGCGCCCTCTACGGGCACGAGCACTTCGCGCTGCAGCGCGCCTACGCCGACAGCTACGTGCTCGTCACCGCCGCGCCGCTGGACCGCGAGCGCGTGCCCGAGTACAACCTCACCCTGGTGGCCGAGGACCTGGGCTCGCCGCCCCTCAAGACCGTCCGGCCCTACACGGTGCGCGTGCGCGACGAGAACGACAACGCGCCGCGCTTCTCCCGGCCCGTCTACGAGGTGGCGGTTCTGGAGAACAACCCGCCGGGCGCCTACCTCGCCACCGTGCTGGCCCGGGACCCCGACCTGGGCCCCAACGGGCGGGTCCTGTACAGGCTGCTGGAGGCCCAGGTCCTGGGCGCCCCCATCTCCACCTACGTCTCCGTGGATCCGGCCACCGGGGCCATCTACGCCCTCCGGACCTTCAACTACGAGATCCTGAAGCAGCTGGACCTGAGGATCCAGGCCAGCGACGGGGGCTCCCCGCCGCTGTCCAGCAGCGCCCTGGTCCAGGTGAGGGTGCTGGACCAGAACGACAACGCGCCCGTCATCACCCACCCCGCGCTCGCCAACGGCTCCGTGGAGATCGGGGTCTCCAGCCAGGCGCCCCCCGATTCCCTGGTGGCTCAGATCAAAGCCAGCGACGCGGACGATGGGGTCAGTGCGGAGCTCACCTTCTCCTTCGTGGAGGAGCAGCAGCCGGAGCTCTTCGCCATCAACAAGAAGACGGGCCAGATCGTGCTCAGGGGGGACCTGTCCGAAGAGCTGGGGCAGGAGTTCAAAGTCATCCTCGCCGTGACTGACAATGGCAGGCCCCCCCTTGCCACCACAGCCACAGTCAACTTCCTGGTGACTGCCACGGCTCCCTCCAGCAGCCAGGAGGTGGCCAAGCCAAGCTCCTGGGAGGGGAAGGCTTTGGAGTGGGACGTTCCCCTGATTGTCATCATCATCCTAGCTGGGAGCTGCACTCTGCTGCTGGTGGCCATCATCACCATTGCAACCACCTGCAACAAGCGCAAGAAGGAGACCGAGATCAAGAACAACGGGCACCTGACGGAGCAGATCGACATCTCCCACCTAGAGAAGGAGAGGCAGGAGGATAGCAGCCCCAGGGGGAATGTGTTTGAAGCGCGATCCTTTCCCAGCAAAGTGTCTTTCACCAGCCCAGCCCCTTCTCCATCTGCAGAAGAGGTTTCCTCTTCTGAGACCAGCACTGTGAATGCCTGTCTCTACGAGGGTCAGAAACGACTTAGGGCAACCAACGGTGAGGTAAGATCCCAATGCACTCATTTGTGCTCTAGTTTGGAGGGCTGGAAGGAGGTGTGGGGCGGTTTGGAAGAGGGGAATCTTGATAAGGTTGTGACGTTGACATATGCTTATTTCTCCCCTACTCCCTTCCAATCCCCTCCAGCCCTATGCCTCTGCTCCTAATTATAGCAAAGAATCCACCCCACCTGTGGCCATCTGGAAGGGTCATTCGTTCAACACCATCTCGGCCCGAGAAGCGGAAAAGTTCAGCGGCAAAGACAGTGGCAAAGGCGACAGCGACTTTAACGACAGTGACTCCGACATCAGCGGGGATGCCCTGAAGAAGGATCTCATCACTCACATGCAGAATGGTAAGGTCCATTTCACAGCACAGACCGCCTGCAATGAAAATAAAAACTGGCCCGGGAATAAAAGGATCTGTCTCTCTGTCTAAGGTACATTGAGCTGACTGGACCAGTTTGATAACAGTCACACCTTTTACATCTTTCCCAGGCAGCGCTCACTGCAGGAGTAGCCCTGCCAGCATTTTCACAGCAGGCAACTTAAGTATCTATGTGCATGTCGAGCACATAGTGCAAATTAGAAGCAGCCAGCCTATTATGGAATTCATTTTCAAAAAGCTCTTCCTGCTGACATACATTGTGAGTTAGGGCTTGCTAGCTAAATGGAATAATGATAGCGTGCAGCGTGAGCTTTGCAGCAGTGTCCTGAAGAATTGTTCCTCCACCTCCCCCACCCCTCTCGTTCTAAGCTTTTGATGATCTGGGCAATAACTCTCTGCTGAGCTCAGAATGATGTGGCTGTTTCTCCAGCGATTACAGGTCTAAGGTTTTTGTTTGTATTTTTAGGATTATGGGCTTGTACTGCTGAATGTAAAATCCTGGGCCATTCGGACCGCTGCTGGAGCCCATCCTGTGGCCGATCCAACCCTCACACGTCTCCTCATCCCTCAGCTCAGCTGTCCACCTTCTGCAAAAGCACCTCCTTGCCCAGGGACCCCCTTCGCAGGGACAACTACTACCAGGCCCAGCTGCCCAAGACAGTGGGACTGCAGAGTGTCTACGAGAAAGTGTTACACAGAGACTTTGACAGGACAATCACATTGCTGTCCCCTCCTCACTCTGGGAGGCTTCCCGAACTTCAGGAGATCGGGGTGCCCCTATACCAAGCCCCCTCGACTCGATACCTAACCGCCCAGACCGACACTACTGAGAAGGTTTAATGCTGCACAGTCCCCATCCAAGCACACACATACACGTACACTACTAGGTCACTCTCAAGAGCCCTTAAGTTATTGACTGGATTCAGTGTTGTACATATAAATATGCAAGACGTGCCTTAAAAATGAAGATGTTGGGAAAGATTTCCAATCACATCGATACTGTTTGGTATTTGCAAACAAAAACCTGTATGTAGTTAATGTAATTTTTATGAAATGTGCAGTATTTAATTTTTCCCTACCCTGTTCTTTTTTGCTTTTAGGTCACCTATGGCCTGCTATTTTTGTAGTGGTTTTAACCTGTATATTGTGTAATGTAATGTTTGTATATAAGGAAAATTTGTTATATTTTTATATAATAAAAAATAAACACATTGAAATTATTGCCAAAGGAATTGTCTGAAAGACACAAAATAATAATATCCTGAATTATTTAGAATCAAATAAAGGAAATTCCTCCTTCACAGTGTAATAATAACCTAAGCAACCCAATGTATAGAGAAGTTTGCATTGCCAACTGTGACCTGTATTTCTTGAGTCTGTGGTCAATTTCAAGTTAAATGTTATTTAATTCCATTTGGTTTTTGTAATCTGTGTCACCAATAAACACACTAATAAAGGTTTTGTGATGTGTTTGAGGGATCTGCTTGTGGATTTCATCCTTCAAAGATTACAGCCCTCTACAGGTGAACAAATCCATTTGTATAATAAATTACACCTCAATGAGAATTACTGTTATACTTCCAGGGTTACCCTTTACCTTTGTTGACTGACACCTTACTCCACATTTAGCCCCATTGATTTCAATAGCACCACTGATGGATGAAGATGCCACTCAACAAGATCAAGAACGGAATCCAATGGTAACTTAGTGTTTGTGGAATCTGTGCCATCTTAATGGCCTAGAACCAGAACCTTAGCTGGTGTAAATCAAGATAGTTCCATTGAAACCAGTGGAGCCATGCTGATTTACACCAGTTGAAGATCTAGCCCTAAGTCTCCCTTGCCTTAAAATAGTTTAGGATTTGATCCTGCAAACACTTATGCACAAAAGTAGTTTTACTCATGTGTGTAACCCCACTGAAGTCATTGGGTTTACTCCTCTGAGTACAGTGTGTGTGTTTGTAGGCTTGGATCATTATTATAGAACATTAATATGTATACACTAGATTAAGAAGGCAAGACGGCCCAATATACATTTGATAATATATAGATGTAATAAAACTTTTCCACGAGAAAAAAGTTTGAAAAAAAATTATATTTCACTTTCAACACTACCCCCATGATTTGCATTCTCAAACAGACATTCTTGAATCTTAAACTGAATGGCTTTTAAGAACTACCAGGGGTGTAGAACAAGGTGTTTTTTTCCCCTAGCCAGTTGTTCAAAAATGACCTAATAGCTTTGAATACCAGTGTTAACTTTTGCAAAGGACAGTTGCATACACTGAGTTAAGTTATACATGTGCACACATTTGCATCAAACAGTAACATTTTGTGCTACAACATTTGCAAAAGAAAATGCATGTTGGTTTTATTTGCAATTCTTCAGTGAGAAAAGTGTAGTACCAATGACTATATTCATACTATCTCACACAGAAAGCTTAATGATCTTTGAGTTAAAGACACTAGACCAGGGGTCTCAAACTCAAATGACCATGAGGGCCGCATGAGGACTAGTGCACTGGCCGGAGGGCCGCACCACTGACACACACCCTGCCCTCGCTGCCCCGGCTCCACCCCCACTGCACCCCTTCCAAGAGATCCCACCCATGCCCCACCTCCTCCTCTGAGCACGCAGCTCCCCATTCCCTCCTGGAAAGCGCTAGGCACCACCAACAGCTGTTTGGCAAACAAAGCAAGAGCAATATAGGAAGTCCAGAGCTAGAAACACGCGCGGCCCAGCCAGGCAGCAGAGAAGCCTCTGCTTCTGGCCCCTCCCTCCCGCAAACTGCTGGGGGGGGGGGGACGACAGGAAGCTTGGCGGGCCGCAGGGAAGGGCTTCGCGGGCCACATGCGGCCCCCGGGCCGCATGTTTGAGACCCCTGCACTAGACTTTGTGACCCATGGATGCAAATGAAAAGTCATATCTCATCAAAATTTCAGTCATCAATTTCTCTTCTGAGCCTCACCCTGATCCCTTCCATTCCCACAGTGAACATCTCTCCACTGTCACCCTGAACAAATGATGTGTTATGTGCTAACCATATAAACATATTTGTGGGTTTTGAGAAGTAATAGAGGCTTCATGAATTACACTGTATGTAGGTTTAATAAATTACATTGCCTGTGATTTTGTATCACTGTGTGTAAGTAAGTGAGGTGCAGTATCAGAAGGCCTGATCCACAGATCACTGGAATCTAGATTGTAAATGGTGAGTGTGATGTATGTTTTTCTGTAGTATTTGAAAAAATGTATGTGAATGGGTGATATGCACATGACTGAGGTGAGAGGGATAGTTTGGTGGTTTGAGCATTGGCTGGCTAAATCCAGGGTTGTGAGTTCAATCATTGAAGGGGCCATTTAGGAATCTGGGGCAGAAATTCCTGGGTGAGATTGTGGCCTGCATTTTGCGGAAGGTCAGACCTTAAAAGTCTATGAGTGTGTATCATTGGTGAGTGTTCTAAATTTGGTAGTAATAATTATGTAGCAATTATATTTAAAATGGAAGTTAAGGCTGCATGTTGGTCACTAAGCAAGATGGAACTAAATCATTTTATTGACTAATTTTCCGTAGCTCAGAACAGTAATTCTGAATGTAGTGCAATTAGTTCTAGTGGAAATTGAACATTAATCTCTTTGTTAGAACTAGAATGCAGTCCTAAAACAGTCAAGAGTCCTTAAAGGAAAGAAACTAGATTATATGGATGTGACTTCCTTAACTCATATTTCCATACAGTTTCACTCTATATTTTACTATGTGCTCTAACTTTTTTAACAGGCTACACATTTTCACCATATATTAGCTTTATGCTGCACTAATAATCCTATAATAAACTCCTACACAAGCTAAACCTATAAGTTACTTAAAAGTCTGATTCTGTGTGTTAAATTCTCTGTTGGCATAACTCCACTCACTGAAATAAAGTATTGCCAGCTGAGAATTGGTAGGCTGACCATATTTCCTTTAGACAAAAACGGGACATTGGGAGGGCAAAAACGGGACAGGGTGTGGGGGGGGGCATGGCCCCACCTGGGCCCCCCAGCACCGGGCGGGGGGGAGGCAGAGGGGGGTTGGGGGGGATGGATGGAGGAATAAGCAGAACAGGGATGGGGATGAAGAGGATGGAGGGAGAGAGAGAGAAGGGGGGATGAGGGATGAAGATGATGGAGGGGACGGAGGGAGAGAAGGCACGAAGGTGAGAAAGGGAGAGGATGGATGGATGAGAGAAGATGGGGGTAGGGAGCAGGGTGGATGGAGGAGGCAAGGGACAGCGAGAAGGAGGGATGGAGAGAAGGGAGATGGAAGAGGAGGCAGTGGACGGAGGGAGAGAGAGAAGGGAGGGATGGAGAAGGAGGATAGAGAGAAGGAAGAGAGGGATGGAGGGATAGAGAGAAGGGAGGAAGGAAGGGATGGAGGGATGGAGAAGGGGATAGAGAGAAGGGATGGAGGAAGTGAGAGGAGGCAGTGGACAGAGGGAGAGAGCAGGGAGGAAGGGGGGGATGGAGAGAAGGAGGAATAGAGAGGAAGAGGCTGCAGCGGGCGACGGGCTGGAGGAGGCGGCAGATCAGAGCTGTCAGGAGCCGCAGCTGGGAGCGGAGCGAGCCGGCGGGGGGGGGCTGCCGGCCAGGTTTTCTGAAGAGAGAAGGGACGGAGGGAGTGAGAGGAGGCAGTGGACAGAGGGAGAGAGCAGGGACGGAGGGAGTGAGAGGAGGCAGTGGACAGAGGGAGAGAGCAGGGAGGAAGGGGGGGATGGAGAGAAGGAGGAATAGAGAGGAAGAGGCTGCAGCGGGCGACGGGCTGGAGGAGGCGGCAGATCAGAGCTGTCAGGAGCCGCAGCTGGGAGCGGAGCGAGCCGGCGGGGGGGGGCTGCCGGCCAGGTTTTCTGAAGAGAGAAGGGACGGAGGGAGTGAGAGGAGGCAGTGGACAGAGGGAGAGAGCAGGGACGGAGGGAGTGAGAGGAGGCAGTGGACAGAGGGAGAGAGCAGGGAGGAAGGGGGGGATGGAGAGAAGGAGGAATAGAGAGGAAGAGGCTGCAGCGGGCGACGGGCTGGAGGAGGCGGCAGATCAGAGCTGTCAGGAGCCGCAGCTGGGAGCGGAGCGAGCCGGCGGGGGGGGGGGCTGCCGGCCAGGTTTTCTGAAGAGAGAAGGGACGGAGGGAGTGAGAGGAGGCAGTGGACAGAGGGAGAGAGCAGGGACGGAGGGAGTGAGAGGAGGCAGTGGACAGAGGGAGAGAGCAGGGAGGAAGGGGGGGATGGAGAGAAGGGAGGGAAGGAGGAATAGAGAGGAGGAGGCTGCAGCTGGCGGCGGGCTGGAGGAGGCGGCAGATCAGAGCTGTCAGGAGCCGCAGCCGGGGGCCCGAGCGAGCCGGCGGCGGCGGCGGCGGGGGGGGGACATTTTATGATTCCATGTTTTTTCTGAGTCCTGCCCCAAAAACGGGACAAAATTGATATTTTGGTCAAAAAGACGGGACGGTTAAAAAACATTAAAAAAACGGGACTGTCCCGTTCAAAACGGGATGTATGGTCAGCCTAAGAATTGGGCCCAACAAGTCTATCACTATGTTCAAGAAAGGAGGACTGGATGTCCCAAGGGGACGGGGACGGACCACCTCACATCTGATCCATTTCATTGTAGTATATTAATCTGTGCATACAGAAAAGATGGCTACTGCACAGCTGCCTTATTCTGCTATATGACAGCTAGATGGGAGTTCATCTCTACGTGACTAAGGGGTTGACCCAGAAGAGGAGCTGGAGGAGGAGCATAACATGCTCCTTTTCTGCGCACAGGAACTTGTCATGCAAATGTTGTCATAAGTTACTTCAGTCCCATTGATAAAGTTTTACCTCTCTTTGAACAGATCACAGAGAGGGTATCAGTGGCTGAAGCTATGCAGCCAGCCAACAGTCACACAGCAGGGATTAATATTAGGCTGCCATTGCTATGGGAGGTGTTAGCAATGGGGAAAGGCTGGGATCTAGGGCCCAGCTATTCCCATGGATCTTGGCATTATATGACAATAAGCAGTCGTGGCTGTGGTTGTTCAGTTCTATCATGAGCCCTAAAACCCAGAGAAAAAATGCCCCTCTCTGGATGGTTATCTATGAAAGGAACAAACCCCACTAATATCAAATGTCTCTGACACATGCATCATCCACAAGACATACCCATATGTTTTGTAACAACTGTCCTCCAACTTTGTTTTCCCAGTGTTTGTAATCACCACTTGTCATGTTATGTCTTCGCCAGGCCCCTATCCTGCAAACGCTTCCTCAATTTAGCAGTCTCAAAGAACCCACAGTCTGGACTTGAGTGGAATTACTAGCATGAGAACTAGTCACATGAGTAAAGGTTTGCAAGATGTGAATTCTTCAGATCCCAGACCCTGGGTGAAATCCTGGAAATCACTGGGACTTTTACTACTGACTTCAACTGGGACAGGCTTTCACTTCTGTATTTGTATTTGTCTATGAAGAGTAGTTCTTATTTATGGCATTACACATAATGATAACAAGGCGGGCCACAGTTAGTAGTGACCAAAAGTCCCAATGGCTATGCAGTGACCTATATGAGTTGGTGGGTTCAGTCTAGTTCTTAGCAAACAGCTGTTCAGCTCCCCCAAACTACCAGCAGAGCTGGCATTTGTGTTGCAGTCCCATCAGAGAGGACAAAGACTGAATGGGCGATGAATGTAAACACCCTGGAGATGGTCTGTCCATAAATTAGATGAGGGACAAAACGTGGCCAGAAGAAGGACTGATTTGATGGTACATGTTACAAAGTTCTCATAAAGAGGTTTAGCTGCAAGGCAAGGGGTGGGCTTGTGTACAGTGCAGTCATCTCTGGATTTCCTCCCCAACAGCCCCCAACCCTGTCCCTGTCAGAAGCCGCAGGGTGCCAGCGCAAGCCCCCATGCCTGACAGCTCTCTGGCAGAAGCCCTGGGCAGGCAGGGTGGGAGAGGCCCCAGCTCCCTGAACCTGGTCCCCTGCAAAAGTACAAGGGGTGACAGAGGAAGCCCCAGCACCAGGACCCCACTGCACTCCCTGCTGTGGCCCACTAAGACCATGGTGCGGGGACCAAGCTTCTAAGGTCTTGGGGTTGCACTGTGGGGTGGGGCATAAAGGAGTAAAATGGGTTCTGGGTTGCAGTGGGGGGGGTGAAATGGGGAGGGACCATGAGTAGAAGAGAGGCATGCCCCAGAGAAAGGGTGGGGCTGTGGGAAGGACCCCAGGTGGAAGGAGTGGGGCAGGGCACCCTATTTGTTCTGGCCCAGGGCCCCAGAAATCCTTAATCCACTTCTGAGTGTGGGGTGGATTCAGCTTCCCAATGAATACCTTCACCAGTCACCTATAATGTGAACCATTTCCCAGGAACATTTGTGTGTAAAATGGCATCTTTGTGAAGCAGATTCAAAACAGCCCATTCATTCATGGCAAGGGTTTTCCACCAAGGAGGTTTTCCACCAAGCAAACTCTGAGTAATAACTGCCTTTAGGAACATTCTTTAGGAAACCCATCTCCTTTACAAGGGAATCTCTCAATAGCATATATGTAGGAAGTGATATATTTTAGACAATAGATCTGCAGTGCTGGGCAAGGAAGGGTCCAATGTTCTTAGACAAACTGTGGACATTAATTCCACTGGCTGAAATGATTTATAGTGGATGGGATTTTCAAAAGAGCTCCACATAGAACAAATTCTGCTCCCATTGAAATCAGTGGTAGAAGTTCCATTCACAGCATCTTTGAAAATCGTGCCTCCATTATTATTAGTAACCTCACTGAGGACACTGAACTGAGTATACTGACAATATAATGCCTACAAAGGTTTCTCACCAAAAACGCATGCCCAACTCACCAAGTCAATATTGACTAGCACCAGGCCAGGCCACTAGAAAGCAAGCGAACTCTCAACCTTATGTCCATACCAATGTATTACAGAAGTAGGAAAACTCTGCACTGAGGAGTAAGGAAACCACAGCATGGTGGAAGCAAACACCAAGCAGTAGTTTATTTCTGGCTCTGCCACAGACTCTTCCATGTGACTTTGAGCAAGTCCCTGAGCGTGCATCCACCCTGCAATAAGATTGCCCAGAGACTCCAAAGATCCCTCCAAGATGTGGCCCATGGAGCACAGACTCATTTGATCTGCAGATTTACAACTTGATTGTGCATGGACACAACCTTAACAGAACCCACCGATCTATCAGGGAGGCCCATCACTGGGAAAAATGTGGGGCCAGGTGACATGGGAAGTAGGATTCTGCTGGGGTTGATGCCAGCTACCTTCTGTTGACTTCTGTGTATGAATTCAGCATGCTGCTGAGTTATGCATGATGAGAAGAAATCTGATATACCCCATAATGCAGAGCATGGCAGCATGCTAAATTGAAACACATTAATTAATAACACCTCAGTCTTACATATCACTTTTCATCTATGGATCTCAGACCATTTGGGGTTAGTATTGTTAGCCTCACTCCTGTGTCTCACTAAGACACAGGAAGATGAAGTGATTTGCCCAAGATCCTACAGTAGACCTGGGACTAGAACCAAGGTCTCATCACTTACAGGCCAACACAAAGTCTATTGGACCACAAGACAGCCAAAACCAAGGATGGAGGCAGCTGGGAAGGAAGAAAAGACCATCGCCATAGTGTGGTCCACCCCAGCCAAGAGGCCTTTTCTCTCTGCTTGTCCTCCTGGCCTTTAGCTTTTCCATCCAATGGTAACAGTCAGGTTTAGTCTAGACATTCAAACAGGCTTATACGGTCTGCTCTGGATCCCACCAGGGTTAAGGCTATGTTAGATTTTATCACCTCCACATGACCTGATTGTTATTGGAGGTTGTTTTTTTTATTTATTTATTTAACTGCACAACTGATTATCTGTGTAACAACTTTAACCAATTATCTGTGGCAAAGAACTTCTGTGCAAGTTAATTAGCAACATTCTTCCCTGACCTAGCAATATCTGATTGCATCATAGACGAGCTTAACTTTGAAATGGCAACACACTTCATTAAAAATAACTAATAGCTTCAGGGTTTAAAGATGTAAATGTTCATTTTCTTAATGAGAAAAAAAGGAGTGGGGGCACACACAGACTCTACCTGTCTATATTCATTATACTGTGAACACATGGGAAGACTCACATTTGCAAAACTCAAGTTTAATTAACAGGCTTATTTTACAATGATATTTCTCATTACACTAAATTAAATGTTTAAACAGCCAGTGCAAACATTTTGATCGAAGACAAAAATGCTTGCACGGTGCTAGTTTAAGCGTTTAATTTATTATAATCCTTTCCATAGGAAATGCCTCAGAAGTTGGTTTTTGCACCATGAAAAGCCATTAGTATTATTTCTCCTGGTCATGTTTAATCCAAGACCATCAAAAACGTTAGGCGTGAATGAAATTGAACTGGAAGCAATGGTGATAAATGAGATCGTAAAGGAATTTTCCTTCTTTACTGGCTGCTCTGAAGCCTGCAGCAGGTGCCGGTTCTGTAGTTAAGCTAAGCTCTGTCAGGCTGCATTGTCATTAAGAGATTATACAGAAATTAATCAAAGAATGTGTGTGAGTCCAAAGCATGTTTTCGTTCTGTGATCTGTTACCTTCATGTCATCTACCCTATTTCTGCTCCCCAGGGGGACAATTTCTGGAAGAGATCTCATGCAATAAGTGTGCTTCATTTTAAAATCCTGTAACCATCAAAAATTCCCCTAGGGATAATTTAATAGATGCAAATCCCAATGAGATAAGAAGCGCCAGAGAGCAACATTCCCAGTGCTGTGAGTTGCCTGTGATGAATAATGTGGCCTTTGGACTGATGGAAAAATTCCAGTATAACTGCCCCCTCCCTCCTTTCAGGGACAGGGAAGCCACTAGGTGGCGCTGTAGTTCTTGCAATCTTTGACCTGTTTGACATGGACAGTCCAGGACACAAAGGACTGAGTGGATTTTTAACTTACAAAAATCGTCATAAAGATAATTTTAAACATGAATTGAGGTGGCATCATGGTACTTCTGCAGATCCAACTACAGGAAAGGTGAAGAGCAAAACCATAGGTTATGCTGTAAGAAAGAAACAAATACGATATTTATTATAAAACTTTAAAATTAACTTGAGTTCCTTTTAATTTTATTACATTTCTGCCCTTGATTGAATTTCTGTGAGATGCTCGGCTGACTGTAGTGAAATCAGAACCCTTCTTTAGGCCCCACTAGTGTGTCTTGAATCCTGGAGCTGTGAGAGCTAGTTCAATCTCTGTTAAGTCCTTGGTCTTCCCTATGAGACTCCTGAGAAATGTAATTATTTGCAGGTGTGATTTGACACCCGGTTATTAAATCCATCAACTGCTTTCACACGGGCTGTCAGACGACCATCAAAGGGTAACAACTAGAGAGAGGCCAAACCAGAACCTTGGTTGGTTTGGATAATACAGGACACAGATCTGAACCAAAGCCTGGCTTCCTTAGCACAGCTCTAATAACATGGTCTGAGACTCTGTTGAGCCTCCTTATTCAGCTAGGGGGGGGGGTCTAATGGAGCCAAGCTACCAGGGAGCTGGAGAAGAAGCAGGTGTAAGGAACCAAAGTTGATGGGGGTGGTGGGCTCTGACCTCATATGTACTATCTAGCAGGCGTGTGGGCAGGCCCCATGTCCCATTCTATGGGAGCAGGAATCTCCTTCACCCCCTACATGGGAGGAAGTCAGCAAGAGAGTCCTCAAGAACCCCCTCCTTGTGAAATTTCTGCAGGAAAGGGTGATTTGGACCTTACACTGTAAGCTCAAGCCACAGCAGTGTAAATAGAAAGAATAGTGTCATGTATCAAATTTCCCACACAAAGAGGGGTAGGTATGCAAAGGTGAGAAATCTTGCTAAATATCAATAGAGATATTATGTGAGATTCATCAGGCATCAGAGCAGTGTGAAAATGCCATGGAATTAAAGCTGCAGAAAGAGAAACATGCAAAAGAGGATTTGAGGTGCTGTTTTGCTGACAATCCCATTTTCTGATTTTTCTATCCCATTTACTATTTTTATTCAGTTTTGCAAACATAGACCGTGCAATATTATGCAGCCATGTCAACAGAATGACAAAAAAAAAAAAAAAAGAATGAACAAACAACCAACTATGGGATGCTATTTTTCCAATAAAATATTATACCAAGATAGGCAAGTGGAAGCACACAATCCAGCCTTCCTTTGATAGGAAAGATAATGGTTTTGACCAGCATAATTCATTCACACTCTCTTCCTCCTACAGTATAAAGCCACAGATACACTGGCAGTGATATAAATAATTGTAGTATTTTGGTGCTGCATCAAACCTGTTGAATTTGCCTGCATAGTCACTTCAGTTTAGTACATTATTAAAAGGTGAATAATCAGAATTAATAAGTAAAGCCCTTTAGGGAATCTAATTATGTTGCAAAGAGCACTATCAAAATGCAAGTTGTTGATCTATTTAATCAGGTGACAATGAACTAGAAACCAGTCAATGCCGTGATGGGTTCATGCTGAATTAGTCCTTAGAAAAGGAGAACCAAATAAATCTTTCCTAGCTTTACCTTAGTTGAATGATCACAAGCCAGAGTTGCTGGGTTCGTTTGTTTGTTTGAAACAGACATCTTATGTATCCAGATACAAACTACTGAATCTACCCAAACTACAGAATTAAACTCAGGGTCTGCTTAAGATCTGACAAATATTCTGCCAGCAAGTCTCCATTTATTTTTTGTTTCTTTCTGCTTCACAAATCACTGCTTTTACAAAAACTAAGCAGATTAACAAGCTGATGGGTCTGCTTAACTAATTGCCAATTGGGAACAGCAAAAATTCATTCAAGTTGGTAAAATGGTCATTACAAAAATATCAGCTGAGTTTGGAAACTGAGAGTACAGTCTTTTTCCTAGGATACTCAAAGAGCAGCTTTATCTAGGCCACAAAAGGCCTTAGGTATTTCTTAGTACATTCAGGTTTATTCATTTATTGTTTCCTTAGTGTAGATATTCAGTATGTCTTTCCAGCAGGCAAGAAATTGAGACTTCTGCATATAAGTTTCATCTGCTGAGACTGTGAAAAAAAAATCCATTAGTACTGTAGAAGCAAAGTGTGAAAAAACTCCAAGTACATAGATTTTAAAATAAAACACAAAACTCTTTCTTCCCTAAAAGGGAGTTGGGGAGATGAGTGGGCTACAGAAGGGCTAGACTTTGATTGTCAAGATGTCTAAAAAGAAATGGTGGCCTGGGGTCATTTTAATCAGGTTGCATGTCAGCTTGCAAAATCTCTAAATTAGCTACTGCTCGAGGAGATAAAGATGTTTTTATTTCTTGAAGAATGCAAACAGATTGCTGTGACATGTTCTCAGTCATTATGACAGATCAGATCCACTCTTTGTGCTGTGAGTTTGTTTTTTTTTGGGGGGGGGGGGGGAATAGCCACTCTGGTGATTCCTACTGAGATTTGGGTATCTCCCAATTTGTAAGAGACATTGATGGAGTTTATAAAAATCCTTCTGAAAGTGAAGTTTCTATGCAAAGCCTCTGATAAAAGAGATTGACTGTAATTGGGTAGCAAGTTTCTTTCACATTTTTAATAACCTCCGGGCCTTCGTAGCAGTCTGATGAAAGGGAAGTTGTGAAAAGAAACAATCTGTATTTATGAAAAAAAAAACTTATCATATCTTGAGTTGTGCAGAAAATGACAAGAAACCAACTCAGCCTTCAAAAAGAAGGATTCATTTGCCACTTTCTTACTGACTTTTTAAAAACTAAGTCCCGTGGATGAATTTCAAGGGAGCTGGGATAGTTTAGTTGGTAGAATAGCCATAGTCTCAGGAGTCATAAGCCCTACATTCTATTGTAGACTCTGCCCCGGTCCAGTGTGTAGCCACTGATTTTGAGTGCCCAATTTTGGGATGCCTGACTCAAAAACCCTAGCCCTATGTTTTCAAAAGTGGCCAGTGACTTGGGGTGCCCAATTTGATGTCTCAACCTGAGAACCCAAAACCTGAAGCATCCACATTTTTAAACATGTAGCCTGTGTCTCAGGTCCCCCATCTGTAAAATGGAGCTGATGATACTTACATACCAATACAAAGAGTGTTGACATCTATGGATGAAAAGGCACTAGGCACATGTTAAGCATTACCATTTGTTATTATATATTTGAGTTTTCTTTTGGATCACTCCTTTCACATGTTGCAGTTACGTCCGTGTGTAGCTTCCCTACTATTAACAGGGAAATAATGAGTTGTGAAAAAAGCAAATCAAAAGAAGTTTTAATCACAAAATTGCCAAGCAAAGGGGAAAGTCAGGAAGGGTAGAAGTGTCTATTTTTAAGTGTACTCCTAAAAGACCACCGATGGAGCAAATGAGTGTGAGTTCAGGATAACAAACTACAGCTAGTTAACCAAGTGCTCAGTTTTGTCTCCAACTATGCACCTGTCAAAAGGAATAGGAACCTCTCTCCTTATGTATCTACACAGGCTACCCAGAATCTGGTTTTAGGTCTGTAGGGGCTGGTCTTCACTCGCGCGGTGCAGGATCGATCTTCTGGCGATCGATTTATCGCGTCTTGTTAAGACACGATAAATCGATCGCCCCGGGCTCCCCCGTCGACTCCGGAACTCCAGCTTGCCGGGAGGCGCAAGCTGGAGTCGACGGGGGAGCGTGCCGCCGACTGCCGCCACTGTGGGGACAGCAGGTAAGTCGGCGGCAGATACGCAAACTTGTTGCGTATCTGCCGTCGATCCCCCACCCCAGTGAGGACAAGCCCTAAGTCTCAACCCACTTGCCTTATTACTCCCTTCCCAGAGCAGATAGGTGGGGAGGTGCAGAAGTGAGTGGGGAATGGGTGAAGTCTTGGCTCCATCCTCTATCTGGTGGCCAGGGCAGTTGAAACAATCTGTAAGGGGAGAGTAACTTACTATTGATGTATGTTCTAGGTATCTTCCCTGGGAAAAAGAAAGACAGGAGAGGAGCTGTGATGCTGAAGTATGTCAGAGGCACAGTGCATCCTGGGAGTAATGCAGCTTCCACACCATCCTTTGCACAGGACTATGTGAAGTTACAGTCTAGCCCCAAGGACATAGAGGAGTTATTTAGAGTGCTACATGGGGATAGAAATAGAAGTAATATGATTAAATTAAGAAAAGAAAAACGGATACCATGAAAAAGTCACATGCGAGTGAAATGTTTGCATTCATCTATCAGAGTCATACCAAAGACATGGAGTAAGCATCATCCCTTGGGGCTTTTAAAACAAGATTGGATGAGGTGCCAGAGGATATGTTGTGGGGACAAGTCCACACTGGCAGAGCAATGGTCTAATAGGTTGTTTGCTAGTTTTTCCATTTCTATGATTTCACAAGTGAAAAGAAGCTGAGATTGTTTCCTCCTGATGCAAACTGCCGCTTGCTTTCTCCCAAAGGCCCTGACAATAACAGCAGAAAATCTTCATCTTCCATGTTATAGGAGCTTTAGGATTCTTCTTTGGCTTTCTGCCATCCTCTCTTGTGGGAACCCAGAGCAATGAGGTGGTGCCAGAGCCAAGATGTCATTCATTCATTAATTCCAAGGGACAGTCCCCTGGGGTAAGGATCTTGCTGAAAGTTCTCCAATTAGGAGGCTTACCTTATACTTTTGCCTCTGCATATCCATTTTGGAAGGTGAACCTAACATATTTTAGTCATTGTGCCTTCTAGTTAAATTAGTGGAAAGCCTCGGATGTGAGCGTGGGGCTATTACCAGTTATACAGTATAGTCAGCACACTGACTCCACTTGATTTTGCTGATCAAGTTGCAAGATAACTCTTTTGACTCTGCATTCTTCTTTCACCAGCATTAGACCCATGTTCTGACGTTGAAGTCTAGTGATTAGAGCAAAGGTTTGGGAACAAGTGTCCTGAGTTCAAATCTTAACGAGTCTCCTGTTCAGTGTATTAGACCTCAGGCACATGATCTCTTTGTACCGCAGTCAACTCTGCTTTAAAACTGGCTGAAGGAGCGACCTCATGGAAACCAGATGCTGCATCTCAGTTGAGCCTGGAGTTGAGACTTTGTGGGTAAATAGATTAAAACTGTTGCTGATTTTTCTTTTTTAAGTCAGTAGCGACCCTGATACAATGTCATTATAACGTCAGCTTTTGCCATTTCGGGGCCCCCGTTTCTATGTCAAAATAAAATGAAGTGATGTCAGGGAATGCTATATTAGAGTAAAAATAATGTCACCTAAAACTGCACCAATAAGGCCATACAGCAGCCTGAGCCTAGGCACTCTTGTGCCTAGGCATTTCAGCACAGGCAGGGCTGAATCCTACCTTGGCCAATGCAGAGATGAGGAGCAAAGAAGGCAAGAATCCTAACAGCTTGGGGGGAAAGATCCCTCGAAATGAGCCTGGGGTAAAAGTTCAGGGGCACACTTTGCTGTCTCACTTCACTGCTCTTGCCAGTCTCCTGTGATCTGCATCCAACCCCTGGTTCCTGCCTTGTGTGGCAGGGTGGGCCTGACCCAGCCTGCCGCCCCTTTAAGAGGGAGAAAAGCCCTCTGCAAACCTCCCTGCAGAGAAGCCTAATCAGCCACCTGGGCTGCAGAGCAATCAGCCTGGATGAGTTGCACCTGGCAGCCTCCTCAGGGGGATAAAAGCCTGCCAGGCAGGAAGCCCAGGGAGGTGGTGGTGTGGTAGAGTGAGATAGAGAGAAGGAGCTAAGCTGTGTAAAGAGCTAAGCTGTAGAGCTGTGTATAGTAGGTGGTGGGGTCTGCACAAGTTGCCCTGTAAATAAAGAGCACTGTTTGGAGCCAAAGAAGAGTCTCCTGCCTGTGTTTGGAGCGGGGGCGAGAAGGCGATCTGCTACACTTGCTTCTGCTCCATTCCTGACCCTTGCATCATCTCTGGCTCCCGTCCCATGCTCCACTCCTGACCATTGGCTACCAGTCCCGGCTCCAGTCCTGGTTCATCTTCTGTCTACCGACTCCAACTTGACTCCCAAGCCCTTATCCCAGCCCTTTGATTGGGCCAGTAAGTGGCTGCCATGAGAGACTTTATCCCTAGGTGGAGTATTTCCCTGCAATATTACACAGAATCCTTTTCTTCACCTACTTTGCTTATGCTTAAGATTATCCTCAGGTTTCTTTCCATGGCACATGGAGAGAGTGTCTCTTACTAGTCATAGCTCATTTCTGATCAGTATCTGCAGCTTCAGTGGTGGTAAATGCCCAGATTCTGTCTTTTCCTGGCGGTCGGCGGTGGCAGCAGCAGCAGTGATAGCAGGAGATATGTATTCACTCCATTGCAGGCCATCAGTCCAGCCCTGTATCAAACCAAAGCAGTGAAGAAGTGGGCTCCACGTTAATTGCACAGGGTCACACAACAGCTCAATGCAGAACTGATTAATACTGTAATTTTTAAACCTCTCCGGGGGGCCCTTTGCAGTCTGCTTAGGCCACTTCCCTATAATGGGCAACCTGTTAGCCAGCCATCAGGGCTATGTGTGCTTACAGAAGACATCTGTTTGGAGAACAGTAATCATTCTCTTTCAGTACCTAGGGCATGTTTATTAAATACAGTCAGCAGTCTGTGCCCCTGGTTAGCATGTGTTGCTCCTTAACAGATGTGAACAGGCAGCTAGTTCTCTGGCACAGCTTGCTTCCTATTTAACACCTTCTAGGTTTACTGGCAGAGAAAGTGAACTAGCCATCAGGCAAGAAGGGTCCAACACCTGCCCACTCCAGACTCCAGATTAGGAAAATCAGGATTTTTTCCCCCTCAAAGTATGTTAAACATCATGGGCCAGGTCCTGAGCTGTTATACATCAGCCGATTGACAGCAGTTGAGGATCCGGCCCCTTTACTGCTCAAGAAAGCAGAGACAGTTCAGCACGTATCTGATTCCACACCCGGGGAAGTCAATGGGTTGTTGACGTCAGTGGGTGCAGGATCAATCCTTATTTCAAGCAGCTATTTGTCTTGTGTGGTTTTACATTTTTGCTCTGGAAGTCATCAAATTTAAGGCCAGAAGGGACCACCAGATCCCCTAGTATCACCATTCTGTATATCATAGGTCACTAAAGATCATCCAGCTCTACCCCTCCAAACCAAGCCCACAAACCAGAATTAGATCAAAGTATTACTGCCTTCAGGAGACTCAACTATTGTATGCCACAGGCAGAGAACAAGAGGGACTGAGGTACACAAGTGCCCAAGGCGTAGGCCCAGGGTGACCAGATGTCCCAATTTTATGGGGACAGTCCTGATTTTTGGGTCTTTTTTTTTATATGGGCTGCTATTACCCCCCATATGGACTCCTATTACCTCCACCCTCGTCTCGATTTTTCACACTTGCTGAGTGGTCAGCCTAGAATAGCAGTGAATTGATTTGCTGAGATACAAGCAAGTGACCCCACACCACCTGCTGCAGAGGAAGGTGAAAACAACCAAAGGTCACTGCCAATCTGATGTGGGGAAAATTCCTTGCTCACCCCACATATGGTGATCAGTGAGACCCTGAGCATCTGAGCAAGACACACCAGTGAGTAATACTTCACAAAATAGTATTAAGAGAACGACAGTCAGATCATCTACCTGCCAATGCTGGATTGTTCCCTACAATCCATTCTCTAGCGCAGGGTCGGCAACCTTTCAGAAGTGCTGTGCCGGGTCTTTATTTATTCACTCTAATTTAAGGTTCTGTGTGCCAGTAATACATTTTAACGTTTTTAGAAGGTCTCTTTCTATAAGTGTATAACATATAACTAAACTATTGTTATATGTAAAGTAAATAAAAATTTTTAAATGTTTAAGAAGCTTCATTTAAAATTAATTTAAAATGCAGAGCCCTCCAGACTGGTAGCCAGGACTGGGGCAGTGTGAGTGCCACTGAAAATCAGCTCATGTGCCGCCTTTGGCACATGTGCCATAGGTTGCCTACCCCTGCCCAAGCATTTTGACATAGTGTAGTATTAGTCAGTTTGGGCTTTGAGTGGTGTGAGTAAGTTCTCTATTTTAATAAACCTCCTCCATATCAAGGACAATTACACCCAACTTATTCATTGGGTACATTTAGGCATCGCAGAGGAAATGGGTCTTGAGGAGGGATTAAAAGGAAAACAGGCAGGGCTATGTCCCATATGCATCCTTTGGAGTTGGAAAGATCAGTGTTTGCCCTGATTTTTCAGCCTGGAATGAAAAAGGATAAGTGTTCAGTTCATGTGTGCAAACTGAGTCCCTTGCCACACAACAGACTATTTCTATTTCTGCTGCAAGGATCCTTCTGCAGTAGCTTTACCCTCCCTCAAGGAAAATATGTTATCAAAGTTTAAATAATTAAACAAACTATATAACATGAAAAACTCAAGCTGATCTTTAAAATGCATTATCCGAAGGAACGGAGAAAATTCTTTCTACTGCTCTGTGCTTTCCACTTTCTGTGCCCCACGCTGACATTAATGACATAAAGGAAAGGGGCCACCCCGTTGCATCCCAGAACCTTCAGAGGAAGAAGAAACCGGTTACATCAATCTCTCAAACCAGTATTACCACAGCTTGGGGCCAGGTTCCTTCAGAGTAAACCAGGGAATGCAGAGAAGGAAACAAAGCCCTTTTCATTAAACCGAGCTGGTTTTGTAAAAGGCAATTCATTCAGACAAGGGCTCGTTCTGCTTTTAGGCAAAGGGTAGGTTTTACTTAGCCCATTTAAGGACCAAATGCAGCCCTGATGTAATCTAGTATGGTTCCTCTCAAAAGATTTGAGTTGTGCTCACTCACACCAGGTCTTTATTTAGCTCACTGGGATTCTTGTAAATGGGGAACTCAACAACCTTAAGCGACTGCTGTCTCTACTGTAGATGCAACGTTCAGGGTAAGACTACAAGGAAGTCTCCCCCTGTGTGGAAGCCGTTCCATACCCTTGAATTGTCTTTGTTGCCCTTCTCTGAACTTTTTCCAGTTCCACTACATCGTTTTTGAGATGGGGCGACAAGAATTAGACACAGAATTCAAGGTGTGGGCACACCATGGAGTTATATAGCAGCATTATGATATTTACTATCCTATTTTCTATTCCTTTCCTTACAGTTCCTGACATACTTTTAGCCTTTTTGACTTCTGCTTAAACTATTTGACAGTCTCCCTGGAGTGATCCAAGAATTTCCTGGAACCACAAACTTATCAAGGAGCCCTAGAAAAAGTCCAAGGAGGTAGGCCTTTTGCAGAGGATCTCCCTGGAAGCTGAAGTGATGGAATCCTCCCCCGGGAAGGGAGCACCAGCTCAGCGGGGTCTCCAAACTTTTCAGCCCGAGGGCCGCATTAACTATCAAATAGCAGTTCGGGGGCCGACAACACACTCGAGGTCCAAATAAAAAAGAATCAAAACATGGATGTTGTTTTTAATTATTTATTTAATATTATTTTATTCAGTTATTATTTAATAACACATTGATACACTACACATGAACACCTGTTCACTACACATGAACACTACACATGAACACCTGTTCACTACACATGAACACCTGTTCACTACACATGAACACTACACATGAACACCTGTTCACTACACATGAACACTACTGTTGCACAAATGGCTCGTTTCCTTTGGAGGTGTCCCAATTTACCTTCAAAGAACAGGCAGGCCTTGGAGAAGCTCAAATACAAAAGTTTATTCGCTAGCGAAGTGAAGCCACAGAGATAGCTCTCAAATTATGGCTTCCCCTCATACATCATTACAAGACTTTTTATATGGTTCTTTACATGGAGGAGGAGGCAAGAAGGGCCTCATGCAAATTAACATGACGTTATTTCCTATCTATTTACTTATTTGTCAGGAAAGAACAGGAAATCTAAACATAAAGTCCTTGCCTTGAAATGGTACATATGGGGTAAGAATACATGGAGATATGAGTGAGGCCCAGTGGCGCCTCCAAGAATGCATAACACAAGATAAAAAACTTACAGCAACCCAGAGTTAGTTACACAGCTTCAGTAAGACATTTTCCTATATTTTTAACCTTTCCTTACAATTCCCTCCTCTAAAGGATGTTTTCTCCTATACTTAACTTATTTAGGTGGGGTCACACTACATAACTGTGGGATACAATTCATAATACCAACAAAACATGTTTCCATAATTTTCCCCACAGCGTATGTATGTGGCAGACAAAAGGCAGTGGAATTTAAAGCCATCTTTGCTAATAATAGCCAAGTGTTCTGGCCTCCCTGGAAACCTCTAGGGGTTAAGCTATACAGGCTACATATAATGACACATCCAATTAATATACGAAACATAAACATGTTACTGGAGATGGTGGAGTCGGAGCCGTAGAGGATCAAGACGAGTAGCAGTCCACTGGTCGACAGGTGGCGCCCCAGGATCCTGGACAAGGGGTGGTGTGTACTTTTTAATACGTGAGCAATGTGTCCATTTATCACTGTTCTCAAGTTTCACAGCTGTGTGTGTTGTGAGCAAAACTTGATAGGGTCCGTTCCACTTTTCTGATAGGGGGTCCTTCTTCCACTTCTGCACTAGCACTTGATCCCCAGGTTGGAAGTTGTGGATAGGAGTGTCCAGGGGCAGGCTCTGGAATGGTGCAGCAAATCTGTGGAGGGAAGACAAAACAGACTGCAAGGCAATTACATGCTCTTTAAGTTCAGTTTTTCTCAAATCAACAGTAACTTTTTCCCTCCACCCCGCTGGCAAGACTCTAGGAGGCATTCCAAACATTAACTCAAAAGGGGTTAACCGTAACCCTCTATGAGGTATACTGCGGATTCGAGTTAAGGCAAGGGGTAGGGCTTGAGGCCATTTCAAATGTGTTTAAATGCAGATTTTTGTTATCATTGTTTTTAGGGTTCTATTCATGCGCTCTACCTGGCCTGAACTCTGGGGTCTCCATGGGGTATGCAACTTCCACTTAATATTCAGAGCCTTAGCTACTTCCTGTACTACTTTTCCTACAAAGTGGCTACCCTGATCTGACTCGATTGATTCTGGCAGCAAGAGCCGTGGTGGTATTTCTTGTAAGAGGATCCGTGTTACTGTTGATGTTGTGGCTGTCCTGGTGGGGTAAGCTTCCACCCATCCTGTTAGCTGATCCACTAGCACTAGCAGGTATTGATGTCGTCCAGACTTTGGAAGTTCAGCAAAGTCAATTTGCCATGCCTGGCCAGGGTAGTATGCCCACTGTCTTCCTCCTGTAGGAGCAGGTGGTTGGGGTGGCTTGGGGTTTACTTTTTGACACGTTGGACATTGTGTTGCCACTCGCTGTGCTTCTAAGTACAAGCCAGGTGACACTATTTGTCTTACCAGCAAGTCTCCCATTGCGGTTCTTCCCATGTGAGTAGAAGCATGAAGGTTTAAGAGTATTTCTAGCAGCAATGGCCACGGTATCATGATTTTTCCTCTTGGCACTACCCACCAGCCGTTCCTGTTTTTCACGGCGAGGTTTTCATGTGCTGCTGCGTCATCTTCTGGAGTATAGTGTACTACACAATCTTCAAGGCAGGCTGGAATCTCTTGTGCTGCACCCTGGAAGCTTGCATCGCTTCCCATTAGGGCTGCTTCTTTGGCAGGTTTAAGGGCTTCCAGCAATATTATGATCTGTGATCCGTTTGCTATTTTCTATTCCAAAGCTGTAATAAATCCATGCTCTTTCTATAACAGTCCATGAGCGTGTACTGTGGCAAAATAGCGGGAGTCAGTAAAGATGTTTACTTTCTTATCTGTTCCTAGTTCAAGGGCTTGGGTGAGAGCAGTTAATTCTGCTGCCTGCGAAGGCTAGTTTGCAGGGAGTCTCTCTTTCTAAAGTATTTCAGTTGGAGTTACTACAGCACAGCCCGTATGTCTGGTGCTTCTTATCATGCTGCTCGATTCATCTACGAAAAATTCTTTGTCTGGATTTTTAAGAGTCATCTTTCGGGTCCGGCCGAATCAGTACAGTCTCTGTAAGTATTTCTAAACAATTATGGTTAGGAGTTCTTGGTTCTGGCTCAGGGAGAAGAGTAGTTGGATTTAAGGCTGTGGTGTGTTTAAATGTAAGCCCAGGGTTAGACAGCAGGAATATTTCATATCTGGACTGTCTGGAGGGGCTTAGAAACTTTCCTACTTCTCCTCCAAGGATCTGGGGGACCCCATGTGGGGTGTGTATGTCCATATCTGCTCCCATGCCTATCTTTTGGGCTTCCTCTACAATTGTTGCCGTTGCTGCTACTGCTCTCAGGCAGGCCGGCTATCCTTTGGCTACTGGATCTAACACCTTTGAGTAATAGCCCACTGGTTTCCAGGTTGGGCCCACTGGCTGAGTTAGGACCCCTGAAGCAATACCGTTATTCTCATGTACATAGAGTCTGTAAGGCTTGCGTTCATTTGGAATCATGAGAGAAGGGGGCTGCATTAATGCTGTTTTTAGCAGTTCAAAAGCATGCTGGTGCTCGCTAGCTCATTTCCAATTTGAGAGTCCTTCTTTAGTGAGAGATTCATATAAGGGTTTAGCCTTTCCCCCATAGTCCAGAATTCACATTCTGCAGAACCCTGTTAAGCTTAAGAAAGCTCGCAGTTCTTTTGGGTTGGTTGGGGCAGGCATATCTTGAATTACCCTGATCTGGTCTTTACTGAGTGCTCGCATTCTTTTCTCTATCTCATAGCTGAGGAAAGTAACCCTTGGTTGGCATATTTGGGCTTTTTCCCGTGAGACTTTATACCCTTTCTCTTCTAGAGTATTCAACAGGGACTCGGTTGCTCTTTTTCCTAGCTGTAGATCAGGGCTTGCAATTAGCAAATCATCAACATACTGCAGCAGAGCAATCTCTGAATGCTGATTTTTCCAGTTTTCTAGGTCTTTTTGCAATACTGCCCCAAAGATATGGGGTGAGGACACAAATCCTTGGGGTAAAACGGTCCACATTAACTGAGTCTTATAGTGGGTATCCGGGTCTTCCCATTCAAAAGCAAACAAGCTCCAACTCTCTTTTATCTAGTGGTATTGAGAAGAAAGCATCCTTTAAATCTAACACTGTAAAAACGGCTGCTTTGGGTGGAATCTGTGTTATAATGGTGTGAGGATTTGGAACCATAGGGTGGTCTGCAATGACCTTCTTCTTTATTACTCTTAAATCATGCACTGATCTATAGGTACCGTCTGGTTTAGGCAC
Source organism: Sternotherus odoratus (assembly GCA_032164245.1). Taxonomy (NCBI): domain Eukaryota; kingdom Metazoa; phylum Chordata; order Testudines; family Kinosternidae; genus Sternotherus; species Sternotherus odoratus. The sequence goes on from JAVMKO010000001.1 coordinate 248,539,060, forward strand.
ACCCAATATCGGAGTGTTGAAGGGGGATGACCCCTCTGCTAGCCAGCTCCATCGTTTGAATTTTTCAATGAGGGGTTTTAAGCCCATTCGTGCTGCCTTTGACAGGGGATATTGTTTTACACAGACAGGGCTCTCTTTCTCCTTCAGTGGTATTTTTACTGGGGGCACAGATGTTCCTAATCTCAGGTCTCAGGGTTCCATGAGGGGGCTACTATAATTACCCTGACCTGGGCAACTGAAACGGGCTTTCGCCCCTGCCTTCCCGGCATCTGTTGACAACACATTACCGCACCTCACAACGGCATTCCTCGTCTGCGAGGGACGGCTACTACAGAGTTAAACTTCCCCCATCTTTCTTATCGACTTGCTTGACGTTCAAGGTTACACATTCTCTGAGTCCAAGAAATTTTTCTGTTTATCTATTCTCACTTACTGTTTTCAAAACTTTTCTCTCTCTCTCTGCAGGCTGCCCACTCCGCCTGGGCCCGATCCTGCTTATCCTGATAGTTTCTGTAGCTTTTTCCTAATATCTGGGGCGGACTGCCCAATGAACATTAGGTTTACCATTCGCTGGTTTTCCTGAGCTTCTGGATCCAAATCACTAAATCGTCTAAAGGCTTTAAATAGGCGGCCTAAAAAAAGGTGGGGGGGTCTTCTTCCTTTCCTTGTCGGATTTCATAGATCTTAGACAAGTTTGTAACTCGGGGAGCAGCCTTCCCGAGGGCCTCTACAATAATTCCCAGATATTCTGCATTTCTACATTGGCCCTCTGCTCTGTGCCCATCCCATCCTGGTTCCGTCAGGGGGCAAAGCTCCTGGGCTCTTAGATTTCTTGCCTGGGCTCTTTCTTCTGCTATCCGCCCTGCTGTTCCCAATACTAATCTACGCTCCTCGATTGTTAACAGAGTTTGGAGCATCATCTGTACATCGGCCCAAGTGGGCTTGTGGGTTTGTCCTATTGAGGAGAATAGGCTTTGCATTTTTAAAGGATCTTCCCTAAAGGAAGGATTCTGAGTTTTCCAATTAAACAAGTCAGAGGTGCTGAACGGGACATATACAAATGTGAGTGTTTGCTCTCCTCCCTCCTCTTGTCCCTGTACTGCTGCCACTTCCCTCATTGGGCACATATTAGCTTTATAACTTTGATTCTGACTCCTAGTATTATAAGGGTTCGTTGGATGTCTGAGGGGTACCTTTTTAAGGGATTTTATCTCAGCAGCTAAGTCATCTATTGTCTTTTCCATCTCCTCTATTGTCAGAGGAGGGGGGCTGTTCCATGACATAGGGCCTTCTGGAGGAGAGGGCGGGGGAAATTCAGGGGCAGTAGCATGAATCAGGGGCAGCTCATTCTCTGGGCAAGATTCTGGGAATACCGGGGGTTTCCTCCCACCAGAACCCTGTCTCATTCTTACATGTTTTTACAACACATTTCATAAGCTAAGGTGGTCTATTTTCACAAGCTGTCAGCCAACAATCAATGTAGGGGAATTGATCCCAATGTTCATTTTTAACAACAATCTTATGTACTCTGGTTGCTAGATCTGCATCAAAGGACCCAGAGTCGGGCCAACCAAGACTGAAGGTGATCCATTCTAATTGACAAAACTTAATCAAATCATCTTTAGTCATTTTAACACCATAATCATTCTTAAATTTACCAAAGTTACGTAACATACAACCGAAGGGAGAGGCGGAATCTTCCATTCGGGAGCGACCCGATCTCATTGTTATACCAAATGATTCACAAGGAATCTACAAACAGTGAGTTAATACAGCAGTACTAAAATCACTAAACAAATTAACAGTGAGAATAATGGAGATACTTACACCGCTTATCTGTCTCCCAGGCGCCTCCCAAACTTCAAGGTTCTCTGGTCTGCCTGATTTTCAGGGACTCACACTTTAGCGTTCCAGGTATCACCGTAGATCGGGCCGAGAGTTAGGACAGGCTGAATGAGTGCCCGGTGTACACTTCCTTCCTCTTGTCCGTCTATGGTGATCCTGGAGCCATCCAAAGGTCTGTCCCATCTGGGGTGCCAGAATTGTTGCACAAATGGCTCGTTTCCTTTGGAGGTGTCCCAATTTACCTTCAAAGAACAGGCAGGCCTTGGAGAAGCTCAAATACAAAAGTTTATTCGCTAGCGAAGTGAAGCCACAGAGATAGCTCTCAAATTATGGCTTCCCCTCATACATCATTACAAGACTTTTTATATGGTTCTTTACATGGAGGAGGAGGCAAGAAGGGCCTCATGCAAATTAACATGACGTTATTTCCTATCTATTTACTTATTTGTCAGGAAAGAACAGGAAATCTAAACATAAAGTCCTTGCCTTGAAATGGTACATATGGGGTAAGAATACATGGAGATATGAGTGAGGCCCAGTGGCGCCTCCAAGAATGCATAACACAAGATAAAAAACTTACAGCAACCCAGAGTTAGTTACACAGCTTCAGTAAGACATTTTCCTATATTTTTAACCTTTCCTTACACTACACATCAACCCCCCAACTGACCCACCCAGCCAGGTCTCTCCCCCCAAAACCTCCTTTCCTCCAACCCCCAACTGACCCACCCAGCCAGGTCTCTCCCCCCCAAACCTCCTTTCCTCCAACCCCCAACTGACCCACCCAGCCAGGTCTCTCCCCCCAAAACCTCCTTTCCTCCAACCCCCCCCCCCAACTGACCCGCTCAACCCGGTCTCTCCCCACAGACCGTTTCGCCGCCTGGCAGTGGGTGGCTCCTTGTTTCGCCGCCTGTAACTGGGTGGCGGTGCGGCGCGTCCCGGCCCCAGCTCTGAGCCGTCCCTGGCCGGCGGCGGCAGCGGAGCACGCGGCGCGTCCCGGCCGGCGGCGGCAGCGGAGCACGCGGCGCGTCCCGGCCAGCGGCAGCAGCGGAGCACGTGGTGCGTCCTGGCTGGCGGCGGCAGCGGACCACGCGGCGCGTCCCGGCCCCACGGCTGGCGGCGGCAGCGGAGCACGCGGCGCGTCCCGGCCCCGTGGCTGGTTCCCAACCCCTGCCGTAGACAAAAAGATCTCCACGGGCCGGATGAGAGGGCCTCGCGGGCCGCATCCGGCCCGCGGGCCGTAGTTTGGAGACCCCGCTGCAGTAGTATTCCACCAGGGGCCCTTCCTTTCACCCCCTTTGCAAGAGTTTAGGCCAGCGGTTCCACATGGTTGTGAAATCATTGGCCCCTTCCCCTCTATCCCCCTCCTCTGTGTCCAAAAATCCTCACGGCTGTTCCCCGGCAGGTTCCTCCCTGTGGCCTCTGCAATGCCCGCCTCTTCCCAGCCCCCGCAATGGAACCATATGGTTCTGTTTAAGCAGGACCACCTGCTTCCACAGAAAAGGAGCCAAATTCGACACCAAATAGCTAAATGTTTTTATCTCGCAAGACCAAGACAAGGCTTTGATAACTGCTGGGTTATTACAGTTAGAGAAGTGATAGCAGAGAAGAATTAGATTGCTGTGTCCTCCTCTCACCCTTTGCCTCTCAGACGCTGGCGATCGAGAGATGAAGAAAAATCTATAGGTTGTCAGGTAATGGAGAGTGGGGTCTGTAAAAGCTGGCTGTTAAAGCTGATTTTGGAGGGATTAACTGAAAGCGCAAAACAGTGAGAGACTTGGAGTGAGAAGTGACATGATTTGGAATAATGATTAATCACAGCCACACACACACACACCCCCGATCATCTCTCATTCACTATCAAGCTGCTGATGCTCACCTTCGATCAGCCCCCATCACTCATTTGTTACATTTTCAAATGGGCGGCTTTGTGCTTTCTCACATGCTGCCTCACATGCCCTCTAAAAAAACATCTGCAAAACAAACTCATTAGCCTCCTTAAAACTCTCCTGTACCATGATGCCTACACCAGGGTGATCAGACAGCAAATGTGAAAAATCGGGATGGGGTGGAGGGTAATAGAAGCCTATATAAGACAAAGACTCAAAAATCGGGACTGTCCCTATAAAATCGGGACATCTGGTCACCCTAATGCCTACGAAAAGCTTGATAGTATCTGGTGCACTCAGACCACTGCCTAACACAGACCAATATTGCCTCATGGTTTCCTTGTCTATCTGTCTATATCCATCTGTTGTCTCTTGTCTGATACTTAGATTGTGAGCTCTTTGGGGGCAGAGACAATCTTTCTGTTGTGTGTTTGTACAGTGCCTAGCACAGTGGGGTCCCAGATCCTAACAATGGCTCTTAGGCACATAGTCATATAGATCATAAATAATAATTCTTATTTATATAGTGCTAGCTGGAGAGCAGTGATCCTGACCAATGCTGCAGGGATTGAACTAGGACCCTTCAGAGCTAAAAAGTATAAACTGATATAGCCTGAGCTAAGGAGCCTGGCTTTGCAGGAAGAATGGAGCTGTCATATATTAACATCCTCTATGGATTGGGCATAGAAGGAATATATAGGTTACATCAGCACTGTGTTAGAATCCTCTCAGACATATGGCCTCTAATTCTGCGTGACTTAATTTCGCTGCCTAAGGCCTGATTTTGAGAAGTTCTAAAGTTTTCATTGACTTCAACTGGAGTTGTAGGTGCCTAGCATTATCTGAAAACCAGGCCCTAGCTGTCTAGAAATGTAATCACACAAATTTAACAGCCACCTTTGAAAAAAAGGACCCATACAAACACAAGAGAAGGGATGCGAAGTGACAAAAATTGGGGACTGAGCTGTGAAGTTTAGCACACAGTAGTTCTGTGATCTTTGATTGGTTTATTTTTTTCTCGGCTGTCTAGTTTCTTAATTCCCGTCTGAAGGAAGTTCTACTGGTAAACGCTGTATTTTAAGGAAGGACGTGAAGGAGGAAGGGATGGAGAAATGGCAGTGAGAGCTTGGTTTAAGGAGCTGTATGAAAGGCCTGAGAGAAGGAGAAAAGAGAGAATAATATACTGAAATCTATGGCACAGTGTCACAGAGGCAAAAAATACTTCATTGGTGTTCAGAATTTCAAGTACAATATATATTTCAGGAGACTGCATTTGTGAAAGATATTCTGGCATTGCAAATAGCTCATTTGAAATATTGTTTTGAGTCTGGTCATAAAATTATTAGAAGAATGGTGCAGAGATCAAAAAGGGGAATAGAATTGATTCATAGGTGCCTTCTAATGAGAAAAATAGCCAGACTTGGCTTGTGCTACAGAGAAAAAAAGAAACTTAAAAAAGTTCTCCTCAAAGTATAAGAAGCCTCTGGGAAATGAACAGATTGATACCACTAAGTTGTTCGAGATAATAACTACCTCCCAAGAACAAAAACAAGGTTTGAGGTTAAGGAGGAGACTAGCCTACAAGCTATTTACACAGAATGGCTAGCACACAGAACACATTGCACATTGTCAAAGGCAGGAATAGAAGCATTCAGTTTCAATCCGTTATTTTATTTTATATCTTTGGTTCAAGCAAAACAGAAGGCACAGCTACTAGCTAAATTTGGGGACATAAGATGACATATGGGTTGCTTTGATTCAACCTTGGGGAAAAACAAATTAATCTTTAGTGTCTCAAGGTTATGAAGAGCATACTTTGATGGGCCATATGTCCTTATCCTGTCCCATGAGCTGTGAACAAGGTTTCAGATTTCTAACAGTCCTGACCCAATATCTAGGAATCTCTTACTTAGCCAGAACTTTAGAATGCTATTACCACAATATATTGCAGCTTTTTCAGGAGAATATTTAGATCTATTGTACCTCCAGAGATTGAACCTTAGAGAGCAGTTCTACTCAGAAGAGTAACAATAACATTGTGTTGAGCTCTCAGTACCCACCACATCAAATTTGCTCAGCTTTTAAGTAAAAAAAAAAATGTTTTCTTTTCTAACTGCCAGCTCCGCTAACACAGCTTGAGATCTGACAGTCAGACTAGTTTTGCTCAGGTTTCAACACCATAATCCGGATCCAAGTAAGGTGCACTATAATTGTATGCTCCATTACACCTTTACACTTATAGTACATGAAGATTATAGAAAGAGAGATAAAGGAATACAATCAAAGCAAAAAGGGGCATGAGAACACTGGGAACAATGGTAGAATAAAGCAAGGGCAGCAAAAGGGAAGAGACAACCTAATATGGGAATTAGTAAAGGGGTGAACAGGAGAAACTGAGGTTAATAGAGAAGAGGAGGAGGGGAGATGCTGCTTAAGAAAGAAAGAAAGAAAGAAAGAAAGAAAGAAAGAAAGAAAGAAAGAAAGAAAGAAAGAAAGAAAGAAAGAAAGAAAGAAAGAAAGAAAGAAAGAAAGAAAGAAAGAAAGAAAGAAAGAAAGAAAAAGAATAAATGAGAGTTAATCTCTGCATCTCTAGACATTGCAATTTATGTAGTCCTTTCTCACAGGGTTTTGCTGCATGCAGCAATCTTAAACTTTCCTTAAAATCCTTTGTACTGTACTGTCTAGGCACAGGAAGGATAAAAACGTGGAGAGATGCTCAAGCCAGAATTTTCTTATAACTAATCATATTTTTCCTAATGAACCTAAATAGTTTATTTTTGAAGTAATATTTGTAGATGACACAAGTCCCCCAGTAAACATGGTCAGTTCTCCACATCAAATGGCTATTTTCATACACGTGGCTTGCTTGGCTATTGACAAAGCTTATTTTATGTCCCTCAAATACCCGAGGAAATCATTATAATGTCATAGCTTTTTGCATCTTTCCAGTCATTCCAAGGTTGGTCCTTGAATTACCCAATTTGCAAAGCACCTAGAGCAGACAAGGAACTCTGGCCTATTGCACTAAAACTGTCGCTGAGAATCACAACACCCCTAAGAAGATTAAATTTGTTTACCTTCTTTGGTAAAATATAGGGCCTGCCTCAGCACTGAGTTACTCCCTAGTCATGCTGGTACAAAGCCACTGGGTAACAGAGTGATGAATCAGTGTCATTCAGTGTCACTCAGTGTCATTGTCACCTGGAAATTTTTGTTATCTAATGTAGATTTTAAACATACATTTGTGGCACTTAGAAAATCAGCAGCAATGCAAATGAAGCTAAAACAGAAATATTGAAAAAATTACCTCATCCAACTTGCAGGACACTTGTCACCATATATTTCTCATGTGTTACTCTTCTCCTTCCTCTAAACAAGGGGTAGGCAACCTATGGCATGCGTGCCAAAGGCGGCATGTGACCTGATTTTCAGTAGCACTCACACTGCCCGGATCCTGGCCACCGGTCTGGGGGCTCTGCATTTTAATTTAATTTTAAATAAAGCTTCTGAAACATTTTAAAAACCTTATTTACTTTACATACAACAATAGTTTAGTTATATATTATAGACTTATAGAAAGAGATCGTCTAAAAATGTTAAATGTATTACTGGCACCCAAAACCTTAAATTAGAGTGAATAATTGAAGACTCAGCACACCACTTCTGAAAGGTTGCTGACCCCTGTTCTAAACTTTTTATAGATCTGAAGAAAATAGGAAAATATGTTTCCTTGAGAAAAGCAAGTACTTTCAAATGAGCAGCATCACATTCATTGTTACAGTCTAAGTACTCTGGAATGCTTTTCAGTCCAGGGGATAATGGTATTATGCTATCAAATGTCTCATAAAAGACTATTATTACAACTGTTAGTCTGAGACGGTTGGTTGAATCCAGCTGAGCATACACATATGATTTAGAGAGAAGACTGCTTTCAAACATCAGTGTCATTACCTTCTTCATTTCAAGTGAAGGATTCACCGGTGAAGACAAGTCACGTTTTTGTCCTAAGATGTGCAAACACCACCTGTTACATTAGTCCTTACATTCCACAGAAAGCATTTGGAATTGCTGAATGGTAAGCCATTTGTACTGCTTTGATATCTGTGGAAAATCCTGTTTTATCTGTTGTCACCTAATCAGTCAGATGGCAAAAAATGTGTTCCGTTTTTCTCTTCATGCATGGGCACATGCAAACACACACACAAAAGACTTGCCATTTCAGAGTCATCGTTATAAGGCTTCACTAGGGATGGTAGGCATGGGGACCTTTATATTCCGATATCTGCTTGAAAGGTGTTGTTGATTTTGATGTGTGTGAATCTGGAGGCGGGAGGGAGACTGACGGAAACAACCAAATGAGTCAGTGATGCTTACATTACAAATTTTTTAAAAAGACCCCAAATTGTTCCTCAATGTGAAGAAAATGTTTGCAGAGAATTAGAAACTTTGCCATGTTCCCTTCAAAGAGTTGTCATTGCATCGCTCCATCAGGGAGGCGGCGGTTCACACATCCTGCAGAATGCAAACTTACAGCGCTCCCACAGAAAGGAGATTTTAGAGTATGGAAGGAAACCTGAGGGCCCAGAGAGAGTCATGGCCACAAGGTTTTCTCCCCATTTCTGGCTCCTCCAAAAATAGAAAACTCATTTTAAAAGGGCTCTCTATAGGCCTTCCTTTGTTGGAGGTGAAGAACGGTATTCCCAGTTGGGGTCATGTGGCATGCACATATATGGACATTTGCTTTCTGAACTAGCAGTGACATCAAGCATCCTTCATTTCCCTGGGCAGATTATTCCTGCCCCAGCAGGAGGTTACTGCTAAGGGCTGTTGCCATGTCTGTAACTTTTAATCTAGAGCTTACCTATGTTGACCAGACCACACACTCTGCTCCTTCCCCAATGCTGCTGGTCCCATGCTGCCACAGGGAATCAAGCACAATTAATTCACTCCGAAGGAGCCACTGATCTTCCAAGTTAAATTCTCATCCCCCAGACATTTTTACACAGGAGATGAATGCAAGGTCCTTAAAATGAATCTGTCTGTTTAAACCAGAGTCTAATGGAAGTTCTAGATCAAAGGCTAGAATTCCCACATTTTGCCAAGATGTAAGTGCACAAGATTTTGGAGGTAACAAAGTGACTGAAGGAGAATGAAGAAAAATGAAGAAGAATGCTTATTATCAGCACTGACCTGCAACAAGAAAATGCCAAACTATGCCCTAGTTTTAAAATCAAACATCATACTTCGCTTTTGGTCTAATGAGCTGTGATTATGTTTATTTTCAGCACCATCTATGCTTGTTAATATTTTTTTAAAATCTGATTGTTAATGACAGAAATTGACAGCAAGGATCAGCCTGTATTTAAGAAAAGGGAAAATTCTGATCTAGTCTCTCTAAGATTCGTTTCTTAACAATAAGGTGGCATAATGCCCAATAGCTCTTGAGTTTATTCCTATTTTGGACAACTTGATATTTTTTAAGCTACTGGTCATGGCAGTGATGGGTTCTGAAGAAATGAGAAAAGACAAAGATTTGTGCATTTATGGAGCAAGATTCAGAAGAAAGAAAGGTTAATTGGAAGAGTCTCGCCTCGGGTGTTTTGATTGGCTAAGAGCTTAGAAGGATAAGGATGCTGCAGTGTTGTTTGACAGAAGGTTGATTGTGCATGTCATGGAGCTTCAATAGGAGTTGGAGAGATGAGGGGACTCATCATCAACTCTGAAACTAAGAGCCACCACAGGCCTCACCAGCTTTCATTCCTACTGCAAAGTGAATTCTTTTTTACCTTGCCTTTTTCTCATATAAACACATAGCACAGTGTTCATACCATAATAAAAGCCCACCCTGCACCCACTATTTTTCTCCGTGGGAGAGAATGAAATAGAGTGAAAAGCTTCATCTACACTGGGGGGGAGGGGTTGTTGACCTAAGATACGCAGCTTCAGCTATGTGAATAACGTAGCTGAAGTCGGCGCATCTTAGGTCAACTTACCTGGCATCCTCACTGCAGCAGCGAGCTCCCCCGTCGACTCCACTTGTGCCTCTTAGTGAGCTGGAGTTCTGGAGTCGACAGGGAGTGCCTTTGGGGATCGATTTATCGCGTCTAAACAAAACACGATAAATAGATCCCCGATAGATCGATCACTCTCCAGGGATCCCGTGGGTAGTGAAGACATACCCAATGAATGAAACACACAAGATGGATCAAGCCCTATTTACATTGGCAAGTTAATGTGCAGTAAAGCAGTTTTCTGCACTGTAGCTCCTGAGGTGTACACACTGCCAAGCCACATAGTGTGCAGAAACTGCTCAGTTGCAGCACTCTAAAAAAAACCACCCTGACGAGAGGCATAGAGATTTCTGCACTGGGGCTACAGTGTGGCAGTGCCAGTGTAGACACCATGGCAATTACAGCACTGCGATCAGCCTCCAGGAGGTGTCCCACAATGCCAGTCTCACCTCTCCAGCCATCGGTTTGAACTCTACTGCCCTGCCCTCATGTGCCCAGCCATCATCCCCACACCATACATTCCTTTGAAAGTCCCCTTCCTTTTTGCTCAGTGATGTGTGCAGTGGTCTCAGCGCATCTTTCCAGGTGACCATGCCTGCCCCACGCACTGAGTGAGCCCCCGCTTGGAGTAATGCTGAGCTGCTGGGCCTCCTCAGCATTTGGGGAGAGGAGGCTGTGCAGTCCCGGCTGTGCGACAGCCATAGGAATTATATCTACCTAACTCCCTCTCCACCCTTAGTGGTTTTTAAGGCCTGGCTTGACAAAGCCCTGGCTGGGATGGTTTAGTTGGTGTTGGTCCTGCTTTGAACAGGGGTTGGATTAGGTGGCCTCCTGAGGTCTCTTCCAACCCTATGTTCTATGATTGGATGACAGGTCACTGGCTTCCTGAATTTTTGTTTGTTGCCCATGACCTATCCCGGATTTTCCTAAAAATAACGGTGACAAAATCTTACCCATACCAACAACCATCCTCTCCCAGAGCAGGGAAGAGGGCTCAGCTTCCCTTCCTCCAAGATCTTGAGGCGCTTCCACCCACCTCTTTCCTTCCGATCATTTCTCCCCCCTGATGCCTCTTCCCCATTTCCACGTCCCCTAATGCAGGAGTTGAGAGGACGGGCACAGCCTGGGTGGGGTCATCCTACCCCGGGCTCTGGGCAGCTGCTCAAGGAGCCCCCCCAGGTGTCTCCACCGCTGAGGCTCGCCAAGCAGCGGCAGGTGGCAGAGCCGGTGTCAGGCATGAGCAGGACTCCCAGCAGCTCAAGGGGGCCCCTGTTAATCACCCGTGTGTGTTGGGGAGGGGGGGGGGGGGGACCTGCTATATGCCCTGCTGGGGCTGAGGCCGGTCGCTCGCCGGCCCCGCAGGGGAGCGGCGTTCAAAGGGCCCCATTGTATCCCGAGCCCGGCGCTCCGGGCAGGCGCGCCATGGGGGCGGGGAGGGGCGGCGGGCTCCCCGCCTCTGTGTGCAGCCGAGCCCGGCCGCGCCTCTGCCGCCGGGGCCACAGGAGCTCCGGGTCCAGACGCGCGCGGGCAGCCATGGCCGAGAGCGCGGAGAAAGTGCCCCTCGCCCTGGCGGGGCCGGAGGACGTGGAGCGGAGCCTGCCGCCCGTAAGTACCGGGGCTGAGAGAGCCCCGCGCTCGGCCCCCGCTGCCCGCTCTGGTGCGAGGGCGGGAAAGCGGCGGGCTGGAGCGGGGCGCGGTGGGGGTCCGGCAGGGGCTGGGGCGGGGGGAGCGCCGGGCGCTGAGGCGAGCGGGCTCCCGCGCTGCCTGTCCCCCTTTGCCGCAGGCCTACACGGCGGTGCCGCTGAAACCCGCCAGCCCCGGGCGGCTGCTGAAGATCGGGGCCGTGGTGCTGGTCGCCGGAGCCCTGCTGCTCCTGTGCGGAGCCATCGGAGCCTTCTACTTCTGGAAGGGCAGCGACCGGCACGTGAGTGGCTGGCGCGGGCCGGGGGCGGCGGGGCGGCCGAGGGGACCGTCTCCTGGTGGAGAGCCAGGCGCGGGGTCCTCGGCCCAGGGGCCGGCGGGGCTCAGGGGTTCCTCTGGCTGCACCGCGGTGAAAAGCTGCCCCCGGGCACCCCGCGGGAGTCGTGAGCGCGGCCAGGGCCCGCCCAGGGAGCGGCTGACCAGGCGGCAAGTGTGAACGATCGGGACGGGGGGTCGGGGTACCAGGAGCCTAGAGAAGAAAAAGACCCGCCTGTCAGGAATGTCTCTGTAAAGTCGGACCTCAGGACACCCTAGGTGGGGATGGGGTTGCTGGGGAGCCCCCTGTGGAGGAGCTGGCGGGGAAAGTCAAGTGCTGGCCCCTGAGATCTCCCTGCCACAGTTTAGGAAGGCAGCACGCTGGTCCCTGTTACCACAAAGGGTGAGAAACACGTGTCTAGGGCATCTGTGGCTAGGTTAAGAGGAGTGCCAATGGCTGGGCTAGACGCTAGAACTGGCTTGCTCAGTTTGAGAGTCCAGATCCAGAACGTTTAGCTACAAAACATGATGGGATGCTAAACAAGCCATTCATCCCCAGCCAGAATGCCTGGTAAAGATTCTGAAGTGGTTAGAGCACAGAAAATGTAGGGGAACAACAATCAGAAAAATCAATCTTGGAGTAGTGGAAACTGGTCACCTACATAAAGTATTGCTAACTTGGACAGGGACTAATTAAACAAAGGTGAGCATGAGGTGTCAATTCCAACTCATCTGTTTACCAAGCAGGATAGCTGTAGTCTTCAAAGACCATATTACTGCTCTGAAGTTTTTAAATCTTGTTTAAAGTCAGGTTCGAGATGAACTGGGTGAAGTAAAGACAAGAATTATGAACCCAAATATTGACAGTTTGGAAACAGACATTTTTCTCTTAAGCCAATTTTTAAACTAACTGCTTGGATTTAGTGAGAATCACGATCCCACTGGAAACCTTTCTTGACCAGTTGCAAGTTCTGTAAGTAGCATATCTCCCCCCCCCCTCCCGCCCCCCCCACATACCTCAGTATAAAAATATTTTCTTTCCTGTCCATTTGGTAGCATGATGGAAGCCGATTTTAGGAATAAATGTAAAGTGTATCCTTGGGATCACAGACAAAAGCTACATTTACTTTTGCTCATAAATCTTCAAAGCATTCAATGTTTCCCCTCATCCTTTCCCAGGAGGTGCACATAATAAGCAAATTCTAAGCATCAGGACAAAATGGTGGTGAAAGAAATGCCACGTCAGCCAAATGCTGATTGCAGATCATACGTTGACATTTAAATATGTGGTGCACCAGGCTATATTTAGTCTGTTCATAGGTTTGATGAAGGACCAAAATTATTTCACTATGTACCTTGTAGTTTAAATGTGTGCTGAACTTGGGCACAAGAGCTCGCAGTATAATTAGTTGCAAAACGATTTTTAAAAAATCTTGATAATTTATATTTGGGTGGCGAGAACTTTTCTGAACTTAAGTTACATGACAAAATCCGGTGTCAAAAGGGACAGAGATGGAAACTGGGGGATTAGTTTAAAGAAACAAACTTTCAAGTGTAATGATCATCAGAGTAATTCTAAATACTATCTTTCCTTTATGTTTTCAAAGATTTTAAAAATATGAAATGCCAGATTATGTGAATTTAAGTTTCATTTGCTCATCAGTGACAAGGAGAGTGGATCTCATTGAATTTACCAAGGAGCCCATTCTGCAGTCCTGGCTCAGGCAAGACTCCTATTTATTTACTTCATCTGGAGCCTTGACTGAGAAAGGAGTGCAGAATTGTCCCTTAATTTGTAGTCAGAGCGTTTCAATATGATATATATTTTAGCCTGCAGGATACAACTGCTTGACATGTAATTATTTTCTAAAGACAATTTATAGCAAAACCCAAAATCCAGAGAGAGAAGGAAAAAGTTAAAGTAAAAGCTGTGTTATTCAGCACTTTGCCAACCGTAAAGATCTAGAAACCGGTATTTCTGTAATCTCCCAATACAAATCTTCAATAGAGTTGCCAGGTATCCAGTTGGCTCAGGGCTGGTAGCCTCCCTACCTGATTCCACATGGCTCTCTGTAAGCAGTGACATGTTCCTGCTGCTTCTAGGCAGAGGAATGGCCATGGGGGCTCTGTGCCCAGTCCTGCCCTGTCCCACCCTGAGTACTGGCTCCGCAGCTCCCATTGGCCAGGAACCGAGGCCAATGGGAGCTGCATGGGTGGTGCCTGCATGCCGAGACAGTGCACAGAGCTGCCTGACCGCTCCTCCGCCTAGGAGCAGCAGGGACATGTTGCTGCTTGCAGGGAGCCGTCCGAGGTGAGTGCCACCCAGATCAGCACTGCACAACCCCTCTCATGCTCCAAACCCCTTCCTGCACCCAAAATCCCTCCCTCCATTGGTAGGTATAAGTCTTAGTTAACTGGAATTTTTTACTAATTACACCCCCCATGTCCCTAACATGCCAGATAACAAAGCTTTTCCTGCACATAGTAAGAAGACAGGCTGCTTCGGGGGACAGTGTAAGACTCATTTGCTTTTCTAGGCTTTTGAAAAGGGAGAGGGGCCTGAATGGGTAGATGGACCAAAGAATGTATATGGTGTTAATAGTCCAGTTTGCATTGTTGGTTTTGATAAATAGCAGATCAATTGTAGGACATTGTCTCATTTTCTGGTCTGTTTAGTTTCGCAGCACTTGCATTATTTTATTTGTGTATTTGTGCTTTTTGTCAAACAGATGCATTAAAAGTTTCTTATTAGTAAGTGAGTTTCTTTTCCCTAACCTAAGGCTCCTTACCCATCTCATGAAGCTGGTAGTAATGCCATCATTTAAGAACTGAATCGTTTTTTTAAAAAAAAGATTAGAATATATTCTGATTGGTACAGAAATAGATAAAACGTCAACCTTAATCTGGAATAACAAAGAGTCCTGTGGCACCTTAAAGACTAACTAAATTATTGAAGCATAAGCTTTCGTGGGCTAATATCCACTTCGTCGGATGCAAGCAGTGACTAACCTTAATCTGCAGAGTCAACACCCAACTGAGAACAACCAACTATATTTCAGATTGCCTTCAGACTCAGGAAGCCAACACTTTGTTGATTTATATTTGGAAGGTTTTCTTTGCAACCATAAGTCATGTTTTTTTTTAAAATAAAAAAACTTGAATTCTACTGCAATGAATGGGGCTTGCAAAAAAGTGTTATAATCTTATACCAGCTTAGTCTATATACTTTGGATATGAAATAAGTACTGTCTATATAGGCCCAGTCTTGCATTCCTCATGCAAGAATTCAGTGGAAGTCTTGGATGTATGAATAATACAGGATCGAGTCTCTATTTGTAAAAGACAGTCAGTTAACTTTATCACCTTAATTTTTTCCCTAACAAAGAGTGGCAAGCAGAAACATTTGATTTCTAGACTATATTGTGAACTTTATTGAGACTGTTTTTATATACAGACTTTTTAAGAATAAAAATAAACTCATTGTGTTGGTACTTATGGAAGTATTGATATTTAAACAAAGCTCACCCCACTCAGAGATAACCACATGCAGCTTGCTACATTCAAGGGAATCTAAGTCCCTACACATTATCAAACTTCTCCAAGCAAGAATCCCAAGAGATCAAACTAAGGAGTGCAATGGGCACATCTGGGGGAAACCCGCTCCGTCTGATCCTCCCATACAATATGATTTAGACCAGTTCCTAAACCCCATGTGTCAAGGTGTCTTTCCCCACTCTGAACTCTAGGATAAAGATGTGGGGACCTCGCATGAAAGAAGAAATCACCCCCCAAGCCTATTTTGCCATCTTAGGTTAAAACTTCCCCACAGAACATAAACTTCCCCTATGTCTGGGCTTGGAAAACACTGCCACCACCAATTTAAGCCCCCCAAACCATGGAACCCCTCTGTAACACCCCCCAAATCTCCTCTCTTTACCTGGGAGAGATTCGAGAACAAAGACCACAAACCCTCACTTTCTGTGAGACGTGCCCGATCCAAACCAGGATCAATCCAATGGAAACAAACAGAGTCTTAAAAGCAAGAATTTAATTAAAGAAAAAGAAGGAGCATAAACCCCTTGTACAGAAATCAATAGAACAACTCCTCACTGGCATCACATAGTATAACTGACTCCCCTCTCCACCCCCCTTTTCTGGGAATTCTTCCACTGCTACAGCTTAACATGAAAGAAACACCGTGGACCAATTATCAAGTGATACAGTTCAAGCTTACACATCGCTTACTGCTGGACTTGGCTTTCTTAGAAGATTATAGAACTGTAGAATAGAAACATAGGTGTGATTCCTCCCATAGCCAGGGGAACGGCACAGACAGACCCCAAGTGAGCCGAGGAGAAACTGAAAGTAAAAACCCTTTCCTTTGTTCCTAAGGTTGATTACGTCATCTCCCTCTCTTGGTTGCTTCAGGTTAACCCTTCACAGGTAAAACAGTAATTCTAAGCTACTTCATACTTATGACACCATGTAACCTCAGAACCAAACTATTCTGCATTCAGTGCGTATGGATGTAAAGCTGTCAGGACTGATATTGCATGAAAACATTAACGTCTGACTTGGTCTTGACTGCTAGGGATTCTGTAATAAAAGTGTAAGTATGGATAAAAGCCAGTAACCTGAAGAGGGACATGACAATCAGATTGGAACCACACTTGTTCTTGATGAAAGCAAGGAAGATACAAAAATGCATGCTAATGTTCTTTATTCAATTACAGATTTACAATGTCCATTATACTATGAGTATTAATGGAAAAGTACAAGAGGGATCAATGGA
This sequence comes from Sternotherus odoratus, assembly GCA_032164245.1. Classification (NCBI taxonomy): domain Eukaryota; kingdom Metazoa; phylum Chordata; order Testudines; family Kinosternidae; genus Sternotherus; species Sternotherus odoratus. Next base: position 248,555,553 of record JAVMKO010000001.1, read on the forward strand.
AATAGATTCTGGGAACAACCTAGAGACCTTTAAAACTGGAAGTGGAAATGAAGAGGCTATAGAAGTTCATGATTTCCAGATAGTAAGTACATTTGACAGGTCTTGCTGATAAGACATTTTCCAGTGTTGGATTCTAAAGATATGTCTACACGGCAATTAAAAACCCATGCCTAGCCAGTACCAGCTGATTCGGGCAGAGGGGCTGTTTAATTGCATTGTAGATGTTCAGGCTTGGGCTGGAGCCCAGGGTCTAGGAGCCCTGTGAGGTGGGAGGATCCCAGACCTCAAGCTGCACCCCGCACCCAAACATCTACACCATTATTAAACAGCTCGATTAGCCCGAGCCCAAGTCAGCTGTCATGGGCCAGTGCAGACATACCCTAAGAAGGGGCCCAGTCCTACACCTATTGAAGTCAATGGCAAAACTCCCATTGACTTTAAAGGGAGCAAGGTTGAGCCCTAAGTGAAGTAAAAGCAGCATCTAGAACAAAAGAAACCATTACCTCCCAGTAGGGTCGGTGAGGGAAGCAATGTGGGTCTTTCTGGCCTTTCCCCTTCCCCTCCCCACCTGTTGGTTTCATGAATGAGACAGAGGTAACTGGGCCTCCCTGCTTCTGCACAGGCCATGGGAGATCCATGCACACACTTGTGGAATGCATTACCCCCACATCATCTGAAAGCTGCTCTTCAGCCCCTTGTGACACTTGTGGTATCAGTCTTAAAACTTTGTTGGCAATTAGATGAAAACAGTGATGATAAGCCTCCTGTCATTTGCCTTCAGTATTCCACATCTGCACAGAAGTCCCAGCTCAGTGGAGAGTCTATGAATTCTTCCATCCTTGGACTCTCATGACAAATATGAGCTGCTGGGTAAGTGCAGCCAAAAAAAAAACCCAACACAGCCCTCAGAGCAATTGTGACAATGTGTTGTGCATCTAGGTTGATGAGTGTGGGGAAAAACTAGTACCAAAAAATACCTGCCTTCAGTTATTGCATGCTAAGGGTCAAGCTCCAAGAAAGCAAATGAACCAAGCCAGTTAGGTTTTGAGCCTACAAGAAATAGAAACAACTTGAAGTGTAAGCTGGAAAGAATACCAAGAAGATCGAAAAGTACCTGTTGCAAATGCCATATACACTAGGAACTCTAGGATAAGTTGGCAGGTTAACCTATTTACACATTTGCCGCATCAGAGTTCTATGCTAGGCAGAGCTGTGACATGGAGATGGCTAAGTTATGTATATTACTAAGGTCAAGAAGGTCCCCATGTTTTAAATGATACTTTGATCACTGGAGCAGGACCATTGAACGAGGCCAGGAGACCATTTTAGGAAAACAGCCTATGTCCCAGGTGACAGGAAGTATTACAGAAATATATCTTGACTATCTCAAAGTGGCAGAGCTACATCCTGGGGGAGAGGGGGGTCTGCTTTTTCTCAGCTTTTGATGAAAAGAATGACCCCAGTGACATTGTATATATCCATCAATAGTCACCAGAAGGGCTCTTGTCATGCTGTAGCTTGTACATGAAGATCTGTTCAACTATTTCCTCTGAAGCGGAGTAGAACAAAATGGTGGATAGGACAAGACAATTGCTGAAATTACAAGGGTAGGCTCTCTGTGCCCTGTAGGGAGAATCAAACCCACAAGCAGGACAGAAAATGCTACAGTTGAATTGGAGAAGATTTAAGAAAGGCTACCCTGTAGTCTCCATATTTCAGTGAATGGTTTCTAATGTCAATATGTGTAAAATACAGGGACTTTTTGTGTCCTTTATTTAGGATTAGAAACCGTTTTTACAACAACACTGGAATTCTGTCTTGGTTCTCATTTCATTGTGTGCATAAAAAGCATCACAGTATAGAAAACATCCATATCTGTGGCACCTACTATTAACAAATATGAAGAGCAGGTCATAGGTAAGTCCAGAGGTCTGTCTAGACTGGGGGAAAATTACTAGGTTACAACACAAATGTCTAACATGATTTTAAGAATGTTAAACTGTGTCAGTATTAGGTGCTAAGTGATGTGTCAAATCATGTTAGCTAACTCCTTTTCTCCTTTCTAGACAGGCCCTCTCCAGTAGGAATTGCAGATCTTAGCACCTCTGAAACTTGGGCCACTTCTTTGGGTGCCTAAATTAGGAACTCAAGATTAAAATTTCACCTGGTTTGTTTAATTTTTTACAGCCAAATAGTGATACAACAGAATTTGGGTCAAGTTGACCCTTCATTTAAAAAAAATAAAAAAACATGTTTTATTGTCAGTTTTTGGTTGTTTTCTTTAAAAAAGCCCAGGAACTGTGAAGTCCCCAAATTCAGTGAATACCATAATGTTACATGAATTGAGTTTATATTGGGTTTTTTAAAGCAATTGGGTGACATGGCTATCTATGCATGTAACCACAAAAGATCTATTTTTTAGGGAATAACTGGAATTCGTTTTGCTGGAGGAGAGAAATGCTACATTAAAGCACAAGCTAAAGCTCGCATCCCTGATGTCAATCCCATGACTAAAGAAAGCCTCTCGTTTGATCTGGTATGGAGCAATTTTTAAAAAATACTTAACTCCATATAAATAATGATTTTAAAGGTAATTTAAATACAAATATCAAATGATCTAGTTGGTCTTTTGTGGCCCTGGAAGGGAGGAGGGAGCGCTCTGGCAGGCACTGATGGGCACTGCTTCTACTGTTGCTGCGATGGGTTGCATGAGAGAGACTATAAATTCTAACTGGGACTCACAGAAAATCATCCCCCCACCAAAACTCCTGCCTCAACATCGGGACAGGAGAAAATCATGTTTAAAAATTGCAGAACCTCCAAAATGAGGATGTCCCAACTCTTCCTATTTGCTGTAATCTAGAAAATTAGTAATACATACTTGTTTATTTAAAAAAGAAAGAGAAAATTCTCCAAAACCAACAAAGGAAAGTGACGTGTCAGATCCAAAGACCACTGAAGTCAGTGGGAATATTAACAGTGACTTCAGCAGGCTTTGGATCAGTGCCCACAGGTAGGTACCGAGAATGCCTCTACCCTCCCTCGTTATTTTAAGGATGTCTGGATTTCATGGACTAATTGGAATAATTTAACAATTAAGCACAGGCCATTTTTCTTTTCTTTTTTAAATAAAAGGATGTTACATTCATCCAGTATTAAATTTCCACTGCTGAAAAATATTTGGAGTCAGGTTTGCAAAGTTAAGGTTCCAATTCAATATTATTTTGGTCACATTACAGATATGTAGTCTGTTCTGTTCCTGCTGTGTACTTTTTAAAAGATGTATATATTAATTTGGCTGTTTCTGTCATAAGACATATGCATCAAATAGATGGGATGGGCAACCCAATGCAACTTAATGCTACTGTTAGAACATTAAACTTTCTTTGCTGCCTAATTTTTCTGATTAAGTGCGCAACCATATTGTTGCATTAGCCTTTTTTAATTTATAGTAAAAAAAATAATTAACTTGGTTCTGGTCTAATACATATTTGATCATGACCAACACTGATTATAAAATGGCAAATTAAAGTAAGTTTATAGCTACCTAAAGTATATTTGCCCACAAATTTGGGGTAATTTCATTTAAGATAAACAAATGGATTCTTTTTATCTTCAAATGTTAGCTCCAGTTAAGTTATTTCAGATGCTGGCAAAAGCCCAAGTGGGAGAATATGATGTGCTGCTCCCACTAGATAGTGAATTTAGATGACTCAAGACATTCCACAAAAATCAATAAATACATTAAAGGAACAACTTGGCAAAATAAATTGATCTAGTGGGCTATCAATCCAAATATCAAATACTTATATGGAAGGAATTCAGAAGTTTTACTTCAAAATCGTATTGATTTTCTTGATGAACAAGACTTTTTAAAGTGGTTTCTTTGCTGCTAAGAAATAGCTAACATGTTTTATGTAAAGTAATACTTTGAACTAAAACTATACAGAATAAATCACTGGAATTTTCCTACATTACTTTGAAGATATGAACTCAAAACCTGCAGGGTACACTTCAAAATGAAGGCTTCTTTAGCTTCTAGCTTTTGGGCAATTGAATTGCTATTATTGAACAAGACCTTTAGTCAGACCCATGTTATTAACTTAAAATTGTAGCTGCATGCAAACTAAAACTTTCACTAACGCTCAGGAAAGTCTATTATGGAAGTGCGCTAACATTTATATGAATTCAGAACTCAAGCAAACATACCAAAAAAATTATGGGCCACATTCTTAGCTGGTATAAATCAGTATAGTTAATCTGAAGTCAGTGGATCTACATCAATGTATATCAGCTGAGAATCTGGTCCTACGGGCTGACGGTTAGTTCCATTAAAGACAACGGAGGTGAAATCCTGGTAGTTTTGCAATTTATTTCAGTGGTGACAGAATTTCACCCCAGGAGTCTTTCCATTGATTTCAGTTGGAACAAGATTTGGCTGTGTGCACATAGTACACAAAACAAAATAGAACTGTTTGGAACACCATTTCATATCAGTTCCAAGCGAAGTGTCTGTGTTTGGCATTTGGCTTATTAGCAGAAAGCTGCATGTACAGAATACACAGGACCCCTGTTCATTGAACTAACAATGGATTTTGTGCTGCCTACTTACAGGAAGATGAAATTATGCCAGTTAAATTTGATGAAAATTCCCTTATCTGGGTGGCTGCAGATCAGCCTGTAAAGGATAACAGCTTCCTAAGTCCCAAAATTTTAGAGCTTTGTGGAGATCTTCCTATTTTCTGGCTTCGACCAACATACCCAAAAGGTAATTTTTCTTTCACTTAAACAAACACTACCCTTCCCCCCCCCCCCCCGCCCCCCCATCCAATAAATGTACATCAGCAGGGTGCCTAGCCACTAGAGCTGCACAGTTGTGAACTCCATTGCTCTTCTGTGTTGGCTGGTGCTGAACCCCTCCACCCAGTACATTGGGAATGCTAAGGTCTCCATGAACCCCTCCACCTCATACACAGGGAATGCTAAGGTCCCCATGTGGAGCTACTCAGCCTGGGCTCCCCCTCAAACAGTCCCACCACAAAACTTCAGTGGAGAGGAGGGCTGAAGGGTTTAACACCTCAGGGATGGCCAGGGATGGCGATGGGACATTGGACAGAGCTCTGAGGTGGTACTGCACATTCTCTCTCTCAGGTGATTGGCTGACTGGTTCTTGCTCACGTCCTGCGGGTCTAACCAATCACCCACAGGTGGAATTGAAGTAATTTCCCCCAGGGCAGATTGGTGATGACCTTGGGGGGGAGTGAGGGGCTTTAACCTTTCTCTGCAGTGTGTGGGTTCTGGTCACTTGCCAGGATTATCTGGGTATATCTTACTTAATCATTTCCCATCATGGGGGCCTTGGGCACTGGTTACATCTGTGGCACATAATACAGTAGGGCCCATTTATCTGAGCCTCTATTATCCAGCTCTCTGTATAAACCAAAACACTAGCTGCCCAGGGCTGACAGTGGCAGGGCTCAGGGTCTCAACCCCAGACAACTGGGGTTTGGGCTGTCAGCCCTCGGCATGGCAACAGTCTAAGACCTGCCTTGCGTGGGGCTGACAGCTGGAGCCCCATCACCCATTCTCCGGTTTATCCAACTTTTGGTTATCCAATCTACACAGGAGCTGTGAGCTGCACTTCTCTGCTCGGATAGCCATGTGTGCACTTCCTCGGCTAAAGCCACTGCAACATGGGTAGAAGGTCAGGCTAGCTGCATGAATATGTAGCCAGAGGATGGGGCAGGACTGGACTCAGATGGCTAACCCAAGATGTCGTGGCCACACGGCTATTTTTAGCATGCTAACTTGAGCGGAGCTCATGTATGTTCGTCTATCCAAGCTGGAAATTACACCTTCCGGCTGCTGTTTAGCCATAGCCAGAGATTTAATACTGATATACAAAATACGGACTAGGAAAGCGAAATAAGTGGCAATGTTGAATATTTTGGGGATGAGAGTTGCTAATATTTTCTCATGACTAATGGGAGTTAAATTTGCTTGATTAAAATTGTCCACTGTTTTCCTGTGGCCTTGCCCAGGGCCATTACGCATCAAGAATATTGTCAAAGTTGGCCAGTATTTAAAGCCATGCTTACAGTCAGATCCTTTGGGGCTGGACAGAAGTATGTCTCCTTCCAAATGTTTCTATCAAAAATGCACACTAATGACATGAAGATAGTTGCTCTGGTTGAGTGCTGACACAACTATTCATTTCTTTTAGCATCACTGGCCACTCACTGGATCCAGAGGCCCTTCCACGAGCATGTTCTTTGGGCCAGCCACCATTTGTTTGGGAAAAAAGACAGATCTCTCACATATACACACAGAATTATATAGACTGTGTATTCATAGAATATCAGGGTTGGAAGGGCCCTCAGGAGATTATCTAATCCAACCCCCTGCTCAAAGCAGGACCAATCCCCAACTAAATCACCCAACAGATTTTTGCCCCTAAATGGCCCTCTCAAGGATTGAACTGGGTTTAGTAGGCCAATGCTCAAATCACTGAGTTATCCCTCAGACAAGTAGCTCCCCTTCGAAGCCTATTAATCTTTGCAATACTGCTATGCAGTCCCACTTTCATGAATGGGTAATAAAATATGGTCCTTGGACTAGTGGAAGAACATGTTTTAAAACACCTAGGTACTCCTATAACTGTTTTTGCAGACAGCCAAAGAAAGAAGCGAGAAATCAAGAGAAAAAGACGTCAAGCACAATTAAACGTTGATCTGGACCAAATTGAAGCTACTGCTGACATAGTAAATACCAGGTCACCTACTACCCAGCCTGTTCAAAAACCGGAACGCCAATCTAATGCCACTGGTCCCAGTGAGCAAGATTCTAGTTCAAACTTTAATCCAGAAAATCCGTATCATGTGAGTACATATATATTTGCTTTAGAATTCCCTTCAGAGCATTTGATTTTGCAGGTAGATATGTAACTTTATTAAGTACTCATTTTTTGTACCTATCTATTTCAAAAACAATTATAACACCAATTTGTCAATTCAAACTTTCATTCAATAGTGCAGCCATTTAAAAATTCAATTCACCAGAAGCAACTAAAATATAGTTTTTGTTATCATTAGGCCCCAAAGTATGGGGAAGAAGTAGATACTGTGCTTAGGCTGGTGAATTTAAGATAATTTTGCAAGACTGCTTTAGTGAGTCCAGTTTAGTACAGAAAACTAGATAAATCTGATACAGATAATGCATAACTATATCAAATTTAATCTGCCTCCGGCAGATAGTGGACACTGATCATTAACTGATAAAAAGAAAACAATAAAAATGCAGAGTCAGCTAGTTAGAAACTAGCTTATTCATGAAACATGTAAGAGTGTGTGTGTGTGTGTGTGTGTGTGAGAGAGAGAGAGAGAGAGAGAGAGAGAGAGAGCGCACAAGCAAGCAACTTTTTGGATAACGTGCATTGGGACTAGCCCCACCTGCAATGGGACAAGTACCGTTGCCACTGAAGTCAGTGGAAATTTTGCCACTGATTTTTCAGAAATCAGGATTAGGCCAAGCATGTCTTTCCTGGAAACTGGTTGTCAGGCAGTTCACAGAGCCCTTTCTGGCAACCTCCAGAATGGAAGCCTTTTAAACCAATGCAGTGAAAGAACTTGGGGAAAAAATGGGTCCAAGACAGAGTCTTATTTTCTCTTTCATATAGAGATCAACAGAATGAAAATGTGAAGAGTCCCATTTCCCTAAGCCCTTCACTGTACTGCAAAACAATTAACTGTACAGTGAACCACTTCCACTCTACTGCACCATCAGACAATTTACAGCACTGTGTGGTACAGCAGGGATAAAGTTATTTTGATAGAATGTTGTCACAAGATCAATGTCTCCTGCTTTGAAAGTAAGTCACAGCTTAGTCCTGACATTTATGTAACAGCAGGAGATCATTATCCTGTGACAGTGTTCTACTCAGTTGACATCTCTTAATTAGGCTTAAGATAATCACTCCAAATAAAGTAGAACTAAATGAACTGAATTCAATAGAAATAAAGTCAAGTAGAAGCAGCACCGGCCCCAACAGCAGCACCAGATCTAAACCCTGCCACTGAAGAGCCATCTGGGATAAGAGCCATAGAGATGGAGACAATGGGGCCTGAGAGGTAGAGCCATTCCCTCTGGAGGGTGGGAGCAGTACAGCTGGTGTAGGATCCCCTGCAGAGCTCTCACTAACAGTCTTCCTGCCACTGCGAATCTGTGTTACCCCAAAACCAGATTTTAGGTGCCCCCAGAGTAGCTCACCTACTGCCCCCTTCTGGATTTACCATAGACTCGGTCAAAACAGCTCACCTATCAACCAATCTGTTCTCCTCAGGCATGGGTCTTCCATGGGGCTGACCAAGGAAATAACTGGAGGACACGGATACAGCCTTCTGATAAATGACTGACACAAGCAGTATTCTTTCCGAAACAAGGCATCCCTTTATTGGTGCAAACACAGTAAGACAAATCCCCCACACCATAGGCTAAGCACCCCAACCCACAGTAACATACAGTTAACATGATCCTAAATTGCTGTGCCCCACTTCAGGTGGCCAGTCTTCCACAGCTGATAGGTGTCATCTTGTTTTGGTCTCCGCTTCTTCTCTCTCTCTCCCCGTGTGAGTCTCTACATTCCTCGCACCTTCTCCTCAGCTGTCTGTGTGTCTGACACTTTTTACATACTTTGCCGACAGGCTTGATTGACAGTTGTTTGGCTTACTTTTGCTAATATTTTCCTGTCAAAGTTCTGCAGACCACATACCATCATTGTTTGTAATGTACCCAGTCTCGTTACTGCTAATTTCTTAGGGCCACATACTCCAGTTTCCAGCTAATGGTGGTGAAGTGGTACCGAAGTGATGTACTTGCCCAACACAAGATGGAGGCAAGGAAACAAAATGGAGTCACTCAGGATCTCTTGTATCATCTGCTCATTTGGTGTAGGATCCACCGGAAGATGGTCTTCAAAATTTCCTTTAGGCACTGGGAATCTACACCATTGGTTTACCAGATAGATGTGTAGTCTTGGCCGTAGCTGAGCTATTGTCATTCCCCTCTCCACCCCACTTTTTCCATCTGATGGGGAAGGTTGGCATAGTGCATGGGGGGAAAACCTTGAGTAAGTTACTCCGCCTCCCTCTACCTCAGTTTTTCAATCTCTAAAATGGGAGAAATGCTACTTACCCGCTTTGTGAAGCACTTTGAGAACTATGGATGAACAGAGCAACACAAGAGCGAGGCATTCTTGTTTGATTTGCCCTTGTTCTCTTCTAATCCTATTGAGAAAGCACCAGAGGGAAAGAAAGAACTGGATTCAAAAGAACTGAGAACTAAGCTTCATGTTTTCAGGAGAGGAGAAAAAGGATTTTGGGAGGCTAGTCTGCCTTTAGATATCCTCTGCCATTCACTCTGTGGTAACACTTTGCTATCTGGTCAGACGGTGCTACAATACTAGTTGTCTAGAATCCATCACACAGTGGGAAAAGAGGTGGTTAAAGGCGAAGTAAATTTAACCTGGATCTCCGGAAAGCCAACAGAAATAGGCTGTGGAACCATCCTCTTTGGAAAGAGGTGGAGGGTCCATCACTTGGGACTTAAAATTAGACAATGTAAAGTAGGGCACTGTCCTGCACATACAGGCAACTGGACTGGATAATCCAGGTCTTTTCCATTTCTTACTTCTGTATCTCAAATGTTACTGTTATATTAAAGCTTTCACAAAAAGCTGGGAAAGTAAAATAATAATGAAACTCGGACAGCCTGATTCCATTGTGTTCCATCTAGTTTTATAATGGAGAGTCCAGTGTAGATGTGGAGTGATGCAGTGGCGAATCAGGCCACCAAAAGCCTGGTCCTCTTGAAGTCAAGAAGAGTTTTGCCATTGCCATCAATGGGGCCAGTATTTCACCTGTTGTATTTTACAGGGGTAATGTAAATGCAGGGAACTCCATCTTCTCTCATTTTGTATTTTACATTTCAGCAACTTGAAGGCGAAGGGATGACTTTTGACCCAATGCTGGACCACGAAGGTGTGTGCTGTATTGAATGTAGACGAAGTTACACACAGTGCCAGAGAATTTGTGAACCTCTCCTGGGCTATTACCCATGGCCCTATAACTACCAAGGATGTCGTTCTGCCTGCCGAATTATTATGCCCTGCAGCTGGTGGGTTGCCCGTATCTTGGGTGTCGTCTGAGATGGAGTGTTCAGATTGTTGATGAAATAAGCAGGAGCCCCAACAAATTGAAAAAAAAGACTACAGCCAAAGCCGCATTACCGATCTCAGCTTTTAAAACACTAAGTGTATGTTAATGTATCAAAATGAGGTCAGTCGTTCTAGATGTAAATAAATAAAACTATTCATTAATATTTCATTAGCTTTACAAATGCTGAGCATAACTTGTATTCTTCTAGCAAACTGTACACTAAAACCTACTGAATGTGGAATTTAAGACTCCCCAAACCAGATTATAGTAACTGCTTATGATTTAGCTGAGCAGTATAGACACTTGCTTATAAATTCAAATTCAGCATCTGGTGACAGAGCCCTCTGTTCTGAAATAAATGTGAAATGTACGTCCAATTAGGTGACTAGCTAAACTTGTGCTCTTGGGAGAACCTTTCAACCATGTAGCTCACATAAATAAATCACAAGTGAAGTTGCTCCCTGTTGTTGTTCGTACAGCGTTCCCAGATCATTATGAACAGTTATAGACCAATTACAGCATACCTTTCCCACAAAGCTGCCCCGGGGGGATGGAGGAATATGCACATTATGTCAGAACCAAAAACAAATGGCAAGAAAATGGGGCTGCTGACTGGAACGTGCATGGTGAGGAAATCAAACTGCTTTGTGCATCAGCACTTCAGAGCAGCCCTAGTGTCAAAAATCTTGTATCACTGGTGCTGTCTAACAAGTGTCAGCTCGATAAGACTATTAGAAGGTAATTACACATAGTTGTAGACCAAATAGCCTCAAGGCATGATATAATCAGAACCCACAGCTGCCACTAGATGTATACATCCTCAAACTATAAACATTCGGGGCCACGCTGTGAGCCCTTTATCCCACCCTGGGGAGCAGTTTCTCACACAAGTAGTTCCTTTGGCTTCAGGGGGACTACTCATGTAACAGCTCACCACTGGAAATAAAGGACTCACCGTCTAGTCATCAGTGTTCAAGCAGGCAGTAGACAGCGATGGGCTTGCTCCTGCGTGGTGCTAAGCATCTCCCTGTTGACGGGAGCTGAGACACATGCAGGATGGGTAGTGATTTATGATTTTTACCTTTAAATAGGTCAGATTATGCCTTCTTTACTCACCCTGGGTAGTCCTATCAAAATTGATGGGACCGCTCATGGGGTAAGGTACAGTAAACCCTCGATTTAACGGACTTCGGATGCAACGGACAAAATTTCTGAGCAAGTCTGATGCATTCCTGATCCATTTCTGGCACGCTGGCTGCCGGCTTCCGCCCGGGTCCAGGCAGCAGGCGGGCTGGCTGCCAGCTGCCTCCCGGGTCCAGGCAGTGGGCGGGCTGCAGAGCTGTCGCCCCGACCCTGTGGCGGGCGGGTTGCTGCTCTGACAGCTCTTTTTTTTATAATTATTATTAAATAACGGACTTTTTGATTTAACGGACACCCCCTCGCCCGAATTAGTCCGTTAAATGGAGGTTTGACTGTACTGGTCTAGCAGGACCTTTGGTCTGACCTAGTATAGCCGTTCTTATGCTAGATTGGAGGGGCAAGTAGACATGCTGCTGAAAATTAGAGAAGCAGAGGTGTTCCTAGACAACCATGTTCAGGAAACACCAGTACCCCAGGTTCTAGGAAGAAAAAAGCTAGGAATCAGAGAGAGGGGAAATCAGACAGGAGATTTGGCCGTTGTAACCATCAGAGGCACGAGTCACAGTGGTGTTTTACACGGCTTCAGAGGGACAAGGATGGGCAGGTTGAAGCCACGAGAGGGAAGAGGACCGGGAGGAATTCCACAAAGCTAAAAGTTTCCAATTAACACCAGGACCTCAACATGGAAACCATGGAAGAGTTGGTGACACTCTGTACCTCAAAGCAGCACCCAGGGAGCCCCATATTCACCACTGTGAGTATTGATTTTTGGGGGTACAAAGTAGGCCTTGTAAGGTGTCATTTTGTACATCTTGATCTGTTGAACAACAATAACCAGTTGGATTGTATGTACTATCATTTTATGTGAAGTTATGAAGTGTTACCATATGTGTTACTGAAATATGTTGTGAGGTTGGGAACACCCACAACCAGTCTTTCAGTTACAACAAAGGAGTAGCCAGATGTTCATTAATGGCTCAACAACACACAATTCACTAACCCAGAGGCTTCTTGGAGAATACTCATACACAATGGAAACTGCTTAACTAAGAGGACTCCCTGACCTCCATGTCACAGCAAGGATCTTTTTAGCAGCTGGAAGAAGGTATAAGAGAAGAAATGACATCAACATTTGGCCTCTTCCACCGCCCCTTCCCCATCTCAATACCTGGAGGAACGGCTGGAGGAGAAAGACTTTGAACTGGGGAAGAGTGATCCCAGACTGGAAAAGTAGTCCAGTCAGTATATGCAGGAACTGTAACCTGCTCATACCATCTCTCAGGTGAGAAAAGCTATCTGATTCAAGTCATGCTTAGACTAAACGTTTAAGAGTTAGAAAGTGTGTTTACTTTTTATTTTCTGAAGGTAACTCTCTGACCTTTATACCTACCACTGATAATCACTTCAAATCTATCTTTCTGTAGTTAATAAACTTATTTTATTATTTTATTCTTACCAGTGAATTTGTCTAAAGTGGTTGGGAAATCTGCGCAGGTTACAAAGGTCTTTCATGTCCACTTTCCTATGAAGAAGTGGCAAACTAACATTTACATTGGTCATCCTTCTGACCAGTGCAAGACAGTACCATTCCTGGGTGAAAGACTGGAGAACTGGGGGAATTGGATGGAGTCTCTTATGTTTGTTCATGAGTGTTTGACAGACTATTCATGTAACTCAGTTGGGTGTGTCCCTGCCTGTGGAGATCTGTGTAAATGAAGTACCTGTCAGAGGCCTGTAGCTTGATATTAGCATAACAGCGTGAGGGATATGCCAGGCTGATGGGTTTTGGAGGGCGCTGTGGTCCCATAGTCCAGGTTGTACCCCAAGGACCCCCTCACACATGCCCCTCAAGATACTCCTGTTCCAAGGCAGTGGGGAGATGTACAGGAAACAACTGTGGATGAGAACTTTGCCCAGCATGTGTAGGAAAACCTGATTTTCTTAAAGTTTTCCAGCCATCCAAGGAAGACAGATGATCCTCATGGGGGATTAAATACTCAGAAGCATCAAAAGAACATTCTGCAAGGGCCAGACAAACAGGACAGTACGCTGCCTTCTTGGAGCCAAGATGTCATTAAGATTAGAGAGGCTTTTGGAGACAATGGGAAAGGATTCATTGGTGATGGTTCATATCAACACGAATTACACTGCACTGTGGAATATTTTACAGATAGTATATGCCTTCAGGGGACCCAGAAGGGTGCTGAAGAACAATCATCTCTGAAATCCCTCCCCAGACCCACGAGCAGGACAGAAGATTTTGAAAGTGAACCACTGGTTAGGTACGTGGTATAATGTCAGTGGTTTTGTGGGACATTGATCCATCTTCTATGAGGAGAGCAAGCTGTATAGTTTAGATGGCCTCCACCTCAGTAGAAGGGGGCTAATGTTCTCAGGAACAGACTGATTAGAGTGGTCAGGAGGGTGTTAAGCTAATAAGAAAAGGGAAGTTTCAAAAGAGGGAAGATATGAACAGTCAGCACATGAATCCAGGAACCAAAGGACATGACGAGACCAATGCTAGGAAATTGCTCATTGATGAGAATAAATTTGATTTAGTTAGTATTACTGAATCCTGGTGGGATGATTCCCGTGACTGGAATGTTAAAATCCATGTTCCTTGTGGTAGCATTTACTGGAACATTCTACCTCCTACCATCGAGCAAGTTCTCCTTAGTTCCCAAAATCTAAAGGTAACCGTTAATTTATGCAAAGGTTATGCCCTGTTTAACCATCCTTATGCTAATTTATGCTTCAGCTAATATCTGACAGGATACAGGCCTGTAGGTTTCTTGCGTTCTGGCTGAATACAATGAAAGCAGCTAACCATAATGAAGGCAGGGCAAGGTAGCCCTATAGCAGGGGTGGGCAAACTACGGCCCGCAGGCCGGACCATCCGGCGTAGCGCTGTGGGCCGGGGCTGCGTGCTGCCCCCTCCCCTGGAGCCGCACCATGGGGGCAGCACTCCGGGAGGCCAAGGCTGCATGGTTCCACACACACACACACACACCCTGGAGCCGCGCCGAGCAGCCATGGTAAGGGGTTTTGGGGGGGGGGGTCTCTGGAGGGGGCAGTGAGGGAGCAGGGTGGGTTGGATGGGGGGAGGTTCTGGGGTGGTGGTTAGGGGGTGGGAGGGTAGATAGGGGTTGAGGCAGTCAGGGAGCAGGGGAATTGGGTAGGGGGGTGGAGTCCTGGGGGGTGGTTAGGGATGAAGGGTCTCAGGAAGGGGTAGTCAGGGGACAAGGTCGGGGGAGGGGTTTGGATGGGTCGGGGATTCTGAGGGGGCAGGAAGTGGGAGGGGGCCGGATTGGGGGCGGGGACTTCCCTATCCGGTCCTCCATATAATTTTGCACACCCAATGTGGCCCTCAGGCCAAAACGTTTGCCCACCCCTGCCCTATGCCTACATTGCAGACCAGGGCTATATATACTTGGTGCTTTAAAAAGGGCAGTTTCACAAAGATGAAAACGATGATGAGCCAAATCAGCGGGGAGGAAGAATTTAATCAGAGAAATGTGAATGATAATTGGGAATTCTTTAAGAAAACTTGGTTTAGGGGGCAAGTGAAGGTAGCTCTAAAATAATATTAAAAAAATGGAAGAAAGGGAAAGTTGATAGTAATGAATATAAACAAGAAGCTAGAAAATTGTAGAATACTGATAAGAAAAGCAAAGGGGCAAATGGAGAAATCTGTGGCCAGGAGAGAGAAAGACAACAAGGAGTTTTTAAAGTATATTAGGAACAAAAGGAAACCTAGCAATGGTATTGGCCTATTATGAGATGAAATGGTAGAATTATCAATCATAATGGAGAAAAGGACAAGTGTTCAATACATATTTCTGTTTTGCATTTAGGAATAAACACTGTGGTAAACCCAGGTCTGGAAGGCTGTGGTGAGAGGGGAAACTGCAGGTTAAATTAGGTCCAGCTGAGGAAGGCTGCTGCAGCCAGAAGCAGGGCCAGCTGGGACCGGTTAAGGAGGCAGCCAGAGTCCTTTAAAGAGACTCCTCCCCAGAGAGGGGTGTGGGAGTGAGGAGTGTGTTTGGAGGCAGGAGGAGTTGGAAGAGTGAGTTCGTGACAGCAGAAGGAGGTAAAGGCGAGCAAGAGGCAGATACAGAGAGGCTGCCAGCAGGCAGGGAGGCAGGAAAGAGCCCCTCCCAGGAGGGAGCTAGCCCTCCCTAACCGGTGGGAAGCCAGACCCAACAAGGGGGGACTGCCCAGAGGACTGGAGCCTGGGGTGCCCGGGGGCCCCCCTTGCCACAAGTGGTGTCAGAGGTGGGATTGTGAGTAGACTTGGTGGCAAGACCCCTCGACCAGGGCGAAAAGCCCCCCCCTTTATTCAAAAACAAAAAAAACAAAAAAAAAAAGAGAGAGAAAATGGAGGAGGTGGTGAAAGCACTGGTTCAGGCCACTGCGGCCCAGCAGGAGGCTGTTCGAGTGCAGCAGGAAACCAACCAATTACTGATGTCTCAGGCAGCCCAGGACCGAGCCACATTGCAGGAGTTAGTGAAGCAGGTGAAAGTCCTGGGCACCCTGGCCCGTGGGGGTCCTGATGCCCGGCCGCTGCGGGCAAACAACTATTTACAGAAAATGACGGCGGATGACGATACCGAGGCCTACCTTCTTACGTTCGAGAGGACAGCCCTGCGAGAAGCCTGGCCCCGGGAGCAGTGGGCAAGTATCCTGGCCCCTTTCCTGTGTGGAGAGGCCCAGAAGGCCTACTTTGATCTGGCAACCGAGGCTGCTACAGATTATCCCCAGCTCAAGGCTGAAATCCTGGCAAGGGCGGGAATGACGCCAGCCCTGAGAGCCCAGCAGTTCCACGACTGGAGGTACAAGTCTGACAAGCCGCCAAGGACCCAGTTGTTTGACTTGATCCACCTCGCCCGGAAGTGGCTGCAGCCTGAGACCCACAGACCAGAGAAAGTGGTGGAAATCCTAGTCCGGGACAGGTATATGCGGGGGTTGCCGCCTGACATAAGGGGGTGGGTCCGTAAGAATGATCCCTCCTCCTATGACGAACTAGTAGCCCTCGTGGAGAGACACCTAGCCTCCCAGGAGCTGCCTTGGACTACCAAGGAGGGAGTACGCCTGAGTAGGAGACTGGGCACAGGGCCAAAACCCCGGAGTACCATGACCCCAAGCCGATACATGGAGGGAGGAAAAGAGGCTGGGGATCAGCCTGAAACCGTGGAGAAGCTTGGGGACTGGGGGAATGAGACTCGGGGGGTGAGGCCTAACAGCCCGAGAACCAGGGTGCTAGCCCGAGCGGGTATACGCTGCTATGCATGTGGGGAAGTAGGGCATATAGCGGCCCAGTGCCCAAATCAGGCAGAGCCCATGCAGTGCGACCTGGGGGGAATAGAAGGTCCATGTGACCTAATAAGTCAGGTGGGGGTCGCGGTGGCCCCCCATAGATACACCCGGCCCGTTAAGATGAACGGCATTAGCACCACCGCATTAGTAGACTCCGGAAGTGCGGTCACGCTGATCTCGGGGAAGCTGGTCGGGCGGGACCAACTCGCCCGGGCCAAGCGCTCAGGAGTATCCTGCGTGCATGGGGATGTTAACTATTACCCCACCATCCCTGTAAGCATAGACCTCCGGGGAAACCCCACGAAGGTAATGGTGGGGGTAGTCCCGAAGCTCCCCTACCCAGTCCTTATTGGGCGAGACTTCCCGGGGTTCGATAGCCTGCTCCCCGGAGGGGAGGCAGAAGGGGCTAGCGCCAAGAGCCAGGAGACGGCACCGAGGGTGCGCGGACCCCCGGCCTTCCGGGAATTTGACCAAGAGCTATTTTCCAAGCCGGGGGGACCCAAGAAGTCTCGGAGGGAGAGAAGGGCAGCGAAGGAGTTGGGGACAAAGATTCTGACCCAGTACCGGAGGGTTGCGCTGGTGGGAGAGCAAGTAAGCCCCAGGGAGGAGAGGGCTCAGCGAGCTGTGGGGGAGCCCGACGTCGGACCTAGTGCCCCTCAGGCTGACACAGAGAGAGAGTCGGGGGAAGATCCCCCAGAGTTGGGGCCCCCTGGCCCGTCAATGGAAAATTTTGGGCAGGATCAAGCCAATGATCCAGCCTACCACAATATCCAGAGGGAGGTAGTTGAGGTGAATGGAGTCCCGGTAGAAGGAAAGGTCAAGGGCCGAGAGCCGTACTATATAATAAAAGGGGACCTGTTGTACAGAGTAGCCCGGGTAGCGGACCAGACCGTAGAGCAACTCTTGGTACCACAAAAGCACCAGAGAGGCGTGATGGACCTAGCCCATAGCCACCTCTTCGGGGGCCACCTGGGGGTAGATAAAACCCTCGATCGGGTCTTGAAAAGATTTTTTTGGCCAGGAGTCTACGCGGCTGTCCGGCGGTATTGTGCCTCCTGCCCGGACTGCCAATTGCATGCCCCCCGGCCACACTTACGGGCCCCGTTGGTACCTCTACCCATCATTGAAGTCCCGTTTGAGAGGATCGCGATGGACCTGGTAGGCCCACTAGAGAAATCTGCTCGGGGCCACCAGCACATACTGGTTGTGCTAGATTACGCCACCCGATACCCGGAAGCTGTGCCCCTACGGAACACTATGTCTAAGACCATAGCCCGGGAGTTGGTGCAGATTTTTTCCCGAGTGGGGATTCCCAAGGAGATCCTAACCGATCAAGGGACCCCCTTTGTGTCTAAGCTAATGAAGGACTTGTGCAGCATGCTCCAAGTGAAGGCCCTAAGGACGTCGGTTTATCATCCTCAGACTGACGGTCTGGTCGAGCGCTTCAATAGGACGTTGAAGAGCATGATACGGAAGGTAGTGAGCCGGGACGGGAAGGATTGGGACACCCTGCTCCCCTACCTACTGTTTGCCGTGAGGGAGGTACCGCAGGCCTCAACAGGATTCTCCCCATTCGAGTTGTTATATGGGCGCCACCCTCGGGGCATCCTCGACATAGCCAAAGAGGGTTGGGAAGAACAGCCGAATCCGGGGAGAAATGTCATTGAACATGTGTTACGGATGAGAGAGAGGATAGCTCAGGTCACCCCCATTGTGCGGGAGCACATGAAGAAGGCCCAAGAAGCCCAGCGGACGTACTACGATCGCCGGGCGTTGAGCCGGAAGTTCCAGGTGGGGGACCGGGTAATGGTGCTGGTACCTACGGCGGAAAGTAAACTGTTGGCCCAATGGCAAGGGCCTTACGAGGTGATCGAAGCTGTGGGGAGCGTAGATTATAAGGTCAGACAGCCTGGGCGCCGGAAGCCGGAGCAGATCTACCACGTGAACCTACTGAAGCCTTGGCAGGATAGAGAGGCTCAAGTAGTCGCGCTCGGCACAACCCCCCGGGAAGGGAACCCGCCTAGCCAGGTACGGATATCCCCCGAGCTGACCCCAAACCAGAGGGAAGAAGTGATCAGCATGATCGAACGCCACCCTGACGTGTTCTCAGAGACACCAGGCCGGACCAGAGAAGTATGCCACCACATCCACACAGAGCCTGGGGTAAAGGTATATGTCAAGCCATACCGGATCCCTGAGGCCAAGAGGGAAGTGATTGGGGCAGAAGTCCGGAAAATGTTAAGATTAGGGGTCATAGAGGAGTCCCATAGCCAGTGGTCCAGCCCCGTGGTCTTGGTACCCAAGCCAGATGGCAGTGTGCGGTTCTGCAATGACTTCCGGCGGCTAAACGATGTCTCCCAGTTCGATGCATATCCGTTACCCCGAGTAGACGAGTTGATTGACAGACTAGGAACAGCGCGGTTCCTTTCCACCCTGGACCTGACCAAAGGCTACTGGCAGATCCCCCTGACCCCGGCGGATAAGGAGAAGACGGCCTTTGCCACTCCAGAGGGTTTGTTCCAATACACGGTCCTCCCCTTTGGGTTACACGGGGCCCCCGCCACCTTCCAGAGGCTTATGGACAAACTGCTGCGGCCGCATCGCAAGTATGCAGCCGCTTACTTAGATGATGTGATTATCCATAGCCCCGACTGGGAGACACACTTAAGGAAGGTGGAGGCAGTGCTAGACACCCTGAGGAAGGCCGGTTTGACTGCGAATCCCGCCAAATGCGCAATTGGACTAGCAGAAGCCAAATACCTCGGGTATGTAGTGGGGAGAGGTCTGGTAAGGCCCCAGCTCAACAAGCTAGAGGCGATCCAGAAGTGGCCACGACCAGTCCGGAAGAAGCAGGTCAGGGCATTCCTGGGGTTGGTCGGGTATTATCGACGGTTTATTCCCCATTTCGCCGCCCGGGCATGCCCACTAACTGACCTGATGAGAGCCCGTGGCCCGGACATCGTGAAATGGTCAAATGCAGCCGAAGAGGCGTTTAGGGATCTGCGGACGGCCCTCTGCACTGACCCCGTACTAATAGCCCCGAATTGGGAGAAAGAGTTTGTATTACAGACGGATGCCTCTGAAGTAGGACTAGGAGCGGTGCTGTCCCAGATGATAGATGGAGAAGACCACCCGATCCTATACCTCAGTCGGAAGCTCCTGCCCAGGGAACAGAAATACGCTGTGGTAGAGAAGGAGTGCCTGGCGGTGAAGTGGGCCATAGAGAGCCTCCGCTACTACCTGCTTGGAAGACGGTTTTCCCTGGTCACGGACCATGCCCCGCTGAGATGGATGCACCAAAATAAGGACAAAAATGCAAGGGTCACCAGATGGTTTCTCTCACTACAACCCTTCCACTTCCGCGTGCAACATAGATCCGGCCTCCTGCACGGGAATGCGGACGGCCTGTCAAGGGTACACTGTGCAGCGACCCAAGTAGCCCAACCCCATGGTGTTGAGCGGGGGGGGGGGGGAGGGGGATGTGTGGTAAACCCAGGTCTGGAAGGCTGTGGTGAGAGGGGAAACTGCAGGTTAAATTAGGTCCAGCTGAGGAAGGCTGCTGCAGCCAGAAGCAGGGCCAGCTGGGACCGGTTAAGGAGGCAGCCAGAGTCCTTTAAAGAGACTCCTCCCCAGAGAGGGGTGTGGGAGTGAGGAGTGTGTTTGGAGGCAGGAGGAGTTGGAAGAGTGAGTTCGTGACAGCAGAAGGAGGTAAAGGCGAGCAAGAGGCAGATACAGAGAGGCTGCCAGCAGGCAGGGAGGCAGGAAAGAGCCCCTCCCAGGAGGGAGCTAGCCCTCCCTAACCGGTGGGAAGCCAGACCCAACAAGGGGGGACTGCCCAGAGGACTGGAGCCTGGGGTGCCCGGGGGCCCCCCTTGCCACAACACACATGATGTAGTCATTTTCTAGGACAGCACTCTCCACTCCACTAGAATCTCTGTGGGATATGAAACAGAAGCTACTAAAGTTAAGACTTTTTTAAAATCAGCAGCTCAAATAACTTCCATCCAAGAATTTTAAAACAGTTGGCTGAGGAGCTCACTGGACTAATGTTCATTTTTAATAAGTCTTAGGACACCAGGGAATTTCTAAAAGTCTGGAAGAAAGCTTAACATTGTGCCAATATTTTAAAAGGGTGAACAGGATGACCTAGGTAGCTACAGGCTTGTCAATCTGACATCAATCCCAGACAAGATAACGGAATGGCTGACGCAGGACTAAACCAATAAAGAATTAAAGGAAGGCAATAAAATCAATGCCAGTCAACATAGCTTTATGGAAAACAATCCTGTCAAAATAACTTGATAAAAAAGATTTCCAGTTTGGTTGATAAAGATAATAGCGTTGATGTCATATATTTAGACTTCTGTAGGGTATTTGACTTGGTACCACATGACATTTTGATTAACAGACTAGAATATACAAGTAACATGGCACACATTAAATAGATTAAAAGCTGTTAACTGATGGTCTCAAAATGTAATTGTAAATGGGGAATCGGATGTGCTATTCGTGGGATCCTGGTTCTTAGCCCTATAATATTTAACATTTTATTAATGACTTGGAAGAAAACCTAAAATCATCACTGATAACATTTGCAGATGCCACCAACTGGGAGAGTGAGTGGCAAATATTGCTGAGGACGGGTCACTGATACCTAGTGATCTGGATCATATGGTACACGGGGCTTCAGAGCCCAAGCTCCAGCCTGATTTGCAACATATACACAATTATTTTTAGCGTGCTAGCTCTGCTACCATGAGTTTGTGGACCTGGGCTAGGAGGCTCGCTCCCACATTCAGAGCAGACATACCCTTATACGCTGCTGCAAAGCTCCTCCCACTGGGGCTACACTACATATAAGGGGCGTGGGGGGGGGGGAGTCTGTTATTCAACTTTTTTGGTGTTGCAACAAAAAAGAGAAACTGATACAAATTAGAAGGCCAAGCCTGTTGTGAGTACCTACCAGATCTGAGCAGTGGACTTCCTAGTAGGGAGGAAGGCAACTGTCAATTCCTTATGCACAAATAAAGGCAAATTCTGGAGAGCTGCTGTCTGGATCTGATACCCTCCTATTGTCTTGCCAATCAAGTAAATGGGGAGGGTGAGGGTGGGGGAATCTATAATCCATTTTCTCACTTTACCAAAAAAAAAGGGCCCAAATATCCATTTGTATCTTTCTAAAGACCAGGTGTTATATAGGGCAAAAGTAGCAATCTCTATCCTCACGCAACTGGGTTGGTGGTGTTGCCACATTCTTATTGAACAAAACAACCTAAGACCCTTACAGAGAGTTCGTCTGTACTAGGAGCCACACACAGATAAAATCTTCAGATTTACAATCCTAGCTCACAGAATTGAGATGGATGGGAGAGCTATAGCTTGATCAGTTATAAGCTTTACCCTGAGGCTACACCATTACAGTTGCATGACTCAAGGGTGTAAAAGCACCAGTGCATTCCCCCTCCCCCCCCCCCCAACTACGAAAGTGAATTAAATCCCAAAGTGGTGAAATAGTACTTGGCTAATGCAGAGAACATCTTAGGGGCTCCTGTCTCTACTTTCATTTAATGAAAGCCTAGAGGGAGGTTTGTATCAGACAGCACCAGAAATGTCTTGAAACTAAGTACTGGGAAAGGACTTGACAGTAGGAAAAATTCCTAAAAAATACCATTTTTGCCTCCATTTTTAAGAGCTGATATAATTTATTTAGCTTTTTTCTTAACAGCACATACAAAATTCTCTAAATGCATTTACAAAGGTTATAAACAGTGCATATGTAATACACATTAAGAAGATATTCAAATATAATAAACCTCCTACAAGACCTTCCTCCATTGTCCTCCCTAACCAATCTCCCGTCACCAGAGAGATTAGGAGAACAGGTGACCGTTGCAGGGGTTCCTGAAGGTCACCACATCCAGGATCTGGGAGATTTAAGTGGAAGAGTGAATTCCAAAGCTAAGGATCCCTCTGAGACCACCCTGCTGCCAAGCCTATTATTATAAGATGGTCAGATCTTTACTTGATGGCACCATCAAGACGACCTCTCTTACATCTGTAGTAGACATGTACGCCAACTCCAAACAATATTTGCCAAATTCCAAATGAAGTTCTCCCCATAAGTTTAACAAACGTTACTGTCTCTGTGAACTGCCACTAAGGCCAGATCTATGGTAGGAAAACAAACATGTTTTTACAACATATTAGCAAACACTAACAACCTAGTAAATTGCAAAAACAAAACAAAAAAACAAACCAAAACACAAACCAAAACCCCACACACCTTATTTCCTAGTGTATTCATGGTGGAGAGAATTAAGGTGTCAATTATCGCTCTCATTAGAGTCAAGAGCTATGTAGATATCAGACTCATGGACATTTTTTTTTTTCATGGACATTTTTTTTTTTTCATGGACATTTTTTTTTTCATGGACATTTTTTTTTTTTCATGGACATTTTTTTTTTCATGGACATTTTTTTTTTCTGTTAAGATGCCTATTACACTGCTCCCAATCCTGCTTGTGCAATGGGACAGTTTACCCAGTGTGTAGTAGAGAATAAGTTATGGATTAAGGTAGGGCATGCACAGGAATTAAAATATGATCACTCGTGGAAGGGTATGTTAGAGCAGTGGCCAGGGGCTGAGTCAGCAGCAGTGGCCACGGCTGGGTCTGGGGTCAGCACAGCAACTGGGGCAGCGAACAGCTATCACCTACTGGGGGTGGAGCAGTGGCTGGGGTTGAGTCAAGGACTGGAACAGAAATATATTTTTTTAGATGAATATTTGGGAGAGGCTGTGTCCCGCTTGCCCCTCCCCCCGCATGCCCCTGAATGAAGGGTAAATTGGTTGAGATTCAACTGAGATAGGGTTGTGTCTTTTTGGCTCCCTGGATGCTTCTGAATAACCAGGAAATACCGTATTTTTCATCTTATAGGACGCTCCGGCCTATAAGACGCCCCCTCGTTTTTTAATAAAAAATCCGGACCAAAAAAAAAAAAAAAAGCGCCTCGCTCTCCCGTCCCCGCCGCGCGGGCGGGCTGCCGAGGTTCCCACCTCCCCGCCGTGGGCGGGCTGCCGGGAGCGTTCCCGGCAGCCCGCCCGCGGCGGGGAGGGGGGAACCGGGATGCTCCCGGCAGCCCGCCCGCGCGGCGGGGACGGGAGAGCGAGGCGCTTTTTTTTTTTTTTTTGGTCCGGCGGGGAGGGGGGGAACCGGAGCGCACATTTTTGTTTTGGTCCGGCGGGGAGGGGGGAACCTCGGCAGCCCGCCCGCGGCGGGGAGGGGGGAACCGGGACGCTCCCGGCAGCCCACCCGCGGCGGGGAGGGGGGAACCTCGGCAGCCCGCCCGCACGTCGGGGACGGGAGAGCGAGGCGCTTTTTTTTTTTTTTTTTTTGCCCTATAAGACGCACCAACTTTCCCCCCCCCCCCCGTTTTGGGGAAGAAAAAGTGCGTCTTATAGGGCGAAAAATACGGTAGCTGTTGCCAGTTTTGGCAAGAAGATTGTATCAGCTCCTTTCAGAGGGAAGACTTCTCTTCTGCATATGGCTAAAATGTCGACCCTGTAAAATGTACGAAAGGCAAAGGTTTAGCCACATGGTCAGAAACAAAGCTGACCTGGATTTTTTTTTCCCCGCTGTGGAAATTTCTGATCAAACTAAAACCTTCCAATTTGTCTACATTTTCCATTCAAAAAGTTTGAATTTTTAGATACTTGACAATATTTTGGCCAAAATATTTCAACACAAAAAGTAGTCCCCAGAAAACGTGTCTTTTGCAAAAAAAAATTCATTTAACCAGAAACCTGATTTTCCATTCAGCAGTTTTGATGGAAAATTTTTGACCAGCCCTTGTCCTAGGGAATGATAGCTGTACCACATCCACTTCCATACCTGTGAAGTGTATAGTGTGGTCACTGGGGAACTCTCTACTTACTAACAGCAAGTTTCCATGACATGGGGGTAGAAATTTTTGAGCCTTTTTTCCAAATAATGGCTTGGCACTGGTACAGCTGCTGTAATATTGGTACTAGTTCTGACGTACTTGTGGGTTACCAGGCACTACCATGAACAGTTCCGGCTCCTGGCGCGCATGCGCACCCGCAACTGGAATGCGCATAGGGACCGTCACTCGAAGAAGTTCCCATTACAGCAGCAATAACGAGTACACCTGTGGGATGCAGTAGCTGCTTGAATTCACAGATGGCTCAGTCCATTACGGCTGAAAACTCAGAAAACGCAGAGCCTGCCGCAGCATTCTAGGGAAGGCTTCCAAAACTCTGGAATCCCCAGACAGAAGAGTTTCCTATTCACTATAATCACACCGCACTGCACCCGGCTTGCCTGAGGGTTCTGAAGAGGGTTGAACTGATTACAAAATGTCCCATACATAATGGTAGACTCATTTTATACAAGGCAGGGGAATTTTTAAATCTGCTTCTCCTGCAGATGAAAAGCCCAGGTGTTTGTTTCTTTATATTCCAGCCATCTTTTCCCTTCACCCGGTTCCTTGGAAAGAAGTTGTAAATGAGAGCTGAGACTTCCCTTCATTGGATCCAATGGGGCAACTCAATTAACAAGGCCCTCTTAAGAGCTGCCCTTCACCTCTGTGCAATGTAAGTATTTACATACATTCTTCATCGCTTTCCTACCAATAGCATACCTTCATGAGCACTTCCTGCCTGGCAAGCTAGGATGTAAACCTCCAGCTTTTCAGCATGCCATGCACTAAATGGGTGAACCCTGCTGATGTGTGCTAAGCTCCCTATTGCGCACTGATGTACCACTGCTTCAAACAAAAATCCTCCTGGTTTCAATATATACCTTGGATTGTATAGTGTGGTCAAGCACTGAAAGACAACAGCTGCGTCCAACTGAAGCAGCTGTGGCACTGCTGTGACGGGTGAAGTCTCTCCCATATATTTAAGCCAGTTCTGCCCTTCATTAGATCTTCAATGGAAGTAATGGATGCTGCACTTGTGAAAAATGAGGAATACAGTCCTACAGTTTGAAAACAGTTTTGAATTAAAATTGGCATACTACACCCATCCGCTTCCTCCAAATGCCGCTAGCAGCATGGAGCAAACGTTTGTCCATTCGTCTGCAAAAGATTCACCAGTTAAACCAGTACAGGCGCTGGACCATAGCCAGCCCTCTAACTGGACTGACTAGCTTCAAGAAAGTCAGACAGATAGGTATTGAGTGGAGTTTTTTTTAAAACATCACCTTCTCTAGAACTTTCCCCATAAGAGGAAGATTAGAGACTGGGCAATAATTGGAGAGAAGATCAGTGTTAAGAGTTTGCTTCTTGAGCAAATGCCTAAGAATTTCTTCTTTAAGAAGCATGTTTATTCTGAAGTTCCAACAATCTAGGTCTTATAAAAGCTGTAATATTGAAACTGCACAGATGTAGCAAAAAGAAACTAGACTGTGTTTAGGCCTTGTTAGCTGGATATGAGAAAATCGGTCTCACTCACCCAAAAACTGTAGCGTCCTGGATACATAAATTCAGCAGTGATGGGTTCTTTAGTCCCCACACTGTAGTAGGCAGCATCTAAAGTTTTTCTGATTGGCTGGTCTGACTCTCCAGGTAACTCCTCCCACTGGAGAGTTGCTTCTAAAGTTAGTAACTGTCATATCTGAATAAAACATTCTTTCAAAACGTATTAACAGATAAAACTGTCCATCATTAAGTAGTAATAACTGTCCAACATGAGGGGGAAAAACTACATATACATTGGGATGATTCCAAAGGGCACTGATTACATGTAAGAGGGTTTTTCATCAGCTCTTCCTAAAAAAAGGAAAAATACTTAACACTTTTGAAAATTAACCCAGGAGGAGGAAATGAAAAAGATGGGATGAATTAACGGACCCAATCCCCTACCAGAACTAAACTATTTCAGCTGACGCACATTTCCTCATTCTCGCTGCAGAGGCTGAGTTCATAAATTCAACAGTGGTGGGACTTTTCTAGCGGTTCCTTCCCTTCCCCTGTTATGATCACTTACTGGGAGAGCTAAGAGAGAAGCCAGAGGCTGCCTCACCAGACTGAAGTCTATCAATCTTAAGAGACTCTGGTGAATGAATGCAGGGACCACTCACCAAGCTGCTGCCCTGCAAATTTATTCACCTGGTGTAGTGGGCCTGTCACACCCTGAATTGGCGGTTGCCCTTGTGGAATAGGTTTTCATTGTGAACCAGGAGTTTCCCCCTTTGCTTTATATGCCTCTAAAATTCCCCACCAAATGTATCTCAATATGGAGGCCCTGGAGGCTTTCTGTCCCCTAACTCTGTGGTGTGTTAGAACAAATCAAGCAGATGTTTCTCTGAAGGTCTTTGCTCTAATATAGATACAAATTGCCCTCCTGTCTAATATGGGCCATACCCTCTTTCAGATGGGTTGGTTTGGGGCAAAAGAAGGAGGAGGAAAATGTCCTGGGACCAAGGCAAAAAAGAATTTATCTTAGGGGTGAACGATGGGTCTGTCATGGAAAATATGATTCTGAGGGAAGACAAGAGAGGGCTCCCATCTCGGAGACCTTTCATGCGGATATTCTGACCACTATAAAAGTAACTAATGGTCACAAAAGACACACACTTTGGACAGGGTGTTTGAAAAGTGAACTTGAGAATGTATTCACTATTGGGGAAAGATCCCATGGGGCTACCCTATGAAAAGGAGGTGGCCTGATTAGTTCTGAGCAATTTTTTGATGTGAGGATGATGGAATGAGGGAGATCAACCCTCAGCTGCCGGAACTGAATATAAAGAACCGATGCGTGCATTCTAAGTGCGTTGTACTGCAGCCCCAGAGATAGAAATGTTTGTAAAAATTCTAGGACCAATTGAAGTTGATCCTGCCATATAGCCTCTTGATGTGCACGAGAAATCACATCTTTCCATAATACTGTATAAGAGAATTGTTAGAAAAATTTCTGGACTTCAGTAGGGTTGAGATCACATCCTTCAAGTATCCTGGGTTATATCGCAATATCAAGGCAGTGAGGTTCAGGGATGACAGGCTGTGATGAAACAGCCCTGAGATAAAGTAGATCATAGTGGTATTGGAAGGGCCACGGACAACTCCACAAAGTCAGAAAATCTGGGATGTCTGGGCCAGAGTGGTGCAATCAGAATAACCGTAGCCTGTTGTCTCTGTTTATGTTGGATGGTGTTATCATAGGAAAAGGAAGAAATGCATATAGCAAAGCCTTAGGCCATACCTGTGAGAAGGCATTGATAACCCTGGCCCAACGATCTTTCCTCTTGGCATAAAAGTTATTTGTTTTGGCATTGGAGCTGGATGCAAAGAGATCGCATGTTGATGTCCAAAAAAAACCTAGACTATGCAATCGAACTCCCTCTGGTAGAGACACTGTTCCCCCGGTCTGTGATTTTGTAGCTGAACCAGTCTGCCATAGCATTGTTCTTTGACATGCATGGCTCAGGCAGGATGTCTCTCTCAGCCCACCTGTAGGCAGCTGTGACTTCTGCTTGCAACACACTTGACCAGGTGCCCCTTTGTCAATGTATGCCACGCAGGAGTGTTCTCTGTGAATCAGGAGTTTAAAGGTCGGGAGGGGTACCTGAAGGGCTAGGCTAGAAAATCACCCACAGTTCCCAGCAGTGAGAGTCTAGCTGCAACCACTGAAACTGTACCATGTGCCAAGTTGTGTGAGCTTCTGAGTCCCTCTTCATGGTAAGTCTCTGTGATACCAAATGAAAACTGCTCATGGATCTTGTTAGAGGTCGTTGCCATCCACAGAGGGGAAGTCTTACAGTGAGAGATGGATTTGTGACTGCAAGCAAGGAAGCTCAGGAGGTAGTACTGCAGCCACCTGAGGGGAAACTTTGCCCACATGAGTAGGTATCTGCATGAAACTAATAAACCTCAGTACACACACACTCCTTCAAATGGGAATCTGGACTGGGAAGGATATTTCTGCACAATTCATGCCTGAATGTCTCAGGAAAGGAAAGTCCTGCCGCGTGGTTTCCAGCCAACCCCCCAGGTGTCTGTACAGGGCTCAACTGTCTTTTCTCCTGATTGATTATAAACCTAGGTTGTGGCTTGGGGGGAGGCGAGGGGAGCGTCCATTGCCTGTTTCTGACAGACTTCTGTAGCCAGGGTACTTCTCAGGGTGGTGTTGTGGAAAGGGTACAGGTGTACCCCCTTTCTATTGCTATCAGGACCTTTGTGAATAGCCTAGGGGTAGTGGCAATGCCAAAAGAGCTTCATACTGCATGTGTGAAGTGCAAACCTCCGGTACAGTCTGTGGACTGGAAGGATGGGAATGTGGAGATTCTCCTCCTTCAGGTCCACCGAGATTAGGAAAGCCCCCTGGGTGGCAGCCAGCATGACGGTCTGAGCGGTCTCCATTTTTAACTTGTGGGAGTGGACTAATTTATTGAGAGTCTTGAAGTCCAGCATCACGCTGTCCTCCCAATTTCTTGTGAATCAGAAAAATCAGGGAGCATTGGCCCTGACATCACTCCTGGTTTGGGACAGGCTCTTCTGCCCCGTTTTGAAGATGATTGATTTGCCTGAATATGGTCCTTCATCTAGAAGGGGCTTAGGGAGAAAGGAAAAATTTGAAGTCGAGATCCTTTTGAATTCTATGGTGGACCCTTTGGGAATGTCTCTTACCCATTTGTTTGTGGTAGTCATGGTTTAGCATCTGTCAGTTTAGATGGGTAAAGCAGACACTATTTCAAATGAGGACCCTCTTACTATATGAAAGTGGAATTAAATTAAACTTTAGACTATAGCCAGAACACTAAAATAGTTACTTTATTTTCAAACTTCTGTAGACAAGACCAAAGACAATTTGCAATTGCCCAATAAGCAGTCCTGGAGTTAAGTTAAATGCAGCAATTTATCTACACTGTGAGATTTAATATTCCAGTACTGAACTGAGGGATTTTTTGGAAGAAAGTGGTACAGTAGACTCTCAATTATCCAGGATGTGGATTAACCAGGATGTCAAAAAACTACACGCAACTTGTAGGGCTGGCTCTGGCTTTGCTGCCAGCCCAAGCACACACACAAAAAAACCCCACCAGGGCACAGGGCAGCCAGCGAACCAACACCCCCTCCCCCCAGCGCAGGGTGGCTGGTGAACCAAGCCCCGCTCCCCATATTTCCTATGGATGGTGATTATCCGGGATTTTATTAACCAGAATTAATTTTTTCCCTATCATCCTGGATAATCGAGAGTCTACTGTAGTCTGTTTTCTTCACTCAAAGATTCACCATCAAAGCCTATCCACCTTCCGAGCCTGTCAATAGCACTTCATGAAAGAGCTAAAGAGCAGTAGGACATGTTTCTTCCTTGTTTCGTAAGTGACATCTTTATTGTCTGAACAAATAATAAGGAATCAAACAGTTATCTTCTCAATGTGGTAGCATAAAACCCACTGCCTGTAGCAAGCTGCTGACTAAGCCCCAATAATGGAAATTCAATGTATGTGTATCGTACATAGGTTTTGTAAGTTTCCCTCCAGGTGCTCAGTTTCATTTGGAACTAAATTTTATAAGGAGAAAAGTACTGATGAAACATGTCTCCATAAGACAAAAATAAAGTAAAATTAATGTGCAATTTTACAGCTGTGGCATTTTTTTTTAATTGTATGTCCATCTCCTTTCACACAAGAATCTTGACGCTATCTTACTAATTTAGAATGGTAGGTGACCAGCAGTTCTGTTCTCCATAACCTTCAGCAAAAGCAGTGACATGCATTTACATAGCGTATCATAGTTTAGTTTTTGGCACAGTTGCTGGCCCAGTGGATGGGAGGGAAGCAGTAGGTGGTTAAGTGAGGCTTTTGTCAGTCCTGTATTACATTAGTGTGGTCTAGAGCAGGGGTCTCAAACATGCTACCCGCCGAGCCCTTCCCTGTGGCCCACGAAGCTCCCCGCGGGCACCCCTTCCCCGGTTGTTTTCTGGGACTGTTAAGCTCTCCGCCGCCTCTCCCCCTCACCTCTTTTTTATTGCTGAAATATGGTAACCCTACTGCTCCCCCGCTCCCAGCACACTGCTTCCCGCTGCTCTTTCGGGTTACCATTCATCCGGATTCTCCCAGACACGTCCGACTTTTGGGGATAAAAATATCATCCCGATGGAAATTGCAAACGTCTAGAGATGTCCGGGATTTCCCCCGGTGCAGAGCGCGGTGTTGGGCTCGGGCAGACAGCCTTTCTCCCCCGAAGCACGTCCTCTCTCCCCCCCTTCTCCTCCTCCCTCCCCTGCATTCTCAGAGCTGCTGGCCAGGCTCTCCTCAGCATGAGGCTCCGCAGCTGGGCGGGGGAGGGTCGGGACCAGGCTGTGCCTTGGGCTGGGAGCATGGCCGCGTGTTGCGCTGAAGGGGGAGCCCCACACTGTTTTGAGCTGCACGGTGTGTGTGTGGGGGGGAGGGCAGGGGTTAGAGAAGGGGCAGAGAATTTCTGGAGGAGGCAGCCAAGGGACAGGTAGTGGTGGTGGTGGGGGGGGAGTTAGATGGATTGGGGGTTCTGGGGGGCAGTCAGGGGGCAAGGAGCAGGGAGGCTTAGGTAGAGGGTGGGGTTCTGGGGGGTAGGGGTCCCAGGAGGGGGCAATCAGGGGACAAGGAATTGGGGAGGGAGTTTGGGATTCTGAGGGGGGCGGGAAGTGGGAGTGGGCGGGGCTAGAGCACTCCTCTTTTTTGATTGGCGAAATATGGTAACCCAAGCTCTTCCTACCCCCAGGCAGTTCTCTGGTGGCTTAGCGGTTTCTGGGAGGGAGGGGCTAGGTGTGCTCAGAGGTGGGGCAGGGGTGGGACCTCATGGAAGGGGTGGAGTGGGGGAGGGGCCAGAGGCAGCGAGGTGGTGTGTCAATGATGCAGCCCTCGGGCCAGTGCACTAGTCCTCATGCGGCCCTCGTGGTCATTTGCGTTTGAGACCCCTGGTCTAGATGGATGCACAACTGTTTGAATGACTGTACTCAAAAAGTAGTTATAAATGGGTTGCTGACAAACTGGGAGAACATATCGAGAGGCATCCCCCAAGGGCCAGTACTATTCAATATATTTATTAATGACTGGATTATGAGTGCTTACAAAATTTGCACAACACCAAGCTAGAAGGGGTTTGCAAGCCCCTTGAAGGGTAGAATTAGAAATAAAAATGACCTTGACAAATTGGAGCTTTAGTTTGAAATCCACAAGAAGAAACTCAATAAGGAGGAGTGCAAGTACTACCGTAGGAAAGAAAAAAAAATCAAAAGCACAACTACAAAATGCAGAATAACTGGCAGTAATGATGAAAAAGATTGGGGGAGGATAGTGATTCATATTCCATTTCTAATCCAACCATGTTATGCTTTTACTAAATAGACCATCATTGTGGGGTGTATTTACTCGAGTGTCATATGTAAAAGATGGGAGGTAACTCTCCCGCTCTCCACAGCATGGTGAGGCCTCAGCTGGAGTACTGTGTCCAATTCTGGGCACCACACTTTAGGAAAGATGGACAAATCGGAGGGTCCAGAGTAGCAAAAATTACAAAAGAATTAGGAAACCTGACCTAGGAAGAAAGGTTAAACAAACTGGGTATGTGTGGTCTTGAGGAAAGACGACTGGAGGGGGGATCCTGATAACGTGGGTTAAAGCAGGGGTAAGTTAATAGGTTGATCATGGGTCAAATCCACACTGTCAGACACTGTTGAATGGACAGCGAAATATTTTTACTTACCCATTATCACTATTGTTATTGTGGTGTGAAAAATATTTCTCTGGAATCTGTACCGTGACTATATCTTGACCAAGAGATTTGGACCGTAATAAAAAAATAAATTGGCCATCCCTGTGTTAAAGGCTGTTTACAAAGACAAGGGTGGTCAAATGTAAATCATGTGGTAATGGTCTTACTCTGCAGATAGAAGGGGAGAAGACTTAGGTTAGATATTATAGAAAACGTTTTAACTATAAGGGTACTTAGGCTTTGGAATAGGCTTCCAAGGGACAGTGTGGAATCCCCATCAATGGAGGTTTTTGAGAATGGGTTGGATGAATATATCAGGGATGATCTAAGTTTACTTGGTCCTGCCTCAGCCCAGGGGGCTAGACTAGATGACTTCCTGAAGTCCCTTCCAACCCTACACTTCTATGATTCTATTACACTCATTCTAAAAGCTTCGTTTCACTGATATGTTTCATTAGCAAAACTGAAGTTTTCCCCCACCACCATTCTGATCAGTTTCCCCTTCCCACTCAAAATACATGAAACTTCTACTATCTTGGTGAACTGTGCTTACAAGTAATTAACAGATCAAAAGAAGGACAGATCACCAATTTTGGCGGCTGCTGGCACAGGTCTCAATGTTACAGTGATGGAATAAGGCATAAAAAGAGGGTTAAGAGAACATATTTTTACTTTCCTCTGAAGGCCCACAACCAACCAAGCAAAGTGTGCATGCAGAGATAGGATGGGGGCTCATCCCAGATGATTCTGACCACCATTTTTATAAATACCACCCTTTAAAACTACCAGGATGGAAGCTCATTCTTCTTTTAGCAGAGCAGGAGTCTTGCTCCTATGTACTCACAAGCTTGGTTCCTAATATCTGTACTACTTACTTAGCTGTTACTTCTCCAAATATAAATTTTGATTTTATATTTTTTTCTTCCACATCTGAGTTTTCAAACTTAAAAATAAGATGAACTAAACTTCTTTATGGAAAAAATTATATTTTACAGTTTTATTCTTAAGCAGAATTAGAGAGCAAACAATTAGCACGGTAGTTGAGAAGTGTGTTTACCCAAAGTTGCCAGAACTAATAAAT
Organism: Sternotherus odoratus; assembly: GCA_032164245.1. Classification (NCBI taxonomy): domain Eukaryota; kingdom Metazoa; phylum Chordata; order Testudines; family Kinosternidae; genus Sternotherus; species Sternotherus odoratus. The sequence continues at coordinate 248,589,015 of JAVMKO010000001.1, forward strand.
TATTCAACAGAAATACTGTGAATTAAAAATAAGGCAATAATCCTAAACAGCCCATTAAAGGTCTCCTCATCCCCAAAAGTACAGAACTGATGAAGCTAGTAGAAAGTGTCTATTTATGACTTAGTTCAATCTGTTTCTGAAAACCTCTCATGGACAGGAGTGAGAAAAAATAGGCTTCCATTCCTGATTTAACCTGAACACCTGCAAACAAAGGAATTACTAAAGCACGCAAGATGTAAAGACGAGAATTCCGATCTTCAAGGGAACACCCAGTGTCTTAAATCCAAGAATGTCATGTCCATACACAGTGGTCAGTGTGTGAATATGGGCAATACAAAGATGCCAAATCAACAGATTAGAATTTTTTCCATTCCATGTCATCAGGAGGATTTACGTCTACCTTCCTTTTCCCCACATCAGACCAGTTGGTGCTCAGAACAGTCCCGCCAGACTCCATCTGCAATATGGAAGAATATTTGTTTAGTCTGCTGAAGTTAGTTATAGCCAGTCATTTAAAATGATCCACATTTAAGGAGATTAAGTTATTCAAAACTAGAGTCTGCAGGAAGCAATGCACTAATGCAGATACCTCTGGAATTCTCCAGAACTTCTCAAACCCTTCCCTATATACTATGTGGAATTATGATGATATTAAATGAAGATTACTTGATCTAGACATAGGATGCACATGATTGTTGTATCAATCTTTGCACATAAGATTTCGGACATTAAAATGTAATAAAGAAATTTCTGTCCATGTGTCCAATTCTGATATGATTAAGGCAAATAAGTAGTGACACTGCTTCAATATACAGTAGCCTCTAATAGTCCAATCATACATTCTTGCACACTCAAACGCCTATTTAAAATTTAGCAATTGACAGAAAATGAGGAGGAGTTAGGTTCTCTCCTCCAGAGATCTCATGACCAACCAGGAAGGGGCAAGTTGCTTCCACTGACATTAGTATAGGCTCAAAAAAATAAAAATTAAAAAAAAAAATGAGCAAGTACTAAAAGCAATCTTTGTGCTCCAAGTCTAAGCTCACCAATTAGAATTAATGAGAGAAATGCAACTCTTCCAATTGCCAGTACATAAAAATACTATCATACCAACATCAATAGATCATTTGTTTTCATACTCAGTAGGGGCTGAGTTTTCAACTGCTAGAGATTCATATATATAAATTCTTGTGCATTTATGCATTTTACCATAATTACAGGTGCAAACAGAGAGACGTCTAAATATTTGCTTGCCTCCGATTACTGCATTTGCATATGCAAATGACATGGCCCACAACATTTGGCCTCAACTTTTTAAAAAATGTTATTTACTTTACAGCATTCACAAATATGTGAGGATAAACTGGAGTCTTACGAAGGACTTGTTCATAGCACGTTTCACTTCATCTGTACCATCTGAATAGATCTGCTGAAACAGTTTATTTAAAGCAGCGTCTCCCTCTAATTTTTCATTCTTTTCTTCTTCTTTGATCTCAACCACCAATTTATCCCAGTTCCTTGTATAATGAGAGGATGATGGATATAGGTGTTGGGAGTCTGGAAATAACATCTGCAGTAAGTTAAATCAGCAAAATTGGCAGCATTTAGAACATGAAATAATTAACCCCACCCAGAATTGAGCAAAAAGTACCATGCAACTGTAAGCACAGATCTTGCCAGACAAACCTGATAGCTTTACAATTTGGTCCAAAAAAGCAAACAAATTAAGGGAATTGTAGGATGTGGATTTTCAGGTGGATCATCTGATACCGCACAACATCCTATCTTGTAAAATTCAGTCTGATTGGGTTGAATAGGAGCTATGCTTAAAGATTAAAATTGTCTGAAGAACATGACAATCATGAACTGGCAATGTATCCATGTGTCACAAGGTAGGTGTGAGAGCTGGTGTTATTCAAGATCTTAGGACCTGATTCAATGACAAGTAAAGTCATTGGGAGTTCTTCCATTCAATGGGTGTTGGTTCACAGCCTTAATGATCCCAGGACGACTGGGATACGTCTTCACTACAGCACTAAGTCGATTTTCCTTAAGTCGATTTTCTGAAGTCGACTTTAGAAAATGGACTTAGTGCATCCCCACATAGGACAGCAACTCCGTGTCTGTCTTTAAAACTTTTGCAGGGGTCGACATAGGGAGTGTTGCACTGTGGGCAAGTATCCCACAGTGCGGGGAATCCCCAGCTGTCACCGCCTTTCGGGGCAGCCAGGCACGCTCCCCAGGGGACAAGCCCCAGTCCGAGCAGCTCCGCGGACGCCCCCACCCGCCCGAGCAGCCCCGCGAACCCCCCCCCCCCGCCCGCCCCAGCAGCCCAGCGAACCCCCCGCCCGCCCGAACAGCCCCGCGCCAGACCCCCCCGCCCGCCCGAGCAGCCCCGCGCCGGACCCCCCCGCCCGCCCGAGCCGGGGGGGTCCGGCACGGGGCTGCTGGGGCAGGCGGGGGGGGGGTCCGGCGCGGGGCTGCTGGGGCAGGCGGGGGGGGGGGGGTCCGGCGCGGGGCTGCTGGGGCAGGCGGGGGGGGTCCGGCGCGGGGCTGCTGGGGCAGGCGGGGGTTTGCGGAGCTGCTCCGAATGTCGGAGGCTTAATGTCACCTGCAGCCTCACTAGCTGAAAATCGACCTAGAGAGAGGTGGACTTCAGCTACGCCTCTGGTCCCTTAAAATCGACTCTAAGGGCGTGCAGGTGAGGACGGGTACAGGCTTAAATCGACTTTAGCTTGCTAAAGTCGACTTTAAGCCGTAGTGGGGACCAGGACTAAGTAACTGACATTAAAATATCTTGCAATTCATACTAAAAATCAGGAGGCATTGCAACCATTAGGGAGGGCAGGCAAAAAAGGAACCTAGCAAAGCTGATAACATGGGGAGAAATAAGGATCATCTTGAAAAGTTATCTAAAGCAAAGTGCAGTGGAAGGGAGAAATCAGGAACACAGCAATGCTGAAAAGCCCTATATAATATAAACAGAGAAGCTGAGCTTTGCTGAATATGGCACCAAAAAAAGTTAATGCAATTTTGGGCTATGTATGCAGATCTATCACAGGGTTCTGCATGTGTGTCACCAAATGCTCTACAAATCTGAGACTGAAAACAGAACAATTCTTTCGGGTCTGGATGCCTCAACAACAAAAATATGGAGGTAAATCAGCAGGAAGAAGATGAACACAACATCGGGCATTAGGCAGCTATAGAGACTTCTTTATAAGGAAACACTAACGAGTGCATTATGTAGTTTAGCTCAGCAATGTTGGGAGTGGAGGAGCGCAGAGCATACCAGACAGACATGTACAAATGACAACTGTGAAAATGAAAGGAGAGAAGCATTTTAGGGGGCATAAGTAATGAGCTGAAATGAAAGGAAAATTAAGTCAAGTATCAGGAAAATCTTTTGATGTATGTGAGCACTATTAAACTAAAATTTTCTCCAAAAGATACAAGCCCCTCTCAATGCAATAAAGGAGAATACAACTTAACTAGGCAGCCCAATCAAACAATAAGCTCCCAAAGAAACCCAGATAACAAGCAAGCATCCTGAATAATCCCCTTAGGTAGATCAATGCCATGAGCAGACTGAACATCTGAATTCTTAGGGCTTTACTACCAATGAGAATCCATTCCCACTACACATGAAGTTCATGAAATTAGAGTATCAGAATTACATGTTTACGTTTACTAAAGGTAAACCCATTACTACAATATTTCATATGTACAAGACGTTCTATATAATTGGAAAAAATGTTAATAGGACAATATGTATATTTGCATTAAATGCTAAATGAGGTAAAAAAACCAAACCTGATGGGTCTTGTTTTAGCTTAGGAGAATCTCCCTGGCCCTCCAGCTTCTCCCATCTTATAGCCTCTGGCTTCTTCATTTTTATCTCAATCTATAAAACATACAAGATGTATCAAGACCAAAACCTGTAATTCCAGGTCACAAAAAAAGTTTTGAAGATTAAAGTAGGCTAGGTTGCAGGACAATTAGAGGTAGTAGATATTAATTTATGACTAAAAAAAAATCTCAAATCTATGCCATTCAGTTACACAAAAGTTAACCTATGCATAATTTTATTACACTAATCCTCCTCCTTTTTACTCCCTATTGTTTATTATTCACTCGAGCCTTGTTTCAAATTAAGATTGTAAACTCTTAGGGCAGGGACTGTGTCTTTCTGCACATCAGTATCTTATCTAGCACAATTAATCCTCATTCTTAGAACCAAGTATTGGGGGCAGCCGTATTAGTCTGTATCCACAAAAACAACAAGAAGTCGGTGGCACCTTAAAGACTAAGATTTATTTAGGCATAAGGTAAAAATCCCATTTTTTCAAATGCATGGAGCCTTTGAGCACCATAGTAATACAGGTTTTACATAAAAACAAAATGCAAGTTTTACATTGACAGGGCTGCAGAATAAGAATTCAGTAGCTTACCTCAAACTTCTCTCATATCTAAAGGTTTAGTATTTGAAGCACAATACATAATTACAGAGTATGCAATAGCCTGAAGCTATTAATGATTTCTAGAAGACATTAAAAACTCTACGGTGTTAGCTGGATAAATAAAAACCTAGACTTCAAAACTGTTGGGGGAGAAAATGCCTGATATTCATTCCAAATTTGGCAGTGAGAGTGGACACTGTAAATGCAATCTAAAAGAGCCCTCTAAACAGCCATATTCAGATGCGTTCTCATAGCTGTTAAACTTATATTTTTGCTTTGCAACTTTGTAACTCAATAGCTAATGAGAAAATCCAAAACAGATACAAGTTTCCTAAATAAATACAGAAGTCAGTATTTATATTTAAGACAAACTTCACCTCAAAACAGAATTATACTGTTCACTTACAAGAACAGCTAGTACGATGCTACAGTACCTTAAATTGTGTCTTATTAATTACTAAAAATTCCCTGTTTTGTCTGATCAGAATACATAGTTTTACCTAAAGCCACTATAACCTGGAGATCCCAGCAGACCTAAGAACAAAGAGACCTTTGTAAAATGCTAGTCCTAGAGCTCCTAGCAACAAGCTGCTTAAACACCATCATGCTGATCAGAAATCTGAACTTCTACTTCATCCATTCATCAAATCAGCTGCAGATAAGCAATAATTTAAGACGGTTTTTAAAACAGGAAGCAAGCTCACAGTCATCTGTTCAATCCCTAGGTTTCTGCTTTTAAGTCCAGCATATTCAAAGCAGTATGCTGGGTTTTAAAATGCATGAAACATTCAATTATCCCTGCATTTTCTTTGGGAGGGTTACAAGCCATCATTCCCCTTTCTTACACGAGTTTACAATCGAGATTTACTTTGTTTACCAACAACCTGGAAAAGTGAAACAAAGCACAGAACCCCAAAAGAGGCAAGGATTTCAATAAATGTGTTTTAACATACTCACAGGTCTAAGATCCGCCCAAAGCAAAATAATGCTTACTCCTCCACCATATATTCAATTCTCAACTGCTGCTCGTAAGTGGAGGAACACATTGCCTCAACAGCTTCTTACTAAATCACCTCTTCCCACCAAGTCAATATTCAGAAAACTTAGTACAGTCGAGCCCCGCAATACCACGCCCTGCAATAGCGCGAATCCGCTTATAGCGCAAGACGCGCATGGCTCCCAACGGCGGCACTTTGATGTAGCGCACCCCACAATACCGCGACCCCGCGTTTACCGCGGGCGATATTTTTGGACCCCAATCATTGTGGTATTGCAGGGTTCCACTGTACATTATCTCCCTCTACTCTTGTTATTTTGGAGTGTTCAGCACCCTTACTGCAGCAGTTTCTGAAAAATGTTTAAATCAGTTTCTTTTGAACCTTTTTCCTTTCTGAAACTGAAGTCACTTGCTGTTGCTGCGGTCTGCATTTCTAGCAGTAAAGCCTACAAAATGAAACAACCTAGAAAATGTTATTTAGTAAGCAACGTTAGTATTAGTAATCAAACAAGACTATTTGAAACTTAGCTGGTGTCACTCCTGATCAGAACAAACTGAACAATGCTGGAGTCCTTGCGATTTCTGCTTCTGTATTACCTTACACAGAAACAAATCTTCAGGTTTGAAGAGACGGAAGAGGAGAAAAAGGAGCATGCCAGACAAACTACAAGTCTCTGAAGCACTTAGGTGAATCAGCACCTTTTTTTAAGCATTGCAGGCCCCAGCAAAGAATTCTAGTACAGTAAAACCTCCATTTAACGGACTAATTCGGGCGAGGGGGTGTCTGTTAAAGCCGAAAGTCCGTTATTTAATAAAAAAAAAAAAAAAAAAAAAAAGAGCTGTGGGAGCAGCAGCCCACCCGAATTAGTCCGTTATATCGAGGTTTTACTGTATCATGGCAGCTGGGACCCGGCAGCGAGCCCTCCCGCTGCTGGGACTCGGGCGGGAGCCAAGAACCGTCAGCCCGCCTGCTGGTGGGACCCGGGCGGCAGCCGGCAGCCAGCCCGCCCGCCCGCTGGTGGGACCCGGGCGGCAGCCGGGACCCGGCAGCCAGCCCTCACACTGCCGGGACCCAGGAGCCGGCAGCCCGCCCGCAGGCGGGACCCGGCAGCCCGGACCTGGGAGCCGGCAGCCAGCCAGCCCGCCCGCAGGCGGGAGCCGGGAGCAGCCAGCCCGCCCGCAGGCGGGAGCCGGGAGCAGCCAGCCCGCCCGCAGGCGGGAGCCGGCAGCCAACCCGCCCGCTGACGGGACCCGGGTGGCAGCCGGGAGTCGGCAGCCAGCCCGCGAAAAACGGATTTCGGATGCATCGGAAATTTTTTCCATTGCATCCGAAGTCCGTTAAATCAGGGTCCATTAAATCGGGGTCCGTTAAATCGGGGTTTTACTGTACATTGGTCACAACTGAATTCTACTTTTTGAAGAGGGGAGAACTAAACTTCAAATCTAGAAGCTTGTGTTATATGTGGTGCCGAAGAGCAGTACAACTAATTTTCTACGTAAATATTATGTAGAAAAATCCCAAATTGTTTCCACACATTAACATTAAACTACATTTGCTCTCTGCTTGTCTAATTACCTCCATGATTCAAGTGCTTTTGAACTTGGGTACACTCTTCATTTGTTCTGCCTCCAAATTTATGAACTACAGATGTTTCCCAGACCCATGTCCAAATACCTTGAGGTGTCTGAATGAAGTTCCCCTGCTTCCTCCTTCCCCCACAAAATATAGACTATGAGTATCTGCTATAAAACTTTCCAACCAACAGGAACGGGGGATTTGGATAGGCATGGGAGTCCCAGGCGCCTGTCAGGGAGCGGGGGTGTGGATAGGGACCGGGGCAGTAAGGGGGAGGAGTCCTGGGGGGCAGTTAGGACAGGAGATCTTGGGAGAGGGCGGTCAGAGGACAAGTAGGGGAGGTCGGAGTCGGGAGAGGAAGGGGGAGGGGACAAGGAACGGGGTGGGGTGGATGGGTTGGGGATTCGGGGTGTGTGTGGGGGGGAAGTCAGGGGGCAGGAAGTGGGTGGGGGTTGGATAGGGAGTGGAGGCAGGCTGTTTTGGGAGACAAGCCTTCCCCAACCAGTTCTCCATAGAATTTTGTAACCCCGATGTGGCCCTTGGGCCAAAAAGTTTTTCCACCCTGGTCTATCAGCTCCCCTAAGCTCTCTGTGCAGTAGCCACCCAGCAGGTTATCAATTGCCAGGCAGTTCAGCTGTCCTTCCCCACACTGCTGTGTGCTGCTCCTGGCTTCTGCCTTGAAGCTGCTCCCAGGGAAGGAGGGGTGCTATGTCAGGGTGCCCCCTCCCCCCGTTCCTTTACCCCATCTCCTCCTGGGGAGGAGGGAGAGAACAACATGGCTCAGGATGGAGGGAGCTTGCTGGCAGCAGCTGCTGTCTCAATTTGCTAATCTACTTAAAAAGGCAATGTACTTAAGAGTGGGTTCAGTGTACTTAAAGGGGAAATGTGCATCTCTCTGTCTCTCTCAGAGTGTGTCTTGTCTGCCCTCCCTCCCTCCATTCGTGCTGCCTTATAGAGTGTGAGGCTACACAACGCGTTAATCCTTGAGGGCTCAGCCGAGTGCTAGTTCATCATTTAGCAGTAAGGCTTTACCTGGGAAATATCCCACCCTCTGATTCCACCACCTCAACCAAGCTTTTATTTTTTTTCTATCTATCTATTTGTTGTTGGGCTTTCCCAGGAACCTAACACCACTCCTCTCCCCATTTATATTAATTCTTATGTGGAAATTGGATTCGCTTACAGTACTATTTTTCAGGAACATAACTACAAAGTAAGTGAGGAGTTACTGTACAAATATGGTCAGTGATGGAGTCTCCATCACAACCCTTGGTAAGTTGTTCTAATGATTAATTACCCTCACTGTCAAAAATTTACACCATGTTTCCAGTCTGAATTTATCTAGCTTCAACTTCCAGCCACTGGATCACGTTATATGTTTCTCTGTTAGACTGAGGAGTCCACTATTAGACATTTGTTCCCAATGTAGATACTTGTGGACATAATCAGGTCACCCCTTACCAATTTCTGTTTTGTTTCAGTAGTACTGCAATAAAGATCAATTTATTTTTGTTTCAACACCTATTCATAACTTAAGAGCAAAAGGGAAGCTTCTTGACAGGTTAACTTTAAGTCCTGATTACAGTATAACTAAATCCAGTTTGTAGCCCATCAGCAATATGAATAGCTCTCAATATCACTCAGGCCCCCACCTACCCTAGTTACCCTTTGGTTAATAAGTGCAGAAGCTAATGACATGTTACTGTCCATAGTGATCGCCTGTGTTCTATGGAAGTTGCACTTTCGCGATAAAGAGATTGCACTACAGTACTTGTCTGAGGCAAACTGAAAAATAACATTTCTTTTGTTAATTTTTACAGTTCAAATATTTTTAATAAAAAAATAATAATATAAAGTGAGCAATGTACACGTTGTATTGTGTTGTACACCTCTACCCCCTATAGAACGTGGTCCTCAGGAACCAAAAAAATCTCACTGCATTATAGGGGAAACCACACTATATCAAACTTGCTTTGGCCTCGAGCATTTCTGTTATTAATAGTCAGTAAATCATTTTTGTTAGAACATGGTGTATGCAGTAAATAAATCTGACTGACCCCTCAGAACGCCTGCCCCATCCAATCCCCCCACTCCTTTTGCCCTGACTACTCCCTCCAGAGACCCCCCCCGCCCCAACCACCCCTCCCAAAACCCCATCCCGAGCCCCCCTGCTCCTTGTCCCCTGACCACCACCTCCGTCCCTAATCACCCCCAGGACTCCACCCAATCCCCCAGCTCCCTGTCCCGACCGCCCCAACCCCTATCCACACCCCTGCCCCCTGACAGGCTGACCAGGACGCCCACACCCTATCCAACACCCTCATTCCCCATCCCTTGACCGCCCCATCCAACACCCCTTGCTCCGTGTCCCCTGACCACCTCCCGAGACCCTCTGCCCTTTATCCAACCTCCCGACCCCAGCCCCCTTACCACACCGCTCAGAGCAGTGTGTTGGAGACAGACATGCTGTTGCACAGCCCCGGCCCCTAGAGTATGTTGTAGATGAGACAGAAAACCATTTTGCTTTACTGCGTTATATCCGAATTCATGTAATATTGGATCACATTGTATTGGGGTAGAGGTGTAATTGAACTCAAAATAGTTCAAAATGTAGAAAAAATCCACAAATATTGAATAAATTCCAATTGGTATTCTATTGTTTAACAGTTCAATTAAAACTGCAAATAATCAATATTTGAGTTAATAGCGTAAGTTAACGGTGATTAATATCTATTTCATTAGAAGGAGGCAGAAACCAACTGTGCAAATTGGGTTCTGTTCTCCTCTCTTTTGGGACTCATTTAGGAATTAATACACACATTAACACTTTCACAAACCTTTCACCTCAGCCTCCACAATCTTGATTCTACACTCCCTTACCATTATTGGCAATTTAAGTCAGCCCATAGTTCTCTCTCTGTAATCAGGCTAAAACCTTTTTTTTTTCTGAGCCTAGGATCACCTGTGTCCCTGGTTGTCCTGTGCTCCTTCTCATCTCTCTGCAGGCCATCCAGAGCACAATGCCCTACATGCTACTACAGTAGACGCTCATTAGTAGTAACATATTGGTGGTGCCCTTTTGCTATGTTGCTTCTGAGTGGCTGTTGCTATTATGGGGATTGTCATCTGACCAAAGGCAGCCTGCTTTTTCTGGTAAGTAAAACACCTACATACATGCTAACAATGTAGGGTTGTAACAATACAACATATGTTTATTATTCATATCATAACACATTAGTATACATACTGTACATTTTAAACATGTGCTATGTTCTGCATTTGTATCCTACCACCATATTGTATCCAGACTGGAGTATTAAGGGATATTTTTATATTGTTAAATCAAGTTTTATTTTTAACCTTTTAAGAACAATTAAACCTCAACCATGACCACAAACAAAATCTCTTGATCTTACTTGTAAACATTTTTTGTACTTGCACTTAACTGTAATACTTTGCACATACTGTAAGTCACCATGGGTAAGGTGTCTTAAGCAAATAGTGCAATAACCTAAAGTATTATTCCACAGTGTATTCTATTTATACAGTAAGTAACAACTGTTTGCAAGCATGGCTTTGATTTTTGGCTAGGGAAAAGCCCTGTCATCAACCAAGTGCCTTTTGCTGGTGCCATGGAATTCCATTCAGATTTGTTAGAGTTGTAAACTGCTGAAAGTCATCACTTCTCTGCTACAGTTTGAATCAATTGCTGATTGATTTTGATAGCATGCCAAAACTTCCTAATGTTTAAGGCTAGGGACTAGCTGCTGCAGCATACACTGCACTGAGAACCAGCAGGAGAATAAACTCAGCTTGGGTGCTGCCAAAACCGACCTAACAGCAGGATGGAGGGAATGAAGCATGCACTAAGATAGCCTCCTGTCCAAAACATGGGGACCTGTAGTGGCCTCAGTTACTCACAAGTGAGCACCACTTGGGGCAAGAGCACTCCTCTTCTGGGGGCAGAAAAGAATCCCTGAAAATGATAGTAGTAAGAAACAGGAGAAAAATGAATTCTGCTGACTTGTTTATTCTGTATCCTTCACAGCTATTAAGCAATGCCTTAGATCCCACAGAGATTAAATTCAGAATACAACCCAGCTCTGATATGGCATATCCAAATTCCATACACTGAGCCACACTTCCTCCATGTCCTTGTCCTTTTCTATTGCATATTTAAAATTGGGATAGTCACGCATAGGTAACCCATTGTTTCAGTGTGTTGTAAATAATCCTCCAGTGGCTGGCTCAAGGAGGATTCAGCAGGGTGGTTTGATCCCCCTCAGTGAAGGGAATTTAAATCAACAATTTAAATCACCAAGTGGAAAGCCTCAATTTAATTCACTGATTTTAATAAACTTTTCCATTGGTGTATCAGTTATTTTCTACAGAAAGATACATTCATTGGTTGAGACAACCATTAAAACATGTTGATTTACAACTACATAGAGTCGTTACATTAGATCCGCTACATCGTTTTACTATCTAGGAGGATACATTATAACTATATACATTTATTTAAGCAATGATACAGCTCAATACACCTGGCCCTCACTATAACCCACGTCGCTATAGCACGATCACGGCCATGGATCCTAAGTTTAATTACCTTACTGGGATCCATGGTAACGCGGTCCCCGCGGTACCGAGCATGGTTCCTGAACCCCATGTTCTAGCGAGGGTCCGGTGTATTTTCAAATTCTTATTAATTGTACATTTTTGGTAAGTTAGAAAATGGTAAATGATATATTCCTTTCTACTAGATAATTAACTTTGTCCATGGTTTGTCAGACTGCATTTGAAAGGCAAATGAAATTTAATTAAACAGACAAAACAGTAGTTATTTTTTACTTAAATGTTTTAATAGATAAGTTTAGTCCTAAGCATATTAAAATTGAATCAGAATATAAAGCGGTAAATTAAATTCAAACTAAAAAAAAAATCTGATTATAAATAAAAATCCATTTTTTTTTAAAAAAATATTTTTATCCAACTCAGATTCAAATTTTCTCCTGCCACCAGCTAATATAGTTATTTCTGTAGCTTAGGTGGCAGAAATTCTGATGCACGCCCTGATAATGATGCAGGATGGGGCCTGATGACAGTGGAACAAAAATAGTATTTTTTTTTAAACCTTTCTGCGGTCATGCATTCCACATTTAAATACAATTTTTTAAACAATTTCTTATATGCAAGTTGGTAAATCCTTAGTTTTCCCCCACCATATTTGTTCAACAAAGAATAATCAAGAATCTTGATTAACATCCAATTGACATACTTAGCACAAAGAATATTAAGTATTTCTTTACTCTTTGCTGGAGAAAGTGTGGTGAATAAGATCACATTTTGCACATGAAATTCGAGCTAACTATATATATATATGAAGTGGAACTGTCCCAGTAATACAAGTCATCTTGATATAAGCACTGCATTTTGGCTCCCCCTGCTGGAAATAAGTATTTAAAACAACTGATGCTATTAATGCACAATTCTCCCACTAAGTGACTAACTTAGTTTGTGGCTTTAGCCACCAAAGATGCATGACCTCTGTTACTTACAATTAACAGTTACAGTGGTAATCTGTAACATTACACAGCACCTACCTATGCTTTTCTCAGACATATGATTCAAAAACTTTGTATTAGAAAGATGAGCTGGTCTGATGTCTAAGTGTACACAGACACAGAGTTACGGACCCCCAAATCTGTTTTGATATTTCATCACAGTTAGCACAGCAGAGTCAACACAACTCTAGAAAGAGCTACATTCTTTTCTGGATCCAATACCAAAATTGTTTAATTTTGATAGCAGAACCTATTGCTGTGAACAAGACAGAAGACAGTTTCGCTTTCAGATCCCAGATAGTCTTTGCAGATCTAGCAGACAGAGTACACTTGCCCAAGCCAAATCAGGCTACACAATAAAAGAACTCTGGTTACAAGCACACATGGGACAGAGAAGCTGTTTAAGAGAAGACAATTTTGCAGCAAATGGTTTAGAGAATTTTCTTTCATGTAAGACTTAAATAAACATGTCTGAAACAAATTTAAAACCAAACACAGCTCTCTCTAATAGTCACCTAGATATTTAGGTTTTCCTGTATTTCTATAAGGTTACAAGTAATATTTTAAAACAACCTGGAGCAAGTCAGAAATATTAGAAGGGTAGTTTGAAGGGCAACAGGTAGAGAAATTCTGACCTTGGAGGAGTAAGAAGTAGGTAACAGTTTAAGTTTTAGGAGGTCGATGCCACAAGAAGAGATGGATACCAACCACTGTGGGCACGAGTTAGATAACCTGAAAACTATTTGGATATACCGTATATACTCGAGTATAAGCCGAGTTTTTCAGCCCACTTTTTGGGCTGAAAAAAGCCTCCTCGGCTTATACTCGAGTCACCCCGGTAAAAAAAAAAAAAAAAAAAAAAAAAAAAAAAAGGCCTCGCTCCCCGCCGCGCGGGCGGGCTGCCGGGAGCGTCCCGGTTCCCCCCTCCCCGCCGCGGGCGGGCTCCCGGCAGGGACAGGACGGGTCGCGCCCGCAATGGCCGGGGCTCCCCCCGTGACAGGCCGCGGCACGGAGCCGCCGGGCCCAACCGCCCCGGGATCCTCCCGAGCCAGCCCTGCTACCGCACAGCGGGGGCTGTTCCCCCCCCCGGGGAGGGGTGAGTGCAGGGCCCGGCCCGGGCGGCGGGCTCGGGGGGGGGGGGGGGAACGGCCCCCGCTGCGCGGTAGCAGGGCTGGCTCGGGAGGATCCCGGGGCGGTTGGGCCCGGCGGCTCCGTGCCGCGGCCTGTCACGGGGGGAGCCCCGGCCATTGCGGGCGCGACCCGTCCTGTCCCTGCCGGGAGCCCGCCCGCGGCGGGGAGGGGGGAACCGGGACGCTCCCGGCAGCCCGCCCGCGCGGCGGGGACGGGAGAGCGAGGCTTTTTTTTTTTTTTTTTTTTTTGTCCGGCGGGGAGGGGAGGAACCGGGGCGCACATTTTTTTTTTGGTCCGGCGGGGAGGAGGGAACCTCGGCAGTCCGCCCGCGGCGGGGAAGGGGGAACCTCGGCAGGGGGGAACCTCGGCAGCCCGCCCGCGGCGGGGAAGGGGGAACCTCGGCAGGGGGGAACCTCGGCAGCCCGCCCGCGGCGGGGAAGGGGAAACCTCGGCAGCCCGCCCGCGGCGGGGAAGGGGGAACCTCGGCAGGGGGAACTCGGCAGGGGGAACCTCGGCAGGGGGGACTCGGCTTATACTCGAGTCAATAACTTTTCCAGCTTTTTGTGCTAAAATTAGGTGCATCGGCTTATATTCGGGTCGGCCTATATTCGAGTATATACGGTAATTACCCAAGCTTTCAAGCAGTCAGCTCAAGAGAGAGAAAGTCAAACAGTCAGAAATAGGATTAGCAAAGAACAGTAGGATGTAGATGAGTTTTCTTTTCCCAGAGATGGAGAAAGGACATAAGGCCAGCATTGCTACTTCAGAAAAGCCTACCGTTCACTAAGAAGGAAGCAGTACTGTCAATGACTTGAAGTAGTTATTTGATTGAGAAAATACCATAATTACTGATAGTCAGATTATGAGAAGAGTAGGAGTTTTCAGAAGTGTGTGACACCTAGCAAGCATTTTGCTCCAATTGCGGGTGTGCCGGTTTATTTATTTATTTATTTATTAAATCTGGAGCTTAGTCTCTCAAATTTTGGAGGCCTGGATTTTCTGCAGGACATAGACTGGGGGAGAGTTTGACTGAATTTAAAGAGTCTGAACTGCTGTAGCCACCAAGGAAAATGGTGGCTGGAAAAAGTATTCCTATATTTAGAGTTGTTAACAGATACATACTTTGAAGTCTGCCCAAAGGCTATCGGTTGGGACCCATATGAGTACTGAAACAGTTTAAGAGATTTTTTTTATGTTTTCAACACATTTTCGTTAAGTCTAGAAGATATTCACAGGACTTAAAATGTCATACCCAATGGCAGATTTTTCCCCTACTCAAAAATATACAATAAACTCCCAGTACATGTTCTCTATTCTTGCAAATTGTCTGATATATTTGTATAGACATATTATACTGTTGGTTCCATTACTAAAAGACACATACCAGAAAACCCAGCTTTAGGGTGTTAAAAGTTAAATCTACATAAGGTGGCTCTGCTTTGTTCTTTTAAGACAGTTCTCAAGCAGCATGAATTAGAAAGTTTCTCAGGCTAGAGCATTACAAATATGGACCTCTTGGATAAAAGACAGATGATGTGTTCTAGATTCTCAGAGACTAAGACGCGATAAATCGACCACCAGCGGCTCCCTCATCAACTCCGGAAGTCCAGCTCGTGAAGAGGCGCGAGCTGGAGTCGACGGGGGACCGCGCCGCTGACCGCCACTGCCGTGAGGATGGGAGGTAAGTCGGCTGTAGAGTGATTTTAGCAGGAGTCAGTGTTAAAGCAGTGCTGAAACTTTAACTCAGACATCAGTTTCAGGTGTTTCAACAACAACAACAAAAAACTCAACACACCCCCCTCTCCCTAAAGACATCTAATATTTTAAGAGACAAAGTAAAATACTCTGCCTCAGTTTCTGAAAGATTTTGTAATTTTTATTATTTGTTTATTATTTTATTTATTATTTATATTTATCTCAAATATTATTTGAGACTACTGAGAGACTACCCTACTATGTTTAAGACCAGTGAGCTATAGCTCACGAAAGCTTATGCTGAAATAAACTAGTTAGTCTCTAAGGTGCTACAAGTATTCCTCGCTTTCATTCCAATTAGGCTCCACCAGCTGGTCAAAACTCATCACACTGATTTCAGTTATCACAAACTTCAACTTAACTTAGTGTTTCTTCACACTTCAAGAGGGCACACTTCAATTATTATCTCTACATGAAAGACTCGAGCAACTACCTACAAGAAAATTGCATTATGGCAAAAATTCTTATTCTGCCCAGCTGATAAGAATCAAGGTCGCACAGTCTCAGCGTACTCAAGTGGAGAAGAAAAGGAAGTGCAAGATACCCAAATCAAAACCTAGAATGGCTTTAAAGGCAACCAAAAAGAGTGTGTGGATTGCTCAGCTCCAAACCACCAACTCAGACAAAATCCCTCTGCCTAGGGCTCTAGATACCCACTTTGCCTTTTAAGAAGTTATTTTTATAATGCCCAAGAATATGTGAGGTGCTTTGCAGAACAGACACAGTTCCTGTCTGAAAGAGCTTACCATATAAATTCAGACATGATACAATGAGTATAATACTAACGGTAAGGGCAGAAAGGACAAGGGCATCTCCCTCTCACCGCTCTCCTTGGGCCTACCTGTTCCCAACCCTCAACACGGTTATCACAGCCCTAGAGCTGCAAGTTTATCCTGGTGCTCTCCTCTCATCTCCCATGCCAAAACAGCTCTACTGCAGAGTACTGCTTAGTTTGCCCACCCCTGAACTATAGCCCGCGGGCCACATCCGGCCTGCAGGCCCTTCCTGTCCGGCCCTTGAGCTCTCGGCAGGGGAGACTACCCCCATCCCCTCCCCCACCTTCCTTACTCCCCCAAAGCCTCAATGCACTGCGCAAGCAATGCTCTGGGAGAAGTGGGGGCAGCGCATTCCTGTGGATCAGCGTGGCAGCGTGTCTGGCCAGAGCCAGACACGCTGCTCTGAGCAGCATAGTAAGAGGGCCAGGGAACTGGATAAGGGGGGCCCAGGAACAGGGAAGGAGGGGATTAGATATGCGTGGGAGTCCGGGGGGGGGGGGGGGGGGGGCTGTCCGGGGACAGGGGTCAGGACAGTCAGGTGGGTTGGTGGGAGAGTCTCGGGGGGAGGCGGTCAGGGAACAAGGAGGGGGTGCATGGGTCAGATTCTGAGGGGGCAGTGAAGGGAGGGGGGGTTGGATGGGGGTGGGGTCCTGGAGAAGTGGTTAGGGTGCGGGGGGATCTCAAGAGGCGGCGGTCAGGGGACAAGCAGCAAGGGGGCTGGATGGGTTGAGGGTTCTGAGGGGGGCAGTCAGGGGGCAGGAAGTAGGAGGGGGCAGATAAGGGGCGGGGGGCCAGGCTTCCCTACCCGGCCCTCTACACAGTTTTGCAACCCCAACGTGGCCCTCGGGCCAAAAAGTTTGCCAACCCCAACTTAGTTCCTCCATACACCCTTTCACAACAGCTTAGTCACCCACAGTATTGCACCGAACACTGTAGCACCAGTGTAAGTAGATGTAAAAGGCAATACACCCCTCTTTCTACAGAAGCCCTTCAGGCTTTGGAACTACAGGACAGGTCTACATGCCAATTAAAAACACCTGGCTGGCCCATGCGAGCTGACTTGGGCCTGCAGGGCTCGGGCTGTTTAATTTCCGAGTAGATGCTGAATCACAGACTGCCTGTGAAGTGGAAGGGTCCAGGAGCCTGGACTCCAACCTCAGCCTGAACAGTTACACCAAAGTGAAACAGCCCCTTTGCCTGAGCCAACTGGTACAGGCCAGCTGCAGGTGTCCAACTGCAGCATAGACACATCCATAGACAAATCTCTGCTTGTATTAAGGTAAAGATTCAGGCGTAACTCTGAGTAAAACTCTGCTTGTATTAATGAAAAGGGGCAAAGTTAATGACAGTCATACTGACCACCTGATTTTTGATCACTGAAAACCTTCAAAAAATTCTCGAATACACTTTTCAAAAGCGAGTATTTGGGTTTTTATTAATTTAAACCCAAATTTTTCATGTCCCAGATCTGCTTGCTCCCCTCCCACAGGAGTCCCTGCTGGATGGTTCAGCATACCTGTACAGAGGGAGAACAAAGAGGATAACTGCTGATTGGTGGCTGTTGGTTGGGGGGAAGGGGGGAAGGGAAGGGGTAGGTAGCCTGGTCCTGATTGCAACAGGACTGCCTCCCCCACACTGCAACTGCAACTTGTCTCGCCCTTCATTTCCTGGAAATGTATCAGTGTTTATTTCAAAAATGTCCTGAACCCATCACACCCCTGCACCCTTCCTGCCTGCCCCCCCCCCCGAGGTTGGGGTGGGGACTTCAGGGAAGGGGTTGGAATGGAGACAGGGAAGAGGTGGGAAGAGGCAGGGCCATATGGAAGGGGTGGAGTGGGGGCAGGACCGGGGGCAGCAAAAAGGGGGGGTGTCAGTGATGCGGCCCTCGGGCCAATGTACGAGCCTCCTGTGGCCCTCGTGGTCATTTGAATTTGAGATTGCTGGCTTAAAACACTTTTCAAGTATAGCATGGATTCGCAAAAAGCATCCAAGAGTTAACTGCATGGCAATTTTTTTGCAAGCAGTCATCTGAAGAAAGGCTATATTAAGAATGCCTAAATTACTGCAGCACTTAGGTTTTAAGTCAAGTCTGACAACTTGTTTGCTGTATCTACATAAAATTGCGTTGAATGACAAGCAGCCTTTAACTCCTAAAGTTTAGGAAAGGTTTCATAAGAAGTTTGGAGATTATGAATATATAAAGAGATGAGCAAACAGTCTTTTTCTAGTGGCAGGTAAAAACATCCACACTTTATAAATGAAGTCATTTGCACTTCAGTAAAAGCTGTATTAGATTTTGCTAGCTTCTGATATTTACATGTCTGTTTAGAAGTCTTCTGTTGGCTGAAGGGCACCTTGAAAAAAAACAATTCTGTATGAAAAAAGCTAGTCATTATGACTGTCATAGGAACACAAGACAAAAGAGCAGAAATGTTTTCAACACCAGAAATATTCAAAGAAATAATTTACACTTTAAAAGCTTACCTTTGTTGAAAGCACTTTAAATGTACTTTGCTCTGGTACTATGGAATGCAGAAGAACAAGGTTTAAGTTGCAGTCTTCTCCTGATGGAAGTCTCAACAATGCGTTCAACTGTTAACAGATAAACATATCTTTGTGATGACCATAGAGTACATTAGCTGCAATTTTCCATCCTATCATTAATTTTAATCCTCCACTGACAACTTTCAGTGATTAATTTAATGACCCTTCACTTGGAATGTTTTAATGAAATGTCAAGCACAAGACAGGAATTTCAAACTGTACTACTTCTTACTGCATTATTCAACAGTGGATTTCAAAGTGCACTAGAAAATAAATAGGAGATGGTTGTTCCTACCCACCAACTAGCTACTCAAAAAGCCTGTTATCTCATCAGTTTGATCTGCATTCTTTAGGAAAGTGTTGCATGACAATAAGAAGATAGCAAAACATTAACAGTGGAACACAGAAAGATTATGCAGCTTCCCTCTTCCCATATACTTTAAACATTTACTTCTGAAGCAAGATGTGCGCATGTAATCTTGACCATTTAAAGCAGATACTAACTGAACATGTATGGTTTTGTTCACCAAGAATGAACAGCTAAGCAACAGAAACCCATATCTGCTGTCAGAATAAGAGAAACCAAGATTGATATGGTGCCAGTAATATACTGAACACAAACATACTGATGCTAGATAGCAATGCTTCATTTAAACTGGTCACCTCATGTCATGATTGTCAGAATAGATCTGAGGATACCAAAAATATGGGAAGTAAAACACCAATATGCACTTTATACCATGTTCTCCCTTAACATTCTTGTAGAAAGTTGTACTTTATTCTGTCTTTTTCATGGTAATTGAATGGACTGACTGATGAGATACAGAGTGTCTGTGTCAGCAAATAGATGTCCTGAAAGACAGAGATGCATATCAACTAAGAAGTTATTTTTCAGTGAACTAATAATCTAATCACCTCTTTTTCAGAAAATTGTACACTGATGTCATCCTTCTGTGCGTTCTTGATCATGAGAGTTACGATTACTTGAGATTCTGTTTGGTACCAGTCATACCTTTAAAAAGAGAAGGACATCAAAACTAAGTTTTCTTGCATGTGATTCAAAAACATGTAAGAGAACTTCAGTGTAATAAAACTCAAGTACTGTTGAGCACAGAAACATTACAGGATTTGTGTTAATTGTTTTGAATTTACACAGCACAAAGGGCTGAGGTTAAGCAGGCAGAATTAAGTTATCAGTAGATTTCCCCTTCTTCCCCAATAGTTAACTCAATGCACTTGAGCAAACAAGAACTGCCAGTGGAACGGAAAATATTTACAACTACTCTATTAAGAAGCAAAAATGTAAATAACTAATTTACATAATTAAGTCTTCAAAAATCTACTTATTGCCAAGCATCACAATACTATTTTGTGCTTCTATAGTGTTTTTCATTCAAGGATCTAAAAGCACCTTATGAATACGATATACCAACACACGTGGGCAAGTCTTCGAATTCTAACTTTGATCTAGAACTAGCAACAGAACCCAGGAGAACTAGAGTTCATTCCCTGCTCTAGAGATGCTAGATAATGCTTCCTCCCTTGAAGTGTTAATTGAGGCTGAATTTCAAGTAAACTGTTTGAAGCAAAGTGCTTCTTAAAAGACCTGCTGCCACCTTTTGCATCCACTGAAGCATTTAGAGCAGGGATCTTAAACTCAAATGACCACGAGGGCGACATGAGGACTAACTATTTAGATAACACTTTCTTAGCCAGAATAGTACATTAGCCCAAGGGCCGCATCACACCCACCCACCCCCACACACATACACAGCTTCCCTCCAGCTCCACCCCCACTCCTCCCTCTCCATGAGTCCCCACCCCTTCCCTGCCCCCATTCCAAACCCGTACCCCAGAAAGTGTGCTGCACACCCTCCCCTTCCCAGAGTGCAGTTTCTGGGCATTTGCACTAGCAGGGGGTGCAGCAGCCAGCACTGACAAGCCCCACTGTCCCTACTACCCCTCACCCCGCTCCCAGGGACCACAGACAACAACCCTCCCTCCATGAAGTGCAGGGTTGAGACATTGCCCAGGAGCCCCCAGGCATTACGTGTGCTGGGGGGCTGCTCCCACCGCCCCAGGAGAGTGGGGCAGACTTAAAGGTGAAGAAAGCCAGAAGCTCAAAGGGGGTGGTAAGTGCAGCAGGATTAACACCGGGAACCCTCCCTGCACCAGACCGTTTCTTTACATGGGGGTTCTTTTTGGTCTGCTCCTACCACTTCAGCTGGGGCAGCTGGTAGCATGGACGGGGGGCATTCTGGGATTAGTAGTACAGCTAGCAGGGCAGGTCCCAGGGCCCCAGTGGCGCACAGCAGCATGCAAACTACAACTCCCAGCACACCTGAGAGAGGGAGAGCACATGGCCCCGAGTTGCCATGGGTGCTCCTCCAAATACCTCCCCCAAAGCTCCCATTGGCCGTGATTGCCAGTTCCTGACCAATGGGAGCTGTGGGGAGTGGTGCCTTGAAGCTGAGACTAACACAGAAGCTATGTTTAACAGCCCTCTTAGAATTGGTATGCTAATGCATTTTTTTCCTTTTTCTTTCTTTCTGTGTATATAAATGCATTTAACTTCTGTTCCATTCTATGCATCCGATGAAGTGAGCTACAGCCCACGAAAGCTTGTGCTGAAATAAACTAGTTAGTCTCTAAGGCGCTACAAGTATTCCTGGCTTTCTTTACAGAAGCTACATGCTGCCCCTCCCTGGGGGGTGAGGGGGGAGGGGGAAGCTGACTGGGGAGAAGGGCGGATGCAGGTAAGAGTGTTTGAGACCCCTGATTTAGAGGAAGAACAATCTTATGTAGCAAGAGCTCTGCTGGGTGGCTTGAGTGGAGGAAAGTAAAACAAAAGGGACAGAGGACTGAGTGCAATTGGCTGCACAGAACTAACTCCAAAGGAGGGCAAATTAAGGTAAAATTTTTGAGGCTTAGACAAACAGATAGCATTCCTTTAAAACTGCAATCCTTTTACTTCTAGTGCTGTTTTTTCACCATTCGAATGTCTATTTAGCCTCTTCAGAATTGAAGTCATTTTTGAGACAATAGGTCATGAGCATGGGCAGCTGGTGAACCGTACATTGGGAAGGCCCGGGTGGTGAGGGGAGGGGAGGAGGTTGAGGGAAGAGACCTCCGGTCCCTCCCCTTCTGCCTGACGCCCTGTCCCCTCCCTTTCTGCTCCCCCTCCCCTGAAGGAGCCCAGAGCACCTTGACCACAGCCACTAGCCGGGGTGCTGGTCAGTGCGGTCCCAGTACCCCCAGTCCTGGGCGATGCTGCCCCACGTCGGCAACAGACCGGCTCTCCCCAGCCCCAGGCAGAACAAGGCTGGGCCATGGAAGAGTGCCGAAAACTGCAGGAGGCAGCCTGGGGGCAGGGCCACACCAAGCTGTTTGGGGAGGCACAGCCTCCCCAGCCTATGATACCCATAATCTGTGGTCTGACAAACTTTAAATGCAAAGAGTATGACCCAAAACCATTTTTTTACAAGCGCTATATAGCAATCAGTCATCAATTACCACACAAGTAGCTAAGCTTACCAGTTTCACCCTATACTTAATATTAGGGAAAAAGTATTGGTCAACTATTACTACAGAGTTCACTTTTTCATCAATTTATACTGTATGAATCATATAGAAATCTCTCTGTTCTGATGCCTAAGCAATATCTAAGGTATGTTTTGCCCCAGTTGAACATTAGTTGGGATACCTAATCCCAAATCCCTAGATATGTTCTGTGAGCTGAGCATCTTCAGTGGAGAGTTCCTGGCCTGACAACAGCCTGTATACATGGACTTTTTAGGACATATTGAAAAGCCGATCTACCAATACATTTTCTGAGAGGATGGGCTGGGGAGTTTAGTGTTGACATGCTAAATGAAGTCATTGCATCTGGGCTTCTGAAGCTTGTACTCGGAGGACAGGCACTCTCAGCATATCTAAATAAATTAATAAAATATCTTTTACGCCACCAGGTTAAACAGTTTGAAGTTTAGGATACATTGGGGCTCCTTACGGCTTGAAAGAAGATTTGGTATTTACACAAACCCAAACCATAAACACGATCAGCAAACATCTGATCCAGTGTAGAGAATTTAGTTTTAACTTGTGCTTTACAGAACAGACTACATTTACCATTTGGAATAACAGCTTGCTAGAAATACACATGCTATATAAAATGATTGTTAAATAATTCAAATGTAATAAAGCTAAAAAAGACTTACTTGATTTTTGATGGTTGGGTTTGCTGCTGTATAGTCTGATTGTGGCACATGACATTTGAAAGACATTAAAAAGTTAATATAGTTCACTGTATCATGATGCACTTTTCAAAGAAACATTCTTAACCATATATATACACACATTGTACATTAACAACTAAATTGCCTTTTTTCTCCCCGATGCACAGTGCATTAACTAAGTTAAACATTTTGAAAACAAATCTCCTGGTTAGTCCCATAACCATTTTCATAGGACCAGCACAAAAGACCTTGAAATCTTTGGATGGAAGAAAAACAAAGAACTGGAATGCTCTGAAGTTGCAAGTGACCGGAATGTTGTGAAAGTGCTTTATAAATAGTAATTCAACTTCTCAATTCAGCCACCTTCTCAGGCAGCAAGTATTATACCCATTTTGCAGGGAACGAAAGAGACAATGGTTAAATGGCTTACCTAAAATCACAAAGGAAATCTACAGGAGAGCTGGGAACGTAACCCAGAGTTCCTGACTTCCAATCTTTTGCTTTTAACCACGAGGCCATTGTCCTTGTGATAAACACTACTCCTGTCAGACTTTCCACATAGTACCTATATTCAATATGCATAAGTTGGGGGTAGTTTGAGAGCAACAGTCTCTAGGACCAACATTGCAAATTGGACAGCATTAGGTCTGGACTTAATATTAGCTGTGAATGGCTCACCAATTACCAAAGCAGTTTCTCCTCTCTGGGCGTTCACACCTCCAGATCATTCCTCCCTTTCTCCCCCAATTGAATTTACCTTGCTTTCTTGCCTGCATATTTATGCCTGCCTCTGGAGATTTCCACAACATTCATTTGATGAAGTGGGTCTTAACCCACAAAAGCTCATGATCCCTATAATCTGTTAAGTCTGTCTATAAGGTGCTACAAGACTCTGTCGCTAGAGTGCATAAGTGTAATTGATTACTCTTGCAAGATTAATCATTATGTAATGGACAAAATTAGACTTGCTTTATTATAAAGCTTATGCACATTGATATAACTGCTAGAACTGTGTGCTTGTTTAATCCTTTGTAAGAGTCTCTGTAAGTCTGACATCAACGAGGAGGAGTTTAGGCTAATGTTAACCCCCCACAAAAAATGCTATAGAGTAGGAAGATTTAAGTTAGTTTTAGAGCCTGTTAATATGAAGCAACTAAGAAAAGTCTCAAAGCATGCTCTTGTTTAGTGCCACAATTAAGAATAAGCAGCAAGTATGTTAAGAAAAAGCCTTACCATTTCAATCTGTGGTCCTGCTGTAGGGACAAAAACAAGTTGCATTTTTCAAACAAGAGCAACATGATTAATTTACTAGGTAAATTTGCTTCTTTCAGCTTTCTTCAACTATTCAGAGAGATTCTGTATTTGTATCAACACTAATTGTATCTACAGATTTAATTTCAAGGTGTTCAATTTCAAAAGTCATGTGAAAGGACAACTGCAACACAAATGTATGTTCTGATTAACAGGATGATTGCACCTTCTGATCAATAGTTCCTAACAAGTGAAGATGTAACAGACTTCTGTTATGACATGAAGGTTTTGGCAAATCAGGACCTAAAGCTTTGGTTTAAGATCTTCTGCAGTACTTTGTACCTTCTTATCCATACGTTAGATATTCCTGCTCAAGTTGGAAAGGTAATTCTGATAAGAACTCTAGTTTAATAGAGGAGAGTGATGACATTTAACAAATGAAGAGTTAAGGTTATTTGAGCAACCCTAACTGTGCAATACGATATTATCAGAATTTTTTTCCATATAGACCTTAAAAAAAAAACATTTTGCCAGCAATTCTAATTTAGAGATATTTAAGGTTGGTCCCCCTTTCAAGAAGTGAATAGCAAAGCAAAAATCATTGCTTTTTGCTTCTTCATAAGGGACAAAGTGCCTCAAAGACTTTTTAAAAACGCTGCTTTACTAACATTAAAAATACCATGTTTTGAATTCTATTTTTGCTAGAAAATCCTCTGGAGAATCAGTAAAATGACATCACAAAATGACTAACAGGGACAAGAACAAGCTCAACTTGGAAGAAAAGCTCATTGTGGCATATGACATGGCATCCTCTCCCTTCTGAGAATAGAAAAAACTCCAACCACAGTCCTTCAAAGTGTTCCTCCAACAAAATCAAGATAGTCAAGACCGGATATTCTTGTTATTTCTTCAGCAAAAGAGAAAAGCGACTGAAAAAATCTTGAGGCCATCTTTATATGATCTAAATAGGGCCCTACCAAATTCATGCCTATGAAAAATGCATCACAATCTGAGAAATCTGGTCTCCTCCCCCCCCCCCCCCATAAAATCTGGTCTTTTGTGTGCTTTACCCCATTCTATACAGATTTCGAGGAGACCAGAATTTCTCAAATTGGGGGTCCTGCCCCAAAAAGGAGTTTCAGGGGGAGTCACAGGGTTATTTTAGGGGGAGTTGCAGTACAGTAAACCTCGATTTAATGGACTAATTCGGGCGAGGGGGTGTCCGTTAAATCAGAAAGTCCGTTATTTAATTTAAAAAAAAAACAACGAGCTGTCGGAGCAGCAGCCCGCCCGCCACAGGGCCGGGGAAGCAGCTTCGCAGCCCGCCCGCTGCTGGGACCCGGGCGGGAGCCGGCAACCGTCAGCCAGCCCACCCGCCCGCTGGCGGGACCCGGGCGGGAGCTGGGACCCGGCAGCCAGCCAGCCAGCCCGCCCGCAGGTGGCGGGACCCGGGAGCCCGCCCGCCCGCAGGTGGCGGGACCCGGGAGCCCGCCCGCCCGCCCGCAGGTGGCGGGACCCGGGAGCCCGCCCGCCCGCAGGTGGCGGGACCCGGGAGCCCGCCCGCCCGCAGGTGGCGGGACCCGGGAGCCCGCCCGCCCGCAGGTGGCGGGACTCGGGAGCCGGGAACCAGCCCACCCGCAGGTGGGAGAAGGGAGCCGGCAGCCCGCCCGCTGGCGGGACTCGGGCTGGACCCGGGAACCGGCAGCCAGCCCACCTGCTGCCTGGACCCGGGCGGCAGCCGGCAGCGAGCCCTCCCGCTGCCGTGACCCGGGTGGCAGCCGGGAACAGGCAGCAAGCCCTTCTGTTGCCTGGACCCGGGCGGCAGCCGGGAGCAGGCAGCCAGCCCGCCCACCAGCCAGACCTCCCGCTGCTGTGACCCGGGCAGCAGCCGGCAACCAGCCCTCCCGCTGCCTGGACCCGGGCGGCAGCCAGGAGCCGGCAGCCAGCCCGCGAAAAACGGATTTGGAATGCATCGGACTTGCTCATAAATTTTGTCCGTTGCATCCGAAGTCCGTTAAATCGGGGTTTTACTGTATTGCCACCCTTACTTCTGAACTGACTTCAGAGCTGGGCTTCCGGAGAGCAACAGCCACGCTCTGAAGGCAGCGTCCCGCCAGCAGCAGCGCAGAAACAAGGGTGGCAATACCATACCATGCCATCTTTACTTCTGCAATGCTACTGCTGGCGATGGCTCTGCCTTCGTAGCTGGACTCCCAGCCAGCAGCTGCCACTCTGAAGGCAGTGCCACTGCCAGCAACAGTGCAGAAGTAAGAGTAGAGGTACCACAATCCCACCTATAAATAACCTTGTGACCACCCCACAACTGCTTTTTGGGTCAGGAACCTTACAATTACAACATTGTGATATTTCAGATTTAAATAGCTAAAATCATGAAATTTAAGATTTTAAAAATACTATGACCATGAAAATGACCAAAATGGACTGTGAATTTGGTAGGGCCCTAGATATAAAGGATAAATACCAGACTTACAAAAAGAGTTATGATCCTCAGCTGTCTGTTGTTAAATTAATATCAACTCATACTGCCCCACTGATCTTTCTTTTCCAGTGCACACTGTGAAGGGAGTAAGTCTGCAGATAGTCACAGTGGAGGAGAAAGTAGCCTTATGAGCTGCTACTTCATATCCACAGCCGATACATCTATGAAGCCTCTGGGCAACTTAGGAAAAGTAGGTTGCACCAAAGTGTGGGAAAAGCTGCACTAAGTTGCATGCTCTCTGTCAAGACTGGCCAACCTACGCCAAGAATTAGTAAAAGTTGACCACTGCTTCGGGCAGTGCTCTCTCACTGAAGACTACATTTCTACTCCAGATCACAGCTGGTTCCAGCAACTAGTAGGAGCATGGTTATTGCTGCTTTATTATGGTCTCTCGGCCAGAGGGATGAGAATGGTTCTTTTGGGGAAGGAAAGACTTCAGAGAAGTTGAGGCCCAAATCTCTAACTCTCCATTGGTTTTCCAGCCCCCACATATCAATCTTGCAAGCTTCTATTTTGGGATACAGAGTGCAAGACATGCTCCAACATCACTACAGGGCTCTTACATTAAGTTGGTCTCCATGTACTTCTACACAAGGGCAGCATATGGAGTCAAACTGTGTAATATAAATTGGATTTAAGATTATGTTCATTGGCAGAATTTACCAACACAGGATTTGCATGACAACTAAGAAAATTTCTGAAATATCTGGATTTTTGTTCTCAAAGTCTGAACTTAAAACAGGTACTTTTCCCATCTGCATGACTAATTCTGGCATGGATTTTTTCTTTCAAAAATCTAAAGCAACATTTATAAAATGTAAGCAAAAAAAGTCTTGGGGCACTGATCCTCACAGAAACAATTGGCGCACCTAGTAGTTTATGCTATAAAGATTTCAGATTTTGAAATAATGTTTAAAAGCCTGGCAAATATCAAAACAAGTACAAAATAAATGAAGCCACTCTTACTGTTTAGTGTTTCTTCGCATCTTTTAATCCAAATAGTAAAAGAAGTATCCACATCTAGAAGAGATTGAATATACAACATTTCAGTATCTCAAATCTATTAATCTAACAATGGGTACTGTTACTTGTCATGAGGATGCATAAAGGGGAGACTTGCAACTATGGAACTGGTTTGCTTTGATTCTTAAATACAGAAGACTAGATATTAAGTGTCAAGACTCCTTCAAATCAATTATACTATGTTTGATATTAGTATTTAATTACATAACTAACTCCCCAGCTTTGTTGGGCTGGATGTTAATACACTGATCAGCAAGTCAAATTAAGTTTGAACTGACCCAAATCTAGTATTCAGCTTTCAGGCTTCCTCACCACTTCCATTTAACTGAGAGGTTGGCAACCTTTCAGAAGTGGTGTGCCGAGTCTTCATTTATTCACTTTAGTTTAAGGTTTCACGTGCCAGTAATACATTTTAACATTCTTAGAAGGCATCTTTCTCCCTAAGTCTATATAACTAACCTATTGTACGCAAACAAGGTTTTCAAAATGTTTAAGAGGCTTCATTTAAAATCAAATTAAAATGCAGATCTTACGCCTCTGGCCTGTTCAGCCCGCTGCCAACCTGGGGTTCCATTCACCTAAGCTGGCAGCAGGCTGAGCGGGGCCTGTGGCCAGGAGCAGCAGGCAGGAACCCGTGGCCGGGAGCAGAAGAATTTTTGTGTGCACATGGCCTGTCACAAATTAGAGGGAACATTGAGAGGGGGTACCTAACTTCTTCCTGGTTCTAGCCCAGTCTCTGTCTCTCTCTGCACTGAGCTGAGGGTGCAATGAGCACAGGGCTGAAGGAGTAGGCTGGAGGTTGGGGTGCAGGGTCTGGTCAGGAGCTCAGGTTTGGGGCAGGAGGTTTGGGTGTGGAGCGCTTACCTGGGACAGCTCCCAGTTGGTGCGAGGGGGGTCAAGGTGGGAATGTTGGGCGTGGCGGGGGTGCAGGAACTCCCGTTTGGTGCTCAGGGTGGAGGTGGGGACGTGGTGTGTGTGTGTGCAAGAGTCAGGGCATGGCATGTGTGTGGGGGCTATGTATGTGGGGGGGGGTGCAGGGGTTAGGGCAGGGAGCATCCCTACGACCCCAGCCCACACTCTCAGCCTCCTGCCCTGAGCAGCTCACGGCACTGGGCTGGAGGGGGATATACCCTGATTCCCCAAGCCCCCACCCCCCATGTCCTCGCCTCTTCTCCGCTTCCCCCCCCTGCCCCCCCGGAGAAGCAAGGGCGCTGCAGCTCAGCGTCTCCCCCTTCCCCGGGAGATCAGATACAGATTTCTAAAACAAGTCTGTTTGCAAATGAGGTTGTATCAGTTAGCTGTAAAGGTAGGAAATGGTGTAAATAAAAAAAAAATCACAGACGCCAAGACAGTAAAATTCAAAATCTTATCAATTTTAGAAGGGACTTGCACTCACATACAGGCAGCTTAATATCAATCAAGTATGATCTTAGCATAACCTGATTGGTTTTGAAGAAACTCTATAGAGAATGAAAAAAAATAATCATTCAAGGACTCAAGTGTATTCTTTTAGGACAGTGTGCACATTGCATGTGAAGAATACATAGGCTTATAAAGTAAATCATATTTGCTAAACAAGTAAAAAATAAAGAGATTCTGTAAGTATATCAGCAAGTATATCAAAAGTAGGATGACTGTGAAAGAACTGCTGGATCTGCTATATTACAGGGGATTAAAGGAAGTAATTAAGGAAGATAAGGTCATTGCTGAGAAGCTAAATGACTGTTTTGCATCAATCTTCACTTCAAAGGGTATTGGGGAGATTCCAATCTTGGCCCTGCTCTTCTCTAGAAATAACTGAGGTATTATCAAATATTAAAAAGAGATGCTAAAAGAAACTGATAATTTAAGAGAGAAATAAAGCACTAGGCCCAGATGTTATATACACTGAAGTTCTGAAAGAGTTGTGCTAACAAAAATATGAAATTTAACTATAAACCAGTGACAGCCCTCTGGAACAAGAGTGATATAAACGCTGTACCTTTCTTTTAAAAAAGGTTTTGAGGGGTAAACTTGAGAATTACAGACAAGTAGGCCTTACATCTGTACCAGGCAAACTGGTTAAAACTATTATCCAAAATACAACACATCAAGAAGTTGTTAATCTGATAAAACGTAACCAGCATAATTTCTGCAATGGAAAATAGCATCTCACTAGTCAATAGTAGAGGGCAAAGGAGAACAGGTTGACAGTTTATTTTAGACTGGTTTCCAAAAGGCTTTTTGACAAGGTCCCTAGTCTCACAAGAAGAAACTAAAAAAGTTAAGCAGTTATGTGGCGGGGGACAGAAAATATTGTCCTGCATCAAAAACCATCAGCGATCCCGAAATAGCTCTGCATGTCCGCCGAAAAGCTGCCGAATGCGGAAGTAATTCATTCGGTAGCTTTTAAACAGTGCCAGGAGCGCGCAACCCCACTGGGAGCACTCGGCGACCCCGGGTTTGAGAAACCCTGTCATAAAACAAGAAAACACTGAACGAAACGGAAAAGTAGAAAAGTCAAAACTGATTAAGGAGACATTTTTTCACCCCGTGCATAATTAGATTATGGAACTCTTTGCTACAAAAAGTCAATGGAGGCCAAAAATTTAGCAAGATGGGGGAAAAAAAAAAAGCAGGTGGGAACGTGTGGAGGGGGAGATTGGATATTTATATGAACAAGAATATCCAGAGTCACCACAATTAACAAAAATACTAAAGCTCTCTTTCAGGGTTTAAGGCAATCTCTAGAGATCATGAGGAGACTGGATGTGGGCAGACAGATTATCACACAAC
The DNA here is from genome assembly GCA_032164245.1 of Sternotherus odoratus. NCBI lineage: Eukaryota > Metazoa > Chordata > Testudines > Kinosternidae > Sternotherus > Sternotherus odoratus. Next base: position 248,619,602 of record JAVMKO010000001.1, read on the forward strand.
TGTTAACTGCAGGATTATTATATTTTCCCCTCAGTATAAGGTACTGGCCACTGTCTGAGATAGAATACTAACTAAATGGGTCTTGGATCTGATCAAGTAAGGCAATTCTTACATTCCTGTGTATTTCATGTAACTTGTGGGTTTCAGTTTCTCAGTGCTCCCTCCCTATGCCCCAGAAAAATATGAGTGTTTTATTTTTTGGGTGGTGCCCTAGGGAGGATTCACAACCACCCTGGAGAAATCATTTTGTTCTGAACTGCCTTGCAGCTTATCAAGACATGACCACTCTTCCTTTTCCCGTAATTGGGAAAAAAGGCCAGTTTTTCAAAAGCACCATACTTCACCAGTTCAAGAGTTCAGGAATCCAGAGATTAAAGTATTAGTAACTCCATATGACAGAAAACTAGACCCTTAGCCCAACTAAAAAGTAAATTAAGTGATGAAAAACAGGGGACATTAAAGACTCTTCTGTAGTGTATAATCAGTATAATCTAAGGTAAGAGAGTCACAAGAATGGCTTATGAGCTCAGACATATATCTGGAGTTGTATAAACTCCAAAGAAACTGTGCAGAGAAAGTTATGTTTTTATTAGTTTACAATTTCACATTGTATAAGAGGAATTCAGTCTATTTCTATTGAGCTTTTCCATGATGCTCATCACCACAGTATCAGATCACCTCAAACACCTGAATTTTTCTGCAAAGTATGTCTGAAGCAGGGAAATATCCCCATTTAACCCATAGGGAATTGAAATACATGGGCTTACATTTTCAGAAGTGACTACTGATATTTCATGGCCAATTCTATATGCCTTAGAAGGGCTTTATTTTCAGGGGAGGGGGTGCTCACTTACGTTTCACATGAGTCTAGCTGGGTATCCAAAAGTTGTAGTACCTGAATCACTAGTAACTTCTGAAAATCATGTTCTTCAATTTAACCTGAGCCTTATAGAAGCTTTTAAATATTTACTGATTAGTGTGCAAAAAAGTGTAGTTTCAATACTTACTGTCCAATTTCTGTCCTTCTTTGAAAGACTCTAGAGCAGAAGCATAGTTTTTGATATGGTATTCACTTATCCTGACATACACACAGAAAAAACAAGAGCATGGTAGTTATGTTTCCAATTAAATTCACATTTCTGCTAAGCACAGTTTATTTTACTTTACACTGTATTAGGGTGGAAAAGTAGTCAATGATCTATTATATTTGACTTTAATGAACAAAAGCTACAGATTTGTCATAACTGTAATTTGTAAGTTACAATTAACTGGGATGCTAGGAACAGAATAACATTGCAAAGGTAGAAACATGGAGGAATTTGGCACATTGTCTATTAATACAAGAGCTCTATTACTGATACTTCACAGTGAATCACCAAAATCAGAGTAAAACTGGTACCAAGTTTAAAATGACATTGTCCAACAGCCCTCTTATAAAGATCCAAATAATTAAAGCTATGAATGCTCCCCACATCCTCTCCTCCTTGAGACTGACCCTCACCACGTTAAATTAGTCTGCCTTTTATAAAAGGGCAATGGAGACCTATTATCTGATGCAAACTAGTGCTACAATGAGTACATTGTATTTTAAAAAATCAAAAATGGAAACTTGCTGCCCGTGGCTTGTTAAATGGTTACATACCCTTTCCTGAGAAAAGCTGTGGCATCATTGGGATTGAGTTCTAGGGACTTCTTTGCATCTGCAACAGCATCTGTAGTAAGCCAGTTTTGCATGTTAGTCTCTTAAGAATTGCATTATTCCAGTTACAGATCTTAAACCAAAGACCTAAAAGGCAAAGTGACAATTCAATCCCAACTAAACATTTAGCCATAATCTCAACACCTTCAAAAATATGGCACAGAGCCTGCAAATAAGCAGTCAGATGTTTTTTTAATGTAGCGTACATTACTCTGTTCCAGAAATACTGTAACTTAATTTACCCTAATGTTGTATTTGACTTGAATCTGGAGACAAAGCTAACACTGTGCATTTTATCATTTTAACACAAAGTAATTCACATACTAAAGGTGTTGCCTCAATGAATAAGTAGTTTGAGGTTAATGCAACAGTTAGATTCCTGAGCTCCATTTTTAAATCTTAAATGAAGAGCGTAAAGTATTAGTTTTCTTCATCTATGCAGAAAGTCATGCTACTGAAGTACAGCAATTATCTTACAATATAGTCATCATTCAAATCTGCTACAGCTACTCATGGGGGAATTCTGCACCCCTGCACAATGCAGAATTTTGAAAAATTAATATTGGGCACACAGAATTTCCTTTTTTTCCCTACAGAAATGGGCTGCAGAGATGTTCGGGGGCACTGGACCTGGCAGAGCCTGGCTCACAAATAGAAGACAGGGCCAGAGGGAAGGAAAGGAAACTCAAGGTTTCCCAGAATGCTCTGAAGGAAGAAGGCGGTGGCACCTTGGCCCCACCATCAGGCTGTTTCTCCCTTTGGATCCCTGAGCTCTGGATGGTGTAGGTCCTGAGTGTGTCAGGTTGGGGGGCTGGTCTCTGGGCGGCAGGGGTGAGAGTGTCAGGGAGTGGGCCCATGGCTGGGCTGGGAGGGTAGTGGGGGAGAACAGGATTTGAGTGTCTGGGATGGGGGAGGGGAGACAGAGAAGCAGGAACTAGTGTGTCATAAGGGTTTCTTTCTCTCTCTACTCCTGGGGGAAATTTTGTGTGTCTGTATTGTTACAGACATACTTGCTGACAGTAAATTACCAAACTAATTTGAAATAAATTACCAAACTAATTGAAATTGGCGTGATTATATAGTGTTATTTTGACAAATAACATTTGCAGAATTTTAAAACCTTGTGTGCAGAATTTAAATGTTTTGGCTTAGAATTTTTAATTTTTTGATGCAGAATTTCCCAGGACCATACAGCTAGTCTATTCTTCATTCTGCTGCTCTGCCCACTAAGTGCAATGGACTGTAACCTACAGTCAATCAGAATGTTTGGGTTTAAGCTGTGCATTCTAAGGCCAATTCTACTCAAAATTTAAGGTTTATTTTTATTTTTTTAAGAACTGTAGCAGACACTGAAGAAACCATTTAGAAAGTGAAACTTTTCTCAAAACAGAACATATTTAAAATGTTACATCACTTTTAAGAAAATAAGGAGAACGTTTAAGTCATAAATCTAGTAACTAAAATAACTAAGCAATTAACTTGAAACAATGGGTTATTCTTTCATTAGTGTATTCAGCACATTAAAAGGAAAGTTAGGACTGCAAAGCTTCCATGAGAGACCAGAAGTGATCAGATATTAGATAAGCTATATTAGTGGCAAATGTGGGTTGCTTTAATTGGAAGTTACAAATTCCTAATACTATACTTCACTTGATTAAGACATCTTTCTGTAAGGAATGTCATAATGTGGTCTTAAAGAGACACAAAGTACAGTTTAAGATATGTTACCCCAATAATTCTGTAGAAGAATATGAGCATAAGCTCTTTGACAGTAATATTCTGCATCATCCGGCTTCTGTTCCAAGGCCACTGTCAGCTTCTGCAAATCCAAATACAAAAATTTAACATGACAGTTTCTGTAAATCCCTCTAACAATAGAACCCAGTGTGTAGCTCACGGTGAAATGTGCTGCTGGGAAAAACACACAACCCCCCCCCCCCCCAACCCAACACTACCAATTAGCACAATTTTGCTTTAAGTAAAATTACACTAGAACTAAATATCCTGAGCTCATGGAAATGCCTGACTAGTCCTCAGTTTTGATTCCCAAAGCCTTTACCTTACAACGAACAGAGTTCAAAATATGATTGACCCGTACATATTTATTCAAAATACTTTTGTGAAAAAGAGCAAACGTGTTTTGAATAAGTTATAGTACACCCATTTCCATGATGCATGTGCAGCACAGACCAATTTATAACTCCCCAAAATGAGCAGCAATAATTGTTCCCCAAGGCGTCTGTGTAATATCAGATCAGATTCTACGGACAATTTTTTTTAAACAAAACGATTCTTAATAATTGCACCCACCTGTAACACACACTTAAAGCTTGGGTTCACACACAGAAAAAGGCTGCAGATATGTCTGTCGTTACTTTGTGATATTTCTATCTTTGGTTTAAAAGTGGAAACCATTCCCAAAATTCATCTTTTCCACTCCATTCTTATTATACTAGACCCTCACTAGAACGCGGGATTTAGGATCTATGCCAAGTACCGGGTTATATAGACTCACGTTTTTGTGACCGAACTAAATTTGGGATCCATGGCTGTGACCGCATTATAACCGAATTCATGTTATATAGATGTGAGGGTCTAGCAAAGGTCTGGTGTATTAAGATCTTTGCTTGGGCCCCAAATCTCTAAAATTGTCCCTATCAACGAAATGATTGCAAGAGCATCATTTATCTTGGCCTCAATTCCAGTTACATCTAGCCCCTCTCCAAATCCTTCAGTCATTTTTCCTTACCTAGACACCCACTTGAAAACCTTTGCCCGTGCTCTCAAATTATTGTACAATTTCATATCAGTATCCTAAGTACTTGTTTTTTATCCTCTTTTGTTCCCCATACTACTCACAAACATTCCCACAGAAGTAGAGAGTTAAAGAAACCCCTATGACAGCCCAGTTCCTTTTTCTCTGCCCCATCCCCATTAGAGCCCAGCTGGGAGCCAAGCACCCACAACCCCTTCACCCCAGAGCCCACAGGGGCTCCGTAGCCCAGACACCTGCCCCCGCCTTCCCCTCCCAGAGCCCAGCTGTGGCCCCACCACCTGCCCTGACACCCATCCTCTCTACCCCTCAGAAACCCAGGGATCCAGAGGGAGAAAGAGCCTGATGCTTGGCTTGTGTTGAGTCTCCTGTGTGCCAACCTCTCCTTCCCTGGCGGTGTGCTAGGAACCGCAGCTACCAGGAACTTTCTAGCTCCTCCCTGCTTCCCCCAGGGCATTGTCTTCTATCATGAGCTGGGCTCTGCTGAGTCCAATGGCCCCTAGTGGCAGCAAGCAGCACTTCAGCCCCTTTCTGTGGGAGAAAGGAAATTCTGTGCAAAGAAATATTAATTTCCACAAAATTCTGCATTGCACAGTGGTGCAGAATTCCCCCAGGAGTACTGTACCTGAAATCTAGTCCTTTGCTTCCTGATATGGTTCTACCCTCTCTTCAAAAATCATTTATTCAAGATAACCTAACTCAAGTATTATGGTAGAGGAAACAAAAACTATTCAAGTAATACGTAAAACTTCAGTGCTCAGTTACTCTGCATCTTTCCTTGCAAAACATTCTTCATCTGTATGTTATTTAAACTGTAATCTACTCAGAGTCGGGATCCTGTTTTTATCACTGACTGTAATGCACCTAACCCACATAGTTGGCACTTCATAAAAATGCTAGTGCTGAAAATAGCTACTTGAGACAGCCTCCATAATAACAAACAGTCCTGTGGACAGACATTATGGTCTAATAGTAGAGAGAAGAAGGGTTCAAGAAATCTGGATTCTTATTCCAGTCTTAACACCTACTCAGCCAGGCTGCTACAGAGTCACTTCAGCACTCTGTGCCTCCATTCCCCTAACTTTATAACACTTTTCTACCTTGTCTAACCCACACACCTTCTGGGTGCGGTGTTGTGTCCCATCTAGTGGCAATGAGACCACTTAGGCCAGGTCTACACTACCTTTTGGATCTGCAGGTAGTGATCAATCTATCGGGGGTCGATTTATCACAGGGGTCGGCAACCTTTCAGAAGTGGTGTGCCAAGTCTTCATTTATTCAGTCAAATTTAAGGCGTCACATGCCAGTCCAGAAGGGGCAGGGCTTCAGGCAGAAGGGGAGGGGCTGCGGGGTCAGCCCGCCACTGCTATGGGGTTTCCCCCACAGGCTCCAACCAGCTGGGGTCCGCCACCTGCCCCCACTCAGCTCCTGCTGCTAGCCTGGTGTAGGGAACCCAGGCTACCAGTGGGCTGAGATCTCAGCTGGCAGGAGCCTGCGGTGGAACCCCCAAAGCAGCGGCGTGCTCAGCGCTTAGCCCACCGCCGCTCTGGGGTTTCCCCCTTGCAGGCTCCTGCCAGCTGAGATCTCAGCCCACTGGTAGCCTGGGTTCCCTACACCCAGGCTACCAGTGGGCACTGAGTGGGGCAGGCAGCAGAACCCCAGCTGGAAAGGAGCCAGCAGGGGAAACCCAAAGTGGCTGAGCCTTTCGCCGCGTGCCAGCGGAAATCGCCTCACGTGCCACCTTTGGCACGCGTGCTGTAGGTTGCCAACCCCTGATTTATCGCAGCTAGTCTAGACGCGATAAATCGATCCCCAAGCGCTCTCCTCTTGACTCCGGGTTGCGCAAGAGGCGCAGGCGAAGTTGACAGGGGAGCGGCAGCAGTCGACTCAGCGCCATGAAGATGCTGTGATAAGTAGACCTAAATAAGTCTACTTCAGCTACACTATTCCCGAAGCTGAAGTTGTGTACCTTAGGTCAATCCCCCCACCCCATCCCCAGTGTAGACCAGGGCTTAGAGACAGAGAAAATTAATCTACTCTACAACCTTAGCCAACAGCCAATTGACTTTTAGCTCATGAACTAAGCTCCAGAAGTCCCAGGTTTGATGATCCTGGTTGCTGTCGGCGTTACACCTGCAGAGACTTTGAGGCTCAGTTTGATAGCTCCCAAAGTGCTCAGAGGTGCTTGTACAGGAACTGCAACTAAAAAGTTAACCTTATGCTAATGTTAATGTGCTTTAAGTAGAGAAACTCCACATAGTCTTATCTACTAAGGGCTTGTCTACACTACCTGCTGGATAGGCGGCCATGGAGCGATCCAGCAGGGGTTGATTTATCACTGAATGCTGGACCGTCAACTCCGATACTCCACCAGAACAAGAAACGCAAGTAGTGTTGAGGGGAGAGCACCAGCTGTCAACTTAGGGTATGTCTTCACTACCCACCGAATCAGGGGGTAGTGATCTATCTACTGGTGATCAATTTATCGCGTCACATCAAGTTGAAATAAATAGATTGTCACGGGCACTGCCATCGACCCCAGAACTCCAGCTCATCAAGGGCTTGTCCTCACTACGGCAGGGATGCATCGATTTTTTGGCGATTGATTTATCGTGTCTCGTTAAGACGCAATAAATCAATCGCCAGCGGCTGCCCAGTCAACTCCAGAAGTCCAGCTCGTCAAGAGGCGCAAGCTGGAGTCGACGGGGGACCGCGCCGCTGGCCGCCACGAGGTAAGTCGGCTGTAGAGAGGTCAATTTCAGCTACATTATTAACATAGCTGAAATTGCATATCTACAGTCGATTTCCCCCCTAGTGGAGACCAGCCCCAAAAGGCGCAAGCTGGAGTCGACGGGGGAGCCCACTGCCGCCATGAGGACGGCAGGTAAGTCGACCTATGATGCGCCGACTTACGCAACTTCAGTTACATGAATAATGTAGCTGATCTTATTGTGACGCCTCCCCCTAGCGCAGACCGAGCCCCTCTGCAGTGACGACATCCCGGACGTCACCTCAGCTACTCCTCATGTCGCTAAATTGCCTATCACGGGTCGACCCGCGCGGGGCAGTGTAGACGAGCAGCACCAGGCGCGCCCACAACCACACGTGGCCGAGCGACCGGCCGAGGCCCAACCCGGGACACTCCAATGTGCGCCGCCTCCTCCCGCCGAGGACACGGGCCGGGCTCTACTGACGCACCGACGGCGACGCCGGGCCCCCGCCCCCCCGGCCTCTCACCTGCGCCGCCGCCCCGGGGTCCTGCTCGACGTCACCGTCCGGGAACCTGGCGAGAGAACGACACAGCAGCGCGCGGTTAGAGGGGGCCGCGGCGGCTCCGGCCGGGGCCGCGGAGCGGGGAGAGGGGGAGACTCACCGCGGACGCTCCGGGTCGAGGGCCGCCGCCATGATGCTGCCCGCTTCGCCACCTGGGGACCGCTGAGCGACAACAAACCCGCCCGCAGGCCCGCGCCGCGCGCGCGCGCACAGAGGCGGATAGGACCGAAGGGGGTGGGTGACGTCACTTCCTTTCGTCCACTAACCGTCGCGGGCCAGCCCCACGTGACGAAGGCACGCTGACGCGGTCGGCACCGGTTGCCGCCGCTCGTTGGTTGCTCGCGCGGAGTCAGCCTCGCGCCCTCTAGCGCAGGAGGACTGGGAGCGAGGAGCGCTCAGCCCGCTCCTGCCCCACCCCGCAGCGGTTGGCATGGCAACGCCAGGAACCTCCGAGGTCCCTGCAGGCTCCGGGCCCGGCCGCGGACCCCAGCCCCGAGCCAGCGGGGCCTCCGGCGCGTGGACCCCGTCCGGCCGCGGCAGCGTCCTCCCCCGGTCCAGGTTCCCGCCGGCAAAGGGGGCGCCGGGGGGTCCGGGCTCAGCTCTGGCGGGTCCTCCCCTCCACACTCGGTCTCCTCCAGACCAGAGAGGCGGCGTCCCGCCCCGCGGTCCTCCAGTGAAGCGGAGCCGGCGGCTCTTTCCCGGGCGGGGCCACAGGGCGCGCTCCCGGTGCTCTTGCCCGCTCATTTAGCAACGGGCAGCTGCAGAAGTGGTCGCTAAATAACCAGCCCCTCCGCTGCAGCCGCCGGCGGGCCCGCCCCCTGGGTGGAGGCGGCAGCTGTTCACACCGCTCGCCTGCGGGTCAGTGAGACCATCTCCCACGAGCAGGTTGGGTCTTCCCCAGGTAGCATCACCAGACCGCCAGGCGGGGTCGCCATGGTTTAGGGGAGCCCTGGCCTGTGAAAGAAGAGAGTTGGCACCCAGCTGTTTTTTAGCTTCTAGGTCTGGTGCCATTGAGGGTTGCTGGGTGCTCGGTTTTCAACTGGAAAATCGGGTCCAAAAGGAGTTGGGGACCCGAAGTGGCACCAGAAGCAAAAGTCGAGTTACTGCGCCCCCAGGGGAGGCAGGGTGACATTAACCCAGAGCAGCCTCTATGCAGCTGGGACTGCCTCAGACCTGCAGCCAGGCTCCTAGAGACAAGCCCGTGAGAGGGGAGGAAGGAACAACAGGGCAGGACCTAGGGCGAGGGGCGGGGAAGAAGAGGCAGGGCCTTAAAGGTCCAGTTTCCAGCATTTACAAAGGTGTTAAGAGTCCTGGAAAAATAATGCTGCAGTGTCAGTGGTTGTTTGGTTCTCTTTATCACCTGATTGAATCAGCACCTGATTGAATGATGCCAAATTCAAGCTGCATTCTGATTGCCAGTGCTGAGGAAGGCTGCCTCAAGATGCTAACCTGGCAGGGGGAGGAGAGTGAGTTCAACATCTGGCCATAGTCAGTCACACTTCAAGGCCTGATGAAAGTTTTTCCTATCACCACTCCAGGGGCAAGAAGGGTTCAGTGTACCGAGGCAGAAGAGTGAGCAGAATAGGGGAACAAGCAGGGGAACTAAGCTATATGGGAAGTGGTAGGATGTGACACAAAGGCCCATCGGTATCAGCTTGGAAACAGTTCATTGTTCTATAACAGCACCTGACATGAATACTATGAAAGCTGTATGATATCTGTAATGTTATGTGAGATCTTAAATGAAAGCCAGCATCACACTGATCCTCAATTGTTGGGTGATGTATATAGGGATGATATTTAAGGAGTTGTGTATATGTACTGAAAATATATTTTAGACTCTGCGACCGGGGCAGGGTTGACAAACAAATTTTGCGAAAGGTAGGTCTGCATATGTTCATGTGTCAATTAAGCATTGTAAGCAAACACAATGGGAGCCCATTTTGTATACGGAGTCAATGCAAGTATGTGAACATAACTTGGAGAAAGAACATCAGGACAGGAACCATGGGGGTCATCTTGACTCCAGGGACAAAACAATGCATTTTGGGAAATACAAGGAAAAACAAAAGGATATTTTGTTATCCAACAATAAGAGAGCAAAAAGGACAGAACTTTTTGCGTTCATGAAAAGTGGATTGCAGCCATGTTGGTTAGTGAAGCTTGGCGATTGCCTTACATGAGAAACTACTTTAGACAAGGATTTTACCCTGTTAAATTTTGCACGCTAAGAAGTATGTTGTAGTCTGTTTTATATGTAAAAGACAGTTACTCACCTTTCGTAACAGTTGTTCTTCGAGATGTGTTGCTCATGTCCATTCCAACAAGTGTGTGCGCACCGCGCATGCACGGTCCCGGAAAGTTTTCCCCAGCGGTACCCATAGGGTCGGCAGGGGCGACCCCTGGAGTGGCGCCCTTATGGCAATGTATATATGCCCCTGCCGACCCTCCCCCCGCTCAGTTCCTTCTTGCCGTTACTCCGACAGAGGGGAGGCGGGAGGGATTTGGAATGGACATGAGCAACACATCTCGAAGAACAACTGTTACGAAAGGTGAGTAACTGTCTTTTCTTCTTTGAGTGATTGCTCATGTGCATTCCAACAAGTGACTTACGAGCAGTTATCTCGGAGGTGGGAGAGGAGTAGTCTTAGTCCCTGCTGACAGGACCGCTTGTCCCATAGCAGCGTCCTCCGAGGTCTGCTGTACGATGGCGTAGTGCGAGGAGAAGGTGTGAACCGAAGACCATGTCACTGCTCTGCAGATGTCAACAATCTGCTGTGGATGCGGCCTGGCTCTGGTTGAGTGAGCTGTTAATGGCGGAGGAGAAACGTTCGAGAGGTTATAACACAGTTTGATGCACGAAGTGATCCATCCCGAAAGGCGTTGAGAAGAAATCGGCAACCCCTTCATCCGCTCCGCTACTGAAATAAAAAGTTGTGGAGATTTACGAAAAGCTTTTGTACGTTCTATGTAAAACGCCAGAGCCCTTCTCACATCTAAAGAATGTAGCATTCTCTCCTTGTTGGAGGCATGAGGTTTAGGAAAGAATACCGGGAGAAAAATGTCCTGGTTCAAATGAAAAGCAGAAACCACTTTAGGAAGGAAGGCCGGGTGAGGCCGTAGCTGAACCTTATCTTTATGGAAGACGGTATACGGTGGCTCAGAGGTGAGAGCTCTGAGCTCAGAGACCCGTCGGGCAGAGGTAATAGCCACAAGAAAGGCCGTCTTCCAAGAAAGATAAGAGAGTGGGCAGGTGGCTAGGGGCTCAAAGGGTGGTTTCATGAGGGCTGTTAATACCAGGTTAAGATCCCACTGAGAAACTGGCGGTCGCACCGAGGGGTGCAACCTTTCCAATCCCCTGAGGAAACGCCCCACAAGTGGGTTGCTAAATACCAAGGCTCCCCCCACTTCTGCATGAAAAGCTGATATGGCCGCCAGGTGTACCCGTACAGTGGAAATGGCTAAGCCCTGCTTCCTAAGATCCGGAAGGTAATCTAGGATAAGGGATATGGGAGCTGAAGTGGGGTGTATTCCTTTACCATGAGCCCATAGGGAAAATAGTTTCCATTTGGCTGTGTATGTGTTACGGGTCGACAGTTTTCTGCTACCCAATAAGACCTCCCTGACATCAGTGGAGCACTGAAGCTCTGAGGGGTTCAACCACGGATATTCCACGCCGTAAGGTGGAGCGATTGGAGGTTGGGGTGAAGCAATCGCCCATGGTCTTGGGACACTAGTGTTGGGAGGAGAGGGAGGGTTAGAGGTCTGGAGACGGAGAGAGACACCAATAGAGTGTACCAATGTTGACGGGGCCACGCCGGTGCTATTAGGATCATGGACGCTCCAGACGGGCCTTGAGCAGCACTCTGTGAATAAGGGAGAATGGAGGAAATGCATAAAGAAGACCCTCCTTCCAAGGGATCTGAAAGGCATCTGCCGGGCTGAGGTTCAGGAGGGAACAAAACCTCTGGCATTTCCTGTTGGCCCTCGTGGCAAACAAGTCTAGGAGGGGAAACCCCCACTGCAGGAAGATTGAATGCGCAACATCGGGCCTGAGCGACCATTCGTGGCCCCGAAATGAGCGACTGAGGGTGTCCGCTAGGACATTCTGAACCCCTGGGAGATAGGTGGCTATGAGATGGATGTTGTGTAGAATACAAAAATCCCAGAGGGCCAAGGCCTCCCTGCATAGGGGAGAAGAGCGAGCACCACCCTGTTTGTTTATATAAAACATTGTCGCTGTGTTGTCCGTCTGGACCAGCACACACTTGCCTTGTAACTGGTCCCAAAACGCCTGGCACGCGAGACGAACTGCTCTCAGCTCCCGGACGTTGATGTGAAGGGACAGCTCGTTGTGAGACCAGTGTCCCTGAGTCCTGGTGTCTCCCAGATGAGCCCCCCAGCCGAGGGCAGAGGCATCTGTCCCTAAGGTTACTGTCGATTGGGGTTTGTGGAAAGCGACCCCCACATTGAGAGAGTTGGGTTGGAGCCACCAATGGAGTGAACTCAGCGTGTGGTTTGGGAGGGTGACGACAAGGTCCAGGGGGTCCCTTCCCTGTTTGTAAATGGTCGTCAACCAAGCCTGCAGTGGCCGTAGCCGAAGCCTGGCGTATGGTACCACGTACGTGCAGGCTGCCATATGGCCCAAGAGGACCATGCAGTTTTTGGCCGTGGTAGTTGGGAACCGGAGGACGGAGTGAATCAAGTCCGCTATGGCCTTGGCTCGAGCGGGAGGTAGGAATGCCATAGCCTGCTGAGAGTCCAATATTGCCCCTATGAACTCTATTCTCTGAGTGGGTTCTAGGGTCGATTTTGGCTCGTTTAGTTTGAGGCCCAACCTGAGGAATGTAGCCCTGACGAGAGCTATCTGTTGGATTGCTAATTCTTTTGAATTTGCTCTGATGAGCCAATCGTCCAGGTAAGGGTAAACATGTACCTGTCTCCGTCTCAGGAATGTGGCCACTACCGACATGCACTTTGTAAACACCCTTGGGGCAGTGGAAAGACCGAAGGGGAGCACCGCGAACTGGTAGTGGTGATCCCCCAACACAAATCTCAGGAATCTCCTGTGACTGGGAATGATTGAAATATGGAAGTATGCGTCCTTTAAATCGAGGGCGGCGAACCAGTCTCCGCGATCCATGGAGGGAATAATGGTCGCTAGGGAGAGCATGCGGAACTTCAGCTTCTTTATGTAGGAGTTGAGGCTCCGCAGGTCCAGGATAGGGCGACGGCCGCCTTTGGCCTTCGGGATAAGGAAATAACGGGAGTAGTAGCCCTTGCCCCGAAATTCTTGAGGAACCTCCTCTATGGCACCCAAAGACAAGAGGGTCTGGACCTCCTGAACTAGGAGTTGCTCGTGAGATGGGTCCCTGAAGAGGGATGGGGAAGGGGGATGGTTGGGTGGGAGGGAGGAGAATTGGATAGAATATCCCACCTTCACCAGGCTGAGAACCCATTTGTCTGAGGTGATTTGAGACCATGCCTGGTAAAAGTGGGACAAACGATTCACGAAAGGGCGGAAAGAAGAGGATCGGGCAGCTGGATAGTCGTCCTCGGGCGCATCTTCAAAAGTTGGGCCTGCCATTTGAAGGTTGCCTAGGCCCAGGTTGTTGCTGGCCATTACGGGAGATGGAACGTGGGCGGCCCCTATTATTCCCCCTACCACCCCTCCTGGGTTGGTCCCGTCTTGGCCCCGGTTGGAAAGATCGGGATGGGGGGGCTGGGGGAGGTCTAAACGGTCTCCGAACAGTTTGAGGCATGTGGAGGCCTAGGGATCGGAGCATGGCCCTTGAATCTTTCATTGAGTGCAATTTTTTATCTGTGTCCTCCGAGAATAGACCCTGTTTATCGAAAGGGAGATCTTGTATAGTTGCCTGGACAGGTGGCGGGATCCCTGACACCTGCAACCAAGCTCCCCGCCTCATCACTATAGCCGTCGCCATGGTTCGGGATGCAGAGTCGGCTGAGTCGAGAGCAGCCTGCAAAGCAGCCCTAGACACCACTTTGCCCTCTTCCACTATGGCAGTGAATTCGGGCGTCGATTCTTTAGGTACCTGTCCCTGGAACTTGGCCAATGTCGCCCAAGAGTTAAATGCATAGCGCCCTAACGCTGCCTGCTGATTAGCTATACGTAGTTGTAGTGCGGCCGAGGAGTAGACTTTTCTACCATAAAGGTCCAATTTTTTGGCGTCATGTGATTTAGGGGTGGAACCAGGTTGCCCTTGATGCTCCCTATGATTGACGGCATCAGCCACCAGAGATCCAGGTGGCGGATGGGTGAAGAGGTGCTCGTACCCCGTCTGGGGTGCAAAGTATCGCCTCTCTACCCCCCTCGCCGTTGGTGGGATTGACGACAGTGTTTGCCATAACGCAGCAGAGGTGGACTGGATCTTTTTAATAAACGGAAGGGCGATCTTAGCCGGGCTGTCAGAGGAGAGAATGTCGACCGTCGGATCTTCCTCCTCCGTTACCTCTTCTGCGGGAAGGTTAAGGTTTTGTGCAACCCTCCGCAGGAGGTCCTGGTGACCTTTGATGTCCATAGGTGGTAGGCCAGATGTAGATGAACCCGCCATTGCCTCGTCTGGAGAAGATGAGGAGGAGGAATGGAACTGCGGTTCACCTTGTGGAGGGTCAGCCATGACTGGTTCGGTGGGCGACCTGTCAGTAGAGTGGAGGGACTGGTGACTCCCCAGACCCGAAGGTCCTGGCATAGGGTCATCGTCGGGTCCCTCTGTTGGGGGTCTAGTGATCGTGGCCGACACTGGACCACGCGGCACCGAGGGCAGGGATGCAGACCCAGAGGGTGGGCCCTGCATCTGATGAAATGCCCACGGGGTCCAGAATGGCCATTGAACCGGCCCCTGGGTGTGCTGAGACCATGGTGCCACCTGGGACGAGCTGCGGTGCCGAGAGTGGTGCCGAGAGTGGTGCCGGCTAGCTGAACGGTGGTGGCTCCGATGCGAATGGAGTGAGCCCGCGTCGGTACGATGAGTGCGGCCGGAACGGGAGGAGCCCACGTCGGAGTCAGGAGAATGCTCCGATGCTGACCACGGCGGTGCCGTTCCTTCCAGTGCCGTGACGTGATGGAACATCATCGGCTTCCCTGGATAAGACCGCGGTGCCGGTGGACGGGCATGCGATGACTCAACGGGAGCCTGCACCGACGGTGCCGTGGAGACCCGCCGCGAGGATGTAGGAGCCGGTGCCGTAGAAGAGACCTGTGCCGAGGAAAGCGGCATTGGAGGAATAATCAAAGTCACTGGCGCTGGCAACGGTGCCGGAGCCGCAAACGGTGCCGTAGAGAGTATAGGCGCCTGAGGCACCACCGGTACCGGTGGTAGGGTCGGTGCCGGAGTCGCGTCCCCCGCCATGTCGATCAGCTCTCTGGCTGCCTCGAAGGCGTCCGGGGTTGACGGCATGGTCAGGTCTTGAAACAACTCGGGTGGAGCTACATCGTCCCTTGACGCATGAGCGCGCACCGAGGTAGGTTGGACTGGCACTTGACGGGACTCACTCAGGTGCCCGAAGTCTGCCTAGTCGAGGAGGATTTCCCCTTTGATTTGCGAGATGGGGAACGGCCTCTCTGCTTCTTAGCGGGCACCGGAGATTGAGAGCGGTGCCGACGCGGACTCGCCACCTTTCGGGCAGCAGGGCACGCTCCCCAGGGGACCAGCCACCAGTCCAAGCAGGTCTGCGGGCCCCCGTGCCCGCCCGAGCAGCCCCACGCCAGCTCCCCCCGCCCGAGCAGCTCCGCGGACCCCCGTGCCCACCCGAGCAGGTCCACGGACCCCCCCCCGCCCGCCGGCTCCGCCCCGCGCCGGCTCCCCCCGCCCGCCCGGCTCCGCGCCCCCCCCCCCCTCCGGAGCAGCCCCGTGCTGGCTCCCCCCGCCCACCCAAGCAGGTCCGCAGACCCCCCCTCCCCGAGCAGCCCCGCGCCGGCTCCCCCCACCTGAGCAGCTCCGCGGACACACACCCCCTTCCGGAGCAGCCCCGCGCCGGCTCCCCGTGCCCGCCCGAGCAGCTCCGCGCCAGCTCCCCCCCGCCCACCCGAGCAGCTCCGCGGACCTGCTCGGGCGGGCAGGGGGAGCCGGCGTGGGGCTGCTTCGGCGGGCACGGGGATCCGCAGACCTGCTCGGGGGGTTGGGGGGAGCTGGCATGGAGCTAGCTGCTCGGGCGGTCACGGGGGGGGGGGGGGGGGCGCGGGGCTGCTCGGACTGCTGGCTGGTCCCCGGGGGAGCAAACGGGCATTGTGGCAGGTCGGAGGCTTAATGTCACTTGCATCCTCACTAAGGGTATGTCTTCACTACAGTTAACTCTGGGACTTAGGGTACGTCTTCACTACAGGAGTAGGTCGATTTCACTTAATTCGATTTTCTAAAGTCTACTTTAGAAAATCGAATCAGTGTGGCCTGTCTGTCCTTAAACTTTTGCAGGGGTCGACATAGCCCGCATTGCACTGTGGGTATGTTGCCCACAGTGCCGGGAGTGCCGGACCCCCCCGCCTGCCCAAGCAGCCCCGCGCCGTACCCCCCCCCGAGGGGGGGGGAGCCGGCGCCGGGCTGCTTGGGCGGGCGGGGGGGTCCGCGGGGCTGCTCGGGCGGGCGGGGGGGTCCGCAGGGCTGCTCGAAGGTCGGAGGCTTAAAGTCATATGCCTCTTCACTAGATGAAAATCGACCTAGAGAGGTCGATTTTAGTGCTACTTCTCTCGTCAGGCAGGAGTTACAAAGTCGATTTTGAGGGCCCTTTAAATCGACTTTAAGGGCATGCAGGTGAAGACAGGTACACGTTTAGTTCGACTTAACGTCGTTAAAGTCGACGTTAAGTCCTAGTGAAGACATGCCCTAAATGACAATCGACCCAGAGAGGTCGATTTTAGCGCTACTCCTCTCGTTAGGGAGGAGTACAGAAGTTGATTTTGAGGTCCCTTTAAATAGACTTTAATGTCATGCATGTGAGGACGGGTACATGTTTATATCAACTTAATGTCGCTAAAGTCGACGTTAAGCCCTAGTGGGGACCAGCCCCTAAACTGCTCATCTACTAGTGTGTTCCGAATCACAGACCATCACTAATTAATCATATTGCTCTATTTTTCAATACAGTTCAGATTGCCAGAAACACTGTATTCATGTACTGGTAAGAAAACTAGAGTAAGTACAGAAAATTTTTTCCACTTGATTTATTTTCATAATAAACCAATTAAAAATACAAAAGACAAAGAACCTAGGTTCAGTAGGGTTCTGCCATTTAAAAATTTGTCTTTAAATACAAATTCACTCTGTAATATGAATACATATAACATTAGACCTCTAAACATAGTGATCTTATTTGTATCTATCAAAAATTGCTCTATGGAAAAAAATTAGCTGAAAAACTTTCTTGTGAAATTAAATGTACATTATTTACAATTGAAAAAGAAACTCATAAAAGTATTAATCTCAGAACACTTGCATAAATTGTATACATTTCACTTTCCCCCATACAAAATAATCTGAAATAGAAAGCAAGATTTAACTTCATAGCCACAAAATAGTATGAAATAATTGCACCCGTAGCAATGCCACTAATTTCTGTAATTAAGTATATTTGATGTGTGTATATATAAAAAATATAGATCTGGCATTGTCCATTATTGGTATATGTAAATGCTTTATGTATTCTCTTAATGGGAGTGTATTTTTATTTTGCACACCCAAATGACTGTGCTGCAAAAATGCAACAGGATGAAGCTTGGTTGCCACTGTCCATTATTCAAAGTAAAATCTGACATAATTCATTGGTATGCAATAAGTATTTGGTAAACTTGATAAGATTCACAGATATGGAATGAAAATGCTGTTCTGTAGAAAATAACAGTTGTTTCAAAAGTTAAATGACACATTTACAGATTAAACAGAAAATGTTATAATATGGTATTGCAATGTAAATTAGCAAGACTGAAAATGCATAATATGTAAGAAATTTGGAACTTTTGACAAAAAATTTAAGAGAAAGTCTTCATAGTATAAAATGCATGTTCCTTCATGCTTGTGTTTTGAAAAATGAGTACTATATAAATCTTATATTTTTATAACATTTAGCAATTAACAGAAAATCAAAACTAATGCATGACTTCTAACAATTAACTGTAGAAATTAAGTAGTTTGTAACATCTGCTTCAGAATCAAATCATATATATATACAACTGTAAAGGTCACATCACATTTATGAAAATAATCATCCACAGGGATTTTTTTGTTTGTTTATTAATATAAATTGGATTCCAACTGTTCACTTTCCTGTTTCACTTGCACGTTAGATGGGAATCCATTTGAATTGGACACCACCATCACAAAAGGCTGCTGCTGGAACCTCTGCTCTGACTGCTCAGTATCATCTGTTGTGTCCTCTTCTACCTCCTGTTTTATCATTTCTTGTATAACAGTCTGTTTAGTTTCTGGTGCTTTGATAACTGAAGTGATCACTGTGCCAGGTGGATGAGCAACCATCTGTGAACTGCTAGGTGAAAAAGTTACCACGGGAGTAGTAGCACTGAAGGATGAAGATGAAGCCATATTGACTGTTCCATTGCAAATGGTCTGCACATTGCTGGTGAGAACCTGTTGAACTTGGGCTGGACTAAAGAGAATAGATGAAGAGGAGGAGACTGGCTTCTGAGACTGCAGCATGACATTTTCTTTAAGTACTGTCATTGACTGCGAAGTAGGAATGGCTTGGAGAATAAATTTTTGGGCTGTTGTTGCTGATGCTGGATCTGTGCTGGCTATCACTGTTGTAAGAGGCACTGTCTGGAGTGTTACAGTATGCAACTGCTGGTTTCCAGGTGAAACAACCACTGGAACTTGGGCTGGGGTCTGTAAAGTCCTAGTAAAATTAGAAAACAGGAAAATGTTAGAATGTTCCCAGGTCTATTACTGAATGAGCATTTTGCAACACAGGTTACTTAAATAATTAATTTGGAGGGAAAAGGCAAGGAGGACTACTGTCCTTCAGCCAAAAAAAACCGGGACTTGACTCCAGTTGAAACCCATTAGCACCTACCTTCTCTTCTCATACATGCTTTCCTATACTAAGTAAAATAAATTTAAATCTATCCAAAATGTGAACTTAATTTAACTGATACTGCAACTGTTGATCAGCCATGTGAGAGCAGCTACTGCTACTGTATTCTTTGCCAATAGAGGGAGTTCTACTCACTTATTAAATATATGGAGATATACCTATCTCATAGAACTGGAAGGACCTGAAAAGGTCATTGAGACCAGTCTCCTGCCTACAATAGCAGGACCAAGTGCTGTCCTCTGACAGATTTTTTGCCTCAGATCCCTAAATGGCCCCCTCAAGGATTGAACTCACAACCCTGGGTTTAGCAGGCAGATGCTCAAACCACTATGCTATCCCTCTCCACCTTTTCTCCCTTCAGGAGCAAAGCAAGTGAGCAAGTATCTGCAATGGTCCTTCTTGAACCCTCTCAACTCAATCACTCTGTCTCAGGTTTAGGTGGCTGAGCCCAGACAATTCCCTGGGCTCAACAGTTCCACTCCTCCACGTTCTCTCCTTTGAGGGAGGGAAGCAGTGCCAATGGCTCCTTCCCTATCTACTTGCCTACACACTTTTTTGTAAACCTTTACCGTTTGTACAGAAAACCACAAAGTAACATATCTTGGAAGAAACATTTGGGGATGCACCCCCTCACTAGCTTTCACAAAGTGAAAATACTACAGTTCATGCTAGCTAACAAGGTAAAAACTCGAATGTGACCACACTTCAACAGTCCCCAACACCTCCATGGAGATGAGGGATGTGACACTGCAAATGGAACAGCTCAGAGGAAAGATGCTGGCACATGCCATCAGGAAAACACTTAAAATCTGACAGAGGGAAAGGCATTGAGGCAGCTGCTGCCACCCTGAGGAACCTACTCCTGGGGGAATTTTGCACATCTGCAAACATGCAGAATTCCTCTGTCCCACATAATTTTGTATTTTCCCACACAAAAAATCATTTTGCCTAAGTGTTGCAGTTTTTGCATCTGCCTCCATATTTTATGCAGGAAAATACAAAAGTATCTGCCCAGTGCTGCAGAATTCCCCAAAGAGTAGAAGTTCATCACAGAACCCTGTCTGCAGAGCCAGGTTAGGACAGAGTGGGGCACACAGGGCTGCAGTGGGGATCACAGAATGGGGTTCAGAATGGCTAGTGGGGGGAACATACGGCATGTGCTCAGGAGCTAGGGGGGTGATCGTGTTGAGCCTGGTGGGGGGGTGGGGGTGCAGAGACCCACAGGGATGGGGAGTGCAGGGACAGGGGCAGATTTGCCTGACTGAATAGGTGAGGCTTGGGGTAAGAAAGGGTCTGCATGAGGGAGGCTTCCCAACTCCCTGACAATTCCTGCTCCCCCCCAAAAAACCTCCCACCCACAGCCAACACCTTCCAGGTTCACTCGTAGGCTCTTTCCCTCTCCTGCAGGTCCTCCGTTACCCCTGATGCCCCCAAGTCTTTGCACTGCTTCTGACATGTGCAGGAAATACAGTTCTGTATTGTAATTAAAATGAATTACACAAAGTTCTCTATTAATATGCCTATTAAGGAATCTGTCAAAAACAATTTTACCAGAATCTTTTTTCTTTTTGGGGCTGTATTGTTACAGATGTACTTGCTGACAGATATTTTGAAATAAATTACCAAAATAATTGAAACTGGCAGGATTATATTGTGTTATTTTGACAAAAAATGCAGAATTTTCAAATATTGTGTGCAGAATATATATACACACACACACACATGTATGTATGTATGTATGTGTGTATATATATATATATATATATATATATATATATATATATATATATATATATTTGTTTTTGGGGCACAGAATTCCCCCAGGGATGTTAAGACGGCCACTGCTTTGAAGAGCTGCAGCTGAAGTTAACATCTGGGCTCCAAAACATCCAATCTGTTGCCATAAATGCAAAGTAATACATATTGAAAAACATAATCCAAACTCTACATATAAAATGATGGGGACGAAATTAGCTGTTACTACGCAGGAAAGAAATCTTGAAGTCACTGTGGATAGTTCTCTGAAAATATCCATTTAATGTGCAGCAGTAGTCAAAGAAGCAAACAGAATGTTGGGAATCATTAAGAAAGGGATAGATAATAAGACAGAAAATATATTGCCTCTATATAAATCTGAATACTGCATGCAGATGTGGTCGCCCCAACCCAGAAAAGATATATTGGAATTGGAAAAGCTTGACTGATGTGGAGAAAGTAAAAAGAAAGTGTTATTTACTTCTTCTCATAACACAAGAATTAGGAGTCATCAAATAAAATTAATAGGCATCAGGTTTAAAACAAACAAAGGAAGTATTTTTTTCACACAACGCATAGTCAACCTGTGGAACTCCTTGCCAGAGGATGTTGTGAAGGCCTAGTCTATAATAGGGTTAAAAAGAGAGAAATTCATATAGAATAGGTCCATCAATTAGCCAGGATGGACAGGGATGGTGTCCCTAGCCTCAGTTTGCCAAGAGGTGGGAATGTGCAACAGGGGATGGATCATTTGATGATTATCTTTTCAGTTCATTTGCTTTGGGGCAACTTGCATTGGCCACTGTCGGAATAAAAGGATACTGGGCTAGATGGATCTTTGATCTTACCCAGTATGGCTATTCTTATGCACCATACTAGCTCTTCTCTGAAGCCACTACTTTATTCTCCAGAATCTCAGCTTTCATTTAAAATAAAACAGTAAGTCTCCTAGCTGTTATTGTTACAAAGAAAAACTTAAAAATGAAAAAAACCCTGGGTGTTACCCATGCAAAGATAAGATTGCAGAGAGCCTGGAACAATATCTTTGAGAGTGATGAACTACTCTGTTCATCTTAGTGAGATGTTAACTTTAACACACAGCAATGATAATTTAAAATGCTAATGTTAAATTACATTCCTCAAAAAACAATGAGGGTCACATATCTGCACTGTAACACCTAATTTTGATGCCATGAGTGGGTGATCCTTGGAAGATACCACGACTTACATTCTTCCCCAATCAAGAAGGCACTAAGTGCCACATGATTACATTTAACAAATCTACACAAACTACTGTGAGCATCATCCATTTTAGTGACATACATAGGCAGAGCATATTTTATGGGCAGAACTTGAAATAATTCCATCATCTTTTTCCCCCAAACTGAGCCTTGGTTAATAGATTTGTTGAGGCAGAGAATAATTCATGAATGGGAGAAAGAAGGGAAGTTTAAAGGATGGAAATGACCATTTATGAGTTAGTGGAGGAGTGATCAAGTTAGAATGATGAGCAGTAACAGAGTGGGGGGAGGAATGAATGACAGTGAACTGGGAGAAAGAACCACACTGGAAAAGTCTCATTGCTTAATGCCCTTCTGGAGTGCTCAGATATAACATTTTACATAATGCTTTCTTAGCCAGAAGGCCGAGAAGTATTACACTGGTCACTGTGAGAACCTGAATTGAGAGATGGAATGTAGGATGTTGGGAGGGAGGGAGCCAACCAAGTAGTTAGTGAGGTAGGTGTGCGTGCTCATGCAGTGTGTGTTGTATGGAACTGCATGTGTTGATGTCTACATAAAGATTGGCAAGTAGATTTTGTTCTTGGCCAGGGAACCAGCCAATTTAACAAGGCTGATTTAGGGCTTGGATACACTTGCAAGTCAGATCACACTAAGGGCTGGTCCCCACTAAAGTCCCCACGACTTTAGCGACGTTAATTCGACATAAACCTGTACCCGTCCTCACACAGACGCCATTTGCATCGATTTAAAGGGCCCTCAAAATTGACTTCTGTACTCCTCCCTAACGAGAGGAGTAGCGCTGAAATCGACCTCTCTGGATCGATTGTGGACTAGTGAGGACAAATGGGACGTTATTGACCTCCAGAGGCTGTCCCACAATGCTCCATTCTGACCGCTCTGGACTGCCTCACTGCTCCACTGTGACCGCTCTGGACAGCACTCTCAACTTGCTGCTCTGGCCAGGTAGACAGGAAAAGACCCGGGAACATTTGAATAGCATTTCCTGATTGGTCAGCGTGGCCAGCTCACCTGCACAGGTCAGTTGCCATTCAGAGAAATCAGCAGCACAAGCCGCCATGCAGAGCTCAGCAGCACAGGAGACCAGCCAGAGGAAAAGAGCTCCAGCATGGTCCAATCGTGAGGTGTTGGATCTGATCGCTATCTGGGGAGAGGAATCCGTGATGTTGGAACTACGCAACAACAAACGGAATGCCAACATGTTCGCCAGGGTCTCCAAGGCCATGCTGGAAAGGGGCCATAACAGGGATGCCCAACAGTGCTGCATAAAAATTAAGGAGCTGAAGCAAGCGTTCCAGAAAGCCAAAGAGGCAAACGGACGCTCAGGGGGTCCGCCGCGGACATGCCGGTTCTACAATGAACTGAATCAGATAATGGGGGGCACCCCCACCACCATTGCACCGGTTTGCGTGGACTCCGCACATGGGATAATGCTCAGGGCCGAGGAGGATTCGGATGAGGAGGATGATAAGGAGGGAAATATCATGGAACAGCAGGACGCAAACAGAGAAATAGTATTATTACCAGACAGCCAGGAGCTTTTTATCACCCTGGAGCCAGTACTCAGCCAACCCTCCCAAGCAGGTACCCAAGCCGGCGAAGGGAACTCTGGTGAGTGGTTTTTTTTAAGGGATTAGATGGCTCATGACTTTTAAAGGAAGCATTTATTAATGATTAACTTGACCTAAGGAATTGGCGTGCTTTCATTGCTGGTCTGGTCCGTTTTCACTCAAAGAGCTTGTCGATGTACTCGGGTACTGACCGGAAGTCCTCTGCGGACATTTCAATGAAGCTATCCAGGAGGTAGCGATGAATCTTCCGCACCAGATTTCTGGGGAGAGCCGCCTTATGTGGCCCCCCGTGATAGGAGACCATCCCATGCCACGAAAGTAGTAAATAGTCTGGTATCATTGAGCAACATAGCATTGCGGCGAATGGACCAGGACTTTGAAATGATTCCAACAACATGCGTTCTCTATCTCTCCGAGAAATTCTAAGCAGAGTTATGTCATTCATGGTTGCCTGTTTGAAATACGGACTTCAATTAGTCTGGACACAGCGAGCGAGACAGCCTGTAAGGCCCCCCCCCCCACCGCCAGCTCCCCCCTTCGCCCCAGCCAGCCCCCCCCCTTCGCCCCAGCCAGCCCCCCCCCCCCATTGCCCCCGCCAGCACGTTGCGAGAGCAGTTAGAGGAGTTTTGAGCCTACAAGTGGATGCTTCCGCAGCCAGCCCGAAGCCAGAGTTTTTGGTTTTGTTTTGCATTTCGCGGTTCACCAGGAGCCACGTGGTGGGGGGGATGGGGGTGGGGTTACTCAGAATATCCGAGTGCTGCTGTAAAGAGTATGGCTTTGCTTACCATAGCCTGCTGCATGGTGATTTCAGCAGCCGTGGTGAGGCTCTCTCGTGCGTGAGTTGATTCTGTGACTTTTGCCTGATCCAGTAACTTTTAGGTGAGGAATATGACATTGTACAGAAACCGTATCAGGCCTGTGAATACTGTGTTTACGCGCTGCATAGTAATCCCATTGTTCTCCGCGACTGTATGTGTCTCATAACCTTATACCTTTCTTTCTTCAGCAGCTGCACAGATATCTCTGAATCCTCCCTCTTGCCCCTCACGCCGGCTATCACAGATACGAAAGCGTAAAAAGAAAACGTGTGATGACATGTTTAACCAACTTCTGCATAACTCTAATGCTGAGGCCGCACGGCAGACAGAATGGAGGGAAAAATTGTTACAGTTAAGGCAAGAATCAAGAGCTGTAGCAGAAAAGTTGCAGGAACATGAAGAACGGCGGATGGATGCTTTGCTCCGCATAATGGAGGAGCAAAGTGCCATGCTTCGTTCTCTGGTGGAGCTACAGCAGGCCCAAAGATCGCCTCTGCAGCCTCTGTGTAACCACCTCCCCCACTCCCCAAGTCCCATAGCTTCCCCGCCCAGACGCGGGGTGAGAACCCGGGGGGGAAGCTCCGGGAACCGACCCACTCTACCCCACAAGCCAGCACAAGCAGCAGCAGGCTGAGTTTCTCTAAAAACTTGTAAAAGCTGCTGTCTCCCCCCCCCCCCCGCTCCTCCACCACTGCGACTGCTGGTTTCCCTCCTCACCCACCCCTTACCTTGGCTACCTTGCCAGTGATCCCCTGTATTTGTATTTGTGATGAATCAATAAAGAAACCATGATTTTTAAAACAGTGAATTTATTTCCTCTGCAAGCATCGGGAGGGGGGGGGGGAAAGAGGGTGCAAGGACAGCAGGCTTAGGGCCAAGCAGAGCAAGGGAGCGGGTTGTCAAACGCCATCTTGGGCACTCATAAAACTGTCTTTCAAGGCGTCCCTGAGGCACAGCGCGTCATGGTGCGCTCTTCTACTTTCCCTGCTGTTTGGCTGCTGGTAAGCAGCGGACAGGAAATTTGCCTTTGCCTCCCAGCCCGCCATAAACGTTTCCCCCTTGCTCTCACAGAGACTGTGGAGCACAGAGCAAGCAGCAATAACAATGGGGATATTTCTGTCGCTGATATCTGAGCGAATCAGTAATGAACGCCATCTCCCCTTCAGACGGCCAAATGCACACTCCACGGCCATTCTGCACTTGCTCAGCCTGTAGCTGAACAGCTCCTGACCCCTGTCCAGGGCCCCAGTGTAGGGCTTCATAAGCCAGGGCATTAAGGGGTAGGCTGGGTCCCCAAGGATAACGATCGGCATTTCTACACCCCCCACAGTAATTTTCTGGTCGGGGAAGAAAATCCCTTGCTGCAGCTGTCTAAATATCCTAGAGTTCCTGAACACACGAGCGTCATGAACCTTTCCCAGCCATCCCACGTACAAGTCGGTGAAACGTCCTTGTGGTCAACCACTGCTTGCATGACCATAGAATAATATCCCTTCCGGTTTCTGTACTCGGCGGCCTCGTAGTCCGGTGCCAGGATAGGGATATGAGTCCCATCTATAGCCCCACCACAGTTAGGGAATCCCATGGCGGCAAAGCCATCTATTGTAGCTTGCAGGTTTCCAAGGTTTATAACCCTGGGTAGCAGCCGCTCGACGATTGCCCTGCTTACGTGCATCACAGCAGACCCCACTGTAGATTTACCCACCCCAAACTGATTTGCGACTGAATCGGTAGCTGTCTGGCATTGTAAGCTTCCAGAGGGCTATCGCCACTCGCTTCTCCACTGTAAGGGCCGCTCTCGTTCTGGTATTCTTGCGCCGGAGGGCCGGGGAAAGCAAGTCACAAAGTTCCATGAACGTGCCCTTACGCATGCGGAAGTTTCTGAGCCACTGGGAGTCATCCCAGACCTGCAGCACTATGCGATCCCACCAGTCCGTGCTTGTTTCCCTGGCCCAGAATCGGCGTTCGATGGCATGAGCCTGCCCCATTGCCACCAAATTTGACAGATTGTCAGTCGCCCCACTTCCAAAAACGTCAGTGTCCCTGTCCCTGCTGTGCACATCCTGGTCCATCTCCTCATCACTGTCGTCGGGTTCCAGAAAGCGCAGTTGTCTCCGGATCGCCTTCCTCTGCAGATGATGCAGCATAAAGTCCACAACAATGCGTGAGGTCTTCACAACGGCCAGTACTGCAGCGGTGGCATCAGCGGGCTCCATGCTTGCAGTGCTATGGCGTTAGCGAAGCGTGGAGAAAGGGCGTGAATAATGGGATGCCTACCCACAGTACACCGCTCGAAATGGGGTTGGCGGCACGAAAAAAGGGCGCGAAATTATGAAATGCCTACCCATAGTGCAGCACTCAAAATGGTGCCTGCTGGGGACTCCGGGAACTGTGGGATAGGTACCCACAGTGCAACGCTCGCTATGTCGACGCTTGCAACAGTTGTGCGGACAGACACTGTCGACTTGCTGTGCTTTGTGGGGACACACAAAATCGACTCTGTACAGTCTGCTTTAAAAAATCGACTTAAAGGAAATCGACCTACTGCTGTAGTGAAGACATACCCTTAAACTGCCAAGTGCACTCTAACTCACTCCCCGTCCACACTGGCAAGGCACATAGAGCGCTCTGACTCTGTGGCTAGAGCGCTCCTCAGCAAGAGGATTAACATCTTATGCGTCTTGGCTGAGACACCACAGCACCAGTGTGAACAAGGTGTTGTATTACTGCGCTCTGATTGACCTCTGGAAACGTCCCATAATCCCCTTAAGTCAAGTGGCCACTCTTGTCATTGTTTTGGAATCGGCTGAAGGACTGTGGATATGCCCTTTCAAAGTTCCATTTCTGACATCCGGCATGCTTATCTGCTCTGAGACAAAGCGAACATTACTGAAGAATGCTGCTTGTTTCAGTGAGTGAGAGAGAGGCGGTGGGTGGAGAAGCTGAGTCTAAACTTACAAGACAGCAGGCTGCTCTGTTTTCTGTTATGTTTTGCTCTATTAATAATTTTACCATTGGTAGTATACTTTTTGTGCTACTGCAGAAGTCTGTGAGTGGTGCACTATCAGGAGTCTTTCTGAAGCTACTACTTTTAAAAAACAAGATTACTGAGCAATATTGGCTAAGAGGAAATACTGCTGAAACAATACAGGTTCTGATAATTACTGAGGAAAAGATGAGACATGTTCCACACTAATTTCAGCCTGCTGGCAGGGAAATGATAAAAATCCATTTACTGGCTCATTGGGTGTGGTATAATAATCTAGTGTTGTGCAACATCACAGTCACTGATCTGGAGATGAATAGTGATGTTGCAAACTCCAGGTGACAGAAACAAGTTTATTTGTAGTGATTTATTTCTGAAACATCTAAAATGCAAAAAAGGGGAGGAAAATCCTACAAAGGTCTTGAAGCTACAAACCAAGGTAAGCAGTGCTTAACAATATAGGAAGCAAATTAAATAATGCAAGATAAAGAAAAACAGAGAGAGAGAGAGAGAGAGAGAGAGAGAGAAACTGGGGAGAATTCATTCTCTAGCATAAAAGTTACTCAACATAACAGATGTAGAAACAGATAGTTTAAAGAGGAAAAGATTTCTCCCACTCATCCAATTGATTGATACAATGTAAATCCAGGAGGGCTAGAGAGGTGGAATGCACATGACATTCAATTTAGAGCCAACTTCAGACGCCAGAATTAAGATAGATTCACTGGAGTAAATCCATTTGTACAAGTCACGTCTAATGTGAAAATCTTGCTGGCATGCAGTGCATCCCACACCAGTGCCTCTAATAGACTGGCCTAAGACCTCACATCCATGGGATTCTCCCTGGTGATCACCAGACCACTGAACACATAACCAGACACACTGGCGCTGCTGATTTGCCTAGGTACACAGATGATGGTGGGGGACAGGGGCACTGGATACCCTTATATTAGGCTTTAACATCCCCTACTCCAAAGAAAGGTCAGAACCTTACCCTTTCTTGCTTAGCACCTTGCCTAAGATCATGTATTAAGTAAATGGTAGAGCCATAAGGCTTTGTCTATAGTGCATGGCAAGCTGGGGTATAAATCTATCTCGCAGTACCCAGCCGCACATGGTCTGTCCATGTGGGCTCCGCTACCACAATTTCCTAGAGTGCTTTGATCCGACGAAGTGGGTATTAGCCCACGAAAGCTTATGCTCCAATACTTTAGTTAGTCTTTAAGGTGCCACAGAACTCTTTGTTACCTTTGATTTACTCTTGTTTCAAAATGGAGTAGATCAAAGACCGCCAGGGAACTTTTAGTGTGCAGTAGCAGGATGCACACAGAGAGTGCACAGCAGGCTAGTGCAAGGCAGATTTACACTATAGCTTGCCAAGCATTAATTGCTCTGACAAGCCCATAGACAGCCCAATTCTCCTGACTCCTTCTTGGGTGCTGTATCCATACTGATCTTCAGATGTTCCTTTCCATGCTTTGTTCCCACAAGCAACCTTGATACACAAAGTCAAGAAGTTTAAATTCAGATGGCAGAAGTGTTTCTGAACCCAATAACCTGTGCTGTAGCTAAGTGGTATACCTAAGAAAGCCTCCTCCTACTCTCTAGTACCTGCTAACATGGCCAGCAGAACTGTCCTGGAAAGAAAGGTGACTACATCAATCCAAACTGCTTCTCCATAACCCAAGACTCACATATCTCCTACTGCAAGCTGTTCTGATCCTACTTGCAGAAGAAATTAAAACAAACAGCATAATAGAGTGAGACAGTCTTTTCCCAACTGCAGGAAAATCAAGTCAGAGTGGAAAGCAATCATCATGGCATCCTTCCTGATGGCATTTGGCCCAATCAGAAATGCATTAAGAAAAACCTGTGGTATCACCGGCAAAAAGAATTTCTGACCTTTTTGGTGAAAGCCTGCAGAGGCACTGTTGACCAATGCCTTCCTCAAGAAGGGATTTTCTCTGCCACCTTTAAACATGGGACATAGTCCAGCATGTACTTAATAAATAAACAAAAACCACCTGACACAGCCACTTTTTGCAGCTACTAATCTGTTGCCTACCTTTAATCTCTCTTTTTTGGGGAGCATTGTATCAGTGGCTATTTGATCACCAGTATTTTAGACTAGGTTTCCATTTGGGATAGGTCAGACATCACTGATTGCACTGATGGAGGATTTCCTTAGGCCACGAACAGAAGCAAAGCACCTATGCTGAGGACAGTTTATCTAACAATGAGCACATCACATGTATGGTTTATCACATCAATCAGCAGGTGCTGTTGACCACCTTCAAGACCTCAGCAAAGGTGGCCTAAATTGCATTAAACTGGCATTCATTTCTTCTCACATATACCAGAGGGTCTTGATGGGCAGTTGCTCCTCTTCCCTGAGGACACTCATCTGTCACCACTCTTATTCAACATTTACATGGTAATGAAAGGGGCTGATATGAAATGCCATGGTCTACAATGACCTCAGTGTGCTGACTTCACCCGGTCTGCAACTCTTTCATATTCATCATAGACAGGGCTGTTTCCCAGCTGGCTTAGCATCCAAAAGAAACAGGACCCTGTATGGAAAGCAGCTGGCTCACACTAAATCTGGTTAGGTCAGTGCCAGGTTCTTCATTGCCCTCATCTTGGTTAGTCATTTACACCTGAGCAAAGTGAGTATAAAGTGAGTTAAAAGTGCTACCAAATCAGAATGGTAGCATTTTACACACTTTGCACCGGTATTAAAGACTACATTGATACAATGACTACTATATGGCGCAATAAGCATGAGGAGGAAAGTATTTTGATGAATGATCACCCTCTATAGAAAAAAAACGAGGAGTACTTGTAGCACCCTAGAGACTAACCAATTTATTTCAGCATAAGCTTTCCTACGCTATCACCCACTTCATCGGATGCATAGAATGGAACACACAGAAATAAGATGTGTATATATACACACACACAGAAAAACATGAAAAGGTGGAAGTTGTCATACCAATTCTAAGTGGCTATTTAATTTAAATGAGCTATTATCAGCAGGAGAAAAAAAAAACCTTTTATAGTGATAATCAACTTATCAATTTAGGGTTAAACAGAGACTGGGAATGGCTGGGTCATTACACAAATTGAATCTATTTCCCCAAGTTAAGTATCCTCACACATTCTTGTCAACTGTCTGATACAGGCCATCTTGATTATCACTACAAAAGTTTTTGTTTTTTTTCCTGCTGATAATAGCTCAACTAAATTAAATAGCTTCTTAGAATTGGTATGGCAACTTCCACATCTTACTTCTGTGTCTTCCTCTCTATGCATCCAATGAAGTGGGCTATAGCCTATGAAAGCTTATGCTGAAATAAACTGGTTAGTCTCTAAGGTGCCACACACAAGTACTCTTTTTTTTAAATTTTTTTTATGGATACAGACTAACACGGCTGCTACTCTGAAACCTGTCACCCTCTATAGGTAAGCCTACAACAAGCAAATCTGCACCTGTTTTTCAGGATCACTGTAACTGCACTCATGCTACCAGTGGTTAAGCTGTACTGTAGACTGGCCACAGGCATTTTTATCACCATGCCATTTTATATTTAGAAAGGCCTACAAAATTTGCCTAGTGTAGATATCTGAAAGGTTCCTGCCCTCTTCAGGTCCAGGCAGTGCACTGTCTTGGGGTGCTGTTGAATTAATCACTGCTCCTGAACACCTTGAAATGGTGGCTAGAAACAACATCTTTCATCTTTGGCTAGCAGGAAACGGTGCCCTTGTCTCTAGAATGAGGACCTAGCCATGGTGATTGTGACTCAGTGACTTCTTGATGCCAACTGGCAGAGGGCTATGGGGTGCACTGGATTACTGCAATATGTTCTACCCTGGGGTTATCCACAAAGGTCAAGCTGCATGAAGAATCAGCTTCAGGTTTTATCAGCCCACCTAGTAACTCAGGGGTTGGCAACCTCTGGCATGCAGCCCATCAGGGTAATCTGCTGGTGGGCCGTGAGACATTTTGGTTATCTTGACTGTCTGAAGGCATAGTCCCCCGCAGCTCCTAGCGGCAGTGGGTTGCTATATGCTCATGATTCTAATGTACATTAGTAACATCAGAACCTCTCTCCGTCGGATCTGAAATGTTATGTCTGAAATCACTACTGCTTAAAGATTAAAAGTAAACTGAAATAATTTGTGTCTGAGCCCATTATAATCTACTTTGAACGTTACATGTCCCCAATTACTCCTTCAAGTGTCTTTGTACACAAGTACACAAAGATTACAATAAGCTATCCTAGTTGAAAATGGACATAACTATTTTACAAATGTTAAATAGAGATTTGTGTGAATATGGATTTTTCTTAAGTGACCAATATTTTATTGAAAAAGATTTATAATTAGAATGCTGATCCACAGGGACATTTATATTTATGGTTAGTCATTGCAAACACCTGGTGCCAAATTCCACTCACTGTTACACTAGCACAAATCTCTGCTTACTTCCATTCTATCAGAGAAGAATTTGGGGTTTAAACATTTATATCACAGAGGAAGTCCTTTCATTAAGAGAAAAACAAAATCAATAAAGCAGCAGTTCAAACAGCTTGAACTAGTCAGAAAAAGTTCTATTCTCTTTAGGCAAAGGCTAAATTAGATAAGATTTTGGTGCATTTTAACAATTTTTTCCTTCCAAAAGCTTCCACATCTAACTCTTTCCTCACTGCTGTTAGATTTCTGTGGGCAAGACAGTGTATTGTCTTCCTGGAAGTCTTGGAAAAAGCTGTTTATGCAACGCTAAGAATTCCCTAGGGCATCATTCTAGGCTGTTGCCAGTTTATTACTGAACACTAATATAACAAAAAGCTATAAATGATGGAGAAGGTGAAGTTGATGTAGCCTGCCTTGCAGCAAGTGCAGTCATTTACACCTATGCAACGCGGGTGCAGTGGTGCTGGAACAATTTTTATAGTGGGAGTGCTGAGAGCTATTGAATCAAACTGTAAACCCTGTATATAATGGAAGCCACTTCAAATCAGGGGGTGCAGCAGCCCCTCCAGCACCAGCACCTATGCACAAGTGTAGAATGCTACCAAATCTCATTTACATATTTTATACCCATTTTCTACAGGTACAAACAACTATATTGCCTTACACCTTTGGAAGAATTAGGCCCGGTCTTTTAAACTGCACTTCAGTTTGTAGTATATACTTTCCTTGGAGAAAATGGAAAAGGTCATGACAGAGCAGCTGCAATCCTGTCCCTGAAAAGTTCTGTCCTCAGCTGGGAAAAGAACTTACTAGCTACAGCCATGTTTAAAAAAGGACTATCAGGCACAAATCTAGACTGACAATAGTTTTCAAACGTAATTGTAACTACAGTGCCAAGTGTAGGCAGTTTTGTTTTCTTAAAGTAAACCCATTAGCAGAAACCCTGCATGATACAGACTACCCCTCAGAAGGCAGCGGGAAAATATTAGAGGCCACTAATTTAAACCTTAAAAAAGGAAAAACTTTTTTACACGACAGGTAGATAACTACATGGAACTCTTGCCACAAAATATTACTAAAGCTAAGTGCTTGACAGGATTCTGAAGAGGATGAGACATTTACATGGATAACACAATCCGGTTATATTAGACAGGATAAAGAAATTAAAAAGAATAGAAACCCTCATGCTTAAAGGTATAGGGCCAACCACTAAATGATAGAGCTCAGAAAAACTCCCACAGCGTAGGTTGTGTTAATTATGGGGTTCCTTGCTGTCTTCCTCTTACTGTCTGCTGTATGTGGCATAACACTAGACTACCTGTACCACTGATCTGATTCTTTATGTAGGTTCCTACAAGACAATGATGTCTGTGAGTAAAAACTGAAATAGCTATAAATGTATATAAAAAAAATTATTTTGAACCTTACTAGAGAGAACCCTAAAATGTACATTTCTGAAAAAAATTAAGTGTCGTTTTCAATCTCATCAAAACTCCCAAGACTGCCCTGGTAAAATTTTACAAGGACATTTCGTTTTGAATTTGGACTGGAGATATATCCTAGACCAACTGTACCCAGCCTAGAACATGCAGGGAAATTGTATGGCTCACCAGTAAGGCTGCTAGTTTGTCACGGAAGTCATGGATTCTGTAACTTTCCAGGATCTCCGTGACTTCTGCAGCAGTTAGTGCACCTGGCTCGGAGGCTGCTTGAGCAGTTCAGGCAGCACTTGGGCCAATCACACTGGACACTGCTGGGGCAGTCTCGGGCCACTGTGCTCCCCCCAACAGCAGTTTGGGTATGGAAGGGGGCAGGAGGCTGGGGTAGGGGGTTGGGGCAGGAGACGGGGTGAGGGTTCTGGTTAGTGCTTACCTCAGGGGCTTCCCAGAAGCAGCGACATCCCCATCCCTCAGCTCCTAGGCAGAGGCATGGCCAAGCAGTTCTGCATGTTGCTTCTGCCTGCAGGCACTGCCTCCACACCCTTCCGGATGTCACCCTTCTGGGAAGCATGGAGCCAGGTAGGGAGCCTGAGCCAGCACCGCCAATGCTCTCGCCCCGCCCCCAGCACCAGCTGGGGTCCCTGGTCACGCACCATTGTCTGCTCCCTCCACAGCACTGGTGGGGATCCTGCAGCGTCCCAAGCTACCCTCCACCCATGGAGCCCCCTGGGATGTGTCCCCCAAAGTGTCCCTAATCCCCTAGCCCCCCACCACAAGATTTAGTCAGGTGTATATAGTACAAGTCACAGACAAGTCATTGGCTGTGAATTTTTGTTTGCCTGTGACCTATCCATGACTCTTATTAAAAATATTATAACTAAAACGAAGCCTTACTCATCAGCCCCTCAATTTACAGTTTACCTTGTCCACCACTGTCAGATAGAAATTTTTAAAATGGGATTTCTAGTGTTGATCCTCCAAGCACCTCTGCAGCTATGATACCTGCTTTTTTTTTGGTTATCAATTGCTAAACCTTATACAATTAATCATATATTATATTGACTAGACCAGATCATTTCTCCCTTTAATCTACCTGAGTGTCTTGGATTTGTCATTATATCTAGCAAAGAATAAACAGATTCCACAGAAATGTTTCTACGTTATGCATAAAAAACCCCCAAAAGAGCTGCCTACCATTTAAATATGGGAGTCTAAGACAGTGTTTAAGGACTCTGTTTTTCATTTGAGCTTCATGCTAGTGTTACTGCTACTTCTTCCTTTTCTCCTTTAAAATTACTGCCCCCCCCTCCCCAGTCCAGTTGTGAAATATTTTAAACACAACAGGATGTTGAAATAGCAACATGCAGTTTTGCAACTTTTGGGTGCATTATTGTCTTTGCTTCCCTGCCTTCCTGATTAAATCTTGCAGTTTGTTCAGGAAGCTTTTGCTAAGTAATCCAGAAATGGCTCAGTATGGGTATCCTTCTTACTCTACAAATCACTGTACTGTTTCCCTATTAATGTTTTATAGCATTGTTCTCCTGACTTAGATGTCACTGCATGACCTCAGTCACTTATTTCTTCATTCATGTGCTTCCTCTATATTATCTGAGTCACTTTCTGAGACTGATGAATAATTAAATCCTTAGTTATCTCTGAAGTCATATTGTTATACAGCATTTAATGGCTTTTCAATTAAGCTTTAAAGCTCTTTGATGTATGAAGGAACATTAAAAACACACACAGCACTAAGAGAGACTAACTTTAACTTGTCTCATTTTTATGCTGTTAGGATTTAATTCAATTCAAAACTTTATCTTTATGGTATAAGTAAACCGCCCTCCGAAGTTGCTTTGTCTTGTCGAAAACAAGCAGCTATCTATTTTTTTAAAATCTACTTTCATCTACTTTCTTTTTTGAATCCTGCCAAATTCTTCCTGATTACATTTATCTAAACTTCTGGATCAGATCTACCTTTTCTCTCCCTTAAGTGCATTTTGAAATGGTCCTAACATATGAGCTTCACAGAAATTACGAATGAAAAGGATTGATAAAATGGACAGCATCAACTTGAAAATCATAATTGTTTTTATTCACTAATTTTAAGGATAACTTATTAATATAACTGAACTATCAGAGAAAAATGGTTTTTAGATTTGTTTACTTTGTTCATTTGACAACCATAGTCCATTGGCCAGTGAATTTCCCTTGATTTATGTGGATTTTTCATATAGCAACATGGGAGAGAAAACATTTTATAATTACATTTTTTTAGAACAACAATTAGCAGAGAGATTATGAGGCAGGTGTAATACCTAAAACTACATTTATCCCAAGCAAACAATAAATAACATATAATTCATTTTTCTGGTTTGAGACTATAGTCGTCTGCCACTTCATATATACATTATACAAAATCTAGTTTTCTGACTATTCTCAGTATCTCCTTAAAATTTCTTACTGACTCCATTTTATTCTATTAGTTTGCGGGGGGCTAAACAGTCCATCTGCAGACATCATTGCTTAAAAACCTGGCTACTCTGCCACTCTGGATGCAGTCTCTCCTTCTTTTATGATCAGTGGTGATTTCATTGTTGTTTGCCTTTTAAAAACATCCTCCTCTTAGCACAGAGAGATGAAAGAATAAAATCTTCTTTCTGAAGCTGGGAAAGTTGTGATCAGATTAATGTTACTGATTTAAATTTGTCAACATTCCATGCTTCAGTCGCAGTGGGTCTATTCATGAAAATCAGAATTTGATAAGATGCTTCTGAATAATGTTTTTAAGGGGGAGAGAAGAAAAAAGAGAGGGAAATAGCACTAGCGTCATTTAATGGTAAAATGTGGACTAAAGTGCTGGGGACATTTCATATCATCTAATTTTAAACAAGAAAAAAACCACACACCTAATTCAGTGTTGTTCTTTTAACAATTTTAAGTAAGACAGTTCCTTCCTTACAACTCCAGAATTACGAGATAATGTTTCAGTGAGGTATAGTTCTAAGTGATTGTTCTTCAGGCATCTCTAGTCAACATACCACCAGTGACTTGAAGGTTCCAAACAGTAATATAAAGGTACTTGATCAGTGTCTAACTTACTAGTTAAGGGCTGCACTGAAATGTGACTGGCTCTCCTAACATTAGTATACAGGTACAAAAGTCTCAGGAGGCCATATTAATAACGATCTTTTATAAACAGAAGAGGAATGGAGGCATACTGGCTGCTGTTACAACAATAACAGTGGGTTTGTCACTTTAGTGCTTTGCCATGTTGTTATCTGTGTTAACAGGTAGAATAAAAAAAAGGAGGAAAGAGCTGACACACTACAATTTATCAGAGGATGGGTATGTCAAGAATAAAGTTAAATCCCAAGAAAATTATTTTAAAAAGCATTAATGTAAAACACACATTATTTGGGTCAATATTGAAAATGCTGTCATTCACCAAGTAAAAGCAGACCTCATAAAGATACCAGTGGCACAGGAGCCAAAGAAACAGAAATCAGTGTTGTCAAGACTGTTAACTTTTTGTTGCTTTCGTCTCCAAGTCCTAAAGATTCTTTGCTATTGTAATGCTGCAGAATTAAGAGTTGCAATTTTCTTCCCTTTCCTAAATATAGTGTCTTAGCAGAGCACCCATTTTATAATGTAATAGAAAAACCAGACCAATTTATTGATCATTCACACTGTGTTCATATCACAATAACTGAATTAAGAGGAGAGCAATGTGGCAAAATGGAAAACAGCCACACTGGATAGTGAAAATGTTCATAAATCAACTTCCTTCACGTTTTCTTACCTTATGTTCTGAACAGAGGAATGTAATGTTTCATCCTGCATGTTACTAGTTACAGTTGCATGTCCTTCTGCGATGGATTGCACTGGCTGCATTACATGAACTGTCCGAAAAAGCTGAGTTGGATGTATTGGCTGTGCAGATTGCATTGTCCTCAAAACATCAGATGCAAAACCAGGTATTTGCTGTTGTACAACTTCCACAGGCTCCTTAAGTTTAGTAGACTTAGAGTTCCCTGTTGTTTTTAGAACTGTGGTGGATCCTCCTCTTGCTCCTGTGTTGGAAGATGCTCTAGATCTGCCTGATTGGTTTCTATTAGTTACAGTTGTTGACAATAAAGAGGAATCTGAAGACTCAGTACTGGGACTTGGATCCTCATCATCTATGTAGATAAGATCTTTTGGCATTTCTTTAAACTGGTACACCAAGCGCTGACCTTCTACTTTAGCCAGTATACCTCTTTGGTAATAGTATCTGTTCAAAGCAGGCACATACATCAACAAGTTATATAGCATAATTGGCTATGAAAAAAGACAAATCATCATCAGCAATGAAGTGGAGGGGATTTTGTTTATAAATCTAAACAACAAATCACTGCCTATGGACATTTCCTGTTACCCCTCTTTATGCTCATGGATGGCGACATATTATACATCACTCAAAGCAACTTGCACTTCATGATACCAATATTATTATTTGTTTGATCACAATGCCTAGTGTTAAATGATAATCCTGGTAAAACAGCAACATCTTGGCTCAAATCTCCCATCTCTGTCAAATATTCAAATTCTTTCTTTACTAAATAAAGTGGATAATATATAAATAACTAAATTACCTATCACTACAGGTTCTTGTAGAGCAAAGGGGAGAGGACAGGGAAACATTACTTTCCATTGTGTTTACAAATTGAGTTACAATAAAGGAGTAAAAAGATAGAGGGTTTGGGGAGGAAGAGAGGAGAGTGCTTTAAGCAAATTTATTATTTTTAATACAGTAGTGGTTAGAATCCCCAAATAGGGAAGATGTTTAAAAATTAGGCTTGTGGTTGTGCAATTGCTCACCTACTTTGCACAAACTTTTCTGTCTGAGCAAGTTTCCAATTCGCACAGGTACTCAGATATGATTCATGTTTTTCTAGTCATCTGTACATGCAAATTGGGGAAGTATGCACAGACCTGAATTCTGCTGGGGTGGAATACCCTCTTATCTTGGATTTGAAACTGGGCCATTTGACACACACAGTAGACTCTCGATTATCCAGGATGTGGATTAACCAGGATGTAAAAAAAAAAAAAAAAAAAAAAAAAAAAGCGCAACTCATAGGGCCGGTTCTGGCTTTGCTGCCGCCCCAAGCACACACAAAAAAACCCCACCAGGGCGCAGGGCAGCCAGTGAATCAACACCCCCACCCCCTGGTGCAGGGTGGCTGGTGAACCAACCCCCTCTCCCCATATTTCCTATGGATGGTGATTATCCGGGATTTTATTAACCAGAATTAATTTTTTCCCTATCATCCTGGATAATCGAGAGTCTACTGTATTAAAGTTAATACAATTAGTCCAAATAATGTGATGGTCACCTTTAAGTTTAGTTTATGGGAGTTTGTTGTAAAGGCTTGTCACTCAGACTTTTCAGTCTCCTGAAACTGCCCGTGCTTGGTCTTGAGGAAGTATTGGCTATTCAGATCTTTCTACATTATTAACTACTGTGGGAGATATACCAGTTGTCAGTAATGCTTTCGGTAACTGATCATGGAAATGATTGTATTGAATGTATTAGTTTTCCATAGCTATTACAACAGACCTGAAGGTGCTTCATTTGCAATGGGCATCGCTATTTGTTTTAGGTTAGGGATAATCTACCTTTATTTCTTTAAATGTGCAAAGCATCAAAACCACACTCCCCGCAAGTTGTACAGCTTACTCTATATAAATCAGATATTTTGCCTCTTCAGTAAAGTTGCATTAATTTAAAATAATTAATCCAATATTATCCATGTTAAAGTAGTATAAAAAATCCAGACAATAAAAAAGAAAGCCCTGAGTTTGCAGTATTTCTACAGAATTACATATACTTGAACTTTAAGCATTTTGTAAAAACCCACAAAATAAATTTCTGCTAATAACACAAGTTTTGGAGATTTGTCACTGGACAGCAGTGTATATCCTAATCTTTTTTTAAATCTTATTGTATAGTTTGCTCTGCAGAAACTTTCAATTAAGCCTTTAACTTTTCGATTTCTGTAGTCCTCCCTCTCTCTTCCCCCCGCCCTCCAAAAAAACCCCAACTTCATATTTCAAAAACTGGAGATCATTTTAGGAAAAAGCCCTTCCCAGTTGTTAAACAGATTAGAGTGAGCTTTCAATATATGAAAATGTTGTGACAAAAATAATCAACTATTAAAAACTCACATACCTGAGAGCTCTGCCCATTGTTTCATAATTCATATCAGGTTTGTTTTTGTGCTTTCCCCACAATCTGGACACAGCCTTGGAATCTACTAGTTTAAAAATGCCCTTTTCTCTTTGAGTCCATTTGATATATTTGGGACACGTCGCTTTGTCCTGGAGCAGTGCTAAGAGAAACTCCCAAAGATAAATTGTATTTCCTAAAATAAAAAAAATTAATAAATAAAGCCTTTCAGGAGATATGAACTCCCCAAATGCATAGTTATATTGATTTCTTAACTTTTATTTAAGTCACAAATACAACAAAACTTCAGGAACTGAATGCCTGTTACTTTCTGAACAGACTATAATTTCAGGTTGAGAATTCATACACATTACTACCCTTCCATTCCAACTGAATTATTTTTAATAGAATTTATTTTGCCATCTTTGGCTCTGAATCAGCAAAGAACTCATGTCCAGCCCTGTTCAGCAAAGCAGTTAAATATACACCAAAGTACCATTATACTGACTGGGAATTAAGCGGGTGCTTAAATACTTTGCTGAATTGGGGCCCGGAGGATGATTCTTCCCAGGTTCAAGATATCCTTACTTTCATGTTTTAACAATTACAGATAATAGGTGTAGTAAATATTAGCTTATGCCATGCCAAACAAGAAAGCAATTGAAGCATATTAGGATTCACTGGCAAAAACAGGATGATTCTGCTGAATAGTTTACTATAAAATAAAATGATTCATGCTAGCAAATTATATTCTCTGTTAGCTGTTGGTTTCGATTTTATTAATTGTGGGGGGGGGGGGGAGGGGGAGAGTTGGGATAGCAGAGGAGGGAGTACCAGGGAACTTTTTGTGACATCTTTCTTCTGGTGGCTTCACTTTTTTCTTAAACAAGGAGACTGCTCTTTCTGCCACTCAACTGTAAGCTTTGATTATATCCTTATGCAGATAAGAACCACTATTACAATGCAAAGTATTCCTCTAGACTTGACCTGAAACAGAGCAACGCTTGTGGGGGGTTGAAGACCTCCCAAGATCCCGTTAAGCTGAAGAATGGATTATTCCTCCCAGGAACTGAGTATCTTCCAAAGGGATTTTCTGAACTCTCTCCTCCCCCTCCCACCCCCCCACCGGTGCGCTTTAATAGACGGTGGCAACCACGTCTTCTGAGCATGTCGCAACACAAGATTTATTTCTGCATACTGAGAAGGCTGGTAGACTTCATTCTTATGTTACCCAGATTCAGTTTTAAATTTAACACTGAAGACATTTTACTCAAACCTTCACACTTACCCTTTCCATCTTTGTTTTTCTTTTTCACAGATATGTTTGGAGTTGTCGTAGGGGATTCAGGACGAGAAGATTTGGTCTTTTTCCCTGAAATGAAACCACTATTACATAAATTTCACCATAAAAATATGATATGGAAAAGAACATTAACTCATTAAATATCTCCATTTTTTGTATTTCCTCCCCATCTCAACACTTACATTTCTTCTAAATGGCCCATTCCTGTAAAGTACTGAGCACTCTCAATGCTCATTGATGCTAACAGGCATTCAGGACAGTATGCACAGCACTGAGCAATGTAACTGTTCTTGCTTCAAAGATTTTTACCTATTTTTCCCAAAGCTAGATACATAAACTATATACTTCTGCTTTGAAATCTGTGTTTTTGGTGTCCATTTCAGGGCACCTAAAGGCAATGAATAGTAGTTTATTCATCTTTTTTAACTGTACATTTTAAATTAAAAAGCTACATAAAATACACAGCACTGTCTTGTCTAGCTAGCATCAAAACTTAATTTAGAGACAAAACAAGATTCTTTGGCTCTTTAATATATGAGAAGAAAGCTCCATTGATACAAGTGGTCTGCACTGCCATATAAGGGAAACATTCATTTTCAGTCCTAAATTCTCACACATTTGACCCGCAGTGGTTAGAAATACAAAAAAGGAGGGTTGAAGCAGCTCCCTTTCATTGCCAAGCAGTGCCATCTCCAGCCAGAGAGTGACATAAATAGGTTCTGAAAAAGCACTACATCCTTTTTGAGCCAGAAAGATGGTGGTTGTGTTTCAAGGCCCCGTGAAGAGTGGGAGGGAGGGAGGGATTAATTAAAGCTCCTGACAAGAATAAAGAACATTCCTTTGAAAAAATAAGAGATCAGCTATTTGAGTAGAGTTAAAAATGAAAATCCTGCATATCTATTTCTTAACAAAATCCAGAATCTGTTTCTCTACTGCTCCCCATTCATTTAGAGGTCAGTTTTTATAGCATTGTGTTTTGGTCCTGAACCCTCAAGACTGAGTTTTCTGTAAATACTAGGTAAATCAGGTTTCCTAATTACCCTTTGGCATTTTGGCAATGTCTAGGCCCAATGAGGATTTTATTTTACATATTACCTCTGCTCTGCTGAGAAGCAATATAGTCCAGTGGATGAAGTACTGACCTGGCACGCAGAAAATCATGGTTCTATTTTCAGTTCTACTACTGACAACATGCATGACCTCACACAAGTCATTTCATGGTCTCTCTATTTACCCTCTGACCCTTTCCCAAAGAGTCTGTCTTGCCTGTATAGCATGCAAGCAATGCATCTGCACAGTGCCTAGCACAACAGGATTCCATTCTTGGTTTGGCCTCTAAGTGCTACCATAATACAAATGATAAAATAACTCCATTACAGAGTCAAGATTTTCTCATTGTGATGAATTTTCATATTACTTTGTGATTAAACTTACTTCTGGACTGACCTGTCAGTTTCATCGTATCAGAGCAGTATCTTTGGGGTTCAAATGCCCTGCAATATTGCTCAAATGTTGCTCACTGAGATTTTGTAGGAGCCGAGGGTTTTAGCCCATGAAATAGAACCTCACCCTTTACTAGCTGGTGAAGGCCAGCTTGGCCTTCTGTTGGCCTGAAATGTCAATTTCCCCTTTGGCAAGGTGTGTAGGTAGGCTACTAGCGGGGGGGGGGGGGGGGGGGGGGGAGAGGGAGGTGGAGGAAAGGAAGAGGTGTTTGGAAGGCACTGTAAAGCCTCTCCTCAGGCAGCCATCTTTTGACACTGACAATCTTGCTGAGTATCTATATTTGCATGATCTTTTTTCTGGAAAAAGCTTTGTTGAAATAACTGTGGTGAAGCAACTTTGACAATGTTTGTTTTCTTCCCCCAGTCACGTAGGATTCAGGGCTGGGTATGGGGCAGAAACTGTACTGATCATGTTGGCCGAGGATGTCACCAGAGCTATCAACAAAGATAACTTTTTCGGTCATGGTTTCTTGACCTTGGCGGTTACAACCACCCTTCATTTCTTTATAGCTAGATGGCGAGGGGGGGAGTGTGTGTGTGTGTGCATATGTGTGAAGTCTTGGTTCTTTAATTTAACTGACCATGAGGGATTGCTGAAATGTCTGTGGTCCCTACTAGGGTTAGATGGAGTCATCTTGAATAGCTCAGCTACTTTTGTGAAAGAAGTCCTATAAGATTGTTTTGGGTGAATGTTCTTCTACCCTGAGGGCTAAGTCAGATGGGGTGCTGAAGGATTCCAACTTGTGTCCCCGCCTGTACAGAATGTACGTAAGCACATTGAGAAGGAGAGTGAGGAGACAGACTGTAGTGCTTTGAATAAGATGAGAACGCCAGCTCTAGATCAACATTGGTCTGATTTTGCCAGGAATTAAATTAAACTGGGGCCTGAGTGAGAAGTAAGTGGCTGAGGTTCAACCTAATCATGATGGAAGTAATGTTTGGTAGCTTAATGAAACAACCAGAAGAGACCTTATCGTATCATAGAACCTCTGATCGAAGGCAAATCTACAATTTGTTTAAACATGTTAGCTATTTAGGGGGTCTCAGATCCTTGATTGCTCTAACAGTTGTAGGCAAGTGTTCCCTGCTGCACCATGTCCTGTCCCCCACATCTACTGATGGCAGGAAGGCTGTGGCCTTGAATTTTGGAAACAAACCTTGCTGCTAAAATAATCCATGTCTGTCTCACCTCAAGACTAGACGACTGCAAGGCTTTGGTTGTGACTATATTATGAGACCATCTGAAATCTGAACTTACTACAGGACCCGGGTCCTTGCTTACTAAACGATAGATCACATAGAGCACATAACACTAGTACTCTGTAATCTGGCCAGGTGGAGTT
The DNA here is from genome assembly GCA_032164245.1 of Sternotherus odoratus. Classification (NCBI taxonomy): domain Eukaryota; kingdom Metazoa; phylum Chordata; order Testudines; family Kinosternidae; genus Sternotherus; species Sternotherus odoratus. The sequence goes on from JAVMKO010000001.1 coordinate 248,663,074, forward strand.
TAAGATATTGGTTTTAACCTATAAAGTACTAATTTTCTGAACCACATTACTCCAAAATTGATGTCTGACACCATCAACATTGCAATCAGTGAAGACATTCAAGTCACCATTCCCCTGGGCAATTTCCTAATGCATCCTCAGCTTTGGAGCATACGCCCCACTAATTCAACAGTCTGAATTTGTAACTATTCACAGTATACTACAAAGCTTGATCAGATGTTTGGTAATTGATATTACTCGGTTTTTGTATAGGCAGTTCAGTATGTATGTATTTTTATTTTTGTAACTCTATTTTAACAGCTGTACAAGCGCCTAGATCCAGCAAATTAGTAAGAAATTTAAAACAAATTAAACTACAAATTCCGTTCAATCATTTTAAACAACAGATAGCCCAATGAAGCATTCAGCTTTTCCCCATTTAGATGCTTATTTAGCTGGACAGATAGTTTACAGAGTCTGCTAAGCAGGCTGCTATCTACTTCAAACCATGTTGTAATAAATACCAGAGCACAGGCACAAAAACACACAACTGTCAGAAACTGAGACTATTATAAAAGCTGTGACATTCAGGCTTTCACAAAGAAGAAAGACAACTTAGCTCTTTTCTCATTTTATTAACAGCAACATTCAAGCCAAAAGAATCTCCAATAGCATCCAGCAAAGCGTGCAGGATGTTTTTAATCTAACACTAAATAAAACAGAGCACTTTTTTCAAACCTGTCTTAGGTAATGAACGAAGTTAATTATACAATGTACAGCTGAGGTACTAAAGAAGCAACTGCTATAACACTTAAATGACAAAAGGCCTTACAAGTTACAGCGTGGTTCTGCTTTGAAAAGTAACTCTGTAAAGCAAAGATCCATGTTTTGTGCGAATACGATCTATAGCAGCGGTTCTCAAACTTCTGAGAACTGCGACTCCTTTTTCACTCGTCGGCTGCCGCGGTGGACCCTTGTATGTCCGCCGAAAAGCTGCCAAATTAATTACTTCCGCGTTCGGCAGCTATTTTCGGCAAACATGCCGAGCGCTTCCGAAATAGTTTGGCATGTCCGCCGAAAAGCCGCCGAATGCGGAAGTAATTCATTCGGCGGCTTTTAAGCGGTGCCGGGAGCTCGCGACCCCTCTGGGAGCGCTTGGCAACCCCCAGGGGGTTGCAACCACCAGTCTGAGAAACCCCAGATCCACAGTAACTCCTCATTTAAAGTCATCACAGCTAATGCTGTTTTGTTGTTACGTTGCTGATCAATTAGAGAACATGTGCGTTTAAAGTTGCACAATGCTCCCTTATTATGTCGTATGGCAGCCGCCTGCTTTGTCCACTGCTTGCAGGAAGAGCAGCCCTTGGAACTAGCTGGTGGAGGTTTGGAATCGGGGTACGTGGGCAACCACACTATCAACTCTTCATTCCCCCAAGTTCCCTGTGTAGCAGCTGCCCAGCAGGCTATCAATTGCAGGCAGTCCCTTTCTCTTTCCTTTGTCATCCCCGGTCCCACCTCCTAAGCCCACCCTTCTTCCAGCCACCTGACACTTTGTTCTCCAACTCAGTTATCAAGTCCTGCCTGCTGGCAGGTGTTTATTCAGTTGTTGGAACATCATCTCTCTGTCTTGTTGGATTTGAGTCAGTCTGAGCCAACTCTTGCATGACTATATTCATTCCTCCCAGACAGCAAGACTACACACATACACACATCTCCTGCCTCCTGTGCTGTTCCAGAATCAGTGTCAACCATTTTGCATCCACTGAGTAGCAATGCAGCATACAAAGGGAAACTGAGGCATGTCAAGGCTTCAAAAAATACTATAGAAAATTTTCACTTTGTTACAAGTAAAAAGTGCTTTTCCTGAACAGCTAGCTGAGTAAGCTTAGTTTATGTTGTCTTCATACCTATATGTAGCTCCTATTATTGTTAAACAGCTGCTATATATACACAAGGAGAAGAAAGTATACCTCTAAGCATTTTCTATTACAAACTCATATATCCTGTGAGCATCTTACCTTTCTTCTTCTTAGGCTGCTCAAGTTCTGGAGTGTCTGATGATTCAGCATAAGAGTCTTGAACTTGGTGAACCTCTACAACCTCAGGAATCCCATCAAGTGTGACAGATACGTGGGTAATGGGAGCAACAATAATTTCATCTTCAGATGTATTAAACATATTTGCTTGGGGGAAAAAAAAGACAACATTATCAATGCTTTTTACAGAATTAAATAAACTTAAAACACACTTCCCAGTTATAAGGGAAAATTTCAATAAGTCAAGGTATACTCATAATAACGTACATAAAATTTATTATTATAATTAAGATCTTCACAGCGGAAAAGGTCAGCCCACAAATGAACATGTCTGTTTGTGAGGTTTGAACATGAGCACACATCATAAAATAGTGTAGAATAATTTAATACTTGCAACAAAAGTGAAGGTTGTGATCACAACAGAGCGTGACATTTTCATTCATATCTAGGTAACATATCTAAGGTGCATTAATTCAGTTACTTAACCGAAGTGAAATAGGATACCCAATAACCAGATAAACTGTAGCATTTCTGCACAATATTGCATTTAAAACCTCACACACACATCCTATTTTATTTTCCTTTCTTTCAAGGCCTCCAATGTCCAACTCAGACACTGATCAGTCTATGCTGTGATTCCCTATCTGATTCCCTAAGCTTGCATGCTGCAGCTACTAACAAAGCCAGCAAGTCTCACCTACCCACACCTTCTTATATCATTTTTATACATACATGAAAATCCACAATATATTGAGTTTCTTCAAATTTTACTTATAAACAAGGCACATATACATTTGAGTTACTACTGTTTAACTCACTTATTCTTTTTTCATCCAACATAGGCCCTGGGGAGTCCATATTGAGAAGTGCCTCAGCAGCTTCAATAGTTTCCATGGTTTCATCTCCATTATGACAAGATGCTTCAACTGAAATCAAGACAAAACAAATCATTTGTAACATGTTGAAGCCTGGTCTGAAGCTTTACTGGATATTTGTTCCTATGCATTTTTTTTTATCCAGTTCATTATATCCATTTTTCGTTATTACATACTACTTACAAGGGATATCATCATTGGGGAGGAAATACACATCAGAAGTATCTTCATATAGTTAAAGAACTACACTTTTAAAAGTGGTTTTTTATAAACCATGTTCTATTCTGCCCAGCTTGGTCTCTACTGTCTTCACTCACTGATGAAGTATGTGCAACTCGGCATGGGTGCTGGTGCCTTTGGTGTGGAGGAGACCTGGCCATGACGCAGTCTTCACTCCTTACTTTTGCCCAGTGCCAGGGACGTTGCAGTGATGATCCTTAAAACAGCCAGAACCACTGGCAAGGACCTTGCTGGGAACTGTTTGTTTTTGCCCGGTTCCCTGTGTGAGGAAGTCAAGGCTTTCTTCCTTTTCTTGTGAGAGGGTGGAGCTGTGCTTTTGGCCAGTTCCAAGCTGGTCGGAGAGCACCTAGAAGTGGGTTTTGTTCGGCCTGTCTCCAAATCAGGTTGGAGGGATTTCTCCATAAGAATCATCTTTAAACGGAGATCTCGGTTGTCATGAGCTCTGGCTTTTAGTTTATTGCAGCAGACTCACCTAGTTGGGACATGCGTCTTAATGGGGCATTTGACACACTGGGAATGTGTGGTATGGGATCCTTGCAAAAGTTGCATTTTTTAAAACCAGGAGACCCTGGCACCTTTAATGTGGCCCACTCAAGGTCTAAGAACAAGACCTTAATGGGGCTCACTTCCAAAGGGGAAAAAGGGGTTAAGAAAAACCAGGTTTGGGGGTTTCTTTAAAACAAACTATATGCAACTATCTAAAGATAGGGTAGTAACTGGGGAGTTTATAATCTAACTAAAACTAATTTTCTCTCAGAACAGGGGAAGAAGTTCAGCACTGCCCCGAGTTCAGTCTTCAGCCGAGGATGGCTGAGAAGGAACTGAGGGAGTCGGAACATGCAGGCACAAAACAGACTCCAACAATGCCACAAGACACCAACTGCACGTGTGTGTCCCGACCAGGCACTGCCACCGGAGATCTCAGATCAATGGTGCTAGGATGCGCCGACACCTCAGGTGGAGCACCCACAGGGACATCACTCAAAGAAGAACATCTGGTTCTGGTGACTTATTACTGCTTAATTTATCATTTTGTTCAAAATCTTCTTCTAATGACACTTGAATCTGGGACAGTTCCTCAGATTTGTCATCTAAAAAGACTGGCTCAGGTTTGGGAATCTCCCTCACACCCTCAGTGTGAAGACTGAATCAAATAATTCATTTAGTTTCTCCGCCAATGGCCTGATCATCCTTGGGGGGTGCTCCTTTAGCATCTCGATTATCCAGCAGCTGGTTGTTTAGGAGACTGCCTGCTTCTGATGTACTTAAAAAAAAATTGCTATTACTTTTTGAGTGTTTGGCTAGCTGTTCTTCAAATTCTGTTTTTGTCTTTCTAATTCTAGTTTTATACTTCACTTGCAAGAGTTTATGCTCTTTTCTATTTTCCTCACTGTGATTTAACTGCCACATTTTAAAGGATGCCTTTTTGCTTCTCACTGTTTCTTTTACTGTGTTGTTTAGCCATGGTGGCACTTCTTTGGTTTTCTTATTATGGTTTTTAATTTGGGGTATACATTTAAGTTGAGCCTCTATTATGGTGTCTTTAATAAGTTTTCATGACTTCTGTCTTTTCTTATATCTTCCAAAGTTCAATGACTTTGCTCCATTAGGCAGGATGATCTCATTGTGTTCTTCCCTTTCTGTGGGTTTCCCATCCCCCTATATGTAAATGAAGTTTCCATTGTTTTGATTCCACCATGCTTAAAGTTACATAGGAGACAGGTAAATAGCTGCCTCCTCTCAGCTGTGAGAGAGAACATGTTTTTCCCTGTTTAGCCAAAGACTTTCAAGCATATCATGAAGTATCCATAGTTCCACATAGAGCGTTAATGACATTTCAGAAAAGATTTCACTCTATGCACTTTAATAATACAGTAAAATTGTATACAGTCCGTTGATTCAATTGCTTATCACTTGAGATTCAGCCCCCATCTTTACAGACCAGTACATCTTTTAAATTAATTCTACTGATGGTTACCCACCCTCTCCAAAGTAAAGTTTATTGAAGCTATGAGAAAGGCAACTTAGAGTTTGGGGTGAAGGAAGCACTACACTCTTTCTTCCCCCACTTGTTAGCTTATTAGCCTTGTTTATCTAATATGTAAAAATTGACCTTTATTGTCTTTACTTGAAGACTGGGCTGGTTAGAGCATCAAATATATGGTTCTTTGTCTAAAGCAGACAACTCTGAATTCCTTCTGGTTTAAATACACTTCAATCATAACTCCACTTTATATCCATTACTCATTAATGCATATCACATTCATCATGTAAGAATATTAATGATCAGTGAGTTATTAGTTTTCAAATATACAATAGAAGGCATCTTTTGTACAAAGATTATTAGAAATAGTGCATAGGGTGTGAATACAGGGGTGCTTAGGGTCACAAAATTACCCTGATATCCACCATCACTAAGTTCAGCCTTAAGGGCAGATAGCAAGATGTTCCACCCAGTTAGAGCTTCTAAAAGAGAACGTAGGTAGTCTTGAGACATAGTTAAATACTAGGCCATTAGGAGCTTTTGAAATTATAACCAACACCTTGATTTGTATGCCTCAAATCAAGGGTGTGAACCAGTGCAACATAGAATTAAATATGCAATTCCAAAAGAGATTTTAAAACAAATTTTGATTACTGGCATATCTACTACTATGGACCGGTGACCTGACAGGAACTCGTTCTCATAAGCATAGCCATCAGACTTCCATCACCAATTGAAAAAAATAAAAGGGCTGAATGTTTACACACATGCATGACCACACACACACAGATAATTGTCTAACCTCTCCCTGGGTCTGAATTCAATAAGAATTTTGCCACCTGAAACAGTTTTGGGCTCCATGTAGTTCAGGCTCTGATCTGGCAGGACCACCTCACACCATTCACAAAAGTCAATAAAAGAATTTGAAAGAAGAGACCCTCAACCACAATTTTCACAGTAAGCCCGAGAAGAGCACTAGTATTCAATCTAATGCAAAAAGAAAAATGTTTGACTGCATCACTTGAATAAGAAAAATAGTAATAAGTAGTATTGCAACTTTGCTTTCAAACTGCAAACCAAGGGACTGGAAAATTAACTGTTGCTTACAGATCATTAATGAAAGCAGTTTTGCAAGACAGTACCTGTCCAGGAATATAATTTATTTTGATAGTCCAATATATTATCATTATCATTGTGGTAGAAAGCTAATTTGATGCACAGTCTGGTAACATTTCATGACAATTATGCAACACTCAACTGGAATAATTTGGATAATTTAAAGTTATCTTTTAGGAACTGCTGCCTATTGGATGGGGTCTATAGAAAAGGCTTAATTAATACTCTACTTCCAAACTTTCCAGGATTTGTCAAAGAGGTAAAATATTTGCATTAGTATTTCCGTCCCCAAGGCCCTAAACAGCTGTTACTTTTTCTGCTCTGTAATTTACATTGTTCAGTAAATTACGTCGTACTTTTCCTCAGATGCGGTAATCAGTAAATATCACTGGAAGGAGAGGAAAAACAGACAGCACAATACAGAAGTACAAGAATCCCAAACTCTTTTCTGACCATAAAAGCAATATATTTATCCTAGAAAGTAGCAGCATTTATAGTATTATTTATATTGCAGTAGCACCAAATGGCCCAATTTCATTGTTCTCTAGGCACTGTACAATCACATAAAAAAAGATGATCCTTGCTAAAAATGTTTACAATCCAAGTGTCAATACTGTTGCAATACACATCACTGAAAAATACTGATGTAATAACTTGCCCTTCAGTTTTTGAAGTATATTTTAATTGAGTTTTCAATTTTTAGCTACCATTTTATTTAAAAAAAAAACAGTCCATAGTGAGAGTGTCATCCTAAACATTATAACTACAGGGAATGCAAGCTCCAAAAAGCAGCTTTTGCCAGATTACCTGACATGGTTCACATGGAGACAGTCCGTAAGCACAGTGAGTGTGCTGAAACTCTGTGGGAACGGGACTTGTTTGGGAAGGATCACCTCCCCAGCTGGTGTAAATGTTAAAGCTCCTTTGAGTTCAGTGGAGCCACAACAATTTATACCTGTGATTCCTATATTCTTATCAATACATTCTGAGGGGAAAAGATTTATTTCTTCCTGGATATTAAACTTGTGCATAGAAGCAACAGTCATAGCAGATAAATATACTGACGTCTCCTATGAATTGAACATAGTAATCTTGAATCTTAGTAAGGCAAATTCTCTGTTGTACTTCCAAAAGGCAAAAAGGTCATAGCTGTATTTTCTATGTAGTAGTACAGTGTAAAATTTATGAAATTGAAGAATAAAACAATTTTTTACTCTAGAGGCTTTAAATCAGGGGTAGGCAACCTATGGCACGCGTGCCAAAGGCGGCATGCGGGCTGATTTTCAGTGGCACTCACACTGCCCGGGTCCTGGCCACCAGTCTGGGGGGCTCTGCATTTTAATTTAATTTTAAATGAAGCTTCTTAAACATTTTTAAAACCTTATTTACTTTACATATAACAATAGTTTAATCATATATTAAAGACCTAGAAAGAGACCTTCTAACAGTGTTAAAATGTATTACTGGCACGCGAAACCTTAAATTAGAGTGAATAAATGAAGAGTCGGCACATCACTTCTGAAAGGTTGCCAATCCTTGCTTTAAACTATATACCATTGTGTAGACAGAAAAGCCTACCCATAGTGTTATAGGAACTGTAATACAGTAAACCCTCGATTTAACGGACTTCGGATGCAGCGGACAAAATTTATGAGCAAGTCTGATGCATCCGAAATCCATTTCTCGTGGGCTGGCTGCCGGCTCCCGGCTGCCGCCCGGGTCACAGCTGCCGCCCGGGTCCAGGCAGCGGGCAGGCTGGCTACCGGCTCCCGGGTCCCGCCCGAGTCCCGCCAGCAGGCGGGCTGGCTGCCGTCTCCCGCCCAGCTTCCGTCAGCGGGCGGGCTGGCTGGCTGGCTGCCGGGTCCCGCCTGCAGACAGGCTGGCTGCCGGCTCCCACCCGGGTCCCACCTGCAGGCGGGCTGGCTGGCTGGCTGCTGGGTCCCGCCCGAGTCCCGCAAGCGGGCGGGCTGGCTGCCGGTTCCCGGCTGTCGCCTGGGTCCCAGCAACGGGCGGGCCGCGGAGCTGCCGCCCCGACCCTGTGGCGGGCGGGCTGCTGCTCCGACAGCTCGTTGTTGTTTTTTTTTATTAAATAACGGACTTTTTGATTTAATGGACACCCCCTCGCCCGAATTAGTCCGTTAAATGGAGGTTTTACTGTACTTCTAAAAAGCTAGCTCCCCTAACTTTAATGGAGTTCCTGTTGATTTACTTTAGTGTAAGCTAAAGGAGAATACTAATAAACTGCATAGGTATAAAAGTGAATTTTTAATCACCTGTAACTTGAAATATATTTCAAATTTTTCTTGTAACTATTCCTCAGTAAGGACTCACATGTGATGTTTAGTACGTTAGAGTTCAAGCTTTGTTGTTTTTGTGATCAAAAAAGTCTTAGGGAGAAATCTAGTCTTTAAAATGGGAGCATTGCCCACAACTGCCTAATAAAAAAAATGGCTGAACAGAATTTGAACAAACTTCCAAAGTAAAATAATGTGTTTCTATGTTGACACCAAATATATGAAGTTAAAACCCAGAGGAATATGTCAGGGAAAGTAAAAAGCAACTGAAAACAGGCCAAGTTGTTACTTAAATGAGATCAGGGATTTTGAAACTGGGGGACATGACCCCTCAGGGAGTTGTTGAGGTTATTAAATGGGGGGTTGCGAGCCGTTAGCCTCAACCCCCAAACCATCCTTTGCCTCCACCATTTAGAATAGTGTTAAATATTTTTTTAAAAAAATGTTTTTCATGTATAAGGGTGTCACACTCAGAGGTTTGCTGTGTGAAAGGAGTCACCAAAGCAAGTTTGAGAACCACTAAATTAGATGCTTGCATTTCACACCCAGGCTACTGAAGTGTGCTGAACGTGGTTTGTCCTTCTTAACACTTCCAGTTGCACTGTGCTGGGCATCAGTCCAGCTGCTCCTGTTCTTGACACCAAACAATAAAACACATAATGATGTGTAACAATGTCAGGTTACCCCTGGTGCTAGAACCATAAACTTTTGCACTTGCTGACTCTGACTGACTAACATGGCTCACTGCAATTTTAAAATTGGATGTACACAACTTTTTGCAATTCATTTGTTTCAAATAAAATAAAAACTGTTCTTTTTAGAATACTTTCATTGGCATTTGAAACCACTGGACTTGTATTTGTACTATTGTTCATTTAATGCAGGACAAATAAACTTTAATCAACCTTTAATATCAGAAAGTAAAAGACATTGAATATATTGCTAAATTGCAACTCAAAAGTGCTTTCTTGTCAGTAATGTGGCAAACAGAACTGATCACAAAACATTTCAGCAGAAATTCAAACAATGAAAATTTTTGGTTCTGGTTAAAAAGTCCAGAATTTTCCACAGAATGCAGACATGTATTCCTTAACTTGAAAACACATTTTTTGGTTGAAATACAATTTAAATAGAAAATTGTTTACTTTATAACAAAGAACAGCTTATAGTCATATACATTTCTTCCTTACTTGGTATGGGCGGAACTCTGGTTGATTTTGCTCTTTGAAAATATTTGTCACGTCATGAAAACTTTTGTCACACTGTACAGAAATATTTCTGTAACAAACCTGTAAGAGTGATGTCATCGTCCTCGATTATTTGCTCTTCTGCAACATCCAGGGAACTCTCAGTAATCATGTCACTGGATTCATCAACACAAGCTAAGCCAGAATAATTGTGTAGGAGGTCTGCACTAGGAATATGTTCCACAATGACAGCAGGGAAAATGGATGGATCACCAAGCTATGAAAAAACAGTATTAAAAGAATTAGATTATTTCAGAATTAAATGTTTGTCAATCTAGAATATTTCAATCTGATCACATCTTTACATCTGTAAAATGTTATTAGAACATTAGGTTGTCAGGAACAAATATCAATCAACCAGCAGTCCTTCAACATGCAAATTGACAGAGCTGCAGAAGAAGATTACATAACAGAAAAAATTTCATTAAAATTTCTAAAAATATTACTTTGTCCTGAGCAAGCATATTTAATACAGAAATAATTGAGGAACACTTAATGTATATCCCAATGATAATATTTTTACAGAGTCACTTTTCAGAATAAAACTACTTCAAAAAATGGACTGGGCAGAGGATTAGAAAACATACCGTAGGGGATAACCGCACTGACTGGAGGAGTAAAAGGGAGGGAAGATGTTTTCCAATTAATTCTTACGGTTCTATTAATTTGAAACTGCTCTGTCCCTCCCCCTCAACTGCAGTATCCACTCTCTGTCACCACCCCACCCTCTAAATTTCTATCTTGTGTCAGATGTAAAAGAAATGAAGCAGCTGAAGAATCAGAAACACGTCAAGCCAAGCAACAATAATTAGAAGAACATTCTTTCAAAAGGCAGTACCCCAACAGGAAGAGGTTTTCAGAAAATGAATGTGACAACAGAGAAAAGTTTTCTAAAGCTGATCTTCTCAAAGGTCATCTGCAGGAAGAGATTCACTAGCTGATGGTAACGCAGTTTGTTACAATTACTCCAACATTTCTTTCAGCAATCGCCTTACTACAAAAACACAGAACACTCTTAATTTGACAAATTAAAAGAAAGATTATGAGAGAGGGTCCTTCTTTAAACAAAACAGAGTGGGTGGACATTGGGCTAACATATACTTCAGAAGAGTACAGTATATAGATTTGTATCTACTTCAAGCCATTTTTTTTAACCATTCAAGAAAAAAAATCTTATGATTATGGTCATAATCTGACCACTGCACACAGTTCAAGTGCAAGAAATATATATATATATTCCAAGCCAATGGTTCAATACAAATGTTGGCTTTAAGGTCAAATATCTTTCAGTAAACATCCAGGAAGGGAATTATTGGTAGCACCAGATGCCAGTAAAAGTTCTGAAAGGCAGGAATTAGAATTTTAAGTCATTCAGTACTTTTTTAAAACACATTCCAACAACAATATTTATAAATTGGTAATGAGGATCAAATTAAGCAAAATCCCTAAAATATTTCAGAGGGTTTCTAGAACGAGGTAAGAGTTCAGTAGACACAAAAGCAAATTATGGAAATTCAGAAAGTAAGTTCCTCAAAATACAGGAATCAAAATAAAATAACATCTACAAGAGCAATAAAATGGTAAAAAAACTGACCTAGCTAGCTAATGCCTCTGGCAGTTCTGCAAAAATTAAAAAGTGAACAGGGTAGAGCTGAGGAGAGGCCTGTCTGAACAAGAGTGACTGCCAGAGAGAAAGGTCACAAAGTCATAACATCAGAAAAGATGACTGCTTCGAAGTAGTTCAGTAAAATAATGAGCTTCATTAAGACTTATTAATGAATCCCAACCCTCATCTAAGTCAATCAGAATCAGTCTGTGTTATTAGTATTATATCAGAACGGCTCACAAAACTATTATCACATTTAAGAACCAAGCCAGCTAATTTTCTTAATGGCACAAGACTAGATAGAAACTAACCAGTAATCTACCTTTCAGTTTCCCAAACTTTGGCCCATAGACCACTGTTGGTTTTAAGCGATCTGGCTGGTCACAAATGGTTTTGGATCTATTTGTTTCACAACAGATACCGTGTTTCCCCGAAAATAAGACAGTGTCTTATATTAATTTTTGCTCCCCAAATTACATTACATTATATTACAGCGAGAGGCAAATCTGGAAGTACGTCTTATTTTCGGGGGATGTCTTACTTTCGGGGAAACAGGGTATGAAGGGAGTTGAAAGGAAAGGAAAAAAGAGACAAAGGGACAAAACATATTAAAAAGAGGGAAAGTCAAATGTGTTTGAAATTGCTTTCTTTGCCCCAGCGTGTTATGTGACCATGAACTGCAGGGTAAATGGTCTCCAAGAGACAACCACACTATTGAAACGTAGTCCAGGATATGAGAAAGTTTGGGGTTCCCCAACATAACCAATACCAAGACAGAAATGGATTGTGAAAACACAGAGAAAAAAATGTTAAGAGCTGAAAATATTAAGGTTGAAAAGTCAAGCACTCAAAAAATTTAAAATGCCAGAATTAAGGTTATCTGACACAAAGGCATCCATCCACCTCCCACATTTCAAGTCTCTGTGATCCAAGCCATGGGGTATCAGAACTTCTTAAAGCAAAGGCCACAAAAACTTTTTAACACCAACTTATTTTCCCCTCATCTCATTCTTGGAAATGGCTGAATCATTTGGCTGAAATTAAAAAATAAGTCCACGGCAGACACCCAGTATGAAAAATATGAGCCCAAAAACTTTAAATTTGAGAAAGTTATAAGTTAGCTGGACAGAATTCAATTTTGTTTTTATATTTTTGAGGGATAATATCAATGTTTATTTTTAGGCATTTTTCCTTGTATTTATCTATTTAAATTTTCAAAGTTGTAGGAAATTATGGCAGGGATCAAAAAATAGGGGGTCAGATAATTATTTAATGACAGCAAACATTCAGTTTAAAAAAGTTAAACTTTTACAGCCTCTAAAAAACACAAATTGTCAATATCACGTTAAAATATACAAAGTAAATACAATATCCTTAAATTAAGAAGACGCAAGCAGCATTTTTCTTTCTTTGCCTCCATAAATTTCAATCATCAATGGAAATATTTTTTCATGGATTTGTGTTTGTAAAGTGAAACTGACATTTACCAATATTTACCAATAAAAATCAAATCTTTCCAAGCCTAGATATAAGCAACTGAAAACAGGACTTTCTAGTGAGAAGTGTGGCAAAACCTTAATAGACAGTGCTACCAGCCCCACCTATAATATATATAGTGCAATATACCTATCATTTGCTAATTCTGAACATTTCAATGGTTAAGTGTAAACTCCTAAATTATCAGGATTTGAAGGTCATGCCATGTTTACACGGGAAAAATATTTTCTCTAGGATTTGAACGAAAGTCTTGGATTACAATTTTGAAAAGAATCAGAGAGGTAGCTGTGTTAGTCTGGATCTGAAGAAGCGACAAGGAGTCCTGTGGCACCTTAAAGACTAACAAAAGTCATTTTGAAAAATAATGAATGAACCCCTAAATTATGAAGTGCCACCTACATTCAAGGAAACTATATTAACCAGAATAGCTTCCAAATGTTCTTCCCCAAGTAGAGCGTATATGTTTTCAACACTGCTGAGTAGGTCTTACCAATGTCGGGACCTCTAACAAACAAGGAGAGGTAACAAAGAGTCCTGTGGCACCTTAAAGACTAACTATAAAGTTTTGAAGCATAAGCTTTCGTGGGCTAATACCCACTTTGTCGGATGCAAGCAGTGGCCACTGCTTACATCCGACGAAGTGGGTATTAGCCCACGAAAGCTTATGCTTCAAAACTTTATAGTTAGTCTTTAAGGTGCCACAGGACTCTTTGTTACTTCTGCTATTCCAAACTAACACGGCTACCTCTCTGATTTCAAACAAGGAGGAAATTCAAGATGCTGGAATGGGGAGGGCAAGAGGGTGAGGAGCAAATGAAGCCTTAAACAGTCAGTCTCCTCTTCCAATCTTGTTAGAAACAGATTCCCTTATGGTTCTGCTGTTGCACTGCTGAAAATGTTGAAGTGAAAGAGTCCTGTGGCACCTTAAAGACTAACTAAACTATTGAAGATAAGCTTTCATGGGCTAATACCCACTTCGTCGGATACATGCAGTGGAAGTGAAAACGTTGCTGACTTTATTTGCCCATAAGGCCAGCCCTTCTCATTAGCACCTTTCTCCATAAAAATGGTTCTGTTTCAACATGCTCCCTCTCTAATGGCCTAAATTTGAGCCACTACCTCAGCCTTCTCAGAAGCAGAAACTAAGGCATTGGTTCTCAAACTTTTGTATTGGTGACCCTTTTCACACAGTAAGCCTGTGAGTTTAACCGCCCTTATAAATTAAAAACACTTTAAAAATATTTAATACTATTATAAATGCTGGAGGAGAAGCAGGGTTGGAGTGAAGGCTGACAGCTCGCGACACCCCATGTAATAACCTCACAACTCCCTGAGAAGTCCCCACCCTTAGTTTGAGAACCCCTGAACTAAAGTGAACTATATTGTTATTTTCAAGGGAGTAGATTTAAATAATTACTTTGCTTCAGAAGAATAAATCCAAAGAAATGCTTTTTACTAAAAACAAGGAAGAGCATTTACATTTTAGAAACAAGTTTTGTGTAAATGAAATTCTTGTCCAGAGCTTTCTAAGGTCCCATCTACACTGCACAGTAGAAGTTATAGTACTGTGGAACCTAGCTACAATAGGTCAAGTCATCTGTTCATTTTTAAGCATTATCAGTCTTGCACTATCAACAGGACTGAATCACATTTTGACAATGCTACTGAACAGTACAGTACTGCAGACTTGAATTTTAGTAGTAGTCCTCAGGAACATAGCAAAACCTACAATTGTGTTCTGACCATGCCTGGGGACTGGTGTCTCGAATACACCCACCATGGTAGTTGTAACTAAATATCCCCAACATCTCTCTCACCTATAGAAGTTGGTCCAATAAAAGATATTACCCCACCCACCTCTTTCAAATATCTTGGGATTGATATAGGATCGATATCCCAACATAGTAATTTATACAGTGCCAAAAGACACTATCGGGATAATTCTTAGTTTTGCCCTATGCTTAAATAACTATTTGAGGAGTTAGTAGTGACACATGCTGTTCAGGGAGGAAAAGGTGAACGTAATGAAAAAGTGATCTGGAGAATAGAGAACATTATTATTAATAGTCATGCTGTCATATGGTAAGTGAAGTTGATTTAAATAAATTATAGTCTTAGAAGAGTAGGGGTAAAAATCAGCAACAGTTTTAGTGGCATTTAAGAAAAAAACACGACTACCACTTTTAGGGATTGCATACTCATAAGATACAAAGTAAACATTTTCTTTCCTGCAATATTAGGAATAGGAAGCCCAAAGCAAATATTCTGTAATTACTCACAGAAAATATATGTACACTTGTAGGCTTTAGTGAAAAATGAAACTTTGTAAAAAAAATTAATAATAATAAAAAATATATTTTATTATTGGAAAAACTATTTTCTACATTGACTACACTTGCAAATTTCATCAATAAAAACCCTCCTCTTCCCCCAAAGCTTCTATTGAAATATACTGATGTGTAAGTGACAAGAGAGAGAGGCAATTTTATCTCAGATTTTCCATACCGGTCTCAATAATAGAGGAAAAGTACTTGGATCCCAAATGAAAAGAAAACTGAAACTACTAGTAGTTGTGCTATTTTAAGTCACAGGACAATCTTACACAAATTATGAATGGCAGAAGTCGTCTGATAGAATTACTAGTCATAGATCCTCTCCTTCCTTGAAGAAGATTATCTATGAAATAAGAAGAGTCAGCTTCTGACAAGATGTCCACCACACCTAGGCACACGAGAGATAGACAGTTCTCATAGCAGCTTCTCGGGTGCAGATAAATGCAGTGCGTTCCCCGTGGAACTGGAAGACCTGAACCATGTCTTCCTAGGAGCTTTTTGAATATGGGAGTCCTCCTCATACAGAAACTGACTTCAGACACACCATCCTTCTAAATTGACCCACAGACAGATTATCAGTCCCAGGAAAGTGGGGCAGGGGACTGAGAATCTGTCTGAAAGATACTCTGCATGGAGATCGAGAGTAAAACTTACTGCCCGATCCAGAGGCCCTGTGACACTGGAGTTGAGAGAGGAAGTGACTTTCTGCAAAGTAAAGGAGACTACTGAAAGCGGATTGGAATTGGGCCAAAAGGTAGAGAAAATCAGTCCCCACTAACTTGACTGCACTCTTCTGTGAAACTGTGCCATGGCATCTCAAAACAATTGACAGGCCACCTGCCAGGCAATGAGACTGCATTTTCTGAGATTCTCCCTCCCTCTTGGAGGAATGTGGAAGGCCAAAAGTGGTAGTCAGCGCGTAAAGACCCTGTCAGGGATAGCACCCGGTCTGATTCAGAAACACTGCCAGGACTAGTATACCCTTAGGAAGGTACTGTGGCTCCCAAAATACAACTGTTTCAAGTCTGAAATTTCCTAACCAATTGCGAGGCAGTGAAGAAATTGCGGAGGGAGGAACTGAGGGGGGGGGGAGGGAGGAGGGAAGAAAGGTGGGGAGAGAGAGAGGGAGAGAGAGAGAGACTGATCAATATGTCATTGAGTAGGGGCTTGGTTACACTGGCACTTTATAGCGCTATAAAGCTTCCAGGAGCGCTATAACTCCCTACCCGTCCACACTGGCAAGTCATGTATTGTGCTATAAACACACAGTTATACCGCTTCTGGTAACCCTCCCTTCCTTGAGGAATAACAGCATTGCATATTCACTGCAGTGTATTATAGCAAGTGTGAATGGGCATTACGCTATAAGTGATCTCTGGCATGCCTCTGAGCCATTTAAGGCAATTGACGTCTCTTCGCTTTGTTTTGAACTCGGCAAGAGGAATGCGGAAGTACCTTTTCAGAGTTTCTCTCTTAACTCGGCATATAAGCGCTACAAAGGTTTACAAAGGGAGCTGTGTGACCGAGAAACTATAGCAGACTCTGAATTTCAAAGGACACCCACTGACAAGACTCTCAGCCCGTAGAAAATCCCCTCGCTCTCTCCCTCTGCATACACACTACACGTTCCCCCTCGCCCCCCTCGTTTGAAAAGCACGTTGCACCCAGTTGAATGCTGGGATAGCTGCCCATAATGCACCACTCCCTGTGCCGCTGCAAGTGCCGCAAATGTGGCCACGCCAGGACATGCTATAGCGCTATACCTATTGCTGTATATGGGGACAGCTATAACCAAAAGCGCTATAATCCTGTAAGTGTAACCATGCCCACAGTCTTCCTGTATGGCACAGACCATCACCACCACCCACCAACCAAAATTAGACCGAAATATAACAGCCACTGGGAGACCAGACTATTATGTGCCACAGGCAGGAA
Source organism: Sternotherus odoratus (assembly GCA_032164245.1). Lineage (NCBI taxonomy): Eukaryota > Metazoa > Chordata > Testudines > Kinosternidae > Sternotherus > Sternotherus odoratus. Next base: position 248,680,216 of record JAVMKO010000001.1, read on the forward strand.
CTGTGCTAAGGAGTATATCTACCAGAACTGGAGCCTCTAGGATGGGGGGTGGGGGAGCACATCACACCCTCCAGCTGTTTTGTTCTGGTCCTCGAGCTCTCGCCAGGGAACATGGTCAGGGGCTTGCCCCGATCAGTACATGCCGTGGTGCTGCGCAGCTCCCGGAAACAGCAGCATGTCCCCCCTCCGGCTCCTATGCGTAGGGGCAGCCAGGGGGCTTCGCACATCACGTCAAGTGCTGCCTCCACAGCTCCCATTTGCCGGGAACCACAGGCAGTGGGAGCTGTGGGGGTGTTGCCTGCAGACTGGACAGCGTTTAGAGCTGCCTGTCTGTGCCTCGGGCCACAAAGTTTGCCCACCCCTGCTCTAGGAGGTGCAGCCTAGTTTCAAACTGATGGTACTCCATTCAGAAACAGAATCATCCCTATTTAAATAGGATCTGTTCTGTGTAGCAACAGAGTCTCTAATCCTATTAGTAGAGTAAGCACAAGCTGACCCACCCCATTCTCAAGGCTGTGAAGAAGTTTTTATGCTCTTTGTGCATGGCCACACTTGCACACTCCGAAAAGGGCTATTGAGAAGCAGCCCCCTCCCCCTCCCCCTCCCCCTCCCCCGAAAAAAAATCAGTATTTCCTAAACAGAAATGGACAAAACTGTAAGGGAAGAAATATTTCCCGTTCATCGTTCATTTGGAGTCATTCGTTCAAATCCCAGCTCTAGCATCATCTGACACTGTCTGAGCTGGGTTACATTTGCAAATAAATGACTCACAAGTTGATTTGAAGTGTTGAAGACAGACAATAACAAAAGAAAGAAAAAAGAATGAGTTATGACTGCCCAAAAATACTGAAAACAGTCAGAATCTAGACACTGAAACTTTCTCTGAAACAGTCTCCCTCTCTACTAAGTGTTAAGGGCTTTTAAAACAGGAAAATTCCTTAGATTGTTTCAATCCTAAATTCTAATTTTCAAAAACACAGCAAAAATAATTTTAAAAAATTTAATTTGATGGCACCAATACTCAAAGCTCAGCTAGAAAAAAAATCTTTGTTAGACCAAAAAAAAACATATTTTCAGGGCTAAAACTTTCTAATTGCCAGCCCTGGACAAATAAGCAGAAATATCAATTTTATCCATAACAGAAATCAAAATCCTTAGCAATTCTGTATATAATTAACTACCTCCCTGGTCTTACCACATGATCCCTCTGATTTATACATTCTAATACATCATTTATTTGTAACGATATGACACGCCCATATTCAATTTCCACTTTAACCACTCAGATCTTTTTCTGTAGGAGAGTGTCCCATTTTATAAGATTCAATCCCATAAATCAGCCATTTCTAGATTTATCCTCTTCTCTTGCAATTGAGCTGAGATCCCCCAGAACTGGAAGGACCTTGCAGCAAGGTATTCTCAGTGAGTGGTCCTTGGCGTTACAGAGTTCACATTTTCCCATTAGTCTGTCAGAGCCCTAACTGGGTCACTTTTAGGGCATACAAGACTGTTTTCCTAGTCTTTTTCTAGAGGAGGATTTATTGAGCTTCCAAAATGAATGCCAGGGAGGCATTTACTCTGAGGTTCAAGAACTCTTAAGGGAGAGGTTTATATTGCAGTCTTGAAATATTTGATCATAGTCTTTATATTTTATGCCTATTGCCATTTATCTACATCAAAACACATCTACACAGAGCAAAAACATGCCCGATTAATTTCTTCGCTACGAAGTTGGAATGAAGCATCCTTTCCTTCCTCAGCATTCTCCTCTCCCATTGGCTGGGAAAGTAAGAACAATAAATAATGCTAATAAATAAGGTTTGCTTTCCACTACGTTTATGGAATTCCAATACTTGAATCCCTAGGTTGTCATGAACTCTGGAAAAATACAAGGAATGAAGTCACATTGCCAGAACTTCCACCCAAAATTGAGTAAGCAGTTCAAACTCAGTTTCATTGGAAGAATGTGACAGTAAGTGACAGCAGATGTTAGCCAATCAAAGCCCTTTAGGTAGGTCACGTTAAAAAAAGGGGGGGAGGAGGGGGGTCAGAAGCATGATTTCAAAACCAAAAGTACTGTACCAGGAGAGGGGATAGGTGCTTTTCACTTCCAACTTTTAAAAGATATGACCGGGATGGACAGTAACAGTGTTTAGCAGCATTTTGAAAACTGTCTCTCTCTAATACTGCTTGCTAAATTTCTTACTAACAAATACAAAGCTTACCTTTAACATGCATTTGAAATCTCTTAAGAGCAGTTGTCCTCTTCCCCCCATAAGCATGATTATTATAATTTGCATTTAAGGAATCCTTCACTATAGTGTCAAAGCACATTTGACATCATTTAGACACAGGGCCTGGCTTCGATAACTAATTTGAAGGGGATGGAGGGTTTGGTTTTTTTTGGTAATGTGACAGACACCAGCCTAAATAAATTATTGGAGTTTAAATTGCCAGTTGCATTTTTGAGTAGCTGACAAAACCCTTTAATGATACAGTTCAGAAAATAACCCATCAAGTACATACGGTATCAAAGATAACCTCCTGGTAGTGTTTCTGGTCATCTGTGGAATAGCAGGCTCCCTCATATTTATAATCTTATGCAAGTGTATTGGAAGGGTTAAAAAGACTGCTAAATACTAGGGCTTTGGAATTCTGACTCTACCAGTGGGATCGACTGGCACAGATCTGTTAACAATTAGGAAATGGTCTCTTCAATACCACAGAAGTCATGAGGCCATGACTATCAAGCATTTGAACTATTTTCTGTTTTGTTCACACACTCTGCATGAAGCAACAGAGAACTTTCGAAACAGTGGAAACATTTTCTGTGGTAATAATGATCTCAATGCTTAGTTAAAAAAAAAAGAGGGCGACATGTTTTCTGGTATTTTTAGAATACACACATCACTGACAAACTAATATAGCTTCTTTTTTTAATCTCATACCTGTTGCTCATCCTCCATGACGTTGCTGGCAAATTCAAACACGAGCTCATTCTGTTGTACAACTGCTGCCATAATAAAGCATTCCCAGGTCTCAGTTCCACAGAAGAAGAAAAATGCTCTTAAATGTAAAGAAATGGAGACTGTTTCCAAGACCCGGTCAGGCAGGAAAACAAGATTATGAAATTAATCAAGTGTCTGGGACAATAATTCCTGGAGAGCCAATCTTCCTGGGTTCTTGCTGCTCAAAGATAAACAAATCCAGGGAAACCTTTCCTGAAATGTCCTCAGATAGATAACCTTTCACCCCTGAAAAACAAAAATATCACAATGAATAAGCAGTTGCCTTAACCCTACAGCACAGCCATAAGTTTGTTCAGAGTGATAAAGAGATCCACATATACATCAAATAAAGTCAGACACTCCCATATCTTTAGAGATCTTATTTTTACCGATAAGAACATGTTTAATTTAGTGTGTTTCATAAACCGTTCAGTTTGTTTCACCAAGTGGAACATTAATTTTAAAGTGTATCAGATTAAAATAAAAATAAAAGTAGCATACTGACAAGTAAAAACAAAAAAAGATCATTTAAATAAAATAGTTATTGACATTTTATTCTTCACTTGATATACAGCATGCAACTCCCAGACTTGTTAATGAACACATGTATCTAAGAGAAAATTCAAGGCAAAAATATAAAATCCCAGAGCGATCTAATAAGTTAGTGGATACATCAGGTACTATTGTTTTCTCCTCCTCATTTGTTGGTCCAATTTTGAAAAGTTATTTTGCCAGTTAAATTGATGATTCACTTTATCTTGGTTAACTCCTAAAGCATAGACTAGATAAAACAACTACATACTCTTTTTAAACTAATCCTTCTAAAATCCAGAAAACCCTTCAGTTCTCATACTAAGCAGCCTCTCTTTTTAAAATGTACTGTAAACGTATCCTTATCTCTAGCACAGGCTTGCAAGCAACAGGAAGGAAACAGCACTGACCACGTCATGGCAAATTAGAACATGCAAAGAACTGCACGCTACGATAGAAAAAAAACACAGAAATGCAACTTAGGAATGTAAACAGCTTCATTGGAGGGATATGTGCTTACAACTCCCACATTCTAATTTATTCAGCAGCAATAAAAGGTAAAGGGCAGCTGAAATGGGCTCAAAGCAATAAGCTGTATCACATTTTTTCAAATGGGACATAAAATGTGATCTTGTTTATGAGACTCATATATTCAGTAAACTGTTAAGAAAAAGCTGAGAAACTTTTTTAAAATATAGGCCAAGATTTTCAAGAAATAGGTGTCTAAAGCTAGACCTACGTCCATATTTAGGTGACTAAATATGGATTTAGGACCCTAACTTTAAGCACCTATTTTTGAAAATATCAGCCCATGGTTCCCCACATTGAATTCAATTCAGATCTCCTAAGACAGTTCTCTTTCAGGGTACTTGTACCTCTTCAGGGTAAACAGAAATCTTCCACGGGATATGCCAACTCATTTTATTTGCCTAGTTTTACAACAGGCTCTAGAACCCTGAAGCAGGACAGGGATCCCCTATGTACTGCTGCGATAACAGAGGAAGTGGGATACAAATTCAACAATCAATGTGGGAACGGGTGGAGTGGGTATTGCGGGGTGGGACAGGAGCAGGATTAAAAAAATAGTCACCCCGTGTCGCAAACAACATGAATGCCCCTGTTAGCAGTTCCCACTCTCCAGATGCCCAGCTCTGAAGGCAGTGCAGAAGTAAGGGTGAAACGGTATGGTACTGATCCATTAGTACTTCTGCACTACTGCTGGCGGCAGCATTGCCTTCAGAGCTGGGCAGCCAGAGAGCTTTTAAGTGAGGTGAAACATGGGGTACATAATATAAATCAGACTCCTGAAAGGGGTACAGAAGTCTGGAAAGGTTGAGAACCACTGTCCTAAGACAAGTTATATAGTAGATAACTTTGGAATCAACTGTGAAATATACATTTTGAGCCAGCCAGATCCTGTACTCATTGAAGTCAAAGGCAAAATTTCTAAATGACTTTAAAATGAACAGGATTTGGCCATTTCTGATTATTAACAACTGTGTTTATATACAAAACTGAATTTGTTAAAGGGAGGGAATACAGACTCTTTGGTTTGTTTTTAGAGTGGAATAAGACAGGGAGAATGGAACTATTTCCCTAGCATCAAGAAACCTAATTAGGGAGGAGATGTCATGTGCTATACCTTTAGGAAATCCAACAGCTGGGTCTTCATTTCTCAGGGGACACACTGTCTTTTGTAGTATTTCCTAATTAATAAATTACAATTACATGCTAACAAAGAGTGTAGTTTAAAGCACTCAATCCTTCTCTTCCAAATCAGGAAACCCAAGATTGTACAAACATGAGAACCTCCCCAACTTCTAAGTTAAATTCCCCATGAGAATAAACACAGCTCTAAATAAAGGGCATATACTCATCTGAGTTTTCTTAACAGAAGCCACATATATGAATATATTTTTAAAAATATGTGTTAATTTTTTCAACCTTAACATTATTTATTTTGTAAAGCACCTATAGTATTTAGGAGGTTCTCCATGTATCCTCAGAATACACATACAGATTGCAGCAGTGCAACAACTCTAGGTTGCCTCTCAATGTTTCTAATATTTAATCTTGAGGAACTATTTCTAATCTCCCTTACCCTTTATTTCTTGGCCTCTCTTTTGAGAAAATGCGAGTGCCAATAGTGTCAGTCATATGCTCCCTCACATTGGCCACCTAACACCCTGTTTACTGATATTCAAAAAGAAGGATACAGCAGAAAAAGTAAAGTAGTTTAAACCTTCTCCAATAGATAAATTAATACTTTTTCATTAAGATGAAATTATATTTTGTTTGAACTTTCTCTAACCAAGGAACAGCAATACCAATTTCCAAGCATCACAGTCCAGACACTATGAGCTAGTGTGCCAGGCCTACAGACTTGAATTTTTCTATTAATGAAAAAAAGCAGATATATTAAACAGCAGCTGTTCCAAATTAAGGTAAATGAACAAACTCAGACACATCCTGCCCTGTGGAGTGCTAAAGATACTCCAGAACTTTAACAATACTTTGCAGTTCTGAAACTTTCTTTCATCCAATGACAAAGCATTCTGCAAACATTTAAACCTGCACAGTACTGTACAACAAATAAAACGGTCTCCATTTTTACAAATGAGGAAATGGAAGGGAAGGGTTGTTAAGCCAGTCACTCAAGGTCACACCTCTTTGTGATCTTCAGTGACTGGCTTAGCAACCCTGCCCTTCCATTTCTCCATTTGTAAATCAGCAGTTCTCAAACTATGGGGTGGGCCCCACATGGGAGAATCAGGAATGTGTCAAGGGAGGCATGAGCTCTGTTTTTTTTCTTTTTTCTTAAAGAATTTTGACCATTAGCCATAGATGGCTGGGGCTTGTGCAGAAGGGCTGTGAACACACGGGCTGCAGGGACAAAAGGGACAGCTGGAGTCCTACCACCTGGGCTTGGGCACTCCTTCCCTCATCCTCCCCTTTCCTCATCCTCCAATCCCTCACATGGAAACGGTGAGGCTCTGGCTGTCAGCTCCGGGGTGGCAGCAGCAGCGCAGAAATAAGGGCGGCAATGGGGCACTAAGTCTACTGCGAAAAGTGATGACAAACATAACGTCTCATATCGCCTTCTTTACTTCTGTGCTGCTGCTGGCATGGTGCTGTGTCTTCAGAGGCACCCGGTTGGCAGTGACTTCTTTCCGCTCTTCCTTCAGCGGTAGATGTATTTGAGAGTTGAAAGGAGCATATAAACAACTAGAGCGGGGTTTCTCAAACTGGGGGCTGCGACCCCCCGGGGGCTCCTGAGCGCTCCCAGGGGGGGTTGTGAGCTCCTGCCGCTGCCGAAAAGCCGCCAAATTGATTAGTTCCGCATTCGGCGGCTTTTCAGTGGACATACCGAGCACTCTCGGAAGTGCTCAGCTTGTCCGCCGAAAATAGCAGCCAAATGCATAACTAATCAATTCGGCAGCTTTTCAGCGGACATACAAGGGTCCGCTGCGCCCCCTAAGAAGAGTCACAGTTCTCAAAAGCTTGAGAACCGCTGAACTAGAGACACAAAGAAAGGTGGCCCGATCAAATAAGTTTGAGAACCACTGCACTAGACACATTCCTTAGAAAGCTAGCATACAAGATTTATTCTTCAATTGATAATAAATCATAATTCCGCATAACATGAAGAGCAATTATCTGTCACCACTGATAGATAACTAGGTTCTTATAAGTTTCAGCTTTTACTTTAGTTTTTACTAGATCATTAAAAATACATTTATTGGAGTTTATCTTTTAGCTTTTAAAATCTTTATTAAATCAAAAATGGTTAACTGTATTTACATCTCACAAAGATTGTGATAAGGCATAAAGCAGAGTGCTCTAAAAAATGTAAACCATGGATACATCAACATTACACACACATTAAAGAATCGTATTATTTTTCTTACTTGGAAGGATCAGGTGCTTGTACCTAGGAAAGAACCTTCTCTCCCTACTATGGGCATCTGTCGTCCAGAGCCCCCCAACATCATCAACACTCTCATGGACAAACAAAGAAATATATGATTCTAAAGAGACTGAACATAAATATGCTGCATATTTTTAAAAACAAGAAAAAAATAGTTCTAAAAACAAGTTACTTAGTTACTTTACTTCCCAAATTTTTCATTACCTATCAACACATTATGGTAGATGTCATACTGAGTAGGCAAACAACAGTACCCAAAAACATATGCTATAGCAGCAAACTATTAGATACATTTGAACTAATGAAATAAAAGTAGCTGGGGCAAAATTAAGTTTTGTAATATGACACCATTTAAAATGTTAGACCAGTGTCTCCACTACTACACCATTTTTTTTACGGAGTTGAGAGTTTAATCATAAAAGTAAAAACTGATCAAGACTTGTCATTACTGAGTGTCTTAGCCGGAAAGTGTTTAATAAAGAAACTAAGTTTGAAACAGAATCTGTGCAGCTTCTGTCAAGTTGGCATAAGAATAGTAAAAGACAAAAACATCTTTGCAGATGGATAATTGTGCATCTTTTCCTGCATCAATCCAGAATATGGATTTATATCTATACTTTGGGAAAGAAGTTGAAAATAATCTTGCTTTTCCTCAACCCCAACAGAGCTCTACACAAGGGCATTTGGTAAACTTGTACCATGTTATATAACTAGAACTGTCACAGTCCATAGTGTTATGCATTTGATATGAATTATAGACCTATGACTGCAACAGTAATAAAATGTTTATCAAATTATGCCCTGATCCTCCAAAGGGATTAATGGAGGTGGACTCTTACAACTGATCAGTGAACCACTGACATTAGTGGGACAAGAAGTTACACATATTGGAACCAAGCTTTAATATACGTTTGAAATAGATTTTTAGATATTACATCAATCAGACTACAATAGTACGTAGTTTTATGACAGATTGTTATAAAATGAGAAACAGAATGTAGATATTAAAAAAAAAAAAACAGATTTTTTTTTTGTTTATATTAGAGCAGGGGTTCCCAAACTTGGTTCGCGGCTTGTTCAGAACACTATGAGCCTAATCCCAAAACCACTCAAGTCCACGAGACTTCAGCCTGGTCTTCACTACAAAGTTAGGTCGATGTACGACAGCTTACATTGACTTAACTGTGCATGTGTCTCACTTAAATTTGGCTCCTTCCAATGTAAGTGTCTCACTGTGCCAACTTAATAACACCACCTCCCCGAGTGACGTAGAGTCACGGCCGATGTAGTTAGGTCAACACATCAAGAGTACAGACACTGCATTACTACCTACAGTGACCATTACTGGCCTCCAACAGCTGTACCACAATACCCTACACTGAGCTCTCTGTTTAACACTGTGAACTCTGTTGCGCAGGGGTCACATAGACTAGAAGTCCTCCTTATCTTTAAAGCTCTGAAATTTTTTTAAATTGCTTTTCCTGATTTCCCAGCTTGGTGAGTACACCTCACAGCTTTCCAGTCCATTGTTGAGTGCAACTGTTCAGCTGACCATGCATCTCCAGTATCTACAATGGTGATCCAGTATCTCCTGGGTACTCTAGGCAGGAGCGTGTCTGGACACTCTCCACACACACTCCTGCCTAGAGTACCCAGGAGATATTGGATCTCCTGGGCCTGTGGGGAGATGCTGCTGCACAGGCTCAGCTCTGAACCAGACATTGAAACATGGACATTTCTACAAGCGATTGCTCGTGCGATGCAGAAGGTCTATGACAGGGATCAGCAGCAGTGCCACATGAAAGTAAAGGAGCTGTAGCAAGCACAAGAACGCCAAGGGGGGCAACAATTCATCCACGGTCACAGACCTGCCACTTATACAAAAAGCTGCATGCTATCCTCAGTGGAGACCCCATCAACACCCGCAACAGCATCATGGACACTACCAAGGAGTTCAAGTCACAGGCCCCTGCTATAATCAGTAAGGAGGAGTATGGGAAATAGGCAACCGTGAGATCCAGCAGTGCAACGAGCCAAGATCTGTTTTTGACTCCACCTCAGTCTAGTCAGTACTGCAAGTTGAGTATAGGAGAGCCCAATGCAGAGAAAGGAATCTCCAGGAAGTATGCAGTTTATTTTGAAATTACAGAGGTGGCACCCCAAAGTAGCAAGATACATATGTTGATTGACTCCTCTTGACTTGTACTAGAAGAGGTGGTAGAACAACCGAGAGAGAGTTGCTATCCGCTTTCTAGTCTCCTCCAATGTTAGACAGTGAAAGTAACGGGAATCAGTTTATGTATGTATACTGGGATGCCCTGTGAATCCTCCATAGAGATCTCGATGAAACTTTTCAAGGAGGTAGTCTGCAATCCTCTGCTGAAAGTTTCTGGGGAAGGCTGCCTTATTTCTCCTGCCACAGTAGGACACTTTCCCATGCCATTCAGCTATAACTTCAGCAGACTCCACTGCAGTACATAGGATAGCAGCATACAGACCTGGCGCGGCATTGGGATCCCAGTACAAGTTGTGCTCTTAATGCCTCTGTTACCCTCAGGAGTGAAATATCAGCTAAAATCACCACCGCCTATAGAGAACTGTGCCAGTATTCAGTTCTGTTGCCTTCCACGACTAGAAACATGAAATGAGCTACTTCCTCCTCATTTCCTCAACTTGCGAGGCCACACCCACCATAGCTGTGCTATGACTGGTGCCATACGTAATAGATCCCAAGCAAAAAGTAAGAATGTAGTACTTATAACTTGTGTGGAGCAAGGGGAGTGAATTCACTCAGCATCGTAAGTTTTGATTTCTGTTGTGAATACACTGACAATGGTACCTCTGTGTGTTATATCTGCAGCTGCTGCCACTGCGGCTTACAGGGTCTCCTCCTCTACACATGTGGAATGCATGAGCCAAATGCAGAGGAGAAAGAAGAGGACTCAGGACAACATGATCCAGGAGATTCTGCAAGCCAGTGGTGCATCAGAGAACAAGTACATGGTCTATAGGATCACCACTGTAGATACTGGAGAAAGATACAGTGGAGAGGCGAAAGGTGAAGGAAAAGGAGAGGGACATACTGTAGGAGATGTTTGCACTTCTCAAGCAGCAAACCCTTGAAACAGATTCTGGTGGACCTGTAGGTTCAACAATCCCTCTAAAGCCCATTGAGAACATAATAATATTGAGAACTCAATAACCTCCCTATAGTCACCCTCTCCCATCCCCACCCCCAACATTTCACGTGACATCAGGGGTCAGCGTTCTGCCCTTACCACTCCACTCCAGGAGACATTAAAGACAAGCACAGCTTCACATACACCAACTGTGACTTTGGGTACGTCTTCACTACAGCAGTAGGTCAATTTCCCTTAAGTCGATTTTCTAAAGTCTACTTCAGAAAATCGACTTAGTGTGTCCCCACAAAGGACAGCAGGTCGACAGTGGTCGACAGTGTCTGTCCTTCAACTTTTGCAGGGGTCGACATAGCCCGCATTGCACTGTGGGTAGGTAGCCCACAGTGCTGGGAGTGCCGGACCCACCCGCCCACCCGAGCAGCCCCGCGAACCCCCCCGCCCGCCTGAGCAGCCCTGCGCCGGACCCCCCCCCCGCCTGCCCGAGCAGCTCCGCGGGCCCCCCCGCCCGCCCGAGCAGCCCCGCGCTGGCTCCCCCCCCGCTTGGGGGGGGTTCGCGGGGCTGCTCGGGCGGGCGGGGGCGGGGGTGGTGGTCTGCGGAACTGCTCGGGCGGACGGGGGGGTCCGGCGCGGGGCTGCTCTGGCGGGCGGGGGGTTTCAAGGAGCTGCTCGGGCGGGGGGAGCCGGCGGGGGGCTGCTCGGGCGGGTGGGGGGGGGTCCGCGGGGCTGCTTGGAAGGTCGGATGCTTAACGTCACATGCCTCCTCACTAGCCCACAATCGACCTAGAGAGGTCGATTTCAGCGCTACTCCTCTCGTTAGGGAGGAGTACCAAAGTCGATTTTAAGGTCCCTTTAAATCGACTTTAAGGGCATGCATGTGAGGACGGGTACAGGCTTAAATCGACTTTAGCTTGATAAAGTCGACTTTAAGCCCTAGTGGGGACCTGCCCTTTCACAGGTCAGTGTATGTATAACCTGAAATGAACATGACTGTTTTTTCTCTTTCTTAAGTTCTTTTCACTTAATTTATTAAGTTTAAGTTTTACATGTTTTTAATGAATTGCCTGGTTAATGTCACAGAACCAAATTCTATTTTTTGGAACATAATTCATCTTTATTAGTTCACAACATATGCTGGCTAGTGCTGAGCAGTTCTGAAAACAAACAATTAATGCTGAGCTGTGCAGGCTCTATGCTCCTGTCAGAGATGGTGGACAGTGAAAGTGGCCACTTGGGTTTGTGGAATTTTGAAAAGATGACATGAACATTATGGGATGCAGATGAAATTATGAGATGGAAAACAGTGAATTATGGGAAGTTGATCCCATACACCCAGTCACCCTTGTGAGACTTGTATCACCCCATCAGGCATTGCAAAATCTTCCCAAGATACACTGTGATGGATAGTAGTGAGTTGCAGAGTGGGTTACCTACCCAGGGTGCACTGCACTTTGCATCAATACAAGCACTCCTGGTGAGTGTGCACACTGCTGACACAAGGAGCTAAGTACGCACACACACAAGCAATTAATTAACTGAGGCAGTTGTATGTCAGTGTAGCTTAGGTCAACATAAGTTTGCGGTGTAGACATGGCTTTTATATTTATTTCTATGGTCTTTAGCCTCTTTTCCTGTTATAAACATTGAGCGCTTTGTGAATAGTCAGTACTATTCATGGAAAAATGTTTCACTGTTGCTTCTTTTGTGAAACTCGGTGGAAAACAGGTGGTTCCTAAAGCTCAAAAATGCATATGAATCAGTTACACAACCTTAGAGCATGAAAATTGTATTAATACACACAGCAGTTCCCACTTTATAAGCCCAACCACATGCAATTAGTCCCAAGGGAAAAAAAAAAAAAAGAGAAAAACATGATACCAATACAGGCGTACCGCGTCTTACTCAAGGGTTCCGTTCCGGGGACTTCGCGTATAGCCAAAATTGCGTATAGTCAAACAGTCATTGCGATCCCGCCACAGGTGGGCTGCCGGCTGCGGCCCCGGTCCCCGCCGTGAGTGGGCTGCCAGCTGGGGCCCCAGCGGCGGAGTGCCAGCCCCAGTGGCGGTGGGCGGGCTACGGAGCTGCTGATCCTGGCCCCCTGCCGCAGGCTGCCGGGCTTCCGGCCCCGACCCCTGAGGCGGGCGGGCTGCCGGCCCTGACAGCTCGTGGGGTATTTTGGGGGGGGCGGGGGTTGGCCAGTTGCGTAAAGTTAAATTCACGTATGTTAAATATGCATAAAATGCGACTGGCCTGTAAACTTATTTCTAACGCTCAAAACTACAGGCTAACTTACCAGGGTAGCAAGTAAAAACAGAACTTTATACACAATAAACTAATGAAAAATGAATAACCGTGTACTAATTCTTATCTAAAATTGAATTATATATGAATAAACACTCTCCAGTCCCCCTGGAAATCCTCTTCTACTTCTGTTATGTCTCAATAATCCTGAAATTCCTTGATGAGCCTTCCAGAAGATTTGCTTAGCCAAATCACATCCTAGAAATACATTTTTCACTCGTGACCCTTCAGGAAGACCTGAGCAACCTGGGACTCCACACCTTTACTAGAGTCCTACTAGGCACTCCAATTTCGTCCCACATGAAATCCCATGTCCACCGACTGGCAGCATAAACTCTCTGCTTGAGGCTATTCTTATAAAAACTTGGTCAGTTCAGTAAAGCTTGCAAGAGCCTGGTTTCTTCGGAGATGCTGCACCGTTGCCATTCAGTGCTCTCCCGCACGGGGCTAAAGCTCCAAATGTCAATCACATACACTCACAGGTTCATGATTATTAACTTATATAGCCCTTATGGCTTTGTCATTCAAGCACTGATGCAAAACATCAACTTGTTGCCAACAGTAAGAAGCAGAGAGTGCACCAATGCTGCTCACTGCGGTAGTTATCACCCATTAAATTGAGCAAAACCAAAACTTAAGAAAATAATTCCTATTAACACTGTGCTCTGAAGGCTATTAAAAGTCACAGTCAAAACACCCAGGGCAAAATGTGCCAAAGGCACAGGCCATCTGCTAAAAAAGCTCTGCAAACAGTCCCGGAGCATTCAATTCCTGGGACTAACAGCAAGAGTATCCCAGCTGAAACTTGGGGCAAAATACAAGATGAGAGGCTGCTGGTTCCCATCCCAGGCAGGGCTTTACAGAGCACCACAAACACCATGAAATGACCCTAGAAAAATATAGGCATCTAAGCCCAATCTAGCAAAACATTTAAACATGTGCTTAAAATTTAAAACACATAAGTAATCCCATTGATTTCAATGGGAATACTTGTATTTAAAGTTAAGCACATGCATAATTTTTCTTGTGTGGAACTGAGTTCAGGTGTTATGTGCTACCCACTTAGAACACGGACCATTGCATTATGTATTACCTAAAATTTCCAAGTGGTTTTCAAAGGTAGTCTTAAGTAGATCACATTATTTTGATCTAACCTGGAGGTGACAAAATTGTCGAAAGACACTAGAAATGAAAGTTTGTAGCCACTTGTCCAGCCTTTACCCTCTTCTTAGAGTGAGAAGGGGAAAAAGACGCTATAAGGCATTGTCCCTTGAGAATTTAGGAAACAAGAGGACACAAACATCCTGGATGAAGTCAGGCAAACACACTGATGGTAGGTAATGACAGCACTCTCCAGGCCTTTTCACTGTTTCCTTCTGGGCATCACTTCTGTCTTACCAGGACTGAGCCAGATCTAGTTCACCGCATTCAGAACCATATGTCAACCAGAAAAAGTAGTGAGAATGTAATACAGGAGTGTGATGAAAAGGAGACAGAGACAAAGCAACCCAAAATGCCTTATGATCTCTCCAAGTGTCTTCAGGCACTGTACACACGGAGCAGGTGCTAAAAAGATGGAAGACTGTATAAACTCACATGCAAGAAGGACAAGCAATTGCCCGCAGCTATTCTCAGTGTCTACCAGTGAGGAAAAGGGGAGCCAACTTGACACACTCTGCTCACCCTCACAAGATTTCTGAGTTACTTCAGATCTGACAGCTGTAACCTGAGTGGCCATTTCTTTGTCCATAACTAAAGAAGCTTGAACACCATTATAGAATCACAGAAAAATCAGGATTGGAAGGGACCTCAGGAGGTCATCTAGTCCAACCCCCTGCTCAAAGCAGGACCAATCCCCAGATACTAACATCAACAGTATCTGTTCCACAGACTGGTTTGAAACCAGGCTGCGTTGCCAGGGGCTACAGGCTCACTTTAGTGCAGAGAGGAGGACAGAAATTGGTCATGTTATTCTGTTCTATCAAAAAAGTAACATTTTATTTAAAACTCAATAAAAATGGACTGAATCCCTTGGCATAATGTTCAGCTAAGAACTACATACTCTAAAGGATTCCAGGCAGCATGGACACAGGTCATAAAAAGTTCCTATTGGCACCAGGTAATCAAATCTTCTATTAATCTCTTTCCATTTATGGCAGTCTTTGTTAATCTGAATATTTAATATTAGGCAGGATTCCCTTCCAGAGCATCAACAATAAGGAATTAAACCTTGTTTATACTATAACCTTCTTCTGACTAATTCCTTTATTCCCTTTTGCTGCAATCTGTTGAAAAGGCTGACAGGTGATGGGTAAAGGGATTGAGGGAACCTCAAAACAACACAGAAGTGTTGATTTACACGTTAAATGGTTATCTGACTTTGCAAAAATACTTTGATTGAATTGTTCAGATGGCAATTATGTGCCATTTTAATTAAACCAATATAGTTAAAGCCATATACGCACACAAATGTGTATGCATTTATGCCAATATAAAAGTGCTTATTCCATATGGGGCAGGGAATGAGTGATACCAGTAAAATTATATAATTAACCAACAAAAATCACACTGCTAACATATAACGGTACCAATTGTGTGTGTGAATCAAGCCTTAGGCACTTTTGAAAATGTACCCCAAAACTATGCTGCCTCTACTGGTTTTCCTGACCTCTCCATATGATTCTCTGTTTCAGTGGTCACTGACAGGTACTCTAACGCTTGGTCTACACTAGGGGGAGGGGAAGACCTAATATACCAGAGTTTTCTCACCACCGGGAGTTGCGACCCCCCCGGGAGTCACCGAGCAATCCTAGGGGGGTCGTGAGCTCCTGGTGCCACTTAAAAGCCGCTGAATGAATTACTTCCGCATTTGGCGGCTTTTCGGTAGACATACCGAGCTATTTGGGGAGTGCTTGGCATGTCCGCCAACAATAGCCACCGAATGCGGAAGTAATTCATTCGGCAGCTTTTCGGCAGACATACAAGGGGCCGCTGTGGGAGCTGAGGAACGAAAAATGGGTCGCGGTTCTCAAAAGTTTGAGAACTGCTGTAATATACGCAACGTAGCTGAAGTCAGCACATCTTCGGCCGACTTACCTGCCATCCTCACAGTGGCAGCAAGCTCTCCCGTCAACTCCAGCTTGCGCCTCAAGGCAAGCTGGAGTTCCGGAGATGACACGAGTGCCTTTGGCAATCGATTTATCATGTCTTGACGAGACGTGATAAATCGATCGCCAATAGATTGATCACTACCCGCCAATCTGGTGGGTAGTGAAGACATACCCTCAGTTCCTCTCAGAATATATCTGGGTTTATCCTGGTCTCTCCTCTTATCCTCATAACCACTGAATCTTCATCATTCCTAGACTATGCTTCACAGGAGCCTGCATCCATTTTATTAATATATAACTGGTATGGAGAAGGAAAATAAGGCATTCCTATTTGCCCCTTCTTATAATACAAGGACAGACATTGAATTGAATTGAAAGTCAGCAGATTAAAAACTGACAAAAAAAAATAAAAATCAGCCTATAAGGAACTGGTGGAACTCATTGGCACAGACACATTAGAGGCCAAGAGCTTAGGAAAGTATTAATGACATCTACATGGGTAACTGAAGCTTAAGAACGGCCATACTGGGTCAGACCAATGGTCCATCTAGCCCAGTATCCTATCTTCTGACAGTGGCCAATGTCAGGGAATGAACAGAGTAGGGCAATCATCAAGTTATCC
This sequence comes from Sternotherus odoratus, assembly GCA_032164245.1. NCBI lineage: Eukaryota > Metazoa > Chordata > Testudines > Kinosternidae > Sternotherus > Sternotherus odoratus. The sequence goes on from JAVMKO010000001.1 coordinate 248,696,853, forward strand.
ATCCCCTGTTGTCCCATCCCAGGTTCTGGCAGCCAAAGTCTTAGGGACACCCAATGGGGTTGTATCCTTAATCAATTTAGCTAATAGCTATTGAGGGACCTATCCTTCATTAACTTATCTAATTGTTTTTTGAACCAAGTTATAGTTTTGGCCTTCACAACATCCCCTGACAACGAGTTCCACAGGTTGACTATGTGTTATGTGAAGAAGTACTTCCTTTTATTTGTTTTAACCCTATTGCCTATTAATTTCATTGGGCGACCCTGGACCAAAGTTACAGTAGATATGATTTTAAAAAGAAAACAAGTTTGGAATGGATATAAACTATCATGCTCCACGGCACAAGCCAAACTCTCATGGATGTGAATTTCAAACAACTTTCTCAGACAAGCAGGATTTTTTCTTCCGCAATAATTGCTCACTTTGGGACTCCTGCATTTTCCTCTGAAACACTTGGTACTGCCTACTGCCAAGTCATGACAGATGGAGTCTGATTTGGAATGGCAATTTTTCCATTTACATAGGATAAAATGCCTATTCTAGTTAAACAAGCCAACAGATTTTGCGTTCAAATCCTTCGCCTCAGCAAAAAACAGAGTAGGCAAGTCTTTAGTGATAATTATATAAAGAAAGGAAAATAGAGACCACTAAATTATTCCCTCCTTTTGAATATCCAGTGTACCTTATCTTCTATATTGTAAACGTTTGAGACAGGGACTATATTTGTGTATCGTACCATAGTGAGTAAAAAATTGAGCATATGGTCAGCATGACACAAATAAAGGAAGTACATTTGAAAGAATTCTTACTAGTAAGAGTTAATTGCCCTTTTAAAAATGGCTAAACAAAATCTAGTGTCAAGGACTGAATTATTGCATGTGAATTGTTAAAATCCAAGAACTCGTTTAAGAATTAATGTAAGCCAAAAGCTTTAATTTTTTGGAATATAAAAGGAGTAAATACATTCTCAATTGTTTAACACAATAAAGGCACTTGCAAATAGTTTGATACTGTCTAAAGGCACATGTTTTAACTAGGAAGATTAAATACTGATATGCTGTTAAGAAATCAGGCCCTCATGCTGCAAGAAGCAACATGCAGGAAGATGCTTGGAGCCCCGTCAAATCACACTGCCCTCAATGGGAAGGCGTATGCCAGTGAGGTCCGAAGAACTGAAGCCTGAGATAACTCACTGGTAAAAAGTATCATCTGATAAATAGGATTCAGGGGAAATCTTGGTTCCTAAAATAACAAGATACATAAAACTGTGATCCTTTCTGAATAGAGGGTTATATTTTAAACTTAAAAGGGAGTAAACTGTAGATCAGAACCAAGACTTCGGATAGGACAGTGTTAGTTATTCTGATCAGGTGAAAAACTTCACAAGTTACTGGTAGACGGCAGTTTTACCAGAATTTGATGGAGGCTAACTGCCCCATAAAATTACCAGGCACACAAACTCATAACACAAATGTTTACCACCTGTAGTGTAGGCAGCTATAGAAATCTACCTCCAGTGGTCAAATCAAAAGTGTCTCATTCATGGCAATATTTGCTGCTCAGGTCTAGGTAATTCTAGAACAGCCACAACTTAACAGAAAAGGGAATATTTATTTAAAACTGGAACTAAGCCTAGGTGCCATACTTCCAAGCTCAATCATCATCCATTCTATATATGAAGACAGGCCTGTAAAAAAAATCAATTTATTTGACTGTTTTGCATCTTAGTGGCCTTTTCTTCCTCTTATCTCAATTTCTTTTTTCTTTTATTTGCTGATGCATGCTAACTGATTACCAAGAGCATGCTGTTGAACAAAATAAATTATTAGGAGTTAAGCATTTTATTCTGCAAAGTATATTCACATTAATATTTGGTACACAGATTCACTGTAAATACATTATGATGCAGCATTCAAGCTTTTGTTTTCACTTACATACATCAGTTTAAAAAAATAGGTACAAACTATTCTGAGTAAAAGTTGTATAGTTTCCGCATTAACAAAACCCTTCCCTCTTCTCCCACTTCGTCCCCTGCTCTCCACCATTCTACTCACATCTTGGTATTTTGTAGGCCTCTGGCATACTTTTATCCACCATGGAATTCCCCAGGAGATCTCTGCAGGTCTCAGAAATGTAAATGATCTTACCTTTGCTGAGACCCCTAAGGGATTGATCTGACAATAGTGCAGACTATGGAATATTCCTCTTGTTTGCCTCTCATTTGCTGTCATCTGTGAGCAATATGAACAGTCTCAACCTTACTCTGGAACAGACTGCTATTACTCAGCTAGACCTGAAATTCCAGTTCTTTTACATTGCTATCTACTTTCCTTCATCAGTTTGCCAGTCCTACCCTGGTATCAGATTACATGGAGCCAATATTTACAGCACCTTACAAAAGAGTCATACATATCACATACCTACCTCTGCCTGTACCTGTTGCCCTCATATTTAACCCTTTTTAACAGTAAAGCAAACTGTTATATGCTAAAATTTGTCATTTTTTAAAAAAACTGGCCCCAGGTGATATTTTTTCTCTTGCCTGTCAGCTGAACGAGTGTGCCCAAATACCTCCAAAAACTGATATGGACAACTGTTAAAATAACTTCAAATAATTTTATAATCCTGCAATTTAATCTTATGAACCTCCCCTGTAGTACAATGTATATCATATACCAAGATCCTGAAATGCCCGTAACAGTGAATCTATTCAGACAGCAAGAAGCAACAAGACTTACTGTACTGCAAAACACCTTTACCCTGCTATTCTTTATTTTTAGCATCTCAGAAAATACCCTTCACAGAAATTTAAAATACAGCTTTTGGAATTTAAGATGATCAGCTACACAGTTTAACTATGCAACCCCCACGTCTTCCCTCTTCACTCCGCTGCTGCCAAGTTAGAGAAGGAGCTCGAGCCAAATCTTTTTAACCACGTGACTGGCACAGTTATTACAGATGGAATTTCTGGCCCACAATTGTTTCAAGGCCTTGAACACATGGGGCTGTCTTAGGCTTGTCTCTTGCTTGCCTGCCTGTGCTAATTCTTATCCCACCTTTCCTTTCTGGAGAAGACTCCATTAATTCTGTTTTATCGGGAGTCCGTATTACATATCTATTTCCATTAAATATTAAGCAACAAGTTAAAAACAAATCAACAAAAAATATAAAGCCAGGTAATTTCTCACTCAGATGCCTAGGCATTATACATGCTACACATGTGAAACTTGAACTGTGACTCTGCGCTTTTTGGCCGAGGCAAGGCATTATGTGCATTCCTATTTTATAAGTCTATGATGTGCCATGGAAATGAAAGAATGTGAAAGATATGTATACAATATAAAAGTGACAAAAGAGTCCTGTGGCACCTTAAAGCATAAGCATCAGATGCATGCTGTGGAATGCATGACTTCCACTGCATGAAAGTGGGTATTAGCCCACGAAAGCTTATGCTTCAATACTTTAGTTCAGGGGTCTCCAAACTACGGCCCGCGGGCCAGATGCGGCCCGCGAGGCCCTCTCATCCGGCCCGCGGAGATCTTTTTGGCTCCGCGCTGGGGCCTGGAAGCGCCGCGCGGGCCGCCGCCGCCGCCAGCCGCGGGGCCTGGAAGCGCCGCGCGCTCGGCCGCCGCCGCCAGGCGCGGGGCCGGGAAGCGCCGCGCGCTCGGCCGCCGCCGCCAGGCGCGGGGCCGGGAAGCGCCGCGCGCTCGGCCGCCGCCGCCAGCCGCGGGGCCGGGAAGCGCCGCGCGCTCGGCCGCCGCCGCCAGCCGCGGGGCCGGGAAGCGCCGCGCGCTCGGCCGCCGCCGCCAGCCGCGGGGCCGGGACGCGCCGCGCGCTCGGCCGCCGCCGCCGCCAGCCGCGGGGCCTGGAAGCGCCGCGCGCTCGGCCGCCGCCGCCAGCCGCGGGGCCGGGAAGCGCCGCGCGCTCGGCCGCCGCCGCCAGCCGCGGGGCTGGGAAGCGCCGCGCGCTCGGCCGCCGCCGCCAGCCGCGGGGCCGGGACGCGCCGCGCGCTCGGCCGCCGCCGCCAGCCGCGGGGCCTGGAAGCGCCGCGCGCTCGGCCGCCGCCGCCAGCCGCGGGGCCTGGAAGCGCCGCGCGCTCGGCCGCCGCCGCCGGCCAGGGACGGCTCGGAGCTGGGGCCGGGACGCGCCGCACCGCCACGCAGTTACAGGGGGCGAAACAAGGAGCCACCCACTGCCAGGCGGCGAACCGGTCTGTGGGGAGAGACCGGGTTGAGCAGGTCAGTTGGGGGGGTGAGAGACCTGGCTGGGTGGGTCAGTTGGGGGGGGGGTTGGAGGAAAGGAGGTTTTGGGGTGAGAGACCTGGCTGGGTGGGTCATTGGGGGGGGGGGGTTGGAGGAAAGGAGGTTTTGGGGTGAGAGACCTGGCTGGGTGGGTCAGTTGGGGGGGTGTGTGGGAGGGAAGGAGGTTTTGGGGTGAGAGACCTGGCTGGGTGGGTCATTTGGGGGGGGGGTTTGGAGGAAAGGAGGTTTTGGGGTGAGAGACCTGGCTGGGTGGGTCATTGGGGGGGGGGTTGGAGGAAAGGAGGTTTTGGGGTGAGAGACCTGGCTGGGTGGGTCATTTGAGGGGGGGGTTGGAGGAAAGGAGGTTTTGGGGTGAGAGACCTGGCTGGGTGGGTCATTTGGGGGGGGGGTTGGAGGAAAGGAGGTTTTGGGGTGAGAGACCTGGCTGGGTGGGTCAGTTGGGGGGTGGGTGAGAGGGAAGGAGGTTTTGGGGTGAGAGACCTGGCTGGGTGGGTCAGTTGGGGGGGGGTTGGAGGAAAGGAGGTTTTGGGGTGAGAGACCTGGCTGGGTGGGTCATTGGGGGGGGGGTTGGAGGAAAGGAGGTTTTGGGGTGAGAGACCTGGCTGGGTGGGTCATTTGAGGGGGGGGGTTGGAGGAAAGGAGGTTTTGGGGTGAGAGACCTGGCTGGGTGGGTCATTTGGGGGGGGGGGGTTGGAGGAAAGGAGGTTTTGGGGTGAGAGACCTGGCTGGGTGGGTCAGTTGGGGGGTGGGTGGGAGGGAAGGAGGTTTTGGGGTGAGAGACCTGGCTGGGTGGGTCATTTGGGGGAGGGGGGTTGGAGGAAAGGAGGTTTTGGGGGGAGAGACCTGGCTGGGTGGGTCAGTTGGGGGGTTGATGTGTAGTGTTCATGTGTAGTGAACAGGTGTTCATGTGTAGTGAACAGGTGTAGTGAACAGGTGTAGTGTTCAGGTGTAGTGTTCAGGTGTTCGTTCATGTGTAGTGTTCATGTGTTATTAAATAATAACTGAATAAAATATTAAATAAATAATTAAAAACAACATCCATGTTTTGATTCTTTTTTATTTGGACCTCGAGTGTGTTGTCGGCCCCCGAACTGCTATTTGATAGCTAATGCGGCCCTCGGGCTGAAAAGTTTGGAGACCCCTGCTTTAGTTAGTTTTTAAGGTGCCCTCAGGACTCTGTCACTTCTGCAATTCCAGGCTAACACGGCTACCTCTCTGATTCTATATAATGTATAAATACATTAATTCTTATGAATCAGATCTGTACAGTGTGCTTCTAGCAGCAGTGAATGGATTAACTTCAGTGAAATGGACAATATACAATAAATATGACCCTGCCATTTACATGTAGCTGTGTTGGTCCCAAGATACTAGACAGACAAGGCGAAGTAATATCTTTTACATCATCCACCTTGTCCCCCTGCCATTTATCATTCAACTGGGCCAACTCAAACAGTACAAATGAAATGCCTAGGGGGAAAGCTCTATTCATTTGTTTCCTTGAGCTGAGTTCTCTAATTTAACCCTTCAGACAAGAATCACAGACCAATAAAATCACTTTTCTTTTAGAAACTATTTGCTGTTTTTGCTTTAAGAAATATCACACGTTTAACCATGAAAAATAACAGCTTCAACACCTATCACAGTGTCCTTATTAAGTGGCTTTGGCTCAACAGGCATTTGACCCTGCCATGAGCGGAGCACTCTGGCCCTGATCCAGCAAAGCACCTAAGCATGTGTTTAACTTTAAATTAACACTGGAGTTAACAATGAGTCACAGCTGGTTTTTTCCTTGAACATATTAAAAGAGCTGTCCAGTAATTTGGTGGGAATTATACATATTTTCTCTTCTAATCTATTACTTGGCTAAACCTCCTGTCTTTTCACAGAGGTATCTGTAGATTTAATCATTTAACCTTATTTGCTCTAACAAGTCCCACTTACGTTTTTTCATACAGGTTGTGACTGAAGTACTCAATATCCTTGCATGTACATTGGTCTTCTTATTTTACCACAGGAATTCTAACAGTGGAAGCGCCTCTGCCTTCCCTGTTTTGAAACAGATGTAGTAGGATCTCTATTTACTGCTCTTGTAAACAAGGTTCTTAACCTGCTTCTGTGACCTATGTAGATGAGTGGACTATGCTAGACAGTATTGTGGAATCCAAATATTTTTTTAGGGTTTTAAAGATTCAGCATCATACCATTCCTGCAAGGGTTTTTAATGAGGAGGGTAAGGGAAGAGACATGAAAGGTTCAGCCAACAAACTCTTTGGAAAAGATGATCAAACAACGTACTGTATGAAATTCACCAGGATTATACACAAAACATTTACACTGTTTCAAAACAACAATGGGATAAGCTCATTACCTTTCGTGAGTGGAAATACTTGATCTACAAAAGCCTGTATAAACAAGATTGAAAGGTAATATAGGGAGAGGCACAGAGTACTGAACAGTACCAGCAACAATGTAGGTTGATATGAAACACTAGTAGATAAGGAAGGGAGTGGGAGATTTCAGAGTCTGACATCATGAATGCCCTCCTTTTGGGAAAATATTTAGCAATGACTTCTGACAAAATTCATTAATTTTAATTTAGTGTACAATAAAGATGTTTAATGTTGCGTATTTTTAACAAAATACATAGAACTACTTCTTCTATTACCTAAAAGGAAAATACCTGTAATTTCAAATAAACTAGTATTTCAGAGGACATAAAGAAAACGTAAAAAGTAGAAAAGAAGTAAAACAGAAGAGAACATGCTCATTTAGTCATCTTTTTGCTCTAAGTCTACTATCTGTCCACCACCCCCATCCAGCGCATAAAGTGGTCTGAAAAAAGGGAGGGTGCCTATCATAATCTAGGAGCAGCAACGTTGGTAAGAGTGCTTGAAGTATTCCCCTCAGCCATCCAGCTCAATTTTATTTATTTTTTTGCCAGGTCTGTGATCCTAGTGACAACCTCACCCGCCTCTCCCTGTCTGCCCCCTATACACATCTTTAATCATTGTTCCAACTCCATCTGCTTTTTTAATACAAATAAATTTGAGATGGCTTTGTGTTCATTTTTGTTTTTTGGGATGATCTTGTTCCATGTTGTCATTCAGGCCCCAAATGCATGAAGTGCTTTCCTATTTCAGATTGCTTTCCTGAATCAGGACCTAATTCATAACTTTGTAAGTTTATAAATTGAGTTTTATTACTGGTTCTAAGACCTAGTTATTAGACCACAAAGCTTATCTTTCTTGGATTAGCTATGGTTACTATATTATTTGAAAGAGTTACACAATTATTTTTATGCAGATGATATAGTAAGAAAGATATGTGGCTATATCAGTTATAATTTTGTGTAATTGTTCTGAACTTTTATGTATTGTCTGCATGGATAACTTGTACTTGTGCTCCTCTTCATTCAGGGAGAGGATAAGAAGTAAGAAAATAGATCAGACATGCTCAGGTAGATGTGGATTAGGTTAACAATCCATCCTTGAGTGTTGGGGGAAGAAAGCAGATTCACTCACCAAACAGGTTTGTTCTGAATTGAGGCAATGTTTCTCAAATGTTAATTGGAACCTGAACTTGAAACTGGAAACTGAATTTAGAACTAACAATAAAAAAAGACAGGTGTGGTCCTGGTTAGGAAAGGTAAGCACCACAAACCCAGAGAGACTTTATAAATAAATGGGTCTTGCTACAACTTGCAGGTAGTACAAAGATTGCTTTCTAGCAAGACAGCCACACTTTACCAAACTGAGGGATTGCAGAGAAAGAACTTTGTAGATAAGCTATCCTACTAATCCTGTCTATTTTAGGCAATTATAGTACTCCTGTTACCATAGAATCTAAGACAGGGGTTCCCAAACTTGGTCCAGCCCGTGCCGCTTCCCTCAGCTCCCATTGGCCGGGAATGGCAAACCACAGCTACTGCGATCTGCCTTACCTGCGGATGCTCCGGTAAATAAAGTGTCTAATGGCCTGCCAGGGGCTTACCCTGAACAAGCCACATACCAAGTTTGGGAACCCCTGATCTAGGACCAGATACAAAAGAGTCTCATTAAAATTGTCTGTAAGGAACCTTGTTCTTCATCATTCCTGTGTTCAGACACCAGGGATATCAATTCATCGCATGCAATAAATGCAAAGCAAATTAACTAGATTAAAAATATAGTTGCGATTAATTGCTGTTTTAATCGCACTGGTAAACAATAACATAATACCAATTTAAATTTATTATATTTTTGGATTTTTTTCTACATTTTAAAATATATGGATTTCAACTACAACACAGAATACAAAGTGAAGTGCTCACTTTATATTATTTTTTATTACAAATATTTGCACTGTAAAAAAGATAAAGATAAATAAATAGTATTTTTCAATTTACCTCATACAAGTCCACTCAGTCCTACTTCTTGTTCAGCCAATTGCTAAGGCTCATAGACTCAAACTTTAAGGTCAGAAGGGACCATTATGATCATCTAATCTGACTTCCCGCACAACGCAGGCCACAGAATCTCACCCACCTACTTCTGTAATAAACCTCTAACCTATGTCAGAGCTATTAAATTCCTCAAATTATAGTTTAAAGACTTCAAATGCAGAGAATCCTCCAGCAAGTGACCCAGGCCCCACATGCAGAGAAAGGTGAAACCCACCCAGAGCCTCTGCCAACCTGCCCCGGGGGAAAATTCCTTCCCGACCCCAAGTATGGTGATCAGCTAAACCCTGAGCATGTGGGCAAGACTCATCATCCAGACACCCAGAAAAGAATTCCCTGTAGTAACTCAGATCCCACCTCATCTAACATCCCAACACAGGCCATTGGGCACATTTACTGCTAATAGTCAAAGACAAACAAGTTTGTTTACATTTACAGGTGATATTGCTGTCCTTATTTACAATGTCACCTGAAAGAGAGAATATGTGTTCTCATGGCACTGTTGTAACTAGCATTGCAAGGTATTTACATGCCACATACGCTAAAAATCCATATGTTCCTTCATGCTTCAAACCTGTAGGCCCTAAAGTTTTACACTGTTATGTTTTTGAGTTATGTTAAAAAAAAATTACATTTGTAAGTTGCACTTTCATGATAAAGAGATTGTACTACAGTACTTGTATGAGGTGAATTGAAAAATACTATTTATCTTTTTTATGGTGCAAATACTTGTAATAAAAAATATTAAGTGTGCTCTGTGTTGCAGTTGAAAACTATTTGAAAATGTGGAAAAAAAACCAAAAATATTTATAATAAATTTAAATTGGTAGTCTACTATTGTTTACCAGTGGGATAAAAACTGTGATTTGACCACCCTAATAGACACTATTTTTCCATATTCTTCTTCTTCCCTTTTCTTTCTTTTTTCTTTCAAATCAACCTGCTTTTTAATTAAGATGAACTGACCTTGAATTTAGGGCTTGTTTAGACTAGGATTTAGAAGTTGTTAGCTATTATTTGTTGAACCTGACAATTTTAAACATGTTAAAGGTATACCACTTTGTCTACACTGGGCTATTAATGGAATCAGAGAGGTAGCCATGTTAGTCTGGAATAGCAGAGGTAACAAAGTCCTGTGGCACCTTAAAGACTAACTATAAAGTTTTGAAGCATGAGCTTTCGTGGGCTAATAAGTGGGTATTAGCCCACGAAAGCTCATGCTTCAAAACTTTATAGTTAGTCTTTAAGGTGCCACAGGACTTTGTTACCTGGGCTATTAATGTTATGCTAACTGTCCAAATTCTGGCCTAGATTGTAGGACACTAATTGGAATAAAACATTCTCAGGCATCCCTAAGTGAAAGAGATACATTTTTGGTTAAAAGAAACCATTTGCATCTCCTTTGAATAGCCAGGTTCACTGTTCGCTCTATAGGTGTTTTCCCTCTGCTGTGCAAATTTAAACTTTTGGGCCTTGATTACACTGCCACTTTATAGCGTTATAAAGCCTCCAGGAGCGCTATAACTCTCTACCTGTCCACACTGGCAAGGCAGATATTGCGCTATAAGTCTGAGTTTATAGCGCTCGTGGTAATCCACCTCCGCACGGGGAATAAGGGCTGTTGCGCTACCACTGTAGCGCTACGGCGCGAATGTGAACACCCATTGCGCGTTAATTAGCCTCCAGCCTTGCCCATAATTCCCGTTCGAGCCAATCTGGTCATCAGTTTCAAACTCTTCTGTCGCATCCTCAGGTGACCACACGTCAGACCCGCCCTTTAAATTCCCAGGGAAATTTGAAAATCCCCTTCCTGTTTGCTCCAGCCAGGCGTGGAGTGCTCCTCAGGTAACCATTTTGCTTGGCCATGACTCCACGTGCCATGCCTCCTCGCAATAAGCGATCTCCACCGTGGTACAATACCGAGGTGCTGGACCTCATCAGTTGTTGGGGGGAAGAGGCTGTCCAGTCTCAGCTGTGGTCTAGCCGCAGGAATTACGATACATATGGCCTGATATTATGGGCCATGATGGAGAGAGGACATGACCGGGACACTCTGCAATGCCGGGCAAAAGTAAAGGAGCTTAGGATTGCGTATCGCAAAGCCCGCAACGCAAACAGCCGCTCTGGGGCAGCCCCTGTGACTTGCAAATTCTACAAGGAGCTAGACACGATACTTGGTGGTGATCCAACGTGCACTCCATCGACCACCCAGGACACTTCTTCCCAGCCCATTACTGAAGGGGGGGTGGGAGAGGAGGCCGAAGAAGAGGAGGACAGGGAGGAGGAATACGCGGCAGCGATCCAGGGCACGGAGGAGTCACAGGACACATGCAGCCAGGAACTCTTCTCAAGCCCAGAGGACAGCCAGAGCCAGCCACAGCGTCTGGCGGTTGCGGGGGGCAGAGCAGCAGCAGCGGATTGCGCAGGTACAGCTACTTTTCTCTTGGGAAGGCAGGCAGCTTGGCCGGGGTGGAAAGGGATGCTTGCCGCATGCTTGCCTACATGTGGAATAGTGCACTGATGTACTCTATCACATCACAGTAATCGTCATCAGTAATTTCTTCAAAGGTCTCAATAAGAGCTCTTGCAATGTGCCTGCGCAGGTTTCTCGGGAGAGCCAGCAAGGTCCTTGTCCCGGCCACGGTCACTAGTCCCTGCCACTGTTCTAAGAGGGGTGGGGGGAGCATTGCTGCACAGAGGCAAGCTGCATATGGCCCTGGGCGGAAGCCACATCTCATTAGAATGCCCTCCCTTTCTTCCTCCATCACCCGCAGCAGCGAGATATCTTCCAGCACAAACACCTATACAGAGAATGTTGGGACAGTGCTCAGAGTACAGTTCCCGCAAATGCCCTCCGCTCCCCCCAAGCCATCGTACAGCAAGGCAGGGAAACAATCATTTCCCCTGCATCCCGAGACAACTCACCATGGCTGGGGCTCCGTTACTGTCTCTCTGTGTGCTATAGCTGTGTAGGACAGGCAAATGGGACAGATGGAATGCGTGGGAATGCTACCACTGTCTGTTGTGAACAAGGGAATCCTCAGTGTTAACTCTGCACTAATAACTTTCCCTAGTTTCAACCTTGAACACCCCATCAACGTCAGTCTTATCTCCAGCTGAGAAGCTGAGGAGGATTCGAAAGAGAACACGGAAGAGCAAAGAAGATCTTTTAAAATAAGTTATGCAACAGGCTTCAGCAGAGAATCCCGTTGCACAGGAGTGGTGCAAGAATGAGAGCAAGCGGAGGGAGAATGAGAGGAAGGGGAGGGAGGAACAGGTCCAGTTGAGGGAGATAGCTCGCGAGCAGCGCCTCTGACAAGCTGTTCGCAATATTACAGCTGCAAGTAGAGACTCTGCAGCGGATCGCTGCCATTCAGGAGGAGAAGCAGCACCGTGCTCACCGCCCCCATTGTCAGCTACCCCTAACCCTTCCCCTTCTGGCCCTCTGGCCCCTTCAGGCCACTATCAACAGCTGCCTGGTTATTACCACCCACGGCTGCCTCCAACCCCCGTCTTCACCGACCAACCCACAGACCCAGCACCCTTATCCACTGCACTCAACTCCTAATAACAAGCATAACCGCCCTCTGCAAATGGGGTTGGGAGAACACAGCAACTCGGAGGGCATTGGAGGTTATGAGGACAGGACATACACCAATCTCGGAGTGACCCCTTCCCGCCCCAATTGCACCCCCTTCCTCTTCCCACCCCAACTGCCCCCCCTCCTCCCTCACACATTTTACTTTTTTTCAACTTTTATTCCAAATTCTGAAAAAGCTGTTCAATAAATGAATTCTTTATAATAAATGGGTTTCTTTATTCGGTGCACATATGTATCTAATAGCTACAGAAAAGCAAATGAAACCGTTGAAAGATGGCGCCTGAGGTGGACGGAAACACAGGGATTGCTGGGATATGACACAAAGCATCACGGGGAGTTGGAACAGGATGCAAAATGGCCGCAAGTGATGCCCCCCTTCCCACAAGGCATTGCGCCAGATTGGGAAGAGGTGCTCTGTGGGATACCTGCACTACTGCGCTGCTCCTAATGCCACCTAAAGCACCGCAAATGTGGCCATGCTCTAGCGCTGGCAGGTCTAAGTGTGCACACGCTCTTGCGCAATACCTATTGCTGTATATGGGACGCACTATAAACAAACGCGCTATAATCCTGTAGTGTAACCAAGGCCTAAGTCTTAAGAAGTGACAAAGGGTCCTGTGGCACCTTAAAGACCAACTAAAGTATTGAAGCATAAGCTTTCGTGGGCTAATACCCACTTCGTCGGATGCAACTAATACCCACTTCGTCATGCATCCGAAAGCTTATGCTTCAATAATTTAGTTAGTCTTTAAGGTGCCACAGGACTCCTTGTCACTTCTGCAATTCCAGACTAGCACGGCTACCTCTCTGATTCTTAAACTTTAAGTAGATTTTTCAAAAGTACCCATTTTCAAAAGTGACTTAGTCAGCTAAGGGCTGTCTTAAAAGTTATGTTGCTTTAACTATGCCAGCATAACTAAAGAGGCAACATCTCCTAGGGCTTGTCTTCACTACCTGCCGAATTCGTGGGTAGCGATCGATTTCTCGCGTCTCATGAAGACGCGAGAAATTGATCGCCCGCTGCGCCCCCCGGTCAACTCCGGAACTCCAGCTCGCCGAGAGGCGCAAGCTGGAGTCGACGGGGGAGCGCACCGCCGACTGCTGCTGCTGTGAGGATGGCAGGTAAGTCGGCTGAAGATACGCAACTTCAGCTATGTGATTCACGCAGCTGAAGTTGCGTATCTTCAGTTGATTCCTCCCCTAGTGAAGACCAGCCCCAAGTCTCAATACAGTTATGCAGGTACAGATTATTTCATTTTGGTGAAACAAAATAAGCTACACCTTATAACAATATACCTGAATCTACACTATGGCTTTAACCAGCATACCTATGTTGGTCAGGAGGTCAATTTTAAATCAACATAGTTATTCTATGAAAACTTAAGCGTAAAACAGGCTGAAGTCTCTGAAAGTCAATGGGACTTAGGCCTGATTTAAACTTAAAAGATAGCTCAGGGCTGTGAAAAAAATCATACCCTGTGCAATACAGTCAGGTTGACCTAACTCCCACTGTAGATGCGGCTAAGTCAATGATCTGCATTATAGCGCTACAGTGGCATGGTTGCAATGCTGCAGCAGTCTGTGAGTGACTTTTATATATGGGACTTCAGTGCATCTGAGAATCATATTCTTTGTCTAGAAACTAAGGTGTGATGTTAGATCAAATTACCCAGTTCAATCCAACCAGTTTAGAACATGCCTTGACTACAGTTTAAGATGTTAACAGTTTAAACCTCGGTAACGCAATCTAACATCATACCTCTAAATCCTAGTCTGGATAATACTTGAGCGAGCTTCTAGAGCTGTACTGTGGGGGAACATTAGTTCAACCACAATTAAGGTTAAGACTATCTTCTTGTTTAAAATAGATGATTTTTCTACATGATCTAATAAATCGACAGTGAAATATGTCAGGGACCAATAAAGTTATTATAACAGCAAAAAATGTAGACTCATGAGATATATGAATAAGCAGTAAAATATATAGTGAAAGCAGTGTCTGTATGTCTCCTTTTGTGATGTGTCAGGAAATATATGAACTGAAGCCCAAGTAGCTAGTTTACAAGTCTACTGACAGGAAACAAGTCTTCTTTCCCAGTGAGACAAAGCTTGTTTGAAACTGATTTAGGAAGGTTGAAACCTTTGGATTTATAAGCTTCCCTGACACAGAATTTTAGCCTCCTAGCAATGAAGAGTTTTGGTCTAATCCATTGACTTCCTGAAAGCTTTTGTCTTTTTAAGGTAAATTCTGAGAACTCTTTGCACATCCATTGTGTGCCATGGTGAAGAGTGCCAGAGAAGTGGAATGAAAGTGCAACCTTTTGAACAGTGGAAGACAATTTGAGGATGAGTGTCAAAGTGATCTGCCGAGTCTTCATTTATTCACTCTAATTTAAGGTTTCATGTGCCAGTAATACATTTTAACATTTTTAGAAGGAATCTACATCTTTAATATAAAACTAAACTATTGTTATATATAAAGTAAATAAGGTTTTTAAAATGTTTAAGAAGCTTCATTTAAAATTAAATTAAAATGGAGAGCTCCCTGGATCAGTGGCCAGGACCTCAGTGGTGTGAGTGCCACTGAAAATCAGCTTGCGTGATGACTTTGGCACTTGTGCCATAGGTTGCCTACCCCTGCACTATTCTATCAGAGGGCTTGCCTATGCAGCCTCTCAGTTTGGACTGCAAGGTGTGAATAGCAGTGTGCAGCAAAGTGCTGAGCTTTAACTCCCCCACATGAACGCTGCTGGCACAAAGTAAAAGGTTCCTAGTTCATGTTAACTTAGCCCTCTTCAAATAAGGCTACATTAATTTGAACTAAGAACCCATTAGTTTGCACCCCATTGTCCACATGGGGGGAGCTACAGTGCATCTCTGTGGTGCATACTGCCATTCACACCCTGTAGGCTGAACTATGGTGCAACAGAGATATAAATGGAGTGAAAGATACAGTATTGAGTGAGATTCCATTGATAAAGCTCCTAGTTCAGAGATTGGTGGAGATAAATAGTTCTACTCTGAATTGAGTAGAACTGAGGTTTATTAAAACATTCTTTAGAAGATTAAGTTTGCAGGTCACTAATTTGTGAGGGCAAGAGATGAATCACTTGACATATGGACAGGAAAAGCACCTGCAATTTGCCGCAAATAAGAATGCTAGATATAGCAGAAGCATGTTCGTGCAGAGCGTTCGCCTTTCAGCTGAGAGACAGGCCACGTAGAAAGTCAGTATGTCTACACTACCTTACGGATCACCGGTTAGCTATCGATCCATCAGGGGGTTGATTATTGCGTCTAGAGTAGATGCAATAAATCGACCTCACCCCCTCCAAGCACTCTCCTGTTGACTCCTGTACTCCGCCACCACAAGAGGCGCAGGCGGAGACAACAAGGAAGCAGCAGCAGTCGGCTGACTTCAGTGAAGACGCCATGGTAAGTGGATCTAAGGACGCTGATTTCAGCTACGTTATTCTTGTAGGTCAAGTTGCATATCTTAGATCTACCCCCCTGCTTCCGTAGTGTAGACCAGGCAAAAGATGGAGAATTTGAGCTTAACTAATTTAATGGGTTTGGCTGTGATAATTCACTAAAGCCTTCTAGAATATTCTGATATTACAGATTTTTTTTTCTGGATGATAGGAGGAACACAATTTAGAGACCCCTCCCCCAATGGCAATGACCATTAGCTCCTTGGAGCAGCGACCATCCTTCTTGAGTCCTTGGGAAAGCACCAAGTACACAGTGAGACCTAGAGTAAATATTAATTCTATTTAAATCATTATAATTATTTATGTTAGGGATCCCGGTTCCTGGTGGTCCTCAACTTGCCTCTCTCACCAATGGGCTTACTCCTGGTGTGACCTTGCACTCCATAATGTTTTATGGAAATATGCTTATGAGTATTAATATGACATAACTGGAATATGCTTTATGCAAAAGGTCTCGTGAGGTATCATTACAAAGTTTATAATCTACTGAGTGTGTTCATCCTATTTGCATGTATGTATCATTCTTGTATCTGAAGCTAGAAGTATAAAGTACAACTCTGAGGTCCTACTGTAATTATGCAAAGCATTGATGATGGTTTAGAATCTTGATGGCTCCCTTTGCTTAGGACAATTGGTTGTAAATGGCTCTGCCTTCCTGTATTTGTGCAAGACAGCCCAGGAAGAATGGTGGAATCCATCTTAAGCCTGGTGCTTTTCCATTTAGAATGGGTGGACATTCAGAGACAAAGATGCCCGGCCTTGTGCCAAAGCTACCTAAAAGGGGGTGAAAGAGAACAAAGGGGGCTGCCAGACATGAGAAAACCCCTTTACACAACTGAGCTGAAACTAACAAGGACTGGACCAGGGGAAAGGATTGGGCCTGGACTAGGAAGGACTCTGAAAGAGGATTATTGGAACAGCTCGGAGGGTGAGATATTACCTGTATCAGTTTCTTAACATACTAGGTTTAGACTTGTGTATTTTTGCTTTATTTTGCTTGGTGACTTACTTGGTTCTGTTATCACTTGAAACAACTTTATCCTGATTTTAAATCCTACTTTTTATACTTAATAAAACCACTTTTGTTTATTAGTAAATCCAAAGTGATTAATACCTGGGGGAGCAAACGGCTGTGCATATCTCAGTGTTATAGAGGGCAGATAATTTATAAGTTTACCCTGTATAAGCTTTGGACAGAGTAAAATGGATTTATTTGGGGTTTGAATCCCATTGGGGACTGGGTGTCTAGGTGCTAGAGACAGATGATCTGCTGAGTAGTTTTTGGTTAAAGTCAGCAGCTTTGAGGGCATGGACCAGACCTGTGTCTGTGTTGCAGCAGGCTAGCATGTCTGGCTCAACAAGGCAAGTTTCTGGAATCCCAAGCTTGCAGGGGAAACCGACTCAGAGGTAATTCCAGCACCTTAGGTGACAGTCCCAAAGTGGTCTCTATGACTGACCCCATCACATCTGGCTCTCGAGCATTAACAATCTCTGCAAGTACAACTCATTTAAATGAACACCTCATTCCCCCATAGTCACAAAAGCATCACTTTTTTCCCATGCCTAGGCGGTATGGGAATAGAAATAACAATAATACAATCAAGGGCCAAGAGTTAGTCCTTAGAAATGCAGCCATCAAGCACAAACTCTCCCATACCTCCAAACAGAGAAGCCCTTAGTGCATTGGTTCTCAAAGTGGGGGTCGCGACCCGCTTATGTAGGGGTCGCGAGCCCCAAACCCAGCGGCGGGCTGCCGGTTCCAGCCCGACCCCGCTAGTGGGCTGCTGGCCCCGACCCCAGCGGGTGGGCTGCCGGCTCCTACCCCACCCCGGCGGCAGGCAGCGGGTTCCAGCCGCGATTCCCGGTGCAGGCTGCTGGCTCCTGCCCTAACCCGCCAGTGGACTGCTGGCCCCAGCCCTGATCCCAGCAGGTGGCGGGCCCTGACTCTGGTGGGCGGCGGGCCCCCACCCCGACCCCCACGGCGGGCTGCTGGCCCCAACCCTGACCCCAGCGGACGGAAGGACCAGTCCTGACCCGGCCATGGACTCCGACCCCGGTCGTGGGCTCCAGCCGCAATCCCCGGGGCGGGCTGCCCGCTCCTGCCCCCACCCGCCAGTGGGCTGCAGGCCCCAGCCCCGATCCCAGCGGACGGCAGGACCTGACCCTGGTGGGCAGCGGGATCCAGCCCCGATCCCGGCAGGCAGCGGGACCCCATCCCGACCCCCACGTCAGGCTGCTGGCACCAGCCCTGACCCCAGTGCCAGTGGCAGGCGGTGGGCTCCCACCCTGACCCCCACGGCAGGCTGAGGCTCCCCCGGGGTAGGCTGATGGCCCCACCTCCAACCCCAGTGGCCTGCTGCTGCGCCGGCCCCAATCCAGCCACTGTGGTGGGCAGCTGGCCCCAAGCTCCTCCAGCCCAGCTCCACCCCCAACTTCATGCCACCTCCAGCGCTGCTCCACCTCCAAACAAAAGGCGCCAAACAGAAGTTTGGCCAGGCACCATGCCTATGACTGACCCTGGTAAGGAAACAACATTTGCAGCTGAACAGGTACTTTTATTAACAGTCATACATACAAGTGCAAACTATCTGCTGAAAATAATGGTTAGTTGAACTACTAAAACTGCTAAAAAAGAAAGTATCTCCAGTCTTACATTAAACTTGGCTTTACCTGTATTATCATCTCTGGTATTGAAAAACCGCAATGTCATTTTGGTGAAGTTTTGTCTGCTGAATCAATGAAACCATGCAAAATGCAGGGATAAATAAAATAAAATAACTTTTCCATTTATTTTTAATTCAATAAAAATTTATTTTAGTCTTAATTTAAAAAGCAGTGAGAAAAGGTAAATCCATTTTAAGCAATCAGATTTACTTTTAGTATTTAACAGTATTAAATATGTATTTAATTTCTACAAGGGGGTCGCAGTCAGAAGCTCAGTGTTCGAAAGGGGTTGCCAATACAAAAAGTTTAAGAACCACTGCCTTAGTGTGACAGATACAGTACAAGACCCTGATAAGGATGAGTTTGGAACACATGAGAATTGTTTTAGCTACTTCCTATTTCAGGAGGGAATTTTCTTACTAGGGTTTTCCCATGCCAATTCAGCCCACACAGGTATTATTTTTCCACAATTTTCAATGGAGCTGATCACACTTAGTTGAGGATTATGTGCCCAAAAAAATTCATACACAACCTTAGACATAGAAGCTATTGTATCGAGAGCGGCAAGATCTGTCTGTCGTGGTCGTGAACACTGAGTCCTCAAGAAATTGGGAGACAGGGAGAAACACCAGAGGGATACTACTAATCCTTCTCCTCCAGGGTTGGACAAGCCTTTAAACTACCACAGAAAAAAGCTGAGATGAAATGAGTACTGTGTCTAGGTCAACAGTCCCACTAGATCTATCACACCCATTCCTCTTTCAGCAAGTGTCAGCTCACACAGTCATAATGGGATGACAAGTGAAAACTGGAGTTTAAAATGGAAAGTGAATTACAACCTTAACATCTTTCCCAGTCCAAACTGTAAAAAAACTGGGAGGATATTTTTAATTATAATTCATTCACACACACACACCACTTTTCCATCTCTTTTAGACTTAAGATTTGATCTGAATATTCAAAGCGCCAGTTTCTAACAGATTGTGGTTTAATAAGATCACGGCCACAATACAATTTTGAAATTAATTTTCTGAGGTGAAGTGGGTGGGAGTAGAGGCAAAGGCAATATCACCTTTTCTGATTAGAGTTTATGGATGGTACAGATAACCTGTTGATTACTCAAGCAAAATGAGCATCTGACATAGTTGATTAGCCAATTTTGAACTGCTAAAAGATCTTTAGGGGATTCACACGGTCTGCACTGGGGGGAAAAAGTATCAAAATCAACTGACAGATTAATCCACCTATGCAGTGTTGTTGTTGCAGTGTTGGTCTGAGGATATTACAGATGGTAGATGAATTCATCTCTTTTACAGGACAACTTTTGTTGGTGAGAGAGACAACCTTTCAACTGTACACAGAACTCTCCTTCAGGTCTGCTAATCCAGGTTCATTCAAGTAATTTCAAATGATTATGAGGATGTAGAATCCATAGTTTCCCCAATTTGAACCTGCTAATTATTATCGTTTATACAGCATGAGAGGTTGTCCTTGGGAAATTTCAAACTTTTACAGCAATTTAAACCACAATTCACATATCCAGATAGGATGAAACAGGGTCTTGAATAAAATAGCTCCAAATGATCACTTAAAAAAAATTATTGGAAGAACCCCTTCCAACATAAAATCCTTACAAATAATTTAAGTAAGTTTGCATAAGGACAATTCAATTTGCATATTCCAATTAAAGACAAAATAACTTGTTTTATTAATGCATAATCAATACATACAGAAGTGGAGATCATACTCAATGTCCAAGCTACAATTTTAATAAACCATGCAATAATAATATATGTAAATTTAACAATTCCAGCCAACTGCAGTGTCAAAAATCATAAAATCAGGCCCTCAAAATATAAGATTTGCTTTAAAATCACGAGTCTTATTAAAAACAGTAAGTTTTAGGTGCTTTTTATTTGGCTTCTGGATTTTGAGCCTTTAGAATGTATTTACATTATGATTTTCTAACTTTTCTCCACTACCATGAGAGCTTTTTTTTTTTTTAATAAAAAAAAAATTAAAGCTGAGATTCTTTCAGAAGCAACTGAACAAAAGAGTGGGGGTTTAAGAAAACCCCTCATCAAAGATCACTGGACTTGGAGACGAAAATCACAAGCTTTGGCAACACTGCAATTCCTTAACATAGAAAGAATTCACAGTATCATGAAATTTCAAGTTACCCTCAAATGGAAAGAGCCCTTTGCATATATTTTAGGATCCTGTAGGACAGGGGTGGGGAACGTTTTTCCTGCCAAGGGCCATTTGGAGATTTACAATGTCATTCGGGGGCCGCACCCCCCCCCCCCCGCAGGAAGCCCATTCCCCCCCCCCCCTCGCCTGGCGGCCCGTGCGTGTCCCTGGCCAGTGGCTCCCTGAGGCGCTTCCCGGCCTCTTCGCGGAGGCGGCTCCGCGTTCGGCGAAGGGTCCGGGAAGCGCCTCAGAGTGCTGCCCCCGCGCGTCCCTGGCCGGCGGCTCCCTGAGGCGCTTCCCGGCCTCTTCGCGGAGCCGGGCGGCCCGGGCGGGGGCAGCTCGGCGAAGGGGCCCGGAAGTGCCTTGGGGAGCCGCCGGCCAGGCTCGCATGCGGGCCGGATGGAATGCTTTGGCGGGCCGTATAAGGGCCCCGGGCCGGAGGTTCCCCACCCCTGCTCTAGGAACAGCTTAGTTGCTAATTTATCACAAATATCTCTCTAGATTTAAAAGAACTACTGTATTAATACATTAGAGCAAATAAATATCATACTTTTATTTCTGTTATTACTTTATTTACAACTCCTGTAGTTACTGTTTTACAGTTATTCTGCAATAGTTCAAATATTTTCCTCTCTCAACAATTACTTGCTAAATTCTGATCTTAAATCTTAGATGTTTAAAAATATAAGGATAGGCTGATAAATAGAAAGCAAACATATTTAATAAAATTTGCTTCAGGAGGCTGCTTGTTACACAATTGCTGTCCGTGACGGAAACTAGAGTAGAGTCATCTCTTAGTACATCTGTTCCTCTGCTAGTGGTTTAACTGACAGGAAGCAGAAACAAAGATATGGAGTCTGAATGACAAGTGTTTCCTGCCTTCACAGCTACATCTTTCTTTTTTACTTGTTATAAAATAATCCATTAGTCCTTACAAGTGACAGGCAAAAACATAAGTAGTGGCATACATAGCAAGATGAATTTCTCCCTAAAATTTGTGACAAATATTTTTTTTTCAAAAAAGGAGGGCAAAAAGTCATTCCCATACAGAAAGCTAGTCAATTTGATAAGATATAACTAGCCCAAGTGTATTGGAACATGGTTTCATGAGAATAATAAACCATAATATTTAAACTGTGATCATATCAACTCTTCTATTGTACCCCAGTACTACATAGGTTTTAATGTGTAGCCTTCTATAAAGGAGCTACTAGACAGCAGAGCATCCTAATATGTCAAATGTTCTGTATCACAGATCAACAGAGAGAAACCGAGGTTAACCATAAATGTACAGCAGCCAATGGTGGAAGCCACATTGCTCAGAACTTTCAGCAGTAGACTAGACATTAAAACATTAAAAATATATGCTAAACCTAACAATTTTCTACTGGTATGGGATTAGATTAGAGGACTGAACAGGTTTTGTTAACTGTAGTTTCTAGGATTCCACCATAATTACCGTATTTTTCGCCCTATAAGACGCACTTTTTCTTCCCCAAAACGGGGGGGGGAAAAAGTTGCTGCGTCTTATAGGGCGAATATACCTATTCGCCCCATCACAAAAAAAACCAAACAAACAGTGCGTGCGCCCCGGTTCCCCCCCCTCCCCGCCGCGGGCGGGCTGCCGGCGGCGCCCCGGTTCCCCCCTCCCCGCCGTGGGCGGGCTGCCGGCGGCGCCCCGGTTCCCCCCTCCCCGCCGCGGGCGGGCTGCCGGGGGCGCCCCGGTTCCTCCCTCCCCGCGGCGGGCGGGCTGCCGGGGGCGCCCCGGTTCCTCCCTCCCCTAAAAAAGTTGACCACATTGTTTTTAAAGAAAGAGGAGGAATGGAGAGAAATTGTTTAGGTGATCATAGGATGTGCAACTAGGGGTGGATAAAAAATGTCATACAGGATCTTCTCCATTATCCTACCTCTGTCAGTGGCCAGTTGTCTTGATGTAACAATACATAAGAGAGGAAAACAAAAAGTAGGTTGGATACCTGGAAGATTCACTAATAGTCTCCAGGAAAGTATTGGAAGCTACACTATTCAATTGCTTTAAAATTAGACAGAACAAAGCTATGGGAAATAATAAATGTCATCTATTTTAGAGTTTTACACTGCTGCCCTCACTGTAGCATCTGAGCTCCCCCCATGTAAAATCAATAGCAACAGTAAAGTGCTTGGTGTACTTCATGGAGTCTCTGGAACTTCTACCCCAAGCAGAGTTTTCACCCCATAAGGGGAGTTTTTTGGAAGGGAACGGAGGCAAGAGGGGCTACTGATTGAAAGGCGTTTGGGAATAAAAGGATGTTCAACTGGTGAGTGTCACTTCCTCTGAAGCACTGGGCCCGGGTCATTTTCTGATTTAAACAAGAATAAATGGCAGATTTTCTGTAACTTGAAGTCTTTAAATCATGATTTGAGAACTTCAGTAACTCAGACAGAAGTTAGGGGTCTATTACAGGAGACCATGAGTGAGGTTCTGTGGTCTGCAATGTACAGAAGGTCAGACTAAATTATCCCAATGATCTCTTTTGGCCTTAAAGTCTTCAGAGGAAAGGCTTTATTCAAGAAGAAAATTTTTGCTATGTTTCCTAAAGACGGCCGGACCCTGGATTTGTCTGATCACCTTGAAATATTGTTCCATTCCCAGATCCCCATAACAGATAATACTTTGTCCCCAGTTCTCACATGCTTAGTCCTGGGCTTTGCAATTTGCATGGACCCAGAGAAGCACAGCTATCATGATTAGGGTGACCAGATAGTGAAAAATCGGGATGGGGGTGGGGGGCAATAGGACCCTAAATAAGAAAAAGACCCAAAGATCAGCACTGTCCCTATAAAATCGGGACATCTGGTCACCCTAACTGGTGTTTCACAGACAAAAATTTGATTTAGCCAGAGCTTTGAAAATTAGGAGCAAGCCTTCAACTGGCATCGGAAGTTGACTGGGAACCATGGAGGAACTTAAGCACATGCTCATTTGTACAGTATCAAAGGAACATGGTTCAGGGTCCCACCCTTCACATTCAACTAACTCGCACCATCCAAACAAATGAAAAAAATACAAAACAACATTTATTCATAAGTCCTTGTGAACAAAAAAGCCTTGCAGCACGATCTGAAGCTTACTAAATTTGGCTGAATTGGCAGAGAGGGGTAAAAGATGCCTGAAAAGTTTTTTTCCATCTCAGATTCCTACAATATTATATAGGCAACAACATTTTAAAGTTTTGCCTCTTACTTTGTAAGTCACATTGGTCATGTATATCTCTTGCAACATACATTGGCAGCATTCGACGTTTTCCTAGGAAAACTGGGATGGCAGAGACATTGACATTGAGCCAGAATTGGTTTACATGGGACTCAGATATTCTTTTTAACCCTGCAAGTTCATCTCTGTTCCACTTACAGAGTGAACGTTTTATTACAGCAAAAGCTTTCAGATCATAACTACATATTTTCACAATGTATTACTAAGATTTCCTGCCTGCCACATGATGCAAAAAGGAATTTTTACAAGCATAACAGTCTCTAGTAGACTTGTACATTACAAAATTAGGCAAACTACTGTGTGCCTAGAACAAGCTAAATTTTTAACCTGACACAGAAATAAAGCTGTGAATAAATGAGATTTTTTGATACAATCAAGAATTTGGCATATTTCTAAAGATACCTATTTTACCAAAAATTAAAAATGAAATGTCATGATATTCAACTGAGACGGTTACTGATTTAAAATTTTAAAAAACCTAACTGATCTTTAAATTCTATTAAAACTGAAGATTTATCCCTGAAACTAATCACTGTCACTACAGTGATGCAACATTATATTTTTGATAGCCAGTTTGTATCACTTAACTGACCTGGTTAAAACTATTATTGTTGTTGTTATTTGGTATCAGGGCTCCGTTGTGCTAGGTGCTGTACAAACATAAGACAAAATGATTGTCCCTGCCTTAAGTAGTTTATAATCTAAGTATAAGAGACAAAGATAGATACAAAGGGGAGTACAAGGAAACAATGGAACAATATTATTCAGCATGATAGGCAGTGGTCTCAGCATACCAGCATCCTACCCATTATTATATTTTTTGTAGGCATCAAAGCAAAGGAGTATTTTGACGGTAGATAGTTTTGTGGATGGTTATGGAAAGCGTCTCCCAAGCATGAGGGGCAGCACAGGAGAAAGAACTTGTCTGAAAATGTAATAAGTGGGCAATGGACAATGGCATGATTGGCCTATCAGAGGCAAGCCTCAACAGCTCAATAGCAAATGAGAGATGACAGGGTAGGAATTGGCCATGCAGAGCCTTGAGTGGTCTCCATGCAGCAGCTTTTTTCCACAAAACAAATCAACTTATTTAGTCTACCCAAGCCTACCAACATAACTGTATAATTTTATCACCTTTTAGAGCCTTAGCAGGGAAACCTACCCGTTGCAGCACTGTACTAGCATCTGAAAATCCATGTAAAACCAGAAACAAACGTGAAACTGACTCAGACTGTGTCCACTGTTCAAGCTCCCTGTAGGGCAAGAAATAAACTCCATGAATGGATTTGGTTTATTTTAAAAGGCAAGGATTATGATTTTTAACCCAACAGTGTTTCTTTAACAAACATCCAGAACAAGACATTTTCTATCTAGATAACCAGGGAGGTCTGGTGGCTGCTTTTTTTTTTTTTTTAAACAATGTTTACTTAATAAGCAGATCACAAAACTATTCTGTTTGCAATAAGAGGCAGTACAGTACAATGAGTTAATATTTTATCACAGAATATGTGCAGGCAATCGCCAATCAACTTTTTACATTCTTTTTGGTTCTTATATGTTTCATCGTAGTAACAAAACATTCTTTAGAGTTTCTCTACCTTTCTTTTCAGTTAGAAGAAATTTTAAGAAGCTTAAGCTCCCCTAACGTTTGCTTCACTCATTTGTCTCTTCACACTGAGTGCAAAGGTCATCAGTTCATTGGAATACTCTGCCTTAGCAGATGGAAATGGCTGGTATGCTTTTATTGTAGCAAAAAGTAAACATTTTAAAAAGTGATATGAACCCATATCTTGTCCTTATGTCTCCTTCTCAAACTCAAAAAAAAAATTTTTTTTTGTTTCTGCACTTTTAGGACTTTGTTTGCACCTCCTTCCTTCCCCCCCACCCCGCCAAAATCACCCTATTACCTTCCCAAGTTTTCTATTATCATGTTTATTTAAACCAGTCCTTATTGGAATAAGAGTATTAATGGCCACAGTTCTATCTAGATTACATTGAAAAGTCCCATTTTGTAAAAGGGTGTAGAGGGCTCCAATTTAGAAAAAAAAAAATGGGGGTGTGATTAAAAAAAAAGGTTAAGAACCCCTGATCTAAATAGATGTTAGAGTGGCCATGTACAAAACTGTAACAGTTTAATTAAATCAATTTATATCACACCTTTAGTTGAACTGGTGGAAACAGGCCTAGTCTAAACTTAAAACTTATTCCATCATAATTCTGTGAGTTAAAAACCCCCACAAACAAAACAAACACCTTAGCCATATAGCTATGCAAATATAAGCCTATAACAGGGTCTTCCTGCTGCCTCCCTCCTTCAGGCTTCTCTCTGGCCCAATAAAGCTCCAGGCAGCTTTATTTGTGCAGCACCCGTGTCTTTATTATTTACAGAGTTGTCCCACAACCAGTGTCCTGCTATTTACAGGTTTATCAGCCTGTTTGGCTCCTTCTGGCCACCAAGTAGGTCCCAGTAAGTAAGTAAGTAAGCAAGCAAGCCTTCCCCTGACCATTCCCCCTGTCTTCTGGCCTCCTCAGCCTTTATAATCCTCAGGCCCACAGGTGTAGCCTATTTTTAGGCCAGGCATCAGGCTTTCCCCCGCCCCAATCCATTTCCCCTGATTGGGGCTAGCTGAGCAGGGACTAATTAGGTGCCTTCTGCACCAGCACTCTGCTACAAAGCCCTAGTGTAGATTCATTTCTGCAGGCCTAAAATTGCTTTTGCCAGTACAGTAAACCCTCGATTTAACGGACCCCGATTTAACGGACTTCGGATGCAACGGACAAAATTTCCGATGCCCCCGAAATCCGGGTTGACGGCTCCCGCCCGGGTCCCAGCAGCCGGGGTCCCGGGCGGGCGGGCTGACTCACGGCTCCCTGCCGTGATAAGTAAAACCTCTATATAACGGACTAATTCGGGTGAGGGAGTGTCCGTTAAAGCCAAAAGTCCTGTTATTTAATGATTTTAAAAAATTATTAAATAACGGACTTTCGGCTTTAACGGACACCCCCTCGCCCGAATTAGTCCGTTATATCGAGGTTTCACTGTATAGTTTATGTTTCTTGGGGAAGTGGTGTAAGCTATACCAAGAAAAAGCACTTTTACACCAGTGTAAATTGCATCTATACTGGGAAGGTCTGCGGGTCTAGCTATGTGAGCAAAACTTTTGTAGTGTAGACAAGGGCTGCTTTTAGACCAGACCTTAGGGAGTTCTACAGCTGGGACAGCATGAGAATTCAACAGCGGGATTCAGATAAAAAGATGTGTGAAACACTTTGGATAGAAACTGGATCTAGTGTTATTACCCCTCCACTCCATAAATACAAATACCAAATTTATTTTGGATAGACATTATAATCTGAGTTCTGTATATAATCTAGGCTATGTTAGACCTTAGAAGAGTACACTGCAAGCAACCTGGCAAATGTCTCAGTAGAGTGCATATAGGATTTAATTCACTTCTCTGTTTCTGAGTCCCAAATTTTCTATGCAACAGCAGCAAAAACTGAGTCTGAACATTTCCTGACTCATGAACACTTCCATTCATATTTTATTGAAATCTAGTACAATATATATGGAACCAGTGCAGCACGTTCTCTAGCACGGTATCCTATCCATGGTGATGATTCCATGGACTGGTCTCAAAGAGTGAATCAGGCAGGGACTGTCATTCTGTGTTTGTACAGCGCCTCATATAATGGGGCGCTAATCCATGACTGGGGCTTCTAGGCACTACAATAATACAAATAATAACGATCTAGTTATTACCTTAGCATTTCCTCCCTCCCCCCCCAGACACACGTATTTTCTAACATGACCATATTAACATAATGATGGCACAGTCTTGTCCACAACATTGGGATTCTTGGCATTGCTAATTAAAACAAATTCTTTCCAGTACTGCTCGATGTAGGCCACGTATTGGATGTCTGGAGTACTGAGATACAAGCAGGCGTCAGAATTCATACAAGCAATACATTGTTAAACAAATAGTCTCTGTCATCACACAACCTTATATTACAAAAAGTCTCCTTCAAACCTCAGATTCCCCTATTTTATCTGAGCATTTACAAGTTTGGCCTCTTACTTTGTCATTTGGCTGACAGCCTCAACATTGGCAAGTGTAAGAGAAAATAATTCCAACATATTATTGCTATAATTATATTAAATACAAGCTAATTAGAGCATAATATTAAAGGTCCACTTGGCTTATATTTAATCCAATATATTAACACTTGATTTTAGAGGAAGACAGTTACAGTAGCATGCACGCATCTTCTAGAAGTAAATATTTAGGGCAGTGGTTCTCAAACTTTTTGTAGTGGTGACCTCTTTCCCACATCGGGCCTCTAAGCGTGACACCCCCCCCCAGGGGTCAGGCAGGGAGGGGGGGCGTGCCTGCAGCCCACTGCGGCAGGGGCTGGGATGGGGGGGTTCCAGCAGCCCCCCCAGAGCAGGGGTTGGGATTGAGGGGGGGTTCCAGCAGCCCCATGGAGGCACTGGCAGCCCACCTCGGCAGGGGCCAGCTCACGGGGGTGCCGGAAGTCCACCTCTGCAGGGGCACGTGGCAGTGCTGGCAGCCCACCGCAGCAGGAGCCAGGGCCCGGACCGGGCTCGCGGGGCTGCCAGCAGCCCACCGCGGCGGGAGCTGGGACCGGGCTTGCGGGGCCACCAGCAGCCCGCTGCGGCAGGAGCCGTGGCCGGGACCAGCCTTATGGGGGTGCTGGCAGCAGGGGCACCGGCTACCTGCAGCAGCAGGGGACGGATGCCAGCAGCCCGTGGCAGCAGCATTGTTTGGGGCCGGCTGCTGGCAACAGGGGCTCGCGACCCTCACAGAACTGGCTTGCGACCCCCAGAGGGGTCCCGACCCCCACTTTGAGAACCAATGATTTAGGGGAATTATAACAATAAGGATTTTTCTTGTAGCTAGAAAGGGTTTTACATTTTAAATGTGCTATTAATAAGCTGCTTCCTAAATTATGGCTATGTTAGACAAACTAAAATTTCACTTCTTGGTGTCTGGATTTTTAAAAACATCCTTATTTCAATGTTGGCTTTGGCTTATAACCAGAATAAATACACATTTATTGGACACACATAGTTTAATATAAGTGAACTCCATAAGCATTCTCTTATATTCAAACAAATAGTGCCATGGAGCTGACTCTCAATACAAAAAAGTTTAATTTTTGTTTGTATGTCCAAACGGGCAGGCCCCCCCCCCCCCCCAACATCACACAAATGATACAGAAGCTTCTATGGATCTACAGTCAATAGTTCCTTATTTTATCCTTTTGAAAAAAATGTACATTTAAAGAAAAAAGGAATAGCATTCGGTCGATAACATGCATTGGAAAGTGCTACATGCCAAACTGTGCATCATACAAGATCCTGCGTAAGTTCTCAGAATTCATGTGCTGCTTCAAGGCCTCAGAGTCCAGAGTGTGAATTCTCACGATTTGTATGAATTGACCACTCTTTTCCTAGGACAGCTTGCACATTTTGTCAATATTAACTATTTTTCTCTTTCTAGCTAATCACATCCACATTGAACACTATTGGCCACATTACATCTCTAAATGGACAATACAACATAGTTATCTGCAGTATTGTAGCCATGTTGATCCCAGGAGATGAGGGAGACAGTTGTACTAATATTTATCTGTCAAGCAGCCAATTAAGAACATAGGGAAGATCTAGAGAAAACTTTTAGTGATGAAATAATATGTATAAACCACAAAATACATGTAACATCCCTACCAATGTCCTTGAAATAGTCAAGAGCAGTTTGAATCACTCAAGCTCTCACTCCTTTCTCCCCATCCTAAAGATCTCACTGAGAACTTAGTAGTCATTTCATTACTTATCATTAGGTAAATTAGACAAAAAGGAAAAGGATCCTCAAACTTATTCATGACAGTGGTTAGTTCACCTGCTGAACAGGTACAAAACGGGTAAAGGGATGAAGGATGCAAAAAAATTACCCCTGCTAATTAAGATCAGATGCCAAGCTGACTCCTGGTTAAACAAGATTTTTAAAAGTAATTTAGACTTAAGTCTCGAAATACAGAAACACAGAGAAAATACTATTCAAGCCATCTGAAAGCATTCCTTCCCAATTGTCTACCTATAGGTTTGGCATTTCTATTCCTAGCAAATGAAGATAACTATATTTTCCAATATAAGGAAGAATTTTACATAAAAACTTGAGATCTTATAAGGCTCATTTTGAGGCTAGAAAAATGAATGCAGTTTTCAGATTAGAGTTCTAATCCAGTATTAAATCCTATATGACATGATCTCTTTAAGGGCAAATTCTCAATTAAACGTACTGAGGGTTAGCTATACAATTCCTATCATTGCTAAAGTTGGTTATTGGATGGTTAAAAACTAACAAACATCAGGGTAAGAATGCATAAACTTTAGTCCTTATCTAATGGCATCTCATCAGCACAAAGACTGAGCACAGTTGGTAGCTTTGCCTTAGGACAGGCCCTCAGACAGAATGATATTGAGGAATACATTATTTGAACGGATTAGTCTCTTTATGTCAGAGAGGGAGAGAGAGTATCTAGAGGATTTCACACTACAGCTGTGGACTACTGATAAGTAAAAGACTTCAAATTTCAGTGCACATAGTCTCTTAAAAACAAATATTTAAATGTTCCTTCACAGACACAGTCAGATTCAACAAAGCAAGTTAGCTCTAAAGCATATCAATGGTATCAAATGCATAAGTGTAATAAGTAAACTGTAAGTTTACTTTTAGGAAAGTCATGCTGCTTACAGAGTGGGTCACAAAGAAGACTGTACATCTATTCTCCCTCCCCCGTACTTAATCACCCTTCAGAAAGGAAGTCTTTGCTCTTCTCATATTCAACAAAATTCAAAAGACAGTACAGTATTAAAATTATCAGTGAAAGTTGTCAAAGGAAAGCCTAGAAACCTTTACTTAACAATCAAAAAGTGAAAGCTACTTTGGAGAATCAAAGTCCTCCCTCTGGTATAAAGGGAAATCGCACATTTTTTATACAAACACTTTCAAAGGCATTTGGATAAGTTCACCTGATCTGGCTCTACTGTACCTCCACACATACAAATTCAGCTATTCCAGACAGGAGTGAAGCCAGGTAACTTTTCATCCCAAGAAGCCTGAGAAGAGTAATGCACCACTTAACTAACAGTTTCCACAGAAATACCTGACCAACTACATAACATACACATTTATTTATTTCTCTATCTTGTATCAATGACAAGGGGACTCACCAAAACTACATTTTCAACAGAGAAGAAAAATAATACTTGGAGAACCTTACATGAAAGGAGCTTTAGAAGTGCAAAATGTTTGCAAAGTATGGCTGCAGGCACGCTGTCCAAAACCTCATGTTTCTGACTGGCTGGTTGGCCTATACTAGGATGTTGTCACCAATATCCACCCAACTCTCAGCAATCAGAACTGGGACCTTGTCAATAAAAAATATTCTAAAGAGAGCATTGCACTGATCAAGTCTAATGGATGTACTGAAAAATCACATTTACTTTTTTTGAGACACATGTACCACGCCCACACTTCAGCTGGAAAAATCAGTCAGAGCCTAGAACTACCACCTTTCCTTTTCCAGTCCAGCTATTTTGCTGCTTCTCAGTGGGAGGTCTTTGAAGTTAATCTTTAAAAGGAGCGATTGGGAGCCCTAAACCAGTTTGTCAACTCATTCTAGTTTAGTTACAGCATCTTGTTCTGTTCTCTTTAGCTTCTTATACCACACCCTCACCATGGTATCCAAGAGCCTGGACACATTAGCTTTGCTATAGGACCAGCAGAGATTTCTCCTTGAAGAGCTGCATGAAAAAGAGCTAGAAATAGCTGCTTACCCTCCAGCCCTACACCAGCACTATAGAAGCATCTAGCAATTTGGGAGCTGTTTTGGGACTGCTAATTCAACCTTATAAGATCAACTCTTAAAAAACCTCCAGCTACCTCACAAGACAAGTAAAGGAGGGGAAGGGGAAAAGCCACAGGCCCCTTGATGTTAGTTCAACTTTAACACTATAGCTAAAAGGACATCAATGCTCATGAGAAAGTAGGAGTGAGAAAAGGAATTCAACTAGTCCAACAAATCGTAAATATTTTTTTAAACAAACAAGAATCTTCCATAACACATTCAAAATGGTGTTTTCAATCGGTTCCCTATTACTTATCTTATCCTTTTACTAAAGATAATTTTTCTCAGGGGAAGGATACATTGCATGCCCTCTTGAAAAACCTACGATTTAAAATGTGTTTAAAATGAAACCTAAAATTAGGAAACAATAATGATAATAAGACTTGCCAGGATACACAGGGTAGCTGTTGGCAAACACTGCAGATGGCTAAAGCAAAAGGCTGTCACACCCAAAGCATGCACTATTAGCCCAATAATTTCCCCCCTTCCTCCCTCCACTGTAGATGGTTACTATATTAAGCAAGACTGCAACACCCTTGTGACGCAGGTATTATACTACAGTGAACAGTAAATGACACTGAAAAGTATCCCCTATGTACAGTATTACAACTAATTTCATTCTTCTAAATAAAACGAGGAAGACTTTGTAGCACCTTAGAGACTAACCAGTTTATTTCAGCATAAGCTTTCGTGGGTTATAGCTCACTTCATTCTTCTAGTGTGTTAGATTTTCAATTGAGAAAACATTCAACTTTTTTTTTTTTAAGAGTTTTGTTTTTAATTGAAAAATTAAAATACAGAATTGAAGGCTACTATTCTCATTCAGACTTAATTGTGTTCAAATCAAACTTAATTGTGTTCAAATAGGAACTACAGGACCAGGAACATACTTAACACCATTTCGAAGTGTGAGTATGTATGAGAGTATGTATGTGCGCACGCGGGAAGTTGTGAGTTGCACTTATTTTAGCAGCAAGTGTATTTTTCCCCACTGAACATTTAAAAATAACCTTTGAACACTGCATATTTCCCCACAACCTTTCTTGTACAAATGGCACTAAACCTAGTTCATTTTACACTATGCCTTTCTCATTGTCACATACAAAATCCTAAGCTCCAAGGACCAGAAGTATGGAGAAGGATGACTATATATCAATTTTGATTCTATGAAAGAAGTTAAACTCCTGTTCCTTTTTAAATTATGCATGTGACAGTGGGTTTTTATAGGATATTTCAGTAGAAACAAACTCTCAGGCTATCAATTCTCTGAATTACAAATTCACCATGTTTACAGCAGCTCAGAATCAAACCTTAGCAAGTATAACAAAACAAATGCAGCCAGACTCTGTAGTGATATTAGCTAATACTTTGCCCAAATAGCCTTCAGAAATTCTCTACTACATGACAAACAGATCAATAGGAACATGTACCCAACTCTAGAAAAGACTAATATATCCTGTCAACTTAGCCATGTTTAAAGAAGTCAAACCAGCACACATCTGAAGCATTAAATATTAACACATTTTAAGAATAAGCATACATGTGAAATGCAATAACAATGTCCATTTTTAAAGCTTATTTCAGGTGTATTGTTTTCTGAAACAATGTAGTCCACTTAACATTTTGAAAAACACAAGGGCCAGGCAAAAAAACCAGTTTACACAGCACTTAAATACTAAATAATTTTTACGTAAAGTGCAATAGAACTGTCTGTATTTACTAAACTAGAACAGGAAGTTTTATTTTTTTCAGTCTCATTCCCATGATACATCTGAGGAATTTCTGGTATACAAAAGATTTTTAGATTTTAAAAGATGCTTTGCACTCGAGGCCAAAAACCTACAAGAACTGGCATTCTTTGTTTTCCCCTGGTAGTTAAGTGCAATCAAGCATGTGACTGAGTTCATACATTAACAGAGGTAAAGAACATACAGCCATGTTTTTTCAACAGGTACATCTACTCTGCTATTAGAATTATCATTCCTATTTAGATACTGTACCACAGTAAGACAGAAAAGTTACCTTAATTTGTTTTAAGGTGTTTGCACAGTCCCAAGAGCCAGAAAGTAAAAAGAAATCCAGCAGTTTTATGCAGTTAAAATGGCTACTGTAGATTGGGGAAGTGGTGTCTGTGCTTCAGCTTATGAGTCATACATGAAACTAAGTGTTTCTCAGGGAGGCACGCCCATGTTGCTGTGGGCCCAATTACTCTGCTAGGTCAAACATGCAAATCTGCAGGTAAGAAGGGAAAAGAGAACAACCTGAATCACCCAGCCCCACCTTAGCTAGCAAGAGCAAAGGCCGAATAATCTTTGAGCAAACTAAAATGCAGACTTAGTGCAACATTCACTACTGATAGTTTAAAACCACATTTTAGAAAGCAATTGAAAGGTATTCACTTAGTAAGAAAGCACTTCATTTGTCAAATGCTAAGGAAATAAACATGTGTTTCATGCTTTTTCTCTAATAGCAGAGAATAGAAAAGTCACTGGTGCTGTTGATTGAAGTTGTAAAAAAAAAAATCAAAAAGGTGCATTAAAGCTTGTTATGTTTGGAAAACAATGGACAAAAGTGTTGGGACAATTTACATAGTGATATTAGATATGTCTTTCTGTGCTATTTGTTGACTGAATGAAACCTAATCTTTGTATGTGCAAAGAGACAAATTAATTACCCTTTGTAAATGTAAAACATTTTAATGTAACCTTATACAAAATTTAAAATATTAAAGAAGTATTAATATAAAATTTAAAAATGTTTCAGTCTTCACATTGCATTACCCAACATGCTACTTTTTCTAAATTGGGAGTATATAAAATATACAA
Source organism: Sternotherus odoratus (assembly GCA_032164245.1). Taxonomy (NCBI): domain Eukaryota; kingdom Metazoa; phylum Chordata; order Testudines; family Kinosternidae; genus Sternotherus; species Sternotherus odoratus. Next base: position 248,731,518 of record JAVMKO010000001.1, read on the forward strand.
TTACATTTTACAGTGTTCTGGTGACAGATTCAGCAATTTACTGCAATATCCTTGCAAATCCTAATTAATTAAGTAGCAGTAGCTTTGGAGTCCATTTTATTAAAAATACTAAGTTTATGTATTATTGTGGAATGGCATGTAGCCCTAGCAAGTGCTATTGTGCCAGACAAGAATGAATATATGGGACAAAGATAGATGGGTTTGCCAGGGAGACATGTATGCAAATATACCTCCCCTGGTTATGCAAGAGCTCAGTCTTTTTAAGTTTCAACCTGAAGAGTGGACCTTTAGACCTAAACTGTATAAAAGAACGACTCACAGATTAATGGGTGTTCTTGTTCTGAACTAAGAGCTGTTAAGAACTTGTGAAGACAGAAAAGCACCTTAATGGAGTTTGAAGGACTGAATCCTACCATAGTCCTTTGTTAGAATGGGGGGGGGGGGGGGTCACCTCTGAAAAGTTTATAGGTAGGCATGTAGATTCTTTTATTCTTTGTAATGTTTTCTCTGTAATGCTTTCACCTTAAGAATAAATGTGCTTGCTTATAAAGGGCTATGTGGAAACTTCTAACAGTGGGCAATTACACACTCCCATATTCTCTTAGGGGAGCTCGAGGCAGGCCTGTTTAGGCAGTCTGACATGCTGGGGAACTCAGAGTAGGCAGAGAACTGGACAGCCTGGAAATATCGCAGTCAGGAAGGAGCCGTGTGTCTCTGCCCAAGAAAAGTGATGGCTGAGAAGCCAGGCGCTTAAGACTGGGTGCCCATAGTGGACAGGAATTCAGGTGTAGTTGCCTGAACTGTGATAGTTCTATCCTATTTTTCTAATTGAAATAACTTCTGAGGGACAAATTATGTTTTATTTTTAAAGTTGTATCACCTGCCCTAAACAAGGGCAGAAATATTTAAATTCTTAAGACCAAAATCTGCCCTATCATATACATGTGTAATTCCTACTGAAGTCAACTGGAACATATATGAACACCAAAGGAAAAAATATGGCCTCTGACATTCTAAAAATGTTCAATGTGCTATCTATGTGATTAAACTAATGTGAAAAATGAAGGGGAGGAAGCTCCCTTTTATGGACACCCAGCCAGCTATCTATAAAGTCCTTCTTGGTGGCTGCTTGCTTTACCTGTAAAAGGTTAAAAAGTCCCCAAGGTAAACACCTGACCGAAAGAGCCAATGGGAAGGCTAGAACTTTTTAAAATGGGGGGGGGGGACTTTACCTTTGTCTCTCTGTTCTGCTCTTTGGGCTGAAGAGATGGGGGAAGCTGAAATGCTGTGTAAAGTTTGAACCAGGTATGAAAATTTATCGTCCATACCTAGAAGAATTCACTGGGAAAGGGAATGGATAGACAGATGCGTTTAAGTTTATTTTTTATTTTCTGTAAGGCTTCTGGATTCATCTGTGCTAACCCAAGATGTTTTTGTTTGCTTGTAACCTTGAAGCTGAACCCCAAAGAAAGCTATTTTGGGTATTTAATTTTTGGATTTTTTTTTTTTTTTTTTTTACAGTTTAGGAAAAGCCTAAGTTACAAATGTATTTTCTTTTCTTAAATAAAATTTACCTTCTTTAAAGGTTTTTTTTGTGTGTCTTAAAATGTTTGTGCATATGTTTTTCAATTAGCTGGTGGCAACAACTGTGTTTCCCTTTTGTTTGTTTTCTTCTCAGCTTCCCGAGGGACAGATGGAAAAGCTGAGGGGCCCCAGGGAAAATTTCAAGTGAGTTTTTCCAGGATTTGAAAGAGGCAGTTTTTTCAATTGGATGGTGGCAGTGTTTACCAAGCGAAGGTCAGAGAAAAGCTGTAACGTGGACTAGCAAGTATTAATTCTTAAAATCTTGGTAGGCCCCCACCTTCTGCACTCCAAGTGCCAGAGTGGGGAATCAGCCTTGACAACTAAATATTACTATCTACACTTTGTTGAACAGTGTGAGTATTCGTAGAGCTGTACAAGACATATATAAGGACACTGTAGAGCATTTTGTGACGGGGCTATGATTATATAAACACAGAGACAAAAAGGACTCACAAAATTTCAATAAGAACGAACAAAAGTGGGGGAGGAAGGGTTGTTTTTTTTAATTGGGAAGATATTAGTGTAGGCTTGATAGTGGACTAGAAAGTGAAAGAGGACTAGAATCTGTACCTTTGAGGATAAATAATAAATTCAAGAGGGATGGCGTCCGGTGCATTGACTACAGAGATCTTTGCAGGAACAGAGAAAGGCACAGGACAGGCATGAAGACCAGAGTGCTATTACTGGTGAAGCAATAGGACCAAGGTAGGGCAAAACAGAAGAGAAGAAAAGTAGACAGATGTCTTTAGCACAATGCTACAGGAGGAGAAGCTTAAACTTCATTCGGTAGCTGAATGGAAACAATCCAAAGACAATTATAGCTAGCACTAATTAAATAACATCTACCAGCAATTAAACAATAGTTGAACAAATAGCCACTAAACAAAATGGATTATTTTTTATGGAAGTTACTATCTCCACTCGACTACTAGTTCTAGTTATATTTAGTAATTAAGATTGAAGTTTTGTTTTTACTTGCATCCCCTATGATTTCAGTGGGATCACAGCAGATGCAAGACAGGGCAGAAGTTGGCTCTCAATTTACAATGCTAGTGCAATTATCCAGATGATTTTATTGGCTATATTTTATCAAGGTATTTTCCAGCCTACATTAGGAAAGGATGTGAAACAACAAGCTGATCAACAGTAGTTGGTTTACCACTCACCAAGTAAAGGTCACCAATGTCACTTCCCTCTAGTTCCATACCAAACTATACATTCATTTTCATTTCTTAGCTGAAAAAGGCCTCAGTAGGGCTAACATGTTGTCATTTTAGTCAGAACATATTATCTAGCTCCTGGGGGAGGCATATAGTATTTTCTCTCACTTCATCCACATAATTCTAATAGTATCTTCCATGTGCCCAGATAATTAGAAAATGCAATGCAGAATCCTGTAAAGAGTATGAAAACCCTCATAAATTTGACTCCAATGCACCTGGGTCTGTTTCTTTTAGCAATACAGTCCTATAAATTAGATTTCAGTATTTTGGATATGTAGAGAACCAATACGGCATTTTAAATCTTTTTTCTAGGAGATGGATAGTTAATGCTGCAACTGAAATGATAGAGTTTTCCCTTCCAAAGAGCAGTTTTGCTCCAAAACCTCTTGGAGGAGAATCAATTTTAAACCATATACAATCCCATTTAATATTTATTAATAATATATATTTTACTGGACAAACTCAGTCTCTTATGGTAATTCAGCTATGGTTAGAAATGACTTTGCAGTCAAGCACGATCATAAACTATGAAGAATTTTCTCAGTGCCTCTAATTTAGTTGTAGTGGCCATGTTTTTAAAAAAGCATATATAAAATGCATTCATATTTAATATGAGGTTAAGCAGATGCATATTCATCATTACTGCTGCATCAGTTTGCTTCCAAATTACTAATGATAATTGTAAAGCAGCTTCCCTCTTTGGCATCTCTAGGCTGCTACATTACACAATGATCCCCACCTCTCTCCAATTAAATCCGTGGATGTGCCTAATCCAATTGCTGTGTATGACCATCAGGCAATTGATAATTGTTTCAGAATCCCTTAGAAGGCATAAAACCCAGAAGGAAAAGTTCTTCCTCAGCTGGGATATGGACTTTTTCTTGTCTTCAAAAGGGAAAATGTCATATATTTGTATCTGCTTTTCCCATCAATTATTAGAGGCTGGAACCCAAATGTTCAGTCCTGGGGGGAAAAAATACCACCACCAGGGCATGAAGCCTGTCCAACAGACAGGTTAATACAGACATGGGCAAACTACGGCCTGCAGACTGGATCCAGCCTGTGAACCATTTTAAACTGGCCCGCGAGTTCCTGCTGGGGAGTTAGGTCGGGGACCACACCACACGATTCAGCCCCGCTCCAAGGCTCGCGGGCCACTCCATGCTTAGGAGCCGGAGAAGGGACATGCTGCTGATTCTGGGAGTGGCTTGAGGTAAGCGCCGCCTGGAGCCTGAACCCTGGAGTCTCTCCCCGTGCTCCAACCTCTTGCCCCAGCTCTGATCCCCCTCCTGCTCTCTAAACCCCTCGATCCCAGCACAGAGCACCCTCCTGCACCCCAAGCCTCCCATCTCCAGCCCCATCCCAAAGCCCACATCCCCAGCCAGAACCTGTGCCCCTTCCCACACCCTTGCCCCAGCCCTGATCCCCCTCTGGACTGCTTAGTCCCAGCTCAGAGCACCATCCTACACCCAAAACTCCTTGTCCCAGCCCCACCCCAGAGCCTGCATCCCCAACCAGAGCCTTCACCCACTCCCATACCCCAACCCCAATTTATTGAGCATTCATGGCCCACCGTACAATTTCTGTTCCCCGATGTGCCACTCCGGCCAAAAAGTTTGCCCATCCCTGGGGTAACTGCTACCTGTCCTGGTCTAAAACATTTATGGTACTTTCATGGCTCCCATTACTGTACTATCTGAGCACCTCATAACACTGCTGTAAGTTAGGGAAGTGCTATTATCCCTATTTTACACGAGGCACAGAGAAATTAAATGCCTTGCCTAAGGTCACACCAGATGTCTGTGATGGATCGGGGACTTGAACCCAGCTCTCCCAAGACCTAGGCTAATACCTTAATTACCGGTCCATCCTTCTTTTCTGTACTTAATAAATAATAATACTTAAAACTGCTAAAACACTATTACAGTAGACTCTCGATTATCCAGGATGATAGGGAAAAAATAATTCTGGTTAATAAAATCCCAGATAATCACCATCCATAGGAAATATGGGAAGAGGGGATTGGTTCACCAACCACCCTGCGACGGGGCGAAGGGGTGTTGTTTCACTGGTTGCCCTGTGCCCTGGTGGGTTTTTTTGTGTGTGCCTGGGGCGGCAGCAAAGCCAGAGCCAGCCCTACGAGTTGCGTGTATTTTTTTTTTTTGACATCCTGGTTAATCCACATACTGGTTAATCCAATCCTGGATAATCGAGAGTCTACTGTACTTGTTTTTGTATCAGGGTAGCACCGGGGTTCTCAAAGTGGGGGTCGCGACCCCTCAAGGGATCACGGGCCACTTTTGTGGGGGTTGCAAGACCCTACCCCAGCTTCACGCTGCTGCGGGATCCCCGGGGGCCAGCGCCAGCTCGAGCCGCGATCCCCGGGCGGCGGCTTTTAGACGCCGAATGTGGAAGTATTGAATTTGGCGGCTTTTCGGCGGACATGGAGGGGTCGCGCCGCACCGCCGGAGCAGAAAAAGGGGTCGCGGTCTCAACAAGTTTGAGAACCGATGGGGTAACACCTAGGTGTCTCAGTCACAGACCAGGAGCCCAATGTGCTAAGTACTGTAAAAACACAGAATAAAAGATGATCCTTTCAAAGTGCTTTACATGTATTAACTATCTGATCCTGAACATTCATGTCAGTTAAGTAATTATCCCATTTTTTACAGATGAGGAAATGAAGTCACAAATTGTACTGACCACAAATTGTAAGCCACAAAGTCCATGTCAGAGCCAAATTAGAACTCAACATCCTATGTATCTAGATTCTTCTATAGATCTCATCATAGTAGTATCCTAGCACATAATCCTGTACTTAGATAACACCTCACCTTTACTTTTAAAATAGTTTCAAATATTTATAGAGCCTCTTCTTCCCCTCACTTCCCAAGATTTTAGTACAACAGGATCTAATAGATAGATCATGAAATTGTGTGTTAGGAGTCTCGGATTACAACTGGGTGATGTTTAATTGGCACCCTTTAGAAGATGAGTAAGAGTGTTTCCTTTTAGAAAATGATGCAAAAAAGTTATTTCGCAAGTCTACAGTTAAGCAACTCCTAGTTCTTACAAATGAATTGTATGTCTGTGAGTAGTGGTGGTGGGGGGGGGGTGGGGGTGAGGCAGATGTTTAAACTGACATGAACTGACAAGTGAGGACTAAACTAGAGAGAAAAGTTCATCCTGTCTATACAGGCATGTCGCATCTGAGGTGCATTTAACATATGTGATTTCCGTTTTATTGGATCGACCAAAAAAAGAAAGGGAAAACTAAAAATATAAAAACTCTTTAGGGCAGGCGATTTGCCCACGAATGAAGTCAATGGCGTTTTGGCTATACGCAGAAACTGCGGAACGGAACCCTCGCATAAGATGCGACATGCCTGTACGTTCAAGTTGGTGTTGTGTATTTCCTAGTGCAGAAGTAGTTTTAGATTTATTTTGCCGCTGGCTTTCATAGATCAGCCACCCATACAGTCCTAATCACGACTTTGTACAGCCTTGCACAGTACAGAACATTTTGGGGACTTCTCTCTTAATTGGAGCAAAAGGATTTACACTTCATTTTTCAAAGTCAAATTACAGCTGATTTGCTCTCACGTACATATATACACATCAAGTCCAAAAATTTTGAATATGCAATCCTAAAATTATATACCTAAATAAGTGTCCTAATTTTCAACGAGTGCCAAGTACTGAAATTCCCATGGGTCTTGTCAACACTGAGCAGCTTTGCCAAAATATTCCCACTGATTCAGTTGAACTATGTTAAAACTGGGGAAAGCCATAGTGTAGACAAGGCTCCAGAGGCTGGAACGGTTTTCATTTTAGTAAAACCTTTAAAAAAAAAGTTTAAATCAAAACTGTGGCAAAAATGTTTCTAACTGTACTCCATGCTTCCCTCCAATTTTAACAGCAGTTCAGCTGAAGCAGTGTGAATTGTTTCTGTAAAGTTTCACCAGTATAGACAAATCTATTTACTTTGATGGGTGATGTGGTTCCTCGGCATTTCTGAAAATAAAGCTGCTTAATTTTAGAAACCCACCTATGAAAATCTCAAACCAAATTCCTGAACTAAAATATATTAATATTTGTACAATTCAATTTCCAAGCAAGTCAATGCCACTTTCTGTCAGGGAATATTTTAAGACAACATATACTATACACTACTCCTATGGGGGGGGGGGGGGGAGAGAGAAGACACATTACAGCAGTGGTTTTCAACCTTTTTGGCCTCAGGAGCCATTTATAAATGTTTATGGCCTGTCACTGCCCAGTAAATAGTCTAGGGTAGGAGGTCCTGAGATGGTTTTGGTCAGGTTCTGTCCCCCGGGGGGTTGAGTCCTGCCCGGCATTCACCCCACAGTGGCAGCTCCAACAGCTCCTGTGCTGTGGGGCTGGATGGGCTTGGCTCTGTGTGTTGTAACCTTCGGGACTGCAGTGCCACTCATGGTTGGCCCCACTTCCCTGACTGGACTAAATCTGTGTGAATGGACTTGTGACCTGGCTTATGGAGTTGCAATGCCACACACTCAAATTTGGCCTACCCAAACTCCTGTGATCATGACATCTGGGCCAAACCTGAGTGGCGCTGGAACCCCAGAGGTTGCAGTGCCAGGAGCAGGGATGTGTGCCCAATCAGCCTTTGGGACAGGAGCCAGAGGAGATGCCAGGCAACCCTTTGAAATGTTCTGACAACCCAATTCTGGATCCCAACCCATAGGCTGAGAAACCCTGCATTAAAGAATATTTTTCCCTAAATTGTGGATGTGGTTTTAGTTGCATCTCTCTCAATTCTCTGAAAAGTATCCCTTAGCATTCATATCCCATGAAGCTGCTTTAAACAAACAAGTGAGATTTTCAAAGTGCTTAGTGTGGTGGAAATGGGGCTACTCTGCAATAATTTACGAATAATGTATTGTGACCTGGTAGTTCGGGCATTTACTGTAGGACTATGTTGGTCTAGTTCAGTAGCAGATTGTGGAAAAACACGCAGGATATAGGACAAATACTCCAGATAGGATATAGGACAAATACTCCATCAGCACTTCGGGGACAATACAAGGGCCTTTGCTTTGATGATCTACCTCCAACCCCCTACAGAGCTCACCAAACTTCTTTTGTTCACCATGTTATTGTACCAGTGTCAGTCCCGGATATATGAGAGAGACAAGATGGGTGAGGTAGTATCTTTTACTAGATCAGCTTCTGTTGGCGAAAAACAAGCTTTCAAACTGCACAGAGCTCTTTGTCAGGTCTGGGAAAGTGGCACCAGACCCTGCTGTAACAACAGATGCAAAACTTGCAGATATATTGCTACTGCTATGATGATCAATTAACGCTCTCCACCCCCAAAGACACCTTTCAAGATCCATGGGTACTCTACATGTATTATAGCTCATCCAGTGCATCAAATGCCCCAAGAACAACTATATTGGTGAAACCAAACAATCACTAAGTTCTTGAATAAACTCATATAGAAAAATGATAAAATACATCATGTTTTTGGGCGAACACTTCTCACAAAGCAATCATTCTACACTTGACCTCACAGTTTTCGTCCTAAAAGAAAACCGGCACAAAGATTTCAAAAGATGAGCCTGGTAGTTTAAATCCATAAATTTGCAAGCTAAACTTTTCCTAACTAAAAACATGGGCTCAATATACACACTGGTTTTATGTCTCATTACAACAATCTGTAACCCACTAGCTCTCCTTTGTCCTATGAATGCAGCAGTGTTAACTGTCCATTTCACCTTGAACAGTCTCTTCAAACATGTGTTAACTCCTTATACTTTATCTGTTCCACCTTGGATTTAGCTATGACACACTGATTTCCCAGGAGTATTCCTTTCACCAACAGAAGTTGGTCCAATAAAAGAGTTTACCTCACTCACTCGGTCTCTCTCAAACAGGAGAGAAAGTGGGCCAGTACAGTGTACCAGTAAGAAGTCAGTTCCACCCCATTCGTAGCTGATGTTAAAGCGCCACCACAGCAAAGGATCCTCCTTAAGAGGCCTCCTTTTCCATCACTGCCCCTTCCCCCCCCTTAACGTTATTGCCCCATTCCTCTCCCCCTCTCTTCCCCCACTAGGCTGCCGAGGGGGGAGGAGGGGAGCTGCTCCGGTCCTGGTGATTTAAAAGGGCCCAGGGCTTGCGGCAGTGGCCAGAGCCCCAGGCCCGTTTAAATCATCCCTGGAGCCCTGAGTGGCACGGACCAGGCAGCCCCTGCTCTCAAACTTATTTTGGACAGCAAGGCCCAAGCCTGAGAAGCTGAGAGCTAAGACCCTGACTAACTCAGAAAGGACATTCCCTCAAGAAGGGGGAAGACATAAATAAACAGACTGACGTACCTGATCCCTGCTTGGGTGTCTGAAGAAGTTATACTTCCCTGGGTTCCATCAAGGGGATGCGAAGACTTTAGATACAACAGACATGCATGTACTGAATTTATTACCTTTCCTGGGCTGGTCACTATTCAGCACTGTCAGAAAGGAAAGGAATCCCATCAACCTGCAGAGTAAACACAGTCACTACACAGGGTACTGAAGCCCAGGGCCCAGGCTAAGGGCTTGTCTTCATTACAGCAGGGAAGGATCGATCTTTTGGCATCTCATCAATTTTTATCTGGCCTGTGAAGGGCCGGGGGAGCTGGTCCAGTGGCCCCGTGCTCCTTGCCCAGGGCCAGGTCCAGAGCTGCAAGCTGCGAGCTGCGGGGCCTGGGCTCCTGCCTGGGGTGCCACACTCCCCACCTGAGGGGCCGGGCGCTAGGAGCAGCGAAGCCCCGCGCTCCCTGCCAGAGGGGCCGGGCCGGGCTCTGGAAGCTGCCGGCCCCATTGGAGGGGCCGGGCCGGGGAGCTGCGGGGCCCCGCGCTCCTCAGCACAGGTGTCAGCCAGGCGTGGGGAACCACGGGGCCCCATGCTCCCCGCCAGAGGGGCTGGCCCGGCGCTGGGAGCAGCGGGACCCCGCGCTCCCTGCTGGAGGTGCCAAGCCGGGCGCAGGGAGCTGCGGGGCCAGGCCAGGAGCAGGGGAGCCCCGCACTCCCCGCCAGAGGGGGCAGGCCCGGCTCTGGGAGCTGTGGGGCCCCGCTGGAGGGGCCAGGCTGGGGGTGGGGAGCTGCAGGGCCCCGCATTCCCCACCCAGGAGCCAGCAGAGTGCGGGAAGCCATGGCCAGTCTGGTTGACCATGGTAAGCAAGAAGGCGGGGGTGGCTTAGGTGGTAGGGTACCGAGGGTGGTGGTTAAGGTGGGGGAGGGTTGGGGGGGAAGTCAGGGAACAAAGAGCAGGGGGATTTAGATAGGGTGGGGTACCAGGCGGTGGTGGTTAGGGTGGGTGTCTTGGGAGGGGGCAGTCAGGGAACAAAGAGCAGGGGGGCTTAAATAGGGCGTGGGGGGGGTCCCTCAGGGGGGTGGTTAGGGTGGGTGGGTCTCAGGAGAGGGTAGTAAGGGAATAAAGAGCGGGGGGCTTAGATAGGGGGTCGGGCTCTGGGGGGGCAGTTAGAGTGGGGGGGTGTCTGGAGGGGGTGATCAGGGAACAACGGGGGGAATGGGTCGGGGATTCTGAGGGGATAGTCAGGTGATGGGAAGTGGGTGGGGTCAAATAGGGGGCGGGGCCAGGCTATTTGGGGAGGCACAGCCTTCCCTACCCGGCCCTCCACACAATTTCAAATGCCAATGTGGCCATCGGGCCAAAAAGTTTGACCACCCCTGCTCTAGCAGGACAAGTTTCAGGGAGCTAATTTTCTATGAGATCAAACAAATGTTCTGTTGCTTTAATAGGATGTTCATATTTGCTCAAGATGCTTTGTTGGAACAGTTTTCATATCCATGCCTTGTCAATTATAGTTAGAGGTATTAACATGGCAGTTAAAGGTCACTCAGGGCTCTCAGCATTCACACTCTGCCCTGTCTCACACAACGACAACCTGGAAATATTTAGAAATGTCTCAATTTTTAAAATATTGGTATCATATAATCACTAAAAAAATGAAGGAAAACAAGTCAAGCGAAAGCATTAATAAAGACGTGTACAAAATGAAATCATGTTACATATATAGGTGATTACATGAAGTAGCATTTGGATACATTTTGTTTAAAATAGAATAGTTGCTTAACCGGAACATACTGTATTCCATCAATCCATCCCAATTAAATTGCTTCCATTTTACTTTGCATACATTGGTACCACAAGGTGTCAAGTACATTTCTGGACATTGAAAATCATTAACACAGGGATCGGCAACATTGGTACGTGGTCCCCCGGGGTAAGCACTGCACCACTTCCCGCAGCCCCCATTGGACTGGAGCGACGAACCGCAGGCAGTGGGAGCCACAAAAAGCTGAATCTGCGGATGCGTCAGTTAAACAAACCGGCCAGGCTCGCCAAGGGTGCTTACACTAGGGGGCCACGTGCCAAGGCTGCAGATCCCTGCATTAACAAATAAAGACTTCCTGCAATCAGAATCATTTTTCCACAGAAGAATTCTTCACAACTAGATTTGTCAGTATAAAAATCAAGGCAAGAATGAAGCTTATGTTTGTCAAAGTTCATATACATGGAATGCTATTATTCATGGGAGAACTATTTGGTACAGTCTGAGACAAACATACAGCTATGCACTGAAGTTACTACATGGCAATGTTAGTATTACTATTAGGCCTTTAAAAAAGGGGCGGAAGGAGAAGGGGGAAAGGATCAGAATGTTCCCTGTCAAACTCTCTCCTAAGGGAGAACAGGAAGACTCGCCCCTCAACTAAGAAAGTCTGGATCCAAAACTGCAAAAAAGACCTTTTGCAGCTCAGTCCTTTTTTATTTAGACAGACAGACCAGGGTATGGAAGATCTAACACTCCAAAAATTAGGCCACATTGCAGGAGAGAGGTACTTATACACAATAACAGCAATGACTTGTATTGACACTTGTTTTAGAGGGCATGTCTACACTAGAAAATTAGGTCGACTTAAGTTAGGTCAGGGATCGGCAAAGTTGGAATGCGGGACCGCAGGGTAAGCACCCTTAGCAGACCCTGCCACTTTGTTTACCTGCCGCTTCCCGACTGCGGCTCCTACTGGCTGTGGTTCGCCACCCCGGTCCAATGGGGGCTGTGGGAAGCGGCGGCCAGCACTGCGCAGATTCCTGCAGCCCCCATTGGACTGGGATGGCGAACCAGGGCCAGTAGGAGCTGCAGTCGGTGAACCGGCAAGTAAACAAACCAGCGGGGCCCCCTAAGGATGCTTACCCGGCAGTCCCGTGTGCCAAGGTTGCCAATCCCTGATCTACTGTATATATGCATTGTAGTAAGATGAGGTCCTAAAACAAACTCTTGTATCAGAAGCCTAGCATGAGGCCTGAATCCTGAACCAAAGTACTTCCAGGCATTGCTAAACAAAGCTGGGCTGGGAGCCAGAGGCACACCCTGCTTGCAGAAATTGGTAAGAAGAAAGCTGCTAAAGGCACATGTTGGGTACATGTTCCAGGAGAAAGGCAGTAATGAGCCAAGGGGCTGTACCTCAATGTGACAGTACAGATGAGTAATCGGTCCTGCACCGTATAAAAGTAGGAGCTGGGGGACACATCGATGTTTGGCCGAGGGGGCAGTGGAGAGTCCCGCCACTGACTGAGCTGGTCCATTGTCTGGGGGCACATATGTATTAGCAAACCCGTTGATATCTAATCCGGCGAAGCTAGAGACTGTGTTTCATTTGACAATAAACCTGGCCCGGGTGCCTTCGTACCTTGCCAGAGTCTGTGGTCTTTGGGGGTTCTCTCAGGGTCTGCTGTGTCAGCTATCTGCGCAGAGATGGAACAGCACACAGAGGGAACACGCATGCAGCCAACTGACATCATCAAACAAGAGCACCACACCGGTAGCTACTGACAGCACGCATAAGTAAATAGAATGCATAGAATGAAAGGAAATCCAGTTAAAACCAGAATTTTTTACAATGTTACAGGCAGTTTTAATAAATGTGTTTAGATGCTTCTTCTGAGAAAGCAATGAATTGACACAAAAATCTTCCTGTACTATTCACGATGTAAACACAAAGGGAGATAGAGAAATGTACTTGTAATTGGTCTTACAGCTGCTTTGATTACTGACAATGGATATAAGGACAAGATAAAGAGAGGAACAAGAAAGAAACATTGTGTGGAAAGGTAAACTGGTTTACAATAGAGATAAAAATGTTCATAATGCACATATTTCAATTCCATTTGACCATGAACAAACCGCATCTGTAGAAAGCTAGCTAGTCACATATAATGCTTGCTTAAACAGCATAGGAAATGTGTAGAATGTTTTTAGAATAAGGATCACCTGTACATAGAATATCATCGAATATTAGGGTTGGAAGTGACCTCTGGAGGTCATCTAGTCCAACCCCCTGCTCAAAGCAGGACCAACCCCCAACTAAATCATCCCACCCAGGGCTTTGTCAAGCCTGACTTTAAAAACCTCTAAAGAAGGTGATTCTACCACCTCCCTAGGTAACCCATTCCAATGCTTCACCACCCTCTTAGTGAAAAAGTTTTTCCTACTATCCAATCTAAACCTTCCCAACTGCAACTCGAGACCATTACTCCTTGTTCAGTCATCTGGTACCACTGAGAACAGTCAGGTCCATCCTCTTTAGAACCTCCTTTCAGGTAGTTGAAAGCAGCTATCAAATCTTCCCTCAGTCTTCTCTTCTGTAGACTAAACAATCCCAGTTCTCTCAGCCTCTCCTCATAAGTCATGAGTTCCAGGCCCCTAATCATTTTTGTTGCCCTTCTCTGGACTCTTTCCAATTTTTCCACATTCTTCTTGTAGTGTGGGCCCTAAAACTGGACACAGTACTCCAGATGAGGCCTCACCAATGTCAAATAGAGGGGAACAATCACGTCCCTCGATCTGCTGGCAATGCCCCTACTTATACAGCCCAAAATGCCATTAGCCTTCTTGGCAACAAGGGCACACTGTTGACTCATATCCAGCTTCCCGTCCACTGTAACCCCTAGGTCCTTTTCTGCAGAACTGCTGCCTACCCATTTGGTCCCTAGTCTGTAGCACTGCATGGGATTCTTCCATCCTATGTGCAGGACTCTGCACTTCTCCTTGTTGAACCTCATCAAATTTCTTTTGGCCCAATCCTCTAATTTGTCTAGGTCCATCTGTATCCTATCCCTACCCTCCAGCATATCTACCACTCCTCCCAGTTTAGTGTCATCTGCAAACTTGCTGATGGTGCAGTCCACACCATCCTCCAGATCACTGATAAAGATATTGAATGAAACCGGCCTCAGGACCGACCCTTGGGGCACTCTGCTTGATACCAGCTGCCAACTACACATGGAGCCATTGATCACTACCCGCTGAGCCCAACGATCCAGCCAGCTTTCTATCCACCTTATGGTCCATTCATTCAGCACATACTTCTTTAACTTGCTGGCAAGAATATTGTGGGATACCATACCAAAAGCTTTGTTAAAGTCAAGATATATCACATCCCCTGCATTCCCCTCATCCACAGAGTCAGTTATCTCTCACAGAAGGTAATTAGGTTAGTCAGGCATGATTTGCCCTTGGTGAATCCATGCCGACTAATCCTCATCACTTTCCTCTCCTCTAAGTGCTTCAGAATTGATTCCTTGAGGACCTGCTCCATGATTTTTCCAGGGAAGTATACAAGTATAAGCTAAATTAATTAAAACATTTAGGAGCACTATTTCAGGCAATTTTCATTTGTTTTCTTTCTGTATTAGTATTCTTGTAATAGAAATGATGGAGAAGAGGTCAGAGATGGGATGGCGGAATAAAAATAAAGATTAGGGGATAAAAGAGAGAAAGAAGGGAGTTTGAGATTGAAGGTAAAAGTACTGTAGGCTGGAATGACAAAATTTTGACCTATCAGCTGTAGTTCTAATTGATCATTTGCAAATGCATCTCTTCTGTCATGGAAACCAGGAAGATATGTAGTACTTATAAGATTCCAGTTCTATGATACAGTCTATGAAATAGATTATTCACCTCCACTATGCTATCAGCCCACAAGAATGAAGCAAAACGGGCATACCCTAAAATATATCTGGGTGCATGGAAGCCCATGATTGTAGAGGAAGCAACCACTCTTCATTTGTTTCCCTGAAGCTGCACAAGAGTATAATTTTTATTGCAATGGAAGACTTCTCTGGGAGCAGGGTGAACAATATCATTAAGCAGCTGTTAAGGGTGAGAAAAAATATTCAAGTAGGCATAATTTTGCACATGTGATTTTTCTCCCACTTCCCACTGACTGAACTCATTCATTTTATGGAGGCATCCAATTCCTCCCCTTTTCAATATGTATATAAAATAGTACTAAGCACTGTTAGTGCTTTATTCCAGCCAGTCTATATACATTCATTAATAGATCATATTAGTATGTACTACAAGTTTGAATATTACAGAATAGACATTTAGTCCTGTTCCCTTTCTCCTCCACGTTTATCCATCCTTGGAGAGTCCTTCAGCTTCAGAGGCCTCTGTGCTGTGGCAACTGTCCCTCTGGCTAAGTGAGAAATAACTCTCCAGAACATAGATGTCACCCTCTCAAGCTCCCCAGGGTGGCACCACTTCCGCTAGAGAATTTTTTCTCTGCTTCTGACCAAAAGGTTTTATTTCCTTAAGCTTTATTGTTAACATTTCCCTTTGGTGTTGAGCACATCAGATATGTAGCCAGTTTCATATGCCCAGCACAGGTACACCACCGTCATCATTTGGTCAAAGAAATCTTCTGTCAAGCCTTTTTAGGCAAAAGAAACAGTAAGCCAATTCCTTTTCGTGATATGCTAGCCAGTAAACACTCTCCCTTTCTGAGGAAGGGGAAAATGAGAATTTTAAAGAAATAAATTCCCCCCTTTCTCAGGACAGTTAGCAAAACAAACATAACTTCTTGTTTTTAATTATCTGTCCTATCTCACCAGCTAGATGTTGCTCTTTTCCAGGCTACAACCAAAAACCTCCAGCAACCATTCTCTATTTCCTTTAATCTCTGGTCCTTAATTGTTCTCTGCAGACAGCTTTCTTTCCTAAGAAATCCCACTTGGCTTCAGCTGTTAGACCTTGCCTCCCAGCAACGCCCACAGGGAAGGGCAAATTCTCTTCGCTCAGCCTCCTTGAAAACTGATTTTAGCCCCTCTACCCCACCCATGGACGTGTCCTTCTAAGTGCTTTTTCAAAGTTGCATGAGTATTGCACATCTTCACAGCTTGAAGTGAATAGCAGGAGTCATGCCCACAGGTGTGGAGATTGTGTATCAAAATGTGTGCAATGTGGCCAACATTTAACCTAGATGCTTCACTTGAACACCTATTTTGAACAACAAAACAACAAAAATTCCATAGCCAGAGTACGTACAAACTGAAAAAATATAAACCACTGCAGCCAATTTTGATACACACACAATCCAAAGGATAAGAATGAAACCTGTTTTGCAAGCAGTCTTTTTATTTACAGAAAGTACAAAGCACAAAGGGAGTTTTACAGCCCTACACAGTTGAAGAGCTTGCAACCTAAACAGAAAAACTAAATGTTACGGCTGAAGGAAACAACATGAAAGCAAAAGACTGAGCAGCTACTTTTGACATAGATCTTATACAATTTGAAGAGAAACTACTACACCCTCACTTTACGATATGTGTACTGATACTAGATAGAGAACCTCCTTCCTGGCCCCATATCTTTTTCTTTTTAATTTTAGCCAGTCTTCCTCCTTTTCTACTTCTTCCCCCCTACTATGAAGCCCACTTCAACAAGACTGCCTTTCTCCCAGAGCAATATTACCACACTTAGGGCAGGTTTACACTACTCGCCAGATCAGCGGGTAGCAATCAATCTCTCGGGGGTTGATTTACTGTGTCTAGTCTAGACGTGATAAATCGATCCCCAAGTACTCTCCCCGTCAACTCTGAAACTCCACTGCCACAAGAGGCAGAAGTGGAGTCGATGGGGAGTGGCAACGGTTGACTCGCCGTGTGAGGACGCCAAGATAAGTCACTTCAGCTATGCTATTTCCATAGCTGAGTTTGCGTATCTTAGGGCGATCCACGCCCCTGTCCTCCTCCCCCAGTGTATACCTGGGCTTAGAATCAGTGAAGGCACTCATGCTGAAACCTTTCATTTAACCAGAGTTTGATAGTAGAGCAGCAGTTCTCAACCTGTACATTAGGACCTGAAAGTGGGTTGCAACCCCATTTTAATGGGGTCACCAGGGCTGGCATTAAACTGACTGGGGTGCGGGGCTGAAGCCAAAGCCCAAGCCCACCACCCAAGGCTCAGGCTTCAACTTCAGCCCTGGACAGTGTGGCTCAGGTCACAGGCCCCTCATCTGGGGATGAAGCACTTTGGCTCTGCCCCACACCCCAGGGCGGTGGGGCTCGGGCAGGCTCAAGCTTTGGTCCACCCTCTTGGGGCCATGTAGTAATTTTTGTTGACAGAAGGGGGTTGCAGTGCGATGACATTTGAGAACCCCTGTAGTAGAGCATTCTCTGTGAAAGGCCCTCACAGCTTTGGATCCCCTAAATCCAAATCAACCCAGGGTTTTTTGATGTTTAGAAAATGCTGCAAACCGATTTAAAGTAGAACCTCAGAGATATGAGCTTGTTCATTACTCTGAACAAAATTTCATGGTTGTTCTTTCAAAAGTTTACAATTGAAAGTTTACAATTGACTTAATACAGCTTTGAAACATTACAATGCAGAAGAAAAATGTTGCTTTCCCCCTTTTTTTTTTTAATAGCAGTTTGCGTTTAACACACTACTGTACTATATTTGCCCTCTTTTTGGGGTCTCTGCTGCTGTCTTATTGTGTACTTCTGGTTTCAAGTGGGGTATGTGGCTGACTGGTCAGTTTGTATCTCTGGAATTGGTAATTCTGAGATTCTACTGTACTTCAGCTTTTCAGGAGCTAATATTTGTGGGTGAGGTTTAGTTTTGCTGTGGTCTGCTAGTGGATTTGCTCATGATTTAGGGCACATCTTCACTAGCAACATAAAAGCGCAACAGTGGCATGGCATTAACATGAGCACCAGCGCTCAAAAAACCCCGCGTCCTCCAGAAGAGTAGCTACCAGTGCTGGTGCACTGTCTACACTGAAACTTGAAGTGCTCAGGGGTGTGTTTTTTCACACCCCTGAGCAAGAAAGTTGCAGCGCTGTAAAGAGGCAGTGTAGACAAGGTCTTAGCCTGTCATAACTTACAAAATATTTGTCAGGTTCCTAGAAAAAACCTGATATTTTATTAGAAACTTAAACAAAAACTCCTTCCCTCTTTTCCTGATGAAATAGAGTGAAAAAACATAATTTTATACAAATACAACCTTTACTAGAGCAGGAGGCAAAAGAGAGTGAAACAAAAACAATTTTGAATAAGAGCATAATCAGAATAATGCAATTGTGGTAATTAGAAAGTAGATCTGTTTAAAGGCAGATAAGCAAGCACAGAATAGTCAATTGAGACGTAAACACAAATGGAAGTTAGTTAACCTTTTGACTCCAGAAATCAAGATTTTCCAACAATAAAATTAACAATATGCAGCCAAGTACAACATGTTACCACAGCATCAGAAGATGAATGAAACCAACAGCCTACTGATGGAGAAAGTCATAAGTTATTATAGAAATAAAGAAATTAGACTGTTTTTAACAGAGTAAAAATACAAGCCAGATGCTTAATTACATCTCCAATAAATGGAGCAAAGAAGATGAAATTAACAATTTAATAACGGTTAAATTTTAACTACAGCACTAATAAAACCAAACAGTCCCAACCAACAATGGGAACCTGGAGCTTCTCTTACCAAAGTACAGCCAGATTCTATAATAGCAACCCACTACCGGCCCTCAACATTCATTCTATTTTATGCCAAGGTTCTACTTGTCCTTTCCCCATATATGAATTAGCATCTCCATCAAAAAAGCTAGATCCTATAACATTTAAAATGCAAACAACCTTGGTACATAGAAGGGTTCTTGCAGGCAACCTGAAACGGACTACTGGCCAAGACTGTTTTACAAACTTGTATTTAAAGAAAGCAAGAGGGGTGAAGGACAGTAATGGAGAGAGGATAAAGACTGAACTGGATTCTAAAATTTAGTATTCATGCAAAACTGCTCTTGGCATCAGGGAATATTACCTAAGTAAGGTGTGCAGGATCACGCTGTAAGGGTGAAATCCTGGCCACCATGGAAGTCTAAGGCAAAATTCCCATTGACTACAGGGGGAGTAGGGGGGATAGGATTACACCTAAAAGGTAAGAAAAAGGAAAATGGCTGGAGAGAAGAACTGAAGCGGACAGAGAGACATGGGCAGAAGGAATATTTAAAAAAATTACAAAGCATCAAATGCTAGAGAGAGGAGGAAAATAGCAAAGAAGGAAGGCAAGGAGAAATCTTTAAAACACCGATGAGACAAAGATATGTTTGGGTGTTGTCGCCTTCCTACTCTGAGGCTGAGCATGTGTGTCAAGATCTTGTAATCAAATTCACGTAGGTGGGCATGCACCTGTGTGAAGCCCTACTTGTTTTGTGGAGGAACAGCATTACTTGATTAGCTCACTGGGCTTGTATTCTGTTTCCAACTGTGGTCAGTAGCAGATGCTTCGAAGTACAAGAAACATTATAAAGGGCAATTATGGAATAGCTTGTCCTTAAAGGAAGTTTAGTACAGACTAGAAAAAGGTTGCGGGAGGCGGGGGGAGAGAGGGGGAGGGAGGTTAAACCTATCCAAAAATTTAAGTTTTCCAATAAAAAAGCTCAGAAAATCAAATCTTTGTACTTTTATTAAAATAAACAGTAATTTTTACTTTATTAATCCATCCTCAAGATACAATTTTCTAGGCTACTTGAGAGAAAATTAATTTCAGCCTGTTAATTATTTCCAATCCTGTCAGTTTATTAATTTTTTTTTAATTCAAAAGAGCCACTTACATTAGGGAATTTTTTTTTAAAAAATACAGCTTGTGTTTGCACTTTCATGCTCTTGGACACAAACCCAAGTCACAAGTATACAAGCAGGTATTTTATCTATATTCAGCCTATGAAAGGCATACAGAACATGGGATGATACACACCCACACAGTAGTGTGCATTCTGGAGGGTGAAAATGTTAAAGAGACACTTTTTGGCGTGTAGTCAACATCTGTAGTTTATCTGAGGCCTTGGTTACACTTGCACTTTATAGCACTATAACGCCGCCGGGAACGCTACAACCTCCTACCTTACCTGTCCACACTGGCGAGTCACATAGAGCGCTATAAATCCGAGTTTATAGCGCTACTGGTAATCCACCTCCGCACGGGGAATAATTGGCCTCCAGCCTGGCCCATAATTCCCGTTCGAGCCACTCTGGTCATCACTTTCAAACTCTTTTGTCCTGTCCTCAGGTAACCACACGTCAGACCCGCCCTTTAAATTTCCAGGGAAATTTGAAAATCCCCTTCCTGTTTGCTCCAGCCAGGTGTGGAGTGCTCTTCAGGGAATCTTTCCAGGTGACCATTTTGCTTTGCCATGACTCCACGTGCCATGCCTCCTCGCAATAGGCGATCTCCAGCGTGGAGCAATACTGAGGTGCTGGACCTCATCAGTTGTTGGGGGGGAAGAGGCTGTCCAGTCTCAGCAGCGGTCTAGCCACAGGAATTATGATACATATGGCCGATATCACGGGCCATGATGAAAAGAGGCCATGAGCGGGATACTCTGCAGTGCCGGGTAAAAGTAAAGGCGCTTAGGAATGTGTATCGCAAAGCCTGCGAGGCAAACAGCCGCTTTGGGACAGCCCCAGTGACTTCAAGATTTTACAAGGAGCTGGACCCGATACTTGGTGGTGATCCAACGATCACTCCATCAACCACCCAGGACACTTCCCAGCCAACCAGTGAAGGGGGGGGGGGGGAAGAGGAGAGCGAAGAGGAGGACGGAGAGGAGGAGGAGGCGGCAGCGACCCAGGGCACGGAGGAGTCCCAGGAGGCATGCAGCCAGGAACTCTTCTCAAGCCAGGAGGAGGGCAGTCAGCCGCAGCATCCGGCGGTTGCAGGGGGCAGGGCGGCAGCAGTGGTTTGCACAGGTACAGCTACTTTTCTATTGGGAAGGCAGGCAGCTTGGGCGGCAGTGAAAAGGCATGCTTGCATGCAAGGAATAATGCATTGATGCAGTCTTTAACATCGGGGTAATCGTCATCAGTGCCTTCTTCAAAGGTCTCAATAAGAGCGCTTGCAATGCGCCTGTGCAGGTTTCTTGGGAGAGCAAGCATGGCCCCCGTCCCGGTCACTAGTCTGGGCCACTGTGCTACGAGGGCTGGGGCGAGCATTGCTGCACAGAGGCAAGCTGCATATGGTCCCAGGCGGAAGCCGCATCTCAATAGAATGCCCTCCCTTTCTTCCTCCATCACCCGCAGCAGCGAGATATCTTCCAGCACAAACACCTACGGAGAATGTTGGGAGAGTGCTCAGAGTATGGTTCCCGCAAATGCCCTGCGCTCCCCCCAAGCCATAGGGCCCACGGCAGGGAAACAATCATTCCCCCTGCATCCGGAGACAACTCACCACGGCAGGGGCTCCGTTGCTGTCTGTGGGAGAGGCAAACTGTACAGACAAACAGGGAATGCGGGGAATCATCGCCCTGTCTGTTGTGTACAAGGGAATCTTCTGTTTATACTTTTTTCTGTTTTTCTCTGTCTAGCTTCGACCTTGAATATGGCATCACTGTTATCACCAGCTGACAGGCTGAGGCGGCTGTGGAAGAGGCCACGAAAGAGCAAAGAGGATCTAGTACAGCAAGTAATGCAACAGTCTGTAACCGAGAATTGAATTGCACAGCAGTGGAGGGAGAATGAGAGCAAGTTGAGGGAGAAGGCGCTCCATGAGAACGCGAGTCACCGGCGGAAAACCACTGATATGCAGTTCTCATTAATGAAGATGCAAGTAGAGACTATGCAGCGGATTGCCACC
This sequence comes from Sternotherus odoratus, assembly GCA_032164245.1. Classification (NCBI taxonomy): domain Eukaryota; kingdom Metazoa; phylum Chordata; order Testudines; family Kinosternidae; genus Sternotherus; species Sternotherus odoratus. The sequence continues at coordinate 248,753,286 of JAVMKO010000001.1, forward strand.
ATTCAGAAGGAGAAGCACTGCCCCCCATAATCAGTTGCCCCCAAACTCTTCCCCCTCTGTCCCCTCCGGGCCACTATCATCAGCTACCTGGTTATTACCACCCGCAGCTGCCTCCAACCCCTGCGTCTTCATCGACCAACCCCCAAACCCAGGACCCTTATCCACTGCACTCAACCCCTAATAACATGCCTTATTGCCCTCCAGACATGGGGTTTGGAGGACACAGCAACTCGGAGGGTAATGGAGAGTATAAGATCCGGACATACTCCAATCTCTGACTGACCCCATCCCACTCCAATCACACCAACCCCCGCCTTCTCCACACATTCTTCATAACCTTTTATTTCAGCAACTGAAGTAGCTGTTCAATAAATGAATTGTTTTTTAAATAAATGGGTTTCTTTATTCAGTGTACATAGATTATTAATGGCTACAGAAAACCAAATGCCTTATCCTAAAGAATGCGCCCTCCCTCTGCACATCCATTAGAACTGGCTTACAGCCTCAAAATGCTCCCTCAAGGCATCCCTGATCCTTGCAGCCTCGCACTTTGGCTGTGCATATGTGGCCTCCAGGTGTTGAACCTCCAAGGACCATTCCTGAGTGAAGCCCTCTCCCTTCCGCTCACAAAGATTATGTAGGGCACAGCATGCGGAAATAACCGCGGAGATGCTTCCCTCAGCCAAGCCCAGCTTCCTATAAAAACAGCGCCAGCGTGCTTTGAAATGCCCAAAAGCACACTCCACAGTCATTCGACAGCGGCTCAGCCTGTAGTTGAACCTTTCCTGGCTGCTGTCCAGGCTCCCTGTAGAGGGTTTCATGAGCCAGGGCATTAAAGGGTAAACGGGGTCGCCAAGAATCACAATGGGCATTTCGACTTCCCTCACGGGGATCCTCTGGTCTGGGAAAAAAGTGCCTTCTTGCAGCTTCCTGAACAGGCCAATGTTGCGGAAGATGCGTGCGTCATGCACCTTTCCCGACCAGCCTGCATTAATGCCAGTAAAATGCCCACAGTGATCCACAAGCGCCTGGAGAACCATGGAGAAGTACCCCTTTCGGTTAACGTACTCGTCTGCTAGGTGGTCAGGTACCAGAATAGTCCCATCTATCGCCCCTCCACAGTTAGGAAAACCCATTTGTTCAAAGCCAGCCACGATGTCATGCACGTTACCAAGAGTCACGATTTTTCGTAGCAGGAGGCGATTAATGGCCCTGCACTTACATCAACACGACTCCAATAGTGGACTTTCCCAACCCAAAGTGGTTGGCCACCGATCGGTAGCTCTCTGGGGTGGCCAGCTTCCAGACTACAAAAGCCACCCGCTTCTAGCTTTTGTAGTCTTAATCTGGTGTCCTTGCACCACGGGGGGGCGCGAGTTCATCACACGGTCCCATGAAAGTGGCTTTTCTCATGTGAAAGTTTTGCAGCCACTGCTCATTATCCCAGACTTGCATGACGATGCGATCCCACCAGTCAGTGCTCGTTTCCCATGCCCAGAAGTGGCGTTCCACGGCTGTGAGCATGTCCGTTAATGAGACAAGCAGTTTCGTGTCAAATGCGTTCATCAGCTCGAGGTCGTCTTCTGGCATCACTGGCATCTTGCATCTCAAGGATTAACTCCACAGCACTGCGAGATGTGCTGGCGACAGTCGTCAGCATGTTCCTCAGCAGTTCCAGATCCATTACGGCACAGGAAAATGGACAACGGAGCACGCCTTGCTAAAACCGTTGAAAAATGGCGCCTGAGGTGGACGGAAACACAGGGATTGCTGGGATATGACGCAAAACATCACGGGGAGTTGGAACAGGAGATGCAGAATGCCCCGCAAGCAATGCCCCCCCTTCCCACAAGGCATTGCACCAGATCGGGAAGAGGTGCTCTATGGGATACCTGCTCTAATGCGCTGCTCGTAATGCCACCTGAAGTGCCGCAAATGTGGCCATGCTATAGCGCTGGCGGGTCTAAGTGTGGACACGCTCTATCGCTATACCTATTGCTGTATACGGGGACAGCTATAACCAAAAGCGCTATAATGCTGTAAGTGTAACCATGCCCTTACATACGGTTATTCCTGCAAATCAACTGCTTTTCAAAGACACTAAACTGTCTTGATCCACATCAAAGAATAAGCTAAATATACAAAGGGATGGTAGAAGTCTGAAAGCCTAGAAAAATGGAAGCTAGCACATAGAAAAAATAATCTGAAACACAGATATTTTGTGAAAGAGATACCTGGAATGCAGTCATGCCACAAGAGATCTTGGAATGATACTAGATAGCAAATTAAATATGAGCCTGCAGTGGGACATATTGAGGCAGAAAAGTTATTTGGGGATTTAAATAAGCCTATGTATTTTACAGAGAATGAAGCAATATTATCTTTCCCCAGTCATAGGGAGAAAATCACCTGAGTTGACTGCAGAACATGCAAATCTAGAATTTTGCTGCCTCGTATTCCTCCCCTCCCACTCAGAACAGAACCAGCTCCCACTTTGTTTTAGATTGTGTGTCTGTTCTGGTATCTATTTTTAACTGACAATCACTTTTTCATTTCACACATCTGCTAGACTCGTAGAGCCCATTTTTCTTAGTCTGTGTTAACAATATTTATCTTTCTCAAACCTTCCTCCGTTTCTATCTTCTTCTTCCCTCTTCTAGTTTCTTTTCCCCATTTTTATTTCTTCTTTTTTAGTACTTTCCTGACTCCATACAATGCCACAATGAACACTTTTCATCCATCAGAGGCACCAAACAAACAAGAAACTGATCAGAATACTGAAGCTTAAGCAGTTTGATACTGCTATGGCTCTACACCAGGGATCAGCAACCTTGGCATGCGGAACCACAGGGTAAGCACCCTTAGTGGGCCCCACCGGTTTGTTTACCTGGCGGTTCACCGATTGCGGCTCCCACTGGCCACAGTTCGCCGTCCTAGTCCAATGGGGGCTGCGGGAAGTAGCGTGGTCCAATGGGGGCTGCGGGAAGCGGCGTGGTGCTGGCCACAGCTTCCCACAGCCCCCATTGGACCAGGCGAGCCATGGCCAGTGGCAGCCGCAGTCGGCGAAACACCAGGTAAACAAAGCAGCAGGGCCCGCTAAGGGTGCTTACCCAACGGGCCCGTGTGTCAACATTGCTGATCCCTGCTTTAAATACAATAGAGAGAGACCTTCCAAGAACCTTAAAATGTATTATTGCCATGCAAAATCTTAAATTACGGTGAACTTGGCACACCACTTCTAAAAGGTTGCCGACCCCTGATTTACATGAATTTAAACATGCAAGTGATCCGTGTCCCACCGTGCAGAGGAAGGCGAAAAAACCCCAGGGTCTCTGTCAATCTGACCAAAGGAAAAATTCCTTCCAGATCTGGTGATCAGTTAGTCCCTGAGCATATTGTCATGACACACCCATCAGACACCTAGGAAACAATTCTCTGTAGTAACGTGGAGCCCTCTCCATTCAGTTTCCTTTCTCTGGCCATTAGAAATATTTGCTACTACCGGTAGCAGTCACAGATGGACCACATTCCATTGTAGGCAAACTCATCACACCATCCCTTCCCCAAACGTATCAAGTTCAATCTTGAAACCAGTTACTGTTAGGTGCTTTGCCTTCACTGCTCCCCTTGGAAGGCTATTCCAGAACTTCACTCCTCTTTAGCACCCTTTGTCTAATTTGAAGCCTAAACTTGTTGATGGCCAATCTATATCCATAGTGTTTAACAACTCCTCTCCCTCACTAATATTTATCCCTCCGATGTTCTTATAGAGAGCAATCGTATCTCCCCATAGCCATCCTTTGGTTAGGCTAAACAAGCCAACCTCCTTGAGTCTCCCTTTCCTAAGGCAGGCTAGCCATTCCTCTGATCTTTCTACTAGCCACTCTTTGCACCTATTTCAGTTTGAATTCAGCTTTCTTAAACATGTGAGGCAAGAACTGCACACCGTATTCCGTACAGGGATCCCTCTCCCTGCAGCTGAGGAGTGATGGATGCAGGAAGCGGGGGAAGGATTTGAAGAACTTCCTGCAGCTGGGGAAGAAATCTGGGAGTAGGTCTGACCTGGCCCCGAATGCCATACAGGGAATGAGGAATTCCCATCCTCCCCAGCCAAACTGGCACTAGCAGCTGAGCCCGGTGCAGGGTAGGAGCCACCAGCTGGGTCTTCCCCAGTCCCGTCCCCTACCCAACAATGATTTACCTCTCTGCTGGGGAGAGTCACATGACCACTTGTGGCTTCCCTTTGCTACCCCATCAGAAAGTTATTTTTCTGCGAGGAAGCAAAGAAATCTGCAGGGGCATAAATTCTACTCATGCATGGTGGTGCTGAATTCCCCCAAGAGTAAGTCTGGCAGCTCAGTCATCCTGTGATCGACCAATACACCCAGGTTTTTCTCCTCCTCGGTTACTTCCAACTGATACACCCCCAGCTTATAGCAAAAATTCTTGATGTTAGTCCCTATCTGCATGACCTTGCACTTATAAATTTCACCTCACTTTTATTACTCCAGTACACCATCCAGATCTTTTTGTATGATATTCTGTATTATTCTGTATCTGATTTCTAGCTGGAAGTATTGCTGTACTTCCTGCTATGTGACAGCAGTATTCGCTATAGTGTATTTTACATAATTGCAATTCCTGCATCAGGGAATAACAAACACCCTTCCTCTTCCACAGCTTAAAAGTAGTTTGCTTAAATGTAGGAGGCAGACTCCTCCAATTCCTTTCAAAAAAAGTTTTACCCTCTCCATTCTCTTGATTAACACCTGGAAATCTCTCAATTTCTGTCTGAATTTCCCCCACCTCTCTCATATAGCATCTCTGACAAAAGGGAAAAAGGAAAGAACTGAGTTCGGGATCCCATTCAACACCATCTCTGCAGAAGATCTTCCATGATCCACAGCAGTATGTAGAATTCTACAACTTTCTGTGCCAGCAGTTCTGTATCTTGAGGTAAAAAAAAATAATCAGGCTTTCCTGTCATTCTTCTGATGAGCCCAAGGGGCCCCCTAACATATCCCATGCATGTTTAGAGGCACAGCTAGTGAAGATATCAACAGCTTTTCCAGGGAAGCAACAGATGTTGAAACAGAAGCTGCTGCAGCAGATACCATGTGAATCTTCTACTGGGGCACAATGTGTTCAGGTTACAGCCTGAATACACTATGCATAAATAAGTGACTAAACAAGATCAAGCAAAAATTCAGCAACTGCAGCTCCAGTAATGCCATTAAAAGAAAAAAGTAGGGTTTGCGGAAAGAAGCTGCTTGCTAAAGTTCATGTGGATTCTGGTGCATGGACATGTACTTAGGGCATTCTAATTGCTTAATGCAAGAACATTGGACTGGAGAGGAGGAGGAGGAAGAAGCTCAGTCTCTACTTGCATGTCTAAAACAGTATCTACAATAGAACCTTTCTGGAGCTCTGCCCCATTTAAACTGCACATGTGAATGTAACCAGCATACTTACTGGGGGAGAAAGTTGCCACATTCCAATATTTTAAAAAATCAGCAATACCAGACTCATTCTGTGGAACAGGCCGTATTACATTTCCAATTACAGTCGATAGCTACATTTATTCTGTGGATCAAGTTAAAGACGTGGTCCTGATGTTAATGGGAAGTCAGAATTGAGCTATTAGGTGCTCAAATTAGGGATGCATTGTGTATCTGGGTTATCTGAAAAACTGGCTCTTAAAATGTCGACATTAGCCTTCGGATCTGATGCTCCATTAAGATGAATGGGGGTCATTTTACACCTCTATGAACTGTTGTCTCAAGCTAAAACTGCATTACATCAGTTAGCAAACATAAGGGCTAGAAATTTTTGGTTTAATGAACTGACTCCAGTATAAAACCTTAGCAACATTCAGGCAGAATATGTATGGAATGTATGACAAGTCAGATACGCCAGTCTGTTGATAACAAGAGCATCTGAGGTTACTGTGAAGGTTTTGCGCTAGAATACAAATCTGGTGAAGTTGAGGTTCATATTGCTTTTCATTATCTGTTGGAGAGGTGTAATATAGTGGCTTGCCCTTAGGGTCTGCAGGGTCTAGGCAGAGGTAGTCAATTATTTTTTGTCAATGTCCAAATTTCTTGGTCAAGGTCCAAACTCCAGAAAAACATTTTTCACACCACAATAATGATAATAAGTAAATAAAAAGATTTCAGGGTCTGTTCAAAAGCATCTGGTGGTCCGGATTTGAGCCACGGTCTGCCTATTGACTACCCCTGGCCTAGCATTAGCCAACCCAACTTGCAAATGGTTCTCTCATTACACTAATTGATTGCATTTCCCTAATTAATTTACCTTCAATAGGTATTATCTACTGCCAGACACAGAAATCCATTTCAAAAGGTATTTTTTTCTCCTGCTGATAATGGCCCATCCACATTAAACAGCCTCTTAGAATTGGTATGCTAATGTACAACTATTTTTTGCTTTCTGTGTATATAAATGCATCTTACTTCTGTTCCATTGTATGCATCTGATGAAGTGAGCTATAGCCCATGAAAGCTTATGCTGAAATAAACTGGTTAGTCTCTAAGGTGCTACAAAGTCTTCCTCATCTTATTTACGGATACAGACTAACGGCTGCTAATCTTAAATCCGTTTACATGGGTCAACAACAAGGATTTAAACAATGGCCCTTCAGACCCGCAGATCAGATCTCTGTATTAGTTGAGCTATAGGAGTTTTTGCAACTCTCTATTTAATTCACTCACTAGAGGAAACTTAACATACTTTCCCAGTGGGTTACATAATTGCTTACTGGATAGCAGTCACATACAGCAGACAGTTATATCCCTGACTTTGGGAGAAGAGTGTTATTTAGTGGTTAAAGCCCATAGAACCTAGTGGTTCTCAACTTCTCAAGACTACTGTACCTCTTTCAGGAGTCTGATTTGTCTTCCATACCCCAAGTTTCACCTGACTTAAAAACTCAGGCTTTAGTTTCAGTCCCATGAAGCAGGACTTGGGTTTTCTACCCTGGACCACAGTGAGCCTAACACTGGCCCTGGCGACCCCATTACAACGAACTTGCCCACAGTTTGAGAACTGCTGATATAGTAGTTAAAGCAGTACAAAACAAACGTCTGTGTGAAATTTTAGTTTGTACTGAGTTTGCTAGTGCTTTTTATGTAGCCTGTTGTAAAACTAGGCAAATATCTAGATGAACTGATGTACCCTTGGAAGACTTCTATGTACCCCTGGTTGAGAACCACTGATCTAACCAAACTATGCTCAGTATGAAAGGAAGCATGGCTGAGAAGTTAAGATTTGGGCCTACCGTGCTGGAGGCGCAGGTTCTATTCCTGACTAAGCTTGCAATGATTGTGTGAGAGACTTGGAGCTACTATGTAATATTATGAACACAGGGTGACAGATATGACAAGATTCTTGGCAAACCTTAAGGAATTAAGTTAAACCTTATTGAATTAGTGTTGAATTACATTTAACACTTTTGAGGCCCATTGTATTGAAAATGTGAATGCTTGTGTACTATTGGGGGATTGTATGGAAGTTCTCTGGGAGGAAGAAGGATTAATGCAATCTCTGGAAGATAACATTACCTTCCAAAACTATGCTGAACAATACAGAAGACAGTTTATCTTTTGGGACAATATGTGTGAAATAGAATTCTTAGAAAGTACTGGGGAGGAAAAGATTACAAGACACCACCAATGATTCAGCCTTTGAAGCTTTGCAGGGAGGGAGGGGAGACCTTTTGTCTGCTGATCACCTGTGATGGGAGGACAATTCAAAAATCCAGTTTGGATTCTCCAGGGGCCAACAGACAAAAAGGATTTTTAGGTAAATAGATAAATAGCCTGGTCCTAAACAGGCTCAGGGCTTTTATTCTGATCCCACAAATGGGCAGGACCTCTGGTTCACAATCCTTAAGGAAGAGCTTGAAAGACTAACAGTTGGAACAACCGACACCAATGAGAGCCCTTGTAGTGACTGGAGGAGGGGGCTGGCTGATCTCTGGTAAGACTATTACCACGCATGTATTGCACTGATTTTAAACATTCACTCTGTAGTACTTTTACCTTAAAGTCAAAAAATGCTTGCTTAGAAAGAACTGTGTGGTAACTTATAACTGTAGCAAATACACTGTGTACTGTGTGAGAAGAGAAGCAAAACAGGCCTGTCTTTTGCTCCAAACATCACAATTAAAGCAGGAAACTGCTCAGCCTAGACAGAAGGGAGAGAGATGACGGTTTTCATGAAAGAGAGGCAATGACTATGGTGCTAGAAACTAAGGGCATGGCTACACTTGAAACTTCAGAGCCCGGCTCCCAGCACTCAGAGCCTGTCCACACTAGCGCTTTAAAACGCTCAGACCTGCTGTACTCAGGGGGGTGATTTTTCAACCCCCTGAGCCAGCAAGTTAGAGCACTATAAAAATGTAAGTATAGATAACCCCTAAAAATGGGCATCCTTAGGGAACCACTGACGGGAAACAGCTGCCATTGCCCTGAACTGTGACACTGAGCTCTAACAATTGTTTGAACATTGTATGCAACTTGGTCAATACAAGGAAGTTATTGTATATTTGGATTATAAGACTTTCCTCTATAAATCCATTGAATCTCTCTTAATAGGGGGCTGTGGGAGAGAAAACAGGGAAGCAATACAAGCAGCCCTAAGCACATATTTGGTAGTCAAAGGAGCCTGTCTCCACCAACTTGCAAGCTTTGTTTTGCCAAAGCTGGGGTTACTAGATTAAAAGCTACAAACAGTTAAAAAGTGTTAATAAAACGAGGAAGACTTTGTAGCACCTTAGAGACTAACCAGTTTACTTCAGCATAAGCTTTCGTGGGCTATAGCTCACTTCATCGGATGCATAGAATGGAACAGAAGTAAGATGCATTTATACACACAGAAAGAAAGAGAAAAAAAGTTGTACATTAGCATACCAATTCTAAGAGGCTGTTAAATTTAGATGGGCCATTATCAATAGGAGTAAAAAAAAGTGTTATGATTCCTACAAAGTGGAGTGAGTTGCCAGGGGCTCTCCAGCGAGCATCAGTGAATTCTGACAGGGCAACCAATAGACAAAGAGGCTCTGTGGAAGAGACTTTAGGGAGCTAGTTCTACTATGGTCCCCATGTAGAATATGGTTAAACATCTGGCAACCTAGACATGCGTATACTGTGTTTTATTGTTTTATATAAAATGCTTTTATGTGAAATAAATTATACCTGGTTTTAAGGAGACTACTTGGTCAATGATTACCACTGTCAGTGCCCCAGAGGGAATATAACTGTATGGTCTAAGACAGGGATTGGCAATCTTGGCATGCGGCCCCCCAGGGTAGGCACCCTTGGCGGGTCGGGCTGGTTTGTTTACCTGCCACGTCCGCAGGTTCAGCCAATCGTGTCTCCCACTGGCCGCGGTTCGCTGCTCCGGTCCAATGGGGGCCGCGGGAAGTGGCAGCCAGCACCGGCCAGGCCTGCTAAGGGTGCTTACCCTGGGGGGCCACATACCAAGGCTGCCGATTCCTGTTCTAAGACAAGGGTAATAAATTATTTTTGTGACGGTCCAAATTTCTTGGTCAAGAGATAGTCAATGTCCAGGCTTCAGAGAGAATTAAAAAAACCCAACAATAATGATAATAAGTAAATGAAAATATTTTGGGAGTCATCCAAAAGTGTCTGGTGGTCTGGATTTGGCCCACACTCTCCCTATTGACTACCCTGGTCTAAGGCTAAATCAGAGCTGCTGAGGCAATCACAGTTAATACAAAAGGACTGCCACCCAGGCCCTGGCTTGAGAGTTGGAGAACCATATGATTCCCCCACAAAGCTTTGTTAACTAACTTGTAAAATGAGTCAGCAACTCATACTTAAGTACCTTCTCAGGTTGGGATTCATGGCACTGGTCCCTAATAAGTGTGAGGTGGCCAGTACTCCAGGGGGTTGCGGCTACACACTTTCCCCTCCCCCGGAGCCACGCAGGGCAGGCAGCGCTCCGGGGGGCCGGGTTTGCACGCTTCCCTCTTCCCTGGAGCTGCGCCGCGCGGGCAGTGCTCTGGGGGACGGATTGCACACTCCCTCTCCCCAGGACCATGCCAAACACTACTAGGAGCCTCTTGGTAAGGGGCTCGGGGTTGCCTAAGAGGTGGGGGCAGTCAGGAGACAGGGAACAGAGTGGGTTGGATGGGGGTAGGGTTCCGGGGTGGTGGTTAGAGGTGGGGAGATCTCTGGAGGGGGGCGGTCAGGGAGCAGGGGGGTTGGATGGGACGTAGGGGTCTGTCAGGGAACGGGGGAGGTGGTTAGATAAGGGTCGGGGGAGTCAGGGAACAGAGGAGTTGGGTAGGGTCCTGTGGGGTGGTTAGGGATGAGGGGGTCTGTGGAAGGGGCAATCAGCGGACAAGGTTGGGGTGGTTGGATGGGTTGGGAATTCTGAAGGGGCAGTAAGGGGTAGGGAAGTGGGAGGGGGCCGGATAAGGGGTGGGGCCTTCCCTAAACAGCCCTCCATATAATTTTGCAACCCCAATGTGGCCCTTGGGCAAAAAAGTTTGCCCACCCCGGCCTAAATAGACATGAAATTTGAACTCATCTCCTGTTTCCCAGCTCAACTTTCTCCTAAGTAGTTATGGGTGTATTTGGTAGGAGAGTTGTCTCTAGTTTTTGAGATTTCTTTAAAAGGGTGTCCCAAATAAACCTATGAAACCGACATTGCCAAGAGTTCAAAAATCATGAGTTACACCATTAAAAAAAACGATGAGATTAAAAAATGATTAAGTTAAGGTTCTTCTTGGGTTCTGAGCCTTTACGTTCATGTTTTCAAGCTTTTGTCTGCAATGATAAGGGCTAGAAACGTCCTTGTTTAATAGAATTGTTTCTGTGTTCAAGTCTCTGAGCTGGAACATCACAAGAACAAACCAAATATTGTGAGACTCATGATAAAAATCATAACAGTTGGCAAAACTGCAATCCATGGAAAAATTTCAAAACAGGGATCATGTTGGAACTATTATAATCCTTTCAGTATCAACCCAATTTTCACCAAGTCACCACAAAATATTCAAATAGTACTCAAAGTTTATTTTCAGTTTTACTTTTTGCCAGGTCAAACGAGATTTTTTACAAAATAGAGGTTTAAATCTCTGTTACAGTGAAAATTTCTGACAACCTTAACTTTGTTAATGTGCTAGAAGCTAGATCCTTACACAAGGGATAGCACAGTATCACCAATTCTATATCCAGTGAAATTATTAGGCCATATGGGCTGAATCCTACCAACTTTTATTCACTGGGACAGCCCCTATACACAGGGCTGCTCACATAAGTGAAGCCCCATACCTTGCAAATACTTAACAGTGAGACTACTTGCATGCTTTCAATGGAAGTGTACATACGCATGTTCGCAGGACCAGAGTTGAACTTCTGCCAGCATGGCTATATTGCTCCAGGGTATTAGGAGATAGGATCCCTACCCCTAACACAGATACAGTTATAATAGTAAAACTGCTTTTACAGATGCAGCTTGTTTTGTTCACAGCTGGTTATTTGATTGTATTGGAACAAAGCATCTCTGCCAGTTTAGCTATGTCCATACTAGGGGACCTTTGCCAGTACAGTATACTGGCATTCCCATACTGGTAAAGCAGTCCCAGTTTAGAGTTAGACACCACTTATTTAAAAATCCACATGTTGAAAACTAATATTCAAAGTATGAACCAAGAAGTCCAGAGGTAAAGCCGGTAACTGGAGAAACGGTGCAAGATATCAAAGGCATCAGCTTAGTGTATATATATCACTTACCATTTATATTACAACACAATAGGCACAAAAGAATTAATTAAGGATGGAGTGTCCTTCCCTAATTTTAAATTAGGTTATTTTTGCTCAACTATGGTATAGAAATAGATTTGTGTTACAGTAAAAAAAATTAAGAAAGTACGGAACTATAAACATGATTTCATAAATATCTATGACTTAAGTGCAGCTTCCAAGCCAAATGAAACTTCCACCTTTAATATGGAAGCATTCTCAGGGATACGACAAGTAGTCTGCCCAAAGCTTCAAATTTGATCTGAGCAGACAACCAGCTGGTAGTCTGTTCCCGGTTATGCAGTTTAGGTGCAGCCCTAAGGCTGCTGACAAGATACCAATACAGTCTCTGCTCAACTAGTCTGATTTACCTACCTGATACAAAATAAAAAGACCTCAACGAAGATTTTTTTTTAAATGGCTTCCCAAAGTTAGGCTCCTGTGTACATATTTAGGATTCTAAATAAGCAGCCAGATTTTCAGAAGTGCTGAGCACCCACCATCTCCCTCTGACATCTATAGGATCTTTTGAGTACTCAGCATTTTTGAAAAATCAGTTCATTTTAGATGCATAACTTTGAAAAAATAAGATCTTGGCCCAAATGTGGAAAAAACATATGCCAAAGACCATTAGACAGACTTATGAAGCAGCTCTGCCAAGTCTGTGGTACTTGGTCCATGCTGGCTCTATAGCACAATTGTTTTAGGCATGCACTTCACTGCAGAATTAATAGGTTTCTGAGGCACACAATATAGGGTGAGTCTACCATAATAGTATAATTTATAAACAATTTATGAGCTTGGAGGGTGTGGGTTTCTAGGGCTCACAACTTTGGGAAGCAATTTTCTGCAGCTCCTCTATAAATTAGTTCTTAGCAATTGTTAAGGCATTTTGAGACAGATTAGGAACATGTAAACCACTATTTTATTTATTTCAGAGGGTCCACTTCAATGTTTTCCTCCCTAGTAAATTAAATACTGTGAACTAAATAATGTAAACTAAAACCTCTTATAATTAAATAAAAACAGTTCTGAATTGACTTACTCCGCATGTTAGCAATTTAATTTGGTTTAGAGATTTTTTTATTAAACTACATTTATGTTTCAATGTAAATAAAAAGAAATGTTTGTATAGTATTCAAATTTGTCCACTGAGTGGCAGTCATGTTTCACTGAGCTAAAACACATACATACATACACACATTATACATTAAAAATATGTCTGTTACATGTCTGGAAACAAAAAACAGCAGTTAAAAGGAACAGTAAAACCATTCCACTGGGCTTCTGTACATAAATCACTTAGCTTGCTCCCAGTTTTAATATCTTCACATTGGCTTCTAGTTTAACACGCTGCACAGCTCGCACTTAACTCTGCTGGAGGTCTATAGCTCTGTAGGACTTTGCATCATTTTACTGGACATGCAAAGATTTAGCCAAGTTTCTTAATACTAATTCATAGCCATACTGTAACAGTTTCTTCAGAGAGGTTATGGTGGAATTCAATTTGGGATCTCTAAAGCTGAATGCATAATATAAAAAAGTTAAGACGACCAATTATTTTACATATAAAGGAAAAGCTTTTAGACATTATTAGTCTTTTTACTATTTCTCTTTAAGGAAAATATTAAAGAATCGTTGGTCTAATAGCCAACAATATTCCTTTGTAAATACAAGTTTTAAAGTTTAGAGGAATATAAAGAAAGTATAATAAAACCAATCTGCTTTTTCCACCGAATTCTCATTGAGTCATCTTAGCAGATTCATTTCACAGTTTATTTTAACAACTATTTCCAAAGGAGAGTATGTAGACTAAGTTTCAACCCAGTGAACATTTGATAACTAAGTTGTAAACTACACAAAAAATGGGGACCTCTAATGGAAATGCTGACAAATGCTAACAGCAGTAGTTATACTATGACATTCTAACCACACAGCCTCCTTCAGAAAAAAACAAAATGTCTTTTTTTAGTATGTTCTTTAAGAAGCCAAAGAGTAAGAAAGTTTGTTGCTATCTTTATTTTCTGTTTTTGTTGTGAATTTACCATAATGTTTTTGTTCCATTTACAACCAACATTTTTTTTTGTAAGAGACAAAAGCAGCCTCTTTATAATGACGCATTTCAGACTTTTCACTGGACTTTTTCCTCCTCCCCTGGATGACTATAGCAAAAGCTGTCAGTTATGATTACCCCCTTATGCAAACTCTTGGATTGTGTAGAACAGGATTAGGCAACACTCAAGCTGATTTTCAGTGGCACTCACACTGCCCAGGTCCTGCCCGTAGGTTCGGGGAGCTCTGCATATTAATTTAATTTTAAATGAAGCTTCTTAAACATTTTTAAAACCTTATTTACTTTACATACAACAATAGTTTAGTTCTATATTATAGACTTATAGAAAGAGACCGTCTAAAATTGTTAAGATGTATTATTGGCACACAAAATCTTAAATTAGAGTGAATAAATGAAGATTCAGCACATCACTTCTGAAAGGTTTCTGACCCTTGGCATAGAAAGAAAGAAAACCAATATCCTGGGGGGGACCAGGCTCTAATAGTATGGGAGTCAAAAGAAGGGGAGTATTAAGACCTTTAAACTTACTCTGAGCTACTTCTCCAATATAAAAATAAAGATGATTGCCAGGTCTGCTCCATGTTTAAGATGATTCCAAGCCAACTCAGTGCCTAAGAGCCATAGTTACTAAGTGATAAACATCATCCGGTCCAGATGCAGAAACAGCCAATCTGGGGCTGACATGTAGATGTGTTTAGAAAGAGGCAGCAACAGGCTGCTCCAGTGAGTACAAACACACACGCACACTGTCTAGCAAACACATGGCACACGCACACCTTGTATTTCTCGGAGCCCAGACTGGAGCCCTTCATTACAGGACAAGACCAAATAGTGCTGAGTACACAGGTGCCAGTGTATGTAACTCTGCAGAGCTGCACACACCACACATACTGGACAGGCTAAGCAGCCACCTGAAACTCTCCCAGTCCCAGTAACACCAATGCCAGATCAGAAAGCCTACTTGAACCAGGAGAGCTGCCATGGGGAGTTAGAGAAAGGGGTCCTGGTGACAGGGAACATGGGGGGAGAGGATCTGGTAAGGAGGGGAGAGGATCTGGTATGGAGGGAGCACAGATGGGTGATGGGGGAGAAAGTGCACTGGGGGGCACAAAGGGTTGGGGGGCAGAGCGCAAGGAAGTCACAGAGTGGGGTGAAAGGGGACAACAGAGAATCGGATGAGGGGGAAGGGAGAGTCCGGGTGGAGTGGAGGGGTTTGGCAGAGAGGATCGGTGAGGGGAACAGGAGAGCCTGGGGGGTGGGAAGAGGATTGGGGTGGGAAGGAGAGTCGGGGGGGGGAGAGCACCCCAAGAGGGGTGCAGAGGGTCTGGTGGGAGGAGGAAAGAGTCCCAGGGGAAGGCACAGATGCACAGAGGATTGGGTATGGGGGAGGGGACAGTGCCCTAGGGGGGTCACAGAGGATCAGGTTGGGAGGACAGAGGGGGGGGGGCACAGAGGGTCAAGTGGAGGGGGAAGCCCCAAGAAGGGGCACAGAGGGTTGGGTGGAGGGGAGGACACAGAGGATCTGTTGGGGAGGAGCGACAGAGTCCTGGGGGGGGAGCACAGAGGATGTGGTGGTGGGGGGCGAATCCCATGGGAGGACACAGAGTATTGGGGGAGGGGAGGGCACCCTGGGGGGGGGGCAGAGGATGGGGGAGCTACAGACTGTGGAGTGAAGAGGGAAGCCCCGGGGGGCACAGGGGTCGGGTGACGGGTTCTGGTGAGCGGAGATTTGCTGAGTGGGAGCGGAGGGGGGAGGACCGGAGGGGGGGACCAGAGAGCCGGTGAGGGGGGGCGGGGGGAGCGGTGCTGACGGGGGGGGCACACAGCGGGGTCTGGTGACAGGGAAGCGAGGGGAGCGGGTGAAAGGCAGCGCGGGGGAGCCGCGGGCCAAGGGACATTGGGTGACGAGGGGAGCCGGGGCGGCCGGGCGAGGGGGGCACCGCGGGGGCCGGGGGCAGTTACCGGACTCACGAGGCTCAAACTCCACGGAAAGTTGGCGCAGCCGCGTGGGTCGCTGCGCCGCGCCCCGGCCGGGCTGCGGGCGCCTCGCGTACAGCCGGGACTAGCCGGAGCCAGGCGCTCCCGTCCGTGTCCCTGGTGTCATTCGCCTCGCCCCCCCCCCCCCCCGCTGAGTCCCCGGGGGGGGGGGGGTCCCAACCCCGCGCCACCGGGCGAGCGGAGCTCCCGGCCCCATCGCCCGGCCAGTCCCGGGGGGGGGGGCGCCTCCCCCTCCCCTTACGGGCTGAAGTTCCGCCGAGGCGCCTCGCGCCTCCCCGCCAGGTGCGCAGCGAGGGTTGGCACGAGGGGACGGGGCGTCAGGAGCAACCTGTAGCGCGTGCGAGTCACTCACCGAGCCGCCGCGGCTCCCTCGTTGAGCCGCTCCCCGCGGAGCGCGGATGACTGACTCTCGCGCGCGGGGGGGGGAGGGGGGGTGAGGAGCGCGGCTTGAGCCTTCTCGGCGCCCGTAGTTCCAGACGCTGGGACGGGCCACACTGTGCCTCTGCTGAGTGCAGCCGCTCGGGGCGTTCGAAAGGGCCCGGCGCGCGGAGCAGAGCGGCGGCGATGTGAGTGTCTGTGAGGGGCCACCCCGGGACCCCCCCCCCCCCGTCCCTGCGCGCGCGGGGGTGACTAGGGCGCCTCGGCCCCGCCGTGTGCGGCGGAGTGAGTGGAACGGCTCCTCCTCCCCGGCACATCCCACAGCCAGCTCCCCCCCCCCCCAGTGCAAACCCTCTGCTGGGGGGATCCCGGGAGTGTCACTGCCCCCTCCCCTCCGTGCAGCCCGCTCCCTAGCGCGGGGCGGCAGGGGACCCTGTCTGCTTAACACTATCCGTGCTTCCAACTAAAGCCCTCGCCTGTGCCACTCATAACACCCGAGGATCTGACAGATCCGATTCCCGGCTCTCCCCTTTGGTGCTGTTTGTTTTGTGTCTGTGACTCTTGTCTTCGTCTGTGGGAAGCAACCCTAGACAGCTTCACTTTCTTGTGGAGCAACGTGCTGCAGTCTTTTTGGGTGGTAAACACTGCAGAGGAGCGTTTACATTTCATTCCCTAAACCAGGCCCTGGATACAGCTGGTGTTGAAGAAATCAATATAGATACATAGATTTAATAGTCTTTTAAAATACTGGAAACATCTATATTTAATTTTAGCTGTTACATTTTTTTCTTATTTGAGTTTTGGCCTTAGTCGACTTAACAGTAATGAGTGTGAGTCAGGTGAATAAGATTTGTTCCGGTGTCCCTTTCATCTCCTTCCTTTATATTTCTGCAATTTGTTTTATTTGCTAAATATACTTAAATACAGTGCTCTTTACTTCACTCTGCAATAGCAGTGCTTTTGTATGGTTTCCACCGTCTGTTAGGATTTCACAGATTAGCTGGTCATGCAAACTGAAACAGATCAGTACTTGATTTAAAGTTTTTTTCTTTCCCTTTTATTGTATGATACGGTTGCCACAGTTCAGAGCAACTGTACCTGTATTCCTGCTCCATGTTCCAGCAAGTGAAGCCATGGTTGGCTTCCAGTCATCACCTCGCTTGGGCATCTCTTTCCTTGAAATTGGAGTTTTTCCAGGCTGCACTGTTTCCTCCTAACACTTTGTTATTCCCAACAAACCTAAATGGCTAAACAAGCCAGAATCTGTGCTTTGCTCTCTCACTCTTTCCAGATTTTATTAAAAGTGTAATTTCCCAGTTATAAGTTACCATACATCTCATTCTAAGCAAGCTCATTTATTCTTAAAGTGATAGCATTACAGAGAAAACATATTAAAAATAAGAAAAGAACTTACGTGCATGCTAATAAGCTTAGTAAAATCACTCTACCCCAGCTCTACAAGTGCTCAGGTAGGAGTCAGTCCTTCACACCCACGGACTAGGTAGATCAGCCCATGTCTTTATTCATTTTGGGCCTTTCATCTCCAGTCTTGATGAAGGGGTAATCAGCATACAGTGGTTTTTCCCTCCGGACATAGCTTTAAAAGGTTTGGTTCACACTCAGTTTAGCCTATCCACATAGTTCAGTCCTTCGATCGGACAGGCCCACAATAATACATAATCTTTACATTTAATATAATGGACTCCAAAGATACTAAGCTTACTCGTTTCCTGTATCAACATACTATTGAATTGTTAGATGGCGTAGGTTGTAACTTGGGCCCTGTCCACATTAATATCAACCATGTTAGCTACAGCTGTGATTAAGGGCATATCTATAAGTATGGCTAAATTGGCCCTACTGCAGTCGATGCAGCAATGTCGATCTAGCTGGTCTGGTGAAGAGCTGCTAAGTCGATGGCAGAGCATTCTCCCATAAACTTTTGTACTCCAGCTCCCCGAGAAGTCTAAGGAGACAGGAGAGCATCCCACCACACCCCAGCCCACGGCTCCCCACACCCATTGTGCCAAACTCTAGGCCCGGAAGCACTGTGCTCCTTGCCTCTCCAGTCCTACTCTCTGCTATAGCCCGCGTCTCCACTGGGGCTCCTTCCTGCAGGACTGAGATGGACTGTCCTAAATGTGCTGCTCCAGGGAGACTGGCCTCCAGGGAGCAGCTCTGGGAAGCCCAGCACGTTTGCCAACAGGGCTTCCTGTGCGCAGAAAGTGGGGAGGGATCAAGCCCACCTGCCCAGCCATCTGGGTCTGCATCATGCTGTGCCAGCCATTCCGCACTGTGTGTCTGACTGTTTCACTCTTATCTGCAGAGCAGGCAGGGCTGGCTCCAGGCACCAGCACAGCAAGCACGTGCCTGGGGTGGCCAATGACAGGGGGTGGCATTCCAGCAGCTGACAGGGTGGCCCCTCCCGCGGCTTCAGTGGCACGACTGCAGCAGATCAGCCGGCTGGACCCGGTGATTCGGCGGTACAACTGCAGCAGTTCCGCCGAAGTCGTGGGACCGCTGGATCTGCCGCAGGCATGCCACCAAAGCTGGGGGTCCGGCCAGCTGACCTATCAGCTCCCGGAATGCCACCCCCCTACTTGGGGCGGCAGAAAAGGTAGAGCCGGCCCTGAGGGCAGGTCAGTGGGGGTTACCTGCATGCTCCAAGCTTCCTCTGTATCCTGGCGCTGCTGCAGCTTCCTTTTCAGGGAGACAAAAGCCCCTTCTTAGCATAGCCAGTCCCCTATTCCACTGCTGACTCCTCCAGCCTGCTGCTGCTACCTCCACTGGGCTCTGAGAACAGAGATCCAGGGCCTTCCCTTGTTCCCTTCATCCTGGTACTGGCCTAACCCCCGGTAGTCCAAACCCACCCTGACCTGAACTCAAGGGTATCAAGTTCTTTTTTATAGCCAACCCAACCCAAAGCAGACACTTGCAAGCCCCTACTGGCTTCCTCTCCCACCCTCTCAATCCTGCAAACACTCAGGGATAGTCTATTCAGGAGGGCTTTGGAGCGGAGCACAGAGATGGAGCATGGAGCAGCGGAGCTGCAGGTTTTTGCCTGGAGCTGGAGTGGAGCTGGAGCACCGCTCCAAAGCCCTGCTATGCAGAGAAATTGACCTGAATAGCTATATCTATCTATCTATCTATCTATCTATCTATCTATCTATCTATCTATCTATAGGAATAACTATATAGTGAATAGTTTATTCTCAGTAGCTCCCAATGTGGATGCTCTTTTAGAGAATAAACGTGATTTCATTGCAGAGTAATTACTTCACTTTGGAAGCTGATGATTATGCAATTAAAATTACTTTTTTTTCTGGAATAGAGTATCCACATGGGGAGCTAATCCAGAATAACTATTCAGTTCAATGAAACTATTTACATGCTTAAAGATAAACACATGCATAAATCTGCTAAGAATTGGAGCCTTAGATTATACAGGCATTTGGGACAAGAAACTTGTCTTTAAATAGGATTGCAAAGCAGTAATTTGATACTGTATAAATAATTATACACCCACCCCCCAAATAATAAAAGAACATTAATATTGCAGAGTCAAGTGCTCAAAAGTTAGGAAATAACTGGAATAAATTTCAACTTTATAAGTATTCAAAGTTGCTTATGCAATGTTAAACTCGCCATTTTATGTGTGCATTATGATACAGCCTTTAATTACATGATCACAAACTATCTTATCTACAGTCCAACCACCACAGACCATGAAAGCAGTGCCTCTTAGCTCCCTCACCTCTTCCTGGTCACTTACACAGAGTTCCATCTTGGCTGGGGCCACTCAACCCCATTGGAGGCAACATGACAGGAAAGTAAGGAACAGAGGCTTAGCAAAGGAATTTCTTAACCACAGTCACTTTAATTTTAAAAGACACAGAGAGTTACAGATTTGTGCAAAATAACAAAAGTTCTGAGACAAACTCTGCCTTGGTTTGGTCTGACTCTTACCCGTTCCATGAGTCTGAGGTTTCTCAGTGTTTCAGGATGGGCAGAGACCTACCTCCTGTCTTTTCTATCCTGCACATCCTGATTCCACAAGGTTGACCCCACCTCTGAGAAATGCCACCCCCCAAATACAGTCTCTCATGTGCCCAGCCTGAGAAGCTTCAGATCTACAAGCTATGTACAAAAAACATTGTTCCTTGGGGACAAATTTCTTGATTTTTTGTGACAGTAGCATTTTTTTTAATGTATTTTCTTTTTTTTAGAAGATAGAGAGCCCCACATAATATATTATATTCTTGAAGTTTTATGAATGTGTAGTCCTTTTACAGTGCTATTAATACTCATTCACTTCAAAGAATACAGCCCAAAGTGAACCTGTTCCTCTGCCTCTCAAAAGTTAACCAGGGATTATTGTGGGGATTCACTTTGCATTTGTTAAAAGAGTTAGAGTGGTTTAGGAACAACTTCTCAACTAAGAAAGAAGGTCCCAGAGGTGCTGTGGGCATGCTCTCCAATTGCCTATTTCAAATTTTCCAGTCTTTGCCTAATACATTTTGGTACATAACTTAGACTCTATTCCAGATCTGCTCCAGAATCCTTTGCACAGTTTTGAGTTGTAAAAAAATATACCTTTCCTTCTCTCTAAAATTGTATAGAACTACATTTTTTATTTAAATTCATCATGTTGTATAGCCAAAGTATGGATTTATGTTATGTAGATAGTTTAAAAAAATATTAGTGTACATTTTTATTGCAGATATTAGGAATTGTGCAATTCCCAGTGCTATATATTTAATAAGCCTAACTACTGCAGCTGTTAATATTTAGAACAGCGGTTCTCAACCTTACCTTTAGCGCAACCCCTTTTTTCTGAGCGGCACGGCGCCGCGACCTCTTGTGTGTCCGCCGAAAAGCCACCGAATGAATTACTTCCGCATTCAGCGACTATTTATATTCCGCAGTCAGAATATTTATATTCCGCATTCAGCGTTCCCGAAATAGCTCGGCATGTCCGCTGAAAAGCCGCCGAAAGCGGAAGCGATCGTGATCACGGCGGCGGCTTTTCGGCGGAAAAAAACAGCTCGCGGCCCCGAGGGGTCGCAACCCACAGGTTGAGAACCCCTGATTTAGAAGGTTATCTGACTACTGAAGCACCAAAAACATAATTTCTGTTGTAAGTGAAGGCTTTGGGTCTGCAGAAATTTTTGCAAAGCCATAGGCAACAGCTTGGACACACTCCCTAGTTTGAGAGCTTCTGATCTATTTTATGAAATACTGCAGTCAAACTCATTAATACATCTTGTTTTGGACCTAGAATAACCATTCTAACCTGTCCACAAAAACTTGTGCAGAAGAAATCCTTGACAGCACAACCAAGCACCATGGAAATGCTGGACTTGGTTTCTGATGTTCTCTGTTTCAGAACTTTTTCCTTTGGTTATTCTGCATAAATATACCTAATTTTTTTCTAATTTATGTATTTGTTTGTTTATGTTTAGGGCTGATTACTGGAAATCACAGCCAAAGAAATTATGTGCTTACTGCAAGTGCTGGATAGCAGACAACAAGCCTGTATGTTGGTTTAGTTAGTGTAATATTACTGATTCTGAAGTACTAGAATTTGAATTATATGCTTTTAAAATATTATTTTAGTATTGCTTACTGACATGTAAACTAATGTTTACCTACTGTGTGTTTTAAATATGCCTTTGTAAGCCATGTTAGCTGTAATACTAGAGAAAAAAATACTTGCAAATTAAGACCTGAATCCTTCATTAAGAATCTCCTGTACTTCCATGGACCTTAATGAAAGACTGGAGCCCTAGGGCTTAATCCTGCATTCTTTATTCATGTGTAAAAAGTCTGAAGAATCAAGTTCCATTTTCTCAGGCTCCATAATTTGAATTTTGCCCCACCTTGAAGCAAGGCTGGCCATTTCTTGGGAATTATTATTGGAATATACTAATGAAAATTACTGAAAAATATTTAGCAATACAATAATAGTTTTGCAGTATATATAGTATGTATATAATACTGAAAACTGAAATATGAGTTGTGGCATGTATAATTTTCTTGAGAAAATACTGAACCAAAATGTATACAGACATTCCAAGGTTCAGTATTATATTACAAATTTTAGTATTACGCCTATTGCAGTTTTACTTTTTATTTGTACAACCCTAAATTAATCTCCAAATCTACTTCCTTATTGAATTTGATAATTTGAATATGTAACTAAAATGAAGTGCAATGTGGTGTGTATTAATGAAACAGTTTTTAAAATAGAAAATGTCTTGAACTGGGACTAACTAGTTTTTCCTGGTGCAGTAAAAAACATGATTTTACCTAGTAAAAAACAGCCAGGTAAATACTATGCCCATCATCGTCTTGAAGCTTTACCTCTGTGGCGATCTTCTAAAGTCTCTACATGATCTGTTATGAAGCTTAGAATGTCAGTAGAATCCACAAGCACACAATAGTGTTGGCTCCCTTCTGCAGGCCTTCTGAAGTTTGTGCTCTAAGCACTTAAGACCAAATTATCACTTTGACCAGGCACCATTTGCCATGTTTGCTTGCCAGGCCTCCCGACGTACTTTTGAGCCTTGTTTGTCGGCAAGTGCACTATCACCTGGTTTCCTTCAATCCCAAGGGCTCCTAAACTCCCCCACAGCTTTCCCACCACACCTTGCTCCTAAACTCTTAAGGCTTCTGTTTCCAATACTCTATCTGGCAGACTTTTTGGTTTAGAGCAGGGGTAGGCCACCTATGGCATGTGTGCCAAAGGCTGTACATGAGCTGATTTTCAGAGGCACTCGCACTGCCCGGGTCCTGGCCACCGATCTGTGGGGGTTCTGCATTTTAATTTAATTTTAAATTAAGGTTCATAAACATTTTAAAAACCTAATTTACTGTACATACAACAATAGTTGAGTTCTATATTATAGACTTATAGAAAGAGATCCCCCAAAAGCGTTAAAATGTATTACTGGCACACAAAACCTTAAATGAGAGTGAATAAATGAAGATCTGGCATACCACTTCTGAAAGGTTGCTGACCCCTGCTTTAGAGGCTCTCCAATTGTCTTTCTAAATTATCCACATCCTACTCCTAGTCTGCCCGATCTCCTAGGTTACATACCTTGATTTCTGCTCCAAGTCTCAGATTGTTGCTTAACGGCTGAGGTTTTTAAAGTCCTCAAGAGCCTGGTGGATCTTAATATGATCTTCAGGAGGCCCATAAGTTCCTACTGATCCACCAAAGTCTATATGGTAAGTCCTATACACTTGGAAAAGGGGAGTGGAAATTGAGATATGAATCCTGCTGGGGCACAGAAGGGAGCAAGAGAACTATGGACAATGCAAAACGCCCAAACTACACAGGGGTCCCCGCTCTTTAATTTGTTTGATGCATTTCCTGCAAATTATTTTTTCATTGTATTTTAATTTACTTTTTTCCTCTTTAAGAGCATTGAATTTCATGAAAGGGGAAAGAACCATAAGGAAAATGTGGCAAAGAAAATTAGTGAGGTAAATTGAACTTTTCCTTTTTTCCCTAAACTTTTAACTTTTAATCTCTTTTATTTATGCTTTTGGTCTATCGCCCCCCCCCCCATTTTTTTATTGTAGATTAAAAAGAAAAGTTTGGAAAAGGCAAAAGAAGAAGAAAAAATGTCAAAGGAATTTGCAGCAATGGAGGAAGCTGCACTGAAAGCATATCAAGAGGATCTGAAAAGGCTCGGAATTAAGTCAGGTAGTTCCTGTAGCTGCCAGAAAAGGCTTAAAGGCAGCAATAGAGAGAATATTGAAGAAGACTTTCTTTCTGTATTCGTTTTTCAGAAACTTCAGATTGTGTTTACATTGGCAAAAATGGGACATAATTTGCCACAATATTAGCAATAGTGGAAGCTGTTAATTTGTATAAGCAGGGTTTTTATAGTCATGTCTTCTAACCCTCAGGACAATTCAGCTGGGAGTTGAGGTTAAACATCATGGTGGTAAAAGTGCCTAAGCACTATCTACTGTACAGTTTCTATTATTACAGTTACTGGTGGAGCCTGCATCAGTCATTAATTATGGGCCCCAATTTTACCAATGGAGACAAGTGCATAGCTAATAGTTGAACTTTCACCCATCACTTAACTGTGTCCTTTTTTCTTTTTTTAATCTCCTCCCATTTTAAAGTTGAGCAGGTGCTTTTGTTCTGTTCCCATCAGGGTAAACTACCATTTTTTAAATTAATCCTGTTAGTTTGAACCCTCCATGGAGACTGTCTCCTCCATAACTCTTTTGGTTTCTAGCTTCTGTTGACTCCGTGCTCAATAGCCCTGAGGTAATCCATGAATTTAGATTTTTGAACTTGTTGTTTCTACTGGTGATTTTCAGGCTGATTCATATAGTATAGTCTTACACTAGAAAAGCTTTTGATATTTAATATATCATGAAAGAAGAAACTACTCTGGATTGAGTTGATATTTGCTGTTGCCTGTATGAGGAATGCCCAATAAGTAAATTCTCATTACAACTCTGAAATCATGGGTGTTATTTTCTTTAAGATTCTATAGATCCCAGTTCAACACAAAGTAAACAGGAGGAAAAGAAAGAAAAGAAGGAAAAGAAAGAAAAGAAGGAAAAGAAAAAAAAGAGAAAAGACACCTTAAAAGCACCATCAGATGAAACAAAGGAATGGGTGCAAGGACTTTCCCCTGAGGGTTACATGTATTACTACAATACTGTAACTGGAGGTAAATAATGGCAAGGAACAAATATTGATCTAACTGTTCCCTCTAAACAAAGCAGGGCACCGTGCACTTTGCTAGCCTTCCACTATCTGTGTTGATAGGTTGATTATTAGTTGATTATTATTAGACAATTATATAGAGTCCAGGTATTTTTATAAATTAATGACTTTTATAATTATGTGAGAGCGCCCAGATCTTAAGATGGGCCCTCTGGATATTTTATTAATCAATAAATAACAAGAGAACTCATGGACATTCCTAGAAATTCTTGACACCCTTCAAAGATATTTAAATGCAGACAGGCAATCCCCTCTCTGCTCCCCACTCAAAAAAGGGCAATCAGAATCCACTTTATAAGGACTCTGGTTTAAAATGGGTAATTATTTGAGTACCAATAATATCTCAAGGTAAATGAGATAATGAGATTAGACTATGGTTACTGGGTTTCTTGCTTACCGGCACAGGATTAAACTGTTCACTTTATTTGGGGTCAGGAACACACTGTGTTCATAGGTCCTTAATTAATGTGTTTATTGTGGAGCACTGAAGGAGTCCTATATTATAATTAGGTGGGTATATTACACACGGTTTCTTGCAGGGACTAACATTGCTGTAATTCTCAGTCCTTCCTAACTTCCAAACCGTAAAGTCTTGTGTTTTGCAGTCTCTCCTGGCTGATTGTCCTATAAAAACATATTTCACATATACTATAACTATATATAAACTATAATGCAATAGAAATTTACAAGTCATAGTAGGCCAGATTGTCATATCCTTACTCCACATTTATTCTCAGTTACTGCAGTGGGACTACTCTTAGGTTACTCTTCAGTGGAGAAAGGGGATCACAATCTGACCCAGTGTGATTTCTTTTTAGATGAGTAATCATAGGCATGTGCACGGGATGTGCCAGGTGTGCCCAGAGGGTGGAGTTCTAGGGGGGGCAGTTAGGGAAAGGGGTCCCAAGAGGGGGCAGTCAGGGGACAAGGAGGGGAGGGGGTTGGGAGTTGTGAGGGGGGCAGTCAAGGGGCGGGAAGTGGAAGGGAGTGGATGGGGGCGGAGCTAAGGTGGGGCTCCCTGGGTGCACACCGTAATGAAATGTGCTGCACACGCCTATGTGAGTAATACATATATTACTCATGTATGGATGTGCATACACACCTGCTATATGTTCTAGTCAACTATTTGTCATAATGGTTGATGGTAAAAATTGAAATGGTTTTGTAAATGATTAATGAAATATGTTTCTGTTTAAAGAATCACAGTGGGAGAAACCTGAAGGATTTCAAGACAACTCTCGAAACTCACAAATGGTACTCAAATGTTATTTGTATTTCTTATTTGTTCTTACGGGTTTCTTTACAAAACTTTTTGCTGCCTAATTGATTTATCTCTCGTGCATGTATTATTCACAATATTGAATTTAAACAACCCACATTTTCCAGATTTTAGAAAGATATATTGTAGCTTGAATACCTAGAGCCATGAAACCTACAGTTAAGGTTAAAACTCAACTTTCATTACCAACTCCTGTTTTCAGTTGCAGATAACTTATTAAAAATTATTCTTTTGGGGTCAAACTTTTGATACTGTGTTTCAGCCAAAAAAGCTGAATCTAGAAAAAATCAAGCAAATCCTGTTCCACCTTTTGCAAATTAGTCAACACAGGAAAAAGAATTATATGTTCACATATTAAAATAAGTCATAAGATTCTTTGGCTTGTAAATGGCTAATGTTTTAAACTTTTTACATGTGACTAGTTCTCCTTTGGGAAACATTGTGTGTGTGTGTGCACGCGCATGCATGCACGCACCCAAAAACTCTGCTAAAAGAATGTTAATGTTGCAAAGTCAAGCACTCAAATGTTAAGAAATGCCAGAATTAAGTTTGCCTGAGCAATTCCATCTATAAGCAATTTAAAATTTTGCTTGTTTCTTTTATGCACATTAAATAACTTCTGTTCATTTTTTGAAACATTAATTGCAGTAAATGCTAAGCAAATATGTAGAACAGTATTTGTGGAATGTATGTGTGTGTTTCTTGCAGCTATATAGTTGTACAGTTGTGTTTTTAATTCAGCTCCCTGATTTTAGAGTTAAGGTTTCAGCATATCTAATATAGTGTTTCAGTTTATGGAGTTGTGCAAAACGCTGCAGAAATGTTATTTTCTTGATTAAACTACACTGAGGAAATTACAGTAGACTCTCGATTATCCAGGATGATAGGAAAAAAATAATCCTGGTTAATAAAATCCCAGATAATCACCATCCATAGGAAATATGGGGTGGGGGGATTGGTTCACCCGCCACCCTATGCCGGGGGTAGGGGGTGTGGTTCACTGGTTGCCCTGCGCCCTGGTGGGGTTTTTAGTGTTTTTTATTTTTTTTTGCTTGGGGCTCAACAAAGCCAGAGCCGGCCCTGCGAGTTACACACATTTTTTTTTTTTTGACATCCTGGTTAATCCACAACCCAGTTAACCCAATCCTGGATAATAGATAGTCTACTGTAAATGGAAAAACTAATAATAAATAATGTGTGTTAAGATGGTGGCCCACGAGACATTTTGTTTAACATTGACCGTCCACGGGCATGGCCCACCGCAGCTCCCAGTGGCTGTGGTTCGCCAGCGGATTACCCTGATGGGTCATGTGCCAAAGATTGCCGATCCCTGCTATACAGTATGTGCAAAAATGTTACAAAGAGAATCTTAATTTTTGATTTTCTTGACTTTTAAAAAAAATGCAATCTAACCCTGCATGAAGTCAAGACTGTTGTGTTTGTGATTAATTATAATCCCACATACATTAATGTAAAAATAACATTGTGTGCTAGATCAGTGTGCATTTTAAGGGAAATTTCAAAGGTTCATGTCCAGTATGCACTTCTTAAACAGTCATGACTTTGTTATTAATGTAGTGTGAAAATTAATATAATTTCAAAATAAGAAAACGCCTTAGTCCTCAGTGCGGACTATGTCCATGTCAAGTTTCAGTCTTCAGCCACTGTTGCTAAGCCCTGTGTTGGAAGGAAGGAAGACAAGTGTTGGTTTATTTTTTTCAGTTTGGAGTAGGGTTTGTTCAAGTTGTCTTTCTCCATCCCTCACAAAATTTTAAATCTGCTAGATGGATTTATCTCAGAATGTCTGAGAACGTTTCTGTTAACTTTACGTCAGAAACCAACTATGGAAAATGACAACTCAAGCAGTGAATGGAAAGCCACAAGCATGTGAAAATAAAAATGGGTTAAGTTGTAATTTCAACTGTTTGGCAACCTTAACTACAGTGATTGCTACTGAGCAGCCACTTTTTAAAAACTAACTACATTATATATATATATATATATATATATATATATATATATATATATATATGTGATGCTTTTTGGCTACCTTAACTACAGTGATTGCTACTGAGCAGCCACTTTTTAAAATATGAAATAAGTGTATATATGAAATAAATAAGTAAATATATGAAATAAGTGTACCTGTATAGTGTATGTGTGCATTCCTGCATGTGTATTACTTTACATTGTAAGGTCTCTATCTAACTCCCAGCAGAGTCAATGGAGAATTTTTCCAAAAACTTTCATATGAGTTAGAGCAGGCCCTAAAAATGTCATAATTATCATGACTGGAAAGTACTAGAGGGCTGAATATCTTTACAGTTTGTCAACAATTATTTGGTTAGTCATTAAAATTCATTCCACTAATTCACATTCTGTGTGTTTTCATTAGACAGGAGCATGGGTGGAAGGAGTCAGTGGAGATGGTCAGACCTACTATTATAATGCAGAAACAGGAGGTAAGCAACATCGTTTTCACAACTGAGCTCTGTCTTGAAAGAGATGGTTTGGTTTGGTTTTTTGTTTTTAGTAAAACTTTCTTAGAACTATTTCAAACTTTTGAATCTTTTGAAAATGTAGTAATGGCTAAATTATGTCTGTTGCTTAACTCAGTGTTTCCCTCAGCTGATAATCATCTGATGCTGTATGTTTTTGTTAAAACACTCCTAGTTTTGTTGGCTTACAGGCAAACTGTTGCATAGAGATGAATGGTTTCTTCACTGTCCTTGATGGCATGCAAACATAATTTTAAATACGTCTACACATTCAGTTTGTAACTGTGAAGTATGTGTAGTTCATATACATAATTTTGTTAAAAAATCTTTGTTTGCAAAGCAAAGAGGGACAGGCTCTTGTTTAGGTTTGGTGGGGTTTTTTTGCTGTAACTTTAGTGCTATAATTGTTGCTGTTACTTATATTGTAGTAGTGCCTAGGAGTCCCAGTGATGGACCAGTACCTCATTGTGCTAGATGCTGTACCAAAACCAGTCCCTGCTGCACCAAACAGCTTACAATCG
Source organism: Sternotherus odoratus (assembly GCA_032164245.1). NCBI lineage: Eukaryota > Metazoa > Chordata > Testudines > Kinosternidae > Sternotherus > Sternotherus odoratus. The sequence goes on from JAVMKO010000001.1 coordinate 248,782,587, forward strand.
AAGTGTAGGGCAAGAGACAACAGATGGATACAGACAAACCGATAGGGGAGTATAAGGATACACTGAGACAGTATTGTTCAACGTGGTAGGCTGTTGTCTCAGGATGCCAGCAACCTAGTTGTTGTCAGATTTTTTTGCAGACTTCCTGGCAAAAGAGTTTGAAGGGGGATTTAGTTTTGTGGATGTTGCAGCGGGGAGATTCTCCCAAACGTGAATGGCAGCATGGGAAAAAGCAAGGGGGTGCTTGTTTTGAAAATGTAACAGGTGAGCAATGGAGCCTGGCATTTTGGGCCAGTCGGAGGAAGAAGTCAATCATTTGATACTGAATGAGAAATGATAGGAAGGGCAGTGATAGATCATGAAGGGCCTCAGAAGTGAAGACAAGTAGCTAATGTTTGATTTGATAGAGAAGGAGAAGACGACAGAGGGATGAAAAGAGAGGGGTGACATGGTCAAAGCAACAGGCTAGGAAAATGATCTTTGCAGCAGCATTCGGAATAGATATCAGTGAGGCAAGATTGCATTTGTCAAAGCCAGAAAAGATAACGATGGAGTAATTAATGAGACATAAGATCATGAGAGCCAGGCCAAGTGTGTTAGCTGTGTGGAAGGATAGGAAAGGGCATATTTTAGAGATGTTATGCAGAGAGAATCTGCAAGACTTAGACGTAGCCCTCATGTGAGACCAAAAGAGAGGTCCCAGCTAAAGATGATGCCTAGGTTATGGGCCAAAGTGACAGGTAGGATGGTGATGTTGTCCATAGTGATTGAGAAAGTTGGAGGAAGGGCTTGCAGGTGAAGATTAAGAGCTCTGTTTTAGCCATGTTGAGCCTGAGCTAAACTTCCATGAGGAGATGTCAGAGAGACTGGCTGAGATGTTAGTTTGGTCAAGAGGGACAAGTCTGGAGTAGGGAGGTGGATTTGTGAATCATCCACACAGAGATAGTACTAAACTTGTGTGTGTGGATGAGATTACCAAGAGAGAAGGTATAGAAAGAGAAGAGAAGGAAACCAAAGACAGAGCCTTGTGGAAGCGCCACAGACAGTTGGAAGGCAGATGAGGAGGGTCCTCGAAAGAGCACACTAAAAGAATTATTAGAGAGGTCGGAGGAAAACCAGGAGAGGACAAGGTCACAGAAGCCAAGGGAGAACAAGGTTTCAAGAAGACGATCGTGGTAAACTGTGTTAAAGGTGGCTGACCGGTCAAGGAGGATGAGTTCTGAGATTTGGCTAGGAAGAGGAGAGAGCGAAAGGTCAAGGAGGAGAAGGCAGATTGGCAAGGGTTTCGGATGGAATTGGAGAAGAGGAGCTTGAAAGTGCAATTGCAGATAGCATGTTCAATGAGTAGGGTTCTACCAAATTCACAGCCATGAGAAATGCCTCACAGACTGTGAAATCTGGTCTCCCCCCATGATATCTGGTCTCTTCTGTGCCTTTACCCTATACTATACAGATTTCAGGGAGCGCACCAGCATTTCTCAAATTGGGGGTCCTGACCCAAAAGAGAGTTGCAGGGGGTTCACGGTATTGCAACCCTTACCTCTATTCTGCCTTCAGTGCTGGGCGGCTGAAGAGCAACAGCTTCTTGGCCGGATGCCGAGCTGTGAAGGCAGCACCCTGCCAGCAGCAGCTCAGAAGTAAAGGTGGCAGTACCATACCATGCCACTCTTACTTCTGCGCTGCAGCCTTCAGAGCTGGGCATTTGGATCATGGCGGCTGCCGACTGCAGGCCCAGTTCTGCAGGCAGCAGGGCAGAAGTTTAAGGAGAGCGGTACCGCAACTCCCCCTACAATAACCTTGCAACCCCTCCCCCCCAGCTCCTCTTGGGTCAGGACCCTTACTCCCCAGCCCTCAAGAGAAAGTTGATCCAGGACATGCAGGTCCTCCCCACACTTCCAAGTATGAGTAAAGTTATGTATCATGAATGGGGCCAAACTGATTCCCCTTAGAGGGCCCTGATTGAGTCCAGGGAGACTCAATAACATCATAGATGGTAAAGCTGCCTGAGCACTACAAATCCCCCTCTGTTTAAAGCTGACATCACTCCTTGTTGAGGCAATAGATGAATCCATCCTGTCCTCAGGACCAATAATGCAGGAAACAGACCCTTTAGAGACTGGCCCATTGGGAAGTGCTACAGTTCAGTGTGATCAACTCTCAACACTGCCTCCTAAATCTTAGCATCACCTGGCTGGAGCAGCATGACTCTTGCATCTCCTGATGAGAAAAAAGGGTCAGCTTTCCTTCGGAATACTACTGAAGGGTCTGCTTGTGTGCAGCTGACTTGAAGCCTTCAGTCCGTGCTTTCTCTAGCCAATTGGAAACGAAAGCACCTGTGGGGGAACGGAAGATGGTGGCAGCTAACCAGAAGGGAGTCACTCCCAAGCTTGAGTCCCCATCTCCCTGAAGAGTATTGGGATTATGCAGACATTTTTTAAAAGAAAAATGCAGACATGCTACCTGCGCACCAGGACTACAACTGCCCCACAGACCTGCAGCCTGGGACAAAGGTCCCTAATGGACATATTTATGCGATGTCAGACCAGAACTGGCAGCCCTTTGTGTGTGCGTCCAAGAAAACCTGGCCAAGGGCTTCATCCAGCACTTCACCTCCCCAGCAGGGGCTTTGATCCTTTTCATTAAGAACAAAGATGAAATTGAAGTCTTTCCATAGACTATTGGGGCCCTAAACCAGGTGACAGTCCAAAACCAGTGTCCCCTTCCCTTCATTTCAGAGTTACTAGATCATGTGTGGTCTGTCCGAATTTTCACTAAACTGGGGTGCTTACAACCTAGTGCGCATCAGAGCAGGAGATGAATGGAAGACTGCCTTTCAAACCCCGCTATGAGCACTTCACATATTTAGTAATGCCATTCGGGCTGACAAACGCTCCTGCAACCTTTCAACACTTCATGAACAACATATTTCGAGACATTCTGGACCAGTATGTAATCATCCATATCAATGACATTCTTGTGTTTTCAGATAACCCTGCGCAGATTTGTTACCACGTTCATTCCATCCTGAAAAGACTACAGAAGCCTGGCCTTTTTGTGACAGTGGAAAAATGTACCTTTGATCTTGGAGCTTCAGCCCCCCTGGGAACGGTGTGGGGCTTCAGCCCAATTTGTGGCTCAGAACTTCAGCTGTTCTCGGGGCGCAGGGCTCCAGCTACTTCAGCCCCTCCACTGCCCATGGAGCTTCGGGATGAGGCTTCAGGCCTTCCCTCCCCCCCACTGTCAATGCCTTCCACCCTGCCCACAGCCAAGTGATTAACACATTAAAAAAATTAACTCGTGAATTTATTATTCAGTTAATCGCAGGTGTTAGCTGCAATTAATTGACAGCGCTAGTTTGCATAGGCACCAGCTTTCAAAAGTGCTGGAGGGTGCTCAACCCGCTCTGCCCCAGACCCTGCCTCAACTCCACCTCTTCCCTCAAGGCCCCATCCCTGCTCCACCGCTTCTCGCCCCTGCTCCACCCCACCTCACCTCTTCCCCCCCAGGTCCACCTCCTTCCCTGAGCTTCCTCACTCTTCCCCCCAGAGCCTTCCGCCTGTACACCGCAAAACAGCTCTTCGTGGCAGGTAGGAGGCACTGGGGGAAAGGGAGGTTTGTGGGGCCTGCTGGCAGACAGGAAATACTCTGGAAGAAGGGGAGAGAAGTTGATGAGGGGCTGCCGGTGGTTGCTCAGAAACCACCATTTTTTTCCCATGAGTGCTCCAGCCCCAGAGCATTCATGGAGTCGGCTCCTTTGCTAGTTTGAACCTTAACAGAGAATTTTTTTCCTTGGGTGTCAGAATTTTGAGTTAAATACCTGGAAAGAAAGAGGTTTAAGCAATCCAACTTAAAAACCCTTCTTCCCCTGCAAACAAATTGAGCTGTGTCCTTTTGATTCGTTATGATGTATGAAGAAGTCTTGAAAGGATGGCTTTATTCTTTCTTTCTTTCTTGTTTTTCCTCCATGTTAGAAATTCAGCATTTGTCTGGGCTTGAAAAGATTCTAGGATGGAGAACTAGGGGAATAATGTCAAAAGACCCAAAAGAATGAAAGTTAAGCTATTGAGAAGGAAAGTGATTTTAATCAATTTCTTGTAAAAACACTTTGCTTTTTGTTTGTTCGTTGTTAACACCTATTTAACTGTAGCAGCTAATCAACATTTTGAAGAAATAAATTGTAAATGATTTTAAAACCTGCCCTTCGCTTAAGTCTTCAGAGCATAGAATAGAATCTGAGACTACTGACATGTTCTTCAGAAAAAACAGGGAAAATCAGACTTGGCAGTCTGATATTTCTAAGGAAGCAGAAAAATAACTCTTCTCAGGCCTCTATGTAGCGCAAATATGCAAAAAGATGGGTTTTGATTTGGGGTTTTTGTAGATTTGTTTGCAGGTCTTTTGTCAGTGCTCTCTTTTAAACTCCAGATTGTATTTTATCATTTGTGTTTTGTTGCTTTTGATAGTTCTACATAGATGTGTATGAACAATTTCTTTTGTAACTATTTTGCTTGGTATTATTTTATATTTGTTGGATTTTGAGTTACCATTCATTGTGACCACCAAACAAATATTTGTGGTTTTAATTTTCAGTATAATTTAACTCTGTTGGAGTACATGTCCTCTTAGTTAACCCTGTGTTCTAAGGAAGGGACAGTTGTCAAGATCATTAAAGACCACCAGATGTCAGTACAACACACCAAATAAGAAAACTTTTGCTCTTTGAAAATAATAAATCTTAGAAGTGCATTTGTTAAATGTTTTTAATTAATGTCTAAAATATGAAAATAATATCAAAAGTATGATTTTATTAATTTGAGAGTTCCTTTAAAATATTTTTTTGAGAGTCAGTCTGCTTTCCAGTGTTATAAAACTGATTTGGCTAGTCAAATGGAATCTGTCTATGCAAACTCTTCAGCTAATTGCTGACCCTTCAAAGGAATGCTGGAAATTACTTGGTCTTTAACTTAGTAGTGGAATATTTTATGAAAAGCAGTACATTTAAGGCAATTAAGACATTGTGAATATATCCATCACACCACCTCACTCAACAAGTTTACTGGAACATCATTGCTTAATTCAAAATAAGATCATGTCCCTCAGATTTGGATATGTAAACACTGCTTTTTAATTAAAGAGCCTTGGGTCTACTATATTCTACTGAGTTAGCTAGCACTGAGGAAACTGACAGACTTTCAGTCCGTAAATAGGGATGCTAACTTTAAAATCTCAGCAGAGGGTAGTGAAACTATATCTGAGTATAAGATTAGCAGCCGTGTTAGTCTGTATCCGCAAAGAAAATGAGGAGTACTTCTGGCACCTTAGAGACTAACCAGTTTATTTCAGCATAATCTTTCATGGGCTATAGCCCACTTCATTGGCTGCATAGAATGGACCACACAGAAGTAAGATGCATTTATATACACAGAAAGCATAGGTGGAAATTACCATACCAATTCTAAGAGGCTATTTAATTTGGATGAGCCATTATCAGCAGGATAATAAGAGTCTCTAAGGTGCCACAAGTACTCCTCGTTTTCTTTATATCTGAGTATGTTACAGTAATGAATGCAAGAGATGGCAAATGCATGGTCAAAGGTATTTTGTGGTGGGGAACAGTGTGGTTATAGCTGTGTTAATTGTCTTCAGTTACATGCCAAAGAATCCTAATCCATTATTAGTGTTTTTATAGTTAAATTATCCAATCTGAAAAGAGAAATAATGTTATGAAAAATAAATAATGCATAGTGGTTGGGCAGATTTCATTGAAGTATTTCTATTTAAGGAAAAGATCAAATGGATAGCAGAGGACAGGATATAGCAAGTCTTGTCATAAGTTGAGTAGGACTGTCATGGAACTTGTGTTGAAAAATAAAATATTGAAAAAGTGATTTTGAGAAGTCTTGAAAAAAAACACGAGAAAAAAAAGAAGAGTGCTAAATTCTTTACTGTATTTTTCACATCGAGCACATGGTACTGCTTAAGGCTAATGTTATCAAAGTGGAACTCATGTAAGGCCAGAATTAAAACATGAATAATGTGACTATCCAAATATGTTGAACAGTATCAACATGGGAGAAGCCTGATGGTTTTGTTTCAACTTCATATGAGAGCAATAAAGATGACAATCATCCTGAAGGACACACCACAGCAGATTCAAAGGGATCTGAATCAGATGCTGAGGTGGATGGTAATAAAAGTGAAGTAAAAAAGCCAAAAACAAACTTAAAGGTAAGTTTTTTCCATCAGATTTACTTTATGTACATATTAATGTTCCGGAATAATATGATTTCATCTTTCTGGGCGGATGATTGAAGTTAGGTTAAACCTCATTGACGTTGATAAGAATTAGCACTTTATAGTCCTTGAAAAGCAAAATAAATAACTGTTAATCTATTGGCACATCAGTAATCCTGTTACACCATGGAAGATAGACTCTTCAATGTGGGTGGCTTCGATGTAGCTAGAAGTGCTCATGGTTTCCGAGAAAGGGCATTGATGTCCCCAGAAGATGATTCCCAGATTGATACTGACTTCAATATGTGGCTATAAGTTTTGGCTCATATTCTTCAAAGGTATCTGCTTATCGGGGGACACCACAAGATCATGGCCGTTGTCTGAAAATTTGACACTTACAGGCTTTGCTATTAATTGTCCATCAAGACCAATGGTAGGATAAAAGTAGCATCAAAACTAGATATTACGTCTTCATATTAAAGTTCACGATAAAGGTTGTAATTTTAGGGTATGGGTAGATAAAAATTTTCCAGTGCCTTTTTGAGTCCAGAAACAGTAACTTGGGCTTCCAAAGATACTGTTTTAATTTAAAATGTGACAATACCCAGATACAAAGGCTTTAAGGTATTATTCCAATTTATTCCCAATGTATGCAAAACTAGTCAAAGTTTTACCAATTGTTAGCCATAGGAAAGTGTGCAAAGAACATTTAATTGCTTTGTAAATGTGCATGAAATGTAAATGTTTAAGAAGCTTCATTTAAAATTAAGTTAAAATGCTGATCTTGCGCTGCAGGCCCGCTCAGCCCACTGCCGGTCTGGGGTCCCAGCTCTGCCCACGTAGAGTGGGTACCTACCTCTCCCATTCTCTTTATCTCTCTCTGCACTGAGCACAGGGCTGGGGGTTGGGGTGTAGGGTCTGACCAGGAGATAGAATGAGGGAGGGGGTTCAGGGTTGGGGCAGGAGGTTTGGGTGTGGAGCGCTTACCAGGGCAGCTCCCATTTGGTGCAAGGAGTGCAAGTGGGAATGTGGGGAGGGAGGTGCAGGAGCTCCCGTTTGGTGTTTGGGGTGGGAATGTGAGGAGTGCAAGAGTCAGGGCAGCGGGCTGGGGGCATGTGAGGAGGATGCAGGAGTCAGGGCATGGAGTGGGGGGGTTGGGTGTGTGTGGGTGCAGGGCTCAGGGCAGAGGGCTGGGGGGTGCGTCTGGGGATGCAGGAATCAGGGAACAGGACTGGGGATGTGGGCTAGGGTTGGGGGTGTGCTTCCAGCCCCCTGCCCTGAGCTGCTCACGGCAGAGGCCTGGAGAGTATGTGCCCTGATTCCACCCCTTTTCCCGAAGCTCCATCCCCACCTCTTCTCCACCTCCTCCCCAGAGCAGCAAGGGTGCTGCAGCTCCGCCTCTCCCCCTCCTCCCCTCACAAGGGCCATCAGCTGATTGGCAGCAGAGAGTGAGAGGAGAAGGGGCAGGAACCCAGCATACTGGGGGAAGAGGCGGCGGTGTGGACCTTGGCTGCCGGCGGAGCCTGACCTGCAGCAGCAGCCGGCAGGATCAAGCTTCTGCCCCCGGCCCCCACAGGAGAGAGCAGTGAGAAGGGGGTGGAGAAGAGAGGTCCGGGCCAGGCAGGATTTTTGATGGTACTCTGCTGCCTGCCGGGGTCCTGGCCGCTGGCCCCACTCAGCCCACTGCCAGCCTGGGTTTGGCCGTGACCTCACGTGCCGTCTTTGTTCTAATGATTGATCTTCTTACGCGTGTATTGAACGACTGTCTCTTTCTGAATGGAGTAAGAAGCTTGTGGCAAAAAATATTAAAATTCTACTAAAATATTATTTTTTTATTGCTTTTGGTTTTCGTTGGTTGAGAAAGAAGTACAGTAGACTCTCGATTATCCAGGATTGAATTAACCAGGATGTGGATTAACCAGGATGTCAAAAAAAATACACGCAACTCTTAACGGCCGGCTCTGGCTTTGTTGCCACCCCAAGCACACAAACAAAAAACCCCACCAGGGCGCAGGACTACCAGTGAATCAACACCCCCTCCCACCGGCGCAGGGTGGCTGGTGAACCAACACCCCCTCCCCATATTTCCTATGGATGGTGATTATCCGGGATTTTATTAACCAGAATTAATCTTTTCCCTATCATCCTGGATAATCGAGAGTCTACTGTATAAATAATAGATGTGAAAAAGAGCAATAACCTGCTGTTTCATTAAGGCATTTTTGCTGAAAGTGAGGTTTTTTCCTCCTTAGATGAAAAGAGACAGTGATGAAGAAACAGAGGAAGTGAAGCCCCCTAAAGTTAAAAAGATAAGCCCTTATGGAGAGTGGCAGGAAGTTAAACAAGAAACTCAGGATTACCTTGCTCAGGATGAGTCTCCATCAGTTCCACCAGCTACCTCCCACAATGTATCTAAAAAGACAAATCCTTATGGAAACTGGGAGGCAATTACAGAAAAGGAAGACCCATAGTAAGTGGCCATTTACCATAAGAATGTATAAGCTGTCTTATCATATTGCTGTTCCAGAGGCCCTATCTAGAGGGCCAAAACCCGCATTCCTCACTCAGACAATATTAACACTCAAGTCAATGAGAATTTAGCCTAAGTAAAAATTCAAGGATTTTAACCATGGTGAGTATTTAAAAAGTAGTTTAGCATTAAAAAAAGAATGAAAAGTTCATTATAGTCACAGGGTAAACTTAACAAATTGTTGGTGATGGGTTGTTTTCAATGGATTTAGCATTCAGATGCCAGGGACCAGATTTTTAAGTGTAGTTTTGTAGGCCCCATTCTGGGTGTGAATGCAAATTGGCATGCATACAATTTTATCACCTTTAAGAATTTGGCTCTATATATTTTTCCAAAAATTCAGTAATATTTGATCAGAGAAGCAGATGATGCATATTGAATTCTCTATGTAAATTATAGGCTAAATCCTGCCCACATATTGCCACATATCTGTTATTCTGCTTGCTTACACATTCATTAGCAGGGCTGGCTCTACCTTATGTGCCGCCCCAAGCAGAAAGGGAAGAGGCATTTTCGGCGGCATGCCTGCGGCAGGTACGGTGAAGAGAGAAGAATGTTGAGCAGCCGCAGGTGTGCCGCCGAAGATTGAAGAGCTGCTGTCGGCAGTTCTGCACCAGCTCTGCGGAGGAGGGAAGATCGTTGAGCTGCCATAGGACATGCTGCCCCCCACCGCTTCCTGCCCCAGGCCCCTGCTTGCTATGCTGGTGCCTGGAGCCGGCCCTGTTCATTAGATAAAACATGACCATGTGGTCTCATGTATTGGAGTACATGGTAGAGTCTTTGCATGTTGCTTCTCTACTGGCAGCTAGAAATGGAGCTTGAGGTTTTCAGATAGCTATTATTGCTTATGAGTTTCCAGCTGATTTTTTTTATGAATTCATTAAAATAATGTATTTTATTAGAGTAAAAATAGTCATTTATTATTAGTACAAAAATATGTTTTAATGGTTAGGAGTAAAAAGATTTACTACAAATTGCTTGTGTCATCCTTAAAAATATGGAAATTTGGTACTTAGAGCCAGGTCAGTTGGGAGTCAAGACTCCTGGGTTCCTTTTAACCTTGTTATGACAGAGCCCATGGAATAAAATGACTCTTCTCATTTATTTTTTTAATGTAATGACTATTTATTTATTTATTTATTTGGGCTTTGTGACTTCTACAGTGGCCTGGGGGCCAGCCGCCTTAGGTCAGCGGTTCTCAAACTTGCTGAGACCGCGACCCTTTTTTCCTCTCTGGCGGCGTGGCGTGACCCTTCTATGTCCGCCGAAAAGCCGCCAAATTGAATACTTCCGCATTCTGCGGCTATTTTCCACGGCTTCCAAGAGCGCTTGGTATGTCCACCGAAAAGCCGCCGAATGCGGAACGAATCAATTTGGCGGCTTTTCAGTGGTGGCAGGAGCTCGTGCCCCCCCCCCCCCGGAGAGTGGTCGCGACCCCCAGTTTGAGAAACCCAGGTTTAGGTGGTCCTGGGGCCCAGCCATGTCGTTCGCTGCTGCAGTGGCCTGGGGGCCAGCTGCTCAGGCGATCTTGGGGCCAGCCACTTGAACGGCCCCGCAGCCAGCTACACCGGCACTGCTGGAGCAGCCCCAGGGCCAGCAGCACTGACTGTTGCTTGGGTGGTCCTGGGCAGTTGGCCCCAGGGACTACCTGAGCAGCAGCCCATGTGTCTGGCCCCGGGGGCAACAGGAGCAGTGGCAGGTGGGCGGCCCCAGGGGCAACTGCTTGATGGTCCCCAGTATTTGATGCTACTAGCCCCCTGGCCTCCCTCCCCAGAGCAGCCCCCACGCATATCCCTAGAGCAGTGGCCCACCAGAGAAGCACCCCTTCTCTTTGCCCCCTAGCTAAGATTTAGTCAGAAGTATATAACACAAGTCATAGATAGGTCATGGGCATTGCATACAGTGAAACCTCCATTTAACGGACTAATTCGGGCAAGGGGGTGTCCGTTAAATGAAAAAGTCCGTTATTTAATAATAATTAAAAAAACGAGCTGTCGGAGCAGCAGCCCGACCGCCACAGGGTCGGGGCGGCAGCTCTGCAGTCCACCCGCTGCCGGGACCCGGGTGGCAGCCGGGAGCCATCACCCAGCCCACCCAGGTCCCGGCTGCTGGGACCCGGGCGGCAGCCGGGACCCGTCAGCCAGCCCGCCTGGGTCCCGGCTGCCGGGAGCCGGCAGCCAGCCCGCAGGGGTCCCGGCTCCCGGGACCCGCCAGCCAGCCCGCCTGCTGCCTGGACCCGGGTGGCAGCCGGGAGCTGGCAGCCAGCCCGCGAGAAATGGATTTGGGATGCATCAAACTTGCTCAGAAATTTTGTCCGGGAGCTGGCAGCCAGCCCGCGAGAAATGGATTTGGGATGCATCAGACTTGCTCAGAAATTTTGTCCGTTGCATCCGAAGTCCGTTAAATCGAGGTCCGTTAAATCGAGGTTTTACTGTATTTATTTATTGCCCATGACCTTTCCATGACTTGCACTAAAAATAAACTGTAGCCTTATTTATTATGGATATAGCATCTTTGAGGCTGTGCAGCAGGAAAGCTGTACCAAACTAATTACAGATTTTTTTGCCTCCAAGGGCTTACAGTTTGGTAGGAAAAGCTGGAACTGTGTGAAACAATATAGAAACAGTGGCAGCTGATGATTGCAACTCAAACGTTATATTTCTTAGTTGTCAGGTTTAAGGTCTTATCCTGAGGACTGCTGGCTACCTGCAGCTCTGGTTGCCTTCAGTGGTGGGTGTAGCTGCTTAGCCACTGTTTGAAGTCAAGGTCATGTGACCTGATCCTGTGTGCATTGGCAAAACTCCCTAATCATGTACCAAAAGATTGTGCCCTTAGATGTTGATCCTGCAAATACTTAAGCACCTGCTTAATTTTACACATGAGTAGCAATATTGACTATTATAGGACTTATATGAGCAAAATGCTTACGTGTGTGAGTGTTTCCAGGATTGGGTCTTTAGTTTATTTGCCAGATCACCCAGGGCAAATACAATATTTATTGTAATGCCAGATTATCATGGTCATGATGAGGATGGGCAAGTGAACTTGTGCTAAAGTTATAAAATTTCCTAATAATTTTGTCAGGCCACTATGACAATAAAAGTGCGGTCTGCCATTTGTAGTGCCGTTCTTGTTCTTCTCATCTAGCAGTTATTTTTTTACCTCCTCTCTTAGTGAAAAAGTGGACTTAGAGCTTCCCAGTACAGAGAGTGACTATCTCCCTCTGCCAGTGCTTCAGGTTCCAGAGGATGCAAAAATGATATTTAAAGAAAAAACAGTCACCTCCCTTGGAGACCTGACAGAAGAGGTGCCGACCTTCAAAAAGAGAAAATTTGAAAATGGAAAATCTAGAAATTTACGACAAAGACCAACTGATCAGTAATAATTTAACAAAGCATTTTAGATGCTGTTTAAACTAGAGAGGGTCAAAAGTTACTCTTTTAAACAAGCTTTTTTAAAGAAAATGTTGGTTAGAAATTAAGAATTTATAGTTATTCAAAAATGTATTGAATGTGGATTGTAATAAATTTTTTATTTTTATGTTAATGTGATTATATTTTGTTTTCTGAGTGGATAATTGCATAATTTATGCAGTGTTGTAAATACATTTATTTTTTATTTTAATCCTGTTATCTGAATTCAATTTGCTCAGTGTGTGCTACTTAAAATACAATATAATATATAAGATTTTGATTCCTCTCCAAGGTATATGGGAATACATCAGTGCATAACTTGGAAAAATATGGTACAGATCATGTGTGCGAACCCAAGGAGTGGCTAAGCTGCAGTCCACTGGTACCCATTTACTAGAAAGTAAAATTAAGACCCAAAATGATATAAGCAGAGTGGCCTTCCAGCAAATATGCTTTGATTTAATGGTTACAAAATTGAAGGTGATGCAAGTGCAACCCACTCCAAGCATAGTTTGAGATTTTTCAAAGCCAAAGTAGGGGAGGGAGCCACACAGATCCCATTTATTTCAAAAGTGAGTTTAAAAACTTTTGAAAATCTCAGCCAAGTGTTCTAATTCATGGAAAGCAATACTGCACCTATATGATAAATATATTGCAAGTTTACAGAGATTCAAACCTTGTTCTGATGATACTATGATAAATACCACCTCTGTGTCAAGCCTCTTTCTATGGTATCTTCCCTGTTATTTTTTTTTACTATACATATGTGTGTGTGTCCATGATTTTTCCTCCAGTTCCACGTTTTTCTTTCTTCTCTCCATATTTTCTTTGTCTGTTTCCTTGTAAGTCAGGAATGGTTACACACTAGTTTCATGAACAAGCCCTTCAACCTTGGAGTCACGACACTATATTAGTGGCTGTTGCTTGTGTGAATTGTTCAGATGAGTGCACTGCCTAGCTACACAGTGCCAGATTGGTCATTGAATCTGGTAGGGACCAAGCGTCCAGCGATCCCAACGTGTGGATGTAGGTTAAGAGAGGAAAACAGAAGGATGATGGATATAGTTGATTGCAAGGCTGTCACAGAAAGCTGCAGCTTGAAGTCCATGATGTAAATGATTAAACACTTGCTTAAGGTTAGTGTCCTAAAATTCACAAATGGAGTAGATTTGTTTTTTCAGATAGCATGGTCTGTGTTTAGCATGATCAAATGGACTGCAAAAGAAGATGGTTATACATAGAGCAAATTGTTGGCTGTGATCCACTGGATGCTCATGGACTTTCTAATGAAGAGTTTCATAATGTGTAGTGTTGCCACTTCTAAAATAACGAGTACCTCGTTAGAGAGGGTCTCAGTCAATTATAGAATATGTGTACATGTTATGAATGTTTCCGGGCCCAGATACAATGTGATGTACCTTATAAGTTCTTGCCCCCTGCACTTCTTTACTCTGGCAAAATGCCCATTGATTCAATGGGTGTTTTGCTTGAGCAAAGGCAATGCTTTTGTGGCCCTTCAGTTCAGCTTACAGAGGGTGTGAATTGCAACATGCACTAGCATGTTGTGCTGTCACTTCTCTGTGTTAATGCTGCTGGCACGAATAAGGAGATACCCAGTTCACATTAACTTAGGCCTCTTTCAAACAAGACCCTGTTAATGCAAAAAGGTATCTTTTCATGTCAGCAGCATTCACATGGCATTACAGTGCAGCATGCTAGTGCCTAATACAGTTCATACCCTCATAGTCTGTACTGCAGGGTGAGTAGACAAACTCAAAGAGTGCAGGATTGGGGACCTTGACTGTAAATTACAATAGAGATTGTGATTTTCTTTTTTAGCTCTAATATTTTCGGTGGATGCAGAGAAGAATTAAATTATTACAGATTCAAGCCCTTGTGTGCTGCTTGTGTTGCACTGTCATGACAATTGCATTTATTGTGGTACCTGCCATGCTGTGAGAAATTTCAAGGAGCTGGTTAGTGTCCACGCAGAGACCAGCCCACATAGGAGCAACTTTTCAGGATGTTCTGAATGGCCTTGTGGTCATAGGTCAAGTAATGGTTACATTTATTCATCTCTCAATGAGTAAGGAAAAGTACTATGCAGGTAGTGGCCTAGGGCACCTGCATTGATGTGATTATGTAGAAAATGCATAACTATAGCTGTATGTTGTTCCAAAAATAAAACAAATCTTAAAATGAGAAGTTAAAATTGTTAGAACTTTTGTTCCTTGAGGAACTCCTGAAAAAAGGCTACCAGAAATCAAAGACTTTGCAATATGCTGAGTTTAAAAGATAAATCTTTTTAAAAAAATCCAAACACTTATTTTTTAGTATGAAAAAGGATCAGAGATTTTCTTTATTCACCACTTTTCTCCCTGGTGGTTCTTCTGATTTTGTATGTAATGGCTACTAAAAAAGGGAAGTTGAAAAGCCTCTATCCCATAACTTATTAAAAATTTACAAATTGTTCCATCAGATGTAAAATTGACTAACTGAGCCAACATGAGGTGAAAGTCACAGTAAAGTTGGGTTAGGATCAGTATGTCCGCTTTTATTAGGCACATTTATATGATAGTAAGTGTGGTTTCTAAAACCTACTTTTCACTTCATGTGAAATACATCATTTTAAGTTCCTTCCCAAAAAAAGACATTCCTAATTATTGTCAGTATCATGTCTTTTTAAAGTGTGATTTGGGCTCTAAGCTCATAAGAATGGCCATGCTGGTCAAACCAAAAGTTCATCTAGCTCAGTATTCTGTCTTCCGACAGTGAGCACTGCCAGGTGCCCCAAAGGAAATGAACAGAACAGGAAATCATCAAGTGATCCCTTCCCTGTCGCCCATTCTCAGCTTCTGGCAAAGGTTGAGAAGCTTCATATTTAAATAGGAATTATTGCTTTTGGACCATGCTCCAGCACTTTGGCAGTTATTTCCTTCTTGCATACCTAAACTAAATATTTTCTGATCACATACAGAAGCGTTATCTAAGAATTAGCTAGGGATACTGATACTCCAGGGCATATTTACTACATATGCACTGATCACCTCTCTTCCAAAACTCTCATGCCTTTGGAACTCAGCCCCCAGAGGATTTTATGGTAACTAGTTATGCTCTGTGTATTCTAATCCTTCTTTAAATTGCACTACTTTAGCAAGTCCTATTAATGTTAATTTTTCAAACAAAGAAATGTTTTATTGTTTAAAAAGAAACCAGTGGTGTTTTCTGGTCGATCCGTTTTCTCATCTCCTGGTACATTTTGTATCTGAATTGTATTGTGTGTCTACCTAGATTGTAAGCTCTTGGGGCAGGAACCATATCTTCCTTGGTTTGTACAGAGTCATGCAGCACTGATTATTGGAGAAAGTGAAAGGTGCTGTGGTCCAATGTCCACAGCACTGGAATGGGACTCAGGAGATCTGATTTCAGACCCAGGCTCTGCTACTGTCTGGCTCTGTGACCTTGTGAAAGTCACTTCACTACTGTATGTTTATTTCCCTTTCCACCTTTTGTCTGCTTAGTCTAGTTAGACAATAAGCTTTTCAAAGCAGGACTGTCTCTTACTATATATTTATACAGTGCATAGCACAATAGGGCCTAATATTGGTTGCGGTCTACATAACATTATTTATTTAGTTAGTTAGTTATTTGTGGTTTGGCTTGATGTGGAAATCTGTCTGCCAGGAACTGCACGGAGACCACCTACTTTTCACTTTGTGACTACTTGACAGGAGCTTAAATCTCCATCCTGAGGTCTGAATACGGCAATTTGTTTGGAATCCACACTTTTCCGTTTTGAGCAGTAGTGTTCGTTGTTTGTATTTGACACATTATGGTCCTGCAAACTCAAATCCAATTATAATGTTCAGATTTAGGGTTTTGGTCAAGTCTCCCTTAGGCCACAACCTAAGTTAGATTCAAACTGGTGAAAATGTGTCTAATCCCTCACTAACCCCACGAGTCTTCAAGTTTCTCTTATTCTTGAGGAGTAATGGTCTCAAGATGGAGAGGAGGAGGTTTAGGTTGAATATTAGGAAAAACTTTTTCACTAGGAGGGTGATGAAGCACTGGAATGGGTTACCTAGGGAGGTGGTGGAATCTCCTTCCTTAGAGGTTTTTAAGGTCAGGCTTGACAAAGCCCTGTCTGGGAAGACTTAGTTTAGGATTGGTCCTGCTTTGAGGAGGGGGTTGTACTAGATGACCTCCTGAGGTCCCTTCCAACCCTGATATTCTATGATCCTATGAAAATCTCCTTCATTCCCTTTTTCAGCTAAGCACCTGCCCTTTGCTACCATTCAAATAATTGGTGTCACCCTTGACCTAGAACTATCTCCTCCAGTATCTTCCCTGTGTGCAAATATATACATCACAAAATATGCCACAATACCAATGTACATCTTTACCCCACCCTTACTACTGAAAATACCCACTGATGCCGTCATTTCCTCTCAGCTTGACAGTTATAGTTCCCAGCTCTTCAGGCTTCAGCATATGCAGTATGTTCCTGCCAGGCCTGCCTCATGAATACAAGAAGCACATTCAAATTACATGTACACCAGACCCTAGCGATAGCCCGGGGTTCAGGATTGATGCGCAGTCCCACACTAACGTAACTTAACGTAAGTATACTGGACACAGGCTATAGCGAGGGTCCAGTGTATTTACAAACAACTTTCTAGTCATTTCAGGATTGATTTCAAGTACTCTTTGATCCAGTTGACAATTTTCCTCCTTGAAATAAATTTTACTCACTTAGTTATGCTAGTATAAATCCAGAATAACTTAACTGAAGTTAATCTTTGAAGTTCACTACAATCAAAACAGTTACTATGGATTTACCCCAAAATGTGACCCCTTTTGTTTAAATTATGACATGGACCTGCTACGTCTTAGTCCATCTGCTCCCCTATCCATTTCTTCTGTTAGACTCACTGCCCCTATGTCCTTTCACAGTCTCATTACTGTTGGTGCAAGAGTCTTCTCCTTTATTGCTTCAGCCTTCCTGTGTTTCTACCCCAAACTTTTTCTCTCCTCCCTTGCATCTACCTCATAATTCCTCTTTCCATCTACCTGCTATTTAACTTTTAAATTGTATTATTTCTTTCTGTGCTTATATAACCTACCTATGTAAAACATTTTGGGATATAGTTTGTATTAAAGATGCTGTACAAAATAAAGCAATATTGTATTGTAAATAAAGTTGTAACCTCAACAAATTGGAGTTTGACACATGTAGTTGCCAATCACAATTTCCAGAAAATGGTATGAAACTTGTATCAGATCAGAACTTGTCAATATAGAAATAGTCTCTGTAATAATGTTAATTTTTTTTGCCAAAATTATATATGCCAGCTGTACAGTTTATTTGCAATCAAATGTTTAAATGGATAAACAGTAGGGAACAACAGAACTGTTAGAAATTATGTGCTTGGTTTTTTTTTAAATTCATTATTTGCCAAGCCAACTGACCATTCTCATTTAATAGCTTCTCTATTCCAAGTACAGAAAATTGCCAGCTGACATGAAAATGCTGAATAAAGCTTAAGAGGTAAGCAATTGCTGAAACTCTTATTCATATTGTTAAAGATTTTTAAGGCAGCATCAGAGATTTAAACACACATCTTCCATTCAAAACTGAGGATAATGGTAAATATAAGCTAAAAGAAGTGTTTTACTACAGAACTTTATATGAAATTTTTTTTACTACAGAACTTTATATGAAATTCTGTTCTAAGTTCTTATACCATGAAATTCTATTCTTATACCATGAAATTCTGTTCTATCTAAGTTCTTATACCATGTTCATCACTCATGGTTTCTGAGTGTCTTTCGGTAGTGCATTCAGCAATTAAGGGAAATTGCTTATCCAGTGCACCAGTCATGAGTAACAAATGACCTTGGGTTAAAATTGTTAATTGTTAAATTTTTAACAGAATGCAGTTGGGGTTTGTTGTAGTTACTACTTAGCAACATCCAAAGTATATATCGGAAAGGATGCTTTTCATGTGACAGATTATCATAAAGTGGTCTTCAGTTATTGGTCTTCTGGATGAGAAACAACTCAGAAACATTAAGGTTAAGATTTTTAAAAAGATGAGTAATACAAGCAAATATTTTTATCAAGTTCCTTTGAACAAAAAAATCCTGTAGTAAACTTGTTTGGGAATTTCTTTTACAGAAAGCAGACACACCTGTTCAGCTGCATAAGGAGGACAGAAAAAAATCAGGTAATGGCCAAGCAAATAGTTTTGCTGGTTATGAAGTTTGGTTTATCATGATTGGGGGGAGGTTATTTCTGGGAATGAACTGTATTTATTTCTACTTCAGGAAACATTCATAATTCTAAAAATACTAAAGATGCTGATTAACACAGACTTAAGTCAAAGAAACAAGCTTCATATTTGTAATATGCTTATAAGAATAACTTGTTGGTTTTCCAAGTGGCTGAATTCACTCATAGCTGCAGGATCACTGAGAACTTTGTTGATACATTTTACAAATGACTAAATGAAGGCTGAATATTTATTAAGACTGATCTTTTTCTACTGGTCTAGAAAAAAGATCTGTATTTCCACTGTCTTGCCCATACCTTTGCTACGCTTAATGATTTTTCTAGTATTTCTTCCTAAACTTATGTTTACCCCATGCACATAAGAAATGTATATATAATTTATCAATATTATAAAAGTACTGTCATACTTAGTCACATGAGAAGTCATAGATTTTAACATGTCTTACAGTGATTCCTGCTGTTTCATTCTGGAATATGTTTGTAGGCTACAAAAGAAGTATTGTCCTGTTCTAGAAGTCAGAGGAAGAAGGAAATAGGATCAGAATTATTAAAATTCACATTCCATTAAAGTATGGACTTGGGAATACCCTACACATCAGCCAAAGGCTCTGGATAACGTATCCTCATGAAAGATTCCCTTTATGAATTCTCAGCCTTCTGAAAGAAATGTTCTGCCTGCTGAGGCATAAACCACAGAGAAAAGCTGTATATGAGGAGCTACCTTTTCAAAACTATGCTCCCTATAGGCACACGGCAATGAACTGGCAGCATTCACCTAAAACATCCTCATCCTGTTAGCATGTGTTGACCCTGCTGAGAAAGCTGAGTCATTGAGGCAGGTGCCTCACTATTCCAACATAGATACAAGGGAAATGGGAGCAACTTGGTGGAACAGAGGTTCTAGGGAGTGGGCTGAGAAGTCCTAAGGGGAGACAGCTTAAGCAGGACTTTCAGTGATCTTATTGTTAATTGATTCCAAACCCCAGGAAAGGCGAATTTGTATTCCATATAGCATGCAGACTGTGTGTGCAGAGCAGTGTGGGAAAGGTGCCCCTTCACACACAACCAAAATAGGGAATGTGCATCAGAATGGATGTATAGTCATATTTTATGTTCACATTGGCTTCATACCAGGCTCTAATTTGTACATGCATAAGTATGTGGACAGTAGTGTTCAACTACCGCGCCTCTCAAGCATTTAATATCAATGAAATATTGGGGGCCCTGGCTCAGAAAATCACATTGTTCCATTAGAGCTGTGAAGAGGTGGTGGAACAGAAAGGTCAGGAAACATGGGCACAAGAAACGGACTCTGCCCTCTCAAATTTCTTGCCCAGATCTGATGGGATGAACAGCTGATCAACTTTCACCTGAGAAATATATCCCTGAGCCATCAGATGGCCCAGCAGCCTGTTTGAAGGCACCCTTAGGTTTTAATACCATGGCCTCCTTCTCCACAATGCATTTACCCTTGATTTTCCACATCACGACAGTCCTGGCTTTCAACAGCAATAAAGAGAGCCAGAAACACTGACACCCCTCTGTGACAGGATCTCTGTGGTATAATCTACTGTTCATTTGCATCTCTTGGCTTTTCCAGGCCAGCTAGAGGAGCTGATGCTGTTTATACAGTAAATGCAATAGGCATGTCAGAACTATTAGTATCAATACTTTTGGAAAGTAATTTGTGAAATATAATTGATGTGAAAAATACTATTGCATTATACCTATCTGAAAATACTTACGTTTCTCATTGCCATCCTGAAGATAGCTGCTACATAGAAAGTAAAGAAGTTTTGCCAGATGTTCAAGTGGAATCTACATTAAAAATGCCAAATAAAGCCCAAGAGGTAAACAAAATGTACACCTTAATCTTCAGATAAAAGGGTGTTTTTATTTGTTTGGTTTTGTCACATGGAATATTCTCCCAAAGGGTTTCAGAGAAGCTGTTAATCTTTCAGCCACCAATTTTAAGATAAAAATGCTTAGAAGGTTACATCTGTCTATCCATATTCATGCAGTTATGGCTCCTAGAAATGGAAAATTGTGCCGTGGATGCTTAGTCCCTACAGTGATGGGGTACTGTGAAACAGGTAAATTGAGAAGGATCTTGGTGACTAAGAAAGCATTACTAGTGCCCGAAGAACATATTTGTCTCTTAAAGTTATTAGCATATCATTTAATACATGTTAAATAAGTTTTAATTCTCTTAGTAAAATTGCCTGTGGTAACTATAAAGGAGATAGTACTAAAGAGAATGTTATGTATTTATATTATAATGGCATCCAAATGAATTAGATGCTGTAAAGATATGAAGAAACAGACCGTGTCCTAGTAATTAACTTGCATTCTAAAAAGAAACATACAAAAGCAATATGTAAGTCCCTGGGAGAGGATCACAGCCGTGTCACAGGCCATTTCCGGGGCAACCAACTGGCATAATGGCTTCCACCCCAGAGTAGGAGGCTGGGCCGAGCAAAATAAGGTGTGATTAGAGTTCACATAACAATCCCTTGAAGCCATTAGAAAGCAGTGTGATTTAGCACAGCCTAAAGTCAGGCAAATGCAAAAGGGGCTTAAAGGGTACATGGTCACAGGACATGCCTACATTGGAGATGGAGGTGTAATTTCCAGTTCAGGTAGCTGATCAAGCTAGCATGCTAAGACTAGAAGCACAGCTGTGGCAGCGCAAAGGGTGGGATGGGCTAACTGCACCAAGCGTGTGCCTAGGATTTCAGACGGGATCATACTCAGATGGAAGGGCTCTCATGACGCCCCGGCTACACTTCTGCTCTTAGTGTGCTTGCTCCATCAGATCTACCTGCATTGGAAATTACACCTCCCACTCCAGTGTAGACATACCCAAAGCTGCATTATAAATGCATTTTACAGCATGATTCCACCTTTTATCAAATGTGTACCACCACCAAGTATGTAGTATTTGTGCACATCTATTTGCCAATATACTATGTATAGATTAATGCCTCCAGGCCTTTTACTATTGTTATTTGTGTGGTCACACCTAGGAGTACTAGTCGTGGACCAGGACCCCACTGTGCTAGGCACTCTACACGTAACAAAAAAGATGGCCCATTCTTTCATACGTACCTGTCATTGGATCATAGAAATGTAATGCTAGAACGGATATCAATATCATCTAGTCCGGTGGTTCTCAAACTTGTGGAAGCGGCAGCCATTTTTCTTGTCCCCACGGGCCGCCAGGACCCCTGTGTCTCCGCCGAAATGTCACCGAATGGAACGCTTCCGGTTTCGGTGGCATTTTGACGGACATGCCAAGCACTTCACAGTGTCTGCTGAAAAGCAGACGAAACCAGAAACTTTCACTTCGGCAGCTTTTAGGGCAGATACTTTGAAGCGCTCGGCATCTCTGTCAAAACGCCGCTGAAAGCGTTTGCCTTGGCGTCACTTCAGCGGCACAGGGAGCTCACGACCCCCCAGGAATTGCCCCATGACCCCCCGGAGGGTCGCAACCCCCAGTTTGAGAACTGCTGATCTAGTCCACCACATTGTTCTCGAAAACCTCCAATGACGGAGATCCACAGCCCCTTTCGGAGACCTATTCCAGTGCTTAACTACCCTGACAGTTAGAAAGTTTTTTCTAATGTTTAACCTAAACCTCCCTTGCTGCAAAGTTGATTATTTCTTGTCCTGTCTTCAGTGGACATGAAGAACAATTGATCAGCATCCCCTTTTCTAACAGCCTTTAATATATTTGAAGACTGTTATTAGGTCCCCCTCAGTCGTCTTTTCTCAAGACTAAACCTGCCCAGTTTCATTAACCTTCCCTCATAGCTCAGGTTTTCTAAACCTTTTATAGTTTTTGTTGCTCTCCTCTGGACTGTCTCCAGTATGTCCCCATATTTTTTAGTGTGGCACTCAGAATTGGACACGGTACTCTAGCCGAGGCCTCACCACTGCCAAGTAGAGTGGGACAGTTACCTCACATGTCCTCCATGTGTTAATATATGCTAGAATATTAGCTTTTTTCACAATTGCATCACATTATTGACTCGTATTCAATTTGTGATCCATTATATCCCCCCAAATCATTTTTAGCAGTACTACCCATTAGCTAGTTTTCCGTATTTTTTAGTTTTGCAGTTTATTTTTTTCTTCCTAAGTGTAGTGTTTTACATTTCTCTCTCTGTCATAACATTCTTTTCAATAAGTTAAGCAATGTGAATTTGTTTGACTATTAGGATGCTGTGATTAACCTGAAATCAGTACAAGAACTGGGTAAGCAGCTGGGTTTTGAGTGGACAATTGTTGCTAATGAACTGGGATTCAGCAGAGCAGAACTAACCCAGTTTCACTCAGCTAGCACAGAGAAGAAGATTAAAGCACAGAAAATGCTGGAATGCTGGTAAGTATCTCTGGAGTACTGTGTCCAGTTTGGGGGCCCACACTACAAGAAGGATGTGGAAAAATTGGAAAGAGTCCAGAGAAGGGCAACAAAAATTATTAGGAGGCATGACTTATGAGGAGAGGCTGAGAGAACTGGGATTGTTTAGTCTACAGAAGAGAAGACTGAGGGGAGATTTGATAGCTGCTTTCAACTACCTGAAAGGAGGTTCTAAAGAGGATGGATCTGACTGTTCTCAGTGGTACCAGATGACAGAACAAGGAGTAATGGTCTCAAGTTGCAGTTGGGAGGGTTTAGATTGGATATTAGGAAAAACCTTTTCATTAGGAGGGTGGTGAAGCATTGTAATGGGTTACCTAGGGAGGTGGTAGAATCACCTTCCTTAGAGGTTTTTAAGGTCAGGCTTGACAAAGCCCTGGCTGGGATGATTTAGTTGGGGATTGGTCCTGCTTTGAGCAGGGGGTTGCACTAGATTACCTCCTGAGGTCCCATCCAACCCTAATATTCCATGATTCAAACTGAGAGAGCAGTACAAAGTCCCTCACCCTTTCAAATAAAAAGTTGTATTAATCGTTTTGTACTTTCATCCACATCCCACAGCTAAGATGGTCCTGACCTATGGGGCTACTTTTAGATTATTCTTATCCTTGTTCAAAAGCAATGTTTATCACAACCTGACCCACTACTCTTCTGTATGGTTAGCAGTCTGCTGCAAGTAAACCCACTTGTTGGGTCCCATGTGCTTCCAAGTCAACTCTGTCTCTTAGGGTGACCCCCCGTCCCGATTTTTCACATTTGCTGTCTGGTCACCTTAGCCTGGGTAGAGTCTCATCATTGTTTCTAATTTGGGGAGTAAAGAGCCCACTCTCAGGTTCAGATCTCACCTGGCACCCTCCTTCAGCATCTAGCACACCAGCACCCAGCTGCTCTAGATCCTGAAACCAGTGTCAGACCTCTCAATCCCCCACCCACACATGCTCCCCCAGAATCCCACCTATGCTGCGGTCACTCTAAGATTCTATTTTAACCCATTTGGGGACAGATTGGCAGGAAAGCAAGAAATACAGACTTGGGAAAGCAATTTCTTAATCAGAGTCACTTTACCTCTTAAACTTCTCAAGACTTACAGATTTTTGAAAACAAGATATCTCCTCAGACACACCCTCCCCCTGTTTGATCTTATAGCATCTATGAGTCCCAGTTTGTCAGCAGTGTTTGAGGTTGGACAGAGTTCCTCCTGCATTCTCTCTCCTTCACGTCCTTCTTTCACGCGGCAGTGATCAGTCCTCCAGCACAGAGCGAACATTGCTCTTAAGTAGGTCGCTCCTGTGCCATGTGTTCCACTGGGAAGATCCAGCTCCCTTCTCCAGTCATGCTTGCCCCACCTGTGTGGAGAAAAATTGAACCCTGGGTTGGACCAGTAGTTGATATAATAAAATTCAATCACCCTAGACCAGGGGTCTCAAACATGCGGCCCGCGGGCCACATGCGGCCCACCAAGCCCTTTCCTGCGGCCTGCAAAGCTCCCCCGCCCACCTCCGGCGCTGTGAGTGCCGCACCACTTTCTGAAGCAGCTGTCAGCACATCCCTTCGGCCAGGAGGGAAGGGGGAGGAGGCGCGGAGGGCTCCTACATTGCCTCCCTCCAGGCACCCCCCCCCCCTGAAGCTCCCATTGGCCGGGAACAGGGAACCATGGCCAATGAGAGCTTCGTGGGAGTTACCTGGAGGAATGCAAGAGCCACACATCCTGCACCTCAACTCCCTGCCCTGAGCCCCCGCCGCATCCTGCATCCTTTCTGCACCCCTTGCGGGCAGGGAGGGGGCAGCATTGGGGTGGGGACTTTGGGAAGGGGTTGGAATGGGGCAGAGAAGGCATGGGTGGGGCCTCATGGAAGGGGTGGAGTGGGGGTATCAGTCATGCGGCCATCAGGTCAATGCACTAGTCCTCATGTGGCCCTTGTGGTCATTTGAGTCTGAGATCCCTGCCCTAGACTGTAGCCTTGATAGCTTCTCAGCGATAGTTCTTCAATGAGGCATCCAGTATCTTTTCTACGTAGGGCAACTGTCTGGAATGCAGTAAATAGGCTGCCTACCAATAAGTAGAGATGTGGTCAATATATAACACAAAGTGGTGTTCATGCTTTGGTACACACAATGTCAAAATGTTCAATACAGTTAGAATTGTAGCAGCAAAAACGTTGAGATATAAATGTTTTCAGAGTATAGATGAGACATTTGAGTTGTGTGTAGCATGAAGAAATTCCTCTCATTTAAATGATTTATGATACATTTCTCCACTTTTATTATTGTTTCCATAGCACTCGAAATGTGCTCATGGCTGTACAGGAGGTAAGCTGTGCCAGACAAATAACAAGGTGCCTACCCAGAAGAGATTAAAACATAACATGCCTTATGAGAGAATCAGAGAGTATGAGTGGAGTGGAGGAAGTGAATAAGGAAAAGTTATTTACTTGTTCCCAAAATAGAAGAACTAGGGGCCATTCAATGAAATTGGCGTGCAGCAGGTTTAAAACAAATAAAAGGAAGTTCTTCTTCACACAGCGCACAGTCAACCTGTGGAACTCCTTACCTGAGGAGGCTGTGAAGGCTAGGACTATAACAGGGTTTAAAAGAGAGCTGGATAAATTCATGGAGGCTAAGTCCATAAATGGCTATTAGCCGGGATGGGTAATGAATGGTGTCCCTAGCCTCTGTCTGTCAGAGGGGGGTGATGGATGGCAGGAGAGAGATCGCTCGATCATACCTGTTAGGTTCACTCACTCCGGGGCACCTGGCATTGGCCACTGTCGGTAGACAGGATGCTGGGCTAGATGGACCTTTGGTCTGACCCAGTATGGCCGTTCTTATGTTCTTATGTTCTTATGTCTACACTGGAATAAAATACCCCTGGTTGTCCCATGTCAGCTGTTTGGTCTTGAGCTGGAGCCCAAGCTCTGAGAGCCTGAGATCCAGCCCACCCAAACTCTGCTGCAATTTTATAGCCCCACAACTCAAACCTTGAGAGCCTGAGTCAACTGACCTGGAGTAGCCCTGGGTGTTTTATTGCAGTGTAAACATACCCAAAGAGTTCAAGCTCTATTTAGCTTAACAAAGAGACGGTTAAGGGGTGACTTGATTACAATCCAGAAGTATCTACCTGAGAAATGAATATTTAATAATGGACTCTTCAACAGAGTGAGATATCACAAATCAGAGAGGTAGCCGTGTTAGTCTGGAATAGCAGAAGTGACAAAGAGTCCTGTGGCACCTTAAAGACTAACTAAAGTATTGAAGCATAAGCTTTCGTGGGCTAATATCCACTTCTTGCATCCGACGATGCTTATGCTTCAGTACTTTAGTTAGTCTTTAAGGTGCCACAGGACTCTGTCACTTGAGATATCACACAATCCCATGACTGGAAGTTGAGACTAGGCAAATTCAGACTGGAAATAAGGTATGTATAAATTACCCTCAGTGAGGGTAACTGACATTGGAACAATTTACCAGAAGTCATGGTGGATTCTCCATCACTAACAATTTCAAGTCAAGGTTGGATATTTTTCTAAAAAATAAGCTCTAGGAATTTTGGAGGGAGGTAGTTCTATGGCCTGTGTTACACAAAAGGTCATCATCACAATGGTTCCTCCTGGACTTGGAATCTCTGAACAAGCTTTGACTAATAATGATTACCATTGTTATGCCAAAGTACCAGGTCCGGATTGTACACTGTCACGAGTATTGAAGAAAGTGAAAGTAGTGGGTGGTAAAGCAGATATTTGATTTGTTACAATTTTTATTTTACAGGCAAACTTTAAACTATAAGGCAATAAGGATTACTGCACAGAATAAACCAAAGTACTGTACTGTACCTGCTTTGTTCTACAGGGATACAATGAGCAATTGTATTCTCTCTGTGTTGTATTTCCTGCCATTATAAAAGGCCCTTTTCTTTCCCTTTTAACATTGTGGTTTGTCATTAACATCACTCCCATAAGTAGGGTTAGAATAACATCCATCTGAGGTCTATTTCTTGGTAGTGATGATTTTTGCAAGTGCTGAGCATCCAGCAGCTTCTATTGAAGTCAATGGGAATTGCTGGTTGCCCAGCACTATGGACAATCAGGCCCCATTTTAAGTACTTAAATGTGGACTGAAGACCTTAAATTTAGGGTACCCGGTTTTGCAAAAGTTGGCCTAGAGAAATTAGGACCAGTAATTCACAAGTGTAGCTCCACCAGGGTTGATTTTCCTACTGCAAGTGCAGCCCCAGGTGCTTAGACTATTTTCTGCTACAGTGTCTCTGCTTGTATCTCCATTGCAATCCTAGAGTGGCAGTTGATGTTAGAAGGAAAATAAAGTCTCAAACAGGGTATCTTGTCTGTTGAGGGGAGGTAAATAAATACATTTTTATAAAATATGGCATAGCGGTTGTTGCACTTCAAGTACAAATGGGGATGACGTATATCTTATATTGACTGATCACGGTGCTGTAATGTTTGATGTGATAAATGCAGGTATGAACGATCGTGGAATAAACTTAACAAGACAAAGATCCTTCAGGATGCCCTGGAGCGGGCTGGAAGAAAGGACCTGGCTGATAAACTTCAGTGCCTGCACTGGGGACATCAGAAGTTGAGCAGCAGAGTGGAGCTCCCTTCTGCTTTCCCCTTTCTCATCACCGTGCACAAAACCATCAACAACAAGGAAGGGCTTAAGAAAATTAACCAACTTAGTCGCAAGTATCCCTAAGGTGCTGGAGTTGAAACACTGCAGAGTAAATCTCTCTTGCACGTACACACTCAAAGTAAGGCTTCAGAGGTTATTGTTTTGTAGCACTCTGCTAGAGCTTTTCATCTTGGAGCACTTTATAAGGTTTAATTAATTAATCCTGGATCTGGAATGTAATATGATGAAATACCCACCTTCTAAGAAAACCTTGTAGGTTGCTGAAGCTGTGTAATTAATTGAAGTCATTTGTTATATTTCTTTGAGAGCCTCTTCCTCACACCTGAGCTGACACACACAGACTAGAGCTGATCAAATTATTTGTGAATTTGTTGGATTTTCCTTTATTCTCTTTTAATACTGTTTGCAGATGGGGTATGAATTGTGTAGAAAGCCACATTGCCAAAATACTGAGGAAGGGGGCCCACCTGATGGCCAGAGACAAGGTCCTCCACAGTGGTAGCCTTGGCTCCCATAGCTTCCTAGCAGTCTTCCAGGTTTGGGGTATTTTGGGGGGTAGAGTGAGCGCCCTACCCCACCCCTTGATGGGATGACGTATGGAGATCTTGGGAGGCCGGGGAGAGCTTGCAGAGGTTTCCATTCCCACAGCTCCTGCCAGGGGTTTTATTTTGAGAGGGGATGATCTGGGCCCACGTTAAGAAGTATTGAATTCACTATCCAATGAATTTAGGGGAATGGGCTGGATCAGAGCCTTCAGGGATAGGTCTACACAGCCCACAGCAGTGAGCCGCCCATTCCAGGTTGACAGACAGAGGCTTGCGGGGCTCTCTCTAGCACTCTAAAAATAGCCGTGTAGCCAGTGCTTTGAAGTTTCAGCTTGGGCTGGAGCTTAGGTCAGAAGCCAAGGGAGGTGCTGAGGGAGTTGGCTGATGTGATTGCAGCTTGGGCTGGAGCTCCAGGCCAAGCTTCAACTTCAAAGTGTTGTCTACAGAGCGATTTTTAGAGCCCTAGTGCAAGCCCAATTCGGTCAGTTTTTCAAGCCGGGCCTTAAAAACTACTGAGGATGGAGATTCCACCACCTCCCTAAGTAACCCATCCCAGTGTCTCACCACCCTCCAAGTGAAATAGTTTTTCCTAATATCCAACCTAGACCTCCCACACTGCAACTTGAGACCATTGCTCCATGTTCTGTCATCTGCCACTACTGAGAATAGCCGAGTGGCATCCTCTTTGGAACCCCCCATTCAGCGAGTTGAAGGCTGCTATTAAATCCCCCTCACTCTTCTGAAGACTGAATAAGCCCAGTTCCCTCAACCTCTCCTCATAAATCACGTGCCCCAGCTCCCTAATCATTTCGTTGTCCTCCGCTGGATTCTCTCCAATTTGTCCACATCCTTTCTGTAGTGGGGCCCCCAAATCTGGCACAATACTGCAGATGTGGCTCCACCAGTGCCAAATAGAGTGAAATAATCACGTCCCTTGATCTGCTGGCAATGCTCCTACTAATGCAGCCAAATATGCCGTTAGCCTTCTTGGCAACAAGGGCACACTGTTGACTCGTATCCAGCTTCTCATCCACTGTAATCCCCAGGTTCTCTTCTGCAGAACTTCCACTTAGCCAGTTAGTCCCCAAAGCTAGTTATCTCATCATAGAAGGCAATCAGGTTGATCAGGCATGACTTGCCCTTGGGTGAATCCATGTTGACTGTTCCTGATCACCATCCTTTCCTGCAAGTGCTTCAAATGGAGCTCCATGATTTTTCCAGGGACTGAGGTGAGGCAGACCGGTTTGTAGTTCCCTGCATTCTTCTCCTTCCCTTGTTTAAATATGGGCATTATTGCCTTTTTCCAATCGTCTGGATCCTCCCCCCGATGGCCATGAGTTTTCAAAGATAATGGCCAATGGCTCTGCAATCACATCAGCCAACTCCCTCAGCACCTCAGATGCATTAGCTCTGACCCCATGGACTGGTGCATGTACAGCTTTTCTAAACAGTCCTTCTTTCACCACTGAGGGCTGATCATCTGCTCCCCATACAGTGCTGCCCAGTGCAGCAGTCTGGGAGCTGACCTTGTCTGTAAAGACCGAGGCAAAAAAAGCATTGATTACTTTTTCTACAACATCTGTCACTAGCGTGTCTCCCCCATTCAATAAGGGTCCCCCACTTTCCTTGACCACCTTCTTGTTGCTAACATACCTGTGGAAACCCTTCTTGTTACCCTTCACATCCCTTGCTAGCTGCACTCCAATTGTGCCTTGACCTTCCTGATTATACCGCTGCATGCTCAAGCAATGTTTTTATACTCCTCCCTAGTCATCTGTCCAAGTTTCCTCTTCTTGTAGGTTTCCTTTTTGTGTTTAAGCCCACCAAAGATTCTTCTGTTAAGCCAAGCTGGTCACCTGCCCTATTTGCTATTCTTTCTGCACAGTGGGATGGTTTGTTCCTGCACCCTCAGTAAGGCTTCTTTAAAATACAGCCAGCTCTCCTGCCCTCCTTTCCCCCTGATATTAGCCTCCCAGGGGATCCTGCCCATCAGTTCCCGCCTGCACTGTTCTGTGGCTAAACTGAAGATTTCAGTTTGCTCTTAGGCTGGCACCTTTCACCAGCACTAAATTCACACAAAAATAAGGAAAATGTTAAGCTGATATGCAAATGTGTAAAATATTTTCAGAAGCCATGTCACACAGTTAAAAAAATGTAACTTCATATTTGACCACAGAAGATGGGAAAGAAAGACACAGATTTTAGCAACATCTGACATCTAACAAATACTTCCATTTTATTGTGCTACAGAATTACAAGGACTGGTGTTATATTTAGTACAACACCCACATCAGCGTCCTCCTTCTAAAGATTTAAAGTTTTCTAAATGTTCAATTAGGGCCTCCATCTCTGCAGATTCCAACAACCTGTTGATTAGCTCATCCAGTGCCCCCTCACCACAGATAAATTCCTATAAAATGAAAGAGAGACGCATGAATGATTAGTATAGAGCAGTATTTTTTGAATGCTGATCAATCAAGAAAAATTCCTGGAATATATTTGCATGGATCCAGTTCTTTATGCATCAACCCATCAATTTTGCATTACTCCCCTGGTGTGACATCAGTTTTGGAAATGCGTCAGTCGAAGGCATGCTGCTGAAGAACAGCATACGGTACAGAGCATCTTCTTGGCAATAACAAAAGGAAATACTGGCAACATCTTGCATCTGTCAAACCCCATTGCCTAAAAGAAGTTAATTAATCTAGCAAGAATGGGTGAGATGTAGGATATTGTAATGAATAATGACCAAATTCTGATACCCTTACTCATGCTGAGTTGCAGCTTACTCACAAGAAGGTCCATTGACTTCAGTAGGACAATTTGTGGCGTACGGGACTATTCAATGTGAGTAAAGGTATCAGAACAGGATCCTAAAAAATTAGATGAACAAAAAAATAATCTAAATGGTCATAAGATCTTATTTATCGACTCTTGTCTGATTCTCCCCGACACTGTTATTTTTGTAATGATCCTCACTTGCATGTCACATCATAACGTACTGTAAATATTTGAGGGTAGGGATCTGTACTACTTTGTGTTCTCTAAGGTGCATAGCTCATTGTTCAGCACAATTAAGTACCTGCTATTTGCTCTGTGACTGCAATAATATTAAATCTTAAACCTGAGTAATAAAATTTAAGTCTAATCCTAAAATGTAAATCCAAATTATAGAACAAACTCAATCTTGAAACCCACCCCAAGAGTTAAAAACCAATCCAAAATGTACTAGCAGGCCATCTGTTTTTTAATTTTTAAACAAACTTCTTCTTCTTACTTTTTTACCCTTCATATATCAGGCATGTCAAGTCTAGTCCTCCCTGGTTTGGTGAAGGACTCACTGAATGTCTCAGGTGAGGACTGTGTGCTTTATCAGGCCTTCTTTATACAATAGAGAAACAAAAAACAAAAGCATGGAGCTAGTGATTTTTTTTCTTTTGTATCTCACCTTTAATAATATATCACAAAGGATGGAAAGAGAGATATAGGCTTTCCCAACCTCTAATGATGTTCAGTGGTTAGTGGCATTGAATGGTACTTCACAATTTATGTCCAATCTTAGCTTCTTGACAAATGTAGTAATTACTTTCACAAGATTAACTCTGGCTAGTGATGTAATAAGAATTGATATAGGTATACACACACAGTCTCTTCTGAGAAGATTTCACACATACTATCATAAACATAACTACCTTGATATTGCGGACGTCACATGAGATCCTGTGGTCAGTGACTCTGTCCTGGGTGAAGTTATAGGTACGAATTCTCTCTGACTGGGCTCTTGTCCCTATCTGTATAACAAAAACAACAACTTCTATTTTTTTTATGGGGGGGGGAGAGTTAATAACAAAAACCCTTCAAAAGCAGCATGTGAACACCCTTAAACTGGGTTGAAATAGATCAACCTGTTCAGTAGATACATTCAGTACTTAAACACACAGATTATTAATCTGATAACTGCCTCTTACACATTTTGGTCTACTGTATAAATATAAATTTTACCAAGGTTTGACGACATCCCCCCTGCCTATTACTTCATTGGCTTTGTAATGATAACAGGAGTTAAAAAATAGTTTAAGACGCCAAAGTTGTCACTAATGCCAGCAAATATGTCTACACGCACATTAGGTCAACCAAGTAAGAAGAAGCTACTTTTACAGTCAGTCTTCAGAGTAGAACTATATAATTGGAACAATCAGTACATACAATCAGTACATGCTTTCATTAACAGCCTGATCCTGCAAAAATTTATGCAGGTGAGTAATTTCACATGTAAATCACCTCCTGCACCTTGCATAGTTACTCATGTGCATATGTGTTTAAAGGAGTGGGCTTCACTTAGTATCCACTGACTTTGATGGGCACTTGACATGGCCAGAATTTGAAAAGTATTTAGGCACCTAAATAGACACAAAGGTGCCTATTTAGGTGTTTTGACATCCTGAAATTCCAATAGATGCCTAGTCACTTAAACTTTTGAAAATCCCACTAGTCGCCTATCTGCATCTTTAAGTGCCTAAATACCTTTTAAATTCTGGCCCTTGGTCACTAAAGAAAATACAATTACTTATAACTTTTGCTGGCAAAGAAAGCCACGGTTGGACTAGTTGAGCAGTTTCCGTCATAACCATCCATTTCTAAAGAACACTCAAACTTTCGGAGTAAGCATTTTTTTCAGCTGAAATGTCCCACAGTTGATCTCAGCTCAAAGATGCATTTGGGGGCGTTTTGAGAAGAATGATGTAGAGCTGCTCTTCAGTATCACAAGACTGAAAATATTTTCCCATTTTAAAAGTGAGAAGCCACTAGCTGATGCCAGCTCACTGTTTAAATCTCCCATTCTGACTGGCTACTGTCTTTACAGGGCAAGTAACTTTGCTTGGGACTCCCACAGTCCTAGCTAGCTGAATCTGTAGGGCTGCAAGTCCAACTAATGATCATTAAAGTGGCACTTCTAATTACATAATCAGCAAACTCAAAATGTACTCCCTATAACACAGGGATGGCGAAGGAGCCATACTAGAGTATGGCTCAGAAAAATGAACACAGGCGAAGGAATAAACAAAGTATTTGTGATATTGTGTGTCCTCTAGTGGTGACAAGATGGAGCTACAAACAAAGCTGAAAGTTTCAAAACTGAATTTCAAGTACAGTAGACTCTCGATTATCCAGGATTGGATTAACCAGGATGTGGATTAACCAGGATGGCAAAAAAAATATGCGGAACTCACAGGGCCGGCTCTGGCTTTGCTGCTGCACCAAGCACACACACCAAAAACCCCCACCAGGCCGCAGGGTACCCAGTGAACCAACACCCCCTCTCCCTGGCTGGTGAACCAACCCAGATAATAACCATCCATATTTCCTATGGATGGTGATTATCTGGGATTTTATTAACCAGAATTATTTTTTCCCTATCATCCTGGATAATCGAGAGTCTACTGTAGTTTTTGTTTATTTTTTTTAAATGGAGGGTGAGACATTGAAAAGTGCCTAGGGAAATAGGTGCAAAGATTCCATTTTAAATCAACAGAAATTGGGTGCCTAACTCACCCAGGATATTTTGAAAATCTCACTTGCAGCCACATTTATATTTCCAAACAAGAAATTGATTTAATGCATTGTGAAACATTAAGGGTGGAGGGGTCCAATTCCCATTCATTTTATTTGGAAGTCCACATCCAAATCCCGTAGGTAGCTTTGAAAAATCTCAGCCTAAATTCCAAACAAGAGATAAAGGTTTCATCAGCTGTAGTGACTGAGTTAATTTAAATGCAATGCAGTTAGTGGTTAAATAACTGACTTGGAAGTTTGTAAGTACTGAAGCTTTTTTTTAAATTGCTTCTGGCCACTGAAGTTCATGTTGTAAAGAGCAAAATGCTCAGAGCAAGAGATAAGAACTGTGTTGTACAAGGGGGAAAACAACCTTACAACTTAAATAAGCTAGCCTGAACTGAAGTTAACTTCAGTTAATTACAAGTTAATCAATTGTTTCTTCCTCGATAGGTTGGCTAAACTTCCAAAAACATAATAAATGATCATATTGCTCTACAGTGGCAAGATTTTTGGTATAAAGAATATTCTTATTTTTCTCCCACCACTGCAGGATCCTAGCAATTACTATATTTTAGAATTGGATTCAGAATGTGACTACCAAAACTCTTTGGACCGGATTCTCATTTACACAAAATCCTTTATATTACTTGTTAGTGTAAAAGAGCATTAAAGTGAGTGTAAGTCACATGCAGTTCTGAAGTTGGATTTGGTTAATTATATTCACATTAAGGGCCACGTACATTGCCAAAGCAATGTAAACTGGCCTCGATGGTCATTAGGGGTCTGATTCTAATATACATTTACAAGCACATACTTTCCTTTTCCTACATCAGTCTGTACACTCCTCCCCCAGTGCCCACACACACAAAAAGGGGGAGATTATTGTTGCTAACCCTGAAAGCTCAAAGCTATGGCATAATGTCATCTCCAAGTTTCAATAAGGAAAACATGTTCTCACCTGCAGTTTTCTAGCATTCTGCTTTTGGCTGAAGTCTTTCTCAATGATTTGCTGATACAACCTGCTTTTCAGTGTCCGCATTGCTATTTCCCTGTTCAGTTGCTGTGATCGCTCCTGCTGACACTCTACTGTTAGTCCTGTGTAGAATTCAAGAGAACACTGATTAAAGACCCATTATAACAAACAGGATTAATCCTAAAACATTGGTCAAATGAAACCTTTCAGACCTCCTGCTCTTACTTTAAGGACCTGTTCAGACTAAGATAAAAGGTGTATTTTTAAAACATTTTAGTTAGCTTTAGATTTAGTTTTAGAATTGTAATGTAAACGGAACAAGTTTTAACATGGCTGGTAGAGGTGAACTTGAGGGTTTTTTTAAATTGAGGTTTATTGGACCATTTTTAATTAGGGTGCTGCATCTGGGAGCCCAGGGTTCATCTAAACCAGCTAACGTGTTAAAATATAATTTGCCCTGTATACACTAGGGTGTTTAAAATAATAATATAGGGTTACATTGTGTGTGTGTGTATCTATAGATAGCTATAACAATAATTATACAGCACTTTTCATTGACAGATCTCAAAGGACTTTACACAAGGAGATTATTTCAGTCCTTTGTTTACATAGGACCTGATGCTGCAAATGGTACCCTCAATTGTCACTAACGTTAAAGAGATACGGGTCTTCAGTTTTCAGGAGTTATTTACATCTTTCACCGATGTCCCTGTCTCACCCCAAAGTGTGGTCCATTTATTAAGTTTGTCACATTGTACAGGTAAAATTGACCATGCATTTTTTTACATAAATGAACACACTCCCCTGCAAAAAACGAGAAGGGCCACCTGACTTTCTCTGTATTGGTTACAGTCCTGCCAGCTGTTCGGTGCAGACAAACCCCAGTGCCTGAAGTGAAGCAGCATGCAGGATCAGAGTCTTGGATTTTGGGATCTAGGTTGCGAGCAGAGGTGAAAGTAAGCCGGTATGCCCCGGTACAGCGTACCGGCAAGAGCCGATGCGCTGTACCGGGGCGGATCAGCTTCCCCAGGTGCAATTTAAAGGGCCTGGGGCTCCCAGCAGCTGCCAGAGCGGGAGCCTCTACTGCCCGGGCCCTTTAAACTGCTGCGGGAGTCCGGGGGAGGCTGCGGCGGGGCTCTGGCGGCAGCGTAAAGGGCCCGGGGCTGTAGCGACGCACTAGGCTCTTTAAATAGCTCTTGCAGCCCCACCACAGCCTCCCCAGGGCTCCGGCAACGGGGCTCCGCGGGGACGGGAGCCCTGTTGCCGGAACCTTAAGGAAGTGGCAGTGGGGCTCCAAGAGCTATTTAAAGAGCCCGCTACCACCTCAGGTCCTTTAAACAGCCCCTGGAGGCGGGGGGGGGGGGGGCAGAGGAGGAAGAGGAGGCCCCTTACCGGTATGGGGGCTGGGCTGGGGCTGGCTCTGACCCCTATAACCCCGCCCCTTCCGCCCGAGGCCACACCCCTTCCGGGGGTCACAGCGGGCCCCTGCCAAGCCCCCGTACCGGTAAGAAAGTTAATTTACTTTCACCCCTGGTTGCGAGTATCTATGTACTAAAAGGCAAAGGTTAAAAATACAAAATCCCAAACACACTTACCAGTGGGAATATGAACTATTCTCACAGCACTGTCCGTTGTGTTAACATGTTGCCCTCCTGCACCTTTGGCCCTAAAAGTATCTATACGCAGATCCTTAGGATACACTTTAATATCTACCTAGAGTCAAAGAAAATTAAGTTACCACCTGCTCATAACCGTTTAGGAGACACTATCCGTTTAAAAATACCACCTCTGTCCAAAATTTGCTTGGTTAGGTTACTCTAACTGAAAGAAATTTGTGAACAAACAATATTTCTGTTATTTTCAATTTGTTTACTCTGTGCCTTTGATAATTTGTGTGGAGTCAGTTCCCCTGTTTGTGCAAAATGTTTCACATAGCAACAGGGGAGAGAAAAATCATTATAGAAGAGGAAAACGTTATCGTAAAACCACAACAACTGGCAGGGAGACTCAGAAGCAGATGGACACAGTACTCCAGTTGAGATAATCAGCGCGGAGCAGAGCAGAAGAATTACTTCTCATGTCTTGCTTTTAACACTCCTGCTAATACATCCCAGAATAATCGGGGGGGTTTTGCAACGTTACGCTGTTCACTCATATTTAGCTTGCGATCCTTTATGATCACCAGATCCCTTTCTGCAGTACTCCTTCCTAGGCAGTCATTTCCCATTTTGTATGTGTACAATTGATTGTTTCTTCCTAAGTGGAGTTCTTTGCATTTGTCCTTATTGAATTTCATCCTATTTATTTCAGACCATTTCTCCAGATCATTTTGAATTTTAATCCTATCTTCCAAAGCACTTGCAATCCCTGCCAGCTTGATATTACCTGCAAACTTTATAAGTGTACTCTCCATGCCATTATCTAAATCACTGATGAAAATATTGAACAAAACTGGGCCTAGAACCAATCCCTGCAGGACCCCACTCAATATGCCCCTCCAGCTTGACTGTGAAACACAGATAACTCTCTGAGAATGGTTTTTCAACCAGTTATGCACCTACGGTACAGTAGCTCCATATAGGCTGTATCTCCCTAGTTTGTTTATGACAAGGTCATGCGAGTAGCGAAAGCCTTATTAAAGTCAAGATATACCCTATCTACCATTTCCCCCCATCTACAAGCTTGTTACCCTCTGAAAAAAAGCTCTTAGTTTGGTTTGCTATGATTTGTTCTTGATAAATCCATGTGGACTGTTACTTATAACTTTTATTTTCTTCTAGATGTTTGCAAAATTATAGGTTGGTTATTTGCTCCATTATCTTTCTGGGTACTGAAGTAAAGCTGACTGGTCTGTATCCTTATGCCCTTGAATTCCACTGTACCTCAGGCAATAGCGGATTTCTAGAAAGTTGCTTTTGAGAATCTAGTAAAGTTTGTAGGGAATAATTTAGCCAGGTGCTGAGTCAAAAGTCACAGCCTTGCACAGGATAAAAGCTTGTGTATCCTTTGCTTGGACTTAACAATACAAGTTGGCACCAATAAAATAATAGCAGTAATTTGGCCTATTCCTTGGGGGTTCGCTTTAAATATAACACGTTCAAATGCCAAAAAGAAAAGCCAGGAAGACACTTCAATTTTACTCTGATTCAAGGCTAGTTTACCTCTTCTGGCTGAGGTAGGACAACAACTGACATGGTCCCAGTGTGAATACGCTGCATTCTTGACGATAGGCCAGTCTCAGGAATTCGCTGAACTCTGTGAGTCCCTCCTTCATATTTCAAATACCTGTAGACACTGTCTCCCGAAATATGAGCAGCTGCATGGTGCAATCCACCTTTAAAGACAAATATTGCATAAGAGGTGCAGTCCAAGGACACAGCTTTAACTTAGTCTTGTTGGCAGAAGGAACAGGACATTATCATACCAATCTCGGTGGGCGTGTAATTCAGAATGTCAAAGGTCCAACATTTGTAATCTGCATAATTCTGGTACATCTCAAACATTTCTTTGGTGAACTGTTGGCAAATGTCACCTAAAAATTAAATATTTAGACAGCACAACATGAAATATAAGTTCACAGACTCGTCCCTGAAAATTACCAATTGTTAGCATTAGCAGTAACTCTGAAGATCCTTGTCATTGGAGATAGTGCTTTATGCAGATAAATTAATACTCATTTCTACAAAGTACCATGTTACACTATTAAAATGTAAGAGAAACAACTGAAGCCTTGTAAACCTGGATCAGGGTTTGGAGTAACCTTTATTTGTGATGACTTTGCTGACCTCCAGTGGTTCTGCCGGATGTCACCTCTAATATAACATCACTTTCATCATGTTTCTCTCTTGGCACTAAACTCTGGAAAAGCTGAAAAGAAAAAATATCACAGTTGCATCAGTCTGAACACGCACAAAATGCAAATCAGGTAGTTAGGAGTGCAAATTGCCCAGTCTGTGTTGTAGTCTGAGCTTCCTGGCATGCAAAGGTGAGATTTTGGTGTGTTAAAGGAGGCTAACTGAAAATTTGACTCCACAATGCCAAGCATGAGACCACCAAATCAGCTACTGCAGCCTCCCTTGTGAATATAATGATATTAGCCAGTGTATTATTTATACTGGCACTGACCTTATTTTTCAGAAGATTCTATTTCATACAATCAGATTATCTTTATTTTCTAAAATACACACTTGATTCACAACATAAAGCCTTCCATTGGATTTCTTTCTACATCTCTTATTCTAATTATTTTCACACACTGGTCTCATTCAACTGAAGAAAATGACAAAGGATTGAAAGTTTCACAAGGATAAAGCTTTTCAAGACATCTCTGGACCCTCTCTGCTGACATGAACAACTGGCGGAACCCCATGGCATGTCTTCGTAGGATAGTAGTTCACTGTGTTACAGACTTTTCAATGACAGCAAACAAACAAGCACAAATACAAAGTGTCTAAAAGAAAGGGCTTCTAAGGTGCATTTGTCAGTAGAGAAACTTTCTAACAGTGAACATTTTCAGGTCTGTTCCAATGAGAAAACAGAAGCTAGACCTGTTTCATTAACAAAAAGTGTTATAGTCTGCTGCTAAGAAAATCTGGCCTGGAACAATAAAATTGCATGGCTGTGTGCAGACCTGTAAATGAAGATGTCAGGAGATGTTCATCTTAAAGACTCTGTACCTTCACCTCTAGCTCACCTTTTTGCAAAATATGTTGATTTTTTCGTTAATGATTTCCTTCTCTTCTAAAGCAAGTTCTAGCATCTGTTTCTCATCTCTGCCGTCTAGCTCTAAATTACGATAGAAATAAATGTTAACCAATCTTATTTACTTTAGAGAAAATTGTAATACAAATGCCAAATTACACCTATGAAAACAGATAACAGTTTCCATTGCAGGGAATTGCTTATTCTCAGCATAAAATACCAAATAAAGACAGACGCATACGATGATGTACATTACTAATTAAATGTTCAGATCTTCAGGAGCCCTGGATGGCTTGGGAGACTGGAAATGGGGCACACAGGATTTTACCTCTATGTCTCCAGTTCGAACTTAGCCAAAGTCAGTAGCAGCTAAAAATCATTCCCTAAGCCACAACTCTTCACTGGCCTCTGTGAAACAAATTGATAATCTGATTCCTACTAAAACTAATCACTGTTTACACTAATTTGCAAACTTGGGCTATGGACTGGATGGGCAGGGATTCAGAACTATCCCCTTAATGAGAATGAATGGGGTCCCAAAACATCAGGATTGTGTGTTTGTTTTTAAAAGTAAATTTATGGTGGATCAACCACCCCGGAGACCAACATCCTCTATTTTGCCAGAGGAAGAGCAAGGGCAGTGGCAGTCTAAGCTTTCCCACCAATATATGTCATCCTTGATCTACTGGCACCACTAAGGCCTAGTCTACACTACAGAGTTAGGTCGATGTAAGGCATCTTACATTAACCTAATTATGTCGGTGTACACGCTACAGCCTTGCTCCCGCTGATGGAAGTGCCCTGTTTCACCGACATCACAACTCCACCTCCGCAAGAGGTGTAGGGCTTATGTTGGTGTAGTGAGGACGATGCAGTGTAGACACTGTGTAGACACTGCATCCCTTACATCAGCTTTTGGCTGCCATTCTAAGTTCCCCCTGCTCTACATTCTGTTGTCTCTCGCTACTAATTTACTACCCATTAGTGTATGTAGTACTATCAGTGGCTGTTTTCCTTACTTAGCGTACCTTACACGGTATACCCATTTGTTTATTTCACTCCACATAAGAGTTCTCAAATATCTTCAGGGAACTAGTATTTCACATAAGGTTAAATTGAAGCATGACAATTCAGGGCCTGGGGTTGAGCATCTCCAAAGAGATGTGCAAAGTCCATAACTGAATAGATGTCAATGAACCAAACACCAAAATTCAAATTTAAATGACAATGTCAAATCTGACATGGACTATTAATCAGGTCCCATACCCAAATAAATTAGTCTTATCTAAAATATGTCCCTAAGAAGAAAACTGTCATTAGCCCTATGAAACAAGGGCTTAAAAACAGAGCTTTCTAGAATATTTTAGCTAAAGACCGTATTCACGTGACTTTGAATGTGTAATGTACATGCCACGGGACTGCTCTGCAAATTTGGTCACTGAGTCCTCGAGTAGGTGTGGTGGGGCTCAAGCAGAACAAAATGGGGAGGATCTAGAAAGCTTTAACAGGGACATGGAGAACCCCCAGGAAAATGTGTCTAGCATATTGCTCCCTGAGTGACTTGTTTCAAATTCTGAGTAGTAAGGCGCATCATAAAAAACAGCTGCTTTGCATAAACAGATGTATTTTACTTACCTCTACACATGGATCCTATCTCTTGAACTTCTCTTTCTGCCTCTTGTATTTCTTGAAATGCAGTGACAAGGGTGGATAAGTGCGTATGTCTTCTGCTCAGAGTACTTCGATCATACTCATTCATTGAGCCACTATTTAGCAACTGGCCAACCCGCTGGTATTCTCCTTTTAAGGTCTCTAGATATTTTTCCACAGCTTCATGCTTCCACAGTGCTCTAAAATCCTGATGATATCTCCTTGACCAATCATTACATGACAAAGTAGGTTTAACTATAGTCAATAAATAATTGCACCTAAAGATAGATAGTTCCATCATGTGACCTATCCCCTTAACAAGGGGAGAGCAGTGATGGTGATAGCGATGGAAACAATTAGCAAGCAGACTTCTAAAAAGCCCAATGCCATGGTAAGGTTTCATCTCAGCTTTTACTTTTCAGCACCTGAAATTTAAAGCAGATACAATATGGGCCACTTTTTCATTGGCCTTTTTCAAAAAATGTGTATTTTAAAATGCTAAATAGGGACCAAAACCCGCTCTTAGTTGCATCAGTGTAAATCTAGTAATGCCATTCCGCCTTAGATGGAACTATCCCAGATTTAGGTCTGGACCACCCTCGAAACTTTTACTGGCATAGCTATGTTGTGTAGCATTGTTAAGAAAGTCACACCCCAATTAACATAGCTATGCTGGCAAAAACTGAAGCACAGACACAGTTACACTGGCAAAAGAGACCTTTTGCCGGGATAGCTTATTTGATTTGGGGAACTGGTTTAAGCTATTATACTGGCAAAAGAATTTTCTTGCTGGTATAAGCTGCATCTACAGTTGAGTGTGTGTGGAGAGGGGAAACAGGTTGCCTGCATAGCTCTGCCAATATATCTATACCAGCAAACCCTTTCTAGTGTAGGCAAGCCCTTACACTATACTATTGCAGGTGTGGCCAACCTTTGGCTCTGGAGTGACATGCGGCTCTTGAGAAGTTAATATGCAGCTCCTTGTATAGGCACCGACTCCAGGGCTGGAGCTACAGATGCCAACTTTACAACACCAGGTGCTGGCCGCTGCTTCCCGCAGCCCCTGTTGGACCAGGACAGCGAACCGCAGCCAGTGGGAGCCGCAGTCGGCAAAACGGCAGGTAAACAAAGCAGCGGGGCCCGCTAAGGGTGCTTACCCTGTGGTCCCACACGCCAACGTTGCCAATCCCTGAACTAACAAAATCGTTTTTCAAAACACTGGTTCAAGAGAGGTCATTATTTTTGAAAGGGTAGCACTGTACATCATTTTTAAAAGTGTCTTGATCCTGAACTGCAACACATTTAAGGCAAAAGCTGCATGCATTTTTGGATGATATTTCAAAAGATGCAGGTAATTCCATTTTAGGAGGGGAAAACTCAAGCTTCTATTAACTTGTTTGCAAAAGTTTTAGGGTTTCTTGCCAACAAAATATCCTTTAGGAATGGATTAAGTCAAGTGGAAATTCCATGAAGTTCCTTGTGGAGTTTCCTCTGCATCTTCTCCGCAACAAGGAGAAGTTTTGAGTTTGTGGAGGGAGTAAGAGATGCTGCCTGGAAACCAACATAAAGAGCATCCTAGATAATTATAACCGCTGCAGTGGATTATAGGGGAAGAGATCCCATCTCAGATAATCACATGCTAGGACTTTTCAGAGAAAGATATCTGAAGAATTGCACTGCCTGAAGTGACAGGGTTTAGAGAGCAATAGGATGACAGGGAAACTCCCTCTCCACCCTGCCTCAAGAAAGGAGGAAGAAGAAATAGTCACCATCTCACTACAGAATAACTGTGAAGGACAAGGTCCTTGTATTTATTTCTGAAGGCCCAATTCTTTAGCGCCTTGCACCATGTGTCAGTATTTACATCTGTGAAAAATCCTATCATTCTGCTATGGTAACATTTTACACCCACTTCTCAGAGGAGTGATGACACAAAGTGCAAGACTCAGAGAATGAGGGAAGGAATCTTCCCCCGCAACAGTCAAAATTCTCAAGACTGTTACAAAAGACCATGAGCTATGTTTTAAATAAATTCCATACTATTTATACTAATCTCAGTGGGAGTTCTGTGTCTCATCTTCTATTTTTCGAACTCATGGAGACAGAAATATTTTTACAATTATTCAGGGTCATTTTCTTTTAACACCTCAGACACCGATGTGGGCAAGAAGATATATGCCATATATGTCACAGCCTGCCAGTTGTAATTTCTTGATATCATGGTTTCTTTTGGGCCAGTAGCAGATATTTTTTGTTCACCTTCAGGCCTTTTATTAACATGTCACTATAAGTCTCTAATTCCATCCACTCCGTCAGTGAGCATATTATTTACTATTGTGGCAAGAAGCGGAGTCTTTCAAATTGTTGACCTAACTGTCAGTGTCACAGGCATCGAAGGAATCAGGAAGAATTCCTTTGTACCTCCCACTATTCATGAGCTGGCTAGGTCCTGCCTAGCCCCTGATGCAAATTATAGTAACCCGAGGGCTGCTCTAATTTATACTTGGCTGCTGATAGCCCCAAGGGATTGTTTTGGTGACTGTGAAGCGCCATAGCAGAGACTACATGTCTTTTTCCTTGCCCATATCTTGACAGGCTTCTGTCAGAACAATGCACAATCAGGCCAGTCATCTACAGCCTGGACTTAATTGCACAGCCCCAAATTCAGACTTCACTTAAAAAGATGCAATTCCTTGATGTCAATAGAGGGCTTGGCTACACTTACAGCTGTAGAGTGCTTTGGGTTAAACCAGCCTTCGGAGAGCGCACTAGGGAAAGTGCTCCAGTCTGTCCACACTGACAGCTGCAGGTGCGCTGGCATGGCAACATTTGCAGCACTTGCGGCAGCATTGGGAGTGGTGCAATATGGGCAGCTATCACAGCATTCAGATAGCTGCAAAATGCTTTTCAAATGAGAGGGGTGGGGTGGAGTGTGTTGGGTGTATGTGGGGGGAGAGAGAGAGAGTGGGTTTTTGGAGTGCTGAGAGTGTGTCAGCACGCTATCTTGTAAGTTCAGACCCCCCTGCCTCTCACTCACTCACTCAGTAAATGTTTGCTTTGCCCATTGCAGATAAGCAGCCGCTGTCTGAAACGGAGCTCTGAAAAGGCACTTCCGCATTCCTGCGGCGATTTCACAACAAAGGGAAGAGTGACCACTTGATTTAAGGGTAACAAGAGTCCTGTGGCACCTTAAAGACTAACTAAAGTATTGAAGCATAAGCTTTCGTGGGCTAATACCCACTTCGTCGGATGCAAGCAGTGGAAGTGTCCAGGGGCAGGTATAGATAAGTAGGCAAGAACCAGGTAGGAGGTAACAAGGTTAGTCCAATCAGCCTCAACCAGCTTGTTATCTCACTTGATTTAAGGGAATTATGGGGCATTTCCAGAGGTCAGAGTGCAGTAATGTAACTCCTCGACCCAACTGACACTGAAGCATCTCACCCAATACGCAACAGCTGTTAATCCTCTCAGGGAGATGGGAGTACCAGGAGCACTCCAGCCAGGGAGTCAGAGCGCTCTACATGCCTTGCCAGTGTAGACAGGGAATAAGGTAGAGCACACTGGGAGACTTTATTGTGTTATAAAGTGCCAGTGTAGCCCAGCCCAGAGTTTCACCTGCTTATGCCAGGTCAATCTGGTCCACAATTTTCTATGTTTACTCAATTAACCGCATTATAAAAACAATATGAAATACTACTAAAAGAGTCAGAGTATCTGATGTTCTGAAAAGAAGAACTCAATAATTCTTTGTAATACAGCCTCACCTGAGCTCTTTGGA
This sequence comes from Sternotherus odoratus, assembly GCA_032164245.1. Taxonomy (NCBI): domain Eukaryota; kingdom Metazoa; phylum Chordata; order Testudines; family Kinosternidae; genus Sternotherus; species Sternotherus odoratus. The sequence goes on from JAVMKO010000001.1 coordinate 248,827,329, forward strand.
AATGAAAAAAACAAAAAAGGTTATTTTATGATGCCTAAACTACTGCATGGTTCAGACAAACTGGGCAGGTGCACTATCTAGAAGTAGAGGTAACAAAGTCCTGTGGCACCTTGTTACCTCTGCTATTCCAGACTAACACGGCTACCTCTCTGATTCTAACTAGAAGTAATTACACACAAAGTATTATTGTCCTTTTAAATAGACATGGTCAGATCAAATTTGTCCCAAAATGTAAGTATTTCAAAATCAAACTTTTACAAAACTTATGGCCAATACACTTATTTCTATTAACTTTTTACAAATTTGAATTAAAGCTGTTTTTTTTTAAACAAATAAACATTCTCCTGCAATGTTTGCAACCAAAACACTGCAGGCTTGTAGTTAATGCATCAGAACCTGATGGTGAAAAAACTGAGATTGGACAGTGAAAATATACTAGTCAATCAGAAAGCTAATAAAAAACAAAGCAAAAAATAAATTAGGTTTTAAAATGTTTTTCAGTTTTAATAATGAAAGGCACTATTAATAACAGGAAAAAAATGTAATTCTTAAAAATATTAGTTTTAACTTGATGGTTTTAGGGAAGGTTCATTTATTTCAACTTGAATAATAACTTAAAACACGCCTAACCAAGGCTTTAGGTGCCCTAACACACCATTAACAATACAATTAAATCTCATCAGCATTAAAGTGATCAAGTTAGCAGGAATTCAACCAGCTAACTACTCTCTTCCACTCCTTCATCATTATAGGAACAATATATTTGTAAAGCTAAAAAATATATTTGTAAAGTTAAAATCACTATCTAACTGAAATCCCAGATGTAGTTACAGTTAATTTTAGGTTGCTATTCTTTTTCCAATTAACCCCTTTGCTCTTTATTCTCCATGCCACCTTCCATGCAGCAGCTCTCTTCCTAGGGCTAACATCCCAGCACTACTAGAGGTGATGATAGCTTCGGAACCAGCGATCCCCCTCGAGGAGTATTTTACCAACAAAAAATGGTAGCACCGAATTTGAAAATAAACTTGCCCAGAGGAGAACAGACGGAGACAGTACCTTATATCAGGCAGCCATTACAGAGAGGAAGAGAAAGACTCCAAAGGAACTACCACTCCCAGTATCCTTGCTGAGCACTACAGCTCCCAGAATGCCTCGGTCACCGAGCTGTTAACCCTTTTTTTCATTAAAAGCCAGAAAGGAAACATACTCATATATGGAGAATATGCAATTTCCAAAAATATTATTTATGTTTATTATGATGTACTTATTATTGTATTTTATTGTGGCAGTGAACAAAAGCCCCCAGGCAAGGACCTTATTGTGTAGCAGCTGGCACAAAAATATAAATAAATCATTTGTGTAGAATTCAATATTGCCAAATGCAGCTATTAAAAAAACATGAGCCAGGGCCTTAAAAACCATGAGATTATTCTTTGAAAATGCATGATTTTTAGTTAATCAATTTCAAGTTTTTATTTGACTTGTTGATTTATGGGGACTGCAGGTCAGGAATTTTTTGAGTAAACGTTTTTTCCATCAGAAAATGCCAGTTCTGGGAAGGGATTCAGCATGCATTTGTTTCTCTCAGAATTTATCCTCTTAACCCTACACTCATCAGAAAATGCATTAGAAATTGATGATTTTAAATAATTGAATTATCTTCTTGCATTAAAATATGATTTAATGCTTAACATTTTGGACAGGTAAATAACAGTTATTAAATTATATGAAAGTCACAAACAGCTCATGCACTCAAATGTATAAATTACTAAACTAGCTTAAAAATCAGAAGTAACTCCAACAAAAATTACATCAGTTTCAGTGACAGCCAACAACAGTTATTACATCTAAAGATAGTAAACCTTTGATTAAAAGCAAACATGAGTCATTTATTATTAAGCCTGGTTGACAAGGGGAGAGTAGTATAAAAAGGGTAAACACTTTCTTTATGTAATATAGATAAAGATGCCAGAACATATTTAATAAATAGAATCATAGAATATTAGGGTTGGAAGGGACCTCTGGAGGTCATCTAGTCCAACCCCCTGCTCAAAGCAGGACCAATCCCCAACTAAATCATCCCAGCCAGGGCTTTGTCAAGCCTGATTTTAAAAACCTCTAAGGAAGGTGAATCTACCATGTCCCTAGGTAACCCATTCCAATGCTTCACCACCCTCCTAGTGAAAAAGTTTTTCCTAATATCCAATCTAAACCTTCCCAACTGCAACTTGAGACCATTACTCCTTGTTCTGTCATCAGGTACCACTGAGAACAGTCTAGATCCATCCTCTTTAGAACCCCCTTTCAGGTAGTTGAAAGCAGCTATCAAATCTCCCCTCAGTCTTCTCTTCTGTAGACTAAATAATCCCAGTTCTCTCAGCCTCTCCTCATAAATCACACGCTCCAGGCTCCTAATAATTTTTGTTGCCCTTCACTGGACTCTTTCCAATTTTTCCACATGCTTCTTGTAGTGTGGGCCCCAAAACTGGACACAGTACTCCAGATGAGGCCTCACCAATGTTGAATAGAGGGGAACAATCACATCCCTCGATCTGCTGGCAATGCCCCTACTTATACAGCCCAAAATGCCATTAGCCTTCTTGGCAACAAGGGCACACTGTTGACTCATATCCAGCTTCCCGTCCACTGTAACCCCTAGGTCCTTTTCTGCAGAACTGCTGCCTAGCCATTCAGTCCCTAATCTGTAGCAGTGCAATTATATATGGTGTCAATTAATTTTTCCAAAGGCATTCATGAGCCCCAATTACTGTAAATGGAAATTAGACATACTAAAAGAAACATAGATCTCTGTATGCTTGTATGCCTTATAGCAATAGTCCCCAGACTTTTCAGGGTTGCATCCCCTTTACTGTTGTCCATGTCCCCCCAGGAGCGAGGTTCAAGAGCAAGGCCGCAGCTCCCAGTGGGGAGACACAGACAAGGTTAAGGGGGCTGGGGCCCCAGCTGGGAGTGGGTTTGGGGCCGGAAGCTGGGCAGGACTGGGAATGGAGCCGCTGCCAGGGGCCAAGGCTATGGGTGTGGGGGAGAAAGGAGCGGGGACGGGATTGGGGACAGAAGCAGAGCCATGTAGGGTGACCAGATGTCCCAATTTTATAGGGACAGTCCCGATTTTTGGGTCTTTTTCTTATATAGACTCCTATTACCCCCCACCCGCTGTCCTGATTTTTCACATTTGCTGTCTCGTCACTCTTGGCTGGGATCCAAGGCTGGGGCTCAGGTAGGGCAGGAGCTGGGAGCGGAGACACAGCCAGGCCACGGTCGCAGCGAGGCAGGGCTGGGTGGCGCTCCCTCCCCTGTCCCCCGGGGGGCTGGCCGAGGCCCTGCCATGCCCCCCCCCCCCGAATGTTCCTTTGTGCCTCCCTGTGAGGTGCACCCCAGTTTCGGGCCAGTGCCTTACAATCTCAATGAATTAGAGAACCCTTTCTTTCTGCTGTTGTCTAGACACTGACATAAAGAGTTGTCTCAAAACCTGTTCCGACTTGGTGGACTTCTCGTCCACCGCTGAGTCTGACCCCCTTGACATCAGTGAGGCTCAATGCAAACACAGGCATACAGCCATACTTCATTATTTATACCAGGGATCGGCAACCTTGGCATGCGGGACCGCAGGGTAAGCACCCTTGGGCCCCGCCGGTTTGCCGACCGCAGCTCGCTGTCCCGGTCCAATGGGGGTTGTGGGAAGCAGCAGCCAGCACCGACTCTAATAAATTAAATATGTGTGTATAAATGCATCTTACTTCTGTTCCATTCTATGCATCTGATGAAGTGAGCTATAGCCCATGAAAGCTTATGCTGAAATCAACTAGTCTCTAAGGTGCTACAAGTATTCCTCACTTTCTTTAGGGAGACAGACTAACACGGCTGCTATTCTTGAACCTCTAATAAATTAGATCACATCCGCAGGTTCTAATCATAATCATCATTGTCTGATTACTAGCCTGCCATCCTCTCCTTAAATTCCAGCCAGACCTTAGCAGCCACTAATCTCACCAACTCTGCAGTGTAAAGACAAAGGCATTGTCCTCTTCTTGGGAAGTAGGGATTCCTGGCTCTCAGATTGTGTGGCTCTAGCGCACAGAGGAGGAAGGATAGCAAGAGTAGAAACAGACCAATGGGATTTTCCATCCTGTCTCATCCCACAGGTACAGGTCAAACATCACGCTGCACTGCCAGCCCCAGGCCCCCACAGAGCCACCAACCAGGCTCTGAACCTCCTGGGTCCTCTGGCTCGCCCTGGGGTGCCTGGTGGGGGGAGGGAGGGAGGGTTCGCGGTCCAAGCTGACCTCCTCGCGCACCAAATCCCGAGATTTCCACTAACATCGCGAGAGTGGGTGGCAAATCTGGGCGAGGCCGAACCCAGCCCTCAGGCGCTTCCCTCCGGGGGTGGGGGTAGGACTGACCGCGGCGGGGGGGGGAGGGGGCTGCTCCCCCATCACTCGCTGCTAGGTAGAAAACGGCATCTGCGCGTGCGCCAAAGGGGATCCCAGCGGCCATTTTGGAGCGTCAGTCGGGAAGCGAGGCCTCCCCGGCAGCTGCGCACAAGGGCTGCGCTCGCTCGCTCGCGGTGATTGAGGGGAGCCGGCCGGGCGGCGCAGGCCAATGAGTTAAGCGCCGCCACCGCCGACTGGCAGGAGCCGCGTCTGCTGCCCCCCGCCCGGGCTGCCCCGCGCACCATGCCGTCCGTGCTGCTGCCGCCCAAGGAGAGCAACCTCTTCAAGCGGATCCTGGTCAGTGACCGCCCCGCTCGGCCAGGCCGCCCCGGCTCGGGGCGCCCGCCCTCTCCCAGCCCGTCAGGCCAGCTCCCCCGGGGGCCCGGGAGCAGGTGCGAGGCCCCGGCCCCGAGTAGCGGCGCTGGCCAGGCTGGAGCTCCCGCCGCCTCCGAGCTCTCGCCCGCTTCCTTCCTTTGTCTAGCGGGGGCCCCGGGCAGAGCAGGCCCGGCAGCCGCTGATGAGGAGGGGCCCGCCCGCCCCCGGCGGGGGGATACAGCGGGGCCGCTGCGAACGGGCTGACGCGCGGCTTTGTGCCCGGCCGCCACCGCTCCCCAGGGCCGCGGGCGGGGCGCTCCTAACCGGGGTGCAGCGTCCCCCGGGGAACACGGCAGGCGGCTGCGAAATCGGATACCAAATTGGCGACACTTTCCCCTGTCACCCCTCCCCCCCCTTCTGTTTCCACGGGGGAGGGGGAAGTTTCATCTGCCTGGATCTAGGCCGGGTTTAGGCTTGGCCCGTTTTACACACACCGCTGAATGGGGGAAGCCTCATCTGGGTTGAGAGTTCAAACCTCCCTGGAGTGTGGGGGGTCGGTTCAGGGGTGTTGCGAATAGTGGAATATCTTACACCGATACAGCGCGCTCAGCTCCCAGCGGGACCCCAAAGCACTTCACACATGTAACCGATGTATGGGGGGCTCACTCATCTCTGAAATGCAGCCATCTCCACCTAGATAGCAACTGACCAAGAACACATGGTATAGAGGGACTAGATTTAAGTCATTAAGATGCAGTGCGATTTTTTTCACTTAGGTCCATGGCTGGCAGCTTAGTAAAGTAGAATTGGGTTCTCTGTAATACCCTTATAGGGGGGGTTTTAACTTATAAGCAGTCAGCCCGAGGACACTGTTTAGTTGCTTCATTGATCAAGTGTTTAAACTGCCAGAGATTTAATTTTGTGTTATAAATGAACCATCTCTTGGTCCTCCATTGTAATTTGTCTGAAATATTTTCTTAGTCTAGGGGTTATTAAAAAAAAAAAATCCTTTAGGCTGTTCTGTGTATTAGCTATTTTATGGGGGGGGAATCCCAGTTGGTACAGCTCCATGATAGTAATGAAGTTGTAGAGTGTGTCTACACAGCTGCTGGGTGAGAGGATTCCCATTTTGGGTAGACATAAAGGTTAAGTGTCTAATCACACAAATCCAAACACCCTTACTGCCCCCTTTGCCTCCTCTAAGGCCTTGCCTGGCCCCACTCACTCTATCTTCCCCCCACCCCCAGTTGCTTGCTGTTCCCTACCCTCACTCTCAGTGGCCCAGGGCATGGGCAGGAGGTTGGGATGGGGGGAGTGGGATGCAAGCTCTGGGGGGGGATTTGGATGCAGGAGGTGGCTTGGGGCAGGGGATTGGAGGGGGGTGAGTGCAGGAGGGGGGTTGGGGTGCAGGCTCTGGGAGGGGGCTGGGGAAGGGGTATGGAGTGTAAGAGGGGGCTCAGGGTTGGGGTATGGGGGTGGCTTTGGGGTGCTGGCTCCAGGAAAGGGCTCCGGGCTGGGTCAGGGGATTGGGGTACAGGAGGGGGTGGGCTCTGCCAGGAGGCTCTTACCTCAGGTGGTGCTGTGGGGCTGAGGCAGGCTCCTTGCCTTCCCTTGCACTGTCCAGGAAGTGTCTGGCATGTCCAGGGGGCTCTGTGCACTGGCTGTGCCTGCTGGCACCACTCCCACAGTTCCCATTGACTACAGTCCCCAGCCAATGGGAGCTATGGAGTCAGCACTTGGGGTGGGACGTAGCATGTGCACACCCCATGCCCCCCCTTTCCTGTCCCCCCAGTGGACTGCAGGGATGTTCTGGGATATTTATGCAGGGATGTGTGCTGGCCACTTCCAGGAAGAAAATGGGGCCAGCGCAGGCAGGGAGCCTGTTGTAGGCTTGCTGCATCTCTGGACTTTTAGCTGCTAAAATCTCCCTGTTTGGCTTCACTAGCCTCCAGGAGACAGAGCCCAATTTCGGGAGATTACCCTAGTAGACATGCATGTGCAAACTCTAGATGCCAGAGCACATATATCTACAGGGTTCTACTTGGGCAGCTAACCTGAGCCTTGGTGTGAATGCTGTGTCTAGACTTAGGTTCTTGAGCAGAGCTAGCATTAGTGCATAAAAGTATGTCTCCATGAGCTGGGAATCGCACCTCCCAGGTGCTGTTTAGACATACCCCTAGTGTGAACAAAGCTTCAGGAGTTTTAAATTGGCTTGTCATCTATACCTGCTCAGAGGAAGTCCACACTTCATGGTGGTTAAGCTACTGGCAACCACTGGTTGGTTATTTGTTCTTAGAATATCTGTCGTGCACTGGTGTTAATAACAGTGAGGAATTTTTTTTTCTTTTAAGAATAAGTTCAGTTTAGACAAGGCCAGAGTGCTTAACAAAAAAACAAATGTGTCTAAGGTCAGATATGTGCTGTTGATGTGTGCTGGCAGGTGTTCCTTGATTGGTTTCTCTTGTTGGCTTTGGGCAGCATTCAGATTTGAAGATTTAATAGTTCTTAATAGCAATTTGCTGCTTACTGTATGGTTATGGTATGCATCTTACTAAGTAATTTAGCACTCCTCTTGCTCTCTTTGCTATAAATAAATTACTAATTTTAGACCAGCTAAGTGATTATTCTTACTAGGAGCAAACAAGTTCATAGTAGCAGTCACTTCCCAATATATCTTGTATAATTAACATTTTAAATTTATAGAACTTTTAGGCAAGTGCATTTTAGGCAAATTACCATAATTTTTCATCAAATGTCTAATTATTTTTATTTGATTACCTATAATGTGGCAGTTGAGTGAGGATGAACATTTACCCTTTGTGAAAGGTGAGTTAATGATCTACATAGTGATTAATAACTGGTTTCCTGAATTCTTATCCACATGCTGCCATTCACTTGTCCAATTGATCTTAATGTACTGATATTTTAAAACTAGGATTTTTTTATTTCCCAGTGTTCGTTCTTCTATTTTATTCTTGCAGTTGTTCCAAACTGATTCCTTGAACGATTAATGTCTGCATAGTTTATATTTTATACCTTTTGTTAATTAGCTTTATTTTAAATATTTTAGTATATGCCTAGAAACAAAATGGCAAATTAAATTTAATGTGGAGAAATGTAAAGTAATGCACGTTGGAAAAAAATAACCCAACTATATATACAATATGATTGGGGCTAATTTAGCTACAACTAATCAGGAAAAAGATCTTGGAGTCATCATGGATAGTTCTCTGAAGACGTCCATGCAGTGTGCAGCGTCAGTCAAAAAAGCAAACAGGATGTTAGAAATCATTAAAAAAGGGATAGAGAATAAGATGGAGAATATCTTATTGCCCTTATACAAATCCATGGTGCGCCCACATCTTAAATACTGTGTACAAATGTGTACAAATCTCTCCATATGAGGAGAGATTAAAGAGGCTAGGATTTTTTAGCTTGGAAAAGAGGTGACTAAGGGGGGATATGATAGAGGTATATAAAATTATGAGTGGTATGGAGAAAGTGAATAAGGAAGTTATTTACTTGTACCCATAATACAAGAACTAGGGGCCACCTAATGAAATTAGTGGGCAGTAGGTTTAAAACAAATAAAAGGAAGTTCTTCATACAGTGTACAGTCAACCTGTGGAACTCCTTGCTTGAGGAGGCTGTGAAGGCTAGGACTATAACAGGGTTTAAAAGAACCTCCATGAATGTATCCAGTTCTAAATCCATTAATGGCTATTAGCCAGGATGGGTAAGAAATGGTGTCCCTAGCCTCTGTTTGTCAGAGGGTGGAGATGGATGGCAGGAGAGAGATCACTTGATCATTACCTGTTAGGTTCACTCACTCCTGGGCACCTGGCATTGGCCACTGTTGGTGGACAGGATACTGGGCTGGATGGACCTTTGGTCTGACCCTCTAATGTGTGCTCTGTGATCCAGTGACTTAAGTACAAAATTATAGGTAACACACATTGTTAATCCGACGAAGTGGGTATTAGCCCACATAAGCTTATGCTTCAATACTTTAGTGAGTCTTTAAAGTGCCACAGGACCCTTTGTCACTTACACATTGTTAATGTGCTCCAAGCTCTTTCAATTTTAGTGTTAATCTGATGCTCATAATGGGCACTCTAAAAGTGTGGAGATTTTTGCACTCTAAAAGTGTGTTTAAATTCAGAATTTAGTGTTAAACAGAACAGCAATGTGTACTATGAGGGTGTGATTTCTAAAGCACAGTAATATTGTACATTAATTGGTCCAGCTAGACCGTACTACATTAAAGCACACTAGGAAATCTTTAGTTTGCACCTGTAAGGTAGCTAGGCCCTTAGGCTGTGGTTAGACTGGGGCTGTTTTAGTGCTAAAACCCCTCTTTAGCGCTACAATAGCCCTGCCAGTACACACTCCCAAGCCACTTTTTCCGCTTTAACTGACCTTTTAAAGCGGTACTGGTATACCTCAAAACGAGAGGAATAAAGCTCTCAGCGCTGCTGTTGTAACGCAAGGGATGCAATGTGTACTGCCCTTGCGTGATAGTGAGCCTCCAGCCTCCGGCATCCTGTCCCAGAATCCCCATTGCATCCTCTCTGGCCACCATTTAAAACTCTTCTGTCCCGTCCCCAGGTGACCCCCACATCAGAACCCTCCCCCAAAATCATATAAAAATTGGAAACCGTGCCGCTGCGGGCGGCAGGGCTGCGGGGTCCCGTGCCGCTGCGGGCGGCAGGGCTGCGGGGTCCCGTGCCGCTGCGGGCGGCAGGGCTGCGGGGTCCCGTGCCGCTGCGGGCGGCAGGGCTGCGGGGTCCCGTGCCGCTGCGGGCGGCAGGGCTGCGGGGTCCCCTGCCGCTGCGGGCGGCAGGGCTGCGGGGTCCCCTGCCGCTGCGGGCGGCAGGGCTGCGGGGTCCCCTGCCGCTGCGGGCGGCAGGGCTGTGGGGTCCCCTGCCGCCGCGGGCGGCAGCCCGGAGGTGCTCCCAGCCCCTGCCCCGGTCCCCGCCGCTGAAACCCCCCCAAATAAATGCTATGGGAAGGGAGGTGCAGAGCCTGTCAGTTTCGAAAATGAAACTGACAGCCAGAAGTTCCCTCCCTTCCCAGTCCCCCCTCACCCCACTCCTTTTCAAAGAGGGCTGCACCCAGCTGAATGCTGGGATACCTGCCCTATCACGCAACTGCTTCTGCCGCCAAAAGCAGGACAAATGTGTTCGCTCTCTTGCGCTAGAGGGCTTCAATCTGGACACCCTCTAGCGCAACAGCTGTAGCGCTAAATCGGGAAGCGCTATAAACAATAGTGCTTCCCCCTGTAGTCTAACCACAGCCATAATGTTCCTTATTTAGAAAACAATATCAATTGTAGCTTTTTAAAAAATGTATATTTTTAGAAATTCTTTAGATAAGAATGTTAATAGTGTTTGGGATTCTGTTATTGGACTGACTCATGAGAATTACTGCGTAATATCTTAAAATTCTTTTTTAGTATATACTGCATTCACTTGGAAAACTTTCATGCTCTAATAAATCACTCATCAGCAAGTGGATTTTTTTTGTTTTATTTTTTGCAACCCAGTTAAAAACTGAAATCATAATTGCTACATGAATCTCTCTACATGGTCATGACAATAATTTGTTAATGGCATTGATTTTTTTTTTCATTTTTACTTTGTAAAATACAAAGCATATATTCAAGTTTCATCAAATGTTTTGTCTTAATATTCTTTTTAACTGATTATAAAGGGATTGCCTGCCAATAAATGTAGATGAATGTTATCAGCCTAATTATTATATAATTATACAAATAATTATTATAGGCCATTATTTTCTCTCCAGTTGCTAAAGCATGTCATTAAGTTACCACAGTATTATAAGAATTAATAACTAGTATTTAAAGCTGCACTGGGCAGTGCATGTTTGTAGAATAACCTTTTGACATGATACATTTGTGTGTGATACTTGGTTTAATGTTAGTGATGGCATGGAGAAATTGTATTACTTTCTGTAGTATGTTCAGTAGTAATTCTACTCTGGTAGGATTACTATTTTGCAAGATGAATGAATCAAATAGTTGAGATGGCAGTGTTAGTTTGGTGTCTTGTGATGTTCGAGGACAGTAACAATTCACAAATGTTTCACTATGTAATTGATGGGCAGACTGACAATATCCTGGACCTGGATAAACCTTATGCAATTAAGATAAACTTTACTGACTTCAGTTAAACCTTATTGAATTAGGTTTAATACATTTAGAGTCCATTGCATTAAAAATGTAGTTGGGCTTGTCTACATTACCTGCCAGGTCGGCGGGCAGCAATTGATCCAGTGGGGTCAATTTATCATGTCTATTATAGATGTGATAAATTGACTTCTGAGGGCTTTCCCATTGACTCTAGTACTCAACCAGAACAAGAAGTGCAAGCAATGTCGACAGGAGAGTGTCCGTTGTCTGTCAGTGTCTTCACTGCAGTAAATAGATCTAAGTACATCGACTTCAGCTACGCACTTCACGTAGACAAGCCCAGTGTTTGTGGAATTGCATCCACCTCCTCCAAGAGGAGTTACATATTTAATGTACGGTAATTCCTTTTGGTTGTTAGTCATTTTAAATTCACACTCTGGAGAGATTTGCATATATTGGTTCAAACTGGATTTTCCAGGGACCAACAGAGAAAGAAAAGATATTTGGATAACTAGCCTGGTTTTAAACAGGCTCAGGACTTCTTCATGATCTAGCAAACAGACAGGACCTATGGTTCATGGAGGGACCCAATCCTTAGGGAAGGGTTGGAAGGACTGGGCCTACTGAGGCCCCATAAGTCTGTGTTTGTTCTGAGCTGGAGCTGTGAGGAATGTGAAAGGAGGAAACCCTTTGGGTGGGATGTGAAAGGATGGCTTCAGCCATAGTTAAACAGCGTATTAGTCTGTGTGTAGGTGTGGTGTGTTTTAATGTTTTCTGTGTAGCATTTACTTTAAGAATAAAATGGGCTTGCATGGGAAATGCTATGTGGTACTTTATAACTGTGGGCAGTCACACTTGTTTAACCATCTGAGAAAGTAAGCAGGCCTACTTGAGCAGCTTGTCTTTGCTAAGAATAACCCAGTGAAGGAAAAGAACTCTTCAGCCTGGAGATACTCTGGTCAGAAGGGAGAGACACATCTCCACCTAAAGGAGGTGATGAGTAGAGGAACCTGAGTGGGTGCTCTTTCTGCCCCATAGATGTAGAGTACAGATGTTATTGCCCTGCATTGTGGCAATGACGATGCTGTTCTGAACTGCAACTATACTGGGAAATGTTGCTCTGCTTCGTGGGGCCATTTCATTTGCAGTGTGTTGGGGCAGGATGGTAGGTGGGAAATGTAATGTGCATGCTCTTTATGTGACTACACTTTTAATTTGTCAGCCCTGTTTTGAACACTAAGAAATAAGTCCGCCTTTTAGCCACTTAAGACTAACATTGGTAATTAGTTATTTTATGTTTACTTTGAGTGCATAAATAACTTCAAAAAAAATCAGACCTTTGTTAGAATGGGTGAAGCTTAAAAATCTTCCTTTTAAATGGATTTTATACAAGCTCATTTATTCAGGTGTGCAACACTATTTCATAATAGTGCGATTGCAAGCACTAACAATTGGCAATGTGAAACATAGCCATGAGTTTAAAGCTCTCAATTAAAATGGTTTTCAACCATATTTGTTGGACAAATAGTTTTTCTGTCAATTTGCAGTTCTTAGAGTAGAAAAACATTACTTGTTTTATATCTTACTGGTTTTCTGATGTAACATCCATATCCTGCAATGAAGTGCACATGGGCATCACGCTGCACACATCATAATAGTCCCATTGAAATCAGTGGAGGAGTAAAGCTGCACACATTCACAAGTATTGTGCAAAATACTTGTAATACTATACTCATGCTGCTTTCTAGCTTTTAAAAAAGCAATATCCGTGCAGGTAATAAAGATGTGACTTTCGTGGACTCAGTGTATACAGAATACCACTTTTAATACCTAAAAATAATAAAGTTTCAAATTCAAACAATGTTATCCAGTTTTTTTAAAAAGTTGGTTATTCCAGCATTGAACAAACATAACAAGCACTGCCAAGTAATGTAATTAGTTAGCTAGAATTCAGTATTTAGAGTAGGAGACAACATTTTAGTAGAATATATAGTCTAAGACAACTTCTATATCATTTTTGATAGATGCACATCTAAAACAGACTCTACCGAACAAGTGTTCTGTGAAGCATTCTCTACTTGTAAATTGTCATTTAATGTTGGAACTTTTAAAAATAATGCCAGTATACTAATGTTTCTGCATTATATGTGAACAGTATTTATTTGTGAGTAGAATATATATACTGTATTCAGCATAACTAAATGGCCTCTGATCACTTACAGCCAGGAGAAGCTCCCAGAAAAAAGATATGGTGGTTAAAAAGTGGTTTGGAAGTTTTTGACAGAATTATTCCCAACAGTCTTTGCAGGTTTGAACAGGTTTCCTCTTTCACTCTAATTTCACTAATTAGAAACTAATAGAGGGTTATCTCCTACCACTTCCATAAGCTTGTATTGACTCTGCCTTTTTTGTATTTCTGGATAATCATCTCTGGTTTTAGACTCTCCACTTCTAGCCTTCCTGTGCATATTATTTTTTGTTTCAAATTGTCAGTGTTATTCAACAGTGGTCTATGAAATTAATTAGATAGGCAGTAGAGACACCAGCTTGGAATCTAGTCACTTTAAGAAGTGGACTAAGTATAATGTGCCCCTCTACTGGCTTTTGTGGCTTTAGTTTCATTTTCCTTTTCAAAATGTTTGTATACTCTTTTGCTCTTTGAAAGACCCACTCACTCTGAGAAACTGTGATTATACACAAAGTGGTACAGGATTTTCAAAGGAAACTGAAAAATAGATTAGCATGTTTTCTTTCAATTACAGGTGTACTATCAATACCAAGTTAAAAATACTACCCACTAATATTTTTATTGGTGATGTCCCTTTAACTCAAGGCTACAGTATATAAACTTATTTGTCCAACAACTTAAATGTAACTGAACTTGTCTGGGTGCCTTCACCCCCTCTGGAATCTTGACAGTCATCTGGCATGTCACTGTTTACAGAGGATATCAGTGCCCAGACAAAAGGATTCACTAATTAAGGACTGGCTGGTCAATGGCAGCTATCAGGTTAGCCTCTTGAATAGCTTCAGGGTTAGAATAGAGCTGCATGTCCAGTTAGTTGGATTCAGTGGTCTGTTGATCTTTCAAAACAATGTAGCAAAACTACTTATTTTTCATCATTTCTCTTTATTTCCACTAATTGACATCTAAACATATTGAAATTTTCATCTGGTCACATCATATTGATGTGTATAATTTCATATATGCTATGCGGCTTGTTCACAGGAAAAGACTATCTGAAATGTTTGACTTTTGGCAAACTCCAGTTGTCCAAGGAAGTAGTTCTTGCAGTGCATCTTTGGTGCAGAATGGAAGATGCAATGTAGATTCTATAAATAAAGATACTAGACTTGATCCTTTACACATTTTTATCCACTTAATTGGCCTATTTCAGTTCTTGGTTCATAGAAACAGGAAGTATTTAGGAAGCTAGCAGTGACTTTAACACCTTCAGGAATTATTTGCGGGAGGGAAACCACAATTATCAATGGTTTACAAAAAATTCAGTTATAATTACTTTCTTTGCTGCTACCACTTCAGTGTTTTTCCCCATTAGCAGCTAATATCTGAAGATTAATACATATGTTATTTGGAAGATCAGTGGGGCATGCCGCATGAGGGTGAGCTCTTAACAGTTTTCAAGATTGTGCCCATTAAATCGGGTTAGAGTTCAAGTGTGCGCACAGGGGATGAAATGAAACAAACATCGGCAAGGTGGGAATTTTCATGTCTCATGAACTGTTATGGCTAGAAACACATGCTAGTTATCCTTGGAAATCTGAAATTCTTAGTCCTTACAGTTCACAATATATCTAACAGTAAAAGTAGACACTTTTTCAGATCAAAAATGACATTTTGACAGTGCTCCAGGCCTTGAAAGTCTTGCGGTATCCAATAGGAGTCTGAGGATATATGTACCGTATTTTTCGCCCTATAAGACGCACTTTTTCTTCCCCAAAACGGGGGGGGGAAAAGTTGGTGCGTCTTATAGGGCGAATGTGCGCCCCGGTTCCCCCCTCCCCGCCGCGGGCGGGCTGCCGGGAGCGTCCCGGTTCCCCCCTCCCCGCCGCGGGCGGGCTGCCGGGAGCGTCCCGGTTCCCCCCTCCCCGCCGCGGGCGGGCTGCCGGGAGCGCTCCCGGCAGCCCGCCCGCGGCGGGGAGGGGGGAACCTCGGCAGCCCGCCCGCGCGGCGTGGACGGGAGAGCGAGGCGCTTTTTTTTTTTTTTTTTTTTTTGTCCGGCTTTTTTATTAAAAAACGAGGGGGCGTCTTATAGGCCGGAGCGTCCTATAGGACGAAAAATACGGTACATTTCCAACAGTGAGACTTTTTCACTAGTAGCGACCCTGTGGAAACCTCTTTCGAAGTGTCGTGGGGAGTGCAAACACCCTCATGTCACTAAGTGCATTCTCCAGTCACCTTAGTTCCCTTGCTCCCTCTTTAGCAAACACAAAGGGCCCTCTCTTGTAGCTGTTAGATTTCTAAACTTTAATGCAGAAATATTTTCTCAAATAAATAGTCCTTAGTTCAGTAGCATAGTTTAGGCATAGAGCAGAGGTGGGCAAACTACGGCCCACTGGACTGTCCTGCCCACCTGCTGAGCTCCCGGCTGGGGAGGCTACCCCCGCCCACACTCCTGCTGTCCCCCCTTCTGCCATTCCTGCTGGGCATCCTTGCAGTGGTGGGGCTGGCTCTGGTGGGACTGCAAGCTCTTGCTGCTCTGAGTAGCATGGTAAGGGGGCAGGAAGCCGGGAGGGGGTGAATAAGGGGCAGGGATTCCCGAGAGTGAATGGGGGGCAGGGGATCCCAGGAGGAGGTTGGATGGGGTGAAGGTGCATGGGGAGGGTGGTCGAGGAAGGAGTGAATAGGAGGTGGGGTCCCGGATGGCGGTTAGGGGTGGGGGTCTGGATATGGGTTGGGGCAGTCGGGACAGGGAGAGGTTGGATAGGTGTGGGAGTCCTGGGGGGCCTGTCAGGGGGTGGGGTGTGGATAGGGGGTGGGGGGAGTTGGGACAGGGAATGAGGGTGGGGGGGTTGGATGGGTTGGCGTTTCTGAGGGGGGCAGTGGGGTCGGAAAGTGGGAGGAGGTAGAAAGGGGGTCGGGGCCAGGCTGTTTGGGGAGGCATAGCCTTCCCTACCCGGCCCTCCATAGTTTCGCAACCTCATTGTGGCCTTTGGGCCAAAAAGTTTGCCCATCCCTGGTATAGAGAGAAAGCTCAAATTCCCTTTTTCCCATCTCCCTCAGGACGGTTGGAAACAATACCTGGCCCTGATCCTCAAACTGGGTTTAAGAAACTTGCTGTATCTATACCTGAATTTGATGCTCAGGACAGAAGTTTAATCTGCCTGTGGAGAGCACACCCAATACTAGTGCACTGTGTGACAAGTGCTTGTCCTTTGAAGTTCATGGGAATGTCATTTCCAAGTTCAAGCCCATTTCCAGAGCCTATGGGTAGATGGTAATGCCCCAGCTCGAATTCAGGAGAGAGGCTAGAACAGGGGTAGCCAGCCTAAGAAGGAGCCAGGATTTACCAAAGTACATTGCCAAAGAGCCACAGTAACATGGTGTGTGTGTGTGTACACACATACACATTATATAAAAAAAATTACACACACACACTATTATATAATTTGATAATGCATATTTTATACATTTATAATATATAGTCAGTGATAATAATAATAACTTATCCTTTTACTTAGTAAAACTTCTGGCAATCTTTGCTTTCAACAATTCCCTTAGGGTTTGGTTTGTGTTCAGGTGTGCTCACATGCAGCAATTTTCTTAAGTAAGTGGCTGTCCATCAAAACGGATCAATGCTTGGACGTGTTTGAGTGTCTGTTTTCTCGACTCACAAAGAGAGGTCGAGGCAAACATGAAGGTTAATTTTAGGGCTGTACCTCTGATGTTGGGATATTTGGCTTTTGGTACAGATTTCCAGAAAGTAAGGATCCCTCTGTCTCTTCTGAACAGATTTCAATCTGTCATCTTCCAGAAGTTCTGGGAAGTTGCTTTGTCACTGACTAAAGGGGGTTCAGACAGTCGGCTTCAGCATTAAAAGGGTCAATCAAAAATCTGAATTGAAGTCTTTTTCCACTGCAAATCTTGGACTCTTTCCTCAAAACTGTCCTTAAGATCTTTAATAATGCTCACATATCTAGTTGTGCTCCATTTTAGGGGTTCTTCTTTTGATCTGGCTTGAAGTTGTGACATTAAGGGAAAGTGTCCACTCTTCTTCAGGCATTTGTCTGTGAAACAACTGCAGTTTGTTCATGAACACAAATGCACTTTGCATTAGATCAGACAGCAACTGGAACTTTTATTGTAAGTCCATTTTTAGGTTATCCAAATGCAAGCAGTATGTCTGGTGGTTTCTAGGTTTGGCATTTCTTACAAAGATCAATAAGTTTAGAGTGTATTCTGTGCTTCTGCTCCATAAACAATTTTGTTGGTTCCAGGAGCTTGAAAAAATGGGAAATAACTTTACCTCTCAGGAGCCATCAAACTGCACAGTGAAATGGCAAATAGGCAGGGAAAGTCCTCTTCATGCAGTTCTTCAATTAGATTTTGAAATTGTCTGTGAGTGCGTTTGTGAATTTCATTCACTCAGTGTGCAAGACAGGTTTAATGATGTCCTCAAATTTGAGTTATTGCCAGCTCCAACGGGGCAGAGTTAAGGTTGCATCGCCATCTATATTTGTAAAGAAAACTAGGAACGGATACAGACTAACACGGCTGCTAATCTTACATCTATATTTGAACTCTGTTTCCTGGCTTTCGAAGTTTGTGTTTTGATTAAGTGTTCTAGAAGGTCACAAGATACTATTACAGGGATTGGCATCCTTGGCACGTTTCCCCCCAGGGTAAGCACCCTTGGCGGGCCGTGCCGATTTGTTTACCTGCCGCATCCGCAGGTTCGGCCGATCGTGTCTCCCGCTGGCTATGGTCCGCCGCTCCAGTCCAATGGGGGCTGTGGGAAGCGGTGCTGTGCTGTACTGTACTACTAGGTAGCACTAACTCTGTGTTAATGATGTTTTTTGTCAGTGGATAATTGGGAATCTATAAACTCTTCCACATCAAAATCCATCCACGCTCCTTGCTCTTCCTGTACCTGTGGAAATACTGTAGCTATACTCTATCATATTACTTTTCAAAAATCTATTTCGTATTCTGGCAGCACCCATAATAATATGCAATGTCCAAACACACATACAGGCATTTCTCTGAATATCCAAGAGAAACGACATACAAAGTGCCAAGGGAGCAGAATTAAACAATTTTAATTAGTGGTCTGATCGCTGTTTTCTCACTGAAAGATCTGATGAATTACTTTGTATTAGTCTATTTTTATGGGCTACTGTTTTAAAAGCACTTTCAGTAGTATAATCTGAGCCTCACTTTTTTTCTAGAAATGTTATGAACAAAAACAATACAAAAATGGGCTCAAGTTCTGCAAGATGATCCTCTCCAACCCGAAGTTTGCTGAACATGGAGGTAAGTGCATGGCTTAAGAGGCTTATTCTTATTTTTCCCCTGCTATAAGTTATAACATCACTGGTTATATTCCTTAATTCAGCATTGTATTGTACTGATACTATGAGTCACATGAAAGACGGAACCTAAAAGTTCATGTTTTGGCATGTATCTTAGAAACTAGAGGTGGAGATGTGTTGGTTCATCTGCTCCATGCCTGTCATAGCTCAATAATTCCACACAGTGGGAAAACTCTGTAATTGTAGGTGTGCTACATGATGGAACTTCTACAGTTTGCCCTGAGAAAGATGACTGTTCCTCCCCCCCCCCCCCCGCATGACCCCCTAAAATTCAATTTGTGTTCCTTTTCTTAATTTAAGCTATTAGTACTGTTAAACCCACCCAGATAAATACATTTCTTCTAAGTACTTACATCCTTCAATATTTGTAGCCTACTGTTGTATCTGTGTCCCAGTTGTCTTTGCGTAAATATATATATTTTTAATTTTACATTATCTCAGCTCCTCCTACTGAAAAATGTTGTTTTCTGAACTCCCTCAAGTATGACGGCATCTTCCATGTAACATGGTGTGTAGGGGTAGTTGCATTATTCCTGTTGCAGTCACAGCAAAGTTTTACAGAGATCTGTTGTCTTCCCAGCTCTATCGCACAATGCATTTGTATTTGAAGCACAAAATCACACTTTTCTCTTAATAAGACGAGGAAGACTTTGTAGCACCTTAGAGACTAACCAGTTTATTTCAGCATAAGCTTTTGTGGGCCCACTTCATCGGATGCATAGAATGGAACAGAAGTAAGATGCATTTATACACACAGAAAGCACACACACACAAAAGTACATTAGCATATCAATTCTAAAAGGCTGTTAAATTTGGATGGGCCATTATCAGCAGGAGAAAAAAATACCTTTTGAAATGGATCTCTGTATCGGCACCAGATAACACCTATTGAAGGTAAATTAACTAGGGAAATGCGATCAATTAGTGTAATGAGAACCATTCGCAAGTCCTATTTAGCCCTTGGTTAATTGTCCAGTTTGAAAATTAATTCCAGTTCCTCGTTGGAGTCTGTTTTGGAAGTTTTTCAAGTCTTTAATGGAATGGCCAGGAAGACTGAAGTGTTCTACTGGTTTTTGAATGTTATGATTCCTGATGTCAGATATGTGTCCATTTATTCTTTTGCGTAGAGACTGGTCTGTTTGGCCAATGTACATAGCAGAGGGGCATTGCTGGCACATGTCATATATCACATTGGTTGATGTGCAGGTGAATGAGGCTCTGATGGTGTGGCTGATGTGATTAGGTCCTGTGATGGTGTCAGTTGAATGGATATGAGGACAGAGGTGGAATCTGGCTTTGTCTACAGCCAAGCTCTAAGATGGATTGGAGCAAATGCGGTTGTATAGTTACTGGAAAATTTTCCCTCAGTGGGATCTGATGAGTTGGCTGAGGCAGCATCTCCATATGCCAGTATAAAGGGCACCACTGGTCCTATGCCCCCTCAGTTCCCTCTTACTACTCATGACGGTTGCTGGAAATAGTCTATTCTGGCACTTGCAGGTCTTCCTCTTTAAACTTTTTCTCTGTATTTCTGCACACAATTCCTGTTCATAGTAGGTTACATTTCTTTAAGTGTTTCCTCCATTATCAACGACATTTCCTCCATTCTGGTACCAAGGCATGGCTCGGTTGCCAGGCTTCAGGCCATATGTCTCCTGCAGAAAGGCTATACTTCTGAGTGATCTGCAGTCCAGCTACCTTAAGTGCTTGGGGGAAACGCACGTTTGGAAACACTGCAAAATTCTCAGGGACTTCAAACCCCATACTAAAAAGGACCAGGATGCTAGGCTGAAGTCCATTTTGATGGAAGCAGCTCTCAGACATCACTCAAAGCTGGGCCATTCAGACTCTGCACTGAGCACCTTGGTGCGGTGGTTTCAGTCCCCTGCCTCCTTTGGAAAACATTTCTAGTTAGGTAGCAGGAGACACAAAATATTTGGAGAAAGGTGTTCCCTGCACATTCTTCTCAACAGTTTGAGCTTGCTTTGTTTTCCCTTCTAGTTTAATGACTCTGTTTAGTGCTTAAATGCACATTCCTTCATTTAGGACAGACTAGTTTGCCAACCTCTGTTGGCATATGTTAATACAGTAGAGCCTCAGTTACTAACACCAGAGTGAGCTGACCAGTCAGCCACACACCTTGTTTGGATTTGGAAGTACACTTTTGAAAGAACAATCATAATGTTTTGTTCAGTGTTACAAACATTTCAGAGCTTTGAACCATCTCCATTCCCACAATGTTCATAATTGAAGATCTACTGTAACACCATATACTGAAATCTTAACTTCACATACAATGTTGCCGCACATAATTTTATCAGGACAGTATTGACCAGCAAATTATGAGTTTTCAAATGATGGCTGAAAAGGCATACTTTTTATAAAGATTATTGTTATAGTGTGTAGGGTGTAACGCAGAGTACATTCTGTCAGTTACTTATATGGTAGGTGTATATTTTGATTTCTCACATTCACAAGTACAAAATCTTTTCTACAGAGACCTTGGCTATGAAAGGATTGACCTTGAACTGTTTAGGGAAGAAAGAAGAAGCATACGAATTTGTTCGTAAAGGACTTCGTAATGATGTAAAGAGTCATGTCTGTATCCTTTCTAATGGTATAACTTGACCTTTTTAATACTGATTGTCTTTATTTTGCACAAAAAGTTCTGATGTTGGGCATCAGAGGTCCAGATTTTTTTACTGAAGTCCATAAAGTGGCCTTTTAGTATATATTACCTTGATTTCTTTAAAACAGACCTTATTTTATATTGTGAAGAAAAATAGTAGGAAATGTTTCCCCCATAAAAAAAGTGTTGTGTGTGCAAGGTAACTGCATTATAAAAAGAGAGAGAACTTGATTGGGAAAAATTCTGATTCAAGTAGATACAAGACACTGCAAAGTAGTCCTACTCTTTGTTAATAAATAAATAAAATCCTTTGACTAAAAACCCTCTTGGTTTTTATTTTAAAGTTTTTTTTTTTTTCCTCTCATTTGGATGCCTTCTCCCACTTTTTATTGTGGGCATTTCATTGCTAAATGTTTGTTGCGAATTGGAAGTTGTGCATATAAAATCAGTGTCATTTGCGTGTATGGTACAAGAAATCAGGATTTGGTCAATTTTTCAATGCTACTGCAAAAGTAGATCGTACTATAAAGTAGTGCTTGTTGGAATTTGACTCGATGGACGCATGTAACAATGAAATCTTGGGAGACAACTTCCTTCATGGTGAGCAAAATATTTTTAACTGCCATAGCTGGTATTCTTAAAACTCTAGTTTCTGTTTTAGAGCTTGTCCACACAGATGTAGTATGTCATAAGCTGGGATGTGACTCTGTGGTGCACTAGCGTGATGTGCAGTAAAAGTTTTGTAGTGCACTTTCATGTACAGTGTAGAACTTTTTAGGGCCTTGCAAGTTACTTTTTAGTAAGCTGTACATTCGCACTCTGGATTGACATACACTAAGGGTACATCTAAAGTACAAGATTATATAGACTTTATAGAAGTCGATTTTTCTGAACAGATTCTATACATTCGATTGTGTGTGTCCCCACTAAATGTGCGAAGTCGGAGTGTGTTCACAGTACCGAGGCTAGCATCGACTCTTGGAGCGGTACATAGTGGGTAGATCCCACAGTTCCCACGGTGTCCGCTGCCTATTGGAATTCTGGGTTTAGCTATCAGTGCATGATGAGGCAAAAACATTCTCGCGGGTTTTCCTGGGTGCATCTCATCAGTCGCCCCTCCCTCCGTGCAGAGTATGGCAGACAGTCGTTTCGTGCCATATGATGGCAAGCATGGAACCCACTCAGTTCACCGCTGCAGTTGTGACTGTTATAAATACCTTTCGCGTTATCCAGAACCTGCAAAGCCAGCTGAGGAAGCGACGACATTGCGATCAGGATAGTGATGAGGACATGGTCACAGATGTTCTTAGAAGAAAGCCATGTGGTGACTGGGACATCATGGTGATGTTGGGCCAGATTCATTCTGTGGAACACCGATTCTGGGCCCGTGAAACAAGCACAGACTGGTGGGACCCCGCATAGTGTTTCAGGTACAGGATGAATCCCACCGGCTGCAAAACTTTTGCATGCGTAGGGCCACTTACATGGAACTTTGTGACTTGCTGTCCTCTGCTCTGAAGTGCAAAGACACCAAAATGAGAGCAGCCCTCACAGTTGCAAGCTTTCACAGGGCTATGGCCACTCGCTTCTCAACGTCCAACAGCTACCAGTCAGTCGGGAATCAGTTTGGAGTGGGCAAATCTACTGTGGGGGCTGCTGTGCTGCAAGTAGCCAACACAATCATTGACCAGCTGCTATCAAGGGTAGTGAGTTTGGAAAATGTGCAGACTATTGTGGATAGCTTTAGTACGCTGGGGGTCCCCAATTACAGTGGGGCAGTAGATAGAATACATATCCCTATCTTGGCACCGGAACACCTGGACAGCCAGTAGTAAACTGCAAGGGGTACTTCTCTATGGTGCTGTAAGCGGTGGTGGATGACGGGATGTTTCACTGACATCAACGTGGGAAAAGTGCATGATGCTCGCATCTTCAGGAACTCTGGTCTGTTTGAACAGCTGTGGGAAGGGACTTACTTCCGAGAGCAAAATGTTACTGTTGGGGGTGCTGAAATGCCTATAGTTATCCTCTGGGACCCAGCCTACCCCTCGTGCCATGGCTCATGAAGCTGTACACAGGCACCCTGGACAGTAGTAGGCTGAGCAAGTGCAGAATGGTGGTAGAATGTGCATTTGAAGGTTTGAAAGCTCGCTGGCGCTGTTTGTTGATTAGGTTAGGTCTTAGCAAAACTAATATTCCAGTTGTAATTGTTGCTTGTTGTGTGCTCCACAATATCTGTGAGAGTAAGGGGGAGACGTTTATGGCAGGATGTGAGGTTGAGGCAAATTGCCTGGCGGCCAATTTCACAAAGCCAGACAACAGGGTATTTACAAGAGTGCAGCAGGGCACACTGTGTATCAGAGGAGCTTTGAAAGCCAGCTTTATGACTGAGGTAACAGAGTCCTGTGGCACCTTAAAGACTAACTATAAAGTTTTGAAGCATAAGCTTTTGTGGCCTAATACCCACTTCGTCGGATGCAAGCTTTATGACTGGCCAGGATCTAGTGTGACAGTTGTTTGTTTCTCCTTGAAGTTACCCACCCCCTGTATATATATTAAAGTAAATAAAGTCATAATTGTTTAAAATCTGTTTTTTATTATTTGTTGAACAACAGTTTGAGAGAAATCAGAAGGTAGCCTGGGGGAGGGGGTAGTAGTAGGTTCAGAAGGGTTGGTGGGGGTGGAGGAGGGAAGGACAAGTCTGGAAACCAAATCAAAATTTCGGATGTGCCAGGCTTCTGCTGCTTGGGTAATCCTCTGGGGTTAAGTGTGTGAGTACCTGGAGCCTCCCCCCTTGTATTCTTGGCCATCTGGGTGACGAGGCTATGGAACTTGTGGAGCAGGGAGGGCAGTTATACTGGGGCTGCAGCGGCGCTCTGTGGTCTTGCTGCCTTTCCTGTATAAGATCCGCCAGACAGGGGAGCATGTCGGTTTGCTCCCCCATCAGCTTGAGCATGGCATCCTGCCTCCTCTCATTGCACGTCTCCCTCCTCTCTTCACGGTCATTGCACGCTTTACCGGACTCTGCAATTGTTTGCCTCCACGCATTCAGCTGGGTCCTATCAATGCGGGAGGACTGCATAAGCTCGGCAAATATACTGTCCCCAGTGCATTTTTTCCACCTTCTAATCTGGGCCAGCCTCTGGGACGTAGGTGAAAGGGTACACGTTGAAACATTTGCACATGTGGGAGGAGAAAAAGGGCGGGTAGAATTTTAAAAGATACTTCTTAGAGAACAAAGGGGAGACTTCCTCAATGAAACAGGCAATTCATAGTACACAGCACATGTTCTTTCCGTACAAGGTTGCATTTTGCTTTTTTATACGGAAGTGCCTGCCAGTTTGGTGTGACCAAGGCATCCCACGTGGCCGGGCAACAGAATTCAGCTTGTAGGCAGCCATGATAGGGCCTGGGGCATGCTGGGTTCTGTTGCTTCTGCATTCATTTGAATGCTTTTAAAATGCGGCGCCCCCCCTTTCCCATACCAAGCAATGCATGGTGAGTTTCTCATTTAAAAGGAGGACCTGGCCGGCGGGGTCTCTGGGATGATCGCTTCACACAACACCTCTCCCTCCCCGGTGCCCCTTAGGCTCAACGCCAACACCCCTACATGAAAAGATTACTCCACCCCCACCGTGTGGCTCTAATCAGGGATAAGCCCTTTAAACTAAGTGTGAACAACCCAGCATGGATGGGTTTCCCTGCACTGTGTGGCTCTGATTGGGGTGATCCCTATAAACTAAATGGGGGCAGCCCAACGTGGATGGCTTCCTTCCCACCCCCCACTGCATGGCTCTCATCAGGCCTCAGCCAAATACAGACACCCCAGCATGAACGGACACCTTTGATTGTTCCCTTAAACAAATTCCTCTCTTTCAACCAGGTGCCTATGATATCACACTCATGAGGCTAACACAGAGAGATAAAGAACCAATGTTGCTTGCATGCACACAAAACCGTGGAGCTTTGGCTGCCCTGATTCCTGACTACTTGCTACTGGCCTGGCGGGGTAAAGTGTCCTACCATGGAGGACGGAATAAGGCAGGCCTACCCAGAAACCTACTGCAAAGGCTTGTGTAGTACCTCCTGGAGAGCTTCATGGACATGTCTTTTGGAGGATTGCTGCTCCATCCCCAGACACGTTAACAGACTTTTCCAGTAGCTGTACTGGAGGTGACTGCATCACAAGTCTTCAGGGCAAATGAATCATTAAACATCCTTGCTTTTACACCCTGTATTGTACTTAAAAGATACACTCACCAGAAGTGCCTTCTCTGGCGTCATGGTCCGAGAGCCCACCTTGGGAAGGGGTGGAGGATATTGGCTCCAGTGTTAAGAACAGTTCCTGGATGCTGGGGAGAATGGATTCACCACTTGCCGCCTGTGCACCGTCGTCATCCTCCTCCTCTTCTTCATCCTCCAGAAACTCATCCTCCTCGCTCGGTGCGATTTCCCCCTTGCAGGTGTGCCCGGACAGTGGGGTAGTGGTGACGTCACCCCCCATAATTGCATGCAACTCACAGTAGGGGCTGTGACCCAGAGCACCCGTTTGCCTCACTGGCTTTTTGGTAGGCTTGCCTGAGCGCCTTGATTTTCACACGACACTGCTGTGTGTCCCTGGAGTAGCCTCTTTCCGTCATGCCACCTGGAGACTTTAGCATATGTATTTGCATTCTTTTTTTAAATGTAACTCTGCCATAGCAGATTCTTCTTCCCATACTGCGGTGAGATCTAGTACCTCCCGTTTAGACCATGCTGGAGCTCGTCTGCAAATCTGGGACTGCATGGTCTCCTATGATGGTGGACTCTGCATGGTTGCCTGTGGTGGTGGGCTCTGTATGGTCACCTGTACTGATGAGCTCGCCACCCTGGCCAAACGGGAAACAAAATTCAAAAGTTCCCCGGGGCTTTTCCTGCCTACCTGGCTAGTGCATCAGAGTTGAAAGTGTTGTCCGAGCGGTCACAGTGGAGCATTCTGGGATAGCTCAGAGGCCAGTAACGTCAAATTGCATCCAAGGTACCTCTAATCTGGACCTGCGATGTCGATTTTAGTGCTACTCCCCTTGCTGAAGTGGAGTAGAGAAACCGGCTTTAAGAGCCTTCTAAATCGACAAAACCGGATTGGTCGTGTGGATGAAATCTGTTTCAATTTGAATTAACTCTCTAATTGCAAAATAATCGCGTACTGTAGACCAGGCCAAGTCTCTGTGTGGATAAGCTCTAACTTGTTACAACTTCTGCATTTATTTAGATCTGTTCAGTGCTCTATCTCGGCTTTGTACAGGATATTTATTTTTCTACATTTAGTTGTAGTCTATTTTGTCATTTTTGAATCTTTTTCTTTTGTGTGATGAGCTAACGTCCCACTAAAAAAAAATTAGCCAGAATTCAGAGACCTCCCACCCCTAGATGAGACTCGATAAGTTGATCCCCGATACATCGAACACTACCCGCCGATCTGGTGGGTAGTATAGACGTACCCTTGGAGTTAAGAAAAAATCTCCTGACCTGTAGTCCTTCTTCAGAATTACAGGACAGTGGCTTGTCCATCCTCAGCATTTCACTTAAGGTTGTAAATATACACTAAATAAGCCTGTGGGCAATAAAGGAGGACAAGGAAATGTATAGCATAAGGATTGGGGAAGAGTAATCGTATGTAAATAGCATAGAAGATTCTGAGGGAGAGAGAGAAATCTAGTTTCTTGGTCAGTATAGTACATAGACAATGTAATTACTTTCAGAAAAATGTGAATGCCTGTCACTTTCCTTAACTTGTATTAGGTTGGCATGTGTATGGACTCTTGCAGCGTTCTGATAAGAAATATGATGAAGCGATTAAATGTTATCGAAATGCTCTCAAATTAGATAAAGACAATCTGCAGATCCTAAGAGATCTTTCATTGTTGCAGATCCAAATGAGAGATCTAGAAGGATACAGAGTAAGTATTTTATTTAAATTTGTATATTTTAAAACACATTTTTTAGTTTTTGTATCTGGTAAGCTTAACTCAAAAGTAGCAAGTCATTTGAGCTGCTGTCTAGGAAAGGCTGAGAACAGTGAACTACAGCAGTGGTGCACTTGATGTATTGAGAGCACAGGGAGGATATGGGCCATTCTACTGTTACTTTGTATATGATCCACAGAGCCATCTGCGCTTCTCAATTGCCAAACATACTCTAAACCAGGGGTCTCCAAACTTTGAGACGAGGGCCATATTAGATTTTTGAAGGGGCTTCGCAGGCCTAAGCGACTGTGGAAAAAATTCAATATGTGCAAAATCCCCCCCACCCTTTGCTCCTCCGGCCGCTGCTGCCCCCCCCCCCCCCGGTTACTCCTCCGGCCACTGTCATGGGGGCACTCACCCCTTTGCACATGGGGCCGCTGGCAGCAGCTCATGGGGGAGGGGGGTCCATGTGCCTGCTCAGCTGTAGGGCCAGACAAATCAAAGCCCACTGGCTGCATCTGGCTCCTGGGCTGTAGTTTGGAGACCCCTGCACTAAACTAATGTACACCAATTCCCTTGTGATTATATAAGTTTTTTCTTCGTACTGTGCACCCATTTCACACCTTACATTTTCAAAGCCTTATAAGAATATGAAATGCTTACCTTTAACTTGTGGATGATTCCTTCCTTCTCCCTCTCCACATTACACTTGTTTTTAATGTATTTGAGGATTATTGGAATACTTTTTAAGATGGCCAGTAGCCGCTTACTCTTCGAATCCATCCTTTTAGGGCAACAGTAGACTTGATTATCCAGGATTGGATTAACCAGGATGTCAAAAACGCACAACTCGCAGGGCCGGCTCTGGCTTTCTTGCTGCCCCAAGCACACACAACCCTTCACCCCCCCCCCCCCCCCCCCGGGTGCAGGGCAGCCAGTGAACCAACACCCCCTCCCTTCAGCGCAGGGTGGCTGGTGAACCAACTCCCCCTCCCCATATTTCCTATGGATGGTGATTATCTGGGATTTTATTAACCAGAATTAATTTTTTCTCTATCATCCTGGATAATCGAGCGTCTACTGTATTTCCTTCTCTGTTCAGAAGAGCCCGTTTTCATGTAAGTACTAATGCTGTCCTTGACTTTCCATGGGCTAATTCAGGTCTTCTGAAACCTTCATTCAGCACTAGCACTGGCTGCAAGATATATTAGGAAGCAATGTACGTAAAAGGCAGATGCTGCCATGTTTACTTTTCTGTGATCATGTTATATGCAGGTGAAGAGACTGTTGAGTATTGTTCTTTAATACCAGGACCTCACTTTGTCTTGTTATAAAAATTGTCAGAGGAAAGAGTGGAACTAGGTGGTAAGAAAACCAAAGGAAGAAATGGGAAGATACGAAAATGAAAACACTAATTTTATTCGAGAAAAATCGACATCTCTTCTTTGAGAGAGGTCCCTTTGGGTGCTCCACTGTCATGTGGCAGTGCCCTCTGCACCTGGGATCGTAGATTTTAATCAGCAATGCCCATTGGACTGAACATGTGCGCACACACACACACACACGCTGTGAGTGGGAAGTATATGTAGTGTTGTGCGGTACAACTGCCCACCCAGTTCCTTTTCCACTGTCTTCGATGTGGTATGGAATCCTCAGCAGAGCAACCGCAGTATATTTGCTGTCTGGGAGAGGGACACGTCAACAAAAGTGTTCACTTCCATGGCTTGACTGCTAGGGCCAGAAAAGACCAGGATGTTTGATTGTGACTTCTCATGGAGCAATCACTGCATCCAGCGTTAGACCCAGACCCAGGCCTAGGCTATTCAACCTCAGCCAGGTCATCTGCTGATCACTGCAGTCCCAGAAGAGAAAGTTGTCCCTGTCTCACTTTGATGAAAAGAACTGGCTCCCTCCTCATGTTCTGAGGCACAGTCCCCTTCCCTCCTGAAAACCATCCCCTGTGAAGTCAGTTGCCTCAACTTCCTCAGACAGGCGACCTAGCTCCAGGGCCCATGCAAGTACCTCTGGTACTGACACAAAACATCTGTCAAATGACGTTAACCAGGAACACCTATAGCCCTCTGCACTCTTTGGTTCTGGAAACCGAGACAGACTGACTTCGGGAGCTATGGCACCGACAAGACCACTGACATCCATCAAGTTTTCAGCTCCACTTGCTGATTACTGCTGCATGTCTACTTTGGCACCAAGTCATGTTCCAGTACTGATGATGCTCCTTTCTCCACCACAGGAATCCAGACATCCTAAAGACCTGCTGGTATATGACCTATCTGAATCACCTCTGCTCAAACGCAACCTCCCCCGATTTCCACCCTCCTCTCTGGACTCACGACATTCCTCTCTTTCTTCTCCAAGGACACCACCTCCCTTCCCCAGTGAAGTTGAGGAGTGCAGCTCCATCATGCCCTTTAATTTGAAAACCGTGCGGTTTACTACGTCTACATATCCTCAGTGTGTGCAATCTACACCTGGACACAACCCTGGTATGGATCAGTGTGGATGCAACCCTACATTCTGTTTCCCCCACATTGGCTGTATTGGGATCCCTGGCCCATGTACACAGCACAGTTGAGGAAGCCTGTCATGCAACAACCCCGGAGACCTACATCTTTGCCTTCTCCATAATCTCTTGCCCACCAGAGACCAAGCCTCCCTCGGAATGAGGTGAGGAGGAGGACGTTTCACCAACACTATATTTCTCCTCTTCTTCTCCTAACAAGGCTATCATGCCATCACCTGATGACTTCAAACACTTCCAGGGATAATGCCACAGAATTGCAGACTCCCTCCAGTCTTCTTGCTTTTGGAAATTAATGAGAGGTTAAGACATGAACATGAGAACCTGCTAGTTCCCATGCTCCTGGGTCTGTTTTGCTCAGACAAAGGGAAACTAATTGTGTGTTCCTTGATTGTAAAAATCTAAATTCTTCTTCACCATGCAGAGGCTGGGTAAAATGTTCTATAGTGCCTATGTGACTTAGGTGCTTGTCTTATTTTCAGAAGCAAGTTAGGTGCTTAAGTATAATATCAATTGGACTTATTCATGCTCTTGAAACTTTATATTTTGATTTTAAAATAGGTGTTAGGCTTATTCCAGGAATACTATAGTTAGTGTAAATCCCATTTTTCTGTTACTCAAATGTAGTACTGTTCTATCATTTACTTTGTTAGAATTACATCTTGCTTTTTAAGACTGTCCAACATCCGATGGTAATCAAGATTAAAATACTAGTAGTGATAGTGTATCACAGTTGTGATTGTGAGATATTTTAGAATATCTTCATTGAAGTAACTTTCCTTTTTATTAAAGGAGACAAGGTATCAGCTACTTCAGCTGCGTCCAACACAACGGGCTTCATGGATTGGATATGCTGTTGCATATCATTTGTTAAAAGATTATGATATGGCCTTAAAACTACTGGAAGAGTTTAGAAAAACTCAACAGGTAAGACATACTGTTTCATCATAATGAATAATTATCCATAGTTAAGCAGAATTTGAATAATTATCCATAGTTAAGTAGAATTTGAATAACTGCAAATATTGAAGGGGGAAAATGGCTATTGTTTGTTTTTCAGTTAGCATCTTGGGACCTATTTCAGCAGGTATAGGAATTCCTCACTTGTCCCGGTTAAAGTTGCTTCGTTACATTGTTGATCAATTAGGGAACATGCTCGTTTAAAGTTATGTATTCCTCCCTTCTAACGTTGTTTGGCAGCCACTTGCTTTGTCCACTGCTTTCAGGAAGAGCAGCCCGTTGCAACTAGCTGGTGGATAGCTGGAACTAGGGTGGACCATCAGCTCCCTTCTCCCCTAAGTTCCCTGTTCAGCAGCTGCCCAGCAGGCTATCAATTTCCAGTAGTTCAGCTGTCCCTCTCCCCACTGCCATGTGCTGCTTCTGCCTTAGAGTTGCTCCCGGAGATTCCTGCTTGCTGTGCAGGAGGAGGGAGGGGAGGAACAGGGGAACAAATGTGAGGGTGTCCCCTTTCCCCCTGCTCCTGCACCCCGCTTACCCAACTTCTGTAGAGCAGGGGGGACACAGAGGGAGCGCCTCGCTGGCAGCAGCTGGTCTCTGCAAGCTGATCTAATTAACAAGGCAGTGTACTTAAAAGTCGGCATATTTAAAGGGGAATCAATCTCGCTCTATGGTCCATTTTGGTCAATTTCACGGTCATAGGATTTTAAAAATTGTGAATTTCATGATTTCAGATATTTAAATCTGAAATTTCATGGGGTTGTAACTGTAGGGGTCCTGATCTAACTGTGAAGGCAGCAGTGCAGAAGTAAGGGTGGCATAATATGGTATTGCCACCCTTGCTGCTGCTTGCAGGGCATGCCTTTTAGAGCTAGGTATCTGGCCAGCAGCTGCTGCTCTCCGGACCACCCAGCTCTGAAGGCACAAGCCCCACTACAGTAACCTTGCAACAACAAAAAAAGACCCCAGTTTGAGAAATGCTGGTCTCCCCTGAGAAGCTGTGTATAGTAGGGTAAAAGCACACAAAAGACCAGATTTCATGGGAGAGACCAGATTTCATGGTCCGTGACATATTTTTCATGGCCAGGAATTTGGTAGGGCACTGCCTCCTCTATAGTGGTAGGCATCTAGTGACCAGCTTCAGTTGATCTCTTATCAACTAAATATTTGTGAATTTTTACATTTTAAAGACATTGTGAGGTCTACAGCTGCTGACTGGTTCCTAAAATGCCTTGTAACTAGGCTGTGTGCAATTGTACACAAGTGATATGGTGCATGCTAATTAACCTGTCATTTACAGATTCCTCCTAATAAAATAGATTATGAATATAGTGAACTGATCCTATACCAGAACCAAGTGATGAGAGAGGCAGATCTATTTCAAGAGTCTTTAGAACATATAGAAACATATGAGAAGCAAATATGTGACAAGCTTGTTGTAGAAGAAATCAAAGGTAAATATTTGTGTTTCTCTTTCTGCTCAACTTGCCCCAAACTAAAGTATCTACTGACTTATCAAAGTGAGGGTTATATGGAGACTTTTAATAAATTATTTAAATACACCAGATCCTCGCTAGAATGCGGGGTTTGCGATCTCCACGTTACCGCGCATGGACCGTGTTATAGCGGGGACCACATTACCATGGATCCCAATTAAGGTAATTACATTTGGGATCCCTGGCTGCGAATCTGTGCTATAGCGATGTGGGTTATAGCGAGGGTCCGGTGTAATTGTCTTATAGGTAAAGTTATTAACATGAGACCTAAAATTTGGTATTTTGTTCAGTTTCTTTGACAAAGTGGATTGTTAGTGGGGTGACGTTACTTTGCTATGGAATGGAAATAATAAAAATGCTATTTCATTCCAAATTTATTAGAGGGCCATTCAAATATAGAGAATATCAGTAGTCTGTGTACAGTTGGTCAGCTCTACTAACCCACTCCTCTCTAATTAGCCCTGCAAGTAAGTAAATGTAATACTCTGTGTGTACAAAAATGTTGGTTTCCTGCTTGGAGCATTAGGTTGTGCTTTATTTTTAAATGCATCAATACTTTTTTATACTATCATACAGCTTTTGCAAAAAAATATTTATTGTTCAGTTAAAATTGATGTCTTAGGGTTTTCTAAAAACTTGGACTGCTGAGGTTTTGAATATGTGCAACTATGTGACACAGATTTCAGATATTCTTTAATTGACCTCTCTGCTGGGAATCTCTCTGAGGGCAATGTGCCTGTATCGTCCAACTTATTGCAATTAGTGTAAAATATAAGTACAGTGGAGTCGCATCAGAGGCACATTTAATATGCTCAAATTCAACTATACGCGGTCTGCAAAAAAAAAAAAAATAGTGCTGGCTGAGCAGGGCTGGGACTGGTATCCCAGACTGGCATCAGGCTGAGCAGCCCACTACAGACCAGCGGGAGGCTGAGTGGGGCTAGTGGCAGGGACACTGGCAAGGAGCCTGCAGCCGGAACCCCAGACTGTCAGCGGGCTGAGTGGGGCTGGTGGCTGGGACCGCTCAGCCTGTTGCCGGTCTGGGGTTGTCTGCCGGCTCCTGCTAGCGGGGATCCTGGCCACCGGCCCCGCTTAGCCTGCTGCTGGCATGGGGTTCTGTTCACCCAAGCTGTCAGGAGGCTGAGTGGGGCCAGTGGCCGGGACCCCAGACCGGCAGTGGACTAAGCTACTCCGCCCACTGCTGGCCTGGTGTCCCATTCACTCAGCCGGCGGTGGGCTGAGCGGGGCTAGTGGCGAGCTGAGTGGCTCAGTCCGTTGCCAGTCTGGGGTCCCAGCTGCCAGCCTCACTCAGCCTGGGGTTCCATTCACGCAGCCAGCAGCGGGCTGACCAGGGCCAGCGACGGGCTATATTTGACTATACGCAATTTTGATCTTACGCCGGGAGCTTGGAACCTAACCCCTGTGTAAGATGTAACTCCACTGTATAATTCTGTGTAGCTTATAAATATTTATAAAATATTTGGCAAGACATTTATCAGCTTGCCTATATTGTGTCCCAGTTGCCCTGAAAATATGTTCCCTGAGCTATGCACAGTTTCAACTGAAGTGTATGAATCTGCTGTGGTGTTACTGATATGAGTTGGCAGCACTCTGAGCACGCTACAGCTGCTTTGCAGCAGCAACCCCAGTGGCCACCTGTTGCTTCACTGGGAGGGAGGAGAGAAGTCCTAACTGTTCTATTGCCTTGTTCTCTACTGGATATGGGATCCTAAGAATGGAAAGATAGGAGCTTGAGTGACTTTGCCTGTCAAGGGGAGTACCTACAAAACTATGAGTCCTTTACCAAGAGCCAAGGGGGCTGCTCTGGTTTGTGCCAGCTTGCAACAGTTCTTCAGAGACCATCCATCAACTGGAGATAGTCACGGTGTGGCACACTTCTCCTCCCTGCCCCTGAAATGTCCCCTGTACCAGAAACTATGCGGAAGAAGGTGTAGGGAGCTAGCAGAGGATTTTGTGGGTGGTTTTCACTCCTTTTTTGCCACTTGAGCAGTGGAATGGGGCAGATAATCTACCCCAAAATGTTTTGATTGTAGCCCCTTAACCTTGAAAGAACCTGTTTGTCCATTCTTTTCAGCGTGAGGACCAATGTTGGCATGAATCTCTCTCTCTCTGCCCGTCGCCCCCCAGCCGGGGTATGGGCCACCAACTGGTGTTGGTGTTTCAGTAGCAATTGGTTCCCTTACGTACGGGGTGGAGTTGCTAGCCCCACGCCCATGTTAAGCCTACAGCACCTGGTATTCCCAGGAGGTCTCCTCATCCAAGTACTAGTCAGGCCCGACCCTGCTTAGCTTCCGAGATCAGACGGGATCGGGCGTGTTCAGGGTGGTTTAGCCATATGTTGGCATGAATACTTATATAAAATCCTATTGCAAGGTGTGTACAAAAGGAAGTAGTTGAGGTCTGTTAGAACTTTAATACTGAATTTTCTGAGTATGGGCCAGTAAAATTGTAAACTTAATGTTTCATCAGTATTGCTTGCATTGAATTTGAAATGCCTCCTTTGGCTAGTTAATACAAATCCACTAACTCTGGTCATTTTTTCATATCTGGATAAGTTAGCATCATAAATCTGAAAAAAAAAGGCATCTAAACAACAATAACCTTATTTTTTAGAATTTCTGAATGCTCACAAATCACATTGAAGTCACTGTGAGGTAGAGTTGCTCAATGGGTTTTCTGGGTTGGAAGACACCTCAGAAAATCAGCCACTTTTTTATTTTGCTTAAATATGGCTTATGGGACTATTTGTAGGTACCCAATTTTGAAAATTTAGCCTCAAGCCATAAGTATACTTTCATTTAACTCACAGTGATGTTTAACTGCATTGTTTTAGGAGAAATGTTGTTGAAATTGGGAAGACTAAAAGAAGCTGGTGAAATATACAAAGAATTAATTGATCGGAATGCAGAAAACTGGTATTATTATGAAGGCTTGGAAAAGGCCCTACAACCTAGTAAGTAATGCAGCGATGTACTTACTTTCCTCCTTTGTATTTAAACAATTGGTGTCTGATAGAATGTTACCGTTTGAAATTGGAACATGACAATTCAGCTAAAAAATATTTGTGTATCTGAACTTGAACAATTTGTAGTCAGATTTACTCATTTAAAAATTAATTGAAAACATCTGTGGATGTAGTACCAACACTGACTTTCTTTAAAGGTCAGTGTTAAAGCTGGCTGTTTGTTTAATTCTGCTAGCCCAAGGAGAACTTTTCCCCTGCACACACACTTTGTAAAGGAAGTGGTCATCAATAGCTGAGTCGCCCCGTAATTAGTTTGGATCAAGTTATGGAACTGCCACTTTAATAAAGCTGTCAATTTGAGATTTCACTGGCTAATAGCTTTTTAAAAAGGAACAGTCTCTTTATTAAACTCAAAGGCAGATGAAATGTATTGTTTTAATTTCTCTGGGCTAGGACCCTCTAAAGGCATATCATTTTAGCAGGGATTAGCTTTCCTGTGGAAGAGAAGAAAACAGAAATAATTAAGGATTTCCTAAAAGTTAAAGCTCACCCCTGGTACAGTTATTCTGGTCTTCCAGAAAAAAATAGCTGCTAATTTTTGAGGTGTACGATACTGGAGCAGCAGATACCTATGACCAAGAAATGGAATCATAACTTCTCAAACACTTCTCTTAAAACATTAATTTAAAAACTGTTTTCTCACAGTTATTCTTAAACAGCTGTAAAAAAAAAAAAAAAGTTCCACAGTTTAATAGAAAGCAGAAGGGTTAATTCTGATAATATAAAACCACAAGAATATTACTTACAGGTATTGTAGTAGTATGTTTTTAATGTAATTTAGTTTTTCCCATGCTTGAAAATAGTTGACACCAAAAAAAGCTCTGCAAATATGACTTGAGGTTGAGTAAAAGTCTATAATTAAGTTGCTTAAACATATTTTTAGACTAGGATTATCCGCTGGGTATTTGTTGCATTATATCCATGGAACTGGTCGTTGATATTGCCTAAACTAATGGTTCTGAAAGTATTTACTGTTGTGGGTCACACATGCAGCTTTCTCTCTTATGTGGGCCACATCCACACAATATATATATACCTCTATGGCCCTGGGGATGTTGCAATGGGCCGCAGCTGTGTGCTGATTGGGCCAGAAGTGGGTTGAGAATCACTGACTTAGGTAATGAAACTAGTCAAGGGGTTGACTCTATTTGGTTTGTATATGAAACATCTAGAAACTCACATTTATCATTAATAAAAAATAAATGTGTATATGTAATGTACATTTCACATATAAATCCTATATCTATTTAAACTGTACTAATTATAAAACATAATAATGTTACTTTATTTTTTTTAGGTGGTCTTAGGACTATTTCCTCCCCCATGGTAAGTTCTGGAGCTCCAACCTGTGACTTCATATAGGGTTTTTATATGCTTTAGTTCCAATTTTAATATTTTAATTTATTACTATTAGAATTTGTATACCCTGGAGCCAGTGGGTAACATGTGTACGTGTGTTTGTGTTTGTGTACATATATATATATTTCCCCACCACCACCATCAGATCTCAATGACATGAGGCTTTTTACG
Source organism: Sternotherus odoratus (assembly GCA_032164245.1). Taxonomy (NCBI): domain Eukaryota; kingdom Metazoa; phylum Chordata; order Testudines; family Kinosternidae; genus Sternotherus; species Sternotherus odoratus. The sequence continues at coordinate 248,863,945 of JAVMKO010000001.1, forward strand.
TATGAAACAAATGTCCAAGTATAACTACTAAGCATTTTTCATGCTATATATTTGATCTTAACTTTCCGTATTAAGTTCACCAAGCAATTTGACTTTTCAACTAAATTCACTTATTAATGTAAAAATAACATTTCAAAACCAATAGATCAGTTTGTTTTAAAATTCTGACCACATTGGAGCTCCAAAGCATATTATGGGGGAAAGGGGAGGATTGGGAAAGAAGTCTAAAGAAAACAAAACTTCTTAAACTTGTTGTATTGACAGTCCTGATGCTAAGTGCTTACATAGTTAGTATTAGGTTACTTTCATTGCTGCAACTTTTGTAATTAAAGGCTCATTTGTGTATTTTAAAAATACTTTTAAATGATTAAATGATCTTGACGTTGTCCAGAGTGGATTCATACTGATAGACAATTTGTTTGCATACGTTATTTGCAAATGTTGAAGTACCGTTTTGTGAATGAGATTGCACAATGTTTAGTTGTAAGAAAATAAACACAACCTCCCTGTGGTTGGAGGCACAAGGTAATTCCATTCTCTGCTGTTTAATTAAACAAGTAATAACAAAAAATATGGTCTATTATGTGTACAAAAGATTGCAACACTACCGTCTTCCATAGTGAATATGATTAAATAAATGAAAAACTTAGTGTACATTTTTGCAGTGTTGTAACTGAATCTGTACCTTCTGGTAGGTTTAGCTAATTAAAATATAGCATTATAGATTACTTTTAATGTTTGTTTTTAATAAGAATTTAATGCAAAAATAGATTTTTCTCTCCAGTGTTTCTTACATCTGTTATATTTACTGATAATAGGCACTTTAGAAGAGAGGCTTCAGATTTATGAAGAAGTTAGTAAAAGACATCCCAGAGCAGTTTCACCTAGAAGATTACCTTTAAACTTTGTTCCAGGTAACAAACTGCATATCTGTTCCATAATACTATTAATTTTTGTTTTTATTAATGTGTCAGTAATTAGTTTTGTCCTAAATTTTGAACATCAATTTATGTATAAAGGTACATAAAGCTTTGTTTCAACCACTTGAAGATTATTCATCTCTGTTGGTATGGACAAAAATGTCAGTAGTAAGCTGATAGCAAAAGGTACTGCATGCTAATATTTTGCCTTTACTGATGAAACTATAGTGGATAGCTGTATGTGTATTGTAAGAATAGCAAGATATATGCCTTTGCTCCTGTGCTGTGTGCTAGGTGATATCCCCAGGTAAGAGTATGAAGTGTGGTAAGCTATTGTGTTAAGAGAATAATAAATTTCAACTTTTCTTTGTTTATACACTTGGATAACATTCCTCTCTAGCCTCCTAGAGGAGAAGTCTCCCAAGACTGACTTTATATTATTGACTGTTAGAAGAAGTTTGCCTGTAAAGCTAGCAGGAGAAGAAATTGCATGCTCTACTTACAGTTCAGGTGTTGCACAGAAAACTACAGTAGAGGCTTTTTGTACTGTTTCATTGGCCTAGAACCTAGTTGTCAGCAGCTGCACCCTCTGGGTTAGAAGCTTGTTTTTTAATATATATTTTTTGTTTGGGTATCCTAAGCCCTGCCCCTGTCTCTTCCTATATTTTAGAAGCTGGAACAAATGTTGATAAACGTATATAGCAATCAACTGTAAAGTGGGCCTAATTTTGTTCATAACTGCAAGTTAACTCTGGTGATGGTGGCTTTCCCAAGAAAGCTCCCAGTCTACCTCAAAGACTTATGCTATAGTGTAGTGCAGTGTTAAAATTTTAATGCAGATATCTAATGTAAACTACTGTTACCATGCTGTACCTTGCCAGGTTATCTATAACTCAAAACTAGGTTTGCAGCATTTTCCAGTATGAAGTTTAACCGTAGCATCATATTCAGCAATGCTATAGTAAACTTTTTTAAAGACTTTTGTTATAAGCTCTCTATTTTGGGGAGTTTATTACACGCGAAGAGGATAAGAAGAAGAAGAATTACACTTAAATTTTAAAAGCCCTCTATACTGAAACTTGGCACATAAGTGTTCTCAAGTCTGGAAAAATGATGATTGGAAAAAGTGGTTCTTCCAATGATTGCACATGTGCATTCCACTCTTGGTATGTGTACACCCTGTCAGAACCTTTCCCCCTTAGAGGTACCTCATGGTGTGGCTCACGTGCTCTCTGCCTCATGCCCCTGTCAGCAGACAGAAAGGGCAGAGCTGCCACTGTCCCTTCATTTCCTTTTTACCACTCAGGATGGCTGGCTGCTCAATCAGTTGGTCTTGCCTCTAGCTTCCTGCTCTTTACTGCATCTTTCAATGAAGGTAGCATTTTTGGTTTCCATCAGTGTTACTAGGTGAACCCTCCATGTAAAATTTCCTTTAAAATAAGGCTTATCTGTGTCCTTATCCAAAGTTTATTTCACAAGTGATGTAGAACTTCCATATTACCCAAGCAATTTATTTGCCTTTGTTCTTCCCAAAGCCTCACTCAAATGAAGATGAGCAGTGGCTGCACAATCTAAATGTCAAGAGTGTTGGCATTCTACCTCGACAGGTCCAAGCTATTCCACTTGTCTTTGCAGCTGTTTGTGGCAATGATGGACAGAATGAAAGGGCTCCCAGTCTCTTCTCAGACGTTTTAATCTTAGATAGCTTCCTGTATTCGCTTATGTTGTGACTTGCACTAAACAGAATGACAATACATTCAACGAGATTGCAAACAGCATCCTCAGCCATTCTTGGCCAAGTGCCTGTCGTAAACATTTGTAGAGTGGCAACTGGGTCTTCAATACACCTGTGAGGCCCATTATACCATCCCTCAGCATTCTAAAAACAACGCCAGATTTGGGTGAGCTGTCCTCAAGTCTTTATTCAGATAGACTCCGATCTAATCTCCTGATTTCACAGGTTGAGAGTGGAATGTACATGTGAAATCACTAGGGGGGGAAAAAGTTACTAACTTGTTCCATGACTCTAGTTCTTTGAGATGTGTTGCACATGCTCATTTCATGACCCACCCTTCTACCTCTCTGCATTGGAGTTTCCGGCAAGAAAGAATTGAGGCATGGGGTGGATCTGCCCTTTATGCCTGCTCAAAAGGCACACTGCAGTAGAGGGTGCTTGTCCAGCTCTCATAGATATAATTGAGGAAAAAGTTGCAACAGCCGTGCACAGGAGGCCCACTCAGAGTGAAATGGACATATGCAGCACATCTCAAACAGTTACAAAACAGGTTAATATCTTTTTTTTTCTTTTGTACTGTGCATGGCTCAAATATACACCATATATAATCTCCTACTTAATTTTAAATTAGCTAAGGGAGGCCCCAGTGGTGTTTGAAATTGTGATTCAGGCTGTCCTGAGGACTAATGAACCTCTGACTGGCCTTTTGATACTCAGGGTTCATCTTCACCAGGAGTCTCCAAACTTTGAGTCGAGGGCCATATTAGATTTTTGAAGGGTCTTCGTGGGCCGAAGCAACTGTGGGGGGAAATTAATATATGCAAAATATACACAAAATATTTGTCAATAAATTAAAAATTTCACATTATTTTTCTATTTTATTTCTAAACTCACAAAATTTTAGCATACAAATACACATTCAAAAATCAAGAAATATTGGGATTGGGTAGCAGGGGCCAGGGAAATGAAAAGCTCTTAACCCCTCTCTAGAGACCTGCTGCCTCTTCTCCAACTCTCCGGCATGCTACTGCACACACTGCCACGCTCCCCGCGGACTGCACAGCCCAGCCCTGATAGTATGATTCTTCCTCCTTAGCAAGCTGGGCTGGATGGGAGGGGAGGAGCTCAAGAGCTGCTGAGGCCAGATGCGAATGGCCCGGGGATCTGAAGCTGCAGGGCTGGGGGAGGGAAGGGGAGAAGCCGGAGGGGAGGGGAAAGGAAAGACTGAAACTGCCGGAGCCACTTGCGAGCGGCTCAGTCCGGCCAGGTTGCTCTGGCAGCCGCATATCCTGGACATTTTTAGAGTTTTTCAAATTCCCCCCCGACACCATTTTTAACTCAAATCTGCTGACATATGGTAACCCTACCCCTGGGCCTGCAGACAGGGCCCCCGTCACACAAAATGGCAGCTCCCCTCCTGCCACACACACAATGGCGACTCACCCCCTCCCCACCACCACCACACACACAAAATGGTGGCTCACAGGGACTTCTGAAGAGGGAGAGGGTGCCCCTGTCTTCCTGCCACATAGAAACCACAACAGAGTGGGGCAGGTGTAAGAGAAGGAAAGGAGGACACATTCTCCCCCGCCCCCTACCCCCCCCAAAGCCAAGACATCCCACCCTCCCCTCAGTCTGGTGGAGAGAAATCCTGGACATAGATTTATTTTTATGCCAAAAATCCAGACATGTCCGGCAGAATGGTGAGCTTTTTTCCATCTCCAGCCCAGCCGCCTGCTGCAACCCAGCCCCCCCTCTGCCAACCAGCGCTGCGCTATCCCCCGGCCCCCTGCCGACCACTGCTGTGCTATCCCCCCCCCCCCCCCCCCCGTGCTATCCCCTGGCACCCCCTCTGCTGACCAGCGCTGTGCCATCCCCCGCCCCCTCCTCCCCTCCCCGGTCCCCCTCCCCGCTGACCAGCGCCTCGCCATCCACCGGCACTATCCCCTGGCCCTGCCGACCAGCACCACGCCATTTCCCCCCACACACACCTCTGCCAACCACTGCCGCACCATCCCCCGGGCCCCCATTTCCCTCCCCCCGCCAACCTCTGCTGCGCCATCCCCCTGCCAACCCCAGGGACACTCCTCTCTTTACTCCGCTGCTGGAAGCAACTGGCAAGGTGGAGCAGGACTTCCAGCAGGCATGTGGGGGCGTGACCCACCCCCTTTGCTCCTCTCCCTGCTGCTACAACTGAATGCCTTTGCTATTACAGCCCCTGCCATGCCCCCAGCTTTGCTTTTTCAACCTCCTGCAGCTACTAGGCATGGGAGTGTTCTCCATGTGCCGGCTCAGCTGGCGGGCCGGAGAAATCAAGCTCCAGCCCGCGGGCCGTAGTTTGGAGAGCCCTGATCTACACTGCAGTTGGGGGGAGCACAGATGGGCATACCTGACCTACTATGATTGAACTCACTAAAAATAGTGGTGTGGCCTAGTTTCCCTAGGGCCTCAGACAGGATTGTACTTGGGTGGCTAGCCCATACCACTGTGGCTATTTTTATCAAGTGACAGTGGTCAAAGTTAGCTCTGGTACATGTTCTCCATTTCCTGTATGGACCTACACACTGTGTGCTCAAAAAGGAGTGCATTTAGTTTATGCTCTTTGTCATGCAACAACTTGAAGAAGATGTAGATTTTACAGAAACTAACATGTATACTTGTAATGCTAACAACTTTTTCAAAGAAAGAAATGACGTTTACAGCATACTTCAGAGATTGCCAGGTACTGAAAATAAATTAGGAAAGTGACTGAACATATTCCCTAAATTATCCTGAGATGAATACATTTTAAGATCAGTTCACTTGTTTAACAGTGTGATCATTCCTCAAAGCACTGGGCCAGCCTGAGTTTAGTCCATTTTTTTATTTGCTCCTGAAGTCTTATCTGTTTCGGGGATTATTTTTTGGGGTGCAATTTCAAAATTACCATTGCTTCACAACAGATCAAGCCAAAAGTTAAAAGATGATGTTCATGCCTCACTTAAATCCCAGATATTTACTTCAACTAATCCTTTTCAGGAACATAGTCGTCTTTATGTTCTTGATTTTTAAGCAGTTCATCTTCTAAATTGATTTCTGAGCAGCTACATGACAATTTACCATCTATCTTCCATCTTCAGATTAAACGTTTTATTCCCATAAGTAGAAAAACATGAAAATAAGGGAAAAACCTCTTTGCCTATTTTTATTACTAGGGATAATTTTCTCTGTGGATGTGTTGGTTCTGGAACACTTTATGTAACTGTAAGTCTGTATTGTCTAATATATTCATTTCTGTGGGAATGGGTGTGGTAATAAAAAACTAGTTTCCCCATTCTTGAGCAGTACTTGAAATGAAAGCAAGATAATTCACACTTAAATGAGAGCCACACAGTGTCTCACTGTTACCTTTCCATCCCTTTTTGTAACAAACAAGGTATTTTAATTTTCTAATTTCTGTTTTTCTACATATGTCAAAAGCATTTCAGTTTGTAAATATTCCCAGCTGGGTAACTATAACATATTTATACAACCCTACTGAGCATATGGAAAGTATTCTTATGTCTGTACCATGTGTCTTCCGAATTGACTCATCATAATTCATGGAAGTATTAACCTAAGATGCTCTCAGACATCAGTGCTATAAAGGTTGATTTGCTTATTGGTTACTTTCCTTTCTTAAGCCTCTCCCAGAAATCTTGTCTCTGCTGATAGAAAGATATCCTAGCACAACAAGTACTGTGGTTGTACCCACAAATACATTCAGCTAACGAAGTATTTCAGTAACCACCTCCTACAATATTTTGATGAACATGTGGGGACTCTGGCCCCTTATGAAATCAAGTCTTCCAATCGGTTTCAAATTTTAAAACTGATTTTAGGGTAGAAAGTCATGGTCACATGTTAGTTTCCCCAGACATAAACATTTTATTTAGGGGGGAAGATGTGAATATTCTGTTTTTCTTTAACAGTAAAGAAATCAAAGCGTTAGAACTCTTTTTATTTCTGTAGAGTTTGTTATTGGTGATAATCCATAGTTGTATAATATAAGCACTGATCAGTATACAGCACACTCAAACATTAAAATATAACCAAATACACTTTTGTTTCTAGGTGAAACATTTAGAGAACTAATGGATAAGTTCCTGAGGGTTAACTTCAGTAAAGGCTGCCCACCCTTGTTTACCACTTTGAAATCTTTATATTACAATACAGAAAAGGTAAATTTTAGTATTTATTCAGTTTTCATATAATCTGCTGTACTAATTTAAGTTGTAAGTGTATTCTATAGATTCCTCTGGAATTTACAAATGACTGTAATTCAACAATCTCAGTGTGCTACTTTCACTACATAATTACTAGGTGATTACTCATCATGTAGTAATATGTACATATCTATTACATTTGATGATTTAAAAATTGTCAGAATCAGATATAAATATGTACAAAAGTTTGATCTTTCAAGGATAAATGAAGACTAATCTACTAAACTGTATTCTTTGTCCTGGGATGCAAATGTGTCAGTGTTGTTTCAGCTTGTGGTTTGTCGTCACTAGAAATTTTTATTATAAAATAGACAACTGGCAACTAGAGATATTTGTTCCATGTGTCCCTCTCTGGCTAAAGTTTATGTAGTATTACATTTGAGCAGGTCTAAAATCTCAAGGAACGTTACAGTTCTTGTTTTGTATTAAAACTGCTTTTCCAGATTTAATTATTGGTTTTAAAGTGTCAGAGAGGTGTGTGTGTGTATACACGTACAAACTATTCAACAAGATATAATCACTTTGAAAATTGTACATAGTGAAGTTGAACTTAAACTGTGTGATTTTAAAAACTTTAATTTGTTTGCTTTTTTGAGTTGTAAATAAGCAAAAAAGAGGTTTTTCCCCTTCATTTTTGCAACTGCATGGAGAATCCAAAAGTTAGCGAAGTTCAGGAATACTGATACGGATTATATGAATTATAGTAAAGAAAATTAGTCACCAAGGATGGCAAAACTAGGTGGGATGGGTAGTGCTCTGAGTGGGCCAGTGTGTACTAATGAGAAGAAAGGGCTAGTCACTGCTTCCACTATGGCAAGTTTTTACCTGAGTTTTCTTGCCACCAGTCAAGTTGGGAACATGAAATCAAAACTTTTAAGATTGCCAATTTATTCAGAGGGACCTACCAATAATTTGTATGTAGAGACAGAGGCAGTTATCAAACTTGTATGGCTTAGTATAGGAACATAGGATTTACATTTGTGAAAAATTTTTGCAGGGCTGGGTCTTCCTTTTTTTTTTTTTTTTTTTTTGCCTTTCAGTCATTTGTTCATGTTGGTGGAAATACCATATTTCAAAGGGTTTTGTAACAAGAAAATTGACTAAGTTCAGTCTGAAAACAAATTTTAACTATTTTGAAATTAAAAGTTAAATGATGAATGTTAAGGATGTTGTTATCCCTGTTTCAACTTTCTAGAAGCTTGGGATGGGAAGGAATAGTTACTTATATTTTGAGGGAAGTGCATGTTTGCTTGGTAGAATCAACTGACACTGGATATTGGAGACTGGATTTATGAATTGATTATGCGGACTTGGTTTGAAAGAATCTTGCACAGGGCCTCTGGTAATACATAATTCTAGGAAAAAGTAAAATCAACATTGATAACTAATTGATTAATTAGTTGGTTGATTGTATGAAATTACCCTGTAATGGCTACAAGAATCTGTACTGGGGGAAAATACACTTCTGCTCAATGCAGCAAATTGTGTGAGTAGGAAAAAGAGAGATGTGAAGTATTGTGTCCAGGTTGTGAAGATGCCACACAAAAATGCAGAGAAAATTATGGCAAATTATGATTTGGTGTGTGAGATAATGAAAATAAAGATTATAACTTCAAGTGCGGTAACATAAACTCTTTGACACAAAAACATGTAACACAATCCTGAAATAGGTCATAGATGTTGAACTGTTCTGTCACAACTGTCATTCAGTTTCATGATTGGTTGATAGGAAAAGGATTGATTTCCAAGTCTCCCAGTGATTTTAAGTGGAACTCCTAGGAAGATTTTGTCTCTGCATTCAGATCATATATGTAGAAATTAACACAGTACGAGAACTTTGATCAAAATATACCAATAATTTTCTATTATTACTCTGCGGAGAAGTATTAAAGTTATAAACATGAGATTTCAGAGAGAACAGCTTGTAGGCTGATAACACTACTGTTGAAGTTTCAAGGGAAATCTGATTGAGCTAGATTTGCAACAAAGACCTAGAAGGACAAAATCAAGTAAATAAAATAAACTCAGGAAAGCTATGGAACCTATCCCTACGTATCCAGCTTTACCTTTATATTTAGGATCAGTGTTATTGGTTGATCCCTGAGTAGGGAAAAAGAGCTTGAATTGTGGTTCATGAAATGGAATCCTGTTTACATTCCTTTCCTTCTGCTACAAATGTGGTTGCGGAAGTAGCTTGTAGCAAGAAGTTCATGGCATTAAAATGGTGAAAGTAAAATATCAGGAGATATGAGCTCAGAATTTTGTCCATTTTTAAAGAACACTTTTTGGTTAGCTCAGCATCAAGTAAGCACCACATTGATAGCTCAGGTGCTGAAAAAGTAAGTTGATGCAAGTGTTTAAATATCTAAGAGTTCGATACAAGAGTGGTAATTTGTGGACTCAAATATTGTGTTCTTGTGTTTAACTTAAAAAATTACAGGCTTTTCTTTTTTTATCAAAATGTGTGCCTCTTTATGTTTAGAGAATAAATGCTGGCAAAGCAAATCACCTAGTATGTATTTTACATTTCATTTCATGGGTTCATTGTGAGTTTCCCAGTGTGTGTGTATTTCAAAGAAAAAGTGTTTGGATATTGGGAGGGTGTGTCAGTGTCAGATATTTCCAGAGTGTGTGTAAAATCTGTAGTAAATCTAATTCAGCAACTGGAGGAAAGTAATTTCCCTGACAGTATGATATACTAATCATCTTGTTTATTATCTTGAAATTAGAAATGTTAAAGATCATTAGTCCTGTTCTTTCCTCCTTCCACTACTTGATTATACCCTACGGAAGATCTTCTGATTAGTGCTTTAGGCAGTTGAGTATTAAATGTCCCAACTCAAGGGGTTCCTACACATCCTTTGCCAGAATTCTGCTCAATCTAAGCTCCCAGTCTTCAACATTTTATTTTTTCCTGGTTATATCCCTTCCATTGTGCCACATGAAATTTTTCTCCATCCTTGGTGTTCACACAGTCCTAGTACCCATGAGAGAATTTATTTAATACCAACCTGGACTCCCTCAGTCTGTACCTCTAAGTAGAAACTGCAGCACTTCCCAAGACTCTTTTGGGTACCTGTGTACCATTTAGCCAGCATCTGTTTTCTCTTCCCCAAGGAGAGAGTTGGTCAGCACTTTGTCCCTCATTGTTAACACTTGCTTCTTCTTCGAGTGCTTGCTCATGTCCATTCCAAGATGTGTGTGCACGCCGCGCATGCACGATTCCAGAAAGCTTTCTCCCTAGCGGTACCCGTAGGGTCGGCAGGGGCGACCCCTGGAGTGGTGCCGTTATGGCAATGTGTATATATGCCCCTGCCGACCCACCCCCCGCTCAGTTCCTTCTTTCCGTTATTGGCGGTTGCTGGAACAGCTTCTCTCTCTCACTAAGACTTAAGCGGTATCGTTCCTTAGTAGATTAGTTAGTAGTTAATTAGTTGTTAGTTAGTGTTAATTAGTTGTAATTAGTGTTAGTAGTATAGTATAGTTCGTAGATAGTAATTAGTTTCATAGTTCATTCAGCGCCGGGGCATGCCTCGAGCGCCAGGGTTTAAAGTGTGTGAGGGCTGTGGAAAACCGATGCACGTGAGTGACCCGCACTCTGAGTGCCTTAAGTGTCTGGGAGAGGGTCACCAGGCAGATCGTTGTGCGATTTGCAGATCGTTTAAGCCTCGCACAAAGAAGGAAAGGGACTCTCGCCTGAGGCTTATCTTAATGGAATCGGCACTGCAGCCTCAACAGCAGCCTCCACAGGAGGTTAGAAGCGCCCCGGCATCGGTGAAGACTGCGGTGGCACCGAAGGCGGATGCTAAGAAACACCGGCACCGCTCCCCGCACCGGTCTGGTAACTCGAGACGGCACCGGTCGCAATCCCCGGTGCCGGTCAAGAAGTCAAGAGGCCGTTCCCCTGGTCGAAAGACTCAAGGGGAACCCTCCGCGGCACGGCAGTCCTCGGGTCGCCTGGACGAGTCCCGTAGGGTGCCTGCGCCAACAACCGAGCTGCGGGAGCGAACCCCCCTCGGTGCCGCGCCATCCCCCCAAGGGGTGTTTGATGAAATCACTATGCCCTCGACCCCGGACATCTTTGAGGCGGCGCAGGATTTCATCGCGCTGACGAGGGACGCGGCCCCACCACCGGCACCGGTCCCTTTCGCAGTGCCGGCGCCCGTGCCCACGTCTGTGGTGCCGATAATTCCTCAGACGTCTGCACCGCTGATACCTCCATCCTCGGCACCGACCAACACTGCACCGGATGTGCGGCCCGATACGGCACCGGCTACTTCGGCACCGCACGAGAGAGGCGCTTCGGCACCGGATGCGCGAGTGGTCTCTGCTCCGACACTCGCAGTACCGGAAAGAAGTCGTTGGCAGATGGATGCATTGGGCAGGCTCACGGCACCGGAAGGTACGGCACCGCCATGGCCTGCATCAGATTACTCTTCGGGGTCGGATGCGCCATCCTCTCGCTCGGACCGTTCACGGCGCACAGCTCGCTCCTACCACCACTCACGGCACCGCAGGTCGTCTCGGCATGGGAGCCCGGCACCGTGGGTCCATCACAATCAAGGACAAATACATTGGCCCTTTTGGACACCCTGGGCATATCACCAGGCCCAGGGTCCGTCTTCAGTGGCTGCTTCACTTCCGTCGGTGCCGCGGGGGCCGCCTACTGCTACAATATCTGTTCCTCCTCTGGGCCCTGATGAGGCGGTGCCAGGTACATCAGGGGTCGATAGGCCACCATCTTCGGTGTCCCACCACGGGCAGGAAGCTGTGGCCCAGGACCCTTCTGCGGCAGAGCCTCAGGACACAGCTGGATTCGCTACCTCATCCTCTTCCTCCCCAGATGAGGCGGTAGCAGGGTCCTACTCGCCGACCCTGCCGCCTATGGATCTACGGGGTCACCAGGACCTTCTCCGCCGGGTGGCCCAAAACCTGAACCTACCAGCGGAGGAAGTGGAGGAGGAGGTTGACCCGACGGTGGACATCTTGTCGTCGGGTGGGCCTACAAAAATTGCCCTCCCGTTTGTGAGGAAGGTTACCTCAATGGCTGATACGCTGTGGCAGACGCCCTCCTCTATTCCACCTACTGCAAAAGGCGTCGAGAGGAGATATTTCGCACCCCGCACAGGCTGCGAGCATTATTTACACGCCCACAACCTGGCTCCCTAGTGGCGGACGCGGTCAACCATAGGGAACGCCAGGGGCAAACGGGGTCAACCCCCAGGTCTTTTGAGGCTAAAAAACTGGACCTTTTTGGAAGAAAAGTGTATTAGTCCGGGGCGCATTTCAAACCAACAGACGGCGCTCAGCAGGTACGCCTTCAACACCTGGGCGGCAATGTCGAAATTCAGGGAGAAATTGCCAAAGGACTCTGGGGCGGAGTTCAAGGCCATCGTAGAGGAAGGGCAGCTGGTTTCTAGGGCGGCTCTGCAGGCAGCCCTAGATTCCGTGGATGCTTCTGCACGAACTATGGCAACAGCCATAGCAATGCGTAGGGGGGCTTGGCTACAGGTCTCTGGAATACCACCTCCGGTCCAGGCCTCCATACAAGACTTACCATTCGACAAAAAAGGCCTCTTCTCGGAGGATACCGACAAGAGGTTGCAGTCAATGAAGGACTCCAGGGCCATGTTGAGATCCCTGGGACTGCATACATCACAGTTCAGGCCCCCTCCCGCTGCCCAACCGCGCCCATACCCAGCACCTCCCAGACGAGACCAGTCTAGGAGGGGAGGTAGAGGGAACGGCAGAGGTCGCCCTCGCTCGGCCCCTAGACAGGGGCAACACAACTTAGGCCCCAGGCAGCAGCCAGGTGACAGACAAAACTTTTGAAGTTGCGCCCGAGGGCGCCGAACCAGACTCCACCACTGGAATTACCCATCCCTTTGTGAACCGTCTATCCCATTTCTACCAGGCTTGGTCCTCGATCACCATGGACAAGTGGGTTCTCAGTCTGGTAGAGGTGGGATATTCTATCCAATTCTCTGTTCTCCCTCCCACCCACCCTCCGTGCCCATCCCTCTTCAGGGACCCATCTCACGAGCAACTCTTAGATCAGGAGGTCCAAACCCTCTTGTCTTTGGGTGCCATAGAGGAGGTTCCTCAAGTATTTCGGGGCAAGGGGTATTACTCCCGCTATTTCCTTATCCCGAAGGCCAAAGGTGGTCTTCGTCCCATCCTAGACCTGCGAGGCCTCAACTCCTACATAAAGAAGCTGAAGTTTCGCATGTTATCTCTAGCTACCATAATCCCAGCTATGGATCATGGAGACTGGTTCGCCGCCCTCGACCTAAAAGATGCTTACTTCCACATCTCAATTATTCCATGTCACAGGAGATTCCTGAGATTTGTGCTGGGGACCCAGCACTACCAATTCACGGTGCTCCCTTTCGGCCTTTCCTCTGCCCCAAGGGTGTTTACAAAATGCATGTCCGTCGTGGCAGCATTTCTAAGAAGGAGGGGCATCCATGTCTACCCCTACTTGGACGACTGGCTTATAAGGGCGAGTTCAAGGGAACAGTTGTTAATCCACATAACGTTTCTCAGAGCCACATGTCGCAAGCTGGGACTCATTATAAACGAGCCCAAATCGACCCTTGCTCCCACCCAAAGGATCGAATTTATTGGAGTGATATTAGATTCAATGCAGGCAAGGGCTTTTCTACCGCCCTCCCGAGCCAAGTCAATCGCGGACATCATTCATTCACTCATCAGATTCCCCATGACTACGGCCAGGAACTGTATGGTACTGTTAGGCCACATGGCGGCGTGCACTTACGTAGTACCATATGCAAGACTCCGCCTCAGGCCTCTGCAGTTGTGGTTCGTGAGTGTTTACAACCAGCGCAGAGACCCCCTGGACCTCATAGTGACTCTACCAATTCCTGTCCGCCGCTCCCTCAGCTGGTGGCTCCAACCCCAGTCTTTGAGCATCGGGGTCCCATTTCACAAGCCCCAACCGGTGGTGACATTAGTGACGGACGCTTCCGCCCTTGGCTGGGGGGCGCATCTCGGGGAGATAACGACCCAAGGTCTCTGGTCCCAAGAGGAGCTGGGCCTTCATATCAACGTCAGGGAGCTCAGGGCAGTCCGCCTCGCATGCCAGACATTCCAAGGTATGTTGCAAGACAGGTGTGTATCAGTCCTGACAGACAACACAGCCACCATGTTTTATATAAACAAACAGGGTGGTGCTCGCTCTTCTCGCCTCTGCAGGGAAGCCCTCGCCCTTTGGGACTTCTGTATTCCCCGAGGGATCTCCCTCACAGCCGCCTATCTCCCGGGGACTCAGAACGTGTTGGCAGACACGCTCAGCCGCTCATTCGGGTCACGAGTGGTCCCTCAGACCAGATATAGCCCACTTGATCTTCCTAAGGTGGGGATTTTCCCTCCTAGATCTGTTTGCCACGAAGGCCAACAGGAAATGCCACAGGTTCTGCTCCCTCCTCAACCTGAGCCCGTGGTCGGAGGGGGACGCGTTTCAGGTGCCATGGACGAGTGGTCTGCTGTATGCGTTTCCCCCGTTCCCTCCTGTCCACAAAGTCCTGCTCAAGGTCAGACAGGACAGAGCGTCCCTCATACTTATAGCACCGGCGTGGCCTCGACAGCATTGGTACACCGTGCTGATGTCCATGTGTGTGACGAGGCCGCTCACTCTTCCCCTGTCACAAACTCTAATCTCCCAGGACCACGGCAGGATGTTACACCCCAACCTGCAGTCTCTCCACCTCACGGCGTGGAATATCCGTGGCTGAACCCTGTTGAGCTTCAGTGCTCAGACGCTGTCAGGGAGGTCCTTTTGGGTAGTAGGAAGCCCTCTACGAGGGTGGCATATACTGCCAAGTGGAAGCGTTTTTCGTTGTGGTCTCGGGACAAGGGGACGGACCCCCTGTCCTCGTCACTCCCCAATATTCTGGATTACCTCCTTGAGCTAAAACAACAAGGATTATCTCTTTCCACTGTTAGGGTACACCTGGCGGCTATATCAGCTTTCCACCCAGGTTTCAGGGGTACCACGGTCTTTAGCAGCCCCCTAGTTCTTAGGTTTCTAAAGGGTCTGGAAAGGTTGCATCCCCAGGTGCGTCAGCCGGTGACCCCATGGGATCTCAACCTGGTCCTAACGGCATTAATGAGGCCTCCCTTTGAACCTATGGCCTCTTGCCCGCTGTCTTATCTCTCATGGAAGACCGCCTTCTTAGTAGCGATTACTTCCGCTCGTAGGGTGTCCGAACTTAGGGCACTCACTTCAGAGCCACCCTACACAGTCTTCCATAAGGATAAGGTCCAGTTACGCCCTCACCTGGCCTTTCTTCCCAAAGTAGTCTCCCCATTTCATTTGAACCAAGACTTCTTTTTACCGGTATTCTTTCCCAGACCCCACTCTAATAATAAGGAAAGAATGCTTCATTATCTGGATGTCAAAAGAGCTTTAGCCTTTTATATAGAAAGAACTAAGTCTTTTCGTAAATCTCCACAACTTTTTATTTCAGTAGCAGAAAGGATGAAAGGATCACCAATTTCCACTCAGCGCCTCTCGGCTTGGATTACATCTTGTATTAAGCTCTGCTATAACCTTTCAAATGCTACTCCCCCAGCGTTGACAGCGCATTCGACCAGAGCCCAGGCCGCATCCACAGCGTTCCTGGCGCACATTCCCGTCATCGACATCTGTAGAGCAGCGACGTGGTCGTTGGTACACACCTTTACTTCGCACTACGCCATCGTGCAGCAGTCGAGGGAGGACGCCGCGGTGGGACAAGCGGTCCTGTCAGTGGGAACTCAATGTACTCCTCTCCCTCCTCCGAGATAACTGCTCGTAAGTCACATCTTGGAATGGACATGAGCAAGCACTCGAAGAAGAAAGAACAGTTACTCACCTTTCGTAACGTTTGTTCTTCGAGATGTGTTGCTCATGTCCATTCCGAATCCCTCCCGCCTCCCCTCTGTTGGAGTACCGGCAAGAAGGAACTGAGCGGGGGGGGGGGGGGTCGGCAGGGGCATATATACATTGCCATAACGGCGCCACTCCAGGGGTCTATGGGTACCGCTAGGGAGAAAGCTTTCCGGAATCGTGCATGCGCGGCGCGCACACACATCTTGGAATGGACATGAGCAACACATCTCGAAGAACAAACGTTACGAAAGGTGAGTAACTGTTCTTTTTAAACAAAATACTGTTCTTTTAATAGAAGAAAAAGTTTGAATGACCAACATTTAAAAGAAAATAATCTGTAAAATGACTCCTATGCTTAATGCTGAATACAATATAGATATGAAAAATATTTTCCATAATAGACTACAAAATTAATATTCCTAGTTTCTAAGAAGTTTCTCCATCATTGTGCAATCTTGTATCATTTCTTAAAATGGGAAGACTTTGGCAAATAAGTGAAATTTATAGCATGTTTTGAAAATGGTTAGATTTTGTTTAGTCTTATTTCCTGTACCTTGTTCCACAGTAGAATTCCCTTAAATGAATGCCCCCTGGCTGTTGCAAGTTTTTTGAGGGTTTTTTTTTAACCTGCATTCTGGAATAGCACAGAAAATAACCATCTCATCTATTCTATTATCTTTAACATATCCTGGTCCTGAGCTGTTCATAGCCTTGTAGTGTAAGACCGAGGCCTTGAATTGACATTGGAAGTGAACTGGGAATCAGTGGACAGTACAGGCAGTGTTCTCTGTGGTTTATCCCAATGAAACCTGGGCTATCCAACTGAAGCTTCTGTGTTGCTTCTATCTTAATTCTCTGATGCATGGTGTCAAAGCTGAATCCCCCACCCTCTCTCCAAGTGCAGCAAGTGGGGGCCCACATAATATTTGCCGCTCCAGGCTTGTATTAAACTCCCAAGGTTAGAGTTTCTCTCTGACCTTGGCTTGGTAGACACTGCCACCACCCAAATGCAAAAAAAACCCCACCTTTGAACTCAGGAAGAAGAACTTGGGAATTCCTCCCTCAAGCACTTCACTCCCCGCTTCCAGGGAAGATCTGAGAAAGCCACAGCTAATCTCCTTTGTTTTCTATTAACTAATCAAACAACATGCAGGTCTTAGGACACCAAAAATCTAATCCCGTCCTTAAAAAAAGGTAAATTTTATTAACAACAAAAAGGTAAAACAAAGCGAGCTATCACACACAGATTACATTAATTTTATGCAGTCTGGAAATGACACATGCATAGATCACTCTGGCCAGATCTTTTGCCAAAAGACAGGACCATAGTTTCCTAGCATGGCGAAATAAAAAATGTACTGTGCCAAGCCTTTCCTATCAAGGTTACGTGTTTTAGGTCAAAATCAGAAACTGATGTAGTTATTTCATTGATTAGTTCATGGGTTGGTCTACACTTAAGCTATATATCAGCTATGCCGACAAAACCTCCATGTAAACACAGCATTGTCAGCTCAGCTAGCATTGTTGGGAGAAGTGGTGTTCCTACACCAATAGAAGAATTCTTGTCCATGTAGGCTCCATTTACACGAGGAGGCTATGCCATCAGGCTCTGTAGCGTAGACTGCCCATATCTACTACTTTACCCCACCCCCAAGTTTACGTGATCAAGAAGGCAAAGGCAAGGATCTTTTAAAGTCCATATGCCATTTTAGGAGGGGGACATTTTTGACCACCATATCACATTGAGCACTTATGTGCTGTTGGCATTTCCCCAGATATTTTGGTATTACTACTTTCTAGTTTTCTTTTTTGTGGAAGTGATATGGGAGATAAGTATTCAAGTGTCCTCCCCTTCTAAAACTTGTGTGTGCCTGGGCAGGGGGGAGGGAGCAGAACTGGCTGCTAGTTTGGCACATTGCATATAGTGTATGGTATTGCCTATGTATAAATATAATCTAGATCAGGGGTAGGTAACCTATGGCATGGGCGCCAAAGGCGGCACGTGAGCTGATTTTCAGTGGCACTCACACTGCCTGGGTCCTGGACACCAGTCGGGGGCTCTAGAAGTTTCATTTAAAATTAAATTAAAATGCAATTACTTTAAAAACCTTATTTACTTTATATACAACAATAGTTTAGTTATGTATAATAGGCTTGTAGAAAGAGACCTTCTAAAAAGGTTAAAATGTATTACTGGCACGCAAAACCTTAAATTAGAGAGAATAAATGAAGACTCGGCACAGCACTTCTGAAAGGTTGCCAACCCCTGATTCTAGATGTTCCTTGAAAGGATATAACCAATTCAGAACTCTTCAATGGATGTGTAGTTTAAACACTACCGTCTAAGGTGTACTGCCTAACTGCTTCTTATTTTCTAGTTTTAAATTTCTCTGAGCCTTAACCATTTAAGTGGTGAGGGTCTATTTCTAGATTTCAGTATAAAATTTAAAAAAAGCGACTGGAAAAGTTATGCTGAGTCTTTTATTACAAGGCATAATAAGGTGCTGTCTTTCATTTCTCTTCCAACTCATAGGGACTTTCAAATCCTACTACTTGATGACAGTGGACTGTTTGGCAATATAAATTAATACTAAAAAAGCTTCACTGGGAGGTAGGTGTAAACTATTATGTAAGTGAAGATCCTTAGGCATATAAATAGAAAACTTTGGCTTCATACTGAAATTTTAAATCATTTATCTTTGTGTATCCAAGATTTGCTTAATTTTCAACTTAATGGAAGAAAGTGGACCAAAACCTCTCCACTGAGTGTTATACGTCCATCAGTGCTCTTTGTTTAGGCTTCACTAAATCTGGAGTTGAACAGAGTCAAAATTGCTATTCAACTTTACTGCAAGACTAGACGTTTTAATTCAGTCTCTGCAGTACCAGAGTGAATCAAAAGAGATTTATAAAGGTTAATCCCTAGGTAATTCAATAACTGAACCTTCTATTCATAAATGCTTACATAGGTTGAAGAGTTGCAACAGAGAAGCATTACGTAGTCTATTTTTAATTATAGTATTATCAAGATGCCCTTCATGTTATCAGGAAGGTTGAGAGGAAGAATACAGTACTTAAGTAGATTCTATTATCCTGCTCTTGGGACATAGTTTTGTCCTTTACCTGTTACAGATTTTCTTGTTCTGTTGGTTTGAATACCTACCATTTGGTCCCTCACTGAGGGTTAATTAGCTACCTTGCATAAAGAATTCTGTAGTTAAAGACAGAGTAGTCTTTTTTTTTGTTACTTAAACATTAGTGTGGTTTTTCCTTATCTTGGAGTTTTAAACGTCTCTCTAACCTCAGATGATGAGGTTGGTACTCTAGATTTCCATACCTCAGTAGTTTTGACTAGTTCTTCCTATGTCAGAGAAACACTTTCAAGGGATTGTTTAATTAAGAGAGTGCTTTAAGTAACTGTCACATTAGGGGTGTTTTTACACTGCAATATAACTCCAAGATTAGTAGATCTAAAGTCAGTGAACCATGGTTTTGTGAACCCAGGGCTTGAGCGTCTATGGTGATTGTTGATATTTAGACTGAATTTTTGAATTGAGGCTCCAGCATCCATGACTGTGGTACGCAGGCCTGAGTCTGTCCAACCATGTCCAAGACTTCCTAGAGTCCTCTTGAAATGTGGCTGCTCTAGCTCTTTGTGGGAAAATTTGACTGTTCACCCGCAAATGTCACAGGAAGTTTGAGCAGCCTGCTGACCTATCTTGCTTGAGCCATCCTTTTGGTTGATATGCTTCCAGCAACTAGAGTCTACAATGTGGAGGAGTCACCATTTGAAAAACTCACTTTCACTTTCACTCCTGTTTTAAGAAGATGGGCTGATCAGGTATTGAGGTGCCCTGAAAAATACACCCTTCCCTGAAATATGACTACCTATCTGGAGTTCCTGTTACTGAAAAAGTTTGCAACTGTCAGCACCCGGGATGGGGTTAAAAGTCATAAAAAATCAATGGGATGCTGTGTTAGCATCTGCATGTATTCTGGGGGCCACAGCCCCCTCCCTAGTCCTTCCTCAGGGACCATTTTTACCATCGCATCCTCACTGTAGAGGTGGACTCCTTCCTACAAAGAAGGGTGATCGAGCAGTTCGACTGGACTATCAAAGGATGAGGTTCTAGTCAACCTACCTCCTGATACCCAAAAAGAAAGGCAGGGTGGAGACCAATCCCGGATCTCCATCTCAGTCGCTTCATCTGCATGCCCAAGTTTCACGTGGTCATCATTAGAAGAATGTATGTAATTTGTAGCTTTTGATATCTGCAGGATACCTATTTTCACATAGACATCCATCTGGCTCACAGACTATTTCTGAGGTTCATGGTAGGCCATCAGCATTTTCAATACAGGGCTTGCCTATTCCTCCTTGGTTGCAAGGCGTTGTGCATGTATGTCACTGTCTTCGCTTGCCTCCACCACCTCCTCTGTCTCCAGATTTGTCTCCACAGCGTCTACTCACCTATGTGATATGCTAGATGGTTCCTCCTGAGGTACTTTTGTTCCTCTAGTGCTGGACGGACCCACAACAGGTCTGTGTCATTTTTCCCATCCTCCCCAGACAGGACAGTCATCACAATGTGTCCCACGTGGGAGGGGAGCGCACATGGGAGAACACCTGACACAAGGAATGTGGATCCCTCGGGAATCAAGGATGCACATCTGTGTTCTGGAATGTAAGGCTGAAAGGGACCTCAACAAGTCATCACATCCAGTCCTCTGCTCTGAGGCATGACCAAGTAAATTTAGATAATTCCTGACAGGTATTTGAACAACCTGTCTTTAAAAGCCTCCAATTAGCTTCCACAACCTCCCTTGGTAACCTATTCCAGTGGTTAATTACTCTTAGTTAGACTGCGTTCCTTAATTTCTAATGTAAATCTCTCTCTCTCTGCAGTTTAAACCAGTGGTTCTCAAATAGTGGGGCGCGCCCCCCAGGGGGGGCGCGAGGTTTCGTAAAGGGGGGCTCGTAGTCGGTGGGCGGCTGCGGCGCGTGGCACGCCGGGAATGGTAGTCCCTGCGCTCCCCGCCGGGCCCGTTCATTGCGGGTGGCAGGACTCTGTTTCCCAGCGTGCCGCGGGGCGCTGGGCGTGTCCGGGCGGGGCGGGGAGCGCGAGGGACGGCGGCTCAGTGGGCGGACGAGGCAGGGACGGCGGCCCAGGTAGGCGGGCCGGGCAGGGGAGCGAGGGACGGTAGGCGGGCCGGGCAGGGGAGCGGAGCCACGGGCCGGAGCTGGCCTTGGCGCGGCCGGTGGGAGCGGGAGCCGGCCCGTCGCTGCCGCCCGCTGCGCCCTGACAGGAGGGGCAGGGGTCGCAGGGCAGCGATCTGAGCCTGGGGTGTCTGTGCGGGGGGGGGGGGGGGGCGCGAAATATTTTCTTCTTCCTAGGGGGGGCATGGCAGAAAATAATTGAGAAGCACTGGTTTAAACCAATTAATTCTTGTCCTACCTTCAGTGGTATGGAGAAAATTTGATTTCAGTTCATTTTATAACGGCCCTTAATATATCTAAAGACTTATCAGGTCCCCAACTCAGTTTTCAAAAGTAAACATACCCAGTTTATGAACCTGTCCTCATAGGTCATGTTTTTAAAATTTATCATTTTTGGTCCTTCCATCAGAGCGGTGGACTTGATGACCTGTCTGGGTCCCCTTTCAGCTCTACATTTATAGTCTTTGATTTTTCTGGAGGCAATAATTAAAGATCCATTTTACTCTGTTCTCTTTCTATAATCCCCATCTTCCCCAATCCATTGTGGAGGTGGGATTTTATTTCTCTGTGCGATTCTATTAATATCTGGTCCAAAAACATACTGCTACTTGTGCCTCAGTAATAGAGAAGTATGCTGCTATGCCTGGTGATCAGGCAGTTTCATTTTAGAAGGCGTTCTAGCCCTCCTTATCTTAATAGCCCTCCTTATCTTAATCTTTTTATCTTTATGCCACTGAATTAATAAGAATTACAGGCAAGTTATTTTTATAAGATTGCTAAACACAAGTTTTTTGTATTAATATTAACTCATGTAATATTGAATTCCTATTAACAGGATTTCCCTCTCTCTTTTAGCAATTTGATTCTAAACAAAACATGGCTTAGAGATAAGGATGTTATAGGATTTTTACTTCCAGGTAGCGTTGTATGAAAATAAGTTTTCATTGTTGTATAGACTGAGCATCCATAGACTACCATTTAAAGAACATTCTTCAAAAATTCTTATGCAACAGTAAGTGCTTGAAATATGTAATGAAAGATGCGTGTGGCTACAAATGAGTTTGGTGGTGGCACTTGCAGCAAAGGGTAATGTCTGTACAATATATGTTGCGCGTGAATGCTAAGTACTATATCTGAAAGTTTGGGGGGACTTGTTTAGTTGCTGATGACTTCTTCCTGTTGTGTGTGTTATGCACCTATCTTGTGGGTTTTTCAGTAGTTTAGTTCTTAAGATTTTGTAGTTGTGAGTTTTTTATTGAATAGTGCAATGTAGGTGTCTTGGCAATTAGTTTACTATTCAGACTTCTCTGCAATGTTGATTCTTGAGTTAGTATAACCAAAAGAAGCTGCACTTTTTCTTTGGTGTCTTCAAGGCTAAAAAAATTCTGCCTAGTAGTCCTAGTACATTGAACATGGAATTTGGAGCCTTTATATTAAGTTATCATTTCTACATGAACCTAAGCTTTAAGACTAACTCTTAGCAGTGATTTTGCTGCACGTAAATGTCTGATTAGAAATTACATGTTGAAATGTAAGAATTTTCATACTCCATGGGCAGCTCCCCAAATGTATTTGCAGTAAACTCTTTAACATCCCCATCTGTTCCAACTATCTCTTAGCAAAGGAGAGAACAAAATCAGATGCTAAAACAGATTCCAAACTGACCAATATTCAGGACTACTCTTTGGGTCCCCAGTCAGAGGTGCTCTATATCTGCGAGATTAAATCCAAAGAGTGAAGACTTTCAATTAGTCAAGGTTTGCGTCGATTGTGTTGCAGGTGCATTGATTCCATTGAAGCGCATGCATCCTATTTCTGTGTAACTAAAAACATGGAGGCTCTATGTGGAAATACTGGATGAGAGAAAATGTCTGGCTGGAAGAAACCTCAAGTCTCAAAAAAGGTATAAGGCTCTCTGCACAGGAAGGTAGGCTGTCTCCCCCCCAAAGCCCTTTCTTTTCCTCTTACAAGAAAGATGGCTTTCTGTCTTTGATTTGGATAGCTATAGAAACAAAAGGGAAGCTGTGACCAAGTTTTTTGTAGCTGGATTCCCTCCATGAACCAGAGGTAGATCATAAAAGGAAGTGAAGGATATTTAATTCTATTCTGATTATCTCTACATTTTAAGATGGAGTAAAAGGTTAGCAACCAGGGGACTCAGCTGCCTTTTTGTTCATGTCTATCTCATTAGGTTAATTTTAGAGAAACTGTATATTTCCTGCTTTAGAAAGCTCTGTGGGTTAGAATTTTAAGGATGGAATTCACTGGTAAGTGGGCTTATAAATCTGATCCAAATATTACTGAACATTCATAGCAAAATGTAAAAATCTTTGATTTTAAACTATACTCTTCATAAGAAGAATGGGATAATTCCAAGAAGCATAAGGAGGAAAATAAGAAATTCTTCATTAAGCAGTAGCTGAACTTGATCAGCTAATATTTGCCCTCTTTCCTAATGTACATAGTGCTTGCTCATTAATAGCACTATGAAGTACTGTACATAGAATTATTAACCCCAGTCAAAAGATGAGGTAATATTTTAACTTTAATCTACTGGTACCAAGTGCAATGCCACTTCCCCTAGTCTGGAAGGGTGTTTAGAAGGGAAAGGAAGAGCAGGAGGAAGATCTTGTCTGTCTCCATCCAGTTCTATATGGCCGTTTTAGAACAATGGGGAGAAAAAATAGTGCAGTGGTTCTCAAACTTTTGTATTGGTGACCCCTTTCACATAGCAAACCCCTGAGTGGGACCTCCCCCTTATAAATTAAAAACAGTTCTAAATATATTTAACACAATTATAAATGCTGGAGGCAAAGCAGGGTTCGGGGTGGAGGCTGACAGATCATGACCCTCCATGTAATAACCCTGTGACCCTCTGAGGGGTCCCAACCCCCAGTTTAAAAACCCCTGAAATAGTGGCATCTCAGTGGCATCTGGAAGCATGCATATCGTAGTTGGGACATGGAGAATTTAAGGAGAGATAATTTAAGGGCCTCTAATAAGTTCTACACCACCACCACTACAGTTTATATTTTGACCAAATCAGGAAGGGTTTTCATGGGGACAGTAATACAGTAAAAAGCACCAGTCTGGCCCCCGAACTACCCTCTGCAAAATTTCAAGCTACTGCATCACATCACAAGAAAAAGTTGATGGTGATTGTTAAGCCTGAACCTTTTTGTTATTGTTTGTTTTTTAGTAACAGTGTCGGAAATTGCTACCCTGTGTGTGGTTAAGTTTCCAAAAAATAAATTGAACCCCAAGCTCCAAATGTGAAAAGTCCCAACCTAATTAGTTGAGGTTTTCTAACATTATAAACATTTGAACCATTTTTTTAATAATGGGAATTGTTAGGCGGCCTTAGAATAGGTGTTCTGCTTCACGTATGATGCATCAGTAATAGTTAGCCTCTGTAACTGTTTGAGAGAGTCGGTCTACACTACAGGCGTCACAGTAGAGCAATAGTGTAGATGATTTCTACAATGATGGGAGGGATATTTCTAGTGATGTAGGTAATCCATCTCCCCAAGCAGATGTAGCTAGGTTGACAGAAGAATAATTCTTTTTATCTAACTATATCTAGGCTAGGTGTTCAGCTTGATTACAGTGCTCCGGGATGGGAATTTTTGTCACATCCTTGAGCAATTTAACTAGGTCAATCTAAACTTTAAGTGTTGACCAAGCCTGAGCACAAGTACCAGTGATTAGAGTTATAATATATTAAATTTAAAGTATAGTAAATGTGTGTTTAAATGATTTTTCAAAACTATTTAGAAATCACATATTTTAGCATTTTCATAATGAATGATGCTGGAGACTCTCCACAGGAACTGCCATTTTATTGACACTACCCAGGAGGAATTCCAGTCTTACGAAACTTAAGACACTAGAAATACTGTTCAGAATCTGAATGAGCCCTGCATTTCTCAGTCCGTGGGACTTCTGCTGGACAGTATCACTCTTGGAATTGCTGATGTAAGCAAGGCATGAGTGGTTTTTATTACTGTTGTCTGTCCACATTATCACTTCCAACCATTCTAATACCAATGGAGCACTGCCTGTTGGTAAGAAAACTTGTAGTGTCCAGTAATGCTTCTGAGGTATGTAGACAGTAAAGTCTTGTAGAAATGGCATTGTGTAAGCGATATTCCCTGAAATACAGGCACAAGGAGTAAACCCCTATGACGTGTGGAGAAGAGCATGTTGATGTGTCTTACAGATACCTGAGAGAGTGCCAGACTGGCTAACCCACTTGTGTAGACCTAATTAGTGGTTTAGTCTCCATCACAAAATGTATGTGCTACGACTGACTTACACCACAACAATATTGCTAGATCTGGTCTGTTGACAAAATTGGTATGAATTATTCAAACTTGGTTAGGCACAGTGTCTAATTGTTGTACTGTATTTTGGCACAAACCATGTTTGGAGACAGCAGTGTCTCAAACTGATTACAAGCACTGTAGAAATTGTAGGGTTGATGGGGTCTTAAAGCTTGCAATTTTATTTCTTTTTCTATCAAAGGATTAAAAAGTTCATCACACTGGATAGGCACATGACCTGGATGGGTCAGCTAAGGCCACTAGTAATGAAATGTCTTATGTTGGGTTCTGAATGGGGGAAATTCACACCTCTTAGATTTCTTGTTTGACTGTCTACACATTCAGTGACCTATGTGCAATAGAAAATATACCTGTTTTGCTGATATATCTGTACCAGTCCTATCCCCAATGTGTTAGAGTAAGCAGGACTTAGGTGTTCTATGAAAACTTCCTTAGAGCAGAGTTAGATCGCACGGTGGTTAAAAATGTCTGCACTCTGTCAGAGAGTTTAATTCTGCTATGCTAGAATACCAGAAAATTAGTAAAAAATTTAATAACATTGATACACATCATAGGAGATCTGAAAGATTTACCCCATGTTGAAGAGGATGTCCTAGATCAGGGGTCTCCAAACTACGGCCCGCGGGCCGGATGCGGCCCGCGAGGCCCTCTCATCCGGCCCGCGGAGATCTTTTTGGCTCCGCGCTGGGGCCTGGAAGCGCCGCGCGGGCCGCCGCTGCCGCCAGCCGCGGGGCCGGGAAGCGCCGCGCGGGCCGCCGCTGCCGCCAGCCGCGGGGCCGGGAAGCGCCGCGCGCTCGGCCGCCGCCGCCAGCCGCGGGGCCGGGAAGCGCCGCGCGCTCGGCCGCCGCCGCCAGCCGCGGGGCCGGGAAGCGCCGCGCGCTCGGCCGCCGCCGCCAGCCGCGGGGCCGGGAAGCGCCGCGCGCTCGGCCGCCGCCGCCAGCCGCGGGGCCGGGAAGCGCCGCGCGCTCGGCTGCCGCCGCCAGCCAGGGACGGCTCGGAGCTGGGGCCGGGACGCGCTGCACCGCCACGCAGTTGCAGGGGGCGAAACAAGGAGCCACCCACTGCCAGGCGGCGAACCGGTCTGTGGGGAGAGACCGGGTTGAGCAGGTCAGTTGGGGGGGGGTGAGAGACCTGGCTGGGTGGGTCAGTTGGGGGGGGGGGTTGGAGGAAAGGAGGTTTTGGGGGGAGAGACCTGGCTGGGTGGGTCATTTGAGGGGGGAGGTTGGAGGAAAGGAGGTTTTGGGGCGAGAGACCTGGCTGGGTGGGTCAGTTGGGGGGTGGGTGGGAGGGAAGGAGGTTTTTGGGGTGAGAGACCTGGCTGGGTGGGTCAGTTGGGGGGGTGGGTGGGAGGGAAGGAGGTTTTGGGGTGAGAGACCTGGCTGGGTGGGTCATTTGAGGGGGGGAGTTGGAGGAAAGGAGGTTTTGGGGTGAGAGACCTGGGTGGGTCATTTGGGGGGGGGGTTGGAGGAAAGGAGGTTTTGGGGTGAGAGACCTGGCTGGGTGGGTCATTGGGGGGGGGGGTTGGAGGAAAGGAGGTTTTTGGGGTGAGAGACCTGGCTGGGTGGGTCAGTTGGGGGGTGGGTGGGAGGGAAGGAGGTTTTGGGGTGAGAGACCTGGCTGGGTGGGTCATTTGAGGGGGGGGGTTGGAGGAAAGGAGGTTTTGGGGGGAGAGACCTGGCTGAGTGGGTCAGTTGGGGGGTTGATGTGTAGTGTTCATGTGTAGTGAACAGGTGTTCATGTGTAGTGTTCATGTGTAGTGAACAGGTGTTCAGGTGTAGTGTTCAGGTGTTCATGTGTAGTGTTCATGTGTTGTGAACAGGTGTTCATGTGTAGTGTTCATGTGTAGTGTATCAATGTGTTATTAAATAATAACTGAATAAAATAATATTAAATAAATAATTAAAAACAACATCCATGTTTTGATTCTTTTTTATTTGGACCTCGAGTGTGTTGTCGGCCCCCGAACTGCTATTTGATAGCTAATGCGGCCCTCGGGCTGAAAAGTTTGGAGACCCCTGTCCTAGATGATACAGTACGTTTCACTGTTAAAATTGAAGTCTCGGACTTCGCTGGATGTATTCTGTAGTTGGTAAGACTGTAGTTGGGCTTACTGAACAGGGCAGTCCGTTCATAAACAGGAGCTGTAAGTGGCATGGGGTTAAAGAACTAACAGTGCTGACTTAGTTGCATTTATTTTCCAGGCATAGAAATATTAACAAGTTAAATAGAACATGGTTTCTTAAATTCCTATATAGCGTGGATCAACTCTTGATACAGAGATTGTTGTAAATTACATTCTCTCCCATTTGTGACAAACATCCCAATATTTTACATTGGAAAGAAATACTAGGCAAGTATTAATTTCAGTGGTCTTTTAATGTGACTTAGTAGCTGGAAACAAGGAGAGAGAGCATCATATGACCAACCAGCTTTGTGGACTATCAGCAAATATTTTGTGAAATATATTTGGTCACCACCCACAGTTTGAGAAATGCTGAAGTAGAGCTAATAGCTAGCTTTGCCACGGAGGACAAACTTTAATTAAAAATAAATGGTAAAAGTTCTTTTCTACAAGCTGTGCTAGGATCACTGATAAGAATTAACAAGTGGACTAAAGTGTTTATGGCAGCGCTATTGGTATTTATTCCTCCTGCTCAAAGATGTTCCTTTTTAGGATCGCATAGTAAGTAAATATCTATTTACAGCCAAAATGATTGTTTACAAATCAACTTGAATAAGTGGGAACTCAGACAAAATAGATAGGACTTGTTGGATAGAGGAAGTTCACTCATTGAGGCTGGCAAGGAAAATAGCCAAGAAGGCTTACTGTAGAGACAAAGTAGGAGTCTCTGCACTTCCAAGCTTCAGAAGAAGGTTTAGAAAAGACTTCAGCAAGGAAAAGTATGGAAAAATCTGTGCCCTTCTATTCCATTCCAACTACTTTCCCTTATTTCTGTTTGCACAAGTTGTAAAACTTCTGCCCCGTGTGAGCAGATTTGTCAGCTATGTGTTTAAGGCATAAATTATGGAAAGTTTTCCAGTAGGAGCCAGAAAATTCTCATAATGGAATACCTAAAAATAAATAAAAACTAGGTTCGTCTTTAAGTAATGTCCCTTTGGATGCTTCACTTCAGGTGTGCATGTGCCTTTGATTGGAGACTTTTGGTAGCA
This sequence comes from Sternotherus odoratus, assembly GCA_032164245.1. NCBI lineage: Eukaryota > Metazoa > Chordata > Testudines > Kinosternidae > Sternotherus > Sternotherus odoratus. The sequence goes on from JAVMKO010000001.1 coordinate 248,892,469, forward strand.
TTGCCTGTTTGATCCTTACCAACGGTACTTAGGACAATGTCAGAATTGAGGGTACTTTGTCCTTTTCAACTGGATTGGCCTGAGACAGAGCAAGACTTGAGGTGCCCATTTCTTAAAGTAGTTTAGCTGTCCTGTATAATTTATTGTGGGTGGTAATTTTGCTGAGTTGGTTTACTAGTTAATTTAGTTCTGTATGTAGTTTGGGGGACCTTTTTCAAGTTTGTTCGTTCTCACACAGACACGCATACTGTGTTCCTGAGAGGTTGTCATCATCTTTTCTGAATTCATTTTTCATATTCTGGAATATGCCGAATTTTCCTGGGGTTAAATGATACCTGACTTGGGAGTCTATCCATGTGAGTGACGGCCATTCTAGCTGTCTTCGCTGCCTGGGGGACATCCATGCTCCTTGTAGTTGTTGAGTTTGTATTGGGTTCAAGAGTAGGTCTAGAAAGAATGGGAAGATAAAGATTAGATTTCTCATGATAGTGCTCTTTGCAGTCCTTAATCAGACACATGCCCAATACTACTCCTCCCCGTACAACGGGTCTTTGGCAACAAAAGTGACCCTTCACCCTCGGTAGCCCACTCACCTGTTACCCCTGCTGAGGAAAAGATGGGGGGAGAAGGTGAACTGTAAGACAACCCTTCCCCCCACCAAAAAAAAAGCTCTACATCGCTTCACAAAGCAATTCTAGACCCACAGTACCCATCATGAATCAGAGAGGTAGCCGTGTTAGTCTGGAATAGCAGAGGTAACAGAGTCCTGTGGCACCTTAAAGACTAACTAAAGTATTGAAGCATAAGCTTTCGTGGGCTAATACCCACTTCGTCGGATGCAAGCAGTGGAAGCATCCAGGGGCAGTTATAAATAAGTAGGCAAGAACCAGGAAGGAGGTAACAAGGTTAGTCTAATCAGCCTGAACCAGCTTATCTCAAATCAGGGAGGGTGAGGTATTCCTCTAGCAGCTGAATTGGAGGTGTGAACCCGGAAAGAGGAGAAGATGTTTTTGTAATTAGCAAGCCATTCAAGATCCTTTGTTCAATCCCAGATTGATTGTGTCAAATTTGCAAATGAATTGCAGCTCTGCAGTTTCTCTTTGCAGTCTGGTCTTGCAGTTTTTTTGCTGTAATATGATGACTTTTAAATCTGTAATTGTGTGTCCAGGCAGGTTGAAGTGTTCTCCTACAGGTTTTTGTATATTGCCATTCCTGATATCTGATTTCTGTCTGGATATGTGGACTCTCTACTCAGACCCTATGCCACCAGTACTCCCAGTTATCTCTTCCTGAGAAAACTGCAATGCATTGGTGACCTTCCAGAAAACACCATCCTAGCCACCATGGATGTAGAGGCTCTCTACACAAACATCCCACACAAAGATGGAATATAAGCTGTCCGGAATAGTATCCCCAATGATGCCACAGCACAAGTGGTTGCTGAGCTCTGTGACTTTATCCTCACACACAATTTGACTGTTTCAAGTAAATACTTTCATACCTTAAATGTTCCATCCTTACACTGTGTTGAATTTTGCATCTGTCATCTTGTATTTAATATTCTTCAGACTCTTAGGTGGAGAAAGTGAGGATTGGACAGTTTTGAAATGCCCTATAAATATTTGAGGCTGTGAAAAATTAAGACTGAAGGTGTAATATAGCAGCATGAGTTCTGGAGGCAAGTTCTTTCAGTTCTCGAAATCTTGAACAATTTACAGAATTTACAGTTACAGAGGAGGAAGAATTGAAATTGCTAGGACTTTTAAAACCTATTTTATTTTTAAAACATCTCAAATAAGAATAATAAATGGAGTTACATAATGTCGCTCTTCAGCATCCCATAGAAACCATTTGGCATTATTTGTTCACTGCTACAGAAAAAAAAACTTTAAACAGCTAGAACCTTGGGAAAAATCTTGGCTTTAGGGAGTTTGGTGAGAACCAAAAATGCATAAAGTATAGGCTTTTGTTTTGGGAATAGAAAATTGGTAGACAAGTTCACTCACTTTTCTACAGTGCTGTCTTTAGAGTCCTCTAGATAAGTAATATCTACTTAAGTCTTGTATATACTTTAACCTTAACCACTGAAAAATGCAGTTTATCTAAATTACTAAAAACAGTGCAAAATAATTAAATTTTAAACACACAAAACAGTCTTTCTAACCTACAATATCGGAAGGTAGTGCTTAAAATCTATGCTAAAATGTTAATTGTGCTTATTTTTGAAAATTGTACTGAGGAATATAATATTTAAAACTTCATTTTTGTATTAATAGGTTTATACTGTAGAAATACTCGTGGTTTTATTTGCTATTCAAAAAAAATTGAAAAGGCATTACTTAGAACTGGTGATCATGGCTGATAAACTAGTATTATTTAAGTACTTAAAATGAAATGCTAAGTTATATAGTATGGTAACTTTTAAGCAAGCATCTGACAAAGTGAGTATTAGCCCACGAAAGCTTATGCTTCAATACTTTAGTTAGTCTTTAAGGTGCCACAGGACTCTGTTACCTCTTAACTTTAATATCTCTCTGGGTGACCGGAGGGAAGGCTGTTCTCACTGGAGGGTCCTCAGTTCTGGAACTGGTTCCACATTTAGCCCAATGAAACCTGCACTTTAAGTTATGGTGGCCTGCTTCTATAACCTTTTTGTCTGAGGAGCACAACTGTCAAAGAGATGAACATTTCCATCTAAACTATAGGTAACATACTCTTATTTGAGAACTTGGACTGAGTAAAGATTAATCATAGTTGCAGGACATTAACTTTCCCCTGAAGTAGCAAGTATGCCAAACTGAAAATTGCATTACCTTATTAAATCTGAAGCCCATTATATTAGATATATTCTGTAATATACAATATATTATGTAAATGCCAAAATGAATATTGAGTTGGAAATGTTTAGATATATTTTTCTAAATTATGAGTGATGCTGTAAGAAATTAAATACAAGTGGTCAAAGTGTGAGAGAGACAAAAGCAAATATTGATTCCCAGTGAATGTATACCCATAGCAAACAAAGCTTACACTTATTTTCATCTAAAGAATCTTTGGAATATTATCTATAAAATATCTGATGTACAGAGTAACTTTTTTTTTTGCAGTTTCCCATGAGTTCTTCAAATATTAATCTTGCAAATTTATCATTTAGATTGTTTTTCAGAATTACATTTCCATTACACTATTTAGAAACAGAGTAGGGAAGTACTTAGCATCCTGTTAGAGGGAGTGCAATTTAGTGAATCTGTGTCACTTTAGGAACCAGACAACTCTCAGATGGATTCATAAAGCATACTTAATATTTCTGAAGTCAGTTTGAAGATTTAATTCCGCTTGACATAACACTCAAATTAGTAAAGCTTCTTGATCACAACAAAAATTATCTGAGTTTTTCAGTAGTTAAATGAGAAGAATTTAAAGTCTCTGAGCACTCCAGATTAGTAATAAAAAGCACTAAGGAAAGGTGGTTGTGCTGTTTTGTGTAGTGTAGCTATATACCTCAAGCTTGCTGCTTAAGTGGAAACTGGTATTTTCAGTCTTTTAATATTCTCTTAAAAAAGAAAAGGGTTGTATAAGGTTTTCTGCCGGTTCTATAAAGGTCCTTTCAACAAATGGAAGTGGGCAGGTCTGAGAGCAATACCAAATATGTTCTCTCCTTTGTTTACTTGCCTATGTGGCTCTTCAGCACTTTTTCTCCTTTGTTAAAAGTTAAGTCTATGGAAAAAAAGGGCTAGTATGTAAGTGCTAAGATTTTTATTTTATTTTTTACCAAAAACATGACTTCTGTTGTGATTTTTTCCAAAACTCTTTTTATGACCATTCATAAATATAACCCCCTTTGAAGAGTTCACAATGGCTACATGGGACATGATAGATCCAATGTGAAATAATTTACTTTGAAAAAATGAGATTTGGTATTTCCTGACACATGAAGATAGGTATGATTTACCTAAGATACGCCCTTCTGAACACTTCACTTGGTCTTCTAGAGTTACCTTTAGTTTTTGTGTTTTAGTTCTTATACGTTTAAAAGTGTCTTCAAAATGATGCACATTTCTTTAGATTTAAATCTTGCTAATTTTGCAGGTTTTTTCCAGCATTTATTCTTTTATCTTGGTAATTATTTTGTTTTATATTATGGTCACCAAACACCATTCTATGCATAACAACCCAGATTTTGCATATTTAGGTGGTGAAAAGCTAATACATTTATGTAACTGGTCCATGGAGTTGTCCCTTTTCATATGTACTGTGCTTTGAGCATGTAATGTAGTTTTTATGCATATTACAATTGTTTCTGTTCATCTTAATTTCTAGTCTTGTTCCCTTGTGAAGTTGGATACTTGCTAGACTTGAAAGGCAACTTTTAATTTCAATAAGCCTCCCTACAAAAGAATGAATTGTGCGAAAAGAATTCTAAAGAGTTCAAAAACAGATGTATTGCACTACCAAGTCATCTACTCTAGAAAATAATCTATTGGTTCTTATGATATTACACATAACTACTTACAACAAGTGTATTATTTGTGTCAGGATTGTACAATACAAATTTTGGATTGTAGGCTAAATTTGCAAGAGACTATTGATTTTGGGTGCTTCAATTTTTGGGTGACCAACTTTAGACATTTAAGGGGGCTGGTTTTCAGAAAGTGCTGCACGTCAACTTCTGAAAATCAGGCCTCTTTATTTAGATTTAAAAATCTAAGTCATATTGCCAAGGTTCTAACTGCTCTAACATCATTAATAATTCAATAAAATCCCAGCAGCGTTCATGTAGTCATTTCACAGGGACTCAGTCAGAGACCCCTTTCCACCCTTCATCCTTTTGAGAAGCATACTTGTAGCCCTCTTCAGAAACAAATCCTCTTCAAGTTGTCTCAAGTTGGGTATTCAAAAATTGAAGTACCTAAAATATTTCCTAAGCAGCACTTGGGAGAGGGTGACTAATCAAATACATTTAATTGAGTTTTGATTGTTCATTTTCAAGAATATATAGTGTGTGTGTGTGGGGGGGGGAATATAGAACAGCTACCATGGATGAACAAAAGGAGTCTTGTGAAACTGATGAGGAACAGAAATTGTTGTTTCTAGAATACACCTGACCAATCCAATATTTTCCCCCCATTAAGTATCTGTTTATTTTAGCGTAGTTCCCTAAATACTGCTTTAGTGTGTTTTTAGGTGATGTGAACATGAGCCTATTTTCAGCATTTAAGGCAAACCTTTAAATTTATATTTTTCATATATAGGTAGAAATAATTCAAGAACTTGTTACTGGTTACGAAGCCTCTCTGAAAACCTGTGACTTTTTTAGTCCATATGGTAAGTTTCAATAGACAGGTATTAAAATTACATTTCAGTTACTAATCCCTGTATTGACAGTTATCAATAATTGTTGGAGTGCTGCTGCCTTTTGCCAGAGAATAGTTACATCTCTACCTTTTTGCAAATAAAAACAATTTAGCAAATATTTGCTGAATTTATCCAGTTTTTTTGTGTTTTTCCCCAAATAAAGTCTTCAGCCTTATTGGCCACTGTAATTTTATATCTGTTTTGTTACAGAAAATGGAGAGAAGGAGCCCCCAACGACACTACTTTGGGTTCGTTATTTCCTGGCACAGCACTTTGACAAACTTGGCCAGTGTTCATTGGCCTTGGAATACATTAATGCTGCAATTGCAAGCACTCCAACATTAATAGAACTGTTCTATTTAAAAGCAAAAATTTACAAGGTAAAAAAGTTGAATTAAATATCTCTAATTTTAAGCTGAGAGGTCCCTTACTATTTTGAAATTTTCATAAGATTTGATAGTGTGATTTTCTGGCTCTGGGCATGTTCTGTTTTTTATTTGTCAGTCAGAACATGTAAACACACTTTCCAGTTTGCTTATACTATGGAGTAAAGCATCATAATTTGAGTGGTAATTTTGGAAAATCCACAGGAAAAAGACTAAAATCTATCTTTGATATTTCTAAGGTGCTTATAAATCCTGGTGCCAAAGTACTAATAGCTATAAATGTCTACAGTCAAAAATGTATTTAATAATGAAATATAACTGACTTTTTTTCTCTTAACAGCATGTAGGTAATCTCAAGGAAGCTGCCAAATGGATGGATGAAGCACAGTCTTTGGATACAGCAGATAGATTCATCAACTCCAAATGTGCAAAATATATGCTCCGAGCAAATATGGTGAAAGATGCAGAGGAAATGTGTTCCAAGTTTACACGGGTAGGAAATCTTGTTTTAAAGAGGGGGTTGGTGGTAGTTTCATTTGGAAAAATCACATATCAGATGTAATTATCTGATAACACATCTCTGCCAGAGTAACTGATTTGAGTGACAACAGAAATCTACCCATTAGAGATATTTGTCCATTGTTAAGGTATGTTTGCCTGTGTAATTATAACTTAATATTAAGAATCAGAGAGGTAGCCTTGTTAGTCTGGAATTGTAGGGTATTAGCCCACGAAAGCTTATGCTTCAATACTTTAGTTAGTCTTTAAGGTGCCACAGGACTCTTTGAAACTTATTAGTAATAAGCAATTTTCTAGCAGACTATGATGTAGCACAGATGTTATTCCAGAAACATGAATACATTGCCACACGTACGTAGCTGTCTTGTCTTGGAAAATTGTCATTGTCAAGCTATGTAACTTGGACTAATTGTTTTAAGAACAAATCCACTGCATTTCAAATTGTTCATGTTGAATCCAAGTCATTTCAATAAGACTTAGGCTTCTAAGGGCCAGATTTTCAAAGCTGTTTTGGCACTTAAAGATGGAGATAGACATCTCTTACTATTGCACTGCTTTTGAAAATCCTAAATGCCTAAACCCATTGATTTAATTTGAAAATGTTAAGCCACTTTTATGCACTCCTGAAAACTTAACTTGTAGCCCCCTGCTTATAAAGTCCATGATCTCAGCATTCATGTGAATGTAAAAACTAAGGTTCTCAATACAAAACAGTTTGCATAGTTCCAGAAACTTAAGCAGCACTTCAAAAATACCATTCTCTTACCTTAATTACTCACCACTTAACAGTTTCCAGAAACTGTAGAAATCCACAGTACTGGCAACAAACCAGTAAATATACCTGTTGATTTTAACCTAGCAGGTGTGTCTTCTGATTCTGGCAAAGAAAGAATAAACTAATCCTTGAGAAACTTAAGGATTCTCATAAAAATGAGTCTGATATTTCACTGCCTCTTAATTTGAGAAGAGGGAATTCTCTCTTCTTGTTTGAATTGATCTTGAAAAAATATTGAGACTATCCTGCAAAATGAATTGTTTTTCAAGCATATGAATCTGTGCCCATGTGGCTTTGCCGAAGTACCTCTTAAAGCAACAAGGAGGCTGGAAGAAGGATCAGTTGGAGCAGAAGTGATTTTTTTTCTTTTCAGAATGTCAATAAGTATTTAATAAGGGAGGTTTTGCAGTTATAGCCATTTGTTATTGTATTGCAAATGTGTTTATAAATGAATGAAATGGTTGTTCAGTAGCAAAAGTCATGTGTGTGAGAGAGGGTAGACAGCAGTTGATTATTGGTTTCACCAGTTATGAATATCTCCTTTTTAGGAAGGGACATCTGCTATGGAAAATCTAAATGAAATGCAGTGTATGTGGTTCCAGACTGAATGTGCTTCAGCCTATCAGAGACTAGGGAAGCATGGTGATGCCTTGAAAAAATGTCATGAAGTGGAAAGGGTAAGTAGGTAAAAAGATTGGCCTGTTCCTATAAAAAAAATTTCATAATGCACTGTAATTGGTTGCCTCTATCAAATTCAGCATGACATTCTTCACATTTAAAAATCTTGATAGTGCAGTATTTTAGAATGCTATATAATCCACATGTTAACTTAATGGATAACAGATCTTGTTTTTTGTTAACGTAATTATTATTTTAAAAGAAACTTAAACAATATCCAATAACCATACATCTTTTTGACATGTTATCTAAAACTGTTCTTACAGTTTTGTGCCATCTTTTTTCTATCTGTTGAAAAATGTAAACACTGTTTAAAAAGAAAATAAAATGGGATAGTATTTTCTGATGGACCCTAAACAATAATAATAAAAAAAAAAGCTGTTCACATCAATCGGGGGAGATTTGTTTTTTGGGTCAATTAAATTAGCTTTCTTTTAAAAGAGATGAAGGGGCGATTTCTCTTAGCTACATTTGAATGGTAAATGATTGTCTCTTATTAGATATGTCGGGGTTGCAATAATGTTACTTGTTACTCCACTTCGTATCTAGATGGTAATGAACAGAAAATCGGTGAAAGGATTTAAGTGTGATCTTGTTTTGTTTTTTGTTTTTTTAGCATTTTTTTGAGATAACAGATGATCAGTTTGACTTCCACACATACTGCATGAGAAAGATGACTCTTCGGGCCTATGTAGACCTTCTGAGATTGGAAGATGTTCTCAGGAAACATGCCTTCTATTTCAAGGCTGCTCGATCAGCAATTGAAATCTACTTGAAACTACATGATAATCCTCTAACCAATGAAAGCAAAGAACAAGAAGTGAATTCAGGTACCTAGGTAGTAATGCAGGACATTGTGTACATAAATTAAAACTTACTAAGCTTAAATAACGTTGCAGGCTATAAATTATAATATATTGTAACATACAGAAGTTTTCATTTTCTGTCCTTGAGTGTTTGATCAGTGACTGAAAAGAAATAGTTAAGAATAAATACTATGACAGATAAGCTTTTTTAAATCAAATTACAAAACTAGTAGATGAACAAAAGACAGATGTTGGTTGAATTTAGTGAAGCGTTTGGTCTATATAAAATATACTGTTTTAGATATGAACACCATTACATAAATCTTAAACCAGGAAAATAATAAATGAAGAGGTAATGATAAAATAATCATGTATTGAGTTTAGGGGAAGACAGTCTATAGATTGCTCTAGTAATTGGCATTAGACCTAATATAGTTAATATATTAATAATCTAATAGAACTGGTAAACACCAAAATATACTGTGCCTGGGGAAAACATACAGAGACCTAGAGATGTTAAAATTATGTACAGGAAATAAAGTGAGCTTCAACTTGGCAAAATTCAAGTGAATACATGTGGGAAATAATCTAAAACTGATATGCATTGGGAAAAATATTTTCTCAAAGTATAAATGTGAAGGCTCTGAGGGGGTAATAATAGTGAGTAAATTAGTTATGAGGTTCTTCAAATGCAGTACGCCCACAAAACATCTCAAGATTATACTTCCCACCCATGCCCCAGTGACGCTGCAACTAGAATATCGCATGTATCCACAGCATCTTAATGTTGAGACAGCGTTGATCGAGGGGAAGAAATTAAAAGATAATACTTAAAAAAAAAAATGTTATAGGACAGGAAGAATTGATATATGTGAGACCAATAAATCTTTGTTCTCCCTTCAGAGTGTAATAAATTACACAATATATAGCAGTGATGGCGAACCCGTGGCACGCGTGCCGCTGCCGGCACGCCGAGCAGTCTCTGTGGGCACGCCGTCAAAACGCCGGAGCAGAGGGGCGGGGTCAGTAAGAGGCGGGCGGGTGGTGGAGGAGGAAGTGAAAGGACGGCCGGAGCCCGGGAAGGAGAGCGGAGGCGGGGCCGAGGCAGGAGGCGAGGCAAGGCAAGAAGGAGAGCGGAGGCGGGGCCGAGGCGCGGCGCGAGGCAGGAGGCGAGGCGACGCGCGGCGAGGCGAGGGGGGGGGAGGCAAGGCAAGGGGGGGGAGGGAAGGCAAGGCAAGGCAAGGGGGGGGAGGCAAGGCAAGGGGGGGGAGGGAAGGCAAGGCAAGGCAAGGGGGGGGAGGCAAGGCAAGGGGGGGGAGGGGAGGCAAGGCAAGGCAAGGCAAGGGGGGGGAGGCAAGGGGAGGCAAGGCCGGGGGGGGGGCGAGCCGCGCTGCTGAGGCCGGGGGGGGTGAGCCGCGCTGCTGAGGCCGGGGGGGGGGGGGTCCCGAGTCGAGCGGGGGTGTTGGCACTTTGAAAAAAAACACGTCGTTTTGGTTTGTAGTTTGGGCACTTGGGCTCAAAAAGGTTTGCCATCACTGATATATAGTGTACAACAAGATGTACATTTTTACAGCACAGCTCAATTGCACTTTTCCTTTATCCACCAAGTTTTCTATCTGTTTATAGTGTAAGCTCTTCAATGAAGCACCTAGTATATTAGCTGTAGAGAGTTTCCAGTAGATATTACCAAACACATTAAGATCATATTGAAATAAGGGTAATAGGTGAATTTAAGTTTAGTCTCCAAAAAAAATGTCATCCACCTTTTGTGGGGCCACCTGAGACCTTTGGATGAAAGACATTGTATTGAGTATAAAGTGTTCTAATAAAGTCCCAGGATGTAAATAATGGGATTTCCAAACTCCACATTTCATCTCCGTCGTGGTTTAAATGAATACTTCTACGTTTCTGAACTTTTATTTTTATATTATTCATATAAAACTTGGCATTTAAGATTACAAAATGTTTTTTGTTGCAAGTGTAATGTCCAGTAATATTAGACTAATAGTAATTGGTGCATTTTACTGATAAGTGAAAAGGTTTCTTTTTGAAATTACTGTACAAATACATCTCTCCTTTCCCTGTGTGAAAAGTCTAGAGATGTCCATATATTATTTGAGGAAAAAACAAGATTATTATTTAAATTGAGTCTATGTATAAATCAGACGTTAATTTAAACTATTTTATTTTATCTGTAGAAAACCTTTCAGCCAAAGAACTGAAGAAAATGCTTAGCAAGCAGAGAAGAGCACAGAAGAAAGCTAAACTTGAAGAGGAGAGAAAGCATGCAGAAAGAGAACGACAGCAAAAGACTCAAAAGAAAAAACGAGATGAAGAAGAGGAGGAGACTAGTGGTCCCAAGGAAGAATTAGTTCCTGAAAAACTGGAAAGAGTAGGCATTGTGTTACTTGTTATAACTTGTGTAAAATTTATGGCAGGTTTTATGTTGTATTCTCTTTGGCCGCCCCTCCCCCACTCCTATCCCCATAGACTTCTGGAAGATTGTAATTTGAGAAATTGTTTAAAATTAGTTTAAAAATTCTTTTAAAGGGACAAATCAATTTTAAAAATCATTTTTGTACAAAACAAACTTGCCTACCATTTTTATAACTATAATTAAAGACTACAGGAAAAAAAGGTAATTCACTTTTTCTCCAGTATGTTTAGTTTGTGCATTTAAAAGCCCTTAGTTGAAGATTGTGTGTTTTTTAAAACACACAAATAAAAACCCCACTTAGTCCAGGCTCCAAAAAGCTCACGGTCTGAAACAGCTGGTGGAATCAGAGGAAGCACAAGGAAACTGAGACGATGCTTGTTAGCATGATAGGCAGTAGTCTTGGTACATCAGCTACCTAGCCATTGTCACATTTTTGTAGGCACTATTCTTCTGTATATCCAGTGTCCCCTGTCGTTTACATGGGCCTTTCACACAGCAACAAAGTAGAGAAAAAGTAGGAAAATGTGATTGACAACCACAAAATTTGACATGAGGACTTAAGTACATTTGTTTGTAAACATTTGATACTATTTTTTAATTATGAATTAGTTCAGATATTTGTTTTTGTTACCACTATAGATATTAGACAGTACCCATCTGAAATTCATGGCGGTAATGACACATGTAGCTATAATGATGCTAGGATCAACTTAAAATGGTCAACAGAGAGCAGTGATATACAAACTGTTTCTTTCAAATACATTTTTCTTGTTTCAATTTACTTCAGATATGAGTCGTCATGGTTTACTGGTTGGCTGTCTGATCTCTTAAACTCTGTAGGCAATGTAGAAGTGACAAGAGTCCTGTGGCACCTTAAAGACTAACTAAAGTCGGATGCATGCAGTGGAAGTATCCAGGGGCAAGTATAAATAAGTAGGCAAGAACCAGGTTAGAGATAACAAGGTTAGTCCAATCAGACTGAACCAGCTTGTTATCTCTAATCAGGGAGGGTGAGGTATTCCTCTAAGCAGCTGAACTAGAGGTGTGAACAGCGAGAGAAGAGAAACTGCTCTTGTAGTTATCTAGCCACTCATAATCCCTATTCAGTCCTGAGCTGATTGTGTCAAATTTGCAAATTAATTGTAGCTCTGCAGTTTCTCTTTGCAGTCTGGTCTTGAAGTTTTTTTGCTGCAATATGGTGACCTTTAAATCTGTAATTGTGTGTGCAGGGAGATTGAAGTGTTCTCCTACAGGTTTTTGTGTATTGCCATTCCTGGTATCTGACTTGTGTCCATTTATCCTTTTTCGTAGGGACTGTCCAGTTTGGCCGATGTACATAGCATAGGGACATTGCTGGCACATAATGGCATATTTTATGTTGGTAGATGTGCAGGTGAATGAACCAGCAATGGTGTGGCTGATCTGGTTAGGTCCTGTGATGGTGTTGCTGGTGTAGATATGTGGGTAGAGTTGGCATTGAGATTTGTTGCATGGATTGGTTCCTGAGTTCTGTAGGCAATGCATTTTTGAGGATAAATGAAGATTTTTCTGTTTTGTGCCAATATTCTAGAAATCAGATAGGTAATGGAAGCATTCTTTTCCTTGCTGTGAATAGTGGGACCAGGACAGGGGTGTGGGCTTTTTTTTGTTTTTTGGGTTTTTTTGTTCTGTCACTGCATGGTGGTTGAACTTCATGGAAAGCTTCAAGGGATGTATGTTAGTGATGACTCCTTCTTTTATGTAACCTTAATTTCATCTTCTATTAAAACAGGTCAAAAATCCATTAGAGGAAGCTATTAAATTCCTTATGCCACTTAAGAATCTTGTTGCAGATAACATAGACACACATCTGTTAGCATTTGAAATATACTTTAGAAAAGGTAAAGTATATGCAAGTTTTAATTTTTTTCTCCAAATGTTCTAATCCTTAATTTCAACCTATTTTTTCCCAACTGTAGTCTACATTTACTAACTTACTGAGGCAAGAGTTTCCATCATGCCCAACATTAGTGGATAAATATTACAGAAAACTTAATGCATACCATGTCACTTTTGTTTGGCAGCACATAATTTGTTCTTAAAACTGACTTTAAGAATAAAGGAATTATATAAAGGTTATATGCTAATGAGATGTGATATGGAGGAAAAAAATATTTCTAGTTGTAATTCTTCGGCAATTAAAACATTAGACTAATGTATCTAATGCAACGTTGCTAATAATAGTGAGCAGCAGCTCTTCTATAATGAAATTAGGGGCTCCCCTAGTGTGCTATAAGCATTTTATATCTGGGTATTGAGAGTACAGCTATGACAATTCTGCATAAGACTTAGTGTTTCTAATATTTGTACTAGATTTACTAATGAAACCACAAGGTTTTGGGGACATAACTTCCTGTAAAAGCTAGACACCTAAAGATTATACATATTTTTACATGGTTGCTGGATTTTTCAGAAAAATTTGCTATCACTACTTTTTGTAAAAACACATTGCATTTTTTAAAAAATTTCTGAAAAGAGAAGAGTAAAAATGTACCTAATTTTATTTTTTTAACTAAATCTAAAGGTTTTGGGCACTTTGGGGTATGTTTATGAGAAAGTTAATGATTTGGGTAGGTGGTGTAAGCAATGACATTTAAAGGATTAAAAAAAAAAAAAGAAGTTTATAACCTTGGTTTTGGTTCTTGTTTTATGCACAGGAAAGTTTCTGTTAATGTTGCAGTCAGTCAAGAGAGCTTTTGCTATTAACAACAACCACCCATGGCTACATGAATGCTTGATTAAATTCTCTAAATCTGGTATGTAGAATGATACAGCTGTAGATATTTTATAGTGTCTAAACACTGATATAATTAAAATAAAATAAACACACTTGACAATAAAAAATGCGTTATTTATATACAAAGTGTTCAGAATTTCATCAGAACCTAGTGAAGCCATCTAATATTTTGCTGAAAACCAAAGATGGTAAAATGTTGACTTCTGTAATACTGATTTCAACCATGACTTTGTGTGTGTGTACACATGCAAAAGTGGTGTATAGCTAGACATGAAGTTTCTCTGGAACAATAGCAGCAATGGTAACTCTCTCTGCTTTTCTTTTTTCAAGTATCCAATCATAGTAATCTCCCAGAAATTGTGAACAAGGTCCTAACTCAAGAAATGCAGAAAATCTTTGTTAACAAAGATTTGGAAAGTTTTAATGAAGAGTTTCTCAAACATAATGCTACCTCCATTCTGCATCTGCTCTCAGGTTTGTTTATTTTGATGCTATTAAAATGTTAAATGATGGTAAATCAAATTAATGTCTTTTTCAGTACTTCATTCCAATTAGAATATGCCAGAGGCTAAGATGCAAGTTACTTTTGACATTTCTGTTTATGTGAAGGGCTTTAACAATCCACTTGCCCACTCACTGCCTCATGTGGGAAGCTTTCTGTTTCTACAGGATTTATTTTTAAAAGAAAACATGAGATTTTATCCCTTGTGGTCTTAAAAAACCTTTGTAATGTAAACAATCCTCCCTCCTTATTTTCCACTCAGCTGGAGTGCCTTTGCTTCTGCTCATAGCTTTTCAAAGCAGCAGCAACTGAATGAACGAACAAGATGAGTAACTTTCACTACTGCTATTCACAACACTGGGTAATGACAGAAGTCACGAATTTGCTCTTGCTGCTGCTTAGGAGTAGTAAATTAAGATACTAAGTGGCAGTGGGACACACTAAACAACTTGGGAGTAGGGTAAGGAGTGGACTGGCCAGGAGGCTCTGGATAAAAATAGTATAGAGTAGAAATCCCCTCCTCAGGAAGGCAGTGGCGTGGCATGAGTGAGAGAAAATAAAACGTTTTCCTTCCAGCATCTTGAGGGTGAGAAGAGTCTTCACATTGATCAGACATTTACAGTGGGATCCATGAAATGACTTGCACATTGCAATATTGAGCATCAGAGCACCTAACGTTAAATGTTTAGAAAATCACAGCAACAACACTGCAATCCATAATGCCAAGTTAGACACTTAGGTTCCTATACAACGAATGGGGACAGATAAGTGCCTAAGGATGTGATCCACAAACCCCAGCATGCTAGGTGGGGAGCAGTGTAGGCAAGCCAATAGAAGATGCTGAAAAGTGTGTGGGCTAAGCCCATCCCTCTCATGGATATAGGTGCTTCCCTGCAGCCTGGACTCATTTTCCTCTCTCTGCTTGCAATCCACAAACAGGATCTCATTGCCTGGTGAGGCACCTAAGCTATTTCTTTCAGGAATGAGTTAGATGTCTGCCTCATTCCATACAAAACAGGAGGAGGAAGAGGTGACCACCTTGTAACTTCTAGCCCACTGGTTACAGCATTTGCCTAGGTAGGAGGTAGAAGACCCAAGTTCAACAGGGAGTCTCCCACCTCTCAGGAGTGTGTGCTGACTACTGAGGTATGGGATATTCTGATGTGGGGCTCCCTCAGTCTGCCTTAGATAGATAATGAAAGAGTCACTAAAGCAAGGGCACTGGACCCAGGACCTCACGTGCAGGTGCCCTAACCCCTGGATTTAAAAAAATAAGCAGTTTAGTATCAACTGCAAACCTTACCACCTCACTGTTTACCCCTCCTCCAAATCATGTATGAATAAGTTGAATAGGACTGGTCCTAGAACTGACCCTTGGAGAAAACCACTAGTTATTCCTCTCCATTCTGAAAATTTACCATTTATTCCTACCCTTTGTTCCCTGTCTTTTAACCAGTTCTCCATCCATGAAAGGATCTTCCCTCTTAGTCCATGGGAACTTAATTTACATAAGAGCCTTTGGTGAGGGACTTGCCAAAGGCTTTCTGGAAATCTAAGTACACTATGTCCACTGGATCCCCCTTGTCCTCATGTTTGTTGACCCCTTCAAAGAGCTCTAATAGATTAGTAAGACATGATTTCCCTTTACAGAAACCATGTTGACATTTGCCCAACAATTTATGGTCTATGTGCCTGAAAATTGTATTCTTTCCTATTGTTTCAACTAATTTGCCTGGTAATGATGTTAGACTTACTGGTCTGTAATTGCTGGGATCACTTCTAGAGCCCTTTTTAAATATAGGCATTATGTGACTATCTTCCAGTCATTGGGTACAGAAGTTGATTTAAAGGAGAAGTTACAAACCATAGTTGTTAATTCTGCAGTTTCACATTTGAGTTCTTTCATCATCCGTGGATGAATACCATCTGGTCCTGGGGACTTGTTACAGTTAAGCTTATCAATTAATTCCAAAATCTCCTCTAGTGACACTTCAGTCTGTGACAATTCCTCAGATTTGTCACCTACAAAAGATGGCTCAGGTTTGGGAATCTCCTCCTCAGTCGTGAAGACTGAAATAAAGAATTCAATTTAGTTTCTCTGCAGTGACTTCATTGTCTTTAAGTGCTCCTTTCGTATCTTGATTGTCCAGGGGCCCCACAGGTTGTTTAGCAGGCTTCTTGCTTCTGATGTACTTAAAAAGCATTGTGTTTATTACCTTTTGAGTTTTTAACTAGGTGTTCCTCAAACTCCTTTTTGGCTTTTCTTATTACATTTTAACTCTTAATTTGGCAGTGTTTATGCTCCTTTCTATATACCTCCTATCCCATGAGAACTTAATTTACTTTGACTTCCACTTTTTTAATATGCCCTTTTATCTCTCACTGCTTCTTTTACATGGTTGTTAAGTCATGGTGGCTTTTTTAGTTTTTTCTGTGTTTTTTAATTCGGGGTATGCATTTTAAGTTGGGCCTCTATTATGGCGTCTTTGAAAAGTGTCTATGCAGCTTGCAGGGATTTCACTTTAGTCATTGTACCTTTTTAATTTCTGTTAACCCCTCATTTTTACATAGTTCCCCTTACTTAAATTAAATGCCAAAGTGTCAGTGTTCGTCCCACCATAGGAATGTTAAATGTTGGTATATTATGGTAATTATTTTCAAGTGGTCCTGTTATAGTTACCTCTTGGTCCAGATCCTGCGCTCCACTCAGGACTAAATCAAGAGTTGCCTCTCCCTTGTGAGTTCTTGTACCAGCAGCTCCAAGAAGCAGTCAGATCTGCCAGCATGATTAATCATTAGTCGAGCAGCTCACCTCTCCAGAGCTTTTTAAAAATAATTAACAAAAGTTCTAAAAAGACATCTGCCAGCTCCTTTACCATTGTAGGTGCATCTCAAATAGCATGCTGAGTTGAATGACTTAGTTATCTAGATATTGTTTCCCTATTCTGCCTGTTGACCTTTTCTTTCCTTATTAACTCTTGCCTCAGACATCCTATTTCTATTAACATTTTATTGGAAAATTTGAAGCAGTTTCTAGTGAGCATTTCATTTTTGTCAATAGCAGAGCTACAGCTTTACTTTATCCTTATGTTCTTAATGTAATATCAAATATTTTTGTTGTGTCATTACTTATAGGAAATAAAATGTGAAAATATAATTTTCTTCTACAAAATATAATGAATGGAAAAATTGGTATGTTCTAAAATCTGTAGACAGCCCCAATCCAGAATATCTTCCTTTTGTTTCTTGATTGTTTTCTGTATCAGTTTATAATTTTACAATAAATCAAGTATTGTACCAAAGAATGTTGTCAGGGTCTGATCAAATGTGGGTTTTTTTTCTTATACTTAAGGTGCTAAAATGATGTATTTCCTGGACAAATCAAGACAAGAGAAAGCAATTGCTATTGCTACTAGATTAGATGAAACTATGAGAGACAAAAATGTGAAGGTAAACTAATTTAATTTTAACCTCTTCATGTATTTAGGGACTAAGTAGGGGGGTCTTGAGCTTATATACGAAGCACAAGATACATGTACACGGTTAACTTTTCTAAATCTTTGATTTTAACCAAAATAATATTCTTAATGTCAGACTTCTGTAAACAGGGACAATGACACTTCTTGCCAGCAGAGGGCACTGCATTCATTCATCATGCAAGTCAGATTTAGAGAGCCCAGTGTTTTTTCTTTCTTGAAAATAGTCTAGACTAAAATGAACTGTTGCTCTTGTTTCTTTAGACTTTAACAAAGGTTTTCGAGGCATTGCTTGATGGCACGTTTGGAAGCTGCCACACCCAATATGAAGCGTATCGGACAGCATGTCATAAACTCTTTCCTTTTACATCTGCCTTTATGCCTGCCACAAATGAGGATGACAGTAGCTTTGCATCAGTGAACCATACAGCCATTAACCATGATTTGCTGTCCAATGAAATTTGAAGTGTACAAATAAAATATTGGACTATACCTAAAGACTGGTGGGATGCAGATCAGGTTTACTTTTCCAGGATGCAGTTTTTATATCATACAGGTATAAAATGAAATATTTGGATGGTTACATGAAAATGGAGTATGCTCTTAGCGTGTTTTTCATCCAACAAGAACTGCCAATGCTTATGTAAACATTATCTCAAATCAACGTGTCATGTATATTCGTGTACTGTTTTAAGTCTTTTAACAACAAATTCCCCAAATTATGGAAATTAAAGACTACTTTCACCGAAGTGTTGTTACATATAGAAGTACATATAATAATTTCTTGGTAATGAAAATTATCAGTTGAGCAGGTTTTAGCAAATTAAGACTGAAAAGTGCTGCTTGTATCATCCCCTTTCATCTTTTTCTGTTTGTTTGGGTTTCTTTAATTTTGGTTTCTTTTGAAGCACATAACTGTAAATGTTGGCTGTTTGCATGTTTCTTGTCAATTCTGTGTCTTATATGGAACTAGTGCTGGTGGATATGGAGGTTTGGTTAAAAATTGATGTTAAGAGTTTTAAAAACTCTCTTCTATCTACCTTTTGTTCCATAGCTATTGTTTCCTTGTGTTTTTGAATGGTTTAACATTTTAAAAAACAGTTGAGTACATATAATTCCCTGAAATAATAGTGAATATGATACTGTTTAGATACCATTGTCTGTCTGCCTGTCTTCTTTCTTTTTTTCATTGCTCCTTATTGGTTTGGAAAAGCTACTCCAGTTTTAGGCAGATGCATAAGGTACAATAATGGGGAATATGGTTCTCCTCAGGATCATAAAAATTCACTGGTAAGTTTACTGTATACCTCCATTAAAAGTCTTAGGTGTGGACTTATAGCCGATAAATGTAATACTTCTCTTGCCTAAATACTATTGCTTTAAGTGCTACAAAAGCAACTAGTAGAGGAGTGCATTTTATATTTAAAAACTATTTAAGGGAGCACAAATAGGCTGACTACAAATCACAATGAACCTCTTTCTTATTCTGTGTTCTGGTGCATTAACTAATAAGTGCATAAAATATACAACACATCAAAATGAAAATCTGAACTAAATATAGCTGTTTTAAGGCATAATATTGCTGGGAAAAAATGGCTAGATATGACAGCTTTGCATTTTACAAGAACTGCTATCGAAACCTAAATATACTGCGGCTTGTACAGAAAATACATTTTCTGGAACCTGCAATGGAATCATTCAATCAGATTTGTTTTTATTTCACTGTAATGTAAATATTTTCAGTAATATTAACTAGCCCCTCTAAGGCTAATATAAGTTCATGAAGGGGGATTTTATTAAGACAAATAAACTGTTCTAATTAAAATGGTCTCCTTTGCGTGTCATCTGTTTAGATTCAAAATTGTTGAATGAAAAACTCACTGTAAAATAATGCCAGCATATGTTATGCTGTAATAAATTATTTTGTACACACTTCCTTTGGTTTTAATTTTTTGCAAATTCTCTGGCCATGCAATTTTAAAGTAGAAAATCTATTTAACATAAATTAGTTTTTCTCTTTGAATGCCACTAGTCTCAATTCAATTCCTGCACCCACAATTGCATGGACGTTTTGGTAACTGATTTCTCGGAGACCTCTACAAGCAACTTTGGTCACCCCAAACTGACATTCATAATGCCTTTATGTGGGAAGTAGCCTATGTATAGATGACTTAAGCATAAGCAGGGAAAAACATCTGACTGCAGCTATATGCCATTGGGCCAAAGCACCCTTAGAATCTGAAGCAAACTAAGATGTAAAAGTCAGTTGGTTCACCCAGCATCCACTTTCAATATTGGGCCTGGAAACTGGTGTCTGAATGGATGAAGGTGTAACCCAGGGATCAGCAACCTCGGCACGCGGCCCACCAGGGTAAGCACCCTTGGCGGGCCCGGCCAGTTTGTTTACCTGCTGTGTCTGCAGGTTCAGCCGATCGCGGCTACCACTGGCTGCAGTTCGACGCTCCAGTCCAATGGGGTTGATGGGAGATGCCCTACTTGTGTCAAAGAAGGGTCAAAGGAAGACTCTTCTCTCCTTTATATTGATACCACAACTGCTGCGGAAGAGCCATCGAGACAGAGCTTGAGTCATCTTGATTGCACCCAGTTGGCTAAGATAGTGTTGGTTTACGGATCTGGTGAAGCTCTTAGCTGCCCATGAACATCTCCACATTGCCAGGTCTTCTAACACAAGACGGGCAGGTTTACGCACTCCAATCCAGGATCACTGCAACTCAGAGCCCAGTATTTGATGGGCAGAAAAGACTCCATGAGAAGCTGGTACTCAGCAAAATGGAAGCTAGGGCACTAATGTGAGACTCAGGAGACCAAGGTTCAATCCCCAGGTTAGGCAAATTGCTTAGTCTCACTGTACCTCAGTTCCCCATCTGTAAAATGGGTATTAATAGCTCTTCCATGTCTCTCAGGGTTGTTGTGAGGCTAAATATGTTGTCGGTTCTGAAGTGCTTGGTGGTTAGGAGGGGGCATACTGTTCTGAAATAAAACGAAAGAGCATTGTTCCCCTTTGGAGCTGATTCAGTGAATGTTCTGAGACCCCATCTGACAATAGTGACCATTCCAGACCTGGTCCCTGATTCTCTACCGCCTTGTTTGCAACGCTGGGTGTAAACTGCCACCAGATTCAAATGCTAGATTTTAAACTCTGCACAGGTATAAATGGCTACACAAAATGAAGACCAGTGCTGAATGAGGCCCCATGGGCAACAAGCACAGCAGGACAAACCCTTTGTTTATTGCTTTGTTGTTGTTCACTTTGAGAAAAAGATGTTGAAGAAGGACTATTCTAAAACTATCTGGGTGGCTTCCCTCTAGAGATGGTCGCAAGCTGCAGAGTTCACGTTCAGCACCCTTTTTGATACATCCAAAGTTCTGGGATGTTGAGCTCTTCCTGTTTTGATTCAGGCTTTTTGCTTTTTCCTTCTTATCATTATCCTCTGGTACCTTTCCGTTTGGCAAAGATACTTGATTTCTTTTTCAGACTCCATTCGAGCCTGACCCATGGCCATTACTAGGCCAATGAATGTTACTAATCCAACCCTGAGTGTTACAAACCGCTGAGCAACTTTGCAACAAGAGCTTATTTCTTTTTGAAAGAACCTGTCACCAAAACATTTCCTCCTTTCGAACCAAATGCGAGTGTTTATAAATCGCTGGTTTTTTGTAAGATATTGATCCTTAAAACTGCTACACCTTAATAGATAGAAAAGCAATTTTCAGTAACATTTTCAAAAGTGCCTTTTGGTACTTAAGTCTAAGGCTCACTGAAAGTCAACGGGACTTAGATTTCTAAGACCAGATCTTCAAAGCTATTTAGTTATCTAACTCCCATTGATCTATGCCTAAATCCCTTTTGAAATCAGGACTTAAGATCCAAGTTTTTTGTCGCTTGCACATGATATACCAGGCATGTTTTTTTTCATCTGGAAAAATGTGGTGAATAATGCCAATACACAATTTTAAAACTCTAAATGTCCTATGATGGCTTCTCTTAATTTACAGCATAAACAAAATAAACTTCAAGCACAAAATATGGTCTCTCGTGCAGCCAAATATATTCCGTATTGAGGCTCCATAATGCGTTATTTACAGTATACAATTGTACCTTGAGCATATACAGGGCCGGCGACGGGGGTACTACGGGTACAGCTGTACCGGGCCCCGGACTTAAGGGGGCGCGTCGCTCCATCTTCCCCTCCCAACGAGTCACGTCCTGAGCAGTGGGACCCAGCGGGTGACCCACGTAGGCCCGGGCGGGGCAGGGCGCGGGGTGGCGGGAGACTGGCCGGGGGGACCCCACAAACGATCAGAGTACGGGGCCCCAAAATTTCTGTCACCGGCCCTGAGCATATACACAGAAATGCTCTGCGGATAAATATCGATGTCTTGATATTGAATGTTAAAGAGCTGCACAGGATCAATTCATTTATATTTCTTCAGGCAACTGAGATTCCTAGAGATACAAAGAGATAAGCCCAACATTTTCAAATGTGGTTGCCTAAAGTTGGATTTAGTCACATTTTGGCATCTAAATAAGTGATCTAATTTTTCAGAGGTGCTGAGAATCAGCTATTTTTACTTAAATGTCTAAAATGTGGATTTAGGAGACTGTTTTCAGCATCCAGTTGTGAAATGTTGACTTGTATCATTATTAATACATAACCCCTTAATAAAATATTTGATATTAGGCATTGTGTCCTTGGGTTTCAGGACTAGCATACCATGACATATGGCTTGCTACTTTGTCCCTGTCATAGAAAAGTGCGCTATGTCTATCACTGCGTTGAGAGGCGCGCTAACTACAAATTCCCACGTTTTGTAGAACCAAATTCTATTAATTTGTGATTCCTTGTATGTGTTCTGACACAATTCAACAAAATAAAGGCTACATATATTTTTATTGCAGTTATAAGAAGTACATTGTAACAAAGATAAGTTGAAAAATACATATATTTTTTTTTCAGTTGACAAAAGATGACTCATGACTCAGCAAGGCACATAGAACATGTGATCCCTGACTGCATGTTTGAGACTAACTTTTCATGCACATGGACTGCGGGATATAAATTAGAGAGTGACATCATCCCCTTGCCTCTTTCCAGCCCCACATTTCTGGATTATGATTTTTAACAAAGAATTTGAACAATGGACTGTAGGTAGCTTCTAAAGGAAATCTGGCTGCCCAGTAATGGCCTCTTTACTTGTCCTTGCAGACTGACAAGTATATTAGTTTTTGTTTTCAGTAGAAATATTCAACACATGACTTGTAATGTAAACCTTAATTACTGAATCCCTCCCTTCTTCCAGGCAACAATCCAATGTGTATTTAAAGCGTACTCCTTCCTGAATATTCACCACAGCGTCTCCAGTTCCCTGTGTGCCAAGGATATAACGTTTACAATCCAACGTATGTTTTTCTATCACATTTTTAGCCTGGCAAGCTGAGCCATACAGCTAGTTGAAGCAGCTCTACTGATTTGGCATGTCTGTAAAGGACACAGCAGGGAAAGAATTTAAAAACACTAGCAGGCACTCTTCTGTTGGCAAATAGCAAAGCTCCCACAAGGTACTACTGTGCTTTTGACACATGTGGGCTCCCAACTTTATGCACCTACATTTAGAAGAACCTTAAAATGGATTCACACAAGTATTTGTGCTTGCAGATTGTGAAGTCAGTTGTCTAGTTTCACTATTTGGCTCTGCAAATCAGAGATGAAAAGGTTACTTACCTGCACAGTAACTTGAGTTCGTCCAGATGTTTTATCACTACAGATGCTTTGACCAGAGATGAAGCACTATCCATGGGCCCATGGCTGCACAGAGCAGCTCCTCGTGTTCCCATTCAACAGCATATAGGGTGACATGGACCCACACTACTCAGTTTGTTGTCAACCACAAAGTCAGAGACTCCACAGTCACAAGGAAGGAGGGAGGGAGGGAGGTGGAGCAACCCTAGGGGAAAAAAGATCTTGAAGAGCTCACATTAATGTACAGGTAAATAATCTACCATTCTTCTTCAAGTATATGCTCTTATTTAGGCTCCCCTGTAGGATATTTTCAGCCAGTAACTTAAGTTGGAGGTGGGTGCTGAGGAGATAGGTCCAAGATATTCCAGCAGTCTCATAGCCCATTAAGATGTAACCTGACACCCACTCTGACAGTCTGTGTGTGGAAATGGGCTGTCCTCTCATCCTCTTTGCAAAAGACACACAGTCTTGGAGAGGTCTCAAAGGTCTTAGTCCTGTCAAGGAAGAAGGCAAGAGACCCCTCCTGACAGCTAGTGTCTGTAGGCTGGCTTTCTCCCTGAAGGCCTGAGGCTTTGGATAGAACACTGGTACCTGGATTTCCTAAGACCTTAGGGAGGAAGTGAGGATGGGGATATAGTGAAACCTTATCTCTGTAAAAAGTAGTGAAGGGTGAGTCCCCTGACGTTGTCTAGTTTTCCCACTTGTCCAGCCCAACAGGTTAGCTCCATGCTGGAGAACCATCAGGAACCAACCTTTGAGAATCAAAAAGGGGGGCTGAGATGGATCAGGATCCCTGAGTTCTGTGGCGGGAAAGGCTGCGAGGCACTGCCACAGTGAAGGAGGTTTGAGTACCACACTTATCTTGGCCAGGACAGTGCTATGCAGATAACACTTGCTCTTCCATGTCACAGTTTTAGCAGGGTCTTGAGAATAAGAGGTAGAGGCGGGTACAGGGGTGAAAGTAAGATAAGACTTACCTATATAGGAGCCTGGCTCTGGGCCCCTGAAAGGGGTTGGGCCTCAGGTGGAAGGGGAGAGGCTGTGGGGTGGGGGGGTCAGCCTTCCCCAGCCAACCCTTCCCCATTGCCCAGCCCAGGCCACCCAGAGTTCCAGTGGTGATTTAAAAGGCCCAGGGATCTGGCTGCTGCTGCGGTAGAAGTGGCGGCCAGAAGTCCTGGGCGTCTTTAAATTGCTGGGCCCCGGCATGCCTCTTTTGCCCCATCCCACCGCCATCTCAGCAGCCTGGGAAGCGGGGGTGGCACGATAGGGCAGTAGTGTTAAAGCACTGCCGCAGCAGCGCTTTACTGTCTGCTCTCTATGGGCCGGTAATGGTGGCCACCACTTACCAGTACGCCGTACCGGCCCACTTTCACCTCTGGGTGGGTAATCATATAATAGGGTACATAGCCGCTGTATCATCAGGGCATTTCCCAGTGAGTTGTGGACATATACTTCCTTGGAGCAGAAGGGCAACATTTTGTGTTGGATTAGCAGAGACGTCTGTTTCTGGTAGGCCCCTGGTCTGGTAGATGCTGTGGAAGACAGAATTGTTGAGCTCCCATTCATGGTCTGGCTGGAAGTTCCTGTTTGGAGAGTCTGAAACTGTACGCTGGAGGCCTGGTCGTATGTTGCCCTGTTGTCCAGCAGTATCATGACAAAGTGAACATGTAGATCAGGGATCAATCACCTTGGCATGTGGCCCCCCAGGGTAAGCACTGTTGGGCCCGAACAGTGGCAGTGGCTAGCACCGCACCGCTTCCCGCAGCCCCCATTGGACCGGAGCAGCGAACCGTGGTCAGTGGGAGTCATGATCGGCCAAACCTGTGGACACAGCACGTAAACCAATCACCACGGGTTTTCACAGATAATGGCTCTGCAATCACATTAGCCACCTCCCTCAGCACACTTGGTTGCATTAGATCTGACCCCATAGTCTTGTGCATGTCCAGCTTTTCTAAATAATACTGAACCCACTAGTGGGCAACCTGTAAGGCCGCGTGTGGCCCGTAAGGCTAATCTGCTGGTGAGCGGTGAGACAGTTTGTTTACATTGACCATCCCCAGGCACGGCCACTCACAGCTCCCAGTGGTCGCGGTTTAAAATACAAACAGCTCTCCTGGACTCCTTTCCCCCCACATATTAGCCTCCCAGGGGATCCTGCCCAGCTGTTCCCTGCATCACAAAACAGCCCTCAAGTTATTTTTATAAACTAGAAGCTGGAAATAGAAAATGAGCATCTGGGTGAAGTTTCTGCCATGGATCCTCCTCCAGGCTGGAAAACTAGAACACAATTTAGTTGGCTTTAGGTTTTCCCTCCTACGACTTGTCACAAAAAATATTCCAGGGTTGAGAAAAACGCAAAAACAAAAGCTCTTTTTGATTAAACTGAAATGCAGTTGTCTAAGACCATCAGAGGAGAGGACTGGACATCACTGACCACAACTGTATGGCTATTTCTCATTTATACAACTCTTGGATTAGTCAGGGGGTCTGCTTTGCAAAATGACAGCATGGTTATTTCTCAGCGCCAGATATGCAAATCCCTGTGCTCTGATTGTGGGTTATTTAGTAGCTAATCAAAGCACAATAATAATCTTTGTGTTCTGCTTGTCCAGGGTCTAGAACAATGGGGTCTTGGTTCCTGCCTGGTGCTATGGCAATACAAATAAACAATAAGGAATAAAGACAGTACAGCTATTCATTGATCACTTCAGAATGCAAGTCCTTTGGCTACTGCTTTCACATGCACAACCATGTGCCCACACCAAACAGGTGCCTCAGCTTCTCCCTCCCACTCTGTTAGTGCACCTGGTTCACAGCAGCAGCCCTGGTCCTGTTGGTGAAATGTTCCTCCTCCTCCATTATTTTGAATACGTCTGCTTCAGCGGCTAGTGCGTGCTGACAGGTGCAGGATCCAGCCGTTCACTCCTCCCCATCGCCATTCTGGTTTTAGTAGCCTTTGAATGGACGCAGATTTTACAGATCTGTTAAAAACAACACGCTTTCTTCGTTCCAGAAGTGAAAACATAAAATGAGGGACTGCTTTAGGGTTATTACAGACTTGTAATACAGCAGTTAAAATTAGTTATCTATTGCACTAACACACACGTCTTTTATCATAGTGTTTTTTGGGCAGAGTGGTTAGCAAATATTTGGAGTCTTGTGGATTTTTTCAAGTAGGAAGAAAGCCTGCACCTCAGGTGCCTTCAGACATGGCTAAGGACTGTATACCCAAAACAGACACAGTCTCTCCAAGTGCATCACAGTACCCCCAAAAGTTCTGGACTCTTTCTCAGGTGATAGAAGGACCCACTGGAGGTCTGTATGGGAATCCCATTTCCACATTCCCCACCCCCCAAGATCCTCTCAATAGATGCAGCCCTTTTGAGATGCAAGGCTCACCTCCCCGGGCTTAAAACTCAGGGCAAGTGGCCTACACAAGAGGCCATGCTCCACATCAACTTCCTAAATCTAAGAGTAGTTTGATAAGCTTGCCAATATTTCCTTCGCAACATACAAGGTCACATTGTCAGGATAATGCTGGATAAGTCAACAAACTACCAAGTCTCCAGAGTACAGATGCAGACTCTGAAGAGGAACTTCCACCCAGACCATGAATGGGAGCTCAACAATTCCAGCTTCCACAGCATCTGCCATACCTGGGGCCTATCAGAAGCAGACTTCTCTGCTAATCCAATCAACACAAAATATTGCCCCTTCTCCTCCAAGAAGGATACGACCACAAGTCACTGGGAAATGCCCTGATAATCAATATACCCTGCTATATGCTTACTCGCCTCTACCACTAATTCTCAAGACCCTACTAAAACTGTGACAGGGAAAAGCAAGTGTTATCTTCAAAGCACTGTCCTGGCCAAGACAAGTATGGTACTCAAACATTCTTCACCTATCTGTGGCAGGAGATCCCTTCCCCTCAGAAGGGATCTCCTGCCACAGAACTCAGGGATCCTGATCTGTCCCAGCCCCCGTCCTTGAATCTGAAAGTTTGGTTCCTTAATTTCTACCCAGTCCATTTTTTGGGTCATATACACTAACACAATGCTGCTGTTCTTGGGTTCAGTAATGTAAGGTAAAATTTAAATCGAACCCGTCCAACTTTTGTAAAATCCTTGTTTAATATCTGCTAAATTTTAGGGTTAAACCAAGTTGACAGTATCCCCATAGATTGATGTTTACAATAATTCAGCTATACTGTATTTAAAACTCTGATACTTTCCAGTATAAGTCTCCTATTTCTTGGGTTTATAATTCCTCAGTTTTAAAAAAAAAGTCTGTGTCAAAAGAAATATATTTTTATTGCAAGGTATTCTACTCAGATCTGGAGAATTCTAAAATGGATTTTTTTTTTATTCTACCAATTTTACCCTGACCTTAAAGGCAAGAGCAAGTATCTTTCCTCACTGCAGTTACCCCTGGGTCTGAGCACTCAGGTTAGTCTAGCTTGGGTGTGAGTGGCCACATTCTTCAACACTAGTGCTGCACTTGCCTGTGTAAAGTGCTAGGACTTCTGAGGGCATATCCCACAGTTCTTAAAACTGCAGTAAACGGAGTCACGCCAATTCTTTCCCAGTGAACTTTGGAAGAACTTGTCCATCCCTCTGTGCACATAGAGGGGGAAATATAGAAAGGCACTGGAGTGTTTTTAGCCTGTGTCCTCACTCCAAAATGTGCTGTGTTACCAGCTGGAGATAGGGAGTACTCAGGCTTTAACCTGTATCCTGGATAGGCTGGCTAGTTATGTTGAAACTGATCTGAAGGCATTATCATATTTGGGGAGAGAGTTGTATGTGTGAATGGGAGTTGAGTTAGGGACAATACATGAGTAAGTGCCAGAGTTAACTGTAGTGAAGACAAGCCCTTATTTAAATATTGTAACTCTAAAATAGTTCAAAACATTTCAGTTGCTCATCTGCTTTATTCAGTTCTTTGGAGATTCAAAGCTTTTCAGCATTTTTCCATGCAAATTCCTTTTGAAGGAATGAAGCATCACCAGCAGGTAAGTACTGTGCATAGGTGCAGTAGTTTGGATGTTTATTACTTAAGAAACAGAAGTGAAACTGCTAACATTGTTACAGCATTTAAATATAAATAGTGATAATTAGGCCATAACATTAACACCCATGTGATAAATGGGGGACTTTCCCACTTTCAGTGTGGCTACAGCCTCAAAAGCACTGCATTTAGGTGCTTTCTGAAAGTTATCTTCAGGGCCAGATGGGCTACACCTGTGGTAAGACTGATTAAAAATGCCTTCATTTTGTCTTGAGACAACAGTTCCCACCGTGACTATGCTATTGGAGCTGTACTGGTTGAGAATTACAGGATCCAATTTACCTAGTGTAGATTCAGCCTTATAGTTTTCTCCTCTGCTTGGTGCTCTCAAGCCCTTTTTGGAACTGTCTTTCTATACCATGAATCAGAGAGGTAGCTGTGTTAGTCTGGAATAGCAGAGGTAACAAAGTCCTGTGGCACCTTAAAGACTAACTATAAAGTTTTGAAGCATAAGCTTTCGTGGGCTAAATCCACTTTGTCGGCTTCCACTGCTTTCATCCGACGAAGTGGGTTTAGCCCACGAAAGCTTATGCTTCAAAACTTTATAGTTAGTCTTTAAGGTGCCACAGGACTTTGTTACCTTTTCTATACCATGTTCTCCTGGAGTGACTGTGACTTATCCGAGTGCTGCTGCTAGGTATGTCATTACTAGACTGTGAGCCTCCCTGGAGTTCTGCTGACAAAAACGCCCACACTAGACTGAGGAAGTAAAGTCTGAGGAATATTCCACCATTGCTCTGACTGTATGGAACATGAAATTTGTTAAAGACATTTATTTGTGCATAAGCTTTTGTGGGTAACACCCCCCCCCTTATACTTCAGCTCAAGTAAATCTGTTAGTCTTCAAGGTTCACCTGGACTCCTTGTTTTTGTGGATACAAACTAACACAGCTACCCCCGTACATGAATGTCTTGGTTCTCCTCTTGCCCGTACCACCCAGAAGATAATGTCCCTGGGTGAAGGAGTACATGCTGCTGTGGCTTTTTTAGGAGGAAGTGTGCTACTGAGCCAATTTATATTAATTCACATCAAGAGTCTTCAACTTCTTCCCCATCATGTATTAAATTATCTTTTACCAGGTTTTGCCTTGATTTTTCAGAGGGAAATTTTGCTGACATAAAGGCCCTAACTCAGTTCAATCCTTGAGGGAGGGAGGCAAAAATCTGTTGCATGATTTAATGGGGGGATTGGTCCTGCTTTGAGCAGATGACCTCCGGAGGTCCCTTCCCACCCTGATATTCGATGATTTTACAATTGTAACTAATTCTCATTGTTCCTGCTGAAGTCTCCTATTGCTTTTGGGTAATAAAGGGAAACAAGACCGGTCTTCTACTTTGTACCAGAGGGTTATAGCCCAGGCATTGAATTTGCTGGTAGGAAGCTGTGACCACAGCTCCCCCTCCTTCAGCCTCTCCCTCGGGCAGGCGCTGCGACTGGTTTTCAGTGTCTGTCTGCCCCGGACATTAGTGCTCTGTCCCACTCGAACGGGAGCTGCGTTTTTCTTAACAGCACGTCGCCCTGGCTCCAGCCAGCAAACGCCTCCCGCCCAGCTCTGCGGCGTATTTGGCGGGTGGCCCCGTGCTGTTGTTTTTGGGGGGAGGCGGGTATCGCCCGTCTCTCTCGCGGGGTCTCTGCGTGGGGAGGCCGGAGGGGACCCCGGCCGCGCACTGACCATTGTAGCCCGATGTTCAGGGGCTAAACGCCTGGACCCCCGCGTCGGAACTCCCGCCAGTGAGGCCCGAGGCGGGCACGTGGGAGGCCCCGGCAGGATGCTGGAGGCAGGGGGACAATCCAGCCCCGCTGGCGGGCCGAGCCCTTCCCACTGCGCCGCCCCAGCGCGCCCCCTCCCACGCCCGCCTCCTTCCACGTCCGGCGGCCGCTCCCCGGGGCACCGGCTATAAGAGGCTGCGGCTGGGGCTGGCGCTGGCCGCAAATGCTGGAGGCAGAAGGCGGCGGGGAGAGGCGGGAGCCCGCGGCCATGAAGTCCCCGCAAACCAAGAGCGCGGCCGGCAGAGGTGAGCGCGGCCGCAGCCCCCGAGCCAGCGCCACCGTCGCGGCTGGCGGGGGCGGGGGGGAAGGAGGCGGCAGCCGCTGCGGGTCGGCGCCCTTCGCCGCCAGGCCGGGCTGTCACCGGGGCCGAGCGGGGCTGGCAGCGCGGGGGAGCGCTCGGTGCAAACCCCCGTTAGTGGCGAGAGCAGGAGCGGCCAGGACCCGACCCCGGCCTGGGCAGCGACTGAGGGTCGGCTGCTCCCGGCTCCCTCTGTTTGCCCCAGTCGCTCCCGCTCTGTGGGGGCACACGGGGGGGGGGTCGCTGGGGAGCGACTGGTGTCTCTGGGAGTCTGGGGGGACATGGGGGTGTCTCGGGGGGATGGTGGCCGGTCTCTCGGGGCGGACATGGGGGTGTCGCTGGTGTGTGTGTGGCCGGTCTCTCTGGGGGGTGTCGCTGGGAGGGGGGGTTGGCCGGTGTCTCTGAGGGGGATGGGGGGGTTGGCCGGTCTCTCTGGGGAGACATGGGGGGTGTCGCGTGTGTGTGTGTGGGGAGGGGGGTTGGGGTGGCCGGTCTCTCCGGGGGGTGTCACTGGGGGTTGGGGTGGCCGGTCTCTCCGGGGGGTGTCACGGGGGGTTGGGGTGGCCGGTCTCTCCGGGGGGTGTCACGGGGGGTTGGGGTGGCCGGTCTCTCCGGGGGGTGTCGCTGGGGGTTGGGGTGGCCGGTCTCTCCGGGGGGTGTCGCTGGGGGTTGGGGTGGCTGGTCTCTCCGGGGGGTGTCGCTGGGGGTTGGGGTGGCCGGTCTCTCCGGGGGTGTCGCTGGGGGTTGGGGTGGCCGGTCTCTCCGGGGGGTGTCGCTGGGGGTTGGGGTGGCCGGTCTCTCCGGGGGTGTCACTGGGGGTTGGGGTGGCCGGTCTCTCCGGGGGGTGTCACGGGGTTGGGGTGGCCGGTCTCTCCGGGGGGTGTCACGGGGGGTTGGGGTGGCCGGTCTCTCCGGGGGGTGTCGCTGGGGGTTGGGGTGGCCGGTCTCTCCGGGGGGTGTCGCTGGGGGTTGGGGTGGCTGGTCTCTCCGGGGGGTGTCGCTGGGGGTTGGGGTGGCTGGTCTCTCCGGGGGGTGTCACTGGGGGTTGGGGTGGCCGGTCTCTCCGGGGGGTGTCGCTGGGGGTTGGGGTGGCCGGTCTCTCCGGGGGTGTCACTGGGGGTTGGGGTGGCCGGTCTCTCCGGGGGGTGTCACGGGGTTGGGGTGGCCGGTCTCTCCGGGGGGTGTCACGGGGTTGGGGTGGCCGGTCTCTCCGGGGGGTGTCCCTGGGGGTTGGGGTGGCCGGTCTCTCCGGGGGGTGTCACGGGGTTGGGGTGGCCGGTCTCTCTGCGGGGTGTCGCTGGGGGTTGGGGTGGCCGGTCTCTCCGGGGGGTGTCGCTGGGGGTTGGGGTGGCCGGTCTCTCCGGGGGGTGTCGCTGGGGGTTGGGGTGGCCGGTCTCTCTGCGGGGTGTCGCTGGGGGTTGGGGTGGCCGGTCTCTCCGGGGGGTGTCGCTGGGGGTTGGGGTGGCCGGTCTCTCCGGGGGGTGTCGCTGGGGGTTGGGGTGGCCGGTCTCTCTGCGGGGTGTCGCTGGGGGTTGGGGTGGCCGGTCTCTCTGCGGGGTGTCGCTGGGGGTTGGGGTGGCCGGTCTCTCCGGGGGTGTCACTGGGGGTTGGGGTGGCCGGTCTCTCCGGGGGGTGTCACGGGGTTGGGGTGGCCGGTCTCTCCGGGGGGTGTCACGGGGTTGGGGTGGCCGGTCTCTCCGGGGGGTGTTGCTGGGGGTTGGGGTGGCCGGTCTCTCCGGGGGGTGCCCCGGGGGGTTGGGGTGGCCGGTCTCTCTGCGGGGTGCCCCGGGGGGTTGGGGTGGCCGGTCTCTCCGGGGGGTGTCACGGGGTTGGGGTGGCCGGTCTCTCCGGGGGGTGTCGCTGGGGGTTGGGGTGGCCGGTCTCTCCGGGGGGTGTCGCTGGGGGTTGGGGTGGCCGGTCTCTCCGGGGGGTGTCACTGGGGGTTGGGGTGGCCGGTCTCTCTGCGGGGTGCCCCGGGGGGTTGGGGTGGCCGGTCTCTCCGGGGGGTGTCACTGGGGGTTGGGGTGGCCGGTCTCTCTGGGGAGCCATGGGGGGTGTCTCGGTCTCACTCTCGTGCTCCAGCCCCGCTTTGAGTCTCGGGGGGATTTGAAGCGTGTCCGTGTTTCTCGTTAGGCTCCGGGGGTGACGGTCTCGCTCGACCTCCCCCGTCCCGCCCGGGCCCCGCCGCCCTGCCGGGGATTTATGCCGCGGATGCCGGGGAGCTGGCGGAGGTGCTGGGCGAGTTCGATGCCGTGATCGAAGATTTCTCCTCGCCCGTCAGCAAGCGCCACTTCCAGTACGAGGAGCACCTGGCGCGGATGAAGCGGCGGAGCAGCGCCAGCGTCAGCGACAGCAGCGGCATGAGCGACTCCGAGAGTGAGACCCTCCGGCCCGGGCTCTGCCCTCCCCAGTCCTCCCGCATGCTTCCCCTTCCCCCATCCCCTCCCTCTTCGCAGCTGGCCTCCAGTTTGCGGCTCCCGCACCCTGCATGCAGTTCAGTGTCGCTTTGGCTAGCAAACCAGTTGTTTCTGCAGCTTATTCCTGGGGGAGGAACTTTCAGATCTGACAGGTAGAAATAGCGTTGAGTTTTAGACACTTGACACCTCTCCCCACCCATCACAAAGCAAGACACTGCTTGGCTTTTTTCCCCCTCTCTTCTGTCCTGATATTTTGGTGTCTAGAACATAGGTCTTCTTAGCAGTGTTTGGGGGAGACATTGTACCAATTTCTATGATCTAAACTAAATGTACATTTCTTAAGAAACAGGGCTCTTAGTGTCACAAAAGGCAGAGATTATCTAGCGCTATTTATTGTTTACTTTTGTCCCCTGCTAGCCACAAATTAAAACTATTATGCATCTAATTTTGCTGTCTTCTCCAAGCATTCCTACATCTGACTCTTCTTTGTTCCTTCCATCAAAGAGCTTGTTGAAACTGGCCTACAGGGGATGTTTTTAAATTATATTTGTTTCTTTTTTTGCCCTTCTTTTATGATGCATAAAGAAATCGGGAAAGATTTCTGTTTTTTAAATAATTTTATTTTTATTTTTCCCCTAACAAATATCAAGAATGTCAAGTCTGTTCTTCTCTGGTTTTGTTGTCTTGGAAATCTCAGACATTTCTTGTTAATTCTCACAACTTGTCTGCATCTTTATGGCTGATCAGTTAAGGACAAAAGCTCCCCCCCCCCCTTTTTTTTTTTTCCTTTATGAGTTCCCTTAATGTTGATGATTGCTGGGGAGAATCTTGCTATGCTATACAAAAGTGAAAAGTCAAAGAGGAACACAATGGGACTTGGGGTGGATAAGGTCAGAGCCTGGAAAATAAGGGTGTCAGAGAAGGAAGAGTTCCCAGCTGGCTGGTAGAAGACCATAGAGACACTCAGTTTTTTAGAAGCCAAAGACAACCTTAGTCCATTCTAGCAGGAAGATTCCTGATGACTTCATCATCCTGTAGCTAACTAAGTGTTTACTAAACAGGAATATTGTATTAAAGTATTTTCACAAGAGGTTTATAGAAATACCGGAAACCACTTCCTCCTCTCCCTTCAGTGAATGGTGCTGTTTCTCGTTTTGGTGGTTGTCATTTTAAAGGTAATTTAAATCATGCATTCAAGTTTGATGCAAAACATTATTTGCAGAGTGCAGAAAGAGTTCTAGTTGTACAAAGGAGTATTAAATTACTACAGATAGCAAACAGACAACATACAAGCAAAGATGTGGAATCAGGAATGTCCAAAAGCAAGGTAACTGAGCAATAAAGTTTAGCATACATTTGTTAGTGCTGTGATATTTTTTGGTTCAGATTTCTTTTTACAATTGTATATTTTGGTTGTTCTTGTTTGTCAAGGAGAGTATACCAAAATTAACAGTAATTAGGAGGACTGAAAGAATGTGGTTTCCTATCAAAAAGACATGGAATCATATTTAAGTTGTCATAAGTAAGTTTTTTTAAAAAACCCACACAATCAAAACCTATTGTTTAAATTGCTAACTTCCTCTTTTCAAAAAAAATATAGAATTTGCCTTATAAAAACGTATAGTTTATGATTTCCAGTGATTTCTAATAATGAAACTGTTTCTTTCACTAAAATGGTAAATTGTGACCAGATACTTAACCTAATTAATATTAACAACAAAGGGGAAGGAACACAAGCCAAAATAGGGAAAGAATGGGTTAAAGACTATTTAGGCAAGTCAGATGTATTCATGTTGGCAGGACCTGGTGAAATGAATCCTAAGGTACTTGAGGAACTAGCTGAAACAATCTTGTAACTGTTAGTGATTCTCTTTAAGAAAACATGGACGGGTGAGGTCCCAAGAGGACTGGAGAAGGGCAAACATAGTACCCATCTTTAAAAAGGGGGAAAGCCAGTCAACCTAATGTCAACACCTGGAAAGATACTGGAACAAATGATTAAACAATCAATTTGTAAGCACCTAGACTAGAGGATAAGAGGTTATAACAGTGGTTCTTAAACTTTTGTATTGGTGATCTTTCACATAGCAAGCCTCTGAGTGCGATTCTCCCCTCCCTTATCAATTAAAAGCTCTTTTTTATATATTTAACACCATTATAAACGCTGGAGGCAAATGGGATTTAGGGTGGAGACTGACATCTTATGGACTCTCCCCCTGTGTGAGAACCTCATGATCCTCTAAAGGGGTCCCCAATTTGAGGGCCCTGGGTTAAAGTAATTGCCAACCTGAATTTTGTCAAGAAAAAAACATGCCAAACCAACCTAATTTCTTTCTTTGACAGGGTTACAGGCCTGGTGGATGGGGGAAAGCTGCAAATGTTACATATCTTGATTTTAGTAAGGTTTTTGACACAGTCCCACATGACAATCTCACAAGCAAACTAGGGAAATGCAGTCTAGGTGAAATTTCTATAAGGTGGGCTCAAAACTAGTTGAAAGACTATACTTGGAGTTGTAATGGTTTCTGTAACTGGAAATCATGTCTTACTAATCTATTAGAGCTCTTTGAAGGGGTCAACAAACATGTGGACGGAGGGGATCCAGCGGACATAGTGCACTTAGATTCCCAGGAAGCTTTTGACAAGGTCCCTCATCAAAGGCCCTCATGTAAATTAAGTTGTCATGGGATAAGAGGGAAGATCCTTTCCTGGATTGATAACTAGTGGTGTTCCCCAAGGGTCAGTCTTAGGACCAATCCTATTCATCCTATTAATAAATGATCTGGAGAAAGGGGTAAACAGTGAGGTTGGCAAAGTTTGCATATGATACTAAATTGCTCAAGATAGTTAAGACCAAAGCAGACTGAAGAATTTCAAAAAAATCTCACAAAATGAAGTGACTGGGCAACAAAATGGCAAATGAAATTTAATGTGGATAAATGTAAAGTAATGCACATTGGAAAAAATAACCCCAACTATACGTACAATATGAGGGGGAGATAATTTAGCTACAACTAATCAGGAAAGAGACCTTGGAGTCCTTGTGGATAGTTCTCTGAAGACTCCATGCTGTGTGCAGCAGCAGTCAAAAAAGCAAACAGGATGGTAGGAATCATTAAAAAAAGGGATAGAAACTATGACAGAATATCTTATTGCCCTTCTACAAATCCATGGTACGCCCACAGCTTGAATTCTGCACACAGATGTGGTCTTATCTCAAAAAGATATACTGGCATTGGAAAAGCTTCAGAGAAGGGCAACTAAAATGATTAAGGGCTGTTATAAAGAGTATGATCAATTGTTCTCCATGTCCACTGAAGATAGGATAAGAAGTAATGGGCTTAACCTTCACAAAGAAGATTTAGGTTAGATGTTAGGAAAAAAATGTCTAATGTTAAGGATAGTTAACGCTTGTCAGGGAGATTGTAGAATTCCCATTTTGAAGGTTTTTAAGAACAGGTTCCACAAATATCTGTAAGAGATGATTTAGTTATATTTAGTGATTCTTCAGTTCATGGGGTTGGACTACATGATCTGTTGAGGTCCCTTCCAGTTCTATTTGTGCTTTGCATTATCAGTTTGTCAAGATGATAGTCTTGTATATGATTTTGTTTTTATTTAACACTTTAAAATGTTAGCAATATATTCTTCATAATGGTTGGGGTACTGGTTAGATTATAAAGGTATTTCTTTCAATCAATTAGGGTGTAGATCGGGGTGGCCTGCTTGTGGCTCCGGAGCCACATGCCTCTTCAGAAGTTAATATGCTGCTGCTTGTATAGGCATCGACTCCGGGACTGCCGGTACACGCACAAACTTTTCAATGTGCCAGAGGGTGCTCACTGCTCAACCCCTGGCTCTGCCCTCACTTCAGCCCTTCTCTCCTACACCCCTGAGCATGCTAGAACCTCACTCCTCCCCCTGAGCCTCCCGCATGTCATGATTGGCAACTGTGGGGACGGAGGGGAAGGCATTGATTGGCAGGGCTGCCAGTGGGTGGGAGGCGCTGGGAGGGAAGCTAATGGGAGGCTGCTGACATATTCCTGTGACTCTTTGGCAATGTACATTGGTAAATTCTGACTCCTCCTCAGGCTCAGGTTGGCTGCCCCTGGTGTAGATACTGCTGATGGGCACAGTTAAAATACATATAGATTACCAAAATGATTTAATATACTTCCATTTGTATTAAACCATCAGGTCTGAGCTGTATATACTTCTTTTTTCTCTCTCGCGCGCGCTCTCTCTCTCTCCTACAAACCTGTGTCTACTGCAGAGTCTTCTGGCAATAGTTTCCCATCCTTAGACAAAGTTTCTGATGTCTCCAGCATTTTTAATTAATGTAATCTAGCCATGGTCTGATCAAATTTGAAAGACCCAGTGTTAAAACACTGGTAGCTCATAGCTGCAAGAGCCTTGTTCACACTAGCATTCTCACTTTTTACCACCCATTGAATACCCCAGTGCTAGAGATAAACTGAATTTAGTACAAAAATTACTTAGATATCTCTCCATATAATATTTATCTCATAGAACTGGAAGGACCATCGAGTCCAGTCCCCTGCCTTTACTAGCAGGCCCAAGTACTGTCCCCTGACAGATTTTTTGCCCCAGATCCCTAAATGGCCCCCCTGAAGGATTGAACTCACACCGCTGGATTTAGGAGGCCAATGCTCAAACCACTGAGCTATCCCTTCTCCCCACCCCCACAAATTGTTTCATTAATCTCTAATTCATTAAAAAAAAATTCTCCACCCTTTTCAGATTTATTGCAAGCCTGCAGTCTGGTACTTCAGTTTACTTAGAGACCTTTCTATACTGGTATGTCCTGCCTGGATTATTTTTACTTGACCCTCTAATCTAGTTCTTGTAAAAATACTCAGCAAAACTTGTTTCTTTTTCTGAAAATATCCTTTAATATAGTAAATCCCTCTCCACACATCTCTGTACCATTTTGGTGAAATCAGAGATGAATGGCAGTTTTTAATAGAGAGTCTTTCATACCAGAGAGGCTCAATATCAAATGTAAACATAAATCTAGTTACACTCCCCTTGTTTTTCATAACTCCTCTTACTACGCGTGTTAATTTCAAAGCTATTTCTATTCAAGCACAGGCTTCTTCCCTCAGCCCAGCTTCTCTTCCAACTCTTTTGGTGAAGTTGTAGTGACCTCATTATTCCCGTGGCAACACTTGCGTTAAACGTAGCTGGGCTGTGTGGGGACAAATTCTTAAAACACAAATCTGCAACAACAGCAAAAGAAATGCTGACAGTGTTTTTTCTGAAAACTGCTTTTGCTGAAAAGTGTAATTCATATAAATTCTCTCCATCTTCGTATGTCTGTCAATTCCACAGCCATTACTCTGTGTAGAAGAGCTACAGGATCATGTTTTTTATGGTATGATCCTACAAGTGCTTGCTATGGGCCATTGTACCATGAATTAGGTTAAGATTTTGTCACTTTTACTTAAAAAAAAAGTAAAAGTCCCAGACTGGTTGCAGGCAATAAAAATTCATGGAAGACTGCGACTATTCTGTGACTTTTACAAAAAATAATGGGCGGGGGGAGCCTATAGTGCAGGGATTGGCAACCTTGGCACACAGCCCCCCAGGGTAAGCACCCTTGGCAGGCCCAGACGGTTTGTTTACCTGCCACATGAGAAAAAATCTGACTAAATCATTCACTTTGAAGTGCAGTCCTATATTGAAAAATAACTTTGTAAAAATGCGGAGACTTCATATTCATGGCCTTTTGATAATTTCTATCTCAAATTTGCAGGTAAAAAAAAATGTTTTGTCTAACATCCGCAGGTTCAGCCAATCGTGGCTCCCACTGGCTCCGGTCCAGTGGCTGACATCTGGGGCTCGTAGCTCATAGCTCTGTGGTTTCCACCAACTGCTAAGAGTTGCAGGGTCCCCTGCTGCCCATAGCGGCTGACAGCTCCAACCACAAGGCCTGGGGCTGGAGCAGACAGTGTCAAAGAGATCTCTGAAAGTCACAGTATCTGTGACCTCTGTGACAAAATCTTATCCTTAACCATGAATCATAGTTGGCTTACACCAAGGTATAAGCAAAGGGGCCACTGATTTTTGTTGTGTACTTCAGTTTTGGGGTGCCCAAGCGGAGACATATTGGGCTGATTGTCAAAGGTTCAGAGCCACTACATCTCTGACAGCTGCTAATGGGAATTGCAAGTACTCTGCACTCACAGGCTTGGTATAACAAATTTTAGCCACCCAAAATCAGTGGTACTTCTAACAAATTGTGAGTCTATTAGTAAGTGTTTGCCAGGGTCAGGCTCAAAGATGGAAAGACCCACAGTGTAGTTACTGCAAATTTTGCACTATTAATCTACTTTAACATTCAATGTCACTGGCCACCTATATCCTCCTCTGAAAACTACTGTTTTGTAATAGGATGTGTAAATCCATTCCTCTTTCTAGAGCTTCTGCCAGCAAGATAAACCACTTTCCTTTTGTAAAAGCTCACATTTCCCCTCTTACCCATGATATCTTGCTAAGACAGAAAGCACAATCCTTTACACATTGCTTCTGTCTGAAAAGTCCCCTTTTAAGGAAATGGACACCAAAGGGGCTAATTGAAGATCTTATACCATATATGGGAGGCTTCTTGAAAATTTTATAATAAAATCTAAAGATATTTCCATCTGAAAAATTCTCCCATGTTGTGACCTTTGTCATGTCATTTAGGTAGTATGGTCTTTGGGGCAAGGTTTGTCTATAACTATGACTATGTACGGCACCTAGAACAATGGGCTGTAGATGCTACAGTATTCTAATACAAAGAATTCTGACATGAACAAACATTAATATCTTAGCTCTGGATCCACAGAGAGAGAGTTAGGCACATAAAGTCCCAGTTTTAACTCAGCTGGATCTGTGCTGGCTCTCATGACAACTGGTGGCTTAGTGCCATACCAAAACTCAATTCTTTATTCCCTGTAGTAAGAAAGGGGGCAAATATTGACTAGTTGCTGAATGACCAGGATAAATAGGACCTACATGTTTCAGCGTGAAGCTCTCAGTGGGGTCAAAGTACAAGTATGAAAGTTCCAGGCATTAGGTAGTTGTTCATGTAAAGCTAGTGCTTACAGTAAAACTTCTAAGGCCCAATCTACCCTACAAACTTTTTCCAGCATAGCTCTGTTGGTCCTGGGTAGGATGATCTGTGACTTGTGACTGACATAGCTGTGTCAGTAAAAGCTCCTAGTACAGATCAAGTTATACTAATAGAACTGCTTTTTTTGCTGGTATCTGGTATAGTTTTTCACTTGGTGGTTGGGTGGGACTGGAATATACTATGCTCTCAAAAGCATAATTTTGCTGGTGTAAGCTACGTCCACTGTAAGAGTTCTTTGCTGGTACAGTACACCATTATCGCTATATTGACAAAATAATTCTAGTGAATTGCCTACCTTGCCTAGCTCTCCTTTCGTTTTGCTTCTTTAAATTCTTAATTAGGAGCTTGAGAATAGAAATGTTTCACCATAACCATAGCATTTTATGCACCAACCTCCCCCCCCCCCCCAACTTTTTGCAATATAAACCATAATCTGCTATCACGCTTTCAAAATGTTTCATACTTATTGTCTGTGATGTGATTTAGACCCTTCAGTGATACTGGCTACAATGTTGCAATTGATATCATTCCTGACTTGGGGAGTAAAATTCTTTGTCAATCAATTCTTAGCTTTCAAAATCAAATCCCACTCATGCTGCTTGAGCTTTATTTATTTTATAATTTCAAACCCAGTTAATAATGCTACATTCATCATGAAAACCAAGCATTGCATAGAAATCCTACAGTAAACAAACCAATATATAGATATGGTGGAGAAAAATATCCCAAGGAAATAGATTGTTGCCTCAAACTTACAACAAGATATTACAATCATCAGGGAGCAATAAAATGATTTAATGAAAAATACCTTAGTACTTCTGGGTTTGTTCTGCCCTGCCCTTCCTGCATACCACTTTTCTTTTCCTTTCACTATTTTTGCTCTAGGAAAAGGAATCATCATTAACCAGTGGAAGGTTTAAAGTAAAGACATTGCCTCACAACTACAAGATTGATGGGGACAATATAGGAAACATGTAATAAGAAACCATTGTGGCAGGGTGGGCTTGACCCAGCCTGCCGCCCCTTTAAGAGGGAGAAAAGCCCTCTGCAAACCCCCGGTGCAGAAAGCCTAATCAGCCTCCTGGCTTGCAGGGCAATCAATTGTATGGGTTGCACCTGGCAATCTCCCCTGGGGGATAAAAGGCTCCCAGGAAGGAAGCCCAGGGTGGTGGTGGTTTGGAGCTAGTCAGAGGTGTATGTTTAGAACTGTTTAGAGTTGCATGTTAAGAGCTGGACTATATAGAGTCTGTAAAGCTGAGCTATCAAGAGCTGTATATATTGGCGGTGGGGACTTGCACTGTGAATTAAAGAGCACTGTTTGAAGCAAAGAAGGGTTTCCCTGCCTGTTCCTGAGAGGGGCGAGAGAGCGGATCTGCCACACCATTATACACATTAAAAATTACAGCAACTGGTTTCCCATGATCTCTTCCTGGTATCTTCAGCCAAAGAATTAAGGGAGATTTGGAGCTCTTCAAATTTTCAGGCCCAGGTTGTGCAAGATGTCTCAGGCTGTGCCTCCCACCTTTTTTTTTTTTATTTTGTTTTTTGTTTCGCATGTGGAGCAGAAGGCTGATAAACATGCTCACACTTTACTGCATTGTTGACTATGTCCAAAGTAAATGGTGCTCTCTCTGGTTGTGACAGCTCTATTTCTTCCAAGATGTATTAACATTCATTTTTTAACTGCAGCATTAGAACTGTTTAAGTATTTGACTTTATTTTAAAAAAAATCAAGGACTTCTAGAGCAGTTAATGTTGAGTAGGGGTTGAGCTGTGCAATCTGTGAGTAAAAGCTCTGAGCTTTTGAAGAATAATAAATATATGATTTAAAGTGGCTTTAAAATGAAGATTTAAAATTTTCCCTGTGAAAATTTTAGGGATGAGATTTTTAAAAATGTTCGGATTTGGTATAAAGCCCCCTTAATTTCAATTGGAGCCAGGCTAGGCCAATACTAAACACTTTAGAAAATCTTGCCCTAAGTTGCCTCTTCTAGAATATTATGATAAATATTTTAATAAAATATTTGCATATATCATTGCTTGTTTTAAAAGGGAAGGTCTGAAGATTTTTTTTCAGCTAATTACTATCCAGAAAGTTTCAATTGTTTATCTCATGGGAATATTGTATATTTACATGGCCTTGCAGTGGGTTTTATGCTTTGAGGTTTAACTGTGTTCTAGGACAGCAAAGGCTAGTGAGAACCTTGAATTATTTCACCAAAGTACAACGCACCCATCTTTTACTCCAAACCCTTCATTTTGTAGCTATTTCTTCATCCTATTCTAAGTATATCAACTGAACGGACTGACTTGGGTTCAGCTGGCAGCTTTATAAAATGGTTAAGGCTTTTACCAGGTTACTTCTTAAAAGAGAGTCACTCAGGGATCATAATTCAACGAACACTGGTTTGCCAGAGGAATAAAACTAGAAAGCCATAATCATTAATTAGTGATAAGACTGATGTCACAGCTAGGAGTGTGTGGCATGGGCAGGAGCAGCCAGCGGATGGAACTTTGATATCAGCCTCTATCTAGTGGGTTTCAGGATGTGTTGGGAGTGCTGCTTCTAGGATGGTGGTAGTGGTGAGGATTTTAAGGCTTACACCCTTTATGGAGTGAGTCTTTTGAATGATGTACAAAATACATAAACTGCCCTGGACAGGATGTTTAGGGATGGCAAAGATTGAAGCTTCATTGTCCCAGCTGTTTCTCTAGCCTACATCCAGACCAAACCAAAGCTGATATTTCATAACCTAAAAATAAAACATAACAAGTGGAAGAAATGGGAAGTTGGTTGTAATAAATATAAATCAGACACTTAGAATTGTAGAGAGTTTATTAAGAGAAGCAAAGGGACACAAGGAAAAATCCATGGCCTGCAGAGTGAAGAGCCATAAGGAGTTTAAGTATATTAGGAACAAAAAAAATTGTAACTATGGTATTGGCACATTACTAGAAAAGACTGAAGAGGTAAATACATTTTTCTGTTTATGTATCTGGGAAAAAACAGATGATAGGGTTTAGTATCATTATGATAACACTCTTTCCATTCCCTAGCATCTCAGGAGGATGTTGAATAGCAGCTACTAAAATTAGACATTTTTAAATCAGAAGGTCCAGGTAACTTATTTGAACAAGAGTGTTAAAGGAGCTGCCTGATGATCTGGCTAGACTCTCTTGTTGA
Organism: Sternotherus odoratus; assembly: GCA_032164245.1. Classification (NCBI taxonomy): domain Eukaryota; kingdom Metazoa; phylum Chordata; order Testudines; family Kinosternidae; genus Sternotherus; species Sternotherus odoratus. The sequence goes on from JAVMKO010000001.1 coordinate 248,935,822, forward strand.
TTTCATCAAATCTTAGAACACTGGGGAAGTTGCACAATGCTGAAAGAAAGCTGGTGTGCCAACATTTAAAAAGGGTAAATGGGATGATGCAGGTTAATGATAGGTCTGTCAGTCTGACATCAGTCCAAGACGAGAGAAAGAAGTGGATGATTAATAAAGAATTAAAGGAGGGTAATATAATTAGTGCCAATCAACATGGAGTTATGAAAAATAGATCTTGTCAAACTAAATTGATATCTTTCTGAAAGTCCAAATACACTATGTCTACTGGATCACTCTTGTCGACATGTTTGTTGACCCCCTTAAAGAATTCTATTAGAATTCTGAATATGAATTGGATATTGGGGAGTCATTGAGTGGTGTCTGGATTATTTTGTGGTTAAGGACTCTAAAGACAGTCCATGCGGTTGATGGATTTCCACTCCATACAGCTAAATGCAGTGCCTTGCATGATGTCAAGAATCAGAGAGGTAGGTGTTAGTCTGGAATTGCAGAAGTGACAGAGTCCTGTGGCACCTTAAAGACTAACTAAAGTATTGAAGCATAAGCTTTCGTGGGCTAATACCCACTTCATCAGATGCATGCAGTGGTTATTTTAAATATTTATTTTTAAAACCTTATTTACTTATATAAATAAACTATTGTTGTATTTAAATATAGACCTATAGAGCGAGACCTTCTAAAAACGTTAAAATGTATTACTAGCACGCAAAACCTTAAATTACAGTGAATAAATGAAGGCTTGGCACACCACTTCTGAAAGGTTGCTGACCCCTGGGCTAGATGGTCACAATGGTTCCTTCTGACCTTGGAATCTGAATCAACAGAAGTGAGTATTAGAAGTATTCTTTTAACAGTGCTTTGCCTAAAATGGCTAGGACGGTTTTCAAGGTAAGAGAAATGTACTCATCTGGCCAATAACTTGACTTTCCACTGTTGAATGGGCGGATGTATTTTCACCTACTGAGAATGATAAAACTTGAAATCTTAATGAAGAAACAAGCCATGGCAGTACTTGAGATGACTGGAGGGTGACCATTCCATTTTGTGGCAACTTTTGAAGTTTAAAAATTTGCTTTTGCTCCGCTTGGGAACAAAATAAAATCTTTAAAATGTTTATGCAAAATCTCTCTTTTTCTCTTTGCGCTGGACCCCAAATCCTTAAGCTTTGTAGAAACCAATACATCTCCATGGAACAGCATATTTTAGTCAAAATGTTCCAACCAGCTCTAATAGTAACCATTGCAGAATGGGTTGTCAGTAGTTTGACTGCTTGGAAAATGGGGAGAGAGAGAACTACAGAAATTGTTTTATAATTTAGCAGTCCAAAAAGTTTGTTAAAAATTCAGATCAGTATACACTTATAAGGAAAAATAATTCTTCTTCGAGTGCTTGCTCATGTCCATTCCCATATGTGTGTGTGTGCGTTCCGCGCATGCCCGGTCCGGAAAGCTTTTCCCCAGCGGTACCCGTAGGGTCGGCAGGGGCGACCCCTGGAGTGGCGCCCTTATGGCCATGTATATATGCCCCTGCCGACCCTCCCCCCGCTCAGTTCCTTCTTTCCGTCCGTGGCGGTTGCTGGAACAGTGCTCTTCTCTTGCGGTATCCTTATCTCGTAGTTAGTTAGTTAGTTAGATATTTAGATAGTGCATTGTGTAGTTAATTAGAGTAGTTAGAGTTGTTGTTTACATAGATTTAGTGTTAGATAGTTAGTTCTTTGTTCCCTGGCGTCAGGTTATGCCTGGGGCGTCAGGGTTCAAAGCGTGCAAAGCGTGCGGGAGGCCCATGCCCATCAGCGATCCCCACTCTCGCTGTCTGAAGTGCCTCGGCGAGGGACATCAAACGGATCGCTGTACGATCTGCAAGGGCTTCAAACCCCGTACGAAAAAAGAGCGAGACTCCAGGCTAAAACTTATCTTAATGGAGTCCGCCCTGCAACCAGCGGAGCCGGCGGCATCGGGCAGCGCACCGGCATCGGTCCGCGGCACCGCGGCACCGAAGACCGCGAAGTCCTCCCGGCACCGGTCTCCCCGGCACGGTGCAGGTTCATCTAGAAGGCACCGGTCTCAATCCCCGGTGCCTTCTAAGAAATCAAGAGGGCGCTCCCCGGTGCGTAGGTCCACGGGTGATCCCTCAAAGGTGTTGGCAGCTCCGGAGCGCGCGAGGCGGCCCCGTTTAGAGCCCACACCGGCACCGGCGGCACCGGAGTTAGGGGTGATTCCCCCTGAAGAAGAACTCCCCCTGGAAAGCGAGACACCCGGGATCGGGATCCCATCCACCCCGGAGGTGTTCGTCGCCGCGGAGGACCTTATTGGCCTCACCACGGACCCGGCACCGGACTTCATCGTCCCGGCACCGGTCCCCCGTATAGCGGCACCGTCTGCACCGCCCTTGACAGCGGCGCCGGCACCGCCAGCTCCCTCTCTCCAGCCACCAGTTGGGCCCTCGGCACCGCTAGTTCCGGCACCGGCCCGGCCGGCACCGCAGGGCTACATGCACCCTGGCAAGCCGGATGTCTACGGCAGGCTGGTGGCACCGGATGGCGCGGCACCGCCCTGGTCCCAGTCGGAGTACTCCTCCGGGTCGGACGCATCCTCGTATCGCTCGAGGTCGAGGCACAGCCACCGCTCGTCTCGACGGCACCACTCACGGCACCGTCATTCTTCACACCGTCGGCACCGTCAATACGAGGAGGGCAGACAGGCTACCAGCCCATGGCCATTCTGGACGCCCTTTGCCTACCATCAGGCTCAGGGGCCTGCCTCAATAGCGTCATTGCCCTCGGTACCAAGGGGCCCGGTGTCCGCCACTATAACGAGGCCACAGTCTGAGATGGGAGAGGACCAGCCTGGACCATCTGGTACAGCATCTCAGGTGCATGAGGAGCAGGATAGGGACGCCTACCAGCAGCAGTTCCAGGAGGACCCCCAGGTAGCCGACCCCCAGCCAGCCTCCTCTTCTTCATCACCGGACGACGCGGTGGCGGGCACTTCCATGTCATTGCCCCCCATGGATCTCAGGGGCCACCAGGACCTATTGAAGAGGGTGGCCCAGAATCTGAACCTCCAGACGGAGGAAGTCCAGGAGGAGGAGGAGGATCCCAATATGGACATCCTTGCCTCTAATCTACCGCCCCAAATAGCTCTGCCGTTTATGAGGAAAGTTAAATCCACCATGGAGACCTTGTGGCAGACCCCTTCTTCTCTTCCACCGACGGCAAGGGGAGTGGAGCGTCGCTATTTCGCACCCAGGCAGGGGTACGAATACCTTTTCACCCACCCCCCGCCAGGCACTTTAGTAGCAGACGCTGTAAACTATCGGGAGCGTCAGGGGCAGACGGGACCCACCCCTAAGTCCCACGACTCCAAAAAGTTGGACTTGTGGGGGCGAAAGGTCTACTCGTCGGCGGCATTGCAGCTAAGAATAGCAAACCAGCAGGCCGCCCTGGGAAGATATGCATATAATACTTGGTCGTCTATGTCCAAATTTGAAGGGACCCTCCCGAAGGAATCAATCCAGGACTTTAGGGCGATCGTCCAGGAAGGCAGGCTGGTCTCCAGAGCTGCTCTCCAGGATGCCCTAGATTCGGCAGATTCGGCATCCAGACAGTTAGCCACAGCAGTGGCCATGCGTCGTGGGGCGTGGCTGCACGTGTCGGGAATTCCACCACCGGTGCAAGCCACCATCCAGGATTTACCCTTCGACAGACAAGGACTGTTTGCGGCCGATACAGATAAAAAACTCCAGTCAATGAAGGATTCGAGGGCCATGCTTAGATCACTGGGGTTGCATACCCCCCAAGGACAAAGGAGGCCCTTCAGACCCCCTCCGCCTCCGCCAGTTAGGCCTTCCCAAGCCCCCCCTTATAGGAGGGACCAACCAAGGAGAGGCGGAAGGGGGGGGGGTAGAGGACGGCAGCGATCTTCCTCCCGACAACCCCAAGGCCCAGGGAGCAATCACCCTCCCGGACCCAGGCCGAACTTTTGAAGATGCGCCCGGGGACGCCGAGCCAGCCTCCACTTCCATGATTTCCCTCCCGTTTGTGAACCGTTTATCCCATTTCTACCAGGCATGGTCCTTTATCACCTCGGACAAGTGGGTTCTCAGCCTGGTAGAGATGGGATATTCTATCCAATTCTCTGTTCTCCCTCCCACCCATCCCCCGTGCCCGTCCCTCTTCAGGGACCCATCTCACGAGCAACTCCTAGAACAGGAGGTTCATACCCTCTTGTCTTTGGGTGCCATAGAGGAGGTTCCTCAAGAATTTCGGGGCAAGGGTTACTACTCCCGTTATTTCCTTATCCCGAAGGCCAAAGGGGGGCTCCGCCCCATCCTGGACTTGCGAGGCCTCAACTCCTACATAAAGAAGCTGAAGTTTCGCATGCTCTCATTGGCTGTCATAATTCCTGCTATGGATCATGGAGACTGGTTCGCCGCCCTCGACTTAAAAGACGCATATTTCCATATTTCCATCACCCCGAGTCACAGACGATTCCTGAGGTTCGTGATGGGATCCCGACACTATCAGTTCACCGTCCTTCCGTTCGGCCTCTCCTCAGCTCCAAGGGTATTCACGAAATGCATGGCGGTGGTCGCAGCATTCCTCAGACGAAACGGCATCCATGTCTACCCTTACCTGGACGATTGGCTCATCAAGGCACAGTCGCGGGACCTGCTTCTATCGCAAATAACGTTCATCAGGGCCACCTTCCTAAAGCTGGGCCTCATTCTGAACGTGCCGAAATCAACCCTCATCCCTACCCAGAAAATCGAGTTCATTGGGGTAATTCTAGACTCTCGCCGCGCGAGAGCCTTCCTACCTCCCTCTCGGGCCAAAACCATGGGGGACATTATTCGACCACTCCTTCGGTCTCCCATGACAACAGCAAGGAACTGTATGGTCCTGATGGGACACATGGCAGCGTGCACTTACGTGGTGCCATTTGCGAGGCTCCATCTTCGTCCTCTGCAAGCCTGGTTCGCGAAGGTATACAACCAGCGCAGAGACCCCCTCGACCTCGTAGTGACTCTACCATTGAAGGTAAGGCAGTCCCTCTACTGGTGGCTCCAGCCCACGTCCCTGGAAGGCGGGGTGCCCTTTCACAAGCCCCAACCATCCATCACGTTGGTGACAGACGCTTCGGCGCTGGGTTGGGGAGCTCACCTGGGGGAGGCCACGACTCAGGGCCTATGGTCTCAGGAGGAGTTGTCCCTCCACATAAATGTTCGAGAGCTCAGAGCAGTTCGCCTGGCATGCCAGACGTTCCAGTCGCTCTTGAGGGGCAAGAGCGTGTCAGTCCTAACAGACAACACGGCCTCGATGTTTTATATAAACAAACAGGGTGGTGCTCGCTCCTCTCTCCTGTGCAAGGAAGCCCTCGCCCTTTGGGAGTTCTGCATTCCCAGAGGGATCTCCCTCACTGCGACCTACCTTCCGGGAGTTCAGAATGTACTGGCGGACTCCCTGAGCCGCTCATTTCGGGGTCACGAATGGTCTCTCAGACCCGATGTAGCCCACTCAATTTTCCAGAGGTGGGGGTTTCCCCGCCTCGACCTGTTCGCCACAAAGGCCAACAGGAAGTGCCACAGGTTTTGCTCCCTCCTCAACCTCAGCCCAGGTTCAGAGGGGGACGCATTCCACACTCTATGGGCGGGGGGTCTGCTCTATGCATTTCCCCCGTTCCCCCTCGTACACAAGGTACTAGCGAAGGCCCGTCAGGACAAAGCATCGGTCATACTAATAGTGCCGGCCTGGCCTCGGCAACACTGGTACACGACCCTGTTGTCTCTCTGTGTGACGACGCCGATAACACTTCCTCTGTCACCGACATTGATCTCCCAAGACCACGGGAGGATGTTGCACCCCAACCTCCAGTCCCTCCACCTCACGGCGTGGTATATCCGTGGCTGAACCCAGCAGAGCTTCAGTGCTCGGATTCAGTCAGGGAGGTCCTCCTGGGTAGCAGAAAACCCTCCACAAGGGGAACCTACACTGCCAAATGGAAGCGCTTCTCACTGTGGGCTCGGAACAAGGGGGTGGATCCCCTGTCTTCTTCAGTCTCCACTATCCTGGACTACCTCCTTGAGCTGAAGCAGCAAGGACTAGCGCTTTCCACTGTTCGGGTACACCTGGCCGCCATTTCGGCGTTCCACCCGGGGGTCGACGACAATTCGGTCTTTAGTAACCCCTTGGTTAGCAGATTCCTTAAAGGGTTGGAGAGATTGTATCCTCATATACGCCAACCAACCCCCCCTTGGGACCTCAACCTGGTTCTAACGGCCCTAATGAAACCCCCGTTTGAACCCATATCCTCCTGCCCCCTTTCTTATCTCTCATGGAAGACCGCGTTCTTAGTAGCAATCACTTCGGCACGTAGAGTCTCTGAGATTAGGGCGTTCACTTCTGAACCGCCCTACACGATCTTCCATAGAGATAAGGTTCAGTTACGTCCTCACCCGGCCTTCCTGCCCAAAGTAGTCTCGCCCTTTCATTTGAATCAGGAGGTGTTCCTACCGGTGTTTT